>CM076188.1:20395583-21645583 GCA_038277355.1 Encarsia formosa | reverse complement strand
CTATTGATCATAACACTTGTCCAAATTTTAAGTGAGTACATTTTTTTCAGTTTTATTCTATTTTTACAAGCTTAAGATAGTAATTTTTACTTTATTTTTAGGGCCTGTGGAGAATCAATAGCTCTTTTGTATTATAATAACATTGCCAGTCTTCATTTTGCCATGGGTAAACCAAATCTATCGTGCTTTTATCTGAGAAAAGCACTAGAAGAAAATAAAAAAGCTTTAGATAATGTAAGGACAGAGGGTGCAAACTCAACACCAGAATCATCATTGCCACTTTTTGGTCTTGGAAAAAATAAACACTACGAAATCATGTACAGTTTAGGTGTAAGTTTTCTTTATACGGGTCAAGCATTAACAGCTTTTGATTGCTTCATTGAAGCTGCTCAGCAACTTCATAACAATCCAAGGCTTTGGCTGAGAATGGCTGAGTGCTGTATTCTATGTCATAAATCTGTAAGTTCACCAAAAGTCATTATTTCAATGAAGTTTTACTGCCTTATTGCTAACATTTTTTGCTTTACAGTCAAACAAGATTGATTTCGACATTCCCAGTAGAAGGAAAGACATTGTTGAAAAAGTTGTTGGAGATAACAATGGGAATGGTATTAGTAGAAAATTTGTCTTGTCTAGTTCACTGTCAAAAAATTGTAAATACAATACCGAAGGTTTATCCTATGCAATACCTCAGCCAACCTTAGAGTATGGAATGTTGTGCCTTAAAAATGCTCGTTTTCTATTGAACTCAATTAGCAATGAAGATACAAAGCTACCTTTCACGAATTCACCAGAAGATGCAAGCAAGAAAAATTTAATGGGTCAACAACAGTCAAGCCTGCTTGGTTCTCTTGCATCTGCATCAGGTCATAAACTAGGTATGTTTTAGTTTATATCTTAATATATAGCTTGAAAAAAAAAAAAAAAAACGTACAAATTTTTATAAAATTTTTATTTTTTTTATAGGTAACAATAATTCTAATCCAGCTGTAAATAACAATAGTTCATCAAGTTTGACACATCCGGTACAGTCACAAACTACAATAGTGGAAAATTTAAACTTGAAAATTAGCATTTTGACTGCCAGTGCATACATTTCATTGTGTTTGGGTGACTACACCCAAGCATTAGAGTATTCAAAATCTCTTCTTAGCATAAAAAAGTTGCCAGGAGCTCACTGGTTAGTTGGTAATCTGTACGCTGCCGAGAGTCTCATTTTTTTGGACAGAATTTATGAAGCTTTGGAGCATTTAAAACCAGAGACCATTCAGGATATCAGCACTTATCTGCCTATTGGAGAAAATGTTGGGGATAAAGATAAAGTAGTGGAAGAAATAATTGAACAAAAACCAAGCAAAGGTATGTTGCATTTGATTATTTTTTTAAAAAACACTTTATTCTTTAAACTTTTTATTTACATAAATCACGTTAACCCTTAGTCTCGTGGTACCCAACAAATGTAGCCACTGCAAAATCAATTCTCAAATATAATTTGGCAGTTGCTTATGCATACAGAGGAGAACTAGACAAATCTGGAGAAATATTAAAACAAGTATTGCAAAAAACTTTCGTACATATGAAAACAGACAAGTATAAAAATTTATATTTACTAAATTATTGAATTTTTAATAGGTTTGGACTTCAAAAGGCCCTGACTGTGATGTTCCTATTCACGTAATAATGTTAGCTCTTTACATAGAATTACAACTAGGTAAATTTGGTCAACAATTTATTATAATGAATTGATAACTTAAAATTAATTTTTGTTTTTGACTTTTAGGTCATGTCGAAATCGCACGTTCATTGATAAAACAACACTATTGTCCAACATAGCAGTTATTGTGTTAATAAATTTAGTAATTTTGCTAATTTTGTATAATAAAAATTCGAAGCTTTAAAACTTTTTATTATTAAATATATAATTGTGTATAAATACATTGAACAAATATAACAAGATCAACAA
Organism: Encarsia formosa; assembly: GCA_038277355.1. Classification (NCBI taxonomy): domain Eukaryota; kingdom Metazoa; phylum Arthropoda; class Insecta; order Hymenoptera; family Aphelinidae; genus Encarsia; species Encarsia formosa. The sequence continues at coordinate 21,643,620 of CM076188.1, read as the reverse complement.
TGTTTATTTTCATTTACACCAATAATTGGAATGCCTTTCATTACTCAAAACTATGATTAGATCAGAGAGTTTTGAGAATGAAAAAAAAAATTTGTTCGGTAGAAAATAAAACTACTATTCTAAAAATTACGATACAAATTTGTAAGCTATTATGCCGGCAACGGCCACGACGGAACCACCTATCAAGCTCCAAGTGAGTTGATTAGAAATTTTTGTGTGTGTCTTACTTTTCAGTTCGTTTAATTTTTTTTCCGAAGGCGTACCTAACATTTTACGATATAAATTTTTTTCGTGATAAGCATCTTTGGCACTTTTCTTTTTTAACACAGCTAATTCTTGCTGGATAGCTTTGTTATCAGGCTCAATTTTTAGAGCTTGGGAGAGTACTGAACAGGCTTTGGTGTGCTCTCCTTTGTGGTGCAAAATTTTTCCTAAAAATTAAATATTTCAATAATTTCATTTCAATTCAACTCAACTCAGAAATAAAAAGTGAATTACCTTTTCTGTACAATGCCTTAACATTTAATGGCTGACATCTCAAGACATTTTCAACACTTTGTAAAGCTGCATCATAGGCTTGAATCTTGAGCTGAGCAGCAGCTAAATTGTTGTGAACTTTTAAGGCATCTTCAAGGATTGCTTGCAAATCTGCATTGGTAATAATTTCAGCTGGTTTGTCAGTTTGTTTTTCCTGCGAAATTTCGGTCTCTGCAGCTGGAGCAAGGTATTCCAGTGCTCTTCTGTAACACTGTATAGCTAGAGTAGATTCATTTCGAGAAAACCACCAGTTGCCTCTTTCCCGTTTATTATTTCTGTAAAATTAAAAATTGAATAAGTAAAACAATTATTTCGAAAGAATAAAAAAAAAGCAATTAGTTAAACAATAAAAAAGTTTGACCAACCCCATTTTTTTTCTTTCGTGATATGTTAAATCTTCGATGTTGGGTTCCATGTGAACTTCTTTGAGGACAATATGATATGTCAGTGTTGCGTAAGGTGGTATCTCTGGAAACAAAGAGGTTGAAGGTCTTCCCACCGAGCCATATGCAAATCTTGAATTAACTTCAACTTCAGCTTCTTCCTCGGCATCCATCAGAGCAAGTGCCAAATCTAAACCCTATTTATGAAAGATTTCATGATGAATTACAAAATTCAAAGTAATTTACATACATAAATAAGAGCACAGAATATCAGAAAAAAAATTACCTGAACAACTTCCATGTCTCCTAACTGAATCATGGTTTCTTCTTCTTTTTCAACAATGGTTCCATCTTCCAATTTCCCAACAATCTGTATGGTACACAAGTCACCTCGGTTTGGCCTGCTATCGGGTAATCCAGCTTTTAACACTTTTTTTTTCAACTGATCATTGCCAAGAATGTCCATCCACTCATCAACTGGATGGTCACTCAAGGTAGCTTTTGTCAGAGGGTCATTTGGATCAACATCAAAGTTCAATTCTTTTTGAATGAAATCCGCCTGTGTGTGATTTTCATCAATATTTTCTGTATTTTGTACAAAGTTTTCAGGCTCTGTGTGACTTTCAGCTGGATTAAAACTAACTGGAGTTGATTCTGTTTCCATCATTGATAGAATTACAGCCTAAATAAAGTGTCAAAAGTGTTCTTGAGCGGTACACTGTAAAAAAAAAATAGTAAATAAAAAATGCCGATTCATCACAGATCACAATACAAGATTCGATACGACAAAATAGAGTTATTAAACTTTGATCGATAAGGTAAGAATTTGTTTACTAACCAGCAATCGTTACTTTACGTGTTCCCCAAAGAATTCCTCACTGAAAATAAATATCACCGGCTAGAAATTTGGTACTTGTACATTTGATTTGAGTGTCATGTAACTTCTAAGACGGTTCAACACTCTCGACTCGTGCTTCAGAATTCTTGGTATGGGATGATGCAAGTGTGTGTTTCTTACTAACCTTACAATTTACAAACACACTTGCAATGCGGTTGCTTTGTGCTTGCCCGGTAAGGATAGCTTGCACACCTGTAATGTGTTTTTTTCCTTGCTTCGTATTAAAAAAGGTAAAAAAAAAGTAAGTACACGGCTTACGTAAGGAACGAAAGGATTCAAATATCAATAACTTGGTATGTCGTTTTTTCATAAGAAAATCCTGTGTTTACGTCAGGATTATCATGATCATGATTTGCGGTGTGCTTTTGATTTGTTGTTCTTTTACGCATTTTTTCTCGTGAGAATTGAGTACTTGATTTTATTTTTGCCGATAACTGATAAGAGACTTTTAATTTAGGTGATTGTTTTTTTCTTGCTAGTTTTTTTTCATTGTAAACTGTGTTTTTTCTCAGTTTACTATACCAAAAACTATATGAATTGACATGTGAAAATTGCATCATAATTCATCAATTCTGAACTCATAGAAACTGAATTAATTTAAACATTTTATTAAATTATTTTGTTAATTTAAATTTTGTTAAGTATAGGAAGCGAAAATTTTTTTCTAAAATTCCTTACTTGTCGACTTGATTTAAATAAAAACAACTTTGGTATGAAGTATTTAAAAGTTTCATTTCGAAACTACTATAAAGTTACGGTGCGCTAGATTTCGCGGTGTGACAAACTGAAAACTTAATTAAATTTTGTAAACAATGATAAATAACAGATTAAAAATTTTTGAACGGTTTAATGAACAAACTACTTCAGAAATTTTTTTTACTGTTATGACATCGTGTTTTTATATCGCTTACACACACACCAATATTTTTAATTTTATTCAGACAATTTTATTAGTTTTATTTTATTAGTTTTTTAAATATTATATAATAATCGTTTATTCACAATTAAAATTATTCTTCTTCAATGTAATCAATTGCTGAGTTTTAATTTTACCACAAATAAAGTTACATTTTTTTTTTTTTTTTTCAATTCCCAAGCAGTTAAGCCTATGAAAAAAATTAACGAAAAAATTGTTCTTGACGTAATCCCAATTTTCAGCAATGTACCCACGATAAACATAGCCGCATATACTTAAACAAACCCATTAAAAAATCATAATTTTCCGGCGGTAATTTTTAGCGCGATTAAAACTGACCCTGTAGTTCAATAATTAAAAAGCATGTAAGCTGATCGCGGAAGCCCGTTGTTGCGTTAAATTTTCAAACGAGGGACGTTGATTGGCTGTCCTATTGTGCTGTGCCACGGAGTGCCGGCTCCCCCCCCACCACTTCCCCTACTGGAGAAGAGAGCTAGATTCAGCTGATTTTCAACCCGCGATTTGCCGTTTGGCATTTATTCGTCAGCGAGCGAGGACGCGGATAAGTTAAGTGAGGTGCTTGTTTTTTTATTTAAGTTTTTAGAGTTATAAAAAACACACGATGAAGACCATCGTCGTTTTGGCCCTCGCTCTCGTGGCAGTAGCCGCCTCGGACAGCGCCGAGAAGAAAGGACCAAAAGTTACAGACAAGGCGAGTATTTTTTTTTCTTTTTCTCGAATTTTCTTTGTTCAAAGTTTCCAACAATAATACTAAAGAGTTGTATATATTAAATTTTAAATTTTGTTTTTGCTTTGTTTGAGATGAGATTTAACGAATTTTCTAAGAGCAAAGACGCCAGAGTACAACGACCCGAGCGTGTTTTGACCTTGAGATTGACGTGTTTTTCTATGTATATAGGTATGGTTCGACATAGAGATCGGAGGCGAGAAGGCTGGCAGAATCGAAATTGGTGTTTTTGGTGCAACTGTTCCCAAAACCGCCGAGAATTTCAAACAGCTGGCTCAGAAGGAAAAAGGCGAGGGGTACAAAGGCAGCAAGTTCCACCGAGTCATCAAAGACTTCATGATCCAGGGTGGTGATTTCACCAAGGGAGACGGAACTGGAGGTTCCTACAATTAATTGTTTTTCATTTTTTAGAGTTTTATGTGTGTATTACATGTAGTTTTTTGTTGTAGGAAGGAGCATCTACGGAGAGCGCTTTGAAGATGAAAATTTCAAGGTATGCAGGCTAATCAGGTGTTTTTTTTAGAAAACAAGAATATTAATCTCTCTTTTTAATTTAAATTTTAAGCTCAAGCACTATGGTGCTGGATGGTTGTCAATGGCCAATGCTGGAAAAGACACCAATGGATCGCAATTCTTCATTACAACCAAACAAACCCCATGGTAATAAGTTGATAAATATTTTAGTTCGTAGTTTTTAAATTCTTTGATTAAAAGCAGATTATTAATATCATGTATTGATCTAATTTAATCCAATATATCCAATATCTAATGCAACTATTTTATGTCCAAAATCCTATGCAAAAAAATGGAACCAGGCTTGACTCAAGGCACGTTGTTTTTGGAAAGGCTAGTATTTTTTGTAATCAAATAAGACTTTATAATAATTTTTGGTTTTAATAATTAATATTCAACTATTTTTTACATTTATGTATGTATATAGGTCATTAAAGGAATGGACGTAGTTAGGAAGATTGAAAGCACAAAGACTGATTCAAGAGATAAGCCAACGAAGGATGTTGTGATCGTCGACTGTGGTGCAGAGCATCTTGATGAGCCATTCAGTGTTGCAAAAAGTGATGCCGAAGAATAAAGTAATTTAAATTATTTTTATACATTGCCATTAAGTTAATTTTTTACTTGCACAAAAATAGCCAACAATTTTTTACAAGAACAATGAATTTGTATGAAAAAAATAAAGAAAAAAATGTTTATTTAAAAATTTTTTATTATTCATCCATTGTCCTGAAGAGAAGGCACTAGTAATATAATGGATTCACTGGTTATTTATAATCAATATGCTTAGATAACTGAGTGCCCTGGTCCGTAAAAAACGGTTGCGAAAAACGAAGTCTGAACCTGGTGAACCTGTAAAAAACATTACCAATTTACCAGACTTTATACCACATATGATTTCTTAAAATTACACACAGCAAAAACGCGTTACGACAATAAGTATTTAATTTGAAGTTTATTCCAAAACAATACTAATCAGAATAAATAGTTTTTATAAATAATAAAATTAAAATTGCTTTAATTTTTTGCTGGCTATAATACTGGCCCACCTTAATAGAAATTTTTATTAAATTTTTCAGCAAAAAAACCACTTATTACACACATTAGTCATTTTTTAAAAGTATAATATTCAATTTTTTTCAGACTAGACATTATAAAATACTGAGTTTAGTGATTAATGAGTGATGAAAAGCAATCAAAATAATTCGAAACTGATTTTCTGAACTTACTTTCAATATCCTTACAATGAAAAATACCATGAGTAATATGCATTCAATTGTTGACTTTTTAAATAAAACTAGGTATTTCGTTGGCCCGAACGAAAAAAAAAACACCTGCCAAAAAATCCGGTAAAACAGTAACAGTACCAGTTTTTCATGAAAAACGTAACAAGTTTTTTTTTACAAGAAAACTGTAACAAGTTAACAATTTTCCGAGATAACTGTAACAACAACAAAATCGGCCAATTTATGAGCCACATTTTTCCGAGAAAAGAGTAATTAGTATATTTTTTCCGTGATAACAATAACGATCAATAAAAAGGGAAAATTTCCGAGAGTATAGTAACAAGTGCACTTTTTCCGGGTAAAGTGTAACGTTGAGGTAATTGGCGATTAAGGTATTGTTTTTCCAGGTAAAAAGTAACAAGACCATTGCCAACTTATTTGAAGCAGACTAAGGGAGCTTTTCCCGAGGAAATCGTAACGTTGAGAACTTTTTTCCGAGTAAAGTGTAACGTTGAGGAAATTATGAATTATAAAAATATTTTTTAAAGAAAAATTAGCAATATCCATGCCAACTTACTTTGACCATAGGAGGGAGATTTTCCCGAGGAAATCGTAACGTTGAAAACTTTTTTCGAGTAAAGTGTAACGTTGAGGAAATCGTCGAATATAAAGATATTTTTTATAGGAAAATTTACAATGCCCATGCCAACTTACTTAAACTAGAGAAAGGAGATTTTTCTGAGGAAATCGTAACGTTGAGAACTTTTTTCCGAGTAAAGTATAACGTTGAGGAAATCATCAATTATAAAAATATTTTTTAAGGAAAATTTAGTAATATCTATGCCAACTTACTTTGATTAGAGAAGGGAGCTTTTCCCGAGGAAATCGTAACGTTGGCACTTTTTTCCGGGTAAAATGTAACGATTAGGAAATCATCGAATATAAAGATATTCTTTGAAGGAAAATTAGCAATATTCATGTCAACTTACTTAAATCAGAGAAGGGAGATTTTTCCGAGAAAATCGTAACGTTGGGACTTTTTTCCGGGTGAAATGTAACGTTTAGGTGATAAACGATTAAAATAATATTTTTTTATGTGAGAATCTTCAATATCAATGCTAACTTGTTTAAAGCAGGCCCGAGAGCTTTTCCCGAGGTAATCGTAACTTTAGAACTTTTTTTCAGGTAAAGCATACCATAACGTTGAGTCGTCCAACGATTGAGATAGTATTTTTCCAGGTAAAAAATTGAAAGTTTTGTGTAAATAACTTATTAACAATAGAATAGGGTGCTGTTTCCCAAAGAAAAAGTAACGAGTTAAATTTTTCCCGATAAAATGTAACCTCACTCACTTGAACTAAAGGTACCTGTACCTAGTATGGCCCCCCTAAGCGAGACTCGACGTTGTGGCGAATCAAACCAATATTTTTTGACGTGTAAGGTCTCATTTTAAAAGTTAATTCAAGAGCTTTAAAATGAGACCTTACGCGTTCGATTTTGATCAATGAGCTTGAAATGCCAGAGGATTTACCGAAACACGTTTTTTTAAGACACCTAATATTTGTGTATCTAATATGGCCCCCTTGATGTAATTTATTAATTGCGATTTTTTCCTATTTTTTAAATCAATCAGGATATAAGATTTAAAAAACTTCAAAATTTTCATTGTTTTAAAAATGATTTATTTAAAAATTGAGCCTTTTTTTACAATTTTTTCGAAAGCTTTGCAACCAGTAGAAAAATTTCAACTTTAAATTTTTATCAAAGTTTGTTTTTTGAGCTAGAATGTTTTTTTAGTTATAAAATGAAAAAAAGCTTTGATACAATTAAATTTATTTATCTTAAATAACATTAGGATAGGATTTTCTAAAAATTAAATATGAAACTAAGGACTCTTAATATCGATATTTCTACTTATTCGCGGGGGGCCATATTAGGTACACTGCAGTATAAAAAGTTATTTAAGAATAAAACCCGTTAGAAAACAAGTTGAACAAAAACTAAGATCGCGTTTTAAAGCTGAAACAATAACGAATCGAAGCTAGTTATGAAAATTTTGATCAGGTGAGTCTAAATCTTTTGGCAGACCATTAATTACAACGTAAAATAATAACGAAGGTATACGAAACGAGTTTTAGCTATAAGGCGTGCGCAAAAATAATTTTCAAATGTTCTAAACAGCTCAAAACTTCATAATTCAGTGTTTTTGACTTCTTCCTACCTTGTAGAGATGCCGCATATCGAGCATATTCAAAATAACAGGGGGGGGGGGGGGCATATTAGGTACACCTACCTTACTTTATCCGAGAAACCAGTAACATTATTCAAGAAAACTAGTGAAAAAAAAGTTACTGGAATTTTTTTCCATGGAAAACCAAACGTATGCATCTTTTTCAGGGTATATTGTAACAACCACCTCGGACAAATCTACCAAATCAGCAACAAGATCAATTCTATCTTGTATAAAAGTACTGAAATTTTTTCTCATAAAATACCGTATTTTTATCGTTAATCACCTTAACGTTACATTTCACTCGAAAAAAAAGTCCCAACGTTACGATTTCCTCGGAAAAATCTCCCTTCTCTGGTTTAAGTAAGTTGGCATGGATATTGTAAATTTTCCTTTAAAAAATATCTTTATATTCGATGATTTCCTCAACGTTACATTTCACCCGGAAAAAAGTCCCAACGTTACGATTTCTTCGGAAAAATCTCCCTTCTCTGATTTAAGTAAATTGGAATGGATATTGTAAATTTTCCTTTAAAAAATATTTTTATAATGGATGATTTCCTCAACATTACACTTTACTCGGAAAAAAGTTCTCAACGTTACAATTTCCTCGGGAAAAGCTCCCTGGTCTGCTTAAAACAAGTTAGCATTGATATTGTAGATTCTCACTTAGAAGAAAAATATTAGAAAAATATTTTTTTAATCATTAATCACCCAAACGTTACACTTTACCCGGAAAATATTCTCAACATTACGATTTCCTCGGGAAAAGCTCCCTTAGTCTGCTTCTAATAAGTTGACACAGGTCTTGTTACTTTTTACATGAAAAAAGAATTCCTCAATCGTTAATTATCTCAACGTTACACTTTACCCGGAATAAATTGTGCAGATTACTTTTTCCCCGGGATATATTTCCGTGTTGAGTGAATGTAATTTTTTTCCCGGATAAAAACACACTGGTTACACTTTCCTCGGGGAATGTTGTCTTCCGACCCCCAGAAAGTTTAACATGACAGTTTTCTTGGAAAAATTATACATCATGACAGTTTTCTTGGAGAAAATTGCAACGTTATATTTATCGCGTAAAATTTTTTTTTGTTATTCTTTCCCCGGAAAATCACGTCATGGTACATTTTTCATGGATTCTTGGTCTCAGGTGTTTTTTTTCGTCCTGGCCAACGATTTGATGAAATTTTCTTATCGCTTTTTTACTACACGTCAAACATTTCCGAAGGTATCCTTGAAAATAACTAGGCAGACGAAATTTGATGAAAAGTATAAGAAAAAAAATATATTAATGATTGAATAATGATTATTTAGAGCCAATCACAATTGGTTAATTTTTACGAATTGTTTTCTGCTATTTTAACACCGATTTAGATACCTCGTGAAATATCGCTGGTAAAAATGTTAATAAAAACGTCACTAGGCAAACAATAAATTATCTTGGAGGACTTTTCATCTCGACTCTTTGGGTATGTGTCCTGGGTTGGGTGACTGGTGAAGAAATTGACATCTCGACTTCCACGGTTGAGGAAGTTCAACGTGGTATTAACGTTAGCTCCTTCGTTTAAAATTTACCAATTTTCGGGACTTGAAAAATTCAAGTTTTATTTTTATTCACAGTAATAATTAAAGTGCTGAAGAAAAACGGTAATCTCGACTCAAGCTGGTGGGGTTGTTATTATCGCTTTAGTTTTGTAACGGTTTTTTAGGGTCTACAGATTGAAAGACTAATTTTCGATCTCGATGTATACAGACGCGATGTTATTGGAGGATAAAGTTTAAGAAAATTTAGTTATAATTTCTCTATTACAGTATGTAGTAATTTTGTTAATTGGCGGTACGTTTGTTTTATACTCACATATACTCTAATTGAGTCAGAATCTATTCAGCACTAATGCAGATTTACAACTATTACATCTGTCTACATATTTTATTTAAATAGCGTTAGCTTGAAAACTTTTAAGGAACGACGTTTTCAATATTCGTCATATAATTGACGGTATGGTATGAACATATTTCATTCATTGTTTCTTTAAAAACACGTAAATTTTATGCAAATAATTTATTTTTGTCACAGGATGTTGTTAGGAAAATTAAAAGCACAAAGACCGATTCAAGAGATAAGCCACTGCAGGATGTTGTGATCGCCGACTGCAATGCAGAGACTATTTCAGAGTCATTCAGCGTTGCAAAAAGGGGTGCCGTGATTAATAAACCAAAGAAGAAGCTCAAAAGCAAGCCTTTTTGTACGACGTTATTATTAACTAAGTTAACTTTTTTACTCTCGCACAAATAAAAATATCAACTTTTTTCACAAAGTAAAATTTATGAAGAAAAAAAAGAAACAAAAGTTAATTTAATAACTCTCATTGTTGTTATGAATCATCCCTGATTTTTGTAAAATTTTATCTTAGCATTGATCCACACACAAGCAGTGCTGCAATTGATTGCAGAAATGTAATCTCATATAGGTAGGTACCTATCTCCCCTCCTTGCTCTCGAGGGTGCTAAGTACTAAGTGAGTGCTTTCGTAGCTGCGCACGTGTGTGTAAGTACCAGCTGTGTAGGTAGGTGTTGTCCGTAATGCGGCAACTAACCTCCAAAATATTTTGGCTCGAAGCCAATCAGCATTGTTCGCGGGCGGCGGCGGTGTAGTGTCGTCGAGATGAGAGGTACATTGCGGATTCGGAGGATTATATAGCTCACGGAACTATGACGAGTTCTTATTTTAACTTATTTTATTTAAGTTTTAAGATGAAATTATTTTAGTACGAGGGGTAGTAGTCATTAAGTTTTTAATAATAATATTAAGCATGCATATTAACGTGGTTAAAACACCTGTTGTGTACGGGGTGGTTTTATCAATCTCCGTGTCAATATTTTTGCTGTACCTCGTCGGTACAGCGCGATATTTGACTGATCATGAAGAAAATACCTGTGAAATGACGTACATGTTCGAGTACCCTCAATATGTGGTTTGTTTTTTCTTTAATACTTTCTAAAGTTGAAAATTATGTAATAATATTAGTAACTGTTTTATGTGTTTTTTAACAGAGAATACGCTTAAGTAGTAATAAGAACAACGTGTCCGAGGATCTGCGATATCCAAGATATAAATTATATGCCTATGGTGAGGGATTTGTTACTGAAAGATTGAGAAAAATGCATTTTTCTGGAATTCCTGTGCTTTTTTTACCTGGAAATGCTGGCTCTTATGAACAAGGTTTTTTCTCATACTTTACCTTCATTTGTTTCTTTTTAAACAATTCATTGATTTGTTTATTATTCACACAGTGAGATCACTTGCTTCAGTGAGTCTGAGAAAAAGTTTAAAGTACCGTACACCATTTCACTTTGATTACTTTACTATATCTTTTGGTTCTGATTACTCTGGATTGTATGGAGGTGTTTTGAAGGATGAAACTGAGTTTGCAGCCAAGTGTATTCAGAGGATTTTTTCTTTGTATAAAGACAAAGTAAAAACTATTATTTTAATAGGGCACTCTATGGTTAGTATGGATCATTCATTCAAAATTAATGATTTCAACTTGTATGTTAAAATCAAAATATTTTTCAAATTCTGCAGGGTGGTATAGTTGCCAAAGGAGCTCTTTTACTAGAAACTCAAACAAGTGATAATATTGCTAGTATTTTGTTAACACTGGCAACGCCTCATAAGCCATCAATTTATCCTGATTATACATTTTTACACTACTACCAAGAATTAACAAATTCAATGGTAAATCTAAAAAAAAATGGAACTACAGTCATATCAATTGGCGGAGGACCAAGAGATATCACAGTGCCTTCTTCCCAAACAATTGATGAGTATGCAGACTTAAATGCTCTAACAACTAGTATTCCAGGTGTTTGGAGATCAACAGATCATTTGTGTATATTATGGTGTAGACAGTTAGTGCTTAACATTGTCCAGTCTTTATTTGACTCTGTAGATACTAGTAAGAAGCCAGCGGCTATTTCTGAGAGCCATGAGCACAGGATGAAGTCTTTTAAATGGCATTTTTATCATGTGAGTAATCAATTGTCGTTTTTAATTAAAATCCAAACAGTGTTTCACAGCAAAATTAATTTTTTTAGCGTTATTACTCACAAAAGAAATTACCAATCATAGTATTTAAAGAAAAGGTTGAGTTTCCTAATGAAGCAAGCTTATGGTTTGATGATATTCCTAGACAGTATTATTGGAGCAGCAGAGATTTTGCTGCAGAAAATAATGATTTAAAAAAACCAACCTCAGTGTATCTTATGGTCGATCTGGATGCACCAATAGACACCTTGTCAGTGGATGCCGTCAATATAAAATCCAAAGACTGGATTTTTGCCTGTTCAGTGTCAAATTCTAGAGGGCCAAAAAAATGGTAAGTAGCCAGTACTTTTACAAAGAAAAAAAATTTAATCAATTATTTCAAAATAAATCCCATAATTTTTTTTATTTTTATCATTGTTATTCAAATAATTGTTTTTAGTTCATGGGGTTGGAATCTATCAAACAGAACGAAAAACTTCCCTATAGTCACCAGACAGCCGAAAAAGTATTTTTTAGATTTAGATTTAAACGAAGTACGCACTCTAGGGGCTTCGCATGTAGTCATTAGAATATCAGCACAAAGCTTGAACAAGAATTTCTTTGACAAAGACGACGACGACGATGACGACGATGATCAGAGGATACACATTGACGCGTACTCGCGAGCTACAAGGTACAGACGTGTGAGCAACTTGAAACCCTGGACCTCGGAGCGAGGCAACTTGAGGTACCACGTAATTTTGGACGGAATTACCGACGCAGTATCAGTAGAATTTAAAAACTCCAATTGTTATGACTATACTCAGCTTCGTCATTCCATGGTGGAACTGTTGGAGCCGTGGATACCGGGTGTAGAACAAATTTATTATTTAGCTGAAAAGTAAGTACAAAATAAAAACAATAGTTTTGCCATAATACTGGATTACTGAAAACCAACTGGTAACTAAGTTAACTTTTATTTCAAATATTCTTTCTGTAAACTAAAAAACTAGTTGGTTTCTCAGAATCTAAGAATCAGCTGGTCCATCAGCTAGCTTTTAATTCTAAATGATTTTTCACCCATAAAAACCAGCTTTAGTAGGTGAACCAATTGGTTTTTACCCTACAATTTTTTTCATAGTAAAAATCAGCTGGTCAACCAGTTATATTTCACTACAATTTTTTAATTAAAAACTAGCTGGTTTCTAGTTATTTGATAAAAAAATTAAAACATTTTTTTAGTTTTGAAAACAGCTTGTAGATTAGCTGCTTTTCTGTTCCGATGTCAAATCTATATTGTCAGCAAGAATTTTTTTTTTAATGAAGAATTTTTTTTTTTAGTGACTCTCAAGTTATAAAACTGCAAACTGTACACTCCCAGCGTTTGAGGATTATGAAATCACAAAACGCTGAGCTTAGGCTCTCTTTAGACCCAAGTTGCGTACACAGTATTTACGTGCAACGGGCAAACTTTGTAGATAGAATTATTTGTACAGTGAGAGATAGATGGACACTGATTTATCCAATCACAATAGGTTTACTTTTACTCAGTATTGGAGAAAGGATTGACGCTCAAAACGAGGACAAAACAAGTTTTACCGCCATAATAATAATTACTGCAATTTTGTGCACTAGTTTAAACTTAGTCATTGAATGCTGTGTAGGTCTAGTCATTCTTCACATTGTGGCCATTGGAGTTTGCTGTTCAGTCATGTTTTTTGGATCAGTTGCTCATAATATAGCTGTCAGGTAAGATTAGTTTTTCATTTGATCGATTTTAGATACTTATTAAAAACATTCTCACAGATTCTTGGCAAGAGCAATAACTTTCTCTACAACTTGGTCAGACTGGGTTCTTGGAGGTTTAGTGAACCAGCTTCCAATTGTAACCGCAGGTATTTTACTTTCTATGATACCAGCGACTTGCGGGGCTTTAGCAATGCTTCTTTCAATATTCCTACATTTCCTAAGACTGACTCAAATGTATGAGGATTACTTGGAAGAATTACTACTGGCAACGATGCGGCATTTTAATCTGTTGAAGAAACAAAATAGGAATGAATCTAATGAACTAACAAAACAAAATATCCTTAATCAAGTACTACTTTTCTTGTTTTGGTGCTTTGCTGCTATACCGGCAGTACCCTCGGCCCTTGTATGGGCAAAAGATTTTAGGTAAAATTGAAATTAGATTATTGTTAACTACCATCATTCTTGAAATTAACACACTGTTATTTCTTTGGTTTCAGTGTTAGCACAAGATTAAAAACGGAGGATCCAGTGTTTCTTGGTAGCTGGATCGTCATGGTAGCTTGCGGCACGTCTGGATTAGTCCGAATCTCATCGACTTCCGCTAGTTCTTACAGAACGAGATTTTTAGCAATTTTTTTACGTTGCCTGGGTTGGATTTCGATTGCCTTGTCAGCGACTTCGAACGCAGCCCAATGGTACTGGTGTATACCACCGTGTCTCTCGGTCGTTGTAGTATTAATTTTTATCAACGCCGTGCAGTCGTGAAATTATTTTATTCAATAAAACTCAATTTTTACATGAACTATTCACAGTATTTTTTGTTTTAACAGAGCAGTTTTTTTTTCTATTTTTAAAACCGACTTTTTCAATTGTTATTTTTTAAACTAATTGACGAGAATACTATTTTATTTTTAAGAAAGAGAAAAAAATCTTTATATAGTTCATTGTGTGTAAAAATTGTTTTAAACTCAGAAACTGCTCAATTTGTAAATTATTATTCTTAATAAGTTTTTATGTATTCTTTTTTTTAAATGATATATTTTAATTTTGTCAACACAATATTTTTACAGCAAACTGTGATGAGATTTTTTAATATTTTGACTATTGGAATGTTTGTTATTCACAATAAAATTGTAGATATTTGTATTTATTTTGTTTTTATCATGACCTTTACAAATTTAATTTAAATAATTTGATTTGAAATTTGAGTAAGGTATTTAAATTTAAAATTTCATAAGCAGCAAAAATTACTTGGAGTAAATGTTGATTTAATTAATTTTTTTATACAACATTCCTTTAAATATACAGCATATGATTTTAAATTGGCAAACAATAAAATTTTTTCAATTCAATGAATCAAGAATATTATATAAAAATATTTCATAGCTAAAGTTTCTACAAATGTTATCCTTACATCTCAAAAGAATAAATAAAAATATTTTCTTTCTTTTATCACATTACAATGTATACTTAAAACTATCTGGCAAATAATAAGCCTATATCAGTTTTCTATGAATTATTAATCAAAATTTAGTCTTTTTTTTTTCATTTTTATAAATATATATTTTTGTAAAATTTAATAGTCGTGAGCCCATTCATTTTCTTGCATAAAAGCATCCACGACTTCTTTCATAGCGAGATTCGGTATTAATTGATCCTGAGTCAAGGCGACGCGGGTCACCGGGTCGAAATGACCCACTCTTTGAAGGTGTTCTTCAATATCTTTTTTTTCATATGTTATACCACTGGGTGTGATTACGGGTTCCTGAAGTATTTCAAAACTTATTTTTCCGCACAAATAATCTGGTACATCCCGTTTCTGAAAATTTAAAACATACATAATTACTTTGTTTTCAGTTTTTTCACTCGAAAAACTACCACAGAAAAATTATTTTTCATTGAAAGAGATAAGCACTGATAAAACAATGAGAGTCATGAATATTCAATGACCTCTTGTTATTCTTCCATATTTGTGTAAAAAAAAAAAAAAAAAATCATTTTTCTATGCATAATTAATGATAACTCAATTCAAACAAATTACCCTTCTATCATCATCAACTTTTGCAAATAAATCATTCAGTCTTTCAATTGATGTATCTCTTTTTTCTTCAATTTCTTGACGAAGTTCTGACAGCTTGCTCTCTGTTAAAGAATTTTCATTGGATTGTTCATTTTTGTCATTATTCTTTTGACTCTCTTTTTCTTTTAATTCAGCTAAACTTTTTTCAGCATCCATAATTATTAGACGATTTAAATAAGTTTGAAGCTCAATTTCTTGATTTATTCGCTGTTCTTCTTTAATTTGAAACCTTTTCTTTTTTGCCTGCCTCAGTATGCTTGTCATATCATCTCCAAAGTTAAGCTTCTGTTCTTTAGCCAAATCTACAGCTAAAAAATGAAAACATCTTTTTTCAAAATTTATTTTACACAAAAACCAACTTGATCTACTTCTCTATTCAATAAAAATAAGGCTTTGGTCGAATAGAGTAATATTAAAACAATTACCTCTTTGGAAATGTTTTATAGCTTCATCCAAATAATCCATTTCTTTAAGAGCTAAACCAAGAAAAAAATGGCCTTTGACAAGACATGGATCAATATCCAAAGCTCTTTGACAGTCTTGACTGGAAGATTCCCATCGTTTTAATTTCAAATAAGCAAGTGCTCGGTTTGTAAAGTACAGAGCATTTGTTGGATTTTTAATCTAAAACATCAAAAAAGAAAAAAATTAAAGTCTTTGATTTTTATAGAAATAGTATTCAACACTTACAATTGCTTTTGTGTAGCAATTTGCAGCATCTTCATATTTGTGTATACTGAAAAATCGATTTCCTTGCTCTTTGAGTTCATTATCGGTAAGATTAGCAGTTGAATACATTTTACTCATTTTTACAGAGTTACTGTGGTAAGTATTGGAAAAATTTTATTTTGGTTGTATTACTAATAAAAAATATTGCGTTACACCTGCACTGCACACACTAGCCCCATACGGATTATGTGAAAATTTACTTAAAAAACATGACGCTTGGAAGGTTTTATTATTAATTTATAAGTAAAAATTAAACTAATAATTAGTAAACGAGTTGAAGTTTGTCTATAACATGTTAAAAAACTGTTTATTTTACAAAAATTAGCAGACCATTTCGCGTATTTTTATTCGTCATTGTATACTCGACTCGACGTCTGTCTGTCGTTGTTCGTGGACGGAACAAGAAACTCGTCTTGCAGGCTCAAGATGTACCTGCAATGTCTCATTAAAAACTGAACGCAAAAAACAAGTTTGTATTTTTTAAATAAAATATAAATATTAAAAAAAAAAAATTAATTAATCCTTTTCACTGGAGTAATTATCATTCTCTCGAGGATGAATATAAATATTTAATTAAAATTAATTATAAATTTCAAGAGAAGAAATAATGTCATCAAAATATAGATAAATTAAATTTCTTATTTATTAGGTATGTTTTTATTTAGTTCTAGGTTTCGTAATTTTGTGTACGTCGCATGCGAGATGCGAGATGAGAAATTGAGATGTGTGGACTATGCGTGTTGATTCAAAAGATTAGAACTCACAGTTCAGCACGATAATTTATTTGTGTACATTACATGCATTACATGTATAGTGACAAGTCTCACAGTCAAGAATTAATCATAGTAAAAAAAAGTGTGTTGTTAACTTGTTAGATAAGTTAAACTGACGCGAGGTAAAAATCCAGATCGTAGATGTTTACAAAAGCTATCGTTCTCTCGCAAAAACGTGGAGTCAAACTATTTTTCGCTAGCATGGCTGCACGACAAGACATTATTTTTCGTGGTCAAGGGGATCGATACGATGGTGTAACCATTGACTCGAGGAATGAACCCTGCGATTCGGTGGTTTTTCCTAATCGTCTTGAAGGTCAAATATTTTTTTTTATCATTGTTGTTAATTTTGTACAAGGCTTTTAAAAGTTATCTTTCTCCCCACAGCTTCGCTTGACCAGTGGATAAAAGACAAAAAAAGGACAATCTGGTTCAGAGTGGATTTGGCACAGACTCACTGGATACCAGAGTTGACCAAAAGAGGCTTCAAATTTCATCATGCCAAAGATGACCAAGCAACTTTGTTCAGATGGCTTCCAGAAACTGACATCTGCAATGTACCACCTTTTGCACACACTGTCATTGGAGTTGGAGCTGCTGTCTTGAATAAAGCCAATGAAATTCTGGTTGTCAAGGAGAACCGGGGTCATGACTTTTGGAAACTCCCTGGAGGGTACGTAGAGCCTGGTGAGGACATTAGTGCAGCTGTTGAGAGGGAAGTTTTTGAAGAAACTGGAATTGTAGCCAAGTTTAAGTGCATGCTTTCCTTCAGACATGCTCATCAGCAAGCTTTTGGTTGCTCGGACATCTATGCCATTACTTGCTTGACCCCAGAAACATTTGACATTGTCAAATGTGAGAGGGAAATTAGCAAGTGTAAATGGATGAAGGTAAACATATTTGATGAAATATCATTTATATCATGAAGTCTTTTAGTTTTAATTTTTAAAATAAACTTGCAGCTAGATGAATTTTTGGAACATCCAAAAGTTCATGACAACAACAAGTTCTTTGCAAAGAAATTAAAGGAATACTTGAACCATCACATGGGACTCACTGCTATACAAACCACTCACCCACTGTCTAAAAAACCTATATGTGTGTTCAGCCTTTCTAATACCGAAACTTCTTAATTGTAAAAGTGTTTATGTATGTACAAAAGAATATTTTGTACCAGCTTTTTATCTGTGATGCAATTTTTTAGATCCTCGTAAGCAGACAATTGCTTGTACAAATTTTTTTAATGGTATTAAGTGTACAAGCTTGATTTATTTTTTAGCATTGTTTTTAGGGTATAAAAATTATTATAATTTTATTTTTATTATTTATGTTTTTAAAAATGTTGTTATAAGACATTCATGTTAATGATTTGCTTCAATTTATGAAGCTAACTTTTTTAAATTATTAAGTAATTTATTCCAAAAAAGTTGAATTAATAAATAGAAAAAATGTATTGTTACATTTTACGGAATTTAAGAGCAATTTTACACTAAAAATTCAATAATTTAAAAAAATATATGATCCTAGCACAAATTACAATGGAAAAAAAACAAAACTTAACAACAAAGTTTGGAAAGAATATCTAATTACTACATGAATGAATAATCAATAAACATTTATGTTAAGAATTCATATATTATAAAATTTGTAATGTCATCGAAATGAAATAAAATTGTGAGTAGAGTAAATCTGTTAGGACATCAGACACAAAGTCATTTGTGAGATTCAACAATAGTACAAAAAATTAAGTTTTAAGTTCTCTGATACCAATTTAAAATTTTGCATTCTAAATTTAGTAATTCTGAGATTTTTTTAAACTTTAGAATAAGTTTTTTCAAAGTCACCATGAGTGCTTTTACACGCATAGTTCAAAATATTTGTAAAGTTTCAAACTTTACAACTTTAACAACTTTAGAAAAATTCAAAGTTGTGATAAAAATAATGAATGTAAGGCCTTATGTACAATGAAAGAAAAATATTTATAAATTGATATGGGTATAGTAATAAAACTAAAATTAATAAATAACCAGCAAAATAAAAAAGCAAAAATTTTACTTTATTTTTCCTGAAATATCCTAGCAAAAATCTTTCAATCGTAATCGTTAGTGTCAAAGGAGAAAATTTTTCCTAATAGAGATACTAAATTTTAAAAATGTCAATTAGTTCATCTACTTACTACCTACTGTTGTAAAATTGTTTAATTTTTTTTTTTCGAAAATTCCCGCCATCCTGTCTAAGAGAACTGAACGCAAACAGGTTATAAAAATTAAAAACTAACCCATATATCGTCGGCTCTTACGAAAAAAATAGTATCCAAAATTTTGAATGGAGTTTTACCTGGGGGAAATATCCAATACTGTTTTTTTTCGTAAGACCCGACGATATGGTGAGCGAATAACAAAAAATGATTGACCAACACAAAACGCACTACTACGCATGTTGAGCATTGTCGATTCTAGGTATGCCCTAAACCTATCCTTCGTCCATGGTCTAACGTCTCTCCATAAACATAACATAACCCGCCAGTGAAAGAGAAGGTACTTTTTGTATTGTAGGGCAGTAAATATCTGAATATTATGTAGGAATATAGTTTTGATCTTTCGAAAATGATTTCAACAGCAGCTTTTGCTAGTTTAAATGATCGTTATTGATCATGAACTCTAAAAGAAAAATTTCACGTTAGTGCACATTGTGCCAAATCAGTGTTGTAGCCATTGTAACCCGAGTTTTTTAAAACAACGCAAATAAAAAATGAGCTGCCAGGAGTGGTTTTTAGAACGACTTAGTTCTAAAGAAAAAAATCAAGATTCCCCAAAAAAAGAGGTCATCAACAAAAATTTCGTAAGTTTTTTTTGGTTAACCTTATCGCGAAACACTACACTTAACGGACTCGTCACATGTTTACACTTATTATTTCGTGTTTAAGATTTTAAATCTAGTAACCAGTATCTTTAATGACTAGACTTTGTTGGAAAAAATTGTAAAAAAAATTTCTTAAACTAAAATTTTCTAAATATAGATTTCACTTTCTAATAAAAACATTTTTCCAGTTTCGAGTTGGTCGAACAAAGGACAATGACCTGGTATGTCTTAGTTTGGAGGTGTCCAGAGAGCATTGCTTGTTTATCCCAGTAAAAGAAGATTTATTTGTACAAGATTTGGATGTAAGTTTTAAAATTTCATTAATAATGTAATGACTTTTTTGAAAATTTTATTAAAAAATACAAATTTATTTTTCAGAGTTCCAATGGAGTTTTTGTAAACGGGAGCAGAATAAAACAAAAAAAACCATACTTGCTGAAAGAGGGTGACCACATTGGAATTGGATGTGAAAGTCCAAATAATCCCAGCTCTCAAAGTTTTGTTTTTATAGTAAAAAGTCGGGTGAGAAATTTTAAAAAGGGTTTTTATATACTTCAAAAACTTGAGTTAAATTATAGAATTTATTGATTAAGTTTGTGCAAAGAATAGTTAGTGCATTTGATGCACAAACAGTTGATAAATTTTATTTGGTTTATTTAGAATAACAACTTTTTATATTTAATGAAAAAAATTTGTATTTTGTTTGGATTAATTAGAGATTACAAGAAACTTGATCATTAAATTTAAAAGTAAATTTAAAAATTTTTTTTCACAGTTTTGTTTTAGTATTTCTAACATTCAATCTTTTTTCTCTATGTTTCTATAGAAGTAGAGAAATTTTATTATTTAAATTAAATTGTCTGAATTAAATTACTTTAAAAATTACCCCTTATTGTAAAAAAAAGTTTGTTTAAACTTAAGCTGATAAAATGAAAAAAGAATATACATAGAAAATCATAATGCAATAAATTTTCAATAAGTTATTTAGTAAATTACTTGGTTAGACTAATAAAAAACAAAAATAATTTTTGTTTTAACTAAACACTGTTATTCTTTCTTATTATTGTTTTTACATTTGTTAATTGATGATTAGAATTTTCGAACTCACTAATTTTTTATCAGATGATGGTATCAAAAAAATTTTTATTTTAATTTGTTTACAGAAGAAAATTTACACCGAATCGTGCCCCGTGAGCACTACTTGTATAAATGATGAAAGCAAAAGGATTTTAAAAAAAAAGCTGTCCAAGTCAAGGGTAGAAGCAGAACTCAGCGGCAACGTTCTGAAAAAAATGAAAACAGAAATCATCGATCTTGATGAAATAGACGAGAAAGACGATGATGTTGTAAACTCTAGCGTCACTGTTACAGAAAAATCAAGTATCTCTAGCAATCCAGAGGCGCAAAAAGAGCCAGTTGTGACCGACATAATTGATCTATCCGATGAATCTGATGACGATCACGGCAATCAAGAGGAGGCCGATTGTCAATCCAAAGTCGTATTGAATAACGTCCAGGATGAACCCATGCAAGTCGATGCAAACGCTGAAAATAATTCCAAATCTGTCAAAACAGAGCCGATAGCCGGTGATGAGTTGACCGATCCCTTAGCAATCGTCAAAGAAGAATCGGATTTCAATTTTTCACAAGTGGACGTCGTAGAGTTGGAAGATGACGATGAAAACATGTTCCCAGCTTCTCAACTGTTCGATAAATCCGTGGTGAAAAGTGAAACAGAAGATGACGAAGAGGACAGAGGATTCTCTTTAACCTTTTACGATGAAGACGACGATGCTAACGTGGTCACGATTCTGGACAGCGACGAAGATGAAGCTGATAACAATCCAAACGATTTGGTTGATCCGCTGCCGGTTTCGCCAATGGAAGAGTTGGTAGCAAATCAAATTGATAATCTGGGACCACCTGATTTAGATGTACCATTGCAAAATGGCGAAACTGATGAAGACCCGGAGAATCCAAATCACCAGTTCTATTTCAATAAACCAATTAACCAAACGAATGGTGAAATACCAGATAGTCCTGTGTCAAACAATGTTGAAGAGACCCTCAAGTCCTTGCAGGAAAAGCTCAAATCTTTGTCTCGAGAAAATCAAGATTTGTTACTTGAAAGTACTAAGAAAAGACTTTCCGATCAGGAAACAAAAGATCAACTTGTTGTCAAGGATTTTGTATCAATGGATTGCGAGGACGAAGAAAAACAGGTTAAAAAAGTTACATCATCTACTTCCAAAATTTTGGAAGAGGTTGACAGCAGAAACGAAGTATCAAAGTCGACAATAGACGATGATCCGTCTACCATTGATGATTATTTGTTCTTGGAAGAATCTAGCACGGTCAAGAAAAAAGACGAAGCGACTAAAGACAAACACTCTTCAGGCAAAGATTCTTCCAAAGTTCATAAAAATAAACCGAAACCAATTCAGTTAGTTGAGCCACACCATATTAAGAGACGAAGATCGAAAGGCAAAGATAAAAAGATAAAATCGGAAGGTAGATCCAAAAAAAAGAAGAAGCAAAGCAAGGATGATAGCCTATTGGAAGAACAGAGTGAATCCAAAGTCGAAGAAAACGACTTGACGGGAGCAAAGGAGTCCGAAGATCTCGAGAAGAAGAAAAATTTGATCTTGAATCAAAACTTCTGCACCAGTTCCGAGATAGAGTCGCTGAGACCCAGATGCAAGAGCAAACTGGTCAAAGTCAAAGTTTCGCAGAAGTCTCGTAGCGATATGCTCTGCGAGACCATGCAAAACTTACGACCAAAACCAAAGTACAAGAAGCCGGAGTTGGATTCCAAGAAACCCGAGGCCACGAAACCAGAATCTCTACCCGGAATTTCATCGTCGTTTGTGATTCCGCGAAGACAAGTGCCTACTTCAGCAATTCCCATAAAAGATTCGAGTGGCTCTGGACCAATTCAATCGAATTTCACAAATCCTAGTGCGAAAATTTCTAGTACATCTTCTTCCTTTCCTGCTATCACTCCTTATAACTCGAGCGTTCCTGTTACCTCTTCGTATAACCCAAGCGTTCCTGTTTCTACTTCTAACATTCCAAGTGCACCTGTCACTTTATCTCACACCATGAACTTTTATGGATCTAGATCCGAGATACCAGACTCCACGAACGACTTGAAACATACAACAACAACATCTACAATATTAAGTAATGTTACGAACAATATGAACGTATCACATTCTTATTCTTCGGATAACAACGATCGACCACCATCACCACCTGCGAACGTCGATGCTGTGTTTTCAGAAAGTACATCGAATCTGAAAGGAGTTCTGAGTTTCTCTACTCTTCTAAATCCAGCGCACAAGAAAAAGAGAGTCTCCTTCAAAGAAAATATTTCGTCGATCAAAGAATTTCAGATTGAAGAGGGAAATAATCTAAGGAACGTGAAAGACGGGCTAAGCTTAAGAAGTACGAAAAAGGACTTCAGCATTCACAAGATTTTGGATTTGAAGATTGAAGACTTTTTGGCACGAATTTTCGCATGGGAGCCTGTTTGGCTGGAGCAGCAACAAAAAGTCAAAACCTTGCCTCCTATCGTTAAGAAAGAGGACATGTTGCAGCTCCCTAATACATTTAAAAATTTTCAAGAGTATTACAAAAGAATGGAGACACTCTTGTTACTAGAAACTTGGCAGAATTTCGTTAAAGAATACGACTGTCACGGCACCAGGTGAGCATCGTCAAGAGCAAAGTCTAGAGGGAAAATATTTTGAGAGTTATTATGCCGTTGAGGGCGTCACCAAGCAATAGGGGGCTTGACAAAACTAAGCTACGAAGTTGACATCGCTAGGGAGCTGGTATAGCGGGGGCTTGTACCACTAATGTAGCTAACAGCCATGGCTCCCTTTGAACGGGTTTATTTTTACGGGTATATCTCCTAGCGGAGAAAAAGGGATTTAAAAAAAAAGGGTTTATTTTATATTGTCGGGTCCTATTTGGAGAAAATTTGCTGGGAAACAAAATGGAGTCAGAGTTGGGAAATTAAAATGGCGTCACCAAGCGGAAAAATAAATATGACATCTTCACAAAATTTCTTAATTTTTGATTAATTTGCAAATAATATCATTTTCATTCATTTATAATAATTGTATAAGCAATGAGAATAGATAAGGATTTTCTTCCGCCAGGGGATGCCATTGTGCCCATTGGAGAAACACGTGGTTAATATTGGTCTTCTACACGAGCCTTATGGCGCCCTCGATTTGTAAGCTCTTCCATGTTGAATCCTATGGATAAATTTTAGTTAAGTATCCTCCACTGAATTAAAATTCAAATACAAGATTTAACTCTGAAAGAGCCTACAATCGAACGTGCAAGAAGCCAATGCGTAGATATTTTTCATGAGGTCATGTATAGTTGTACTTTCGATGCAGTTCTCCAATGTGCGCCCTAGTTATCTCTAGTGAAAGAAATTTTGTGGCACTGCGTGCGATAAATTCGTATTTTCTGCACGCACTGTCATAAACTAAATGTTAGATACACGAGTGACAAATAGGTAATCAAGAATGGCGTATTATCACCCTCGTTTCGTTCGGGCGCGAAATCACGCGATTCACGGATTGCTTATTTATCGCACTTGTATCAAAATCTGCTATTATTGAAGGTTTACAAAATTTTTTCACAATAAATAAAACCTCATTTTGAATGTCTTTTCTTATATAGCCGCTGGGAGGGAGATCAACTTTCGCCGTTTTATCCCAGCTGAATGACAACCATTAGTTTCACCTGCAACTTTCAAAAAGTATGGATTGAGTTCGGGGTCCGTCTAAATATTGTTTAAAAATAATAAAAATAAATAATTAGATACATTTCTTTTGTATTTCCTAATACAAGGCTATTCGAAATAACAGCGCCCTCTAGAGTGATGTTTCTATCGATTTTTACATGCGGAAATTTGGGGTTAGCTTTCTGGTTTTTCACTTTTTTCGGACTAAAGCTTTTTTTTTATATCTTAAATGAGTTTGACTTTAGTTGGTACAAATTTCTTTCTAAAATTATTAATACTTTTTCATCCCTCTAACCTCAAAATCGGAACTTCGCCCCTTGTTTTCGGTTAGAAGGACGAAAAATAGTATATTTCCCTTAGGCTCGAGGGTTCGATTTAGCCTCCTCGTTGCAACCCTCGCCTTCGGCTCGGGTCGTAAACCTCTCGGAGGCCAAATCGAACCATCTCGCCTGCGGGAATAATATACTATTAAAGTTTTTGACTTCGGCTTTCATCCATATTAATTCGTGACAAACATAGATATAGCATTAGACAACCACCAGAGGGCACTGAAAAAAGTTTTTGACTTTGGTCATTTAAATTTTTCTGTACTTATATTTCGGGGTTTGAAAATTAAGTCTGAGGTCAGAACGAAATTTTGAGGATTTTATACTTTTATTTATTTATTTATTTTTATTATTATTTATTTTTATTATTATTTTTTTTTATGGACAAATTTTTTTTTATGAATGATAGCGGAACAATTATAATATAGTTTCCGGAAACTTTTTTCGCGTTTAATTTAATTTTTTTAGCTTTTAGTGTTTTTAATCCCTCTGAATAATTTTTATTTTTTGATTTTTAGGTATAGTTCATCCCAGCCATTACCGTTCACCTTGTTAAGAAATTCTTTCAAACAGATGTCTACACCGAACGGCTTAAGATACTCTACGGTGACCCTGCAGTGTTTGGTGACAAAAACTCAGTTTAACATGCAGCATCCGCCGGTTTACGGAGACATGATAATATTTGAGTACTCCATAAGACCAAATATTAATGAAAAAGGAAAAATGCGCCGAGCTTTCGGTTACGTTGTTCAAGTTCAAAGAAACAATGCTGCTAAATTTTTACGGAGTGATAATCCACTCGGTAAGAACGATTTTTTTCAATTCTATATTTATTTTTTATTTTATAAATAAATTAAAAAATTTTTTTTTATAGCTCGTTATGTTCAACACGCTGATTTCTTGCTGAACTTTTTCATTCAAACTAGAGTCATAGACGAGCAAACCGTACAGTTCGATCAAATCGGCAGACTGAGAGCTGTTTATTATGTAAGACCTCATTTAAGATTAATCCAAGGCTTGCAGTACGTACCGCACTCGTCGCTTCGCGATTTAATCCTCTCGGTTGACATTGACGAGTTCCAGCTGGAAAACGTCACCGGAGAAGAAATTAGTTCGTGGAGGACTGATAAAAAATTAGTCACTAATGTACGGAAAAAAATTTTTATTTTAAAACATTCATAATGAAAATATTCTGAATATTAAAAATAAAATTTAATTTTCAGGAAGCGCTGAACGAGAAGCAACTCGAGGCAATCATCAAATTCACAAATGCGTCTGTGAAGCTTGAACCAAAAATAGGTCTACTTATAGGACCTCCTGGTAATTTAAATTTTTACATTTTGAATACAAAAAAATTTATTTCATACTTTTTTTTATTTATTTATTGAAGATACATGTGAATAAATTGTGATTTCTTAAACGAAAGTTAAATTGCATCAAGTGAAAAGAACACTTTATTATTTTTTTTTTAGATTTACTGCTCAATTTATAAATTTCTTTAATTAAATTATTCAAATTTATAACACAGGTACAGGAAAATCGAAAGTTATTGCTAATCTAGTCACTCAAATATTGTACGGAGATGGCAGGTATGTTAATGGAAAACCCTTAAGGATTTTAGTTTGCGCTCCGTCTAACGCTGCCATCGATGAAATTGTCTTACGTCTTTTGGATATCCGAACGGCTATTAGTAACAAAGGTACCTTGTCAAACTTATTAATCTTTTTTTTTTTTTTTTTTTTTTTTTTATAGTCAGTATTGTTATTAACGAATGATTTTTGAATTATTTTAAAGAACATAGATTCAAAATGGTGCGAATCGGACGTATCGAATCGATGCACGAGGAAGTGAAGAAAATATCCGTGAGTGAGTTGTCCAAACGCGAAGCAATGAAAACATTTGTAGATCTTCAGCATAAAAGTAGAGAAGGAATCGAGCAAGTGGTAGGCTTAAAAATTTTTTATATTAAATGAGTTTTAACTAATGTAAAAAATAAGACTACTGTATAAAGCGAAACAAATACTGCAGTGCTATTTAGTTAATTTATATTTATGCTGTACAAAAGTTAAGGGATTTCTTTTTTTTTTTTTGTTATAGAAATATAAATTAAAAAGAGACATTGATGCTCTTGAAATGCTTTGTCTAACAAATCCAGGCAATAGAATTTATCAGAAAAATCTTCAAGACCTCAAAATAAAATTAAAGCAAATATCACCAAAAAACCCGGTAAGTTTTGTTAAAAAATTCTAGTTTAATTATTATTCTTTTCACCTCTTTTGTATTTCATGTCCTTTTACTCCTTTGTTGGTTTTTTAGGAACAAGAAGAGCAAGAATTTAACAAAATTCAAAATAACGCGAAAGCAGTAATTATTCAGAAAGCAAATGTCATTGCGTGTACATTATCATCCTGCTACACCAGCCAAATGGAAACGATTTTTGGGTACAGAAATTAAACCCTTTTTTTTTTTTACTATGCATATAAACCAAAAAAGGTCCATATTTGTTTTAATAAACTTATTTTTCAGGGGAAACACTGCCGAGAAAATAGCCACATGCATTGTAGACGAAGCCACTCAGTGTTGCGAGGCCGATACTTTGATTCCCTTGATGCTAGGCGTCAAAAGTCTGATACTCGTTGGAGATCCCAATCAGTTACCAGCTACCGTGATGTCAACGGTTCGTTGTATTTTTATCAATCATAGCTCAAAGTTTCGACTTTGAAATTAATTCAATTCTTACTGGATTTTCAGGAGGCAAAAAAACTGGGACTCGATAGATCCCTGTTCACGAGAACGAAAGAAGCTCTAGAGCCGCAGTGCGACAATGACAGACCAGAATGTAGAGATCCCGTAATAATGTTAAACGAGCAGTACAGAATGGTAAACCCAATATCCCACTGGCCAAACATTTATTTCTATGGAGGTAAACTGATCGACCGAGTCAGTTATAAACAGTCCTTCCCGTTCCACCCTTACCGAGTATTGAATCTTGACGGGTTGCAAGACGACATCAAATTCAGCAATACGAGCGAAGCCGCTTTCGTGGGTAACTTGATAAACTGTCTGATGGTGTGCTCGGACTTAAGAAAGTGGGACAAAAAGATTACTATTGGTATAATTACGCCTTACCAAAATCAAAAGGCTGTCATTCTGGACACTATTCACGAACGGTTAGCAAATGAACATTCAAAGTAATTTTAAATATATAATTAAACGATGATGCTTATTTTTGCGAAATTTTCAGGACAAGACACGTGAACAAAGACATAAAAAATAAATTTATCATCGAAGTCAACACCATAGACAGTTTTCAGGGACAGGAAAGAGACGTAATCATCATGTCCTGTGTGAGAAGTTCCGGGATCGGGTTCATGTCGGATCAGCAGAGATTGTGCGTAGCCTTAACCCGTGCCAAAATGTCGTTGATTATTTGTGGTAATCTAACGACTTTCCAGGTAACTAAAAAATACCATCCTCCAGTACTCGACTTGTATCCTGCTGCATTTTTATTCGAAAAATAAAAAATTTAATATGTCTTGGATTTTCTTAATTTTTACAGAACAATTCTATGTGGCAAAATTTGGTGGCTAATGCCCGTAGCCGAGGTCTTGTTTCCAGATTGCCAACCAGTGCCAAACCAAATGATATAAAGAAGCATGTCATAAGGTTGGATTTCACATTATCTTCATAATTTTATTAAACGATTTTTGACTTTTGTCTTGTGAGACAAGGCTGTTTAAACAAGGACAGGTTTTTTTTTTCTCAACGAAACGAATAATTTTTAAATTTCATTCGTCGAGAAAAAGCAAACTTGTGTTACCCGGTTGTGTTAACGTTTTATTATTTGTTTGAATGTGTGTTGTCTATGTCTAAAAAAATTGTTTTCTACGAAACAAAAATGTTCACTTGTTATCGTCGAATAACGTATTTTTAAGCTTAAATTTAGTCTTAACATATTGGATAATAATATTTTTCTAGTATTGTTGAGATAGGACCATGATAATGAAACAGTGACTTAAGAATCTTAATATTAATTTATTATAAATCTTCTGTGCCGTATTTACAATAGAACTTAACAGTAGTTTAAAAGCCTTACAGTAAACAACATTCACACTGATGCCATTGATCACTCAGGTTTTATCATACAATTACTATCTTAAATTTCTTAGACTTAATTTATTGAGGATACAGACTATCGTCAGCGTTCCGACGATAATCCTTAATTCGTAGAGTAGGCAAGACGAAGAACTTGTGCGAGGCGGTATGTCATTACTTTCTATATTCGGTGCTGAAAAAAGAAGAGAAATACAATTATTATGTAGAAGTTTTATTATGTTATTTGATACGAAAACCGATAGGTTTTTATACATTTATTTTTAAGCTTTTTTTAGTTGTAATATTTGACAATTTTGAAGTAGTTTTTTTTAGTGTTAAAAAGAAGTTACTCAAGTAAATTCAATAGTATAAGTTTTTTGATGAAAAATGGCCTTACTTTTTTTACTTTTCACAAAGACGCGTGGCCTCATAGTCGTAGTAGGACTCGTGATTGTTACTCTCTCAGTCATTGTTCTTACTGATTCTGATACTTTAGTCGTAGTCGTAGTAGGAACGTTAAAACTTTTTTTTGTCGGTACCGCAACAGCGGGACTAGATGAATTCGCAAGGCAGTGACCTGTAATTATAGTAAATTGTAAAATTGTTATTATTATATTTTTAGTAATTTAAGACTCAACATGGTCAGTTTTATTTTTTAAGTCATCAAGATTGTACACTTAACATAAGTCGATAATTTTTACAGTTTGAATGACAGGGTGAATGAATCATGACATAATTTTTTAAGCAAAAACAAGTTCGAATTAATTTTTTTCGAGCTTCTATTTTTGTAAATTACAAAACCAAAGTTTTTATTCTACTGGAAATAGTATAAACACTTTTTTACATTTTATAAAAAAAATAAATAAAAAATAAAACTTATGAAAACAACATACCTTTTTTGTAAAGTCGCATGCCCTCAGTTCTAGGATCAATGTTTCCTATACAGTAGTCTCCAGCCTCCTTAATGTAAATCTCGTCTTCGCTGACGATCGCCCCGACGAAGCATTCGTTCGTGTCGGTTTCGTTTCTTATCGTGTACGTGTACATAACACCTTTTTCCGTCCACTGACCCAAACATAAGTACGTGCGCTCTACGTAATAAAATAAAGTCGAATTAAAATCGTTGTTCTATCGGATAAAGATAATGAAAAAGTGTGATTCCAACGTCAAAGTAAAAAACAAATTTTTTTTTCCATTTTTTTTTAGTTTTAATTAAGTTTAAAAAGACATATATGGTACACAACTTTTTATTTTTTCTCAATCAAAAAATCATCATGTACTAGCCAATCACAATCAAATTTTAAAACACTTGACTCAAAAAAATGTAATCTATTGATTTCAACTAATATTCTATGGAATAGTATGGAATCACCCTTGAAGACTAAATCTTTACCTTCGTAGAGCTCTCCGGAATTGCAGTCGTAAACCTTGTAGTACATGACCTGCTGGCTCGAGCAGTTGCTGCTGAGCTCCGCGCAAACACCCGGAAGATCCGTAATCTCCCCGACGTACTGGCCTGTTATCGGGCACGTCGACTCCACGATTCGGTCGAGTCGCGACAGCGTCCACCACAGGGTGTTGTCCCGGTCCTCGGAAATGCTAGAGTCGTTGCACAGGAACGGACGGTAAACCGGACTCGAGACCGTGCCGGTCGTGAACTCCATAACGTTTTCGCTTCGCTGCTTCATTATCAGACAGCTGTAGGCCTCCTGCTCACTGAAATATTCAAATACACGCGCTTTAGTAAGTTTGAATAAGTGGTTTCGGGCCGCGAAATGCTTACCACTGGTCCCTCGAGAAAACTATGTGGCGTCCGGAAGTTTCGTTTGACTCCACGGTTACGAACGTGTAGCTCTTGTAGCCGTTTAGATCGTTGAAAGTCATCGTGCCGTTGACTATGAGCGTCTGCTGCCACTCGCCTTGGGCCCATTCGGGAAATCTAAATTGCAAAAAATTTTTTTTTAGTTTATGCGTTGATTTTTTTTCAGATTATTTGTGTTATTCCAATCTGAAAAGTGTTAAACCTGAGCTTAAATGTACTGCATAAATGAATGAAAGTTTTGAAAAGGTTTAAAAAACCAAATCTTCAACCTGAGATAAAATTTTAAGAGAAAATGCACTGTTGGTGCGATTACTTACGAGTCAGAATTTCTAACGACTTGGCTCGGCATTTTCCTTTGTGTTGTAGTTTTGCTAAAAGTAAATGTTTCGTATCCCTTTGTGGAATTGAAAAGATTTTGAGTGCAGCTGGAATCACTGCTGAGTGCCAAATGAGTCTTTGTAGTCAAACTGTCTACGTGATAAATCTAAAAAAAAAAAAAAATTATTAGTTAAGCTTTTTAATTAGAAAAGAAATTTTAGCTAGCTAATAACTTCCTCTGAGGATTGAATGACTCTTATATTTAATGTTTGACATTTTCAAGAGCTATTTGTTCAATTTCATTTTAAAGTCTATAACAGAATAATTATTTTACTGAAATTAGAAGACTTTTTAATTAAAAAAACGATTTTATTTACTTCATGATTTGAAATAATTTAACTGGTCAAATTAAAAACTTTTAGATTCACTGACGTAACATCATTAATTCTAAAGACGTCAAAACACGAGTTTTCTAAATTTTGTTATCCCTTCGGGACTATCGGTGAAACCGGTTTTTTTTCTGCCTTATAATTGATAGCACCAATCAATACTTGACCAAAACAAGTTTTTAGTTACTTTTAGAAAAATTACAACTGATTTAATTTAATTCGAACTCGTTAATTAAGAGATTGATTATTTAAAAGTTGCTTTTGTTCAAGAAAAATTTAAAAATTGTTTCAACTTAAAAAAAAAACTCAAGACATCTAATTACATACAAATAATATATTTTCAACTTTATAATATTTAATCAAATAACTTATTATCGTTAATTTAATTTAATTTCTTGTGCGAAAATGAATCAAACCTGTTTTAAAATATTTTAAAATGCAAAAACTAAAATACAATTTCTGATTTTCTGCAAATTTTTTTTTTATCGAAAGGTTTACTATTTGAATTTTTCATTTAAAATTGTTCAATCGAAAAAAATTACTAATTAATTATAAAAAATAATAGCTCTTATTAGAAATTATGTAAATTTTTATTCAAATCATAAATAAAAAAGATTAATCATTTATTTTAATCAAAAACTTTTTTCCAGCCTCATTTGAATACTTACTCCACAACGATAACGCGGCCTTCTTCGTCTGGCAGGACCACTAAAGTTGGCAGCTCCCCGGCTATCCAAAAGAGCGACGTATCTCGGGCTTTCACTTCCGGGCTTTGAATTTGGAACCGGCCAACTGCCAAGGCACTCGAAGCCAAAAGCTACAGAACGAACGAACAATTAGAAAAATTGCAAACCTCTATAAAAAAAAAAAAAAAAAAAAAAGACTGAAGTTTGACGATGAATAACCTACCGTGATTTTCAAAGGAACACTTGTTGAACTCAAGATGCAAATGCGACCCGATCGGACAATTGTCGAGCTCGGAGGAGAACGACGTGCACTCATCCTTCAAGTTATTGCCGTTGTTTTCTAAAATGTCGTAATCGTTGTTCACGCTGTATTTGAAGCGATACTTACCGGCGAACGGACAGTACTCTTCTCTTATGGGCTCCCCTCCTACGCCCAGCGTACCTGTAACGTCAAGTGTAAATAGAATTTTTATCATTATCATTATTATTATTATTATTTTTGTAAGGATAAATTGATTTAGAAGAACTCTGTGAGTTTTTGTACATACGGTAGAGGATGGCTGTGGAGTTGAGATTCTTGCACGACTCTATCGCGGCTCTCTCCTCGGTGTAGCAGCTGCTGAGGTCCTGCGAGTAGACCTCGATTATGTTTCGCGATCTGCGAGTCAGCTGGAAGCATCTGATGCACTCGCCGTACTCTCCTCGCCTGATGAGAAAAAGCAAAAAAATAAATAAATTAATTGTTTGGTTAAAAATGCTGTTTTAAGTAAATTTTGATAAATTTTTTTCAATTATTTTTTAGTTTGTAGGTATGTAGATGTTTGTAGTTATGATGATTTACAGAAGTTTTGTAAATGCCAAAATGTATGATATCAAAGATGAAAAAAGAATTTTTTTGTTACGTAGGCTAGAGCTATGTAAAATAAAACGTTAATTTTTAAAATGATGTAAAATTATTACTAGATAGTTTGTAACGAAGTATAAAGAAAATTGCATAACATTGCAAAATTATTAAGTCATAAAAATAATCATTATTTTAGTTTTAGATTTTATATACTTTTGATAAGTGTTTGTATAAACTATAAGTTTTTAAATATTATAATTTTGTACTTAATAAATTCATTTGTTAAAAACAAAATCGAACTGACAAAAGTACAACCTTCCAATAAGACTGAAACAATAATAGTTTTTGCTTTTTTTTTTTTTTTTTTTCTTTTCATCGACATTGTAACCTGTACAGTGAAACAGTGAAACTACTCGGACTTATTGGTTCGGAAACGTAATTTGTGCCGAGCTCCGCAGGTGCCAGGAGAGCACTTACAGCTGCGTCCTTCGAAAAATCTTATTGGGAGGTCGTACTGTATTTACCTTCATTGCATTGCATTCATAAACTATCACAAAAGAGCCATTTGCAATTATACACAGCGCTTGCGAAAACTAAAACTAATCGACTGGTTCGTCAAAACAATATCTAGGAAATGCAACTTTGGTCTCCTGTTTATTATTAATAACATTTGATCGAAAATTATTGTACAATAGATTTTCATAATGCAACGTGATCATTAAAACATTAGAACGCTTTTGCAAGGATTTAGTTCTATTTATAGAGTCATAAACAATAATAGTTTATAAAAATAAAAATAGAAAAAAAGAGTTCAAGTAGCCTTTTTTGTAAAAATAATTGTATGATGCAATTTTTATAAACAGAGACCAGCTGATTTGTAAAATATCTAAAACTACTGTAATTATAAAAAAATTTCTCACTTGTCGCGCAGCAGAACCTTGTCGTCGATCTTCTTGTGGCAGTACCCCCATACGGGAATCTCGTTGAAGGTGATGTTGAGACCCCGGTACTGCACTATGGGCTCGCCGTCGTCGAAGGTGTTGTAGTTGAGCCTCATGTTGCTAATGCTGTTGCCGCTGCTAACTTGCATCATGAACTCGCCCTGGTACTCGGCGGGAAAGTAACATCCCGGCCTGAACTGAAGCAGCTCGGGGTTCTGCAGCTCCTCCTCCGACTCGGCTGTGGAATACAAAAGTAATCATAAATTTTTTTCATCACCGATTAATAATTCATTGTTTCATTGTCTCTATCTTTTTTTTTTTTTTTTAGAAAAAAATGCGGTAGGTCGGGATCCCACGGTGGGTAAAATTAGTTTTAATTGAGGCCGCAGGATGGATTCACCCAAGCGCGACCGTTTCTAGAGCATCGGAAGAAGAAAGTCCCTCGCTCTCTTTACGACTGGCGGTGCACCCACTAGTATTTTCCGAAGAAAAAATACTTTTATTTTCCGCGAAGAAGAGTCCTGCAACCGTGAAAAAGGCACCGACTTCTCTGACGCAACAGCTATACATACAAGTACAGTGTTCGGAAGAAGAAAAAAAAATTTTCATTTTAATTGACGACAATGACGAAAATCCAGTCCTTTGTAAAGGTCCGTCCCCAAGTAGGCAGTTTATATTTTGGTGGCGGTTCGGGCGCACCGGCGTTATGGGATAAGCATCGGCGATTAGTGACCACTTAAATATAAGGTTCTACGTTCCATTGGGGAGAATTGGAATTTTCTTTATACCCGGGGTCGCGCGCGCGCGCGGTTAACAAACGACTTCCACGAAAAACTCGGAAACAGGTAGTTGCTGGAAATAAGGGGACCGGAAGCGGCAAAAGTGTCCCCCCGTTGGGATGATGAGCTGTTTTTCTTCGGAGGGACTCTTTTGTGATGGGAAAGGTAAATTTCTTCTTCTTCTTTTTTTTTTGTTTGACTTGCATGCGGCAGGATCAGGAAGAGTCACCAAAACGGACTAGACCGTTAATCTCTTTGTGACTTTTTTTTTTCTAGTAAGCTAATCAATTTATTAAGAAAATAATTCAATTTTGAAAGTAAATAAATAAATAGAAGCTGTCTTGCTTGATATTTTATTATTCTAGCATCTTCTACTCAAAGCAAAGGGTGTTTTAAAAAAAGTTAAATTATTTTTACTACTGGGTGGCATTATATCAGTATCTCCTTGTTCTTGAAAATAAATAAAGTTTTCTTTAATTTATTATTATAATATAACAAATTAAGTGGTTTTCAGTTTGAATCTAAGATTAGTATAGTTTTGCATTCTAAAATATTTTGTAAAAAGTTTAAATGGTAGTTCGTGTAATAAACATAAGTTGTAAATCTATGGTTGGGACAATTATTTAAATATATTTTTTTAAGCGTGCTTAAGGGGCAGTGAAAGTAGATAATTTTTTATTCCTTGTTTATTAATTTTTTCAATAACTTATTTATCAATATAAAAAAAATAAAAAATAAAATCGGTACCAGTAAAGTTTCTTGCACTTGATCAACATAATATGAATCATTCTGCAAAATTTTGAAATCGAAGTTTTAATTATTTTCGGTTTACCATTGTCAGTCATTTTTAAAAAACACTGTTTTTCAAGTAAAATTTCGATAAAATACGGCTGACAAGGTTTTTCCAAATGTAATCAAAATTTTGATTTGAAATTTGACAGAAAGTTACATTACTTGTATATCTAATGCAAGTATCTCTTCATTTTCAATAATATTGTTTACTGTTTAAGTTTGAGATCAATATTTAAGTTATTTTAGTTCTTCTTTAACACAATATCTTTGATCTGATTTTAATAGTTCTTATATATTATTATTTTTTTAAAAAACCAAATAATATTATTGAAAATGAAGAGATACTTGCACTAGATATACAAGTGATGGAACTTTCTGCCAAATTTCAAATCAAAATTTTGATTACATTTGGAAAAACCTTGTCAGCCGTATTTTATCGAAATTTTGCTTGAAAAACAGTGTTTTGTGAAAATGACTGACAATGGTAAACCGAAAATAATTAAAACTTCGATTTCAAAATTTTGCAGAATAACTCATTATTATGTTGATCAAGTCCAAGAAACTTTGCTGGTACCGATTTTATTTTTTATTTTTTTATATTGATAAATTAGTTATGGAAAAAATTAATAAAGAAATAATAAAAAATTATCCACTTTCACTGCCCCTTAAGAGACTTTTTTTACAACTTAGTATGAGGAAAGTTGCTTATCATTTTTTTCTTCATGAATAACAATCGACCTGACCATCGGTTTAGGAGATCCTTACAAACTTTAATCTCGATTCTACAAAAAAATAATATCAAAACTGAACTAAAATCTTTATTCTTCGCAGCCCCAGCCATGTAAAAAAAAAAATCCAATAACTTCCATCATAAAAAATCAAAACATGTAATCACTCCACAGCACTAAATCCTCTGCTAATTTCTAACCTGATCGATAAAAAAAAAGCATACATCCACCTAAAACACAGTGAATCATAATCAGTATACACTCCAGCTCGGTAGTAAAATATGACTCAGCCGGTCGACCAATCATCCCGGGGTAAACAAAAATGAGCAGAAGAAGCAAGCGAAGGACGATGAAGCTCGCAAAAAAAAAGGAGAGTATCCTAATCGAGAGAGAGAGGGGTGAAGTTGTAGTGGGGAGGGCCGACTTCCGGTCCTTTGTTCGGCCAACTGTTCCACCCAATTTATCCCGATATAATATCCCTTGGCTTCGGGGGGGTGACTGATGATGATTGCTCAGATTGTTTTTCGGGAGTGCTCCCTTTTTTTCGGGAACTAAGAAACTTCCTGTAAGACCATGATTCTTGATAAGCTGGTTTAATCGCTTTTCTCAAAGGGTTGCTGTTTCTTTCATTCCGGGGTAATGACGGCTTATTGTTAGATTTTAATCTGATATGGTTTGCGCAATTATTGTTTTTGTTAACTGTTTATCTTTTAGCGACTTGTTGCAACAGTGTTTAGGAACTACTTTATTGTTAATTTTGTGATTCATACGTGTTATTTATTGTCTTTACAAGCTTACGTTGTTTGTAATTAACAGTCAACATTGACTAATTAGATTTTTCTTTGTTCTCTCTATGAGATTTATTTGATTTGCTTGGTTTATGTTGTCAATGAGGTTGTAATGGACTTGCAAAATCGACAAAATCTGATCCCACAGTTCCCTAAAAACATATACTTAAAACAATTTTTTTCGTCTTACACTTAAAAAACAGTGACTTAACCTATTTGAACTGTGAGCCGGTCTCAAAAATCTTTTTTCAAGCAAATGTTAGATTAAAAATTTTTGGGAAATAAAAGTGTCTGGATCCTGAGAACTAGACTTTAGCAAATATACAAGAAGTCTTTAGCAAAGTAGATTAATTATGTAGTATACCAGTACATCAATAATAGTTTGACTATTAATTATTAATATTTTGTGCACGTATTTATTGTATGTATATATACTTTATTTATTGAAAACTTCTATTTAATTAGAATACGTAATCTTTATTGTCGTTATTTCTAGTTAATTATATTATTTATTATTTGCAAATTAGATTTAATTAAATTTTCACATATCCTACTGTTAAGGCTTACTGCGTGAATGTTATATGAATAATTAATTTATTACAAATATTTATTTTTATTATTCTTACTTGATGTATGTACTATTAACAACCAGCCATTTTATTAAGAAATTAGGTTTAATATTTGGTTTTTACCACGATATTCACTACACACTACAGTCTCGACTGTAATACCAGTGCTTACTATAAAATTACACCGCGAGTACAAAACACCATCCAATGTCTCAATTTTTGCTCTTGAAACCTCGTGCGAATAAATCAAAACCCCGCAGCCGAATTTAATCACGCAGGTTTTAAAATAAATTCCCAAGCCCCCGGGAGATTCTCATCATCATCATCATCATCATCATCTTGGTTAATTTTTTATTTCTCCTTCTTCTTCTTTCACCTTTGTGTACACACACATACACGCACGCACCCGGGAGAAACACTAGTCGGTCCATTGTTATGCGAGAGCGTGCGACTTACACCGCTGCTGCGCATGCAGTCTCGCATGCCGAATGAAAAAAAAAAAAAAAAAAAAAAAAAAAAGAAGGAGTTTACGGTAAAATAAAGCCGCTGGTTGAAAGCCTCGAGAGAGCGAATTCTCTCTTTTTTTTTCGGGGGGAAAATTGTAAGAGCTCCTGCGGATCGCCCTGGCCCTCTCTAAATTTATCCCTCGCCGCGAAATTCTCCGCTACCGCGACCCCCTACTTTTTTTTTTTTTTTCTTTTTGTTGGCTCGGGGTGGAAGTGATTTTTTACTACCGTGACTTGTTTGGGTAAACTTTGGTGAAAAATTAGTCGGCTGGGGCGGAGGAAGGAAGTGTTTTACGCAATTTTTACACTGTAAGAAATTTTTGAATTGTAAATGTTAGGTAGAGTTTTGTACAAAATTTACAATAAATTAATGTGAAAAATACTTAATGATTAAGCTACGTTGAATACTTTAACTGTAAAATTAAAAAAAAAAATTTGTGAGAAAATTTTTTCTTAAAAACACAAAATTTTTAAAAACTGTCGAATTGTAGCTTTTTATTTGAGTAAACTGACTTTAAAAAAAAAACAAAAAAAAACAAAAAAAACAAAAAAAAAAAACAAATAACATCAATATTTCATAAAAAATTATAAATTTCTAAAGATGTGATGAAGACCAGACGAAATTTTTCGGTAACGGATTGATTTTTGTAAATATTAAATATTCATATTGATGGTCCCAGCGAAATAAAACTTTGGCAAAAAATCTGTTGATTAAGCAAATAAAAAAAAATCTTAATAAATTGGTACCCGATAAATCGGATTTTTTTTCAGCCTCTGATTGGTCATTTTAAATCGTCAGATTTTCGGCCAAGATTTTTTTTGCTGGGACTGTCGAATTGCCTACTTCAATGAAAGATGACAGAGTATAAAGAGAAAATTTTTTATGCGATGTGATACTGTAAATTATACCGAACATATTTTTTTACCGCAAGGTATTCTGTGAAATCTGACTGGGATTCACTGTGAATTTTAACTTTTAAACTGCATTCAATGTACTTAATACTACTATAAAAAAAAAACTTAATTTTTACTGTACTATAAGAAATTTTTGCCTCAACCGTATTAGGGTAAAATCTCACAGTCAAGGTTCGACAAACCCACCCGAGTAATTAAAAATTCCCCGAAGTATCAAATTACACGGGCAATTAGACAAATTGATAAACTCCCCCTCCAATCTTTCTCCTGCTCAAACAACGATTTTTAATTGAAGCCCGGGTCGCGTCGCGTCGGAAACAACACATGTAAATAAGGAAGAAGAACCAGCAGGAATGTAGTTAAAAGGTTCCCTTCTTTTCTACTACCTGCGCAAGGCAATTAGCTTGTCACGTAATTATCGCATTATTCTTTGGGTCTCTCTCTCTCACGCCGCGCGCCGGACATCTGTCGCGTGAGCTGCTCAGCTGCTGTCGGAAACCAATTTTAACGAGACGACAAACACCCCTCCCGTGAATAAACAACTTACAAAGGGATTAATTTTTTAATACGGTTTATCAATTTTCATGAATATTTGATCGTGGGATTCCGAAAAATCGGCATGGTTTATTCATTCCTATATAGTGCGGCTTTTGAACTTGAATTTATTATTTAAGAAAATTTGTGGTTTAGGCTTCCTGGATTTGTGATGAATTTTTTAGGGCCAATTATTGTTATTTGTTCAGTAAAAAGGGGTGTTTTGTAGCCTTGAATTATTTATTAAGGTAAATTGAATATTTCTAATCTGGATTAAAATTTTGAAATAAATTAAGTGAATATAGTAATTATTGAAATTTTGAAGAATAATTTTTTATGTATAAGAGAGACAATTAATTTATTTAAAACAAATTAGGCTGGATGAAATAAATTAGTTATAGGTAATGAAAAGTTATTTAAGGCAGTAATGAATTAAAAGATTTTGCTTTATTAGAAGAATTCAATTCTACCAAAGTTTGCAGAATTTTGTAGTGAAAAAATTTTTTATGACAAATCCAGCTAAAAATTACCTGACTTACTCAATTTTTTACTTCCGGAATTTTCAACTGTTTCCGTTTTATTTTTCTTTGCAAACGTAAAATTTTTTTG
Source organism: Encarsia formosa (assembly GCA_038277355.1). Classification (NCBI taxonomy): domain Eukaryota; kingdom Metazoa; phylum Arthropoda; class Insecta; order Hymenoptera; family Aphelinidae; genus Encarsia; species Encarsia formosa. Next base: position 21,603,534 of record CM076188.1, on the reverse strand, counting down.
TTAAAGTGACGGTATCTAAAAAATTTTAATGAAAAATTTAGTTTTTTCTCGAATCAAAAATTGTAGACTTGGTGACTAATCCTTTCAATTTTACAATAAAAACATATTTCCGAGTATTTTTGTTAAAAAAAAAAAAAAAAATTTAATTTAATTTAGAATTGTCCCACAAAATTATTAATTGATTTCAGCTGTAAATTATAAAAGCGTTATCAAGTTATAGATTGAATACTACTTTAAAAAGCGTCAAATGATAAATAAACTTTACGATGTAAACACTGTGGTAAAATTTACACAAATAACAAGTTTTCAATCATCATGAAAAGTCATATATCTTGAGAATTTTAGAATTTTTAGTTAAATTAGTATGTATTACTAGTCCTTTTTTTCGTTGAAAGCAGAGACTTTAATATTCTTATCAGATTTAAAGCATAAAACCGTCCCTCAAACTTTCTCTTTAAATTAATCTCAAAGAGTATAGCGGCTAGCGGCAAAATTACAGTGTAGCTCTAAATCGTCTCGATTAAATTGTAAACAATCTATTTATCCACTCGTCATCTATATCTACAGAGTTGAAAAAACTAAAAGATCATTGACTCTTTGACTTCATTAATCCCTTGTTTATTTATTGAGCTTTATCTCTTGCCATTAAAATAACCGCCTGGACCGTGAAAACAGTAAAAAAACATTCTCATCAGTTCCTTCTAAACCACCAAATCGTCACTTGTTACTCATTGCAAAAAAAAAAAAACCCCAGTGGCCTAAAAAAAAAAAACCACCCCCCGGAAACTTTCTCCCGTCACATCCACTAATTTCCAGCCCCCAAAAATCGCAGGTCGTAAACATCCGGAGAGAAGAGTGTATAGGCAATAATGAAAGCGGTACGGTGCACCCGTCGAGAGAGCAGGTACCAGCATCAGCCGGCCTTGAGGCACCTGCGGCCCTTCTTTTATTTCCCAGCGCCAACCAGCCAGCCAACCGTCGGAAGGAAGGAAGGAAGGAAATTCCTGCTCTTGTAATACTTATAGGTACCACCACTTCCTAAGAAAAAAAAAAAAAGAAGAAGAAGGTCCTTGTTTGTTTGATCGAACACACACCTCGCGCTGCAGCCGCCAGGACGAGCAGAAGAAGAAGAGCGACTTCCATGATGACTGCGATAACTAAAACTGCACTGCACGCAACCAGAGCGTGGCGCCAACTCCTAAGTCATAATATCACACGGAGCGTAAACAAAAACCCGCACTGCACTTAAAAGTTGTGTATTATACCCGGAGGGAAGGTAGCCGGGACAGGGGAGCCAACCGATCGACTCGAGCGCGCTGACTCAACTGCGGGCACACGGGTGGCCCGAGTCTGACCTGACCGGCTCTCCCCACCACGCGCGGGGGACTGAAAGAGGAGAGCGCGAATTCTTCATTCAGCTTAAAACCTGCTTGCGATAGCGAGCTGCAACTTTTCGCGTTCATTCATGACTGTTTCGCGCGTGCCAACAGCTGCAGCGTGTATGCGGAGCTGGATTAAATTTGTTGCAGGAATTGTCGTTTTTTTAGAGACGCGGTGCGCTGTACCTACTGGAATGTTTATGATTCGATTGTGACATTGTTGACTTGCGGGAAAGGGTCATGCTTTAGCGGGCGAAATTGAGAATTTTTTCAGATTTTCAGGAGAAAATATTATTATAAGACAGATTATTTACAATTTGTTTTCTGTATTAAAATTTTGATAGGACGAGGTCAAACTACTGTCAACTTAAAGTAATTATCCCAGTAAATTTATGAAAAAATGCGAGGTTCCAAAACTTCTTTTCAAGTTTAAACTTTTTTTTTTTTTTAAATGGTGTACAAGTTGCGTGAAAACCCGCTTAAAAAAGTGCGCCTATTGATGGCTTACTTCTTGATACAATAAAACAACAGAAATACAGTAGTAGTACTATTTTACGACCTTTTTTTTATTATCAGCTTTTATTAAAGAAAAATTGAACTTATCGATAAGCAATTCAATTACGATAAAACTTCCAAAGCAAAAGTACGTAAAAATTAAAAAAAAAGGCTGTATTTTCAAAGATACAATCTGGATTTACAAAACAAAATTTTGATAAGTTTTCGTTAAACATTAAAAACTTTGAAACCTCAAACTTACATAAATTTTCAAAAACATGAATATTTGATGATAAACAAATACAATAGTGTATACCCTATTTTAGGAGTTATTTTAGGGTCTCACAAAAGAACACATTTTCAAAGTTTTTGTAGGTACCGCATCTCAGCCATGATCTTAGCGACGCGGCACATGCGACGTGTCTGGACTGGTTTTTGGTATCTTCTATTGTGCGTGCGATGATGGGGATTTATTCAATATATGTATAATGTTACAAACCCATAAATGAATCAACCGGAAGATATTTTTATCTTTCTATCGTTCCTTTTGTACTCGATCTTATATTGTTTTGACGTAACGTTACCTACCTTACTTTTTTTTTTTTCTTAAAAAATACTCGAGAGTCGAGAAGGTAAATAAAATTTATTGTTAATTTTACTTGATGAAACTTTATAAAAATTCTAGTTTGAATTCTTACTCGAGATTTATTTTTTATTGCTAAGTGGTCTCTGCACCAGTAAAGTTTATAAAATGATGTACGGCCAATGTCAATCATCGTCACGTTTCTTGATGTCACACTCGAAAGAAAATTTTATGTGTACTCGATTTGAGATCTGAAAATCATGCGACAGAAAGTTTTAGACACAAAATCTGCTCAAACGCGCTAAATTTAAAAATAACCGATTGTTCCATTTCCAATTTATAACAATTTGTTAAAGTACAGAGACTCGGTTTTAGTTATTTCGGTACATGCGCGGTTCAGTTCCATTTTCAAAACACACAATAATTGTGAAAAATTCCACGAAACGAGAGCTTCAAAGCGATATTCGTTATCGGCGAGCCTGGTGCGGTGCACTCGATACCTCGCCTCTTTTTTTTTTCATTTATTTGCCGCTATGATAGGTGGGGTACACTCGAAGCTTCACAAGATAAAGAAAAGGTACAACTACAAAGGAAACAAGAAACGCGATAAGCCGCGCGTACTTGTGTTCAAAGATAATTGACCGTTTAAAGAAACCCACTCGCGGCTTCACTCGTATGGGTTTATTTTAGAAACTCTTCAAGTTGGTCTGCTGCTTCTTTTTTTTTCAATTGCCGGAGCTGCTGCTCCCCGAATATATTCTTTGTGCGAGCGATCCTGCACGCTCAATTTACGAGAAAAAACGCAACGCGAACAATCGGTGTACAAATCGGATTTTGTGTATTACGAGACGCGGTTTGAAAAAAAAAAAAACTTAATCTTCTTTCTGGGGAGTTAAAAAGAGGTCTAATCTTCTTCCTCTTGGCAGGTTAGAGATAAACGGTTGACGATTGATGTCATTGTCGTTCGAAAATTCATGTTCCACGGATGAGACCTGGGAAAAAATCGTTTCTCAACCAGTCTAGCTTACAAAATCGAAATTCCATACATATAGATACGGATCAAATTAATTTTTTTAAATACCTACAGACACAGTGACCGCGGTTCAGGTTTACAAAATCGAACGTAGTGTTCCAAAAATTCGAATATCCCCCAAAGCAAGTAAAAATACGTAATTTTCCTTGTATATTTGTAAAGAGTCAGATTTGCAAAATATAAAAATGTTATAAAAATTCAAAAGTATTCTAAGATGTAATAAATTGATTAAGTCATTGCATTTCTTTAAAATTGAACGAATCGGTTCAAAAATTCATAAACTGTTAGACTTTCGCATTGGACGATCCAAACTTCTTGTGTGGAAAAAAGTAAGTTGACTAAATCGAACGTGGCATTAGAAAAATACCGGAAAACAATTCTAGTGGCTCCCAAAGCTTTTCTCAAAAAGTAACCTGCCTCTAATGAAAATGATTTATTTTCCCAGATAAAGTCAAACCGTCACCTAAAATCCCAAAAACCAAAGAAAGCACTTAACCGATTACCGAGGTCAACAAACGCCCCCCGATAACCAACAATCTCGGTCTAGCTTCGGATACCTAGTGCAGGTAAAAACTCCCCGGTTCGCGTAATCAGCTCGCGTGCTCCAGTGTTATACACTTACCCCCCGTCGGGTCGCCGCCGCACGCAGGAGAAAAATGAGCAGCGGGGTACGCGCCGAGGCGTGAAGTGCACGCGTGCGACCGGCGACGTGTGGGCGGTCCGCTGTCTCCCCTCGCCAGCGCGACAGGAATTCGATTCTCGATTGGCTTTGCTAGTTTCGTTCACATGGATTTGGCTAGGATTAGCATACGTTTATATGTCTTTATTGGTGATCACTGGATTCGGGTTTTTCGCGGAAATCGTAAAGAACCGGCGCTCACACGGTGGTAGGTACAGGTTAGGTACGGGAAACGACTGATTTACCGATTTTTAGGTGTGATGTTTTGAAGGAGTGAATCACCGCGGCTTGACTGATGGCGTTTTAGGATGATTGAGTTGATGAGGCTTGACTGCTGTGGTTGGGTATGGCCAAGGACAGGTTTTTATCGGATCTATTAATTTTGAGGAAAAATTCTGTGGAGTCGGGTTTTTGATACACAAAAAGTTAAGAAAAAAGTTTAGGACTTACTTTCACACCAACAAAGTTAATTCAGAAATTGATGAATAATATTGAAATAAACTATAGTTTGCGGTACATTTTCATTAATAATCTACCCAAGGGATGTTTTAAATTTGACTAAAGCTTGCTTTTATGAATAGTCTTAATATTATTGCTAGCAGATGTAAATAAATAGAAAATTTGTAAATTAAAGTTTATATTGAGGCATTTTAACTCTAAAAATTGAAGAATTAACGTGGTAATAAACGACAATTTCGGGTCGATTTTCATCAATAATCTTTTTATTTCAAAGCTTTCAATAAAAGTTTAGGACTTATTGTTTACGGAGCATTCCCTATTTTCATAAACAATCAACTTATGGATGCTAAATGTCTACATTTTTCGTCATATAAGTAAAAACTTCTTAAATTTTTTTTAGTAATTGAGTGGTAAATAAAAAATTAATCTTTGAGGTGAGTTTACATGAAAAATCTACAGGGAATCCACATAAACAATCTACTACCAAGCATTAAGCCCTGTTTTCATGAATAATCCTTTCGCATCCGGTCCGTAAACAGTAAACCGATCTACAAAAACCTAACTTCCCCGAACCACAAGTAGATTTACATTCCACGTTTTAAAAACTCGGAATGATCATTCCCAGTGCAGCGCAGGAGTACATAGTGAAACCGAAGAAAGACTCGAGAGAGAAATAAAGGAGGCACGGCGATCGGGTGTCCGGTAGGTAAAGGATTAAGGGATCGCGAAAAACGAGGAGGAAGCTGCCGGCTGCGAACGAAATAAATAAAGAAAGAAAGCGTGCAGGGCAACCACAAAACTGCCGCGGCGAAGCCGATCATGCGTGATCCTGCAGCGGACCGTCTCGAGTGACTGGCCCTGGGAGCGGCTCCTCTCTCTCTCTTTTTTTCCTCCTTTAAAAAAAAAAAAAAAAAAAAAAAAGCCCTTGAGTAGTGTCCTTTGTCTCTTTGCTGCAGGTACGACAGCGGCTCCTGAAATTTTTGCGGTCGATCCGTCGATCTATAAAGCGATGTACCCGAAATTATAAATGTCATCGATTTGAAAGCCTGCATTGTCAATTGTGATCGCGGGTTCTGCGGAAAACGTTAAATTACAGGACGTAATTTTTTATTATGTCGCAGTGGAAAAGTAATTGTGGTTCACACAAAGTAATTGTTTTAAATTGAAATGTTAATATACTACTGGAAGTAGATTATTTGAAAGTGAAAGAACCCTAAATAGCTGCAGGGGAAGATTGTTAATGAAAATCTACCCTAAATTATTGCTTATTCAGATGTCTTCTTACCGATTTATGTAATAAAATTTTAAATTTTTATGTTCTCTGCTTATCTACAAGTCTATGAAAGTAAACCTCTTCTTTATGTTGTAAGCTCGGTACGAAAATAATTGTTAATGAAAACCCACCTTTAAAAATTATTCCCATTCTAAGTTCAATCTTCGATTTCTGTATTAAATAACGATCTAAGGGAGTAATTCTTAATTTTTTAATTATTCGTTTACTTATATTTATTGGCAAAAGGATTGTTCATGAAAGTAAACCCTAACTTTTTCAAAAATCTCATTCACAGATTCCCAATGAAATCTATCTCAGGATATCGTCTCTTCTAAAGATTACTCGCCGATTTTTAAGTCTACAATAAAACTTTAAAATTTTTTATTCTCTTTTTACCAACATCTACAAGTATACCACTTTTTTCACCAAAAAAAAAATTATCGTAAATTTTCAGCTTGAACCCACTTGCAGTACAATACGATTTCACGCGTGCTTCTCCATATTTTGAAGATGAACGCGTACAATGAATTGTTTGGAACACATACTGCGGTAAAAAATATCGAAAAAGGTCGCACCACCCCGAAAAACCCGAGTTCCCCGAAAACAAGACTCATTAAAAGATCATTACCGAACGGATAAAAGCGAACGAAAAAAACTTTGGTTTCTCACGTATAAAGTGACGGAATTTCACACAACTCACACATAACAGAAGAACGAGAAAAGAGAGGAAGGAAAGAAGAAGCAGAGAGAGAAAAAAAAAAAAAAAAAGGTTTTTCGAATCGTCATCATTGCGCCGCCCAAACTTCCGCCGATTCATCCATCGCGGCTATAGCAGCTATTTATTTCTCGAAAAAGTCGCGCGCGCGCTCGGTTTACAAAAAAAAAAAAAAAAAAAAACATCTCTTGTAAGTCGAACCGCCACTTTGAGAGAAGAACCAGTTTTTCTCTCCCGGCCGGCCATTATGCAGGAGAGAAAATTTCATGTTGTGATTGTCAGTGATACCAGTGGGCAGGAAGAAAAACGACGTTTACCACTGGGCGAGTTTGTATTTGTAAACAAACGTCTGCGCGGCTCGCAGTGTTTTTCTATTTGCGAGCGAGTGTTGCAACGATATTCTCTTCGAATCGCGCCTGTTCATCAATGAAATTATGCGGAATGGAAGAAAGATAAGTACGAGGTGCTTTGTCGTTGTTCTTGGGCGAGCTTGACTTTTTGGGATTGTAGATTAGAAAATTTTACTTTTCATTGTGAGTTTGTTGACACTTGCGGGTTACTTACTTTTGTTTGATTAGCTTGGCTTTTGTGATCGAGATAAGAAATTCTTTGTACTTTCGGGATGGTTGGATAATCAAACACCGAAAAATTATTCCGAGTTTTTAAAAGAATTAAAAATTTAACGAAATTTAAAATTTATTGCTTGGATCGAAAATTTTTGTAAATTACAAGTTCTTTAATTGATTTAATCAATTTTTCGAAACTCTGTAATCGAACATCTTTATGTCAAAATGTTTAGATTGGAAAATTGAAAATAAGATTCAGATACAAAATTATTGATTACTGATAAGCTCTTTGAATTACAGGTGTTGCAGAATTCACAAAAATTTTATTATTTAAGTACATGAGAAGCTTCGAAATTCCAGCAAAAACTTTTATTCAAAATTTTTTGAATTAGAACGCGACGTTCGATCGATATTTTCGAAAACAACGTTCGAAAAAAAAACTAAAAAAATTACAAGTTTACTTTGATTAAATAAATTTTTAATTTTTGAGAAGATTTGAAAATTTTTTAATAAAAATTCACTTCGTTTCGAATAATTGAAAATCAGAAGTTGAACCTGAACTATCAAAAATTTATCTTGAATCACAAAAAATTCAAAATTTATCTGATTAGAACTCTAAGTTCGATATTTTTCCAGTTTATAATTTTGAATAAAAACTGCATGTACATACAGATTCCGTAACGGGATTCAGAAATTCGAACACGACGCGCGATAACTCAAACCCGACAAAAAAAAAAAAAAAAAATGATAACAAGGCAGCAGGTAGTACACCAGGTGTGGATCGCGGTGCAGTGGTGGGAAAGGACACGCACGAGATCTCAGGCTTAGATTTCGAGAAAATAATCCCGGCTACAGGACTCCTACGCGCCGCGGAAAAAAGCGACGGATGAGTTAAGAAAGGAGTGCTGCTCCTGCTATTCATGAATGAGAGAGTTTCGCCGACGCCGCATTCCATTCTTCCTCTTTTTCTTCTTCCGTTCCGCGGGATTCTCGCTCTCTTCTTCCTGCCGCTGCTGCAGGAACCGGCTTTCGAGCGACTTCGGAGGAGGCTGAATTCTTCACGAAATTGGATTTTCGCCCGCGCCGCACGACCATTTTTACTTATTCCACGGCACGCACCCCCGCTTTTCTTTGGGAATATTTTTAAGGTGCTTTGTTAACTTTGACAGATATCTATAAAAAAAATCTGAATTAACTAGCCAAGCTTCATGTTTCTGGAATTCTAATTTACAATTTTTAGTATTTTTTTACAATCAAGCTGTACTGATTTATTTTTGTGGTAGATTGGATTTTTTTTTTTGGTTAAATGATCGTTGTCTGTATTTATTTATAAAATACAAAGATTTTTTATTACAAAATATTTTATATTTTTATAGATCAGTTTAAAATTACTCGTTCGATTAATAAATTTACAGGTTTCTTTTTAATAAAATAAAAAATTTTCAAAACCCGAGTATACGACAATTTCATAATAAACTATACATTTTAAAAAGAAAAAAATCATAAATAATTAAACAATTTTCAACTGATCCATGTAAACAACGATACAAACAAATTATAAATAATCTTTAATAAATAATAATACTTTTTTTTTTATCAAACAAATAAATTAAAAATATATACCTTTATCTCACTACACAATCAACAATCTAAAAAGAGAAACAACACATGAATTTTATTCACAAATAAAGAGTGCAGTCTCAGGCCTTGAGCCTTTGGTCGTCGTCACGCTGGAAGAAAATCGTGGGCATGAGGTAGTGCACCCAGTTCGAGAACATCCACGAGTTGTACTGAGAGTCGAACATTTCCTCGACGAAGGCCCAGCTGAATATCCCGGGTTTCTTCTTGTGCTTCATCGGTTTCTCCATCGCCAGACACTCGACGATCAAGATCATCCCGATGATCACCTGTTTTCAATACAGTAGGTAGATGATTTAAATAAATGAATACAGTTTCGGGTTTTTGTTATTTTAAAAAAATGTATATATATTTTTTAATATCTCTCGTTCAACAATAATTGAATCGCGATCGAACTTGTAAGTTCAAAATTCGGTCTATCTTACGCTAAATTTTACAATAGATTTATTGATTTATTGATTAAAAATCAAAAAGTGTTCTAACCAAATTGGCCGCTCGCAGAAGATTCATTTAAAATGAAAGCTATGCCGCGGATTTAACTATTTGAACTGAGCCGAGCGATAAACACTCGCGTTTACTTATACCCGCCGGACTCCTTCCTTCCCCTGTGACTCGAAAGAGGACAACTCAACTGGTAGGCAGTAAAATCCGCATGCGAGCTCGGGATTTATTACGGCTTCCCCATAACTCTCCCAAACTCATTGAACAATTTTCAATTGACGCCAAACATCAGGCTAATCACCGAGGCAGCACGTAATTACGTTTTGAGAGAAGAAGACGCAGAGGAGTAGGAGAGAGAAGATTATGACGCTTTTCTCTTGTTTATGTGGTTTGCTTTCTAAAAAACTTTTTACCAGCTTAATTTTTAAAACTATAAAGAAACAACAACAACGCGGATACGCGTCCGTTTTAAATAATCCATCGTATATTCGTACGACTTTCTATTAAAATAACGACTCTGCCTACTTTTTCTCTCTTACAGTTTATTTTTTTATGCACCTTCTTTCTTAGAATACAAAATTAGGTCGTTTTCTTTGAATTTGATTTAATAATAATACGCATTAATAATTTTAAAGTTGATAAAAACCCTCTTAAAAACTACTATAAAAATAAATCATCGGTTTAGACTCCATCAAGGAAAACATGTACTTTTCTTAAACTTGTCATTAAAATCTTGATTTCAATCTGTCATTTCTTAAAGTAGTCCATGTTACATGTAACTATTTAAAAAATAAATATAACTTTAAAAACTAGCGCTTATTGTCAGGATTACGACATTATAAATGCGTTCCTACGTAATTATCGTTTGGTTGTGATTTCGGTACCAAGGTACCGAACAGCAATACAACTTCAAATATGTAAAGACTTTTCTAAAATATTATAACCAAAAGCTCTCGATCAAAAAATAAAGTAAACGTTTTCTATTTACATTATTATTATTTTCCTAACAGAGTAACTTCTCGTCGCGGTTACTGAAACCATTTTAATTGTTACAAATTTATAGTCTCTCAGTAGTTACTATGAAGATACACTTGATTTTAAAGTATTTTCTAATCAAAAATTGTGGTAAAATTATAAAAAATGATTAAACTGATTGATTTTTAGCTCAGAATACAAATTTTTTACGTTTTGTCAGTATTTTTGATAAAATTATGCCAAAAAACTGAGGTGAATATTTACCACTGAATTCAAAATGAATTTTAACGTACTTATATAGCATCTATTACAATCAGATTCCAATAACCGCATCGAAAAATTGTTCTCCATACATCAGTAGCTTAAAAACTAGCGGTATACAAAATAATAATAATAATTATTATATTCAAATCGATGGGGTGGCATTCGACAGACGTGTGCAGGCAGTCACGGACAAACGTCATCGATGAGGCTCGCGAGTTTGGCTATGTCCTAGGAGGCAGCGGTCGCCCCGGTTATGGCCGAAGGACTGGCGCTCGTCTGCTGCTTGGCCCGTCGTCTCTTGTTCAGCAGCGGGTTGTTCGTGTGGTCGAGCTGCTTTAGGTTCGCAGTGTCGTAGTCCACTCGCATCGTCGCCAGGGACCGAGTCATCTCCTCCTGGACTTCAGGCCACATCTCCTCGCCCTCGCGCAAAACCCGGTTCGTGTGGAGTGGCGTCGCTGGCACTTCGGTGTGTTTCTAAGAGACAAAAATTTAGAAATGTAAGTAAGTTTTACGAGTGCTTTCGTGATAAAACAGTGATTTTTAATGATTATTGAGTAATGAAATTAAAATATTAAAAAATTTAAAGCTTTTTTTAACTGTGTCAAAACTGTAATAAAATTAAAAAAATTTTTATTATTTTTGTGTTTTTTTTTTTTTTTTTTTTTTACAGTAAACATTAAAACGCAATTTAAAAATTATAGGTAGGCTCAACAATGATAAGAAATAATTTAAATAATGCTTAAAATAATCTTGATTATCTTATTAGATTTGAGACTGTATAAGCTATTTTTATCCTAAATATTGATTAATGTTTACATTTTACTGAAGTTAGCGGTTTTACAACTCTATAATTCAAATGATTCTCTTTTAACTTGCTTAAATAAATTTTTCAATATTGAACTAAACTAAATTCAGAGAAAAATAAATATTAAATTTCTAAGATAATATTTTATTAACCAGATTTTCTGTAATAAAATTTTGTTGAGATTCTTTTTTACTTTAGAAGCTCATAAAAGAACGGAAGAAATAAAATAAAATTTCGGCTGCGCGTTTGTTGAAAAAGGGAAAAAAATAAAAGAAACTCACGGAAATCCAAGAATTCTTCATAACACCATCAATTTGCAGCCTTTCGAGGGGATCAGTGCAGAGCATTCCTTTGATGAGGTCACGCGCCTCCTGGCTGACGTAATCCCACTCGGGAGCTGGAAAGTCGTACTGACCCAGTCTTATTCGTTTTTTCATGCCCGGTGATATTGCCAGGCCGTGATTACTGTAGAACGGCGGAAAGCCGCATAATCTGCGCAAATTCAAATCGAAAATTATGAGTTAACTCTCGGAAGCGATTATATTTTTCATTGCTATACTTACAAAATGTACATTATTACTCCCAACGACCAGATATCACAACTTTTGTCGTATTTTTCTGGTCCTAGTACCTCGGGTGCTAGAAGATAAAATAATTGCTGTACAGATTTATTTGAAGGCTTTGTTTTTTTTTCAATACAAATAAGGGCTTACCAACGTAGTATGGGGTATAACAAGGTGTTTGCAGAGTGTCTTTGAGGGTGGTTTCTTTGGCAAAACCAAAGTCTGTTAATTTTAAAATACCCAAACTTCCTAAAATTAAAAAAAAAAAAAACTATTTTAATGATTGCGCTAAAATTAATTCAACATAACTTTCATTTATAATATTTAAAAATAAAGCTTTGTTAACTTTCTGAGTATTTTAAACCTTTTTAAAAAAAAAAACTGAACACAAATAAAAATATAATTTTTTTGAACCCCCCAGTGGATTTTCAGCCTATGGATAAAATAATCTATCTAAAAGTTTAGAAATATCCTTTTGAAGCAAAAACATTTTATCATAAAGTCTTCGAAAAATTCAAAACTAGCTTCTCGGTTTTTTATTTTTGACCTTAATTAAAATCTTGTAAAATCCATGCAAAAGTTAATTGAGATTGGGTCAAAAAATAACTTTTAAAAAATTTTTCCTTTAAATAAATTAAAATTTGAAAAAAATTGGTAGATTTTAAAAAATTTTAAATTATGAAAAACCAATGTTGTTCAATTTTTATACTCTAACAAAATTCATAGGGAAAGTTAAGAATGACATAAATATAATTAAAAGTTTATAATTTAAAATTAAAAACTGTAGGTGTCAAATGATTTCAAAATAGAGCATTAAAAGATTTCAATTATTTGTTTTTTATTTTCTCCAGTATTATAATCATGGCATCATTATATTCATGTATCTTTTAGAATATTTAATTATTATTTATTGCAGCCATATTTGTATCATTAAATAATTTACCTGGTTTTGTGTACAACAAGTTTTCTGGTTTCAAATCTCTGTGTGCTATATTAGTATCATGTAAATGTTTCACAGCAATACAAATTTCGTACATAATTTGAGCAGCCTCTGCAATTAATGATAAAAAGATTAAACTCTGAATAAAAATTACTTTAAAATTAATTTTTTCAACTCTAATCAACACTCATAATTTAAAAATAATTTTTCAAATTCTTAGCTTATTACGCTTGAAAATATCAATCTAATCTATAATTTTCGTGATCTGATAAGATATTTTTCAACAGCTCACCTCTTTCTGTGAAAGCACCGTCTTGCCTTTCTTGAATTCTTTGAAAAAGTTCACCGCCTTCCATGCTAAAAACGAAATCGTCAATTTTTAAGAAATAAGCAACGTATTTTATAAAATATAGACTCTACAAAATTATATGAAAAAAAATTAAATTTGTTACTAATCAAAAAATTAAATATGTATTTAACAAATATTATAATCATAAAGTTATGAATGCCCCTTAATCAATAAATTGATTCTCTTATAAGTGCAAAAAAATAGGATTGTGATCAGTTGAAATAACAAAAATCAATAGTTAGGTTTTTTAATTCTGATGTATTTTTAAAACTTTTTCAGTTTATAGTAATATAATTTTTTTTTTTTTTTTTTTATATACTAGTAAATGTAAACCTATATCATCACACTTTATACATATTTACAGTCTTATGATTTAAATTTCATCCGTATTATCTAAAACAGCTCCGCTGTAGGCAAGGTCCCAGTATTGCTCGACCTGGTGTTTTTTGAAATGTTCTCTCGCATTTTTCTCAATGGGGCAAACTTTGAACTTGATCTCCCCGAAATTTCGATGCTTCGACGTTCCCTCCCAGACGAGGACGCACTTGTTCGGCACGTCGACGCCGTCCATCTTGACCATGTCTTCCTCCCACTTGATGCGATTTAGCATCAGCCTCTTGTATTTGCTTATTTGCTTGATGCCACCTTCCACCGCAACTACGTTGCAGTCCCTGTAGAGCATCACGCACCCGGTCAAGTAAAGCTGTTTTGCGTTCGTCTCGACCTTGAACTTCTTGGAAGCGTTGTTTATCAAATCTCTTATCCTGAACACGGCAACGTGGACCCCGAGTGAAACGTCCTCTTTCAATTTTCTAGCTTTTTTCTCTCGCCTCTGGTCGGCGGTAAGTTTCCTGGCTGCGTTCGCTTCCTCGTGGGCTTTCACTCTCTTGGCCATCTGCTGACGCACGTGGGCTTCGATCTTCGTTGGATCTTGCACGGCCTCCGTTCCCAGGACTCGCATGAGATTCGAGATACGCAACTTCGGCTCCGGAGGTGGCTCGAGACCGAGACGAATCTTCTCCTGTTCTTCCTTCCAGGCTTCCCGACGATTTTGTCTGCGTAACTTTTTACGCTCCTTCTTTGTGAGAAAAACTGGCATGTAGACTTTCGACGGCTCGGTCGGTGGCCTCATCTGGGTCGGATGCTCCACCAGGTTGGTGATCGTGGAGACCTTCACGAAATCGTTGATGTTGGACATGTCACCCGCGCTAGGATACTCGTCACCGGTTAATATCACAGAATCCCACCACTCAACGTTTGTAACGTCCTCGGTGTGCGCTTCAATTTTGGGAGCTATCAGGGCCAACTTGGTTGCCGAACTGATACCTGTCTTCCTGGCAGTTTGACTGATTTCGTTTTGCAGTTTTTCCAACTGGGCCTTCATGCGGATTCTCCTGGCCATTTCAACGAATTTACCTTGTTCATGGAACTTCAGAGCTCTCTTACCCCTCTGAAAGGGCTTGACTTCAATTCTGTTGTCAAAGAAGTGTGTCTCTTGAAACTCATCGTAAGCTTTGGAGTCTTGTATTTGTGCTTTGTTGAACTCCTCTCGTTTCTTGGCCCTGATATTAGCTTTCAAGGTTGGAAGTGCATGAGTTAGCTGTATTTCCTTACCGGTTGAGTCTACCATCTTTCCGGACTCATTCAAAATCAAGGGCACTGGTTTGTCGGTCTTAGGAACATTTGCTAAAAGTTGGTCAGAGGTTTGCTTGATTTTAGCTTGCAGCGCTGCTATTCTTTTGGCCTTGTCAGAATCCATTTTACTCAAAAAGCCCTGGTTGTAGACAGAGCCAACAGCGGTCAAGTCTGTAGTTTCCAAAATAGGCCTGATTATTTGAGACACAGATACTTTTAGATCTCTTTTTCTCTGCTCAAGCTCTTTAAGGCCACTTGCCAAGACATTGTGGCTCTTGTCCGGAGGAGGCGCAGAGTTGACCTTTGAGGATTCCTCCTTAAACCTCTTGGAATCCTTGTCTCTGTCCCTGTCTCCATGGCTATCACCGTACGATCTCTTCTTGGCTTGGGAAGAAGCTTTAATTTCGCCGTAGTTTGTGAATATTTTGTCAGCGACCTTAGCGGCCGTCCTGTCCTCGAGCCATTTGCTAAGTTTTTTTGAAATCTCACGCTTGTCGCAGCCATCCTTGAGACAATCGGCAGCCTTTGAAACTATTGAAGATATTGACTTGTACTCGGAGGAGCTCAAGTACTTCTCGATCGTCCTCTCGATTTGCTTCTCGAGTTCCCTGCGCGACGAGTGCGACATTGCTGCTGCTAGTCTGTGATCGGAAACGAAAAGAGGTTAGAATTGATACACCGCTGTTAGAATATTAAAAACATATATTTCAAGTTTTATCGTACGGATTCTTTCCTATCTGAGTCGAGTCTTCCGAAATAGACAATCCATTAGTATAACCTCAATCGATAGATATGCATATCGAAGATTTTTGACACTCGTTGCAACAACTGAGGTAATGGTAGTAACTCGAGCGGTGTGCAGTGTACTTGGTACCCGAAACTTGATTTTCTAGCGGTCTGCACTATCTTGGAACTTTTTTTATTGTCGAATATCCTGATTGATGACGGTTGTGCTCGCGTACTTATATTTGCACTTTGATTTTCGCAATAAAACTATAAATATGGTTAGAAACGCTAGCACCCGCACGCCGTTGGTCGACTTGCAAAGTGCGACTGCTCCAAAAAAGCGCCGTCAGCTGAGGTGCGGAGTATATTACTCGGGTATAATACATTTGCGAATTTGAATTTTTTTTTCTAGTTTGGGAATGACAAATGAATTTTTTTTAAATTACTAAGTATAAGACACAGAGAACTTTTTGCTGAAATTGTGTTTTCGATTTTCACAGTAGCAGCAAATTTTTTTTGGTGAAATAAATTTGAAAAAACCGTTTTAGAATAATTGTAATAAATAAATTAGAAAATAAAAATTAAAATGAACAAATGTTTAATCTTTTCAAGTACTGCACGTAAAGAAAGTTATTACCAAAGTTAAGTATACTATTAATTTGACTTTAAAATTTGTAAATCATAATTTCATAATTTAACTAAATTTTTACTGGTCAACTTTTCAAAGTCAAAAATTTATGAGAAAAATTGTAATTATAATAATTATTTATTACGAGTTATGAATAAATTAAAACTCAATAAATAACACTAATAACAATAAATACATTTTGTAAAATAAAAAATATTTAGAGTGCAAGCGCAACAACGATTTATGCCTTAAGTCTTAAGACACGTTAAATTTCCAATCAGTAAGGTAATAAAATTTTTATTACTCTTTTACAAGTGTACTATTTTTAAATTAATCTACAAATTTTGAGTAAGCTTTTCTAAAGTGATCAACATTTTTACTCTTAAATAAACATGTAAAAAAACCCTCATTATGTCGAAAACTACAAAGAGTGAGACTAAATTAATTAGCCTATTTTTCAGAGACCTCGAAATCGATATGAATTTTGAATTTAAAGGTTTTACATAAAATTTTCAGATTCTTAGTTTAGATTAAAAATACTTTAATCCATGTTTTTGGCTATAAGACTTATTTTTCAAAAACTTCTTAAGGACTAAATAAAATAAAAAAAAATTGATAATTTAAGATAAGCTTACCACTCCATGACGACGAGAAGGCACTTGTTACCGCCGTAGGTGTTCTCGTAAACGTCCTTAACCTGGACGATGTGCTTGCAGTTAGAGGCTCTCCAGTGAAGCTCGACCTCTCGCCTCGCCTTGAGACAGTCGTGCAAAACCTGTCAAACCAATTTGATCTAAACTAAGTTTTTTTTTTTTTTTTTCTCTCTTTTCGTGAATCATTTGTACTCTTTTAAAGTTACTTATTTCCTTTAACTAATCTTATCGAAGATACGCGCGCGCGAACGGCTTTATCGTAAAAAGTGGCTCAGAGAATGTTTTAAAAATACCAAGTGTTTTGGAAAAATTAATAATAATAATGATGATGATTCTTGATTGTTTGAAAATCATTTCTGAATCCACGTATTTCCTTGTCTGATAAAATTTTACTTCCAAGTAGCGTAAATATCATGGTTCTATTATAGTTTTTAATTATACAATCGACTCTATTTAACCTGGAAGCAGCATTTAATTTACGTACTTGGATAAATTTTTGATTTTTGAAATACTAATACAGTAGAATTTTTATTCTTAAATAAAATCTAACTTTTAATTTTTTAATTGCATAATTAACTTTTTTACCTACAACGGAAGTAAAATATTTTGTACCTTGAAAAAATTAAATAAAATTTTTCAAATTTAAGTAAACGAATGAGTTTCCTAGAATTTGAAACTCCATAAAAGTCTTCAAAATAATCTCCAGCGTTCTTATTTATTTGATCGGTCAATTAAAAAGTCTCGCGCGTTTCCCAATCTAATAAATAACTATACCAGCTCAATTAAAAAGAGTCTTACGCAACTCGACAAGTACCACATCAAATACGTTCCCTATAGCTATTAAAAAAAAAAAAAAGCCGCGACTAAAAATAGTTGATGAGTTTACAAGGGCTACCGCACTGGAAAAACCGCGAGCGCGCGTGAATCATTTCTTCTTTTTTTTTTTTTTTTTTTTTCTCTACCTATCGGCCACGAAAATCGATTATGGTACTGGGAAGGCCTCGACCGATCGTTAGGTAAAATTCTCCTTGGATTCGCTCTCTTCTCCGATCATATGAGTTTCGTACTGTAAACAAAATTTTTCGATCTTCTTCGCACATCAATAAAAAAACGGCTGTTGGTTCAAAAAATTATCACCGCGTATATATAGCAAAGTAGATAAAATAGTAGAAGGAATTTTTTTATTTCAGAATCGAGGAAAACTAGGCGCAAGGTCGTAGGCACTCGAACGCACCGTGATTTAATAAGTTAATTTAATTATGTGCTTTAGACCAACGGTGTGACTCGGTGTGACTACTGTAATAAAAAATAAAATAAAATAAGTTTTTTACTTTTTCATACTTTTGTATTATTTTCAAAGTAACTGAATTTGATTTTAGAATTTGATAGTACCCATATTTATTCAATATTCTTTTGTATTTACATAAATTATACTATTAATGTAGGTCAGAAATATCAATACAACACCAGTTCAAATTAATAGTTTGTTTATATATACATCATTTTAACATGTGACATATATCGTATATACATATGTGTATACAGGTAAGAGGTGAAATATTAATGTCGTATCTGTTACATCCGTTGTATGAGTAAAATCTTTTTTGTACAAGTTAAAAATATTTTTATCGGTCTTACAGTCTAATTACAATTCCGATAAAGGATTTTAATTTTTCACGCTCAGAAGCAACATCTGTAAAACCATCAGATTAAAGTTCTGAAAAAACCCACATAAAGTAATTGAAATTACCCAGCAAAATTAAATAAATAAAATTAAGAGATAAAAAAATGACCTCAACCATTTCTTGAATTGTAATTGGACTGTAAGACCGATAGAAATATCTATTAGTTGTTTAATAAAGACAGTCAATAAAATATTTTTTTTGTACATTTTTATAAAATACTATTTTTACTATCTATAGATATAAGCTTCAAACAGCGATTATCATCATTATTTTATTTTAATTTATTTGAACACGCATTTAAATTTTCTCCTCTTGTGTATACATATATATCGAATTAAGCTTGAACGTACCTTGAGCGCGTACTTATCCCGATTTTTTCGATCGAAGCACTGCACGACCTTGCCGTTGATACCAAGACCCAGTACGTGGTTGCTGATCTCGTAGTCGTCGGTTATGGGGCTGGTCTTGGGCTGCCTCGTAGTCTCCTCCATGGCTTCCAGGGTAGTGTTCCTGAGGTTCAAACTCCGGGGCGGGCTCTTCTTCCTCTTGGCTGTCTTGCGGCACCTCTCTGCAAGCCGAGTCAACATTTTTTCTGTCTTCCAGAGTCTACGGTACGGTTAGTTTTTATTTATTTATTTGAAAGTTGTTAGTTGGGCCGGAAGTAGAAGCGCTGGCGGTGATGATGCACTACGTCCGAAAGCTCCCGGTCTACTGCGGAGGAAGATAACCGACCAAAACCTAGCCGCGGGAATTTCCTTATCTCGCGCTACGGATTGTATTGCCCCCCCTGCCCCCCGCGATTTTTTGGAACGAGCGAGTTTGTATACGCTTTAATTGCTAAATTAGCAGCGTAACTTTTTTTTTTAATGGATTATGCTTGGATTCAAAAAAGATTGCCCTGACTTTAATTGATTTTTTTTGGAGTGCTTTGAATTCGAAATCAAACTGTATATCATAGAAAAAAATTAAAAACTGGTGAAGTTTAAATTATTTTAAATTTTAAAAATTCTAAAAAAGATGAAAAAATTTCTCTGACTTCAATAGATTTTTTTTTTTTTGTAAATCTTAGATACAACCTCAAATAAAATCATCTTTCAGTGTTGTCAAAAGGCTTTAATTTTTTTTTTTAGAGCACCAATTCAGCAAGTTTTTTAAAGAAGAATAAAAACTGTTGAGTATAGAAAAAAAAAAACAAAACTGCTGTAGTTTGAAAGATTTTAAATTTTTAAATTTTTTAAAACTGTAATTAGCTTTTCGGTCAATACATTTATAGTTTTAAAAATTCTAAAAAAAAAAAAAAATGAAAAAATCATGCGAAGTACGAAATTACAAGATTATAAGACAAATCCCCTGATAATTCCCGGTTTCCCTGAGGAAAAATGAAATCCCCAGGTTGACTACAAACTCCGGAACTTCAAGAAAGCTCGAACTTGACTCGGTAAATTTTTCGAAAATTTTTCGCACACCTACGAAAGCACGTGCTACGGCATATCATTAGCGGCTAATAACTGGAAGAAGCTGTGGCAGGGAATTATTATCAGCACTTGCGGCGGCGAGATGTCATCGTCTGAGGCTTTTAAAAATAGTGGAAGAAGAAGAAAAATAAGTATGGAAAAGGAGGAGGGGATAAGGCGTTTATTTTTGTGTGTAATATTTTAAACGATGCGAGACAGAAAATTTCAAAATCCAGATTTTTACAAATGTTTTGTTTTTAAATATAGACTCTTGCTTTTATTGGATAGCGCGAAATTTAAATTCAAAGATTATCATAAATACGCCTAAATTATTGTAGGTTTCAATCAATACAATATTTTCTCGTGTTTGGTTAATTTTTAACAGCAAATTTATCGTGTGTTGTGAAAATTTCGAGTATTCTCTGTGAAATAGGCGAAAAATTTTTTCGACAAACGTTCACTCCCGACGTGACTTGCGGTAATTTGGATCGTGTTTTAAATTTCAAATAGCAGAGTTATTTAAATAAATTTGTGACTCGATGTATATCTGTCCATTGTATGATGTTTGGTGTCTTAAATCAATAAACTTTATCGCAGCTCGAGTGACTCCGAATGGTAATTAAAAATAAACTTGGATGTCGACCCGATAGTGTTAACAAAATTTGATGGTAATCGATTTTTCGAAAAATACTCTCAGTACCGCGAGACGCTCTAAGAGATCCTGAATTCGTGCCAAAAACTAGCTTAACTTGACTGACTGATTTGTTTGAATTGGGTGTAAAAAATGTGTAGGAAATAAGGACAAGCGCCTACACTGTACTACCTAAAAAGAGATGAGAGAAAAAAAATAAAACTTCGAAATAAAACTTACATGCTGCTTCGCCGCAGGATCACACACTTGGGAAACTAATAATTCTCTCTCAAAAACACTCGACGCACAGAGTAAACATCCGGACGGTGCAGTAGCAGGTTTTAATACTAATTAACACTAATGCTGCTGCAGTTGTCTGGCAACCCACACCAAAAAACGTGGTTGCGCGCCCCGCGTCAGCTGGTGCTGCACTGAGATGACGATGAGTCAGGTCGGTGAGGCCGGGGGGAGGAAGAATTCTTTTTTATGAAAGTGTGAGAGGTTTGTGTGAAAATAAATACTACGGCACTAGCGCGGACGCGACGCGGCTTTTGTAAGAAATAAAGTATTGCAGGAGAATCATAAAAAAAACTATCTCCGAGAAACCCTTCGACTGAGTTACTTGGGGAATAGTACCGTAGATGGCGCAAAAAAGTCCCTAGGACTTTTATTTGAAAATATTAAAAATACACCTGTTGGTTTTTTATTTATTTAGTTTGCAGGTTTCTTTTTTTTATTGTTCTCAGTTGTAGGTTTGGAAAAATAGTTTTTAATATGAGTGCCACGAGTGTGTTGAAAGAGCACAAGTTTGAGACGAAGTAAGGAAATTTAGAGTGATTTTTTATGGAAAACCTAACCAAAAATTTTTATTTTTGAATCTCATGCTAGATTATTTTTTAATTTTCAGAGTCAGCTCTGTGTTGAATAAAAATGTCAAGAGTTTTGGAAAACAGTTCATGTTTGACAATGACACTGATACTTGCTGGAACTCAGATGCTGTAAGAACATTTTTTGAATTTTCAGTTTTGTAAATATTGCCTGAATTTTAATTGTTGAATTTATTTATCAGGGAGAAGAACAGTGGATATTGATTAGTTTTGATGACAATATAGAAATATCTGCAATTGAAATTCAATTTCAAGGAGGATTTTGTGCTAAAAAGTTTCATTTGGAGGCTGGTACGGATCCAAAAAACTTGAAAAGTTATGATGACTTTTATCCAGACATCACAAATAGTAAACAAACTTTTCAATTGAGTGAAAAAGTAAAAGAAAAAGTTTTTAAAATTGTGTTTGATGGAAGCTCAGATTTATTTGGAAGAATCATTGTGTACAGTTTAGATTTACTCAGTAGTTCAGCTAGATGATTAAAATTGTGATACAACTAAAAATTTATTTTATACCTTTGTAAATAAAAAGTTGTAAAATTTTATAAAAATTTCTGTACATAATTTATATTTTGTAAATAAAATTTTACACTTTCAAGAAAACTTATGAATCAGTCTATACTTTTTTATCTCATCGTTTCAACAGTTTGTTAAATTTTTAATAGTTTGGTTTTAATCAAAAAATTATTTTTGTTATTGACAAAACAAAAAAATATTTTTTGATTTTTTGTTTAACAATAATATCGCGCTTCACTTTTTTATTGTAGAACGGCACTCGAGCTTGATCACCTGACTGCAGACACTGCAGTGCGGGTGGAAACAAAAGTGTCTGCTGTACTGTGCAAGTGTAATAATTTCGATCTTTCGAATTTTATTGTGTTTACGCGTATCTAATCCAGTCGAATTTTGAAAAAAAACAGTAATTACTACCACTATGTTGAGACCAAAGGCACTAACTCAAGTTTTGAGTCAAGCTAATACCGGAGGAGTCGAGAACACTTTGTAAATATTTTTATTTTTATAACCTCAATTGATTGATTTATCGATAAAATTTTTGTTTAAATGACGATTATTTTCGTATTTTAATTCCAACTGTCAACGTTAAACTGTATTAAAACTAAACCTTATTTAAGTTTGAAAGTAACGAATCTTTTTTTTTTTTTCAAATTCAACTTATCAAAAATATTGTTTGTGTTAGAAACTTTGTGTTTACTATCAATTTTTTAACAGGTTGCTGAACAGAGACGGTGGACTCTTGGCTTACAGTGGCTATGGTGATAAGGATGCACGGGTAACAGCTGCTATCACGAGTAATATTTGGTCAGCTTATGAAAAAAATGGTCGGAATGCTTTCAAAGAGGACGAACTCAAGTTTGTTCTCATGGACTGCGCAGTAAGAATTATGAGTAATCACATTTATAAAGTACATGAACAGAAATTAAGTTTTGATTTTATTTTTAGGAAGGAAAAGTTGTCATTACCGAAGTGGCAAATCTGTTACTTTGTCTGTATGCGAGAGAAAATGTAGCCTTTGGCCTCTTACGAGAAAAAGCTCAAGCATTGGCTAAGTATCTTGACCATCCACTCAAGACAATAGCGAGTATGCCTTGAAACTAAAATGTAAAAATTCTTTTGTAAATAATTTTGTTAATTTTTTTAAAAATTGTTCTTAATTAAGTCGGAAAAGTTTAGGTATAAGTTTATACATTGATAAATTAAAATAAAATTTTCATTTATATGTAATAGGGTCTTTATTGTTTATTCCAATTTACAAGTGATACAAATGTATGTTAAATACTATTAAATATATGATAAGGTTTTTGCATTTCATAATTCATTTGCATTCAAGCATTTTAAAACATGCATGGATTGTAAAGGTATTAAAGTTTTCAGTTTGTGTATTACGTCGTTTCGTTTTTTTTTTTTTAGCTGGCCCTAATTAGTAAAAAAAAGTTTTTTTTTTTATCTTTCATCGCTTGAAATTGGTACCATTTAGATTTATTGGTCTACTATATACATCTCACTTTTTTAATTTATTTTTTAAAATCTTTCAATCATAGGTACAAAAGTGTTGGTTGAGTTTGAATAATCACTCGCACACAATCTTCAAACAATAAAATCTACAAACAGACCTCCAAAATTCAAAGGTTTTTTTTGAAGATCCACTAACTTATAAATTTATCTCTAATCATTTTTTATTAAGTGATGCAGCTATATATATTATTAAATTACTTATAAATATTGTCGAGAGTGCGGTTTTTTTACTACACTTATTTAAGTCTGCATCGTGATAGTTATTTATTATTATAAAGTGTAAAGTCTACAATTAATAGAGGCTGTATTCTTTGAACACAATTTATATCTATATATGCTATTGCTTCCATTGTGTTGTCCTGCACTTTTTACTTGAATCCCCATCGTTAGGTGTAAAAAGAATACAGACACGGTTTTATCACAAAATTTAAATACCACTTATGTAATGACCAGAGTGAAGTCGTCAGTACAATAAAGAAAAGGTAAGCATAACAATATTTAATATTGCGTCAAGATAAAATTAAAAACAAAGTAAAATAAAATAGTTTATATCTAGGCTGCAGTAACTAAAAGTCGAAAATGGCACGGCTTTTGCATGCTTTCTTGAACAAACCAAAAAGAAAAACGCGTGTTGCTATAATCTTAAAATTCTTAGATACAAATATCTATATAAATATTTATATAATACATGAATACCTACACATGTAAAATGAGTATGCAGCAGTTGCAGAGGTAAACGCTCAGTATTGCACACCACTCTTATAAATATTATTTTTTTTTTCTCATTTTGAAATTTTTTTTTTATGTGTCTTTATCTGTGTGTGTACCTTCTACACGTCGGGTAACAACTAAGCTGATTTACTGTGGGTCTGTCGTAATAGTGTGATAATTTGTTCTTTACAAATGTAATCATGCACTCGCTGGGTAATTATGTGGTCTTTTGTTTGAAAAACACGTTCGTATCGGACGACGATAGAAAATAGTATTGTAAGTTTCACATTAAATTTAAACGTTATGTTTTTTACAGCGGCAGTGCACAGGTTTTTTTTTTTTTTTTTTTTTTTTTTAAACGATTAAAATACACGCAAGCTCGGGTCAAAGTTTGAACTTGCTGCTTCGGAGAGAGGAGCGACAAGACGGCGTAACAAAGTGTAATTGACATCAAAAATACAATACAAATGGTTTTTTTTTTTTTTTTTTTTTTTTTTAGTTTTTTTTTTCCGTTTGGTCGTATGTACAAAACTTATGGTTTAAAAATTTTATCATATATCCGATGGTATTAAAAAAAAAAAAAAAAAAAAACTAAATAGAAAAAAAATTACGTAAAAAGTACCGTTCTCCTCTCGAGACTTTTTAGATATACATACTTATAATAATATCTCGTGAACGTGAGCATTATCGAAGTATAGTGCCGTGCTCGAAGCTTACAAAACGAAAATTCGATGAAAACAATAATTTAAAAAAACTTTATGTATAGTGTATAGTAAAACGATCCACGGTCCAGTCTCGAATAAAACACGACTGTCAATCGTTGTGGAGCTGCTGCGGGTTCATGTTCCTGGTCCAGAGCTTCGACTTTCGTACCAGATGCTTCAGCAGCGGCCACAGTCTGGGGAGACACCCGAAGATTGGAACGTGGATGTAGCTCGAATATTACATGCGCGAGCCCTTCTGCTGTAGCACCTGAAATTTATTAAGCCGGGTGTCCGTATTTTCTTCTTTTTTTTTTTTTTTTTTTAAGGAAGTTGGAATCGTATGATTTTAAGATGAAAGTAATTTAAAATGTACCATATTCATTTTTTAAATTTCTAAATATTGTCTCTTTTGAATATTAAGTTTGACAAATTACATTATTTTATTATAAATCCACTACTAGTAATTTTGAGAGTTAAGTAAAATTATATTTAAAATTTATATCAAAACAATTCATCTCCCCAATTCGGAAATATACTAACTTGGACTTGATCATTTTTTTGAATTTTGAGTAAGCAAAATTTTTTTTTTTGATAGTTGTCATATTCATAAATTTTAAAATTTATATTTTTTAATTCACTAATTCGACAAGTACTAAAAATATTTACGCTGACTCGAAATTTAAAAAAGTTTGTGCATGCACTTTTCTAAATGAAATCTGAGTTAGCATGTTTCTAAATCAGCTCAGTCAGAATTTTACTACTGATTTTAAGTATTTTGTAATTTAATTTTATATATTTTAAATATATAAAATAAAAATTAAATTTGAGAATATTTTTAATTTAAAAATTGCAACCTTATACCCAAAATCTAGGGCATCTTTGTTTTCTGAATTACTATTTTTTGGCATGCAAGTATAAAACTTTCACAAATTAATGCTGTAAGTTCAGATAAGTACGACAAAAAAACTTTTTTTTTATTTTTAAATCAATAAGTGAAACGATGTTTGCTTTCAAAACTTGAAAAATTACTAATTAATTACGTATTTATGAATGGAATGAGCTGTGAGTTTTAAAAGTTCTTTACAGTAAAAATGGCGTAGTTAAATATTGATCTAGAGCATTAATTTTTATGAACTACGGTAGCATTGGAAAAATTGAACGACTTATTTATAAGTTTGAACAATGAACAGAACAATCAACTTGCCATTTCAACAATCTATGTATTTTTAAACAGATCATTCATTAAATAAAAACTAAAAAATACCTTTAAACACGTAAATTTAAACAATAATGTGCACAATACATAACAAGCTGAAAAAAAAGTTCATCTGATTATCTCGTAAAATAATAAAAGCTAAAAACACATTGAAGGTAGGATGGTTGGTTAATGGTAGCCCTGCCACATGTAAAAAAAAAAAAATATTCCAGTCACCCAAAAAGCAGCAAGGATCTGGGGTTACTTACGTTACATCTCAACGTCGTCGTAAACTATTTATTTTTTTTTTTTAATGAATTCTGGAATTTGCAGTAAAAAATGAAATCACCATACCGATAAAGTGGAAACAGATCTTTATTCCATTTCTCATGCCAGCGTTTACAGAATAATATAAAAATATATGGCGCGGGTTAACAAAAAAGAGCTTCACAAAACACCAGTGTCAGATAAAAAAAAAATCCATGCTCATGCAAAATATTATGAACCCTCGTTACATTTTACATCGATGGCTAATGAATAAGATGTTTTAAGTGTTCGTGTATTCATAATATGCGAGAACGCGCGCCAGTGTCTGTGACTTCTAATACATGAATTTATTTCACATAAAATTTTTACGTACACAAAAAATAATACAACTACATAATAATAATAATAATAATGGTTTGGTTCACGCATTTTTCAATGCGTGTATATTTCATGAATGTTGATGTATTTATTTATGACAGTTAAAAGTAACTAACAAGGAGAATTTTTAATTAAAATTGTGAGTACTTTTTAAAATAGATTTTTTTAAATAACCTATAATTATGAATTTTTTAAAAATAAAACAGCAAATCCTCTCCTTGTTAGTAAATAATTAGTCACACAGAGTTTGGTAGAAAAAAATTTCTTTTTAAGCCTAATTTGCTTATACTTATTAATGGAATGGTAAAATTATTTTCTACCAGAGTTCTATTAAAACTAACAAAAAAAGGTAGTATTAAAAAAAAAACCAATACATTTAAAACTAATAATAAACCACTAATTCTAAAACTTGTTACAGGCTAGTTTTACAAAGGCTGTCCATAAAACTAAGTAAGGCACCATTTAAAAAAAAAAAAAAAAAAAACTTGTAAAAAATATTAGGATTTAAAGCAATGATCAAAGTGAACAGCCTCGATAAATTCATCTAGAGAGTAAGCCACTGTTTACATTAGTTTCGACCAAAGTAAAAACTGGTACATAAAAAAAAAAAAAAAAAAAAAAAAGATGTCAAAAAAATTAACTCTAGGTAATTTATTTCGTCTAACTAGTCGGATGATTCTGGCTAGGTTGTGAATGCGCAAAATTTGTACGGGATAGTAGCGATACCTTGACACGATCGGTTGCCTCCTGTTCTTTGCTGGTCAGCTGCGTGGGCCCGTATTCTCGACTAACTACACATAAAAATTCGGCGTGGTCGTCGTTACCGTAATTGTACTGTGAGCCAATGTTAATCAACTGAAAGAAATTTTTAAAATCAAAATTTTTCACACATTATTTAGACAGTGGTATTATTTTTATTTAGAAACAAGTTCTCAGTTTTTTAAAGAAAATTAATTATGAGGGGAAGTAATTAACATGGTAATCCACTACTTTTTGATTTAATTGTAAAAGACTTCTGATTTAATATTATAATTGATAATAAATTTTAAAATACAACTTTATATCTTGTAAAATATTATTTGATTTTGTAACTAATTGTACTTTTAAACATTGAGTTATGCACATTTAGACTAAATTTAAATTAAAACCTTGCATTAAATAAATAAATGTAAATCTTACAAAATGATTTGAACAGATACATAATCTTTCTTTTTTTTTTATCATAAAATTCGTTTGTATATTTGTCAAATGATCTTCAAATTAATACAATTAATTATTAATATAACTAATCAACATCCAATTTATCAAAAAAAGAGAATCAAGTCACTATTTAGATTTTCTTTTTGCTCTCTGTTACAAACCTTGTTTGGGTTTCTAATTACAAACCACCCTCTCATTACAAGTCCTACTGCACTCATTAAAAAAGCGCAGTAATTGTTTAAAAATTACCTGCTCGAATTTCCAACCATCGGACATGGTGGACACCATCTGGGTGAGTTCGTCCTCGTGACACTGTATCACCCTGTATACGTGTTTTTTGGAGTCCCGCATGGGTCGGGTGTCCCGGAGTATGATCCTTTCCTTGATCATTCTGATGAGCTCGGTGATGTTGTAGAATTCTGCCTCCTCGAGCACACCTTCCTCGGCGAGGTCCTTGTTTATCACTAGTTTTCCGTGTCTAAGGTAGTTTAGAATTGGACTGAAATATGTGGGGTCTCGGTCAATGAGGTACGCTCCAGTTTCATCCTGCAACACGTTCAAAAAAAAAAAAAAAAGCTAAGTTGAAAAGCCTCGCGAAAATATGGAACAGTAGACCTAGTTTTGACCGACCGCCCGTGGGTGGGTGGGCGCAGGCAAGCAGGCTAATTACCTGCGGGGTACCTAAGTACGAAAACAGAACTGAGTCGTGAGAGAGTTTGGGTGGCGCGCGCACACCCACACACCAACACACACACGCGATTTGATCGACAAAAGAAAAACAAACATCGCAGTTGTTAATCATTTACAACCGTGAAGAGTTTTGAAGAATAATTAAACTAGTAGTAAACTAACCCTGTCGGAGATGAGGTCGGAGTCCTCCTGGCACAGTCGGCAGAGGAAGGAGTTCGGGTCCCTGGTCAGGGTGGTCTTGGCGGTGAGGAAGTAGGTCCCACCAACGTTCAGCCTCACCCACTGGTTGTTGCACCTCCTGGGTAGGTGATTGCTCTTGCTCGTCACTTGGTGCAGCGAGTTCGCATCGCATACCTCGGCCATGTTTTCCGCGGAATGATCCTAGACTGAAGAAACAACGCCGAGCTAGGAGGAACTACACAACCCCCCGCAAGCAATGCAAGCGTGCGGTTGGTGGCGGTTGGAGCTGCGCACGGGTCACGACGTCGAATGGAATGACTTTTTTCGACTTTCGTGAGCGAGTTTTATGACGAGGTGGGTAGGCATCTACTTTATCGACGATTTTTCGGGAAAACCGCGGATATGATTTGAGATTTTTTACAGGTGGTTGTACAATTTGAATAAAAAAAAAACTTGAGAAAAGGTTCATTTTTTACTGAGGAAATTACACGCGAGTATAGATTCAGACGATAAGGTAAACGGTTGCGGGACGTCGTTTGAAAAATTCGAATCCTGTTTGGAGCACCGGTCGTCCGTGAAGACGAATTTTTTATCGAGAACCCACATCCTTGTTTACATTTTTTCTGAACCCTTCTTGTTTATTCTGGATTCTTTGCGATTCTATGCAATATTTGGTGCAATTATTTGAATTTTACATACTAATTTAATATTATTTGTAAAAATATTAATCATTTGCAATTTGTAATTATACTACAACTACTTGAAAAGACGAAATTTGTTGCAATATCTCCGATTACTCGGACTTTCGAGAAATTTATGTTCAAACAACTGCCCAGAAGATAAATAATTAGCGTAATTCTTCAAACATTTGAGATAAGTGAAGTAACGAGTTTAGATTGCAAATTGCAATGTTCTTGCGAGGTACAAAGGTACACGTTTTACCTAGCTAGAACTTCACTTTAAACTTCCCCGCAGCCCGCAGAAGTTCGCGGTTCAGCTCGCAGCGGAGCGTTGCAGTCGATGGCATCTGTTATTTCCGTGCTGCTACTGCTGCACCCGCGTCAA
The DNA here is from genome assembly GCA_038277355.1 of Encarsia formosa. Taxonomy (NCBI): domain Eukaryota; kingdom Metazoa; phylum Arthropoda; class Insecta; order Hymenoptera; family Aphelinidae; genus Encarsia; species Encarsia formosa. Next base: position 21,573,655 of record CM076188.1, on the reverse strand, counting down.
AGTCCGTTTTCCAACCTTCTTTCTGAATCCGCATCTCGTCCCTGTAAAAATTCAATCGAAAATTATCTGGCTACAAGTTGACCCTCGTGACTCGAGGAAAAAAATAATCACTCAAAAAATAAGATACCGAAAAGTGTAAATCGCCTGCCCCAGGACAGTAGGAGGCTAGGGTGCAGGCATATATAAGTCCGACCAACGAGAAGAGCGTGCGCACTTGCATTGCGGTGGTGAAGAAAGGAGATAAGAGGTGGAGTAGGACCTACGTCCTTTATGCAGCGTAACAACTTTTCACCAGGATACGCAAGACGCAACAACCCGAACTTTGGGTTCTTCCCCTCGCAGCAGCTGCAATAAGCAGCAGTTATGGCCACCGAGCGACGGCGGCGACAGTAGACGAGAGAGCAGAGTCGTTGGCCTCCCGACGCAGCTGCAGCTGCACGTTGCACGTAACGTACCTGCGACGTTTTAGAACCCGAGCACCTGGTGGACCTTCACCCCGTGGAAAATATGCCGGTCAAGGTACCCGCGGTTCCGCCTCCCCCGGCCAACTCGAAGCAGCCTGGAGTCACAAAGTCCCTACTGTACAATGGATCGAGGTTCCAAGGCTCCCAGAAGTCAAAGGGCAACAGCTACGACGTTGAGGTCGTGCTACAGGTAAATATCACTTTGCGCTTTTGAGTTTTGAGCTTTCAGTTCTTTTTTTTTTTGCTAATGGAGTTTTTTTTTTTTGCCAGCATGTGGATGAGGAAAACAGCTATCTGTGCGGCTATCTGAAAATAAAAGGTCTCACCGAAGAATTTCCCACCCTCACTACCTTTTTCGACGGAGAAATCATATCTAAAAAGTACCCTTTTTTGACACGCAAGTGGGACGCAGACGAAGATGTTGACAAAAAACATTGGGTTTGTACAGTATTTGAAAAAAAATGGATTGTAATGTGTGCCTTTTTAATTTGAGTGATTTATTTTTTTCAGAGTAAGTTTGAATCATTTTGCCAGTACGTCAAAACATTTAATTCAGATACCTTTGATTATGATGCACTCAAAGGAACAGATTACGTTTTTATGAGATGGAAGGAACATTTTTTAGTGCCTGATCACACAATCAAAGATATAAATGGTGCCTCCTTTGCAGGCTTTTACTACATTTGTTTTCAAAAATCTGCAGCTTCAATTGAAGGCTACTACTATCATCGAAGTTCTGAATGGTAAGATTATTTTTTACTTTATAAAATTGAGTACCATGCTTTTGTAGTATAATATAAATATTAATTTTTATTTTGACTTAATTTAGGTACCAATCTTTGAACTTGAGGCATGTACCTGAACACAGCATACAGATCTACGAGTTCAGGTGAAAAGAGGAATACTTGCCGTCCTTGACCGTGGCAGCTCCGTGATTCATTCCTCTAATTAGATTCTCGCGCGTGCATCAAACTTTTCGTGATGGTTCTTGTAATATTTTTTCTTTCGCGTTATTTTTATTTATAATAATCGTGCGTGTTGTCCGCTAATGACAAGCGGACTAGTGCCTCAAAGATTGGTAAGTGATAGATAAAAAAGCTGATGCGCTTAAATTTCTGTAAGCAGATTTTAGCAGCATTAGGAGTTCATAAGCAATTTTTTTTTTATCACTTTAATTTCAAACACTCCACAATCTCCAGACTTTCATTCAAAAACATTTAATAATAAAACTGAAAAAAAATATTTTTTTCAATAGTAGCTAAAATATAATTTGCAAATTTTATTGCAACTTACTGTTTGATTGCATCTTTTATTATAAAATATTTTTCTAATAATAGTTTAGTATTTTTATAAATCTCTGGATTTGTGATAAAAAAGTGAATGAAAAAAAAGTAATTTTTAAATACCTTGTACTAGTCAAACAGCAACAATTAAAAATCAATTGCTTCTTCGAGTAGTTAATTCTTAATTTTAACAGGCATAAATGATGAAAAAAAAAATATTATTGTAATAATAATTAGTTTTGCACTTATTTCTGAAATACTTAAATTAAATATTATAATCTCAACTTAAAATATATTAATATTAAAACAATAATTTCTCCTAATCTGTTAAAATTGAAAGAAACAGTAACTCATGAATATTGCATAAAACTTGAGAAATGTATCATGTATATGTGCAAGCTTTCGCATTGGCTGTTTGATTTTATAAGCCAGAAAAAAAATCTGTGCTTGACTGTTACTCATTTTTTTCTAAGCATATTTAATGAAATTTTTTTTTTCGAAAATGTTTTAATATTTTCTGTATAGATGTTTTAAATAATGATAATTAGTGCAAAAAAGAGACATTTCATAATTAAAATTACTTGTAAAGTAAATTATATACAAATCAGAGTTGGCTAGTATGAATGAATGAGAGAGAATGGTTTTGTATAACCATGATAAAAAATTTGCTTGTTTTCAAAAAGAAATTGTTTGACTTAATCTTTTAGAAAACTGTTGAAAACTGGAATTATGTTTGCCATTAGCATTTCTACAGAAATTTTAAGATTTTGATCTTACAAAAAATTTGTTTAACTTTCTTTGCATCAAATTTGCGGAAAAAAGAAAAACAATCGTGTGGTAATCAGCCAAAATTTTTTATCAATAGATTTTAAATGTTTACATAATACAGAGGCCAGCACTAAGAGATAAACTCTGAACCATTAAATTCATTTAAAAAACGAGTGTCATAAATTTTGTTTTTAAAGTTTATTACTAGCTTTTGAATTTAGATTCAAAATGATGATATTCAAATTTAAAAAGTTAACATACTATAGAAAAAATTATGTCTATGAGGTTTATATTTCCATTATAAAATTCTTATATTTTTTATATATTTACATATTGTAACACGTTTCTGTTAATTTGCTAAAATTATATCTTCTTACTATGTTTTGTCACCTGAAATACTCATGGGAATTTTTGCGTTTGTTATAATTCAATACAACGAATGATAGATAATCATAATCATGTTTTAAAAAAATGCAATAAATTAAATCTTGAAAGTTCTGTCGAGTTGCTGGAACGAACGGGAATTTGACATAACTAAACAGTCGATATTAATTTCATAAAAAAAATTTTTACTTTGTCTGAGAAAAGCTTATAACTTGGTTGTATGATGTTTCAATTTAAAAAGATACAAACGAAAAAAAATGAACAAATTTTTTAATAATTTTGATTTTTTTAAATCTATTTTTAATAATAACACAAATTTTTTAGTTCGTATTTTTGTTTGTTGAAATACACTATGATTAAGTAATGTTTAGCAAGGGAACAAATTTTGTATTTATTTGAATGTTTAATTTTAAGGTAAAGGACCCAATTGTGGACCCCAAAAATCACAACTTTCGGGGTTTTTGAATTTTATAGAAAAAACCAAGCAAGTGAGGTTAATTTTTTTTGTACATACATAATTTTAGTGGTCTTAAGAATCAAAATCAATTTTTTTTATTAAAAAATTTTATTTATTTACAGAGTAATTAATGTTTAAAGTAGACACCTTTTGGACCGTATTTTTGAAACTGTGTGTCAAAGTACCCCGATTAATGGACCCTTTTTACATGCGATATCCCCTTAACATTTTTCTTACCCCAATTAATGGACCCTGTGATTTTATTTCAAACTATTGACTTTTGAGGTTACGATTTTTGTTGACATTGAAGTTAAAAGTAGTTACAGTTTTCATTGACAAAAGTAATTTAACCACATTAGAAGATTTATAAAGCTGATATTTTAGTGTATAAAACTCGGTATGAAAGCCAAAACTAACGTCTCATTAATTGGGGTACTTGGAGTTTCATTTAAAGGTTCGTATTAATGGACCGCTGCTCTTCAGGACCATTAATTGGGGTACCTTGAGACTAGGGCCCAATTATGAGAACTGCATTATTTATTCAAAAATTTATATTTCTAACTTACAAAATTGATACTATACTAATTTTTGAAGTCTAAGCTTTTCATTGATCAGTGATACATTGCGTAAATAAATAAAGTATGCCTAGAAATTCAAGTTTGAAAGTTGCTTGATTCGCTGCAACGAGAACACCAACCTAACCCTCGAGTCAACCAACATTGTGACTTTCAAAATAAAATGGAATTATTAACGTAAACTTGAAAAAAAAATTTCGAAATATTCTTTGATAACATAAGTTTATTTTAAAATAGTTTTATGCCGATATTTGCATTAAAAAAATATTTAAAAATGATTTTTGCTGAAGGGGACCATTAATTGGGGTAAGGAGTCCACAATTGGGTCCTTTACCTTATAAAATAAAATTTTCTATTCATATTATTTGTAAAGATATATTGTTTATACGTTGTGCGCTAAAAGAAGTATACAAACGAATTTTTAAAATATTTTATTTAATTTGATAATTTATGTAGTATGTACAATCTTTAATTATTCAAAAATTTCTCAAAATATATATTTACTCTAAACAAAAACAAAAAAAAAGAGTGAGGAGAAATTGGACAAAGAAATTAACAGGACAATATAAACACCAATAGTAATTTAAAAGTAATAATAGCTGCTCGATTAAAATTAAAGGGTTAAATTGTAATCAAGCTTGTAAGAATTAATTCATTTAAAAAATATATCGTTAAAAACTTAAACGATGATAGATTACCTATTTAATTAAATTTTAACACGCATTTAAGAACTTTTAAAAGAATTACAACGACGATGCTCATATCCGTGATTTAATTTTATCGACTGTTTTTTCCATTATAAACTTTGTTATTATAAATTAATTACGCAAAAACAAATGAATAAAGTGGTGAAGGAATTTTTATGAATGACAAATTTACTGCGATTTGGAAATAATGACTTGTAAGCGTAATAAAGACTACAGTTGTATTGATAAAATTTTGTTTTCTTTTTTTTTTTTTTTTTTTTTTAATTTTATGCATTGTATATAAATAAATCCTGCATTTAACAAAAAAATTTTCTTTTATTTTTTAATGGACTTTTAGCTTTTATTTCCAGTCAAAAAATCTTGACACTGCAAAATTACTTTTTCTCCATGCTGATTCAATTATTTTTTCTAGTTTGTTTCTCTGAAGTATGCTGATTAGTTTAGACATTTTTGAAAATTTTTACTTTATCATACGACAAACTGTTTCTAATCAAGACTTGCGTATTTCGACTTTTTTTTTTTTTTTTTTTTTTTTTTCGTCTAGTATCAGATGATAAATTTTTTATTTATTTTTTATTATCCATAAGATAATTGCAAAACTTGAAAGAATTTTGCTATCAATGTAATATATTATCAGCAAAGATAATACTCTTGTGAGCTCTACTCAACTTTAATTGAAAATTCAACTGTTTTTTTCTTTGATAATGTATAAAATATAAAATTAAAATTTGCATCTAATAAATCTGAACGACACGATTAATCCCAATAAATTGTAACTACTAGGTATTTACAAAAAAATTTATTTATAAATTAACAAAAAAAAAAACAATTTTCTCGTGACTGAGAAGAAGTTTAACTAACTAAAATTACGCAACTTTTTTCTTTGTCCATGAGATAAGTCCTTTAATTACGAATTAAGCATGATCTTATCGCCTTAAAATCTCTTGGTGTTTAAGAATTTTAAGCATTTTTTTCTTTGTGAGTTTTCGGTGAAAGATGATTAGATAAAATTCAAAAGTCTCAATAATTACTTGAGTTGGAATTTTTAAGGTCTTTTATTTTATTAAAAAACATTCAGTTGATCGTAATAAAGTTTATTTATATAAGGCGCTCATATATATTAATTACAAAATTATGTAGTTATTGGTATAAATATATGTATCATTTTTTTCTACTTATAGGCACGTTTTCGTATCATTTTTATGTACATTGCAACTGTCCCTACAAATATAAATTCATTGTTCAAAATTTGCTATCCAGTCTCTTTTCAATTCTCTTTAAAGTCTCAACAATAATGTTTCAATTTCGAAAAACGTATTTTTAATAACATTTTATTGAAAGTTTGTATCAACAAACTTCAAATTTTTTTCACTTGGGAAGAATAAAGATTATAAATGTATATAATATAATAATATTAATAATAAATTCTATATCGCATTAGTTACACACATGACAGAATTTCTGTTTTTCATAAAATACTGCACATTAGTTCAATTTAAAATTAATACATTCTTACTCATCTAACTTACGTGCTTTCAGTTTAAGAGCACTTTTTTTATTTTAATACATCACGTAGTTGTTGTATATTATTTAAAAATTAAAAAATTAAGAAAAACAAACTTCAAATAATATTTTATTGTCGCTACAGGAAACATGACAATCTTTAAAAATGTATAATCAATATTGAATTTTAGTAAATATTTATAATAAAACTGTAAAGGTCGATACAACAAAGAAAAAAATGTTTCTCTCGAGCTGTACCTATATTTTAAATTCCCAACGAAACATCCGTCTTCACAAAGTCACGTGAGTTAAGAGTTTAAATCGATTACTATCAAGTTGAGTTATGTATCAGAAAAATGACATAAAATTAGAAGTGTTAAGTACATCTGCAATATTAAAATTAACTATGATTACAATAAGTTAATTTTATCAGTACCTACAGGTGGCTTCGACAAACTTACGTCACGCGTCAAACGCTTTGGCGGGAATTCAAATTGAACAACTAAAAAAATTTCATTCTTCCAGTCATTTCGAATATTAAAATTCAAGGAAACTCATTTACTAAAATCAACTACCGACCATATACATTTTAAAAAATTCTTTCGTGTTCCCATTGTAAAAGTCTAACAAACGACAGGTACCATATATCCATCTCCTCCCGCTATCGTCATCCTCTCATTTGGCTCTCGGGTTCCATCTTGCAGCAGTCTTGCATGGTGAGTATGTAAGGCACTACACTGGCGACGCTGACCTTGCCTATGAGTCCTGCAAAAAACAGGTCCTCGAGTATTCTGGGGTTTATCGAACGAAGCGGAGCCAGTCGCAGCAAAAGCTTCGGAAGCCTCTCGGAACCCACTCGTTGCTGAAGCTCCGCACTGGCTGTTTCCTGAAGAGCCTGGACGCGCTTTCGCCAGTTACCAGCTAACACGTTGTCTGGAAATTTTAATTAAATAAATGATTAATTATGATTCAAACAAATGATTATGAAGGAAAAGTCGACGAAATATTTTAGTAAGGTTCAAATGGTTTAAACTACTCGAACGTTTGAATATTCAATTTATAAATAAGCTTGTATTCGATTTGGCAGTCCAATTTTTTTTTTCAACGAGTAGGATACAACAAAAGCTTTATAAAAAGATTAATAAAAATATTTTAGATAAGACTGGGAAAACCTAACAGTTAGTAATTACAAGTTAAGTTTTTTATTCGAGATATAATCTGCAAGATCTCTGATATCCTAGCCAGTGTTAGGAAGCTAAATAGTAATCGATAAATTACCTGCACTAAAAAGTGTCAGAGCTTTCAGGTATGCATACTCCACAGAGTCGAGCTGGAGCTTGTGGAGCGAACTTACGCAGTCTTGGAGGCGACAAATGTGTTCAGTCACGGATTTAATTTTGTTGGCAGTCATTTTTTCCTGGGCTATACTAGCCTGAAGATGATTTATTATCCACGTGAGTATACTAGGCAGCGAAAGGGTGTAAGCGCACTGCGCCAAACCCAGAGTGAACAGTTGTCCCCAAGAACTTCGCACCAGTGTCGTTTGAATCTCCGAGCTGTAATAAAAACAATCGTTAGGTAAAATTTTGAATCTCACAGAATTTGAGTAGTTTGAAAAAACTTACGGGAGTGATTGAAAAGCTGGTATGCCTCTGGCCCAGTGTACAGACAGAAACAGTAATCTTGCCGCGCTTTCGCATATGTAGTGTATTGACAAGTATGCGGGAGCCGGACTTGGAGCCCTCAGTTCAAAGTGCATGTGTCTCTCAAAAAGTAGTTGGCCGCAGTTGTAGTCGTCATCTGAATCGTCACATCCATTGATACTCTGTAAAAGGAGTTTTTTTTAATTAATAAGAGTAACAATAAATAATTTTTTTAATTTTGCAAGTATAGATAATTAGTTTTGAAAAAAAATTACAACATAAGCAAATCAATAGGAGACACTGATAGTTGTATTCTAGAATACTTTTGTAGTTTATTGTTATTATCATTATTTAATATTTTATACAATAAAAACTATAGGTGTTCATATATTATATTTTATAACTCATGTACCTCACAGAAGTTTGAAATTATAAAGTACAAGAATAAAAAATGGTATTTTTTCAACGATACCACTGTTTAACTCTATTGTATCAAATTGAAATATTGACTCTACTAGTACTCACATCTCCAGTCATAAGCTTAGCCATGTTGTCCAGTGCATGAGAGATAAGTAGTCTTTCCCTGGCTAGGGTCAGTGCATCGCTGAGGTCACTGTCACTGCTCTGGTGATCATCCAGGATTGGGCTCTCTGGCTGGTGGTGCTGCTGTTGCTGTTCCCAGGTGGGTGTAGGCGTGGTATCCACCACAGGTGGCTGCTGAGGCTCTGGCTTCACCCTGGTTCCCCTGTTCCCACCCTTGCCAGCACCAGTACCACTGTCGTTGTTACCAAGTACAGGTTTCCTTTCATGCTGAACAGCTGTGACACAAAAAAATGTAAATAAAAATAAGAATTAGAAACTCGTGGTTTTTGTAAGTTATTAATAGTAACAATTCCAATTGGTTGGACTTAATAATTAATATTTATTTATATTAATTGTAGATATGATTAAATTTGAAAATTAATCAAAATTAAATATTTTAAAATAGTTCTTTAATGCATTGTTAAAATTCTTATAATCATAATAAATATTGTTCATTATGACTAACCGCTTAAAATTTTTTTAAAAAATAATGTGTTTTTGTGTTGTGATCATGTGTTTGAACACTTACAGTCGCTTCTCATGCCCATAGCCAGACACTTCTGTAGCCTGCAGTACTGACACCGGTTCCTGTGGTGCTTTGTAACCTCGCAGCTCTTGCTTCCCCTGCACTGGTACCCGAGCTGCTTGCGAATGCTCCTCTTGAAGAAGCCCTTGCAGCCCTCGCAGCTGATGGCCCCGTAATGCCTGCCACTGGCTCTGTCACCGCACACCACGCACAGCTCCAGGGACAGTCCCAGGCCTAGACAGGAGCTTCGTCCATCCCTGGACAGCTTCATCTAAAATGATTTTGTCCAGGTTACCTTAAGAATGATTACTCATAACCTAGTAAATGTGTGAGTGTTTATGGTACCAACCTCCATCTCTACATTGGCATTTCCCCGCATGTGCTCAATACCGGTGTGTATGTGGTGGTGTATCATGCCAGCAGCAGCGGCGGCAGCAGCAGCCGCGTAGTGCTCGACGCCTCCAATCTCCCGCTTGAGGTTGTGATCCTGGATGTTGTTCTCGACGTTGCTGTTGTTCTGCAGATCCAAAGCCGGTATCTGGTGCTTCCTAAGCGACCTGTAGTCTCTTACACCGATGCTGTGCTGCTCTGACTTATCCTCGCTGTAGGCCTTAATCACTGGCTTGCTCTCCTTCTAGAAACACCCACACGTTAGCACCGTCAAAAAACGAGAATACCTGCAGGTGTACACTTGGTACCAACCTCGTCGTTATCGGGGACCTCGGGTTCCTCGTCCTCCTCCTCTTCTTCATCGTTGTCTTCCTCCTCCTCGGGCTCGTCGTCTTCGTCCTCCTGATCGCTGGTCTCCTCGTGCTTGACCCCGCCCCCGCGTCGTCTGTCTTTTGGTCGCGGGTACTCTTGCACCACCTTGGTACCAGCTTGGTTATCCGACTGCTGCTGGTCGGAAGCAGCAGAGGCGGACTCGTACTCCGGGTCCCGGTCCATGGCTTCACCACCGAATCAGAGACTGAAAAAGTAAAAAAAAAAAAGTCACAGAGTGAGCACAGAGGCTAAAAATATTCACCTACTCGAGAGAGAAGAGACGACGACACCTGCGTTGCACGCGGCGCGTTCATCGAACTCCCATCTTTAACCTCCTATTCTCAGAAGGGGCCACAGGTGAGGTGCGTGGATCGGATAGAAAGGATATGGGCATAGGTATTTTTTTATGGAGAGACTTAAAATAGTTGAGGTGGGTGGAGTAGGTAGTGCGTCACGGTGGTTGCACTCGAGACCTGCAGACGAGACGGGGGGGTCATACTGCCGCGAAGCACGATCGTTGACCGGAACCGCAATTACCTCGGTTTGATCTTTCGGAAGGTTCAACAATTTTTTTATTAATAATAACATCATGGTACCTAATCATTCTTTTTTTTGTAAGTAAAAGTGCGTACACCGAATTGTATTGATTTTCAAAGTTTACAGTTTCTGCTTAGTTGCAGTTTTTATCGTTAAAAATTATCGTAAATTAATACAAAAATTTCATAATTTTTCATTAATATATAATACGAAATGATTATTGGAAATAGATTTTTAGAAATTAATTCATAATATTGTAAATGGTTTAGTTTCTTAGAAATACAACAAATCGTTTATAAATATTAAAGTATTTTACATTAATTTATAGTTTTTTTAGTTATAATCAAATATATCAATAAAACCACTTGTTAAAATTCTATAAAAAATAATAAAATAATATATAATAATTATTTATCAAATTAGATGTACTATATATTATTTCCTGATCTACGTTATGTACAATATTCAAACAATTTGTTATTATACACAACAGAAAAGATTAGTTTTTTAATTTCAATCATTATGCAGAAACAACTCCAAATAAACAGTTCGTAATCTCAAAGAAACCAAATGAACTCCCCAAGACTAGAGAATATCAGGTCGACTTAATCAAATCCGTCCACGTCGGGCATCAGCAAATTAAACCTGCAGCTAAGTTAACCCGTTACGGGGATGGTACGGATCAGATACGCGCGTTAAGCGGAAACAGCAGCAGCCTCGTACTCGTTTTATTAGCAGCAGCATCCAAGCTACCTGAATGAAACCGCGGAGCGCAGGTAGCTAAGCTAAAGAGTCTTGGAGAGAACGAACGACTCGAACGGTGCTGCACCTGCTACCTGCCTACTGGGGGGGCGGCGTCGCTGCTGGTCACGCTCCCTGAATACATGCAATACCGTGCTCACCTGTAACCAGTTAAGGGTTTTGTTCTCCGCCACCCACTACCGCCTTTATTTAGTTATGGTCGATGGTTGGTACTCACCGGTTAAGACTTATTGGACCTTGGTGGCTGGTACCAGCGGGTAATAAACAACGAATACTCGAAGATTTACAGGACGGAGCCAGCGTGCGCAGGCTGCTCGCGACCGAGTGGAGGTGGAACCGAGCGAGCGAGAGCCGTCGTACCTAGAAGAGGAGAAGAAGCCAAGATATCGTGCGGGGAGAGGGGATAGAAGGGAAAGAGGACACAGGCTAATCGGGGCGTGCACCCGCGAGAAGCCAAAGGTGCATGCACCGCGGCTACCGATGCAGCTTCTACCTACTCTTTTTTTTTTTTTACCGAGGTAGGTAGGAGATCTTGTTTTTCGAGATCTGCATCGACCGAGCTGCTGCATAGCGGCGGCTTTTTAATTTTCGAGGAGACTAGCGCAGGAATTGGGGTAGGCCAGGAGGAATGTTTAAATTTATAGGCGGGATCGGAGAAAAGATCGACGGTGGTTCATGATCTATAGATCGATAATTTAAATTTTTCATTTGTTTTTTATTTTAATCGGAGCGCTATTCGTTTGAAAGGTACATTCTGAAAACAGATTTCAAAATTATTATTTTTATGGTGGTTAAAGACATTCTATGATATCAAAACCTTGTAAACGAAAAAATCTACTCACCGCGTAAGTTTGATTTTTTATACGCGGGTCAGTCCAGTTTCCAAAAAGTGACAAATGAATTAGAATTTTGAAAGCTCAGGTCGAAAAGAAAAGTTGAAAAATCGTTTAGTCATATTTTGCAAAAAAAATACTCAACTGGTTTTTTCATACGAAGTATCGTTGCATACAAAAGTTTTATAATCTTGCACTTTTTTTTATACGGTGAAACCTCGATAATTCAAAAGTTCTGGCTTCGGTGCAACTTTAAATTATCAAAGATTTTGAATTTTTTATCACAGAGTTTCGAATCATTCATCGAAGTGCTATAAAATAATAAAGTGAATAAAATTCGAATGATTAATCAGAAAATAAGTTTTAGACTACACGGTAGTTATTTATTCAATATAATTTAAAAATTTTCGTCTCTTCAGAGACGTGAATCTTTTTTTCTTAGAACTTTTTTTAAAGCTTTGGGCAAAGTTTACTTAATTTTGTATTAAGTAAGACTTTTATTAAATATTCCTTGCGATTCTGAATGAAGATTCATTTTTTTTATAATCTTCAATTTTTCAACCAAAAAGAAACAGAGATATTGAAACTAATTTTCATGAGCTTTCAGTAAACGATTAGTTTGCAAAAAGATTGTATCGCTTTTCACTTAGAAAAATCTTACGATTGACTACGCGAAGTAATTTAGAATTATCGAGATAAAAAAAACTTAAAAAAGATATTTTAAAATTCACATAAAAAAGACGATCTTTTGCACTTATTAGAAAAGTTAGAAAGTATCAGTGAAATCTTTCATTTAATTTTTTTGGTGATCCATAGAAAATATTTTTCCCATGGATAAAACAAAAAATTATCTTATCAATTAATAAGGTGAAACTTAAATTCAAATTAAAAAAACTTCAAAATTATGACCAATGTTTTTCTACATTCAAAACAGAGTTTGCTGTCTATGTACTAAGTAATAATTTTATGGTAGAATAAGATGAGTTTTAAAGATATAACGACTTCTCAATCTTTTAAAACTCGATTCTGAAAAATCAAATTTTCCATCTTTAAATTATGCAACCTACATTAAAATTTAGCTAATTTAATATAATCTATGAGTAACTGCAGTGTTTTCACAGAAAAAAAAAATTGTTTCATTTGAAAATTATTACATCAAATTTAATAAAGTAAAATATAATAAAAAAAAAAAGAAAAATTTTTTTTTTCATCTTTAAATTATGCAACCTACATTAAAATTTAGCTAATTTAATATAATCTATGAGTAACTGCAGCGTTTTCACAGAAAAAAAAAATTGTTTCATTTGAAAATTATTACATCAAATTTAATAAAGTAAAATATAATAAAAAAAAAGAAAAATTTTTTACGTGTCGAATTAGTATTGCTAAAAAAAATAATTTGATATATTTTGAAACAAAAACTTTATAATCTTTATATTACAGTATATGTATGTAAAATTAAGTATGTGCTGTGGTAGGTAGCAAGATAATAACCAGGAATTATTAAAAAACGAGATTATTTATTTTTAAATATTTTACCATACATCCATTATATTGTTTAGAATTAAGAACACAGCCAATCATCTTTTTGTCATGTATTATATATCTACTTCTAAAGTCTTATAGATAATTATACATGTACAATGTTTCTACTATTACAGGGAGAACCAGATTAAACAAAGGCACAGAAATATTTTTGAACCAGAGTCAATCCATTTGTGAGAGGGTAATAAAAAAAAAGTTTTGCATTTACAAGATGAAAAAGAAAGGCTCACAATGGAGTTGCTCAAATTTAAATCTATGCTAGTTAATTCTCCAAATATGGTCATTCAGGTAAAAAAGTACTTTACATATTGGTTCTAGGAGGAATATCTTACATACTGGTATTTTTTCTTTTTCAAATCACACACATTGAAAAAAAAAAAGAAAAGAAAGAGCTAAAATATTATTTGCACATAAATACAGCTAGGATCATTAAAAAGGACCAAACTTCAGTCCGATGCGATTCAACCTAAGTGATATACAATGAATTTGTAAAGAATTATATATGTAAAATGGTTACACACGCAAAGGTTTTTGCTTATTTTTATTCTGACAAAAATCTCTCAATCAATTTCCAAAGACCTCTTGGCTTGCAAATACTATGTACAAAAATCCATCCTCATCCTTTTCCCTGGCATACAGCTGGGCCATTGTGGTGCAACCGCTGACCATGCTTCTCTGGTTTACCAGTAGGAAGAAAGCCTGAGTCGGATGCAGCTGCAGACGTCTCCTGTAAAACAACAATTATTGTTTAGAAACATTATGATTCACTAAACAGACAAAAACAATTTAGTCACAAGAACCTTATTATCTTGATGAGCTCGGCCACAGATAAGTGATCTGGTACTAAGAACTTAGTCTTATCTAGCAGTGGCAGTTGTTTCTCGCCGTAAAACCTCTCCACAATTATTGGTACTTTGTTTGGATACTTTTCCCTGATCCGTTTGACATCTGCACATCGGTGATCTGTAATGACAATGACATATTATATGAAATTGACATCATCCAAAACAAACACAACAGCTACCGAATGAATGTAAATAAGAAAGCGTGCGCAAGATAGTGCGCAGTTTAACAAGGTATACCTATATATATAAAAACGCGAGTTTATGCTTACCGAACGAGTGCTTGTCTTTGAAAGGTTTTGGTACTGGATTCATCATTGTGATTGTGTGTATTTTGGACAAAAAGCAAGCTTGTCACAACAGTTTGACTGTAAAATTCACTTCCTGGGTTCGAGTAGTCGGGTTCGCTAGCACAAGCACGACTTTTTCATAACTCCTTTGTGCAGCTTTTGAACCCCCACAAAAGATCTGCTTTTACGTCACACGGCCGCCACCGCGTGTACCAGGTATACGCGTGCTGCAGGCACAACACAGAAGAAGGAAAATAAACACTCTGCTTTGAACTCGATGTTGAATCTTCTTATTCCTTAGGTTAAACAATCGGTCATGTTTTGAAGACGCGACAACACGAAAAACTTGGGTAAAATTTGCATACACTGTAGCTAGCTTTCCCTTTGATATATGGGACACGACGACGATGGCTTGAGATTTGAGAACGGCGCACGACGAAACCTCTTACCAATCAAGCAAGCGTCTCTTGATGCAATGAGAGAGTGCGCTTAGCACAGCACACGAGGAAAACAAAGATAACTAATAACAACTTTAAATCCCTTCCACTCTACCTTCCTTGCTTTAATCGAGACAGTACGCATGTGCGTGCAGATGTCGAGCAAGCGACCTGCGACCGCGACTCTGAGAGGTACAGTTTCTGCCAATGAGAGAAGAGAGAGGGACACTTTGGTACAGTACGATCGCGTTATTTGTGCCCCGAGAACGCTGAACTTTTTAGCAGCGTGAAAAGGGAAATCGCAGGGGTGACAACCTAACGGGGATGAATTTTCGATGCGGGAGAGTTTGAAAAGTAAGACGCTGGGATTTTTTTAATTTGGTGAGGCTATATACTTAATTTTGATGCGTTTTGTGAAAAATTTACGATATGAGACGGAAAAATAAAAAAAAGTGTGAGATTTATTTGTTGAATTTTAACAATATAACAAATTTTTTTAATTTTGTTTTTATTTTCGTGCGAAAAAACTCTTAAATTTTGGGAATTTAATTATTGTTAGAAAGACTACTTTATTTTCCAGGGAATCGATAATTAAATTATTTTTTATGTCTGTTTTTGAATTTGATGAATAAATTAATAAAAAAAAAAAAAAGAAAAAAAAACAGAAGACCTACAACTGCGCAAAAAACTAAAATTTTGGGACTGTAGGATTTGGGAGTAAGATGGTATCTGACTTTCAGATTACCTGAGAGAGATAGAGGGATTTAGAGGGCTAGTCGCTGGTCGGTCAGGCCCATAGAGTTAGTCTATTTAGGGGACGTCGTGCCAAGCCCGCCCTTAAAATAAGGAGGCGATTAGTGTTAGTTCCGCCCTTGCATTTTTCAGTTAAAATATATTTACAATATATTTAATAGTTTAAAAGCGTCGTTACCACCGGACTTTAATTCTTAGCCACACTACTTTATTTTTTAGAAAATCGGTTTTTAAATTACTTTTAAGGGAGTTTTTAATTAATGAATTAATTTAAAAAAAAGAAAAAGCAACCTGCAATACTTGTGCTGAACGTCACATAATTTTTATGGTTTTAATCTAACTTTTTTTATACTTTAATAAATATTTTTTTTGTGCCATGGCAAGTATTTCAAAATATATAACTTTAAAAAATCCAAAAATATCATATGTCTTGAATAAAAAAAACTATGAATCTAAATCAAAGAATCACTTTCTTTTAGACATAAAGATATATGTAGTTTCAATTAATTTATGGTTTATACTACTAATAAATAGTATGATGTTACTGTTAATTTATTTTAATATAGCACAAGCGGTCAGCTTAGCAACATGAGATTATTTTAATTGATTAAATATGATGAAATTTTATATTTTTAATGTAAAAAATATAAAACCTAGAATGAAAAATTATCTTTTTAAACATTTTAAAATTTTATTTAAAAAAATTCTCAACAACAAATTCAGTACCGTCTTCGTTTTTATCACTCGGTTTTCCCCGAGTTTTCTTCGAATCCGATAAAACTTCCCCAAAAAGAAGAAAAAAACAAAGGAGCAACGTCGGTCTCATAGTGCAGACAGTATCGGTCCTCCTCGGTCTGCTGCATCAGTCTGTTTGTAAATATTGACGACGGGAAAGGACTACCTATCTTACCCCGGTGCAGTAAGACCCCCCATCGATTCTACTGCATCCCGCCGCTCGTAATCCCCCCGTAAGTCGCCACCGCGTTGCCTGTGCGTTGTAAATTTCAAAACAAAGGGTCGAGCCTGCCTGCCCTGACGCGGGGGGCGGAGACGGGAGAGGAAAAACCCTACGTTGCTGCTTGCACTTGGATGATTAGTTAAAAAGTTAGTAACATCTCGCTGAACGCGAAGAAGCGCGGTGGTGGGGGGCGGTAGTGTAGTGGCTTCGAGTCAGTGGGGCCAACCGCGCGACACTCGCGGCGTCATCGAACTGCGAGGAGGCTATACCTAGCGCGAGCGAAGCACGGTTAGTTAGTCAGTCAGCCGAATTTGCTTGCTCCGCGAGGAGAGGAGAGAGTGAGAGAGACAAAGATAGTGTACGTGGTGCAGGTACAGGGGGAAACAACCTCCTCCTCGTCATCCTCCTCGTCTACGGGGCCGATCCGCGCACCGCTGCTGCCGAGGAGACGCGAGTACCTACGCCATAGTGTGCTGGTGTTGTTTTGTGGTGTGTTTTTATATCCCCTCGTCGAGTGTAAGCCTCTTGTTTTTTTTTGTATCAATTCCAGTGTGCGAGGTGGTTGAGCCCAACAACGCTGCTTCACAATGCGGAGACGCTGCCGAGCGTGAAGTTAATAAAAAAAAAAAAAAAAAAAAACGAAGAAAAAGAAGAAAAAGTGAGAGAGAGAGAAAGAAAAAGAGAGAGAACATCGAGGGGGAGCAACCCACACACACGACCGCAGACTTCGCGAATGGATCTCACGGGTCGGTGCGTGCTCTGGCCCGCGACGGCAGCTTCCCTGAAGAAGACGGGGCTCGCCCCGGTGATGATGTCGCCATCCACGGGAGGGCGGCTCAAGCCCAGCCCACTGCGTTGTTTCTAGTGTCTCTATCGCGGAGAAAGAGAAAGAGAAAAATTAAGAAAGAGAGCGAGCTCCGCGAGAGCCAGAGATTTATGTGTGTTATAAATATTTTAAAGTGAAATCGTCGTAGGATAGCGCTAGAAGAGGATTGCGGCAGGAGCAGCAGACAGACAGGTAAGGGACGATGCCCCTGTCAAGGCCGCCTCCGCTCTCGGCAGGTATATCCTCGCTGGAGCAATTGCACGCTTACGCCTACGGCGGCGAGGGTGGGGGAGGGGCCAACCACCTGCCGCCCCTCAAGTCCGGTAGCATGGTCCTGAAGCAGCAGCAGGGCGAGTCGCCGGCGTCGGCGAGCGAACCTGGTACTCAGCTGAGCAGCAGGCTGCCCAGTCTGAGCTCCAGCGCCAACAACAGCCTCCAGAACCTCGCCAGCAACAACAACTCCGAGCCCACGAGCTCCCCCAAGCAGGACCAGCAGCATGAGCAACAGCAGAACAATAGCTCGTCCGTGGTGGTTGCCCCGGTCGCGAGTCTCAAGCCCAAGACCATGACGGTTACCCCGGACATTGTGATGAAGCTCTACATGAACAAGCTCACGCCCTACGAGCACCACGAGATCTTCAACTACCCCCAGATATACTTCATAGGCGTAAACGCGAAGAAGAGGCCGGGGATTATCGGGATGCCCAACAACAACGACTACGACAACGACAAAGGCTCGTACATCCACATAACCCACGACCACGTGGCCTACAGGTACGAGGTACTCAAGGTCATAGGTAAGGGCAGCTTCGGCCAGGTCGTCAAGGCGTACGATCACAAGGAGCACAGGCACGTCGCGCTCAAGATGGTCAGGAACGAGGAGCGCTTCCACCGACAGGCCCAGGAGGAGATAAGGATACTCAAAGCCCTCAGGGAGCAGGACAAGGACAACAGCATGAACGTGATACACATGTACGACTCGTTCACCTTCAGGAACCACATGTGCATAACCTTCGAGCTCCTGAGCATAAACCTCTACGAGCTCATCAAGAAGAACAAGTTCCAGGGTTTCAGTCTTCAGTTGGTCAGGAAGTTCTCCCACTCGCTTCTGCAGTGCCTCGACGCCCTGCACAAGAACAAGATCATACACTGCGACATGAAGCCCGAGAACGTGCTGCTCAAGCAGCAGGGACGAAGCGGGATCAAGGTAGGTTCGCTGCGGCACCCGAGCCGCTGCCTTACTTTCACCCCGGGATTTATACCTGTGTGTTTTTTTTTTGTGCTTCCGGGTTACATCACGCACTGCGTGTTTTTTTTTTAATTGTAGCGGGGGATGAGAGAAATGTAGTTTGTAGGGTGGGTTCTGTTACTAAGAGACATGTGAAGTTTTAGTTTGGGGATGAATCATAAAAAATATAAACTTTTTTTTTTGTAGCTGACTTTATTTTTATTTTTATAAATTTTTTACAAAGATCACTTCTATACGAGAAGTTTTTCAATGTATCGTCAAAAAATTGTAAAAAAATTTAATCTCAGTATAGGATTACTATTTTTTGCCCAGGTAGAGCTTTTAAAAAATTTCTAATACTCTTATTACGTATAAAAATAATAATTTTTATATTACTTTAAATTTAAAGATTGAAAATTAAGTGTAGGGAACATAGAATTTAAATAATAAAATTTTCCTCCCGCGTAATTATCGTCGTTCGGGGTTCCGTTATTTTTTGGCGTTTTTATTTCACATCGAAATGAAGCCTCACAACTTTAATATTAAGGCCGCACATTCACCCGCTCTGAAATCTCTTCCCACCGGTAGCTCACAAAAGCCGCTCTTTTGATTCGTTGTTTACCCAAGTTTAAAAAATTTATTTTCGAAGTAGACGCGGAAGCCGTAAATCCGATCGATTCCAACAAAAAAAAAAAACCACGTAAATAAATAAAATAACTCTGTCGTGCGTGCGCGTAAAAAAGAGTTGTCATCGCACCGGTCGGTATAAATCATCATATTTCGTATACATACAGAGAGGCTCGAAGAAGAAACAAATGGCCCGTTGCCAGCAAGTGTATAAGTTACAATTCGTCGTTAGGGCCATTATTTATAAAACGACGTGCCGGGGGTAGACGACGACCGAGTCTGGGTCATTGTGCGGTAGGCAGGCTCCTTTTGTCGTCGCTGCCTGCGGGGTGAAGAGCCTGTGTTGGCAGACGTCAATCGATGACTACTTTTTTTTCTTTTCTTCTTGTTTGGAGGGAAAACTTCCGGAGTCACCTGCAGCCTCCTTTCTTGTGAACTAGTTTTTTTTTTTTTTTTACACGAGATTGAGAGCTTGGTGTGGGTTTGAAAGGGATATTGGGTTCTAGTGATTAAAAAAGCAGAGATTTGATATTGAAATATTTTTGTTTTTATTGATATTAAATTAGATTCGAATTAGGGTTCCAAATGATAACCAAAATGAATTTCGGCTAAATATATTTATGATTCAATTATTTTTCTTACTTGAAGTATGACGTTTTTTAGGATTGTAATGAAAATTAAAAATCAATTTTTTTCGATTATAAATAAACTTCGTATAAATAGTGAAAGCGAGTTACAGAACCATTAAATTTCAGTACCAACACTGGTAACGAAATCTAGAACCATAAAAATTTCAATTTTATTAATTTGGCACCAAAATAAAAACTAATTTTGATTTCGGTAGCTTTCCCATTTACAGTTCATCTAAACTCAAAGTTAAAAAACATTATTTTTGGGATGAGAGTAAAAGAATTTTTTTTATTTGTTTATTTATCTATCATGGGAAATAAAATTAACAAAGTATTTCTTTATTTACTCATCAAATGTTTAAAAACAGTGCAAAGATTTTTTTTTGTTTTGTAAAATTAAACGAGAAGTAAAAATAACACAAATTAAAATTATACTTATAATAGAAACAAGTTTTTAATAAGCTTGCAAGGGTTTATATTTAGGTTTTTGTTAAGGTAATCATTATGTAAAATAAATATAATTTTTTTTATACTGAAAATGTAAATTAAAGAAAATTTCTAGCTTAATAAACCTCATAGTAAACGTTGAAAATGAGACTAAACATATTATAACTATTTTTAATATTATTTTATGATGAAATTTATAGTTAATAGAAAGTAAAAAAGTGTTTGTAGAAAATCAACGAATAACGACATTCTTTTTTATTACTACGTTGTATTATGATGAAATTTTATAGTAAAAAGAAAAAAAAACTTTTACTAGCATATAAAAGTAGATAAATTATTAAAATTAACCTTAATGAGGCACGGTCGATAATGACCCTTTTTTCTTCCATCGCATCATAAAATTCATAGCTATAGTCATTTAGTCAGCGCGGATAGAAGAAAAAAAAAAAAAAAAAAAAAAAAACCAATGTTCATAGACATAAATTATTGTAAAAGTGAAACCGAGTAGCTGATCTAGTTACGGCACGTTGTTTATTTATAATCCTTCTATTACACCCATCTAAGCGCCTTTTAGGTTTCACGTTTCGCTAAACGCTGACGCGCACATTTTTCCATCCGCGAATTTTCAATGCGCATTTGATAATAACTCGAATAAAAAAATGCGCGATAAAATTTTGCAGATTGCAGCTTTAGTTTTTTTTTTTTTTTATAAATAAAAAAAATCCTATAAATAAACAATGACGATAAACGAGGAGGAAATCGCGTAGTGCGTGCTTCTCGGAAACGATCTTACTATTCGGACTCGAAAATAAAAGTTTATTTTGGCCACCTCGCGTCGTGATTCATTACCCAAAATTCGGTATGATCGATCAACAAAGAGAGAGGAGGGAAAAAAAAAATCAAGTCTAAGACGCTCCTGGTAGGTCGGTGACCTCGCGAGGTTTTTTTTGAAAAATCCGGTTCTCCGCGAAGACA
Source organism: Encarsia formosa (assembly GCA_038277355.1). Taxonomy (NCBI): domain Eukaryota; kingdom Metazoa; phylum Arthropoda; class Insecta; order Hymenoptera; family Aphelinidae; genus Encarsia; species Encarsia formosa. The sequence goes on along the minus strand of CM076188.1, from coordinate 21,552,312 downwards.
AAGTCTCACCGAAGTTCTTTTGCGTTGGAGATAAGTCCGTAACAAGTAAAGTAAGAGTTTACAAAGTTCAACGCGCTTCCACGTGGTGATAAGCCGGGGCGACATTGAAAAGCCGGTGGAAACGGCGCGCTCCGAGTTTGCGGCTGCGAGGATAAAAATACGGGATGGACCGCGGACTATCGACGACGAGTTTGGACCGTGGGCGCTATTAATAGACAAGCTGGCTACTATTTTGACGACTAAACCGAGTTGGGAGATGGGCCCGGAGAGGTTTTTTCATTCGATTGGGACGGAATCGTTAATATTTAAAGATAACGAATTTTGGGACTTGGCAGCCTACAAGATAGGGAGAGATTTGTTTAATTAATGCTGAAATAATTTATTTAAAATGTAATAGATCAGATTTAAATATAGTTAATTGAATATTTTGAATGGTATACTGTTTCATATAAATTAATAAAAAACATTACAGTTTTTTATAGAAAAAATTGTACTTTACAAAAAAAGTCTTAAAAATGAGTTTAAAAAATTATACAAATTTATGGTATTAAATTGAAATGAATTTTACAGAAATTTTTTATTAATTGCTTGTTCTCTTAAAAAAATTTAAAGAGTACAAGTTAAAAAAAAAATAATAATAATAAAAAAAAATATAAAAAATAATAAAAAAAATCAAAAGAGAATTAAAAAAAATAATAAAAAAGGGTAAAAAATCAAAATTTTTAAAAAAGAATAAAAAAAGAATAAAAAATAATTATATATATTATTTCTTTGAAAATTTTATTTACTTTTTCTATTTATCAGCTAAAAAGTTGTAGTTTGTAAGCTCACTTGTCCTCGTAAGGAGCAATTACAAAAATTATACAAACCTTGATACTTATAGATAAAAAAATTACGTATTTATAAATATAAAAATTAAAATAAGTTTGTTATCAAAGTTTATGATACGGTGTACTGAAAAAGTATTAAATGGGCATATATTGAACGAATTCTTCAATGAATTATATGATTTTATCACATGATTAATTGGTAAAAAAATTAAATTTGTTTGTTTGTTATTAACTATATTGTTTACTCACAAAACTTTTGTTTATAACTATAATATAAGAAAGTTTAGTAGTAAAAATTAGATAGACCGTGAAGTAGATAAAAAAAAACATGTAAACCTTAAAATATCTTCTCGAATATCTTGCTGTGAATAGTCTGTAATTATAAATTTTGACGAGAATATTGAATTAACTTCAAAAAAGTAAAATTTTACAATATAATTAAATAATTAATTAACTAATTAATCTATTTAGTATTTATTATACTTTATCAATAAAAATATATCATAGTTTACAAACTCTGTTAGTCTTGACAGAGCAATTAAAAAAATTACATAAACTTTATATACACTACTGTCGTTGATAAAAAGCTTATCTAAACTTTAAAAGAACTTTGTTATCATGTGAACAATATTAAAAAAAAAATAAATAAATAAAAAAGAGTTCAAATAAGATTAACAATGAATTTCAATTACAATGCAAAAACTTTTATTCAACATCAAAAAAATATTGAAATTTACTGGTCCAATTAACCTCCATAATGTAGTTACAAATAATTGCATAAATACTGTTGTCGATAAAAAAAAAAATGTAAACATTAAAATAAGTTTGTTATCGCCAGACGTAAAATAAAAGTTTACATAATTTTTAAAAATATAATTTTAATTGGTATGACTGTACGGTTTTACCGGGCTAAAGATTAAAATTTACTCTGACACATCTCGGCACAAGCTTATCAGGATTTAGATAGTTGTGATAACGGCTTTAAGATAAGCGAGAGTCGTAAATTAGTCGAAGTATCAATTATATATCTCTTTCAAGAAATTATGATTTATTAAAAACTGCGAATTTGCGTTGTAGAATTAGAAAATTTTTTAAACGAATAAATTTTCATCATCGTTCGGGTGATAAATTAAAACTTCCGAGCCATCTTGAAATTGTTAATTTAGGTAATTTAGATGATTTACGAGTTTTCTTTGGTAAGTAAGAATTTAAAATTTTTGGGGGATAGATCACATTTGGACCTTGATAATTGCGAGAGACCAAAATTCAATGCTAATGGAGGCGACTTTTAGTGAAATTTAACTCTTCAGGGTTACGACGAACATTATTATTTCAAACACGGCCGATCGATACGATTTTTAATTTGATTTACGATTTAATTCATTCACTTCCGACGCCTTTCTTTATCTTTAACAGGAGCAATTGCAATAACAAAGCGTGGGAATGAAAACATTAAATTCAACTTTTTATCTGGTTGCATAATACGACTTTTTTTATCTTTTTGAGTTAAATAAATATTTATAATTTTATAAATATCCGCTTGGTTGAGTAAATGTTGATTTTCGTTTAATTTATTTGAGGGGAAGTCTCTTGGACTGCCCACGAGTAAAAAAAGACTATTTGACAAATCTTTATTTCATAAAAAATTGATTTATGGCTTTGAAACTCAAGACTTTCCTTATTGAAAACCTGGACATGGTAACACTTGGTTTTTTTTTCAAAATAGTCGCGCTAAGAAGTTTTTTGTAAAGTTACTTTTACAGTGTGATTAAAAAATATTTTTTTTTTTTTATGAAGACTCACTTAAGTTGAAATTTTTATTATGATTATAAAAGAGTTTTTAAAATACGTGAATGAAAGACTTTTAAACGTTTGCATTACGTCAAAAAACATCCTTTACAAATTATTCCTAAACGTTTAACGAAATAACTAATGATCTGTTCAGTAGATAATTAATTATATCTATTTAGTATATTATTATCTACTCAGTAGATAATTAATTCTTAAAGAAATAATCAAATTGAGTAATCAAAGACTTAATGGCTACATAACTAAATACCGAGGTAAATAGAATGAATTAGTCAGATTCTTTATATACAATTCTTACTAATACAATATAAACAGCTCTTTTGCAAAATCAAATTTTTTGTAAACATCAAAAAATGCTCAAACTATAAAAAAATTAATTTCAGATTAATTATAGATATCTAATTTGATATTTATTTGATCTTTGACCAAACAGATTTAATAAATTTGAACATGATGTAAATGGTTCCGGGTTTGGCAACGACCTGATTTTTGTTATTCTTTCAAAAAATAAGTTCAAATTGTTTTTAAGGTCGAAAATTTTTGAAAAATCCGAAATTATTTAATCATAATTTTTGATAAAATGACGACAAAATAAAATCAATGTTCAACACTAAAGCTGTTTAACAAGTTTTTTTTAATAAGAATGATTTTTTGAAAATTTTCGATCTGACGTCAGATTGTTGCCCGAACCTGAATTGGTGTATCGTAAACAAAAATTTTACTAACTTACAATTAGTCGTTTTCCTCGTCGTTTTCTTAGTCATAATTAAATTAGTAAATTTTTTAAAAACTTAATAAAATTTTCCAGGTGATAGACTTCGGCTCGAGCTGTTACGAGAACCAGCGGGTGTACACGTACATCCAGTCGCGGTTCTACCGTGCCCCGGAGGTCATCCTGGGCGCATCCTATGGCATGGCGATAGACATGTGGTCCCTGGGTTGCATCCTGGCTGAGCTGCTGACGGGTTTTCCCCTGCTACCTGGCGAGGACGAGCCTGACCAGCTGGCATGCATAATCGAACTCATGGGGATGCCGCCCCAGCGACTCCTGGACAGGTCGAAGCGGGCCAGGCAGTTCATAAGCACCAAGGGCTACCCCCGGTACAGCGCGGTGAGCTTCAACTCCGACGGCAGCGTCGAGCTCTCGGGCGGTCTCTCCCGGAGGGGCAAGTTCCGGGGTCCACCAGGGTCCAAGGACCTGAAGAAGGCCTTGAAGGGCTGCGAGGACCCCCTGTTCCTCGACTTCATCGAGCGGTGCCTCGAGTGGGACCCCGAGATGAGGATGACCCCCGGGCGGGCCCTCAGGCACGCCTGGCTCAGGCGAAGGCTGCCGCGGCCGCCCGATCAGCCCAGCTCGGGGCAGCAGCAGCAACACGAGACGACCAAACTCAGCAACACTGCCACTGTACAGCCGAGCGCGAACGCGGGTACGAACGACCTGCCCAGCCTCACCGGCTCGCTGCACACGAGCTTGCCACTGCCTTCTTCTAATTCACTACAGGTAAGGTTTTATCCGCAGTCCCAAAATTCGAGGATTTGAAAATTTTTTTTTTTATTTTGTTAAAGGATCGTTTTAGGCTGAAGTGATTTAGATATAATCAATGCTTCTCTCTAATAGTCTACTGTAAAGAAAAAAGTAAAAGACAACGTTTGATTCCATATCATTTTGTAATTTGTTTTTTAAGAAAAAAAGCCTTATTAAATATAAATTAAACTTTTTAGTACACGTTCCTTAATTAATCAATAATTTGATAAAAGTGCAATTCACAAAATATAATTAAAAAAAAAAATGATTCTCGGTACCAATATTAATGCACAATACAATCCTAATTAACTGAAATTTTTTTACCAACTATTTTTTAGTTATGAAAATAAATGCCTGAAGTTATTTATTATTATTATTATCATTATTATTATTATTAATGGAGATCTTCAAGAACAAATTTTTTAAATTAAGATGCATTTTTAATTAAAATTTTTCACACGTGTATATCGCCAGCAGGCACAGGCTTCAATAAATAACGTCACAATGATCAATTTTAAGCAGAACAGATTTTACGAAACTTTATTGGTTTAATACACCATTTGTCAAATAAAACCATAAGTTTCAGTGACAAATTGTTTTTGAAAAAAATGTTAGTCTTTTTATAAAACAGCTTTTTTAAAAATTTAAAAATAGTAGTGAAGGATTTTTAGATATTAAAATAAAAATACTGAATTGGTGACTAAATTTTGAAAATTACACAGCTAAAAAAATCAGGTTTCCAAAATTTTTAAAACCCATCGATCTTTCTTTACTTATTTTTTTTTTTTATAGGCTTGATATAAAAGTATAAATTTTATAAAGTTACCAATACTAATTTTTCAAAATTAATATCTTTCATTTATATTCATTCGTGAACCAGAAATGATAAAAAAAAAATTATACTTGTATACTATTCAAATTAAAAAAATTTTTTAAATAATTTTTATTATTTAAATTTTAGGGTAGCGGTACGATGGGTCTGCACACAGGAGTCTCCGGCAACAGTCGAGGGTCCGGTAAGACGACGACGACGACGGCGGCTGTCCAGGCTGTGGCTTGCAACCAGCAACAGCAGAAAAAGGAAGGTCAACTGACAACCAAATTCCGCGAGTTTTTCGACGTGAAGCACATCAAGGATGTGAAGACCGCCGACGCGAATTGGCAAAACACGCAGGCGAAAATATACACCCAGCTGTCGCGGCTCAACTTCTCAAACACTTGTGATCATCCTAAGAACAATGGATTTTTTTACTAACGAGTTTTTTTCTTCGAAGATCGACAACGGAGAGACAAAGAGGAACAATTTTGTTTTTAGTTACAATCGACGGATAAACGTTTTGTTTTGTTATTGATATTCTGTTGGAATATTTGGTTTGTGCGGAAAAGGAACTACTCGTTTTTTTTTCTTTTTTTTTTTTATGTTTATTAACCCTTTTTTTTACCTTTTTCTACGATACTTACTCCGACAGCGTGATGTATAATTTTTTTGTACTATCAATCGATGATTTTGTAGGTTTAAGTTTTTTAAATTAAAATCGCGTTCTTATCGCCGTTGACTGAAAATTTTTTAATTTCTACATGAATCCGCTCTTGGCTGTACTTTGACTAGCAGGGTGTGATCGCCACCGGGAGTTTTTCCATTTTTTTTACTTAATCACAAATTTTTTGACCAATAAATCTGTCTAGACTTGAGATATTAGATTTTTTGTAATCATGAACCATTACAATTCAACATAAAAATGTGTTCTCGTCCTCTGATGTGTTCTTTAAATGACCATGATTTTTAAATATATTTTAAAAGCTCAAATTTTTTACTTTGATTTACATTGTTTCTTATGTAGAAATTGCATTTTTATACGACCAAAAGCAAAAGGCTGAATTCGATTTGTTTTTCTGCTCGGCAATCAGTTTTCTAAATATTTTAACGAATTTGTAAACATTTATAAAATTAAAAACAAGTCTAGTCAGATTTATCATGGGGAAAAAAATGATAATTTTGCATTCAAACCCGGGTTTTGTTAATTGCATTCGTGAATTTACTAACGTATACTTTGAAAAAGCTTACGTTTCCTTACATCTTTCTAGACCTGTGTATCGCAAAACCTAAAATTCGAGAGAAAATGTGTTGTAGTTGTTAAACGGAGCGATATTATCAAGGGATTTTTTTTTTTTGTATTTTTAAATTTGTACTGAATGCTTCGTTAAGCACCAAACGCCGTCAACTTTTAGTTTTGTAATCATTCGCCTTACTTTTTTTTACCTTGCTTTAGTTTAATTACTTAATAGACTGTACGTAGGCTTCGAAGAAACGAGTTGAGATAGTTTCTTCGTACGTATAAATAAAATACGATAATCAGCCGTCAAAATCTATTTCCTCCTCTTAGTCACGTTTTTTAGAGTCGTGATAGGCAAGAAACTAGATTTTATGTGATAAACCAGAGCATTAGTTGTACTGTCGCGTATCGTATTGGGAATCGTTGTACGAGTTACACAGATTTAGTCTGCAGGCGTTTAGCTGTTTGATCAATTTTTAAGCTAACATAACTGCCATTAGTTTTTTTTTATCGTTGCAACAAAAGCAACGATAAACTTCGCCACTCGCGAATTTGCACTGAGTGTAATTGTATAAATGTACGTAATTGTAAAATTAATCGAAACTTGTGAAAAAAAATTGTCTGTAATTAAGATTTGTAATGTACCGGTGTGAGCATAAAAAAAAATTATTCGATGAAAAATTTGATGTGTCGGTTTGTTTGCAACAAGTCAAATTATTTGTGTTTTTTATCGAAAAGAAAACTATGAAAGTAACTTAAATCTAGGATAGTTAATTGGTGAGATGAAACAAAAACATTTATGTTTTATTGGTAATTTATAGCGCATTTGACAAAGCTTCAATGTACGAGCTGAGTCGTAAATCAGGCCAGGTAATCCATTATTCCTAAAATTAAATGCAAAATTTTGAGCAAAATGCGCCAAGTGCGTTTTAAATCTTGTACAACGTGTTCCCGGATACATGATACTCCTCGTGTGCGCGTGATCTGCCGATACATTGTTGACATGAATTATAAGGCTGTGATCTAACGTCTTGTCATCCTGACATCTTGTCGAGATGAACTTTCTTATTACACAAGAATTTAGAAGAAAAGTGTTAAGTCGAGCGCAAAAAATATAAAAACTGATAGTATAAAAAAAAACAGCTCACAAGTGTATTTTAAAATTTTAAACGCATATATATATATTGTACGCGCGCATCGCTTTTATCTGAATTACGTTCGTTTGCCTTGCAGTCACATCTAGAAAGCTTAATCAACAAAGCTTCTTTAACTATCACTGTGTTACTTAATCAATTTGATTGCATACTAAAAAATCAAGTACTTGATAATGTTCTTTTTTCAATTTGAAGTGATTTGTAAATTTTTATACCGTGATTCTTTTGTTGCGTATTGATGTAAATTTGAAAGTACATATTAGCTAAATTATGTACAGATTTGTTGATCGATGACAAAAAATTTTGGAGAATGGAACTTTAGATATTTGACCTTGCATCTAGTTTAGATTGTAATTGCATGAAAATAAAGAAGAAAAAGTATAAAACGCTATGATCGACCATGTTTGGTAGTTTAAAAATGATCGTTAAAAAACTTTCACTATACCGTAGGAAAGCAGTCGGTGTTGTGTCTGTTTTTATCTACCTTGTAGTTGAGTAAATTTTGACATTCAAATTTTTTACAGTCAATTTCACATTAAATAACTATATTTCAGATAAAAAGCACGCTAGAGTAACAATTTTACTCCTGACTACAGATTAAAACTGAAACGCAAAAAAAATACATTGTTATTATAAACGAGGAATTGTATAAAATCGATTCTTAAACGATTTAAGAAAATAAAAATGTGAAAGTTACGGCTGGTATTAAGTAGATAAAAATATACATTTATTGTAATATTCATAAAAGCACAGATATTAATTATATCAATGTTTATACTTTTTTAAGAACTCATCAATTCATTTTGTACTGTCGACACTTTGTGTGAGTTTAATTAATTTTATTAACTTTTAACATTTGTAAGATTATACATTTTTTTATAAAGAGTAGAAAAAAAATTCTTCTTTACCACTTCAAGGCATGAAAGTAATTATTAATAACTGATTTAGATACTAGTAAAAAAAATTTTTCAATTAAAAGAATAACTTTTACTTAAGAGAAAAAAATTTTGGTCTTGTAATATAAATTTAGAAATGTTTAAAAGCTAATGATATTAATTATCTTTCAACAAGTACTAGACGAGACAAATTTTTCAGCAATTATCGTATTTAAAAATTGTATGACATAATAAAGTTATAGGGAACATACACATAATAGATGAAAATAGATTTTTTAATACATGATATTTATAATATTCAACGTAAATTCAATGTAGATCATTTATAAAATTTGTAACTAAAAACTTACCTCAAAAACCGATGTATGTTCCCCGTTTCATAAATTAGCTTGTGCATGTGTTCGTGCAAATACATATTCATCAAAATGTTTTCGAAAAAAAAAACTATGTGACCAGATAGTCTGTACAAAAATCTGATTCTTTAACAAACTTATCAGGAAAATTACAATAATACATTCGCACGTACTCATGTATGGCATACCGACTTTATTGTACATAGTGTTAGACGCAAAATCGTTGCGAAAAATTGCAATCCATTTTTTACAAAAACAACAAGGCGATCTTTATTGGTGTCAATTGTAAAAAAAAAAAAGTATGATTTGAATAAACAATAAGTTTAAACCATTTTTTAATGCATTTATTCCACTCGATACTTCAGATAGAAAGACTTAAATTTTCATAAGTTTAATATAATTTTTATTAAATGTCGATTAATGATACTGTACGTACTGATTTTTCGCAACGAAGATCGCGCACACGAGAAAATTAAGTACTGCATAATAATATACATACATAAATAAGACAAATATTTAATAAATCTTTATACTCATCAATAAAAAGCTCATTTGTTACAGCGTATTCTGAAAGCATAATGCCCTGTGTATAATATTCATACAAATAAAATCTTAATAATTCAATGCAAATGAAAAAATTGACAAAATGTTGGAGCAAGTAGTTAGCCGTCGTAGGAGAAAATTTACTGGCGGCATTTTTTTTTTTTTTTTAGAAGTAAAATATTTCTTATAGCGGTAATATACTTCTCCCCATAACGATAAATATAAAAAAAAACTAGATGTATAAATGTATAAATAAGAGTGATTTATTATATAATAAAAAACCTAAAAAGATGTGAAAAGCGAAAAAATATATAACACTGACAAAAAAAAAAAAAAAAAAAAAAACAAATCCTGATAGTAGATTTTAAATAAGCGAACAAGAGGCATATAAATAATGCGGCCCTTTATTTCCTTTAGCAGCGTAAATGCATAAATGATGGATCTCTTTAAATAATTATACCGAGCGACGTAACAATGTAGTTATAACATGCATAAATGCTGAGTAAAAAGAGAAAAATAAATAAATGCGCACGAGGGAGAAAAAGATCTTCTGTAACCTTCTAGTTTAAATAATCCACAGCAAAAAAACATCTTCGTCTCTCGTGCGCCCGTGATTTATATGTTACGAAGAAAAAAAAAAAAAAAAAAATTACAATTGTAGGATTCACACTTTTGTTACAGACGTTTGTGTAATGCGCGAGTGCGACAAAAAAAAAAAAAAAAAAAAAAAAGAAGTACGTTATTGTAATAAAAAATTATAATAAATCGGCGACGAAGAATATTTGAAACATGCGCTTGGTGCCCCCTCGTTAAATAATGAATGAAATGTTGTCAGATACGGAAAAAAAAAAAAAATTAAGTATATTATATATATAAATATATATGATAATTAAATGCCTTGAATGTACGTCGCCTCATCCGAATTCATTGTCACGGATAAATTAATTTAATTGAAAAGAAATGATCTAGGATTCAGTTAAGTTTAAGGGCGAGATGATGTGTGTGTTTTTTGCAATAAAAAAGGCGACGATGTGTCATCATTAGTTTCGCGGCAATTAATAATAGAAAGAAAAAAAAAAAAAATTGCTAATCGATATTATTATACGATCGCTTTGGCGTAGTAATTTACACCTTACGAGACTTTGCGAATAACCGACACATAAAAACATTCGCATTTGTCGACCGGTACAGTGCCCGAATGATACACGATTTGATTATTATTACTGAATAAATACTGCTTTAAACAGTTAAATTTTTTTTTACATTTTATCATTGACACCTTTACACGATCCCAACTCCGTTACTCAAAATATTCAAAGTCACTGTCGACAGTTTGAGCCTGCTTGAGACCGATAATCATAATTTTTAAATATTGAAAAAAATATCTTTGACATGTAGGGGTAAAAGCAAAAAAGTTTCGAAAAAAATTAAAAGTCAATGATTGTTTTGAATTTTGATTTCCAGCATAATTGAACTACACACAAAATTATTCGTAAAAAAAAAACGATTAAAATTATCTGAAAAATGTTAGAAATAAAAGGCTTGTTTTCCCAAAATAATAATACAGAATCAAATTTTACAATAATAAAATCTACAGCAAGCGTGGAGCACAAAATACCAATAGAAATAAAACTTGGTTTTTTTTTACAATCTTTAGCAAAGATCAACAAATCAAAAGACGTCCTCCACAGATTGTTTTAGCATTAACTTCAGCCCTACATTTTAGAAGCATTCGACGCACTTTCCCTTGTGTGCTTTCGCACGTTTTGTTTTGATAGTTGACTCTGCAATCGAGTTTCACCAAAATGTCAATAATCATGTCTGCGTGGGAGGATTGCACGTCCTCGTGTATTCAAATGAAAGTTTAAACTATAATTTTATCGAGTCCATATTTTTTTCTATCGTCTAGCCATAAATCACAGTTATGTGGTGTTCATTAATCGTCAATCAATGGCAATATACGCACTGCTTTATTTTTGCAATGACCTGAAAAATAGAGTATTATACTAATACCTAAATTGTACAAAATTCCGTCAATCTTTTTTTCTTTTGAAGATACCGACTTTACCCTATATGGGTGTGGTTAGGCAAGAAATTTTAGCGCGGGAACGAGGTCCCTTAAACTCATGAGCCAATCACATTGGATCTTTACGTTTGAGAAGAGCTGTCGTAATTGGTTGGACGGATTTGAACAGGTCCATTCCCGCGCTAAATTTTGTGCCATACGTAACCGCAGCCTTTCACGTTCGATCAGTTGAAGCCAATTTCAATCGATTCAAAAAATTCGAAGCTGATTCATCCACGGAACCAACAAGTTATTCATCATTATTCCAACCGACATGACCACTCCACCTGCAACGCTGCACCAAGCTATTCTGGACGGAAACATAAAAACGATAATAACTTTGCTGTCTCAAGGAGCCAACGTCAACAAAAAAGAAGCTACCACGGGCCAAACGCCATTACACTACGCGGCTCAGTCTGGCGAAACGGAGATAGTCGAGATTTTGATAGATCAAGGGGCGAAGTTGAACAAAATCGACTACTGCGGTAACACCCCGCTGCTCGTGGCTCTCCAAGCGCCTCTTCAGCGAGAAGAGAACGAAAACGTTCTGGACAAACGCGGATCGAGCGAGATTTTAATCCGCGAGAACGACATCAACATCGTCAAGCTGCTGCTCGACGCCAAGGCCGACGTCAACGTCAAGGACAACGACGAGAGGAATCCCTGCCACTATGCTGCGATACTCCCCAGGGAAGAGTTTCTTTACCTCCTGGCCGACGCTGGCGCCGACGTTGATGCCCGAGACTTCGAAGGCTACACTCCGTTGAACTTTGCGGTCAAGTACAACAACGTCAAGGTCGCAGAGTTGCTGATCGAAGCCCAGGTGGACGTAAACGCTAAGAACAGCTTCGGGTTCGCTCCCCTGCACTACGCATGCGCGATGGATCGCGAGGAAATCGTGGAGCTGCTGATCGAGGCCAACGCGGAGGTCAACGTCAAAGAGAACAACGGAAAGACACCCCTGATGTGGGCTTTAACCTATAGTTCTTCGAGTCAAGACGATGGTGAAAAGGTTGGAATGAAAGTGCAGGTTAACGAGAATATCTTGCAACTTTTGATCGAGAACGGAGCTGATGTCAACGAGAAAGATGAGAGAAGAAAAACAGCTCTGCACTACGCGGCTAATTTACCGGGTAGTGAAAAAATTTTCGACACACTGGTTCAGTCCGCTGCCAAGGAAAGTGTCAATGTCCAAGACATAGATGGAAACACTCCGCTGCACAAGGCGGTCGAGCGCAGCAACGATAAAATTGTCAAACTGCTGATCGAAGCTGGGGCTGACTTGAACATTGCGAACGACAAAGGCGAGACCGCTCTGAAGTTGGCTGCGTCTCAGAATGATTTGGACATAGCGGGAGTTTTGATAAACGGTGGAACTGAACTCGAAGCCACGGACAAACTCGGTTGCACGGTGCTGCACCTGGCTGTGGAAAATAATAACAAAAAAATGATCGAAGATCTGTTGTCCCGAGGAGTAGATGTGAACGTTGGGGACGTCAACGGTCGAACCCCGCTGCACTGGGCTGCGAGGTACAGCGACGACGACAGCCACGCGGACGCTATTGACACTTTGTTGAAGCACAAGGCGAGCTTGAGTGCCTTGGATAAAAAAGGCCGAACCCCGGTTGACTACCTGGAGAGAGACGGTCAGGTCAATTTTAAAATTTTCAAGTTGATCTTCGAGCACATGAGCTTGAAATGTAAATGTACTTGTTCCTCTGAATCATGAAATTTTTCAACTCGAGTTTTTAAATCTGTAATATGAGTATCATGAAACTGAGATGTTTTTATCTTGATCAAATTTAAATGAGACTAAAATAGCTTGTAAAAATTGTAGTGTATTCCTCGCAACGAGGGTAACTAATTTATTTGAATAATTTGTTATTTTTTTCAACTTTTTTTAAAAATTTTACACACTACTTTTTGTTATTGTGAGTTTTAGTAATTAATGGAATTTAAAAAATATTTTGACTATGTTTTAATGTTATAAACAAATTGTGTGAAAATTTTTTTTTATACTTTTTCGTATTAGAAGCTGACAATTAAAAAAAAATCACTGATTGTTTTATTAATTCTATGGCATTAATGTTATCCCTTTCATTACATCTTTTTCATTTAAGTTCGACAAAAAATTATATATACCTTTTATCAAAAAATAATTACAAAAATTTTTGATAATGCACGTGTATTTTTTACTTAAAAAAATGAATCATACTGCTGCCAATTTTTTTATTTTGTTTATTTATTAGAAAGTACCCAATTCTATAGAAATCGTAACAGAAAAACAATTTTTACAGCTTCAAATTGCCAAAACTGACGTGCATTGAATTATTCAACAAATAAAAAATAATATTAAAAACTTGATCAAGCTTTCAAAGTAATAATTTTATAAAATTGAATTATACTAAAGATTTTCCAAAAATAGAAAATTTTCTGTCTTTGTCAAGAAATTTCAGACACTAAAAATTAATTAAAATTATCATTAAACTTCTAATTAAAACTTCACTGTATAAAATAACAATTGTACAATAAGGTACGTTTGTCAAGCACCACAACTAATTTAAACCAGTTTAAAACGAAAAATACGACACAGTTTAATCTCTAGTTTCCAGAAAGTTTTTAATTTTTCCGCCTGTCTTTGCTGGTGTCATGTGTTTTTGAAAAACACACCGCAGGTATTCCAGTTTTAGACTATTTAGGTGAGCGAGGTGGGTTGCGGGCGTTGAGTCTGCGTGAATCTAGAAATAATCGGTCAGTTGCCCGAGCAGCTTCCTGCACTGTGCACCATCCCGACTTCGGACGAGTTGAGGCCTCGAGTTTTCTCGAGATTATTTCATAAAACTAAACCAGTGTTTATCGCACAGCTGACTGGAAACTATCAAATGTAAGTTTAGTGATGAATTTTTATCAAAAATTTAATAAGAAAATTTTTTTTTGAGGATTTTAGGGTAAATATTTATTTAACTAACGAATATGTGAATTTTTTGGAAAGCTCAAGACACTCCAAGTTTGGTAGTGCGAGGTAAATTGAGAGAGAGAAAGCCAGTCCCGTACACTTCGATGGTCACGATGTGAACTGTGAGTAAGTATTTATAGTCGTCTATAGCCGTTTGTGACTCCCTCGAGCTTGCATACGTGTACCAAATACATTTACCGCGCATTTTTGTCACGCATGATTTTTCGTTGAAAAATTTTTACTAATCAAAAAGATGGAGATTTTTGGAGTAGTTTTAAAGGGAATGAAAAGTCTTGTTGCCGGAAATAATATTTTAAAATACGCTTATGTCATAGCTATTTTAATCTTGAATTCTGTCGGCGTAACAGCTAAATAAGTTATTTTCTCGAATTTAGAAAATTTATGTGGATTGAAGCTGTCGCCAAATTTGATCAATTAAAATTAGATTTATTCATTTTAACTAATTAGTTGTATTAAAAATTTGTTTAATAATAATTATTAAATTTGCTTGCAAAAATAAACGTTTGATGGGTTCATTATACACGTGGAATTATTCAAAAAATTCAAATTATGAAAAAAGTGACGAGCTAAATTGACTGAAAATATAATAAAAAATTTGGCAAATTCGACTACCATAAATGAACTTCAAAGTATAAAAATCGGAAATGCTGTTTTTATGCTGCGTAGGGTAAAATTAAAACTAACATAAATTGGTTCTGCTTCTAAAAGTTTTCATTTTTAGAGTTGCTGTAACAGTACTAGTAGTTATACTTTTTTTTTTTTAATGCAGTCCTTAATTAGTCGATGTGATTAAAAAAAAAAAAAAAAAACCTAGGATTCAAATTTATAATTTCAAGTGATTTTAAAATTTTAAAAGATTAATGTTAGGTGAAAAAATACAGTAAAAATCAAAATTTAATTCATGGTATATTGTGAAATTTTATAAACATTTATAAATAATAATGATAATATCACTAATTTTTGGAAACATTGAAATTATATACGTTTCATCAATTTAAATTAAATAAAACATATATTGTTCTATGATGTTTCCTACAATCA
Organism: Encarsia formosa; assembly: GCA_038277355.1. NCBI lineage: Eukaryota > Metazoa > Arthropoda > Insecta > Hymenoptera > Aphelinidae > Encarsia > Encarsia formosa. The sequence goes on along the minus strand of CM076188.1, from coordinate 21,537,065 downwards.
CAAAATTGATTGGTTATAAATTAAAACTAGCTTTTTTTTTTTTTTTTTCTTTTTTTTTCAAAGTTAAAAGTTGATTTTTATTTTGAATCTTAAATTTTACTCGTTTAAAAGCTTCTAAAAATTCAATTGTTTACACTAAATTAACACAGTAGTAAGAATCACTAATTTATTATTAATTTACTATATTAAGTTAGTAGATCCAACACCTCAGTGCACAACTCAAGCTAATTCCGAAATTAAAATATGTTGTAAATGAACACCCGATCTTTTAAAATATCACTTTTAAAATTACAAGTATCCATGCTTTTTTTTAGATAATTGAGTTAGAAATCAACTAAATCACAATGTACACTTATACTTAACCTGTAAAATTTAACATTCTTTCAACTTAATTATTTCTAAAAAAACATGGATACTTGTATTTTGAATGCTCAGATGTTTATTTACAACATACTTTAATTTCAAAAAGTGTTTGAGTTTTGTGTTGATTGCATGTGTTTTCCCATGTATGTGCTATATATGTCGGAACTACCACCTTAAATTTCCTTTTTTCAGCTATCATGGCCAGTTTAAGCTTGTACCAGCCCATCGCGGATGGTAACGTCGAAGCCCTGCGCGCTCTTCTGTCCCAGGGCGCAAGCGTAAACGACAAGGAGCCCGCGTACGGCGCCACGCCTTTGCACTACGCGTGCCTGTACGGAAACAAGAGCGTAATCGAGACTCTGGTAAAAGCCGGGGCGAACCTGAACATCAAGGACGCCGAGGGTATGACGCCGCTACAGTGGGCCCTCAAGACGGTCCTGAGCAAGGACTTCTGCACGAACATCGTCGAGGACAAGGAGACCAGCGAGCCGGTACAGATCGACAAGAACGACATCGAGCTTCTCAAGCTCCTGGTGGACTACGGTGCCAAGGTCAAGGACAGGGACAACAAGGGCATAACTGCATTACACCTGGCCGCAATCATACCAAACTTGGAGATCTACGAGATGCTCATGGACAGCTGTGCTCCCGGGGATAAGTCTCTTAACAGTCAGGACGCCATCGGTAACACACCCTTGCACGTGGCTGTGATGTACGCGAACCCGAAGATCGCGAACCTGCTGATAGATGCCAAAGCCGAGGTCAACATCAAGGAGATCGATGGCCAGACGCCGCTTCACTTCGCCTGCAGGTATGAAATTACAATTGATTGGGTACAAAATATGATTCATTATTATAAAGTATTTTATAATAAATAAATTCATATACGTAGGCTCGGGAACCCGGACATCATAGATAAGCTGATCAAGGCCAAAGCCAACCTAAACTCGAAGGACACCAGAGGTATGACTCCGCTTCTGTGGGCCCTCCACGCGCTGATCAACCGGGACGAGAACAAGGCGATAGTGGAGGAAACCGAATCCACCGAGAGCCTAGTGGTCACCGAGCAGGACATTACCGTGGTCAAGCTCTTGATCGAGGCCAAGGCCAACGTCAACGAGAAGGACGACGAGGGCAAGACCGCCCTGCACGTGGCGGCTATAGTACCGAACCAGGAAATCTACAGGCTTCTGCTGGAATCCGGGGGCGAAAAGTCCGTGAACGAGCAGGACGTGGACGGCGACACTCCCTTGCACATCGCGGTGTCGAACAGCAACGTGGAAGTCGTGAAGCTTCTCCTGGACTCGGGTGCCAAGGACTCCCTGGAAGTGAAGAACAACCACGGTCTGACTCCTTTGCACAACGCCTGCTGGCACGGCAAAAAGGAGATAGTGGAGATTCTGGTGAAAGCCGGGGCGAATTTGGAGGTCAGGGACACCGACGGCGACACCCCGCTGCTGATGGCCCTGCAGATGCCCTTGCACAGGCCGGACAACAAGAGGCTCATAGAAGAGACGGCTACCGTGGAGAATATCCAGGTCAGCGAAAACGAGGTCGAGGTCGTCAAGATCCTCCTGGACGCGAAGGCCGACCTCAGGGCCAAGGACAACCTGGAAGTTACGGCCCTTCACTTCGCGGCTCTCTTACCCTGCACAATTATCTGGGACTTGCTGATGGAGTCCGGGGCCGCGGCGATGATAAACGAGCGGGACGCCGACGGCGACACGCCCCTGCACAATGCCGTCGTTTACAACAACCCCCAGGTGGTGAGTTTGCTGATCGACGCCGGTGCCAACTTCAACATCGAGAACAACAAGGGCGACACGCCCCTCCAGCTGTCGTTCAACTTCCTGGACATATCGAAAATATTCAACCGCGCCGAGGTTGAACCCGCCGCCTCCGGGAGTCGCTCCGACTGGACCGAGCTTCACCTGGCGGTGGAGAAGAGCGACTTGAGAAGTATCGAGGAGATGCTAAATCGCGGCGATGATGTCAATGCTAAAGATCGCAAGGGTCAGACGCCACTGCACTGGGCTGCCAGGTTCAACAGCGACGACAGCCACGTTGACGTGATCAAACTGCTGCTGGAAAACGGAGCTGACATCAACGCCCTGGATAACGAGGGAAAGGCGCCGATTGAGTATTTTGGGAAGGACGGCCAGGTTGACTTCAAGATTTTTCAGCTTTTTATAAGCCACGTGAAAAATGGTAAAAGCGAGCGAGCTTCGATACAGGAGGACCCTTGATGGTAATGTTTACTGAACTAGGAAAGAAAATTTTTGAAAATTTGTGGTTTATTTATTATGTTTGAGTAGCTAAATTTATATTAATGTGAATTCATATACACACAAATATTTTTATAAAAGTAAAAAATACAGTAGGAAGCATTGAAAAAATTTTCAACTACAAAACAAACGATCAAGTTTTATGGGATTTTCCGACAAAGCATTTTAGCAAAGTAGCAAGTACATAAATAATTGTAAGTAATAAAATTTGTTATTATGATTTTTTCAATATAAAACTCAAAAAGTTACGTTACTATTGAAAAAATCAAATTTTAAGCATACATTTGTTTTAAAAATATACATATATTATTCTACCTTAGAATTACATTGTTATAAATTTATGTTAAATTTTAAAGATTATTGTCAGTTACTAAAAAGTAAAAAAAAAAAAAAAAAAAAAAGAAAAAAGTTAGTGTTAAGTGTTTGTTCTGCATTTTTTTAGTGTAATTAAACTATTTTAACAATTCTTGTGAAAAAATATTAAATTTTTTTTATTACTCAAAGATTTTTTTGGCATTGTTTTCAAAAGTCTGAGTAAAACTCATTTTTGATGAAAAAAAATAGAACATATGGAGGATTTTGTAATGATGATTAATAATATCTATTTTTTGATATACGATTTTTTTTTACCAGTACTTGTATACCAGAGAAATCTACAAAAATTTCAATTTTTAAGTCATAAAACTTTTTTCATTTTGCTTGTTATAAAAATTTACTTCATTCAATAAATAATAAAATGTTTAAAAAACCGAGAAAAAATTATATTTTTAACCCCCGATCATATAGATTATTATTTTTTTTTAGAAATAAAAGAAGATTATTTACCAAAGTAGAGATTATTGTTTATTAAATATTGTTTTTAAGTTACAACTATTTTACAATAATAATTTTAATAGTTTTTACTTAATACGAGATCTAAGTGTATAACTCTAAAATTTACTTACGAAGCGGCCGACCCCGAAGCTTTAGTTGTAAAATCACGAATTTGTTTTTATGAACGCGTGAATATACAAGTGTCTTGTAAATTAATTGGTCCGAACAATATTAATGAAATATCGTCTGCTTTTAGTTGCTCACTTCAGCACTAAATGATAAGTTGTACACGTTCGCGAAAAGTGCGAAAAAGAAGGTTATCCGCCAAGTAAAAATATTAGTACTGCAGTGTTAAAAAAAGTACTCTTAAGTGTATAAGTGTAACCTGGAGGCTAGTTTTAATCATTTTAAACTGGAATGATTGTCGATTCGGTGAAATAATAAGAGACATTTCAGTTCGGCCGAAGCATTTAAAAAGTAAATCGAAACATCAGGCGCACCCTCCTTCAACATTCATTTAATCGTTATCTCATATATTTTTCTAGGAAGAAAATTCGACTCTTCGTTGAGGAAATACACAATGTCAGCTGTGTTCAAAAAATTGAAAACCAATTTTGTAAATAAAATAAAAACCAGATCGAAGTACTTCCAGGCAAGCAAAAACTACGCCAGCGAGGCTACGATCGACATCACCGAGCCTTACAAACTTCACAAGCTGGACTCCGGTCCCTCCATGAAAACGACGCTCACCAAGGAAGATGCGCTCAAGTACTACAGGCAAATGTACATTATAAGAAGGCTGGAGAACGTCTCGAGCGACCTCTACAAGCAGAAGATCATTCGGGGCTTCTGCCACCTGTACACGGGCCAAGAGGCGGTGGCCGTAGGCTCGGTCGCGGCCCTTCGTCCCCAGGACTCGGTGATAACCGCCTACAGAGCTCACGGATGGACCTACCTCATGGACGTGCCGGTCACGGAAGTTCTGGCGGAACTCACAGGCCGGAGTGCCGGTAACGCGAGGGGCAAAGGCGGCTCGATGCACATGTACGGGAGAAACTTCTACGGCGGGAACGGAATTGTGGGAGGCCAGGCGCCCCTGGGTGCCGGGGTAGCCTTTGCCTCGAAGTACATGAAGACCGGCGGGGTGTGCATCGCGGCCTACGGCGACGGTGCGGCTAACCAAGGTCAGATCTTCGAGGTTTACAACATAACCAAACTTTGGGACGTTCCTTGCATCTTCATGTGCGAGAACAACGGGTACGCAATGGGAACCAGCAACAAGAGAGCCGCCGCTAACACTGCATACTACACCAGAGGGGACTACATCCCGGGTATTTGGGTCGACGGCATGGACGTCCTCGCCATGAGGGAGACCATTAGGTTTTGCATCGACTACTGCACGGCTGGCAAGGGACCGCTGGTTGTGGAGGCTTTCACTTACCGGTACTACGGACACAGCATGTCGGACCCCGGTACGAGCTACAGAACCAGGGAGGAAGTGCAGGAGATGAGGAAGAATAAGGATCCCATCGTGAATTTCAAGGATAAAATACTGAAGGCCAACCTGGTGACGGACGAGGAACTCAAGGCCATAGAGGGCGATGTTAAGAAGGAGATGGACGAGGCGACCAAAGTGGCTACCACGGATCCGGAAGTTCCTCTAGAAGAGATCGGTTATGATGTTTACTCTCTGCACTTGGACAAGCATGTTAGAAATACTTTGCCGTTCAAGCCGCTGAAGCATGGTTACATCGGTCCGGCGATTAATAAGTCCTAGGGCCTTTGGTTTGGTACGATACGTAATTTTATTTGTTGAGAATCAATGAATTTTGTTTATTATACATTTTAAGTTATTTTTATCATAACTGTATGAAAAATCATTCGAACGTTAATGAGTAAAAAAATTGAAATTACTTTTTATCAATTAACTTCGAATCTAAAAATTTTTCGGTTCTGAAAAAATTTCGATTTATTTTGAGTAAATATTTCTTTGCACGCGATTAATTACAATCCATCAAAGTATTTTTCTTTTTTTAATTACGATACAACTTATTTAAACGATGTAGATTACATTTTCATTTTTCGAAAATATTTGAGCGTTTATATGATATGCATCCAAATTCTTTTATTTCATATTTTTTGCATTAAAAAAAATTTTAATTCAAAAGAAAATTTTTTTTGATAATTTATACAAGTTTTTATTCACAACTTTAACTTAAATCATGTGTTTTTGTAATAACGGCTACACAAAAGCATTTTAGAGGCGATTCACTATTAGCTAACATAATTTTATTGAGTAATGAAATAAAAATAAGTAATAAACAATTATCTCTGATAAAAAATTCTAACTGAACACAAGAAAAAGTACATTAAAAGATTTGCTAAAGCCTGTGATTCGGCACCGGACTTGAGCCTCTCAAGCGCTGGATAGTCCATGGTGTGTTGAATGAAGAATCTGTAATAATCAACGGACGCGTAAATTGCCGGGTTGGGACCGCAGCCAAGTGGTTCGGACAGTACACCGGTCAGTCGACCCTGGCAATCAGACCCGATCCTGCGTCTCCCTGAAATTTTTTTTTTTTTTTCGTGTATTGTCAACGGCTACTAAAGTTTATATTTTCGCAGTATTAAAATAACTGAGAAGAAACATTTTTGTTAATTTTTTAATTTGAATTGCCGCTGAAATTATCTAAAAAGTCACGTGACTCGAGTTTTAAAGGCATGAAATTAAGCGATTAGTTCAAATCTATAAATCAGTTCAGCCAACCACAACTCATTTATAATGTGATTGGCTAATAAATTTAAAATGTAACCAGTTGGAAAAAGGTTTCAGAGAAGTCATATTTTTTACTTTTTCCAAAAAAAAATTTTATTACAAAAAATTTTTTTGAACCAAAAAGCTTCAAAACTCAAAAATACCACAAACTAAAAGTATATAATTTTGGATAAATTTTTTATTTGGTTTTTCGGATCACCAGCCAAGACTAAAGACCAGTCATGGGATTTCGAAACAACCACTTCCATCGATCGCAGCCGATCAATTTTTCCCGCGTTTCCTTTAGGTCTCTGAAAAAATAAAGTTTTAGATAATTAATGAAAAAAAATTCCCTGCTTTAATTAAAAAAAAAAGTATTCATAAACCTTCATTTGACCCCACCCAGCGACTTAGCACGTAGTACCAGGTTTGACCTCGAAGTCGGCCAGTGGTATGGCTTTAATGTATTTGGCAAATTAGAAGGGCGGCGAGATCTGAAACAAAACATGAAAATTAAAAATGACGTTTCACAACGGCAAAATTCGTTGAATTTTATAAAACTTTTACAGTCGTATATTTTATCAAAGTTGAAACGGCGTTCATTTATTTGTAATTTTCGACGTTTTTTGTGTACCTATGTAAATCAAAATCCACCCGAATTTTTAATTTTGAAATATCTTAAAACAGCATTAAAATTTTTATTTTTTAAAAGTAAACTAAATTAATTTTTCAAGAAATTGTCATTTTTAATTTATGTTTCATTTATAAAAAGTATTTTATAAACAAAATAATAAAAAAATAAAAAAATGAAAACCGTCATATTATCAGTTAGTTTAACATTAAATTTCTAAAAACCTTAGAATCAAAATCACCAATAGAAATTTTGTTTAGAATTTTCGAGATATACAAACAGATAAATCATCTATACACAAAACCTATAATAGTATATTACACTGTAAACTATTTTTATAGTACGAGTAACCGAAAAAACTCATCATAGATTCGATTTTGAGGTTATAAACTGTCCAGGAATACTACCGAGAATACTACAAATACGATATTAGGTAGATCGCAACATTCCGTCTATCCTAAAGTGCGGTAGCACTTTAACGGCGAGTTGGTTTTTAAGCACCGACTCCCGTAAAAGCGTACCGCTTTATATACTTTAAATTTTCTGTTTTAGATTATGTCGTTCACTATAAAACAATATTAGGATGATTATTTTTATTTTATTTATATCTTACTCTCAACATAGCCAAATCGCCTCCGTGCATCTCGTACTCAGGATAGGGATATATATTTTGGACCCAACATGTCACTTGGTCTTTATCCCCATCGAACAGTTCGACCTGTCCGGCCGTTATGAACAATCGATGGGCGTTTTTTTCGGCCCTGAAACAACTGTTACCATTTTGTAAATTTTTTTTTTTTCTCTTTGTGTACTCGGTGAAGACCTTAAGTGTGCTGTTTAATTTGACAAAACCCACTTGTAGCTCTCGATGCAATTGTATGTGGTGAGCACCCACTCTTCCCCTACTATGGTGCCACCGCAAAGGTGGTAACCGGTATCGAGCCTCACGGAAAACTTCAAAGTATCAGTTTAGTCATTTATTAAATTTTCATTTCCAGTACTTGTTTTTTACATAATACAAGGCATGTCTTTTATTAGTAGTTTCCAAAAAAATTAAATCAATTCTCTTCATTAATTTATCAAAGAAATAGAGATAGAAAAAGGTAATTTAGACTTTGCTAGAAGAAGGGATTTGAAATCTCTTGAGAATTAGTCTTGATCAAAATATACAGTTGCCCAAGTAAATATTTATAAAAAGGCATTGATAAATAAACATCAGAACCAAGATTCGGTGGTCACAAAATGACCCCTAGAATGAGGTCTGATGTCGTATATAATTCTTTTTCGGTCCTTTGATATGTCTTGAACTTTAGAACAAACCGTTGATCTTAATAATTTTTAGCAAAAAATTACTCAACTTTTGTCTTTAAATATAAGATTTTAAAAATTAAAAATTGTTATAACGATTTTTTTACTACCATTCCGGGAAACTCTACTATTGAGAGCTTCTTCGCATTCTTTCCTTCGACAAACTTGTCAAGGTTCTCGAAATTTTTGAAGTCCTCCAGCGAAAAGTGCCGGAAGCTTCGCGGAACCGAGTAGTTGAAGTGTGGCATCACGGCCTGACTATCTGGTTTGTTCCAAGAAAGATTCCACATAATTGGTGGTTAATTTACACTAATAAAATACAATGCATTAATTATTTAAATGTTGGTTTACATTATACTTTTACTATTAAACTTATGAATAGGAAACTATAAACTCCAGATGTTTACACATACATGTCTGTTGTGTACTTTTTTCTTACTTTTTTTCTTACGTGTTATTCTAGAATAACCAACTAGAATCTGTTGCAATCATTGCAGTTTCTTATTTTTCTGGAATTAAAAAAAAAGTTTTTTAAATAAAAAAAAATTACTCTTTAAGTGAAATATAGTATGGTAGAAAATGATCAATTATGTTAATTTTTATAAATTTATAAGTTTAATGTTTTCAAGTCTACAGTTAATTATAACCAAAATTGACTAATGTAGAGTATGTACGTTACTTATATATTTCTGATTTTTACACGCATTTTTTAAAAAATATTTATTTTCATACATGTCTTTAAAAATAGATATCTTTTAAAAAATTCTGCAATACGTTGGTCTTACAGAGTAAAAATTAAGAAACATAGTATCAAAACCTAAAAACCTTCAATAAATTTTTTAATTAGGATTTAGATAATTTTTAAGTATTTACAAAAATAGTAATTCTACATGCTCCAAAATATATAAAAAATACATTCGACCGAATATTCCAAAAATGATATTCACTATCTTTTGTTGTTGAAAAATTGTATTCACTTTTAAAAAAATTACACTTTATAGAAAATTACTTAATTATTTAATTAGATTAAAAAAAAAAAAAAAAATTTTGATACTAAAAATGATGAAAAATTTTCCTATGATGATAAATTTTTATTAAAGTGTATAGCCGGTTAAGGGGGGGGGTGCGAAAAAGTTTTTTAAGAACCATCCCACGCCCAATTTATAACTTAAAAATCCTAAAAGTTAATATAACCTTATAAATAATTAAGCTAGATAAAGAAGTCAACATTTTTTTCGCAGAAACCCCTACAATATATATATTAATCGAAAGGTCTTTGAAAAAGGAAATTTTTGGCGCAAACCGCAAATTTTTTTTCCCTCAACTGCGCATGCGCCGAGCCAAATAGTGATTTTTTAACTTTTATTAATATCTCATAACCTAAAATAGCTAGAAAAATGCGGTTTGTGGCAAAATTTTCTAAAAAAAAATGTAATTCAACTGTACATATAATTTTTAATTTTGACTAAATATGCGCCCACTAGGCGGCGTTTTATGTAAAAAGTCTTGATAAATCAGTCGGGAAAATTCCCCCCCCCCCTTTTAAAAATCTGAAAAAATCAGAGCGGTTAATTTTTGTTAAAATACGTCACATATATTTTTTATAGACCCACACCCTTTTTTTTTTTTATCGCAAATTTAAGGTAAAAAAATTCGAAAAATGGTTCAAACGGTTTAAATTTGGCGCCAAAAATAATATTAAAAAATATCGGTGAACTACATTTTTTTTTTAGAAAATTTTGCCGCAAACCGCATGTCTCTAGCCCTAATAGGTTCTGAGATATGAATTAAAGTTGAAAAATCACTATTTTTAACCGCGCATGCGCAGTAGTGGGTATAAAAAATTCTGGTTGGCGCCAAAAATTTTCTTTTTTCATGCCCTTTCGAATGATATATATATTGTAGGGGTTTGCTCTGGGGGCCGATTACCCCCCCCCCCCCCGGAACCGGCTATACTCTTTAATAATCATACTTACTTTTCAATTAAAAAAATTTATTAATAGACGAATTAAGAGAAATGATTCAAAATCTTTAAAAGTAAATAAATAATAAGTATTTAAATTTTACAAAAAATTTGTCGGAAATTGTTATTTTGGAGGTAGGGAAATGTCAAATAAAAGATTAATAAATTGAGTATCAGAATATACTAGATTTTTATTTATGGTCAATTTTTATCTCACCAAAACTTTTGCATCACCTTTTTTCCTTTCTGAATTATCCTCATTATTTTCTTAAGTTAGTGTATAGGTAATGTTTTTTTTTTATTTTTTTATTTTATTTTATTTTTTTTTTTTTTTTTTTTTTTTTTTTTTAATAGTCGTGCATACAAAAAAGCGCAACTGTCCATGATTCGACCAATAAACTTAGACACGTATTTTTTTTTTTTTTTTTTTTTTTTTTTTTTCAAAATTTTCAAGTCGTTAAAGTTATTTATTTATGGACATGGAAGATTACATTTTGATCACGCGCGTCGTTATAATAATTGGTGATAAATGGTTAAGTTAAAACTCTTCGTTGGGAAGAATAAAAATTCTGTTTACGCTTTTGGCGTTCGTAATCGTGATCAACACGAATTTATTTCTCATTTTTACTAATTTTAAATTACATTTTTTTCTTGTCAAATAAAATGTTTCTTGTTTCAAGCTGAATGAATTCTAGACATAAAAAAACTATTAAATTACTTGTTAAAATTTTATTTAACAAGTGTATTTCAAATTTATCTTGCTTATAAAATACCTTCACGTAGGCCGAAATAAAGAAAATTTGAAATATAATTGTTATTGTATAATATTTAGCTAATAAGTTTGAACTTACTTGTAAGTAATAATATTTAATATATTTATTTCATTATATTCATAGTTTTTCTTCTTTTATTAGTTTAAAACTTAACTTTAATTCATAATATTTATAAAAAAGAAACATTGCATACTTGAATATAAAACATTGCTGTTTACTTCAAATATTGATGGACTAGTTCATACACAAGACAATTCACGTTTAACGCTTCTTTTCTTTTTCTAACTCTGAGAAATTTTTACAATAGCTTTATCAACAGTTCGCATTTAATCGAAACAAATTTTAAAAATTAATTTAATCGGATTTACTTAATATTTAGATTGTCAAACATAACAGTGACTTTAAAATATTTGTACAAATATAACTGTTGTCTGAAGGGCTGTAGGCAAAAAAAAATCTTCATTATTAAGAACCATTTAATCACTCTTCATTCTACTTTCATTCATTTGATAAAAATTCAAATGACTAGTCGTGCTTATATATTTTTTAAATCTTTTACAAATAAAAAAAGGAAAGGAAACGTTTCTTAATCGTACGTGTACATCTAAACTGTTAAATACAAATTTATCGTGGTGTTTTGTTACAGTTGACTCGAGAGCTTTTTTTTTTATTAATCGTCCGCGGTCCAAGTAATCTTTAAATAAAGAGTTTTTTTTTTATTAAAATTATCAATATTTTTTTTGTAATGAATGTATGAATAATTTTTTAATAAAAGACTCTTACAAAGATTACATACAATGAAAGTACTCAATTGTGCATTGACATTGAGCTTTTTATTGGTTGAATTTTAGTTACGCAATTCACAATGCTTATTTGTTTGAGATCGAACCAGAATGGATTAAAATAAAAATAATTTAAACTACCTTTCTATTTCAGAAATTAATGTCAATTCTTTTTGCATTTAAAAATATACTTTGTTAATTAATTTTTGTTTACTGCACGCAGTATCATGAACTTTAATTTTCTTTAATACTCATTACTAAACAAATCAGATTTTTTCTTTCGACAGTAGAGTGTAACTTACATTTACGAGTTAGGTATGTAATGTTTGGTTTATTTTTCAGGTAATGAACATCGATGAAAAATTTTTCATACTAGATTAAATTTTTTTTTTTGGGTTTTCTTTCATTTTTTTTTTTTTTTGTATCGCTTAAAATTACATACATACTTTATGCGTTAAAAATTACAAATGACGTTTACCGCTAAGCTAAAATTCCACGTAAATTTTTTAAAATCGAAACTAAAAATCTTTGAACAGTTATTATTTTCAATACAAAATTTTTCCTGTGTACTTTAAGAACTCAAGACGTTCAAATCGCACGTACGCACGATAATAATTAAATAATAAATTTATGTATATATTTTTATTTATTTATTTATTTATTTTCTTACAGCGATAAGTTGGGCATATGTTGGCCGACCCACATGGCACTTCCAGTTTTGGCAGTAGTTTTATCATAGTTGACGCAGATTACACACTCGATCGACTATGTTTATTTGTGCGATTTCAAAGTAAAATTTTAATTACAATTTTCAACAAAGACTCTTTACAACCCTGTCGAGGACCTTAAACTAAAAAAAATCAAAGCCAGCCGGTCGAGTCGTGTCCCGTGATAGGTTCGATTCCCGGTGGCAGCTTTTGAGCCGAGCCGTTTCTCTTGACCGAGGTGCTGGCGCTCAGGACGCTCTCCTCGGTCGTCGACGGGGTCAGCTCAACCGTCGAGCTCAGCGCCGTCGTCCTCTTGACCGTCTGACCTGCACCTGGAATTTTTTTTTTTTTTTTTTTTCTATTTTTTCTTATCTTTTTCACACACTCGCTCATACAGTAGATTCTCGCTAAGTTATAAGTTTCAGAGTACAACCTCTAGATGTCGCTTAACACGACGAATAATCATCATTTATTACACAAGTGCGAAAATAAGGCATTTTTCATACAGTACTCGTGTTGATGAAGAAGTATAATCATAAAAAGAGAAGACAAATAAAAGATCCATAAAAGTATAGTAAGTAATAAATAATCATTCTCACATGCATAATATTAATTACTGTACCAATTAAAATAAGTTTTCATTTATCACAATGCAGATTCAATCGATCCAACGTTCGTTAGTTGTTTATCACGTTGCATCGTCCTAAAATATAATTAATTACAAGCATTCTCTACACATTATCATGTCAATCACTAATTTATATAAATCGTCTAAGATAATGATAAAAACAAACTATGTATATAAATATATTGCGAAAGCGCTCATATTAATCACCTCCATGCACAATAATAATATAATAATAATTAAAAAAGCTCGCACATGTTAGTCAACGCAATATTAGTGCCGATTCGGGTAAATAAAAAAAAAAAAATAAAAAAATAAACTGTTAGTTACTCTTTGAAAATCGCTCGATTTTGTTAAAAACACACGCAAGTCAAACCAACATAGGCCCAATGTTCATATTAAATTATCATATATATATATATATATATATATATATATATATAAATGCACACGCCTTTAGTCAAGCCCTAGCAAGAGTCTACTGTACAAAAAGATATTAACAATCAAAAAATAATAATAATAATAAAAATATGAATCGATTTAACAAATGTCGAGTCAGCGCCCGCGGCAGGCATTAAAACCGTCTTGCAATCGCCTAACCTTGGTCCTTGCTCCCGTTGGGGGTGTCGTCCAGGCTGGGCTGCTGGCTCTGGGTGGCTTCGTGCCTCCTGGCCCCGGACTGCTGGAGGCCCGCGAGTTCGGGGCTCCGGGTGGGTACGCTGCTCGCCCTCTGCAGCTGTTGCTTCTTGCTCACCCGGGACATGAGGGCCGAGGCCAGGGGCAGGACCCCGTGCTGGGGCGCCTCGGCCGTGCTCGAGGTGCAGGCGCTGTTGTTGCCGCTGCTCGTCATTGCCGGGGTCGATGCCCTCGAGGCCGAGAACTTTTTGCGCTTCTTACGGAGCGCCGCCAGTGGGTTGAAGACGTGGCTCGGCTGGTGGTGACCCGAGTCCTGGGAAGGCTGCTGCTGGGGTTGCGGCGGGGCTTGATGGTGGTGGTGGTGGTGACCGTGATGACCGTGGTGAGGGTGGTGCGGGTGCGAGTCCTGGGAGGGCGCGTCCAGCGAGGATCCCTCAGAGGAGCCCTCCGAACGCGAACCGCCGTCCTCGGACGCAGGAGAGTACACCGAGTCCTCTGACCTGGATCGACCTGGGGATAAAAAATTTCATGATAAATGTTTGTAGATTGAAGGTTCTTTATTGTGGAAAATCGTTAGATCTCCATACCTATGAGTTTGGAAACACGACCAGCTTTGGCAGCCTCGATGAGGGTCCCCCACCTTCTCTTCCTGGCGCTTCCCCGCGGCAGCTCTCGTCCCACGACCCTCTGGCAGCTGGCCAACCCGGGCACGCTGTTGGTGCTCATGTGGTGCGGGTTCCTCTTGGAGCCGCTCCCCGGTCCGAAGAGCCCGCTCAAGGTGCTGCCGAAGAGCTCGTGGTGCCTGTGCGGGTCGTCCGGGGTCGGCTGCTGGGGGTGCTGCTCCTGGTCCCTCAGGCTCGCTATGAACTCGGCCACGGGAGGAAGGGTTCCGCTCCCGGAGGGCTGGGGTGCTATGTTGAAGCCTTTCATGAGCCTCCGCTCCTTCTGACGGTTCTTCTTTCCGCCCACACCTACGGATAACTCTTTCACGCTACCGTCTAAAGTCGAGAACAAAAACAAAACACCACCAGGCGAACACTAAGTGTGCATGCGAGGAACTACTGCTATATCTAGATATATATATATATATATATAATATGAATTGAAAACTGTTGGTTTTAGGAGAGATCGGAGGTGTTTTAGTTGAAACGAATGTAATTTAAATTGACTCCGATTTCTCCTAATTCATGGGTTAGTAGTATCTCGGATCGTGCAACACGGGTGCAGTACGTAGGAAAATAAATTTAACTATAGACTAGTTTATCATGCGACGTAACATCGCACTATTCTCACTATTTAAAATCAAGGCTTTCAAAAATGCTTAAAAACGTATTTTATGGATTTATCTCGAAAACAATTTCATTAACTCGTACGGGCCTAATAATGGCCCTTAAAGTATATTCCAAAACAATTTCGAACAATTTAATCAAAATCGAGTTAGATTAAGAAAGTTAGGAGGAATCAAGTTATCCCGATGTAAGATTTTTCAGGCGATCCCTCGAGAAGCGCGTTTGAATTACGTAGAAAAGCTCTGTGGGACTTTGGTAATTAATCTAAGTAGAGATTAGTTATACTTGTTACGCGGGAAACTTCAAGACGTGAAACTGGCGGATGTGCTTTCTGAACTGCTTAATTTCGCGGCGAAAGTTAAAAAATTTTGTCGTTGTGTAAAGTGTGTGTATTTGTAAATTTATATTGTTTCACACTTTGTTCAATTTTTTAAAAAGGGTTTGTACATACAAAATTTATAAACTTTTGTAGAGAAGAAATATTTTACAATAGTCGTAAAAAAATTTTTTGAATTCGAATAAGACAAAATGGATAAAAGACAAAATGCAAGTAACACTTTGAAAAAATAGGTTCATGCAGTTTGTACAAAACAGTAGATAAAAAATACACATATAAAAAGTAAAAAATTGATCAAAGTCTTTATGGTTATCTTCTATACTATCAGAACTATTTCTTGAAATACCAAGTTAGAATATATAAATATTTTTGTTCTTTTTTTTTTATATGAATTGATTTCTATGCATTTAGTACTATTCCGTAAAATATCAAAAATTTTAATACCATTATCGTTGATTGTCAAAACGAATTAAGTAATTTCATGATGGTTGTTGTTTGACTTTCAAGTACTAAAAACGTAATTATTTTCGGAAATTTAAAAACATTATTTAAAATTTTTGAATAATTGATTCCCAAAATTTGTCAAAGTTTATTAAAAAAAGCCCACTTTAGTTTGAGGTGAATTCCAATATTTTCTTTAGATCTCAATAAACTAATCAACATGCAATAAATTTCCTTCAAAATTTTAATTTGTCCTAATAATGTAAATTGAACTAATCAGGTACATCTCAATGCTAATTTCAAAAAATCATCCATTAAAAAAACTGTACAAACTATCATACAATTAGAAAAAAAAAAAACCAGTTGAATAATCATATAAATACTCGAAAATAGTCGATAAATAGAAGACGTAGAGGTAAAAATATATAAAAACTCGCGGTCGAGGCTCTACGAGTCACCCGAAAGTACGTTCTACTCTCACCGGTACCCGTTCCGGATGCAGGCTCGGTGACCATCCCGGACTTCTGCAGGATGTTTATGAGCTCGCATCTGAAGGCGCTTATGTCCTGCTTGATCTCGTTCACGTCGTCCTCGGTGACGCCCTCGTTCTCCGTCTTCCTCTGCTCCACGGTTACGTACCGACGGACCAGGTTCCGCATTATGCCCTGGTAACGGAAGTCCCGCTCGGACGCCTGCTTCACCTTCCGCTGTGATTAGGGTGAGGATTTAGGGTAGTATGAAGCCATTCACGCGATCAATCGGTATTGTCTTATGGTTCTCGGCTGTTACTACTTTTGCTATTTTTTTTTAATTTCGAAGCATTTTTTATTAAAATCTTAGTATGTATTGTTCTTTTCTTGACAAAAGGATTTTTTTTTAAATTGATTCACTTTTTAAATAGTCTTACTTGTAAAACTTTCCCATTGTTTGAAAAACCAAATTGTTTAAAAAATATGTAAGATATTGTTAACATAAACTTGCTAAAGTTTTATAAATTACATTAAATTAACCCTTAAAGTACACACGGGGTGTAAAATACCCCACATAACTGTCAGTGTGGCAGTTCTGGATTTGGGTGTGTACTTTAAGGGTTAATGTATTATATTGATTATTTAAAATAAAATTTAAAAGGACAATCATGTCTGTTGATGATTTAACAAAATAAAATATAAAAAAATGAAAATAATAGTAACTAGCGCGCCCCCTGCCCCTTTCGCTTCGCTCAAGAGGCCAGGCGGCTTGCCTGCTCCGGTATTTTTGCCCAAATATTTTTTAAAGTATCGGACTTTGCGCAGCCTTGCTGCGCAACCTCCGCCCTTGCATCGCTACGCTCCGCTACCGCTCCGCGCGATGCAAGGTATGCATCGCCATGCTCCGCTACCGCTCCGCGCGATGCATGAAAGGCACGACCGGCCGACACTCGCGCTTCGCGCTCGACGGTATAGTTTTAGTATTTATTAGTTTCATTTTTACACTCAAATTCATTTCGTGTTTGCTGATATTTAAAAATAATTAATAATGATTCTATACTTAAAAAGATTATTACACTCCAATATGATTTCATAACATAAATTTTATTAAATTTTTTTTATACATAGTCGTATCGAAACCTGTAAGTTTATAGCTGCATAATTTATTTTAAAAAAAATAAATATATTTAAGTAATCAATAAATTAGTGTAGAATAACTTTACTTTATCAATTATGTTGAAAAAACAATAAGAGTGAAAAAAAATTTGAATAAGAGTTCTATTTTTGCTGCGTAGAGGGCGTGTCAGTTGTAGACTCTCGACCTTCAAGTTCAACTGCGAGATATCGATCCTTAAATCGAACGATGTTGTTGTTGTTGTTGACATAGAATTATTTTAGTATTATTTGCAGTTTCTGTAGAGTTTTAAATTTCTACTTTATAGTGTGAAACGTACGCAAAAGTTTTATTGCATTACTTTTACTTAACCATACAGCCGTTGCGAGTTATAATGGCTCAAACAAAGCAAGTTAGTGATAATACTGCAGCTTGCAACCAAAAGAAAAATTCGTATTTTGTGAAGTTATTGCGGGATGTTGATGTGAATGATTAGTTTAAAGATAAAAAATGAAGATTGAAGATTGAAGATTGAAGACAAAAATCAAGATTGAAGATGAAGAATCAAGAATTAAAGAGTGTACATGAAGAAACAAATTGGAAATCAGAAATTAAAAGTAAACAAAAAAGAGAACAGCTGATTTTGAAACATCAATCAAGGTATACCATTGAAGTGTTATGAAGTAAGGTATAGTTTTGAAGAGTTCAATCAAGATATTAATTGAAGTGTCTAGTTAAGATGCAAAGATTTTTGTGTTATCGGTTCAGTGTTCATCTACATATATGTGTTAAAAATGGAAAATATTTTAAGTTACAATAAACATATATATCCACACAACACAATTTACTTATTTACTTGTTTTGAATTAAAAAAAAATTATTTTTATTTATTACTTGTTTTTCATGGACATAAAGATTAAAGAGCAAGTATAAAAATCAAGAATGAAGACTGAAGATAAATAATCAAGAATGAAAACTGAAGAGTGAAGATCAAGAAATAAAGAATAGCTGCATACGCCTTTTTCATCAGCTCCAGTGGGAAGTTAATAAATTATTATTGGAAAGTAACTTTAGATGAGTCTAAGAAGAAGTAAAAATTATCGGTTCTTGGTTCACTGTTTATTTACAAGTGTTAAAAAAGAAAAAAATTTTAAAGTTATAATTGATATTTTTAAATACTTGTTTGTTATGGACATAAAAATTGAAGAGCGAGTATCAAAAATCAAGAATGAAGAGTAAAGATATATAATTAAGAATGAAGACTGAAGAGTGAAGTTCAAGAAATTGCTGGATACGCCTTTTTCATCAGCTCAAGTGGGAAGTTTTCACTTTAATGCATGGTGGTATACGCTTTAACCCTGCATTATAGTAAAGCTAATAGTTTATTATTGGAAGTAACTTGAGATGAGTTTAAGAAGAATAGAATAGAATAAAAAGTCTGATTTTGAGCAATATGACTAATTTTATTGGACACCTCTTTTTTTTAAAGAAAATTTGCTACAAATAATTTGTGGAAAAATTAATAAAAAATAAAAAAAAAATTTCAAGAAACTTCAACTCTGGAACTCATATTAGTGACAATGGATCAAATTTTTTGTGTCATCATTCGGACAGCTCAATACCTTTAGCTTATATACCTCAAATAATTAATCTAATATGGCTTCATAAACTATTGCAGAAGAAGAAGTTCATCATCTTTTCAGAAAAAATCTGTCCAGTCCCTTGATGCTAACCGTTATTGTAAGTGTTTATTAATTTATCAATACATTAGATATATGTGAAATTTTTTTAATAAATAATAAATTTTAGTTGATATCTAAAAGTTTTATACAAATAAAAATTGTTTGTGATGTAGCAACTCAAATCATTTAATAAATAAAAAACAAATTATTATGATACTTTCACAGGATTTGTATGGATTCAAAAAGGAAGAGTTGGAGACTATTATTATTTTGGTTGCGAACAGTTGTGGAGATCATGAGCTTTCAAAACTACTACTTTGGCTGATTGGAAAAAATCTTCAAAGAAAATAGTATGAAGTCATTCATCGGATACAGGAGAAATCCTGAAAATCTGCAAGATTATTTTTATTTCCTAATTTATAATAAGATTTTAATCACTTTAAGCTGAAAATCATTAAAAAATTTTTTTTTTTTTAACCTTCAACTCTGCAGTATAATTTTAAAAATTAATTAATAAAAAATGAAAAAAGCTTAAAATTTCAAAAAATAATTACTGCTGTGTTTTTACAGGGCTTGTACTAACTCATATCAATATTATTATTGGTAAAGACAGTTCTGGAGATCACAATCATTCAAAACTATTCCATTAGCTGATTGGAAAATATCTTTGAAGATAATGGTATGAAGTCATTCATCAAGTACATGGGGGCATCATGAAGATTTTTTAGAATTATTATAATTTTTTTGTTTTTTTTTATTTCCTAACTTACATTAAGGTTTTAATTATTGTAAACTGAAAATCATTTTTGAAATATTATATTATTTTTAAATTTAACGAATAAATTTCAAAAATAATTTATGTAATACAAATTGAAATGAAACAACTACTCTTGATGCAACTCAGGAATGATTTTCATTATTGAAAATTAGTATTTAAATTTTCAAACTGGCTAAATTTCAACGAAGTTTATAAAATCATTACGTTTGAACTGTACACTATTAATGAAGAATGATTTTCAGTGATTTTTATTTATTTGACAAATTTGTAGGGTATGATTTTCACGGTTAAAAAACTAATTTTTTATTACATAGAAGTTTATAACTTTTTACTCAAATTGTTTTGATACGTACCAATTGTTCCAGTATAACCCAATATACTGGAAATAGAATCATAATTATGTAATTCAAAACGCAAATTTTCCCATAGACTTAGTCAGGTTGGGTTCATTAGCTTGGAAAAAAAACTTTGTACAATTTTGTAGTTGCGTTAAAATTAGCGTTAAATGAACATTGTAAATCGTTTTTGTATGCGTTATTGGTTCCAGTGTGATCCGATCATGCTGGAATTGGGACCATCATTATGGGACGCAAAAACGAACCTTTTCCCGTTTACCCGGTGAAAATCGGTTCGACCAATTTCGAGAAAACCGTTGTACAATTTTGTAGTTGCGTTAAAATTAGCGTTAAATGAACATTGTAAAACGTTTTTGTATGCGTTATTCGTTCCAGTGTGATCCGATCATGCTGGAATTGAGACCATCATTATGGAACGCGAAAACGAACTTTTTCCCGTTCACCCGGTGAAAATCGGTTCGACCAATTTCGAGAAAACCTTTGTACAATTTTGTAGTTGCGTTAAAATTAGCGTTAAATGAACATTGTAAAACGTTTTTGTATGCGTTATTGGTTCCAGTGTGATCCGATCATGCTGGAATTGGGAACATCATTATGGGACGCGAAAACGAACTTTTTCCCGTTCACCCGGTGAAAATCGGTTCGACCAATTTCGAGAAAACCTTTGTACAATTTTGTAGTTGCGTTAAAATTAGCGTTAAATGAACATTGTAAATCGTTTTTGTATGCGTTATTGGTTCCAGTGTGATCCGATCATGCTGGAATTGGGACCATCATTATGGGACGCAAAAACGAACCTTTTCCCGTTCACCCGGTGAAAATCGGTTTGACCAATTTCGAGAAAACCTTTGTACAATTTTGTAGTTGCGTTAAAATTAGCGTTAAATGAACATTGTAAATAGTTTTTGTATGCGTTATTCGTTCCAGTGTGATCCGATCATGCTGGAATTGGGAACATCATTATGGGACGCGAAAACGAACTTTTTCCCGTTCACCCGGTGAAAATCGGTCCGACCAATTTCGAGAAAACCTTTGTACAATTTTGTAGTTGCGTTAAAATTAGCGTTAAATGAACATTGTAAATCGTTTTTGTATGCGTTATTCGTTCACGTGTGATCCGATCATGCTGGAATTGGGACCATCATTATGGGACGCGAAAACGAACCTTTTGCCGTCCACCCGGTGAAAATCGGTTCGACCAATTTCGAGAAAACCTTTGTACAATTTTGTAGTTGCGTTAAAATTAGCGTCAAATGAACATTGTAAATCGTTTTTGTATGCGTTATTCGTTCCAGTGTGATCCGATCATGCTGGAATTGGGACCATCATTATGGGACGCGAAAACAAACCTTTTGCTGTTCACCCGGTGAAAATCGGTTCGACCAATTTTTAGAAAACCTTTGTACAATTTTGTACTTTTTCGTAAATGCGTAAAATACCGAAAGTGGGACATGCGAAATAACACCCAAAACGGCCTCAAAACACATTAAAAACCATTTTTTCGTAATCTAGGTTCGATTTTAAGAAGGTAACACTTTTTGCTCTCCCGAACTTATAAGGCGCTCCCGACCCCTTCGGGGCCGGTCGTGCCTAATTATAGTAAACTATATTATTCATGGTATTATTTTTATTATATTATTCACTTTTTTAATATATATTATTTGATTAAAAAACGAAATAATTATTATTACAAGTGTTTAGAAGAAAAAAGCTCTGAAAAAGTTAAAATACATATATATTTTTTTTATATAAGAAAATACTTTCATTTTTCAATGTACGAGCTTAACATGAATCCACTTTCAAACATAACGATGAGCAAGTAGTAACAGGCGGTTGCGGTCAGACAATTTTTTTTTTTTTTTTTCGTATATACTAATTAATTGAGATTTAAAAGCTCGGAACAAAACTTACTCTAATCGTCCGCATGTGTTCCTTTTTGGCGGCCCGACTGTGACCACAGAGCTTGCGGTAGACCCACTGTACGATGTACCAGGCGCTCTTCGGCGTGGGGATTATGTTGAACGGCGGCGGTACCGTGCCGCCCTCCTCGAAGTAGCTTATCCAGAGCTTGCTGCGGGCGAACTTCCACTCCACGTCGGCTCGTTCCTGCAAGTTTCGAAATTAAAAGATGATGATTTGTTCTTTTGAAAGAGTGGAAAAATTGTAGTAAAAATTGAATGGTCGAAACGAGGTTTTTAAAGTTAGACCGCCGCTGAGCTTTCGGTGAGGTGGCGCCACAAAGCGGTGAAAGCTCGAACTAGCAATTCAAATCGATCAGATATTTTTTAAAACTTTCATAATTTTTAACTTTTCTACATAGTTCACCGATTACAATTATAAATTTTATGATTTATTAGGTTTTACGTACAATTTATGTATACAAAAATATAACTTCGATTTTTTTTTCATATAGATCTAAAGATACTATTTTCTCAAATTTTCATAAGAATTATTTTATCTTTTTCAAAAAGCTCTATAATTTACATTTTTACACTTTAAAAGCTAGCATTTTTATTCTACAAATTTTGTAACGAAAAAATAAAAATGTCTTACGAAAATCAGCTGATACGAATGATTCATCATGGCAATCAGCAGATTGATCAAAACAACGATGTTTATGACCGAGTAGGTCCCGAACATAAGCATGCCCCAGAACCTCGTGAATATCTTGATGCCCTCCAGCTCGAAGCTCTCGAGGTCTATGAGACCGAAGACCGCCCAGAACAGCGTCTGTATCGTCTCGAAAAGACTGAAATAAAATTGAACAATATTATATTTAATACTTTCAGGTAAGATAAATTCAATGACATACTTAGCGAATCTCCTCCAGACTATGCAAGCGTTCGGGTCCATGTTGGTTACGTTTTGATTAGAGCTCAGGTGGGAGACCGCCGTGGGACACTTTTTCTTCTCCATGTCGGCGTAGTACCACAGAAGTTGATTGAGACCTTGAGAAAAGCAAGGGACGTTGAAATACGGTTTCTATGGGGTTTAGGGGATGTGGACTTACCGCAGGAGAAGGCGAAGAGAACGAGCACGTAAAGGAAGAAGAACTTCATGATGTCCATGACCATCCTCGATAGCGATACTTGGAGTGGTCCCAGGTGAGGATTCACGGAGAATATGTAAACTAGCTTTAACGAACTGGAACAACGAAAGTTTGTAATTATTTCAGTTATTCGGTCATCACTTTTTGATAAGCCACGTTTTGACATTATCAGTTTATGGTTTTTTTTACATTGAACATTATGTGGATATTGAACAAAGTTTTGGAACTGTAGTATCGACATTCGATGGTACGTGACATTCGCAGCTCGATAAAAAATCAGATAAACTTTGTACTTTAAATGTTTTACATTTAAATGAAAACATAATTGTTATGTTGAAATCGAAAACTAGCTGAGTGAGTATAAATATAAAAACTTGTATGTTTAAAGACTGAATTTTAAAAATAAAAATAAAAAAATCTTACATTAGTAAAAATAGTCTTATAAACGGACCTCATAAAAAATATTTTTAAGATCTATAAATATATTTAATAAATTGCGTTATTTTCGAGCTATTTTATTTTAGATGGAAAAGTCTTTAAGGCGACGTTCAACTTTGACTACTCGAGTCAAATCCTCTCGAATATAGAATCACGCTGATTAGTTGCTAAGTCTAACTCTCAAAAGTACTATTTTTTGTCTACTATAATCATCTATTATAACATCTCAAAATGATCCTAAAATGTTTTCAAGTTTCGATAGAAAAAATTTGAAAAATAAAAACCTGAAGATATTGGCAGCTGAAAAGAGTCCCTCGGATATGAGCATCGGGTCCCAGGCGTCCCACTCGTATCGCTGGAGTTCGATGATCTCGCTCGGTGAGACGCCCCGGTTCTCGTCCTGCACCCTGTAGTAGGCCACGACCCTGAGGGCCACCGTCGCCACGTACAGCGAGTTCGTAACGAAGTCGATGACGTTCCACATGTCGTTCACGTACTCCTCAAGTCCTACGTCCCACAGCTGCTTCACCTCGGACCATATCAAACCCGAGACCCACGCCAATATGAACCTTGGAAATTAATTTTTACAAGCAAAAAATTATTTTTTCTACTTTAACGATTTCTTTTAAATTTTTTCTTAATGACTTTTACCAAGGACACTTAAACCAGAGATTCTTCCACAATTCAAAAATGTTATTAATCTTCATAAAATTGACAATCGGTCCCTAATGAAGCTTCACTCGATTAACTTTACCTCCAAAAGCTGTAAAAAAGCCAGCTTACTTCCCCTCTCGCCCCATTAACTTCAAAGCTCAAGAACTTGGTAAGAAAAGTAAAGTTTTACAGCTGGACGTGCATAAACATCGGATAATTATTCACCAAAGTCCTTTGTGGAAGTTTTACAAGGAATTTTATTGTTTCTCGATTGATCCATGGAAGTAGTAAAAAAAAAGTTGGTCGGGGTACTTACCACTCGACTATCGTCGGAGCAGCGCCTCTCTTCGAGGGCTCGGGTATCTCGTCGTGGTCCTCGTTCTGCGGATCGTAACCGATTACTCCCATGAGACTCTCTATCCTCTGACTTGCCAGTATCAACATAACTGTGGACAAAAAGTAGAAGTTAGGAAAATTTTACTGTGGCTCAGACACATATATAAGCGAGGAGGAGATTTTAAATCACAGTATCTGCATTTTTATGAAAAATGAGTTTTTTGTAATGCTGAGATCAGAAAAAAAATCTATTTATAAATTGATGAAATAAAAACAAAAATTTAGTAATTGTGAAATTGTGGATCCAACAATTTTTCTGTAAGGGAAGCTCAAATTTTGAATAAACACATAGAAAAGTGCAATATCTACAAGATTGTGTAGATATTGCATTTTTCTTCCGGTCTCCGAGTCTTTTTTTTTTTGTTAGTGCAGATAAAATCTTTTTATCTGATAAAGTCTTTTTCCACATTTTTCTCCTGTTTCTTCAATTTTTTGTAACAAACAAGCAAGTATTAAAATTCAGTTTATACCTACAAATACTAAATAATTGTGAAAAAAAAGTATTATTGAATTTATTTCAAATTCACAAAGAGGACTTGCATTTTCATCAAAATTTGATTTTTATTATTTTGGTGTATCCAGAAAAATTATTTCTAAATTTCAAAAAAGTTTTCTAGATTTTAATATACTGAAATGATCGTATAAAATTGAATTCATCCAAAACTTAGATAAAAAAAATTGATTTTTTTAAATTTATAATAAAAATGAATAAAAATTAAAAAATTGTTATAAACCAAATCAGTATCAGTAAAAATGAAAATTTACTAAATTTTTATTTATCTTTTGCGTAAACTGAAAACTTGCAGAGATTCCCCTAAAATAAATCTACCTAAAAATTTTTCTTTTTTGCAGGTAATAAAAAAAAAGTAAAGATGTAAAAACGAGCTCTGAATTCTTGGTTGTAAAAACAGCTTTTTTTCTTGAAGAACGTCACAAGAGCGTAACAGAAGCCCCCTATCGGATTATCGAGATAATCTCGAGCGCGCGGGCACGCACGTGCTTTTTTCCCCTGGGGGAATTTATTCGAAAGTTTTTGGGTAATCGGAGGGGGGGATTTGGGGGAAGCAGATCAACTCAAGGTAAATTGCCGATGATTAATACCATTGTGTCCGATTCTTGTTTGCATCCTGCTTTTACTAAACTTTGACTGATGCGTGGGGGATAAAGGAAGGTAACTGTCTTCTAAACAAACACGTGTCAAATAATGTATAATACGTTAAAAACTTTTAATACTTGGTATATAAAATACAATTTACGTGTTTTAAAAAAAATTGTTATTATGTAAAAAAATTTACCCTTGTCAGAGGTATGTTTAAAATCAATCAAAAAGAGTAAAAAAGTCACATTTTATTTGGAAAAAAAAATTTTTCACCCTTTTAGATTTAGCATATAATTTTTAATAATAATAATAATAATGATAATAATAATAATAATTTTGAAAATTATTGATTAATATATATTTTACAATTAAACTCTTTCAGTATAAGAAGACTTATATATATGTAGAATGGAATTTATCTTATAACGAGAAATTTTCAATGTTTATAATAATTCAAAATTTTCCACCTTTTTAGCTTTAGCACGTGTTTTCAAAAAATTCTGTTTTAAGCTACTCCTAACGAACTTGTCTTTTGATAGCAATCCGTACTGACAAAAAGAATTTATATTTCAGGTTTCTTTAAACTATTATTTTTCAAATGAAACTTGACAAAAGTCTGATGTCGCTCTCGAATTTCCAAGTCTCTCATGTCCCATCCCCTTTGAAATCCAGGGCAAGAACACCTCTCTCATCTCGCAGGTGTTAATAAATCGAGTTTCCGGTGCGGAAGAGCTTAATCCGGGTAAATTCGAGACGACGCTGTGGTACCTCGGTTAATTAATAAACTCCACGGGGAAGATATCCGAGGTATTTAAGACAAACTCACAGAGAAAGGTGAAGTAGGAGGCCGAGTGGCAGATGAACTTGATGAACGGCTTCCGCATCGTCTGGCCTATGACGCTGTGCGGGGCTATTATGTAGGCTATGCTGAAGAATGGGAAGAGTATGCCTATGCGCACGATCTCGAAGGCCTGGAGCATCATGTTCTTGCGGCGGAAACCAGGAAGACCCTCGTACCAGATCGAAGCCAGCAGTTGCTGGACGTTGGGGTGGGCGACGAACTGAAAACAGAGTTTTTTACGAGCGTAAGCTTTTTATTTAATGTCGCTAATGACAATAACACCAAGAAATCGTAGTAATAAAAGTTCTTTGGAAATTTGGTAAATTTTGATAAATTAAAAATATTTGGATGGTTCATTTAAAAAAGGCTCTTGAGGTCTCTTTGTCTAATTTTCTAGTGAATTTAATATTAGGGATGAATTGTTCTGTTTTTTTTTTTTTTTTTTTTTTTTTTTAAGAAAATTTTTAAGGTCAAAATATCTCATAATGTCTAAAAGAATTTAAAAGCAAATCACAAAAAACAAAAGAAAAAAATGGGACCAATTAAAAAATGGTTTTTTTGTATTATTAACAAAATAAAGACTAAATTCAATTTTCATCTAGCATATGGACTCTTAATAATTAAAATTTTCAAGTTGAGCTTATTTACTGAACTATTTTTACAATCAAAACAGCAATTTTGATAAGAATTTTTTAATTTTGCTTTGTGACAAATTTAATCAATGCAAAATTTAAACTTACGCACTAAAATCAAACGCAGTTTTGGAATTCTCGGAAGATTATTAGAAATTGTATTGAAGAATGTAATATGCTATAGAAAATTTTACCGAGTTTTATGAAACTTTACTTTGAATTTAGTCAAACAATCTCTTCTATTATAACAAAATACAATTTTTATCAAGATTTTAGTTCAAAAATAAAAAAGTATAATTCAAAAGTATCCATCAAAACCAAGCTCTCATTTACCCTTTAACAAATTTTTAATAAAACAATCCTAAAAAAAAAAGTTTCCCACAGCACGTGCTTTGAAAATGATTATCGATGGATTACCCGCAGTTCTCTGGTAGAGGCGAAACTCGGTCCATAAAACTTTCCCCATTACTCGGTAAATCACAATAAACATCATCCGCATACTTCCTCCTCCTCCCGCCCCCGTTCAAAAATCAATGGTCCGCGTTTTTCTTGGAACAACGCGCCCGGAACAAATCATCCCTGCAGGCCGATAAGAGCCAGCCGCACTATTAATCAACCCCCACCCCGCCCCCCTTCTCTTGCAACTGGGACGCTGTTCCATCATCGGCGGTCATTCCGAGGGATGATAAGAATTGATGGCTCACTCGATTTATTCAAGTGGTCATTAAAACTAATTTTTTTGCATTTTTTGTGATGTTTATTGGATATTGAGACTCTAAACTTTATAAATTTTTTTAAAAAGTTATGCGTAAAGATTTTCTCTCCGTTCGTTCGCTTAAGGGAAATCCAATGCGCGTGGACTTGTGTTTTTGTTTTTTATTTTTTTCTCAAGTCCAAGTAAAAAGTACAAAATAGTATTCTTAATGTCCAGTACTTTCCAATAAAAATAATTCTCATCGGAACCAAGACAAAGCACTCAAACTGGTACTTTACCTTCTTCTGTCGTAGCTTGACCGCAAGCTTGAGTCGGTTCAGGTGCATCCGCTCGCCGTGCTCGAAGGCGGGTCCGGTCGGGTCGTGGTTCAGGAGGACCTCGAGCTCGTAGGAGCTCCTCGTGTGGTCCAGCAGGGCGGTTGCGAAGTCCTGGCATTGCCTTCGGAGTTCCTGATAAAACACAAAGAGGATTTACAAGATAATCGGATTTGAATTCGACGAGCTTTAAAAGCTTCTTTCAATTAGACCGATCTTTGGAGGGTGACAAGATCCTCTTTAGTGGGTTGGGTATGGTACTTGAGTAATAAAAATAAATCAGTTTGACATAATTCTAATGATAAATTAAAATATGCTATGCAATAAATAAAATTTATTTTCCTAAAATTATTTGTATTGTACAATATATTATATTTTAAGTAAAATATACATAAGTATACAAACATTATGAAATATTATATAAGTAAAATATGTGTAAATAATCGTGTATCTAAGAGTCATTGTGTAGTATTTTTTTACTCTTAATCCAAACTTTTTTATCCTAATTAACGTGTAAGAGTAAATTTTATTGGGTTAACTTCGAAATTATCATTTTTCAAAAATGCAAATTTGCGCTTTTGAAAGCTACAAGAAGCTCTTATTTAGGTAAATTTTCAAGGGGATTCGGTCCTCGGAGGCTCCGGCAATTACGCACGCACCGAAGTGGTGTAAATCAGGGCTTGATTCGTATCTCGCGCAGCTCCGAGTTAATCGTGTTTGGTTGGGAAAATCAAAACTCATTGTCCCTCGCGTATGAATATTCAGGGTTTCTTTTTCCCGGGTAATGAGGTGAAGTCGAAGTTTGGAAGCTCGCATAAATTGAGACCCGCGCTAATCCGAATTGGAAGAAGTTTTTCGGAAGTCTGACGAAGCTGGGGTGTCACCTACTTCGACGAATTCGGAATTTGGTAAATTTGATTTATTTGGGGGAGTTTGACGATCGGGAGGTTGTTTGTGGTGGCGAAGGTACGAGTAAATTTGAATTAGGTGCTGAGTGATGTTCTTAACAATTGTTGATTGTTCGTGAATTTAAGAGTGAAAAATTCAATGTTGAAAAATTCAATGTTGAAAAATCGATAGGAATTATGAATTGACGCTTAGATTATTTTAAATCTTGATTTTTTTATCTATCGATGAAAACATATAATGTAATCTAAAAATTTTTTGAACAGCTTATAAAATCTACATATAATTATCTCATAAATTTATAGTTGTATTATAAAATCGAACTTCAACAGTTTTTCAACCTACATTTTTTATTGCTTTATCAGATAGTTTATTTATTACTATCATAAATATTGATTTTGATATAATCATAGAATTCAGATATGATTTTGAGGTTTTTCATTGAGCTACTAACCAAATAAGTAAGTACCATTATGTATATTAATGATTTTAATCTTTTTTTAAAGATTTTTTTTCACTGTATTTTAATAAGATATATTTATAGAGACTAAACTATTGAAAAATAAATAAATGAATAAACTTTTGTGTTAATATTACTCAATTAATTTTTATCTCAATCAACAACATACATCAAGTGAATGAATTAATGAAAATGAAGATGCATAAAAAAAATTAGTAGTATCTCTTTCAGTCTCAATTTCACAAAGTAATAAAAATAATTAAATTATTATTAATAAATAAAAAATCTTTAACAGATAAAAAATAACAAAAAATTTTCGTAAGATTTATGAAAATTTTGTTAAAAGCAGTTTTTTTTCAAGAAACAGCTTACCTGGTACTCGCATTTAAACTCGTGCTCGAGGAAGGAAAGCCGCCTGAGTTCCCAGGACAGCTCGAAGGCGGTGAGTATGGGATCCTTGGACGACAGGGCGATCAGGGAGGGCGAGGCCAGTGCCCTGTAGGCGTTTATCCGGCTCCTCGAGTGACGCAGCGAGTCCTCCTGTCGCGAGGTCACGCACTCGTCGCACCTAATTTAAATAAACAACCAGTTTACATAGGACTTTACCTGCATTGGTATTGTAGACAGTGGCTAAGAACAACTATTGAACTTCAATGTCAATGTTGATGTTAATGGACCAATAGTAACTTTCTCATTTCATTAAAAATTAAGCTAATAATACTTGTATTAATTTATAGTTACAATTATGTATTAGTTTCTAAGCATTTAAATGCAAAAAAAATTTTTAATCCAAGAAAATAAAAGTAGGTTTTTTCAATATATATGAATATTGTTTAGACAATATCAATTCCAAAACAATAATGATTTTATTGCATTGTATAGGTATAGTAAAACCCTATTTCCAGCTATAAAAATCCGTACGGACGTCCGTTTGGATTTCCATACTGACATTTATATGAGTTGATATTTGAAGTATGATACAGTAAAATTTCTTACCCGCAGCGAACATCGTGAGGCATAGGCAGTGTGGAGCCGCGGTCGAGGAGGATCTTGATGATCTCGTAGTTGTCCCGGTGGGCCGAGAGTATCAGGGGCGTTATGTCGGGCGTGAAGGTCGCCGTGTCGGGTGGCAGTGCTTCCCAACTCTTCATTAGAGCAAAATTTAAAAAACGTAGAAAACGCGTACAAAATTTTGTATATTTATTATTTAATCCCTCGCTTTGAACCCTCATCGTGACTCTGCATCTCCTAGTGCGACTAATGTGTGTATACTAAATTGCTGATTCTTTTTAGTTTGGGTACGAGTAAAGCGCAATCAACAATTCATTCAGTTAGTGCGACGCAAGCGGATGTTTCAACTGATTTTTTTTTTTTTTTTTTTTTTTTACGTTACAGTTTTAACCGAGATAGAAAGCTAAGGCAAATCAAGCTTGTAGTTTTTTACCCGCGATCAGCGAGTTTTATTGTTCGAGCTTTTGGTGTAAGGATTTACGTGCTGTAACTATACTTTCGACTGCTTTTTTTTCTAAGTTGGTACTGTGCTCTGTCGTCCTTCTAAATTCATACTACCTGCATTTTTGACTAGTGATGACTTGAATCTCAAAAGACGGTCTTGCAGGTAATGTGAATTTATAGTTTTTTATCGGGAAGACAGTGTTAAGTCACGATGAGGCTAAACTAAATATGAGTAGACTATATTGCTGATAATTGTCTTTTTATCATTGAAGTGGAATGATTTCGTAGCATGAATGTAAAGTTTTATAAATAAATAAGGTTGAAATAAGTGTTATGAAATACTAAGATTAAAAAAAAAAATTATCTTACCCATGCGAATAGAATTAAAAGTGGTTTATGAGTAGAAAAAAATTTATAGAGTCAAAATAGCATGGACAAGAATTATTTAAATTTTGAAAAAAAATTAATTGGATTACTGAAAATTTATAAAAAAAAATATCAGTTTAAAGATACAATAAGAATTAAAAATTATAATCATTAAAAAAATGGTAAATTTTACAAGTGCTCAAAAAATAAAATTAGAGATTTTGAAATAGTAACTCGGTTCGTAAATAAAAATTAAAATTTGACTAATTTTTCAAAAAAGTTTTATAAAAATTAATTATCAGTACTATTGTTTGGTATAGTATTTTACTACCAGAAAGGTAAATGATCAGCAAAAAAATCTCG
Organism: Encarsia formosa; assembly: GCA_038277355.1. NCBI lineage: Eukaryota > Metazoa > Arthropoda > Insecta > Hymenoptera > Aphelinidae > Encarsia > Encarsia formosa. The sequence goes on along the minus strand of CM076188.1, from coordinate 21,505,269 downwards.
GCCAAGCTCAAGACACACGCAGGTGAGTTTTGTAAATAAAGAAGGATCATAATAGTGAGGGGCGGGTGGGTGGTTAAAGAAAATAATAAATAAATAAATAAATACTAATCGTAAAGTAACAATAATAATATCTATGATAAATCAACGAACAGGCGAGCGACAAGCAGGCGACATCATCATCGGGGGGTCAATGCTGCTTACGTGGGGATCCCCTTGCCGGTGAAAGCTCTCCTCGTGGTCGAGCAGCAGCTCCACGGCCTCTACGAACTCCTCGGAGATGGCGTGCAGGAGTGCGTCCTTGGTGTCGACCTTGAAGTCTATCAGGAGACTCACCATCTCCAGGTTCTCGTTGTCAATGGCCATCAGCAGGGCCGACCTGTCCAGCGGGTCGACGCAGTTTATGTTTATCAGCTGTTTGTCCTTGTCCCCGTCGAGCATCCTTCAATTCAATTACAATATTATTACAAATATTTATTTAAAACATAGGAAATCAAAAAATAAACTTATGGAGAGATTCTGATCTGATAGTGTTAGTGACTTATTTCATTTACAATAGTGTAGATTTATTACCAAGTTATTTTTTGTTTTACATTAATGATAATAATAATAGCAATCATAAAAATTCACTTAATCAGACAAATATTAAAAAAAAAAAAAATTATTATTTATTAAATTATTTAAATTATTTTTCAAGTACAGAATTTTATTCTTAAGCAGATAAACCCTCAAGGTAAATATTAAATTTTTGCACAAATATAAGAAAATTATTTACACTAAAAGTACTATTTTAGCATTTTAATTTATTAATTAATCAATTATAAGAATTAAATTTTTATTTATCTGAGGTATGAATTCGAGTGTTTCAAGTTCGGTGCTTTAAGGAGGCTTGGCAGCGTAGGGGTCGTACCTAGCGGGGGCCCTTGCGGGTGCATGAAATTAAAAATAAGAAAAAAAGTATTTTTTTTATTTTTTTTTATTAGTAAGTGATTATTTATCATTTTTAAACATATTAAAACAAAATTTAAGATAAAAAATTTTTAAAAACGTTGAAAAATTGCATGTTTTGAAGGTTATGTACCGCAATTTTCTATTTTTCTTGTAAATTAGTCTGATAATCTCAAATTTTTATAATTTTAAAATAATCTTCAAATTTTTATCTTTAAAATGACACCTGACTCGTAGTAAACTTGTGGATTTTGATGATTTGCCAAATTTTTAAATGTTTTTTTCCATAAGAGCCCATGTTAAAAAAAAAATTCTAAACTGATTTTTTTCTCGAAAACGAGTCCGACAACCATTGTTGTGTTAAATAGGAAAGTTGTTTGTCTTACTTCAAGGAATCTACTGGAATTTTTTGGGTTCTTACTTTTGGATTTTCAAAAAACTGCCAAGCCTCCTTAACTTAATTCTGGTTGATATGTGGTTATTTGATCGTAATAATGCAGCATGATCTTTACCAAAACAACGATTTTTTATCAATAATTCGTGAATAATCAAGCACTTGAGAATATATTCATTCCCCGGTGTTTTAATCGGCTCAATTTTACCGGTTAATGGAATAAATTACGAATAAATATTCCACCGCGAGTGGATCGAGTCAAGGTGCGATCAGACGCGTGCATAATTCATGCACAACTTTTCTCGTATATTTAATCAAGCGAAAGTTAATTTATGCCCTGTTATTTAAATTTTACACGGTAATGACAGTATTTTAATAATCCTTAAGCAAGATTAAGACACATCATGTTTCTTTTATTTAATATATTTAATAATCTTTTGAGATGTAAATTGATAAGTTAAACTAAATACCCACCATTTTTTAATCGGTAATTGGCAATCAAACTAATGCGAATGTATTTAGTCGATAATAGCGAGTCTCGTTCGCACAGCTCGGGTGACCAAAAAAGACTGACGCGGGCACGAGTAACCAGACGGTCGGGCGGACGAAAGTGGGGATGAAAAAATTTTTTTTTGTATTATGTACGAGGAAATTTTAAGTCAAATTCGTCACGCACGATGCGACTAATTGATAGGACTCGGTTGCTCGGGGATTATTATCAAGGGAGCTTTTTTGTACTTTGAGATAAGTCGAATTGACCGAAACAAAAAAAAAAATTTTCTCTCAATTAGGGTAATAGTTAATTATGTATAATTGAACCAAGAGTAATTTATAATTTTTTTTTTTAAATAAAATTCATGGTTTTTTATTATTTGTCTTGTGAACGTAAATCTTACTTTTTGTAATTTTTAAACATTTAAGTAAATGCATAGGCTTGTTCATTGATTTTTGTACATTAAATTTAGTACCATGCACTAAGAAAAATGAAAAATTGCAAGGAATAGTTCTGAATTTAGATGTTTAGGAAACGTAAAGTACTCTTACATTACTCAGTTTAAAACTTAAAGAAAATTTTTAAAAAAGATACTTTTTTTCCAATCAGACGAAAATAAATTAGTAATTTCCGAAAAATCATGTTTTCTCAATAGACTGGTGCATGTTGAGTGGGAGGAAATTGCCAATTATTCCTAGCTCGAGTGATAGAGTGACTGTCTGAAATCCGGAATTCGTCGATTCGATCTTTATCGAATTTTTTTTTATTCATGCAATGTTTTTTTTTTTAAATAAAATTTTTCATCTGCTGGGAATAAAATTCAATCTTTTAAGTTTTCTATATAAGGCATCAAATTCGTGAAGTAAACCGGTAATGTAATGAGATTTTTCGACACAGTAGCCCCCCAATCGGATTTACTTAATCTGATCGATCGTATAAGTCAACTTTTTACCGAAATAAACTTCACAACAAATAAAATGTTTCAGATTTCAGTCCAGTGGCTTTGAAAATCTCGATTATTTATTTTTAATTTTTTTCATTTTTATTTTGAAAGAGGTTCTTAAAAGATGAACTATTTTTTTAAAATTTATCATTGTAAAGATATTAAAAATAATTCTATTCTTCTTAACAATACGATTAATAATAAACTTACATGTTTGTAATTAAAGTATTAAATACTTTTTTATATATTTTTTAATTGTAGCATTATTAATTTATTATAATTATTTAAACTTATTACTAACTATTTATCAATTTCTGAATTATTTATAAACTATGTATACGATTGACTATAGGATGTTCCAATAAATAAATAAACAAATAATTACTACACATTTTGATAAGCTAATCTTAATTTCAATAAGCAGTCTATTATCAAGTAATTAAAAGAAAAATTAACAAACCTTGCAGCTGATTATAAATTACCACGATAATCCACAACTTTCATTTGTAATAGCTTTTTTTTTTACGCAGTCACTCAAAATAATCCGATTTTCTTGTAATTATTTTTTTTTTCGCTCACATAGCACGCATGCAGGAAAAAGACCCCCGGGGCAATTAAGCCCGAGACCGAGTTTAATACGCAGCCCGGTGCGTTTTTAGCTGCCACGCGTCATTTTTTTCTTCCCTTTCTTTGGAAACCTCGAGCGTCTTTAATTAAACTTTGGGTGCACACGAGGAGAGCTTTTATAGTATTTTTTTTTTTATTTCCTTTTCATTTTTCAAATTGTTGTAGTAATAAAAAGATTTTGTACTTTGAACGAAGTTAACTGAGTGAAAAAGAAAAAAACAAAATGATTGTGCTTTTTTAAAATTAATTTACAGTTTTCACAAAGTTTTTCGGGGAATATAGATTGTTTGAAAAAAATCTTTTTGATGATAAAATGTAGTGCGCTGTGACGAACTAAATGATAAAAGTTCTAGTCGATTGAAAATGGGTGAAGTTTGACGCATCATTTTCGCATCATAAAGTTTGGGTAATTTGTTATTTAGAGTTTATAAACAAGTATAAACTTTAAGTTTTATCAATCTAAAATGAACATATTTTATTTTGAAATGTTTCAATAAAAGTACTTTCAATAAAGTAATTGAAAAAGTACCTCAAAAGCGAGTTTTATGAAAATTATTTCCGAGAGGTTTTAATTGCTATGTGATCATACTAAAGATTACAATAATTTGTTTATAAGAAAAGATGAAGATGGTGCATCAATTTAATCAAATCTTTACTAAAAACATTTTTTTTCAGCTTATATATGAATTTGAAATTTTTTTGAAAAGCTTGTTTTCAATTAATAATCATGTCTTACTTTCTGACGCCGGCAACGTCTCCGCGTTCCACCGCCAGCAGGAACTTCTTGTCGTAGAGCGAAAGACTGGCCATCTCCTGGTGGGGCCTGATGACGTTCTCGTCCTCCATCATCCCGTGTATGCTGTGCCTCTGCGAAAACAAAAATTAACTCTAAATCCTCCAACCACCATTTTTTTTTTTATCATTAGACGTTTGTCAAGATTCTCAACGACTCAATTGAAAGAAAGTGGGACGACGCGGCGGGGGGTAGAAAAAAAGAGTTATGAAAACAATAGAAGACAAATTGAAAAAAACTCAGGCCTTGGTGTACCAATTAGCGGGAGTAATGCAACTCTCGTCCATTGTTCTCGTTTTTCTCCGAGCCGATGTTGTTGTTGTTGCGGTTGTATCATCTCGCCGAAGAATTTCATTTCCTGGTATCGATTCCTCCAGCCGCTACTTTTCAATTGTCCAGTGATTAGGTTGATTGCTAGTGTTGATTCAATATGTGAGGGCTGGAAATATTTTCTTTTACCCTTTTTAGCTTCTGTAAATACTCGTAATAATTGAAGTAAATTTGAAAATCCTTGTTTTTATCAAGCAGTTTTTATACTTTGAAAAATATCGCATTTTTAAATCAAATCAGCAAATGACGCTAATTTACTCATTTCAGTTGTCTATTTGTAACTTTGTTGCTTTGAAACCATTTTTCTTTTGTATATTATTTAAAGACTATTTTTTACATAGGTAAAATTTATCATTAATTGCTGAAAAAATCAGAAACGTGGATTTTGTAATTAAAAAGCATCACATTATTTATTACTCGAAAATAACGATAGAAAGGAGAGATTAACATATTTTCCCAAGACCTAGTAAGTAAACAATTCTTTTACAGTGCTATTAGTAAAATTAATTTGTTATCAAATATTTTACAAAGTTAAAGCAATCAAATACCTCAATTGCCATTTAATAGTGATTTACAAAATAAATTTAATCTGTAAACAAAAACCATACGAATAAGTAGACTAATTTTTGACGCGTTCCAGCTTGTTCAGAATATAAATTTTACCGACAATAAAGTATAAAAATTAATTAATTTTCAAAAACGCTACTTCAAAGTACCCACTTGGCAACAACAGATGAGTCGAGTTTTCCCAGGCACGCACGTAAAAACAACCAGCAACCTGTTGAGGTCGCGGAGGCTGAGTAATTGCCTTCATGCCGAGTTCGCGTCGTTGATCACGTTGTTGTCAAGACTGCTTTTGCTTTTAATATTTCAAAATTGATAATTCCAGCTGGATCAACGCCAGCGTCTCGTCTAGTTTAACTTTGGGGTAAACAAATTGATTTGTTTATGTGTTTCGAGATGAGATTCTGATCAATAATTTATAAAACATTACTGTGTTTAACCTGTTGATCCTGATTAAACAACTGAAGTAACAATTATCGTTGTTAGTGAATAAATAATAAGTGCGAGTGTATAACAACCAGAAATTCTGAATTGTGTACAAATATGAATAAATGAACGTTTGTGTTGGTGTTTAAAATCCATGGTCATCTCAAATTTTGAAACTTTTACAAAAAATTAAATTTATTTTTATCGTTTAGTACAGTATACAGACAGAAATTTCATTCTTATTATTGTTCATTAAACAAATTATTATTCTCTGCTCTAAATTTTTGTCCTGCATCTAAAAATGGTCAAATATTACAGGGAATCAGACCTTTTTTTTCAAAACTAAATTCGACCTTCGGATGCGCGCGCGTGTTGAAGGCGCGCCTGCACAGTCGTAGGGAGCGCCTCGGCAAACACACTCGACACTGTAACCCGAGAGTTAATAATTCGGTTGATTTATATTGCTTGGGGTGGAGGGGGAATTTTGTTGGGAGCTTAAGTTTAATTAGATCGATACGAATAACTCTTTGTTTATGCTAAAAATGCAAAATTTATTGAATATGTTCATGCCATTTTTTATTATATTTTAAGTATTAATAATATATTACTTATAATAATTATGCACTTAGTAATGTTAGTTATTTCCCTGTGAATTCAATATTATATTTTGTCAATGAATATTTATTAATATAATTGTAATTATCTATGATGTAATAAATCAATATGATATAAAAATTAATTTTTAGATCATGAAAAGTAAGTAAAACACCACAATTTTGTAATGCAATCACAGCGCGTAAATGCGGTAAAATTAAACCGGGTTGTAATTACTCTTCTGTAAAATTAAAATTTACTTCTTAAACTTACTTCAGCTACAGCTAGTTTTTAATCGTAATTACGTACCGTAAAGAAGTCACCAGTTATTACGAAAAAAAGCTGATTAACTTCAAGTGTTTACTCAATTAACACTTGTCTGGTTTTGATTAACGCAAAGTTAAACTGTCAGATTTCCGGAATATAATTATTTAAAAAAAAATTCGTTTTTGTCTCTTGGGTAAAATAAGTAATTAACAATTGTAATTGAAATTAAGCGTGTCTTAAATTTCCGTGAAATTATCCTGATCCCGGAGGTAGATTCCATTAAGATTATGTATAATACGTGACTGAAATTAAACGCAATCTCAGCTGATCTACTTCGTTGGAAAAAAATTTTTTCTTTTAATTAATAATTTTATTAGTCACATATGCTGACTTTTTCCACAGAGAGCCGTAAATTACATTCATACGGCTCAACTTGAGTTCCGGCTACGTGATGCATGATTTAATAATTTCATTGCCTTGAAAATTTTAAGTAAATAGTTATTTTCAGCTCGCAAAGTTTTAATAGGTTTATCAAATTATAAAAAAACCTTTTGCTTTTATAAAGAAAATATATTAAGTAAGATACTAATTTTTATACCTCATTTATTGCTAAAGACTTAGCAAGATTTTGTCTAAAATTCTAAACTTAAATATTTTTTTCTAATTTCTATTAAAAAAAAGTAATAATTATTGTAGTACTCTTGAAAGCTATCTACTTGTTCGAATGAAAAAAAAAGTTTGACACTTTGGTTATAACTCAATACACTAATTCAAAATCTCTATAAAATTAGATTTTCAAATTTGTTTAAATAGAAACCTTTGAAGGATTTTTTTTTTTTAATTTTGCAACTTACTAAAACAGTAAAAATTTTGAATCAGAATCTTTCAAATGAAAGGCATCATTTCTAAACTAAATACTAAATTTTTTAGTAGTTTTTTAGTTTATTTAAAAATTTAATGCACTATGTATATATCTACATAGCTACATTCATTTTTTTTTGTCTTAAATATATTATTTTTATTTACTCATTTGCTTATTTTTATAACTTTATTTAAAAAAATTGTACTACATAAACTAAAACTTGTAAAACGAAAATTTCTAACTACGTATCTCAACCAATCGCAGTGCAAAAAAATTGTCTTCATTCTTTTTCCGGTTCTCTCTTTCTCGTTGAAAAAAAAGAGAAATTCGAAATGAAAATTGAGATTTTTATTTACGAAGAAGACAGCGGACCGATCGGCTCGAGTTTTCCATGGGATTGGACGGTACGATGAGTTAATCTCGTTAACTCGATCACGGGAATCGAGTTCCAGAGTATGGCCAATTCAATTTCGATGCGGGAGAGAAGCGCGCTGTGACTCCCCGAGTCGTTCATCCCCGTGGCTTTTATTTATCTCTTTATTAACCAAGTTGTAAAAATACTATGATGAATTTTCTTCATCAATTCTTTATATAATTTTTTTTTTTTTTTTTTTTGATTAATCGATTCATCGAGCAGTACAAATGACGGTAGTTTTTCAAATAACTCCTACAAATGATTGATGGATCCTAAATATGTGCAAGAAAATTATATTTTGTATATAATTTTTATTAATTACAAAGATAATTTTGAACGCATAAATTAAAAACTTGTACATGTTCACAATTAGGGATTTTAATGACTGTACACAATAAAAAAAAAAAAAAATTTTCATAAATTTAAAAATTTTACATAAAATCAAGATAGCGAACATTATTGATAATCTGAAGTAACAAAATTTAAGAGCAGATTCTAAAATCATTAAATATCCTTTAATTTTTTATAGCGAAGAGTAAGGGAACGTTCACAAACCACGTGGCCCAAACAGGGGGGGGAGGGGGGGCGATTAAAAGGCTACGAAAGGTTACGTGGGGGTAGGGCTGTTGATTCAGAAAGGCACGTGGTTTTTAAAGTGCATGAATCGATGTTTCGATTCATAATATTTTACTGTTGAACGTTAAAACCGAATCCATGCCTGTCATCTGATTTGCGCCTGCGTGGCCATGTGCAAGTAAAAACTCGTCAAAGTTTTGTTTTGACTATCCCATACGTGCTTGATTATCACCGCGTGTAGGTAGCTTCTGTAGCTCATGGTTCTCTGCACTCTGCAGCTGTTTTGTGATCGGCTATCTCCCAAGCCTCGAACCCCCAAATCCCTGGGCGCCCGAGGTCAACAAAAAAACTGGCTGGCTATCCCCCAAGCTCTAAACCTTCAAGACCCTGAGTGCCCGAGTTCAACAAAAAAACAGATCGGCTATCCCCCAAGCTCTAAACCCTCAAAACCATGGGTGCCCGAGTTAAATTATTTCAAAAATATGAGTGCATTTTAATTAACGAAATAAATAATCTGATCAGTTTTTTTGTTGAACTCGGGCACCCAGGGTTTTGGGGGTTTAGAGCTTGGGAGATAGCTAATCGGTTAATTTATTGAACTTGACGCCCAGGGTTTTAGGGGTTTGGAGCTGATAAAATAATTCATTGAACTCTACGTCCAGGGTTTTGGAGGTTTAGAGCTTGGGGATAGCTGATCAGTTTATTTATTGAACTCGACGTTTTTTTTGTTTTTTTTTTTTTAGACGTCAGTTTTATTGGAGGCGGGGGGGGGGGGTGGACCTCAGGACACTCCCTAGCTGAAAGGAGTTGTTGCGCCCCTGGTATTAAATCATTAAATTATAACTTTAAAAAAAAATGTTTTTAAAATACAAATAGTATACATATTTACAATTTGAAATCGTAAAAAAACCACGTGACTTTAGGGGGGGCGGGGTCGAAAATTTGATAAAAATACTACGTTGATCTTCATGGGAAGGAGGGCCCTTCAAAATCTTCGAAAAAATGACCACGTGGTTTATGAACGTTCCCTAAGTGTAAAAAATAAAATAAATTAAAGATATTACAACTCAATTAAAAGCTTTTTTTTGTGTCTGCAAAATTTTTAACACTTCACAATAGCACCGACTTAATTAAAAAACAGATGAATCATTAAAAAAACTTCAAAAAGTTTGTTTTTTGACTTTAAAATGGTTTCTTTGAGAGCACTTATTTTTCATTTCAAAAGCTTGTAAAGCCATTGGGTTTTCATTCAAAAAACCATCCAATTACCTCAAAGATAAAAGGGATGTTTTTTTTTTTTTTTTTTCTTTTTTTTATCTCAAAAGTCCTTACTTTCAAAATTCATGAAAAAAGTTACACAGGAAAGCGTAAAATCAAAGCTTTTGTGAAAAAACTTTTTCCACTACAAGCTTATGTCGCAGTTTTTTGAACTACTCTGAAAAAAGGATTAATCATTACGAAATTTAATACCCGACACAGAAAAAAATTAAGCTGCCCTTAAATTCAAATTCTCATCCTGATACCGTCGGACGAGAATAAAACATTCAAAATAAAATATTTCCTCCCTAAGCAAAAGTTATGAAAACCGTCGAGTCGGCGCCGAGACGACGACAAAACGTGCGTCATTAGAGGGGTGAGCAGGCTCGTCCTCCACGTTCCGCCTGTAAACCCTGAATTTATTTTTTGAATTCGTTTAGCATGAGTTGTGGAAGTACAACTGAATCCTTCGTTTGTACTAATTTTAAACAAGTTTAGTGAACTTTTTTATTGGTTTTCATGAAGAAAAATTATACATAAAATATGCTTGATAGAAACTTGTGATAGTTAAATTACTACGAACATTGTTTATTTTTAACTTGATTCGAACGATTCATTTTTTATCAGGCTTACACAGTAATTGGAATAAACAAAAATTTTTAAAAGTATGTGTTGGATTACCAATAGAACAATGGTAATTTTAAATTGAAGCCAATTGCGATTTTAATTAAGTTTTAACGAGCTAATTATTGTGAAAACTGAATCAGGGAGTTTTGCTGTCAATTATGCAGTTGTCTTTCAGAACTCAATAAAAATTTTAATACCAAGCAGAAAGACGTAAAAAAAGAAATAAATTATTAAACAAGTAAAATATTTAAAAATTGATTTCATTTGGGTAAAGCCATTAGATTTCTGTATGGCTAAATTGTAGATAATACCGTTTATAAAATAAATCTTTTGAAATTTTTTCATACAATCGTTACTGATATTAAAATAGACAACAATTTTTTATTTTGATGCAATTTTCAGAATATAAAAAAAAATAAATTTGTGTAAATAAAGTACAGTGAGTGCAGCAAGCATCGAAGGCACCTTTCCATTTTCACAGAGTGTGGGACTTCCCAGAATACAACGCCATCTAGATGCACTTTACCCGAAAAATCAGCAAAGACGTTCCGATAAAGAATTTTCAAAAGTTTATAAATCAGTGGATTTTTTGGTAAAATTATCGTATTAAACCAATCGCTTTTAAATATCACAAAATATTTTTAATTTTTTTCTTGAATACAGTTTATATTATAATACACTTAAATAATACAACAAATTCATTGTACGTATGCAAAGTACAAATCATTCAACTTTAAAATATCAATAAACCTATTGAAATTTATTTTTTACAACTAGCTATAGTTAATCTACTTTATCTTTGATCGCAAAATAAGCGATTTTTTCCACGATCTCAGAAGGCAGCGAAAATTCTTTCTTCAAGCCCGAATCGCAAATCGCTTTCTCTTGCGACTGTAAAATGTTTCTTCTCTCCAAACCGTCCTTAAAAATATTATCCAAGTCCCCGGCGAAGTGACGAAATCTTTTCAGAGTTCTCGGCGACTTGAACGCCAGTACGAAATCTTGATTCTTCAGAAATAAAATCAACTTTCTTCTATTCTTGCTCAGCTTGAAGATGTTATACGTCGAGAGTCCATCGCAGATCTCGTGGTTTTTCATTCTTCTCAGCTCGTTCAGACAATCTCTGTAGGCCAGCCTCAACTCTCTGTTGTACTTGCTCTGAAGTCGTTCGGAATGCTTGCTAACTACGCTTTGGTTCTCGAACTGCAGCTTGGCTAGCTCCTTGGCCAGACGCTCCTTGCCCTTACTGCAGATCCAGGGCATGCCGTCTTCGAGCTCCGCTCCGTGCTTCAGAAGAATGTTTATTATTTCCGGTTTGTTGAACTCGCAAGCAGCGTCCAGTACCGACGGCCCCGGTGCCAGCCACAAAACTTCGTTGACTCTGGATCCGTTTCTTATGAGTAAATCTACCATCGATTCGTCGCAGTACTTAACCGCCAGCCACAGGCAAGATTCTTCGAAGGCCGATTTTTTGTGAATGTCTGCGCCTTGTTTTAGTAGTAGTGACACCTTCAAGTACAATATTTTTTTATTTATAATTACTCGAAAATTGATTTTAAACTAAAGGATCAAGTTTGACCGACAGTTTGTGAAAAATTATGAAAATCGAAAGACTAGGATTACTTATACTGATTGAATTCAAAAATAATTTTTGATTAGCAAAAATTGAAAATTTTAGTTTTTTGCAACTTACATAGTCGATTCTTCTGTGTCTGATGCATATGTGTATCGGCGCGTAGTAAAAAACGTCCGAGTCGTCGTACTCATCTTCGTCGTAAACAAATTCGTTGAGGGGCATACCGTAGTTCGTCAGAAATTCAAGGACCTCGAGTCCCAAAGATCCTTGATAATCTTCGTTTTTGATAAGTATGTTTAAAATCTTTCCGACAATGTCCAAGTTACCATTAGTCTTCGACAGTTCGGGCTCTTCTTCTTTCAGATTCTGACCAATGGAATCGTTGTTTTTATTTTTCAGGTAGAACTTTATCAAGTTTAGTTGACACTTGGCCACCTTCAATTTAGTGGCTTCCCAAGATTTCCTGGTAATTTGAATTTTTTCCGCTAAGGAGCACATCTAACAAAGTAAACTCTTATTTATTTTACGGTTTTTTATTTTTTTTATAAATTTATTGTCGATATGAGCTAATTCTACTTTATTTTGGATAAAATTTTCACGATACGACGAAAGTTTGTAATTTTTTTTTGAATTTTAATTAGTATGAATATGTAAAAGCGTTCTATTTTTTACTAACCTCAGCGTACAAAGATTCAACAGATTGAACCATCTTGGTTATTATTGTTTTTCTGTAAGCACTAATTTTTTTTTTATCTTCACGCTGGTTTATTCAAGTTTTTGAAAGTTCGAACGTACAAGATTAACTTTCAACCTTCAGGTGTAGTGTGTACTTTCTTAATCCTTTAAGCTCTGAGGTCTGAATAGATAAATGTTGTCGACTGTCGTTGTACGTCAGCGCCATCTGGCCAAATATAGAACCAATTTAAAAAACAGGAAACACTTTTTCAAAAATATAATTTTTTAAATTTCAAAAAATAATTTTTATTAGAATAATATTTTACAGAAAAAAAATTCATAATAAATCATAAACTTTTAATAAAAAATATTTCCGTTAACTTGTATACTTACATTATTAATAAAAGCAATTTTATTGCCAAAGAAAAAGTTTCAAATTTGAACCTTAAAAAATATTTTTTCAAAAACAAAGATCATAAATTTTTAAAATACCTTGTAAACTAAGTAGTTTATCGCCTCAATTTTCCGAGAAAAAAATAGACTTTATATTAAATTATATTTTGATTGTTATACCAATCCAACTAAAAGTTAATTCATGTTGCACCAAATTGAATTTACTTATCGCTTGCCCCAAAGAAAAATAAAGACATGATAGATCGAACTTAGCGTATAGGTTACATCAGCCCCAAGCGTGACGCAAATGGGCGTCAATCTTTAAAAAGACTTCTGAACGATGATGGATCGACTGATCTTTGACAATAGACGCAGTTGGTTTAGCAAACTAAAAATGTAAACGAAATTCAATGATATACGATATATTCAGGGCTGCGAGGCATAAAAAAGTTTTCAAGTTGGTCGACTGCTTTATTTTTTTTTTTTCTTCGTAAGTTTTATCATCTACGTGGATTTTTAAAAACTTGCGTACGCATTATGAATAGGGAAAATATTATAAGCGTTGCAGAAAAAAGTTTGAGATTTAGATCATTTTTATCCAGCAATAAACTTTTGATTGGTCCCACATTCGTGACTTTTTCAAAATTTTGTTATATTTATCTGAGAAAAAAAATAATGCGCTTGCAACTTTCAAGTAAAGTAAGTTTCCAAGTAGTAACTTTCAAATCTTAAAAATTTTTATATCGGACCTTTTTTTTTTTTTTTTAAATAATACTAAAAATTTAAACTTAAGTACTGTAAATAAAAAAATTGTAATAAAAAATTTTATTTCAAGAATTCATAAAAACCCGAAAATAAAAATTCAATCAACAGAAATTAAAAAGTAGCCCGTGTAGGTGGGCCAAAAATTGGATCTCCATACGTTTTTCCATCTCGCAGGAAGATGTTCGATAGCAATAAACCGAAGAGATTCAAGTTGGGTGCATGAAGCGAGCTTCCGAATGATATCAACTGCTTCTTTTTCTTCCATTTCTCTTTCTCTCTTTCATTCCGCGAGATTGACGGAAAATCCAATTTTCACGGTTCCTCCTCGTTCCAACCCCCCCGTTCGTAAAGGTATTATACGTGCGGACAAAGATGAATGAACGCACATACGCGCGTATAACGTTTCGGAGTTTTATATTTCACATGTATATATGTTTTAACTGTGGGAACTCGAGTTGAACCCAGAATCAAATCAAGCGCAAGCTTTGAATGAAAGTTGTTTTTACGAAATTCTATATAGTGCACTGAAAAGAAAATTTTTCCGCAGTATGGTATTGTAAAATATTTTATGGTTTTATTTTTTGGTTGTACGCAATGTAATATGTATTTTTCGTAACAAAGGTGTAAAAAAACTTTTCACGCACCGAATGTTACGAATATTTTTTTTTTCATCATTGTTACGAACAGTAATTTTTTACGATTTTATAGTGCGGAATGATTGCTTTACAAATACTTTTTAAATTTTTTTACTTTTTTATAAGTGTTTGTAAACTATTTTACGCACTAAAATCGATGCTTAAAAAATAACTTTACGCATACTGTAAAAAAAAAAAAAAAAAAATTCGATTGAAATATCCAAAAACCAAATAAGTATTAAGGGCAATGAATCACATGCGAGAATCTTGACTTTCATACCTAACCTAAAAACCTGATCGAATAAAAATGATTATTTAAAGGCGCTGAATCTTGACTTTCATACCTAATCTACACTCAGAGAAAGGTTTGATTGGGTCAACAATATATTGTAACATCTAAGATGCCATAGTTGATATAGAGACAATGATGCACATTGTAGCAGTAACAATATCATGGCAGCGCTGACTAAATGCGGGTTAACATGTTTCTAGTAACACTGGTATAGCACAACTTATTTTTAAAAAATTTCTTTTTTGTGATTTTGGTATAATTAATGTATTTAATGAATAGTTTTAATCTTAAAAAATATACTTACAAATGATTATAAAAATCACAATATTTAAGAAATAATGACTTCAATTGAGATTTTAAAAAATAGCTAGGTTAGGTTAGATTTTTGAATATTTGCTTTGCTAGTCGCAACGATATGTATTATTATCCTTACCATACGTATTGTAACTGCTACAATATTTAGACTATTGAGGGAACAAAGAATATTTAATTGGTCCAATCAAATCTTTCTCTGAGTGTAAAAACTGAAAATCGAACGAAAAATTGAAAAAATCTTATCGACAGACTAACCTTGACCTTCTTGTCGATCTCGGGCTTCTCGAGGAGGCTCATCTGCTGTCCGGTGGGTCCCAGCTTACTGGTGGGACTCGGGGGCGCCTCGGGGTCGAAGTTGACGTGCGGGTGTGCCACCCCAGACAACCTGGCGGCGCCCGGGGCGAGGAAGCCCCGGGGCCGCGGCGTCCCCGACATCCTCAGATGCCCGGGCTGGCTCTCGCTACCTTCGTCGGCGCTTCCTCCACCAGGGGATCCCGAGCCCCTGGCAAACTGATCCTCATCTTCGCCCGCGCTTTCTGGAAATTCAATTTTTATTCTGTTATTACTTAGTTTTTAGAAAGCTGAGTAAGCTTACAAGAATATTGATAAAAGCTTTTTCATATTTTGATGTTCGAGACCATCTTTGCTGTAACACCTTAAGCCGAGTAAAATAATTATTCTGCCTTGAAAGCGTGTTTTCTTGAAATCATGTTTTTTTACTTATTGTGTTATTGCATAGAAAGGCTCCTTCAAAAAATTATCAGTCGATTAACGAAAACGTAATTTACATGTGTTAACTCTTACTTTGGTTACTAAATAAAATATTAATAAATCAGAAGTTTTTTTTTTTTTCTAAAATTGTAATGGGCCCATAGCCTGTACACTTGAATAAAATAAATAAAAATTACTTTTATACATCTGATTGTAAGTATAATTTACATATTTAAAGTACATATGTACACCAGCCGGACACCATATCGTTCCGAGGTTTGAATTAGGCGCTCGAAATTTGACCGTCAACCCAAAGTTTTTGCAAAAGTGCCAACCTCTGGGACGGGTAAAAAAATTATTTTCATAAAGTAGGGTTAGCTTGACAAGTCTGAAATAAATCAATGTTGATCATTGACATCGACTCTCTAACCCTACTTTATGAAAAATAATTTTTTACCCGTCCCAAAGGTTGGCACTTTAGCAAAAACTTTGGGTTGACGGTCAAATTTCGAGCGCCTAATTCAAACCTCGGAACGATATGGTGTCCGGCTGGTGTACATTAATTGCATGAATTTTTTTGATTCGATTAAATGTACTTAAATTTTTGTAAATTACTTTTTTTTACTTGCGTTTATTTTAAAACAGATAAAAATATATTTATTTCTTTTTACAGGTAAAACCCTAAAGTAAACAATCAATAAAATCTTTATACGTCGTGCTCTATATGTGGAAACATCAATTTCATACTTTCATCGAGTAGAGCCAATCCGGAAAATATTGACCTCCACGCGTACTGGAAAACGAATTTCCTTAGAAATATATTTTTCTTTAAAATGCTTTTTTCCCCCACCACTCCACGGATCAATCGTATCGCTTCTTCCTCGAAGCACACTCACGCTAAAATGGATTGATAAAACCATAGAAATACCGTAATTAGAGAATTAAAAAAAAACTTTGAAACATCGGACTCGAGAAAAAAACCTTGAGTTTAAGGAGCTTACGCTAAGGAAACGGAATTAATTCCTCTCGACAATTTCACGTCTGAATAAATTAAGAAAGAGATCTCTTTTGTTGTTTTCTTAAATCCTGTGTCACCGCCACGGCTTCCGAAGTCAACGTACTTTTTATCGTACAATAGACAATTTTTTTTTATATTCAATGAATTAAAATATCTTCATTTTTTACATATTTTTCTCGTGTTTTCGGGATCCTAAAAATTTGAAAAACAGTGCAATACTTTATCCCCCGACGACGTTCATGCGAGTGAAAAAGGAATAACAAATCGAACATTTTTTTCATCCCAGTGTCGAACACCGAGCAATAGACCAAAATTTACGCACTTTCAGCCCGTTTTCATTGTTTTTTTTTTTTTTTCGTTCCTCCCCCTTTTTCCGCTGACGGAAAATTTATCTTTATTTATGGCCTTCCTTCGTACAATTTATTTCCGAGTCAATAAATGACGACTGTCACGTATAGTAGTTTTTGAAAAAAAAAAAAAAAAAAAAAATGATGAAGAGCTGGAAAATGGTACAAGAACAATAGGGATAAAAAAAGTTTTTGACCTACGAGCAACAAAGTTTGTCTCTTAGGTACGAACTTCGGGACGCAGTAGAGAAAACTCGATTTGGTCAGACGAGCGTGTAACGCGTCCGAGGCTTTTTCATTTTTCCGGACTTTAAACTTATGTATTCTCATAAGAATTTTGGATAATCTTGAAGACGTAAACAAAATATTGTTTTAAGTTGTGTGTCTAAGTAGTGCTCTGTATATTTTGTTTCTTGGAATTCACATGAAGATTAAAAAAAAGACAAAAACATGTGTGCAAAGAAAATAATAAATTTATATAAATGTTAATAATAATTTTACTTTGAAATCTAAAAAAAAAACTAATTCTGCAATAAAATATCTTTCTTTACTCATAAGAATAAAAAATATAAATAAATTAAAATAAAAAAGCTTGTTTCTTAGAATTTTAAGTAGTTTAAAAATTAATAAATTTATATTTATTTTCAGTAGTTTGACGTATAGTTTTTTACACATAGTTCGTACTTTGGTCTTACTATTGAACTTATTTCTTAGAATTTCAGATAGTTTCAGTGCTAATTTTTCGATAAAAAATCTTCAATAAATCAAAACTTTAAAACATAAAGTCAATGTCACGTACATAGGATACTTTAAAGTCCCCTAAAATTAAGGTTAACGACATCTCGGCGATGATGATGATTTCATCAAAAGTTACGATCCGCGAAATTTCCCGTGTACACGTATCGCACTCTACCCGAAAAACCTTGCCGACCCAGATTTACGTCAAAGCTTCCCTCGTAAACGGATGCTTAATAGCCTCGTCATCTCGTTATTACAACCTCTACTGCACGGAATATAAAGAAGGGCTTGCACTCTGTTTTTTATGCGGTCGGACCAAGACTAATTGACGATGGTATCGATTTAAATTTGATATTTTAAATAATGTCTTTGTGTTTTAATTCAGGTAATTAAACACTTTTAGAGCTTACTATGTACAGGCTTAATAAATTTATTTATAATTTTTTAAAATTACTAGTATCGTATGTTAGAAAATGTTCTTAATGTAAAAGTTTATAAAACTGATCAAATATTTATAATATCTTTAAAAAGTTAGAATATTAGTATACATATATTAGAAATAATTTAATAACCTATTATATTAGAAAAAAGGTTTGAATAAGTTTCAAAGAATTATATTGAATAATTTTTGAACCTCTATTATTTAAACTAAGAAATATTTGTTTTTTTTTTTTTTTTGTATGTAGTAGGCTATATTTATTGATTTTGTATAGCTCAAGTTATATTATTGATACCTGAAATGATGAAAACTCAAGTGATGTGTAGTATATACTTTAGTTAATAATATAAAAAAGAAATTTATAGTTTGAAAATTTCGATCGTTGTCCAACAATAATTTAGATACATCAATGGACATGTGTTTAACAGTAGATTAAGCCATACCTATAATTTTCATTTTCAATTTGTTGTTTTTCATTATCTTGAAAAAAAAATACGATGCAAAAGCATATTTTTAATCTCAAGTTCGAAACCGTTAACGAGAATCCGGGGTTACGGGAAACTCCTTAAAACCGTTTACAGGGTAAAAAAGATGGGACCGCAAGAACGAGGAGGAGGAAGATTAGATGGGAGGAAAGATGGAAACTGCTGCTATTATATGCATCGTTAAAACCGATGCCCGGATTTTCCGCAATTTTCCAACGACAAAAGTTACTTTTTCGGATTTACGAGCCACGGATTACTCCTGCGAGTAAATGTTTGTTGATACTCTTTTGATGGTGAAAAAAGTTCAAGAGCTAATATTTTTCCGATACTTTTTTTTTAACATCGCGCTGAAGTTTTTCATTCGGCCAGAAGGAAATTAATAAACAATCAATCATGGTTTATTTTAATCTTACATAAATAGCACACCAGTCATTTACAATGGCTGTGGGCTTGTCAGTTTCACTGTACCGCAAAAATCTCGTACTATATAGTGTTTATGATTTTTTTTTGTAATTTATAACTATTACTTATTATTTAACTAATAATTTTTATGACTATTATACTCCTCATCAGGAGATCTATACTCAAAAATTGCATATTAACACAACGAAAATTCAACAAAAGTATAATATTATAAAATCAAAAAGACTCACTGTGCAAATAATAGTACCAAACATAAATTAAAAAGAATATTTTAAACGATATAAATAATTGTATATGAACAAAAATAATAATTTTTTTTTTACAGTAGGTATATGTTAAATACAGTTTATAAGAATTTATTCAAGGATTCAAATACTTATGTATAAATCAAGATAGCCTTTACAATTTTTATAATACAAAATTATCATTACCAACATTATTGAGAGACCCACGGCATTAAAAAATTTTATTTTTCATTTCCAACTTTACGTTCGATTACATTCGAGGTCAGATTTGACTTTTCAAACCATTACCTAACGTTTACCTAATATAAAAAAAAAAAAAAAAAAAACTTAAATTACACCGTCAGCGAGGTAAAAAACCCCGCGACATGTTCAAAGCAGTCCAACAACAAACAACAACAAATTCCAACTGTATAAAGTTACATCGTAGGGGCGAGGTAAGAAAAAAGGGAAGAAAATCGGTCGAAGTCGAAGCTGAGTTCAGAAGCGCCGAGCTGCACGCGATCCGCTGCTGGTGCTGGTGTTGTTGTTGCCTCATCAATCTTCGGCAGGTCGCGGCCTCCTTTGCTCCAACCCCCCACCCCCCACTTCGGCTTGCAGTTTCTGAGAGGTGTTTTCGGGACCTTAACCGTAACTGTTACTGAATTTCTTTTTTTTAGTTAGTTGGGTTAGAAAGTAGATTTTTTTAAATTAATTTTGTATTTGGATTCAGAATTATGAAAGTACATTTTTTTGTATCAGAGCGATTAATTTAAATACGTGAAAAAATAATACTTTTGTTAGAAGTACCATCCTTATATAATTACTTTCAGTTCATTAATTAATTTATTTATTTTATTTATTTATAAATTTCGAGTAAGGTAAGCCTTACCAGACTCGTATGGTTACAAGTTATAAAGTTTAAAGAATAATATAATAGTGAAATTCAATTATTAAAATAATTCTGATATTTTTTACTTTTACAGCTTCACCATACTCTGAAAATTCATATTTCTGTATTTATTTTAAGTTGTGTATCTTGAACATTTATGGTAAATTTACTAATAATAAATCAAAGCAGAGTATAATTTAATGTGTAATTAGATGATAATTATCAATAAAAAGGGTCGTTAGCATTAAACATTTAAAACGATACTAAAAAGGTTATCCGTCCCGCATAGAATAATTACTTTTCATAATAATGTAAAATGTAAATTTTTCATAAACATATATTAACAGCTCGATTAAGCTATCAAAAAAAATTTCTTGAACCTCTCAAACATTTTCCATCAAAACAATAGTTTTCAGAAAGTATTTATTAAACACCTGGCATCCCGAGGTGACGCTATCAGTATCAAAGTATCGATTCCGACAGCAAATAATTGGAAACATAACCGGTAATAAACCCGCAGCTCAGTCCCACTCGTCATCAAGCTCCCCGTACGCGTCCGGTAAACACAAACGCTAAATTCGACCGAAATACGTTATAGCGTGCGCAAATATCGGTGCACGGTCACGCTTCATCGCTTTGTTTAAGCTCGGGCGTATGCAAAGTTTCTTCAATTTTTCACGAGCTTGATTTTAGTTTGGAATTTTGGTTAGCGTTCGATTTTGAGTGTGCTACTTGTAACTGCTGAATTTATCGCGATGTTTGATATTTAGATTCTAGGCTTGGTCTGATGTATTCTACTACCTACTGTATAATTGTTGTACATACATTGTACTTGAGAATTTTTAGTTTCAGTATATCATAAATTTATAATTAGTACTATATTAAATTCTCGACGTAGTGTTATATATATTCAATAACTATATTATCAAATGTTAACATATCTTGTATAATATGCCATAATTATAAAGACCATTGTTGTAAATCATACTAAAAAATGTTTAAATGTTTATTCCATATTTGATATAAAATATATGCAACAACAAATGTTGTATATTATTCTAAGTATAATGCAGTAGTACTTATATATTTTCAGATGCATGGTTTTAGATTGTATTGTAAATCATCGCTTGAAATTTTAATCAAGAAAATTTCAGGAAAACCTTTTTTTTCTAAGTATTGAATATTTAAAGTAAAAATTTAACATACTTTTGGAGCGAGAAATTTTTCATTTGGACCTGAGTTTGAAGAATATTTTACGCGGAGCAAATGAAAGTGTACATTTTATCAGCGTTATTTTCACGCGACTTCATTAAATACTGATGAAAATGCCCGCATTTATACATTGAACAAAAATTACAATTCCAACCGGGCTTTTGTAATGCAAAAAAAAAAAAAAAAAATACATTTAAACGTAAATTCCCAAAGATTTACCTACGCTTTTTGAATTTGAAAAATCTTCATCAGAGCATTAATTCACCAAAAATTTATGGAATAAATTTTCCGGCTCTGCATCAGGTTGACAAAACTCTGTTAGAGTTTAAAACAAGTACTAAGTGAATTTTAACTGAAAAACAGCATTTTAAAACATCTTTTTAATGGTAAACGTTGTTTGTATGTATACTGTTTTGTAAAATCAGTTTAAAAAAACCAGCTATCAAATTAAATTTAAGTTTAGATAGATCCGAATTTAAACTTGGAAATTTTTTTTAGTTGTTTACAAATAAATTATGAATATTATTATTCATTAATAGCTATTGAATCATTACATAGATTCCATGACATGATTTTTGTACATAAATGTCTATACCAAAACTACTTGGAGGATGAAAATTATGTATTTAAATTGAAATCCAGACCCTAATCAACAAATAGACAATTTATACATGAAGAATACTTTTGCAAGAAAACGGATATCCTACACACTACTACTTTCAGGCTCAGAAAAAACTGGAATAATCTAGATGATATTGATAGAACTACTCATGATCTCAATATTTTCTCAAGTTCTCTAAAAACAAAGCTTTATGCTTTTAACTAGTAATAATGATAGTGTGTATAAGTTAAACAAATTGTGATATGATTATATATACATATATATTTATATATTGAATCCTACTTTATTGCATATTCTAATCATGTTAAAAATTTGAAATTATAATTTTAGTTATTTAATGAAATCAAGGAGCTAAACTCAACATTGTTATCTATTGTAACCATATATTATCTCTTAATTAAACTGTAAATTCGTATGAATATTTTGTAATGGAATATATGCCCGTATATTTAAATAAAATAAAATAAAATAAAATAAAAATTAATTTTACAGTTTATTGAATAAATAAATAAATAAATGTAAACTTTTTAGTTTATTTCAAATCCAAAAAAAATAATCTGGATTTTTTAAGAAAAAATTTTGAATGCTGAATAAAAATAATAAAATCCATTTTATGGACTCATTCTAATAAATGGCCAGAAACAAGCCAAAAAATGCCCAATTTTGATTATGATTGCTACCAGGGATTGTCAATTTTTTTAATCAATATGTTAAAAAGTTCAACTGTCTCTACCGTACTTCTAAGTTCATAATTTTCACAAAGTAAAATAAAACATTTGTCTTAATGAGTACCACCACACCCAAATCCCTACCAAAAACTACATCTCCTCTAAAAACAAAACAAATCAAGACTCGGAATTGAAAACAAATTGGGAATCAGGGATAACATCCGCAGGTACCAGCACACAAAAGACGTCGTTCGGTTACGGTATACAATCAGCTTCACGCCCGGCCGTAACTTCGTTTAACGAGCCGAGCCATGTGCATACTCGCTTTGAAGATTACAATGCATCGCGGCGCTACAAGTGTATCCCAATAGCTGCAAACTCACCCTTCTTTGACGGGCACTTGGCAGTATCGGAAATTGCACCGGCGTTTCCCCAAGCTATTCGGGTCGCATGAATGATTTTCGCGGATACGTGACTCTGCGACTCTTTCGGCACGGTGTGTGTCATTGAAGAAAAAATGTTACTGGGTTGTTGTTGTGGGGGAAGGAGAGTTATTCGACTCGAGTGTTGCGAGGGATGTTTGACGACTTTTGATTGAGGTGCTTTGTTTTTCTTCTTTATAATAGGGTTGGCAACCGGTACTTTAAAAATATATATTTTTAAAAATACTCGATTTTTAATGAATTTTAACATTTTTTTTTAGAATTTTTAAATCAAAATTGAGCAAGAAGAAAATTAAGAAAAGTTTTTAAAACTACGGGTTTATGACGTCATTAACCCGAAATTCCATTAAAAGTATATCTATATATATATTGAAATTTTAAAAAATTTAAACACTTGTAGTTCCTTTAATTTTAGTTTTTTTTTAAAAAAGAAAAAATACGTGTCGATTATTTTTCGATATTTAAACTAAATAAGCAAAAAAATATTATAAATTTCAAAAAGTTGCCAACCCTATTATTAATATGGAATTTTTTGTAAACCATGATAAGTAGTATTTTTATGGTCTCTAGTTCAAGTAAACATATATATACTATATGTTAGGTAAAAAAACACCATTTTTAGTTTTTACCTACATATTTCAATCAAATGATATTTCAATCATTATTCCGAGGCTCTAAAAATTTTAAACTTACTAAAGAAATTAAAAAAAAAATAAAGTAAGCCTCTATTTTTCAAACAGATATTTTGATTTATTGTCCTATGGTAAGAATAGAAAGAGATTGAAGTCAGTTTTGGCCTGTTAACAGGTAGTTTACAGAACAAAATTCTAGCAACTGGGCCAAAATTGACCACAATCTACCCCAAAAATTAAAAATATACCGATAAATTTTTTCTTTGAATTTTAATTATGAATTCATTTACCAATTACGAAGCAACACGAATTTTTTGTTGTCAATTATAAGTTTCTCGAGACGTCCAATCAGAGTTTTCACAACCTCAATTTATGAAAAGGACGGAACAACCAACAAACGAGCTCGCGATTGACGGTTCGCTGAGCCCGCTGAAATCAATTAAAAATTCATCAATACAAAGCCTCCTTCCCCCCCCCCCCCCAACACCCGGGCTAGTAAAAAACAAAAGGAGAATAATGTCAACTCGACTCAGCGCTAATTTCGGCGACTTGACAGTAAATCCATCCCTCTTTCATCTCGGTTTTAAAATTGCTTTCAGTATTTTTCCATGACCCGGGTCAAAGGGGGTACGAAAAAAATTTTTGTTCGTAATACACCTGCAGGCCTGCCCAAAATAGGTGTATTTTATTTATAGACAACTCGATATTGCTTTTGTGTTCTTCGGTTCATTTTACATAAATTCCAGTGAAGAACGCATTTTGATGTAAAAAACGTTTCGGTTTTTTCGAGTTGAGCGATGAAAAAAAATTTCAAAGAAAAACTAAAAATTGTTTGAAGTGTTTTTCAACAAGAATTAAAAAAAAAAAAAAAAAAAAAATCATTGAAAATCAAACTTTAAGATATTTAATTGAAACTATAGAGCATCATAAATAGCTTCATTTACAGACGTTAATATTTTTAAGTAAATTTCTTTTCTGTTAAACTAAAATTTTAAAACTCGAACTTGTAAAGCATTTTACTCTTGCAGATCGAAAATTTAATTCAAACATGTAAATTCAATATTTTTTTTTTGAAAATTTATTTACGCAGAAAAGGTTTTTTGGAACGTCTACTTTTGATTTTGTTTGTATATTTTTCTAACTTTGTTTAAAAAAAAAAAAAAAAAATTAATATCATAGGCTTTTTTTGTATATAATGTATTATAGCAGCCATTAATTTTTTCTTTTATTTCAATAAGCTTTCACCAAATTTTTTTTGAAAATTCCTTCAAATTAAAACCGCAGTTTAAAAGGAAGACGTTTAAGTAGAGGGAATTTAATTTGACGCTTCGTCGAACTGGTGTAAACGAGTTTGGGTAGGGAAGAAAAAAGACCTTAGAGCCTGAATGGGATATCGAACCGTTCGAGCAATTGTAAAAATTCTATGCGAAAGGAGCATTGAGTTCGGCTTGTTTTCGTTTGCTGTACCTCCGGGTATTTCACGAGTGTTGATTCGATTGTCCACCCGAGTTTACGGACTTACCGTTTTATTTGAATTTTCTTACTTTAGAAGTTTTTTGTCAAGTAATCAGTGTTACCAAGTAAGTAAGCTAGTTACAAAAGTTAAAATTTATTTTAAAGCTTAGTTCTAAATATTAACAAGCCGTATCTTAATAAAGTACTTTATACAGGTAAATGCAATTTAATCATTCCAAACAAATCTACATTAGCGAAGTATGCTATTCTTTCGATGATCTCAGAAGGTAAATGAAATTGTTTATCTAAATCAGCCTCGTACAACTTCTTTTCTTGAGCCTGTAAATATTTTGTTCTTTGAAGAGCTCTTTTGAAAAAGTAGTTCATTTCATTGCCCCAATAACGATATTCTGTAAAATCTTTGAGTGAGCTGAGAGTATCAACAAGTTTTTGATTTTTTAACAAAAAAACCATTCTTTTAGTTTGATTACGCATTTTGAAAATATCATACAGTGATAAGCCATCTTGTAATTCTTGATTCTTCATCTTTTGCAATTCTTTTAAGCATCTATTAAAAATTGTATTCATTGTTTCATCATTCTGCACATATTCTAAATTTTTGTTACAAAAAGGCTGACCTTCAAATACTAATTTTGCTAGTTCTTTAGAAAAATTAAATATTACAATCAGATTGAAAAACCATGGATTATCATCTGAAACATCAAGATCTGCACCATGTTTCAACAGCATGTATACAATTTCTGGTTTGTTCATGTTACACGCTTTTTCAAACACAGACTGTCCAGAGAAAGGTATTCTGTAATTGACATTAGCACCATTTTTTAAAAGTAAGTCAACCATAGATTCATCACAAAATTCCACAGCGAACCAGAGAGAAGATCTTGAAAGATAACCAGCTTCATTCATATTAATATCACTTCCATAATCTAATAACACAGAAACCTAAAAATCATAAATTTTTTTGTTATAAATTTTAATGCATTTTAATCCTGAATATATTTTATTTTGTAACTATGCACTAAATTTATACTAAATTTATTTTCAATAAATTATGATACCAATTACAATCTTAAATAGATTGTATTTGTTTACTTAGAGATTCTAATTTACTTATCACTTTTTTTGTTTTATACACACAAAGTCAATGTTATTATTTCTAATGGAGAAATGTAGTGGAGTCAAAGTGTCAGGGCAGTTGTCATCCTCATTGTTACAGATGAATTTGTTAATTGGCATTCCATAATCAAGCATGATTTTTAAAATTCCTATCTTCAATAGTTTTGGGAGATTTTCTGCTTTAAGTAATTTGGAAAACGCTTTACTGATGATTTTTTCATTTATATCAATTCCAGCAATGACATGGAATTTTGTTAATAAAAAATATTTATAACATGGTATCAAAATTGTAGTATCAAGATCGGATTCATTGTAATCATGTTGACTCAGTAAATTTAAAAAATGGTTGTTGTTTAGCTTGATCTTTTTCATTGCATCACTCACAATTTTTGTGATAGTGATAATTGAATTTTCCCGATTTTCTATAATGAAAAAAAATCTTATTTTGAGGATTTAAATTTTTTTTTCAGAAATCAATAATTAGACGTACCAGGATCGCGCGAAGCCATTTGTTCGATTAAAGAATCAGAAAACTCTTGGATGTAAACTTCGAGATCAAATAATAACTTCTCTTTTCTTTGTTCCAGCTTCTTCAACTTCATCTCCACTGTGTCCATGACTGAAGAAGATCCTTTTTTAGTATATACGTTTGCACCTCGATTTTCTATAATGAAAAAAAATCTTATTTTGAGGATCTAAATTTTTTTTTTCAGAAATCAATAATTAGACGTACCAGGATCGTGCAAAGCCATTTGTTCGATTAAAGAATCATAAAACTTTTTGATGTCAACTTCGAGATCAAATAATATCTCCATGTCCGTTGTGTGGCGCATGACTCAAAAAGATTCTTTTAGTATATATGATATATCCTACGTTTGCACACTTGCCACTTGTATGCACTTGCATGAGTTGCCCCGAATATAACCTCCAAAACGGCTTCAGCTAATCAGCTGATTCAGATTTTCAGAATTCAGATGGGTGCGGCTACATGGCAAGAAATTTTAGCGCGGAAGCGAGACTGCTTAAACTTATCAGCCAATCTCATTGGATCTTTATGTTTGAAAAGAGCTGTCATTGGCTGAACAGATTTGAACAGGTCCATTCCCACGCTGAATTTTGTCCCATGTAGCCGCTCATTGAACAACTTTTTATGTACAAAATTATATGATCACTAGTAAAAAAAAAAATTTAACTAAATTAATTAAAAAGAAATAGCATAACCTCAAATGTATTTAAAAGTAGTTGATTTACAGTCAAACTAATATTTTTTATAAGTACCTACAAATATCAAAATCAGAAAAACGATATTTCCATTTACGAGAACGCAAATTTTAAATCCGATCAAACGCGTGAAAAGAAAGAATCGGAAAGATTTATCGACAACATCTGGTTACAATTATCGACGAGGAGTCATTCTTTTATCTCCGCGACGATATCCAGAGCTTGTTATTTTTCTCGGAACCGATCAGATTTTTCACCGAGTGCAGATGAATCAACCTCCTCGACTTCATAATTTAAAACTTTCTTTGTCGGATTGTTATCATTCTCGAAAAAAAAGTTTTCTTTTCAAAAGTATGGCTTGATTCTTTTCTCGAGAGTCCTACCAAAATTTTTTTTACAAAACGCTATAAAGTAATATTACTTTTGCCACAAGTTTGAAAAAAAAAGTTCGCTTTACGATACTTCTTTTTATCCGCTCTTTCTCCGTGTAGTTTGCGCACTTCTGCGGGGGAGAGCTAAAGAAAAATGCTCTTTACCGTGGTGGGAAAACCCGCGAAAAAATAGAAAGAAAAAGCACACTGAGTGGCGTAAATATAAAAAGCTCGAGGCGCAATAAAAATCGTATCGGTTTTTTTTTTAAATTATTAACGTTGTCACGTGGTAAACTGAGAAATCAACAAAAAATTTAACTGAGATTTGAAATGTTTAAAAAAATTTATTTGGTTTTATTTATTTTAATCAAATGTACGTAACAAAATTCCGTTAAAATATAGATCGTCTGTAGTTTTTCTTTGCAATAAATTAAAAAAATAATATAAATAAAATGTCGATGACAATAAAATTCTTTTACAAACTGACGAAGGTCCATGATTTTAAATTTTTAAATCCAGTTGAGGCACGCAAATCCGCAGTTCATTTTATTACTGTATTTAATTTTGAATAGGAAAATTCGAACGAAACGTACTTTACAAAGTTTGAATTATTTAAGAAACATCGTTCAATCAATCCGGTGTTGAATAATTCACTCGCAACAATATTCGAGATAAAAATGAAATATTCAATATCTGCAATCGATCATTCTCCTTGGATCTCCTCGTTCATCAATCCTCGAGTATTAGGTTAATTCAAAAAACTCCTTTCAGATGCTAAAAACGAAAAAAAAAGTTGCTCGCTCAAACATTTGCAACCCAAAGGCCGAAAATCCGTTCGATCAACCCTAAAAAAATTTTTTTGCCTAGTTTGAAGATTAACAAATTATTTTTATTTTTATCTCTGCTGAAAAAAAAAGAAAATCAAAAGTGGGATGCATGGTTTTAGACTTGGAGAGAAAGTGTTGGAAAAATATCAGCTCGACCAAGTTTGTTTTTTCTTTTTATTTTTGCTTTCCATTCTTTTACGAGGGGAAAAACTTTGTATGCATCAAGCACGTCCGATGGGAAAACAGTATTTCGTTATCCAGGGGATCGAAAGATTCCTCGCGAGCTTTTTGTTTTTGCTTTTTTTTTTTAAATGAGTTGATGCAATCCTAACTTGATAGAATAATACAACTGTAAAAAGCTTTCAAGTAATACAGTATTTTGGATAAAAAGATACAAGTATAATAATTGATACGTGTAAGCTAGTAAGTTAAAAATTCGATTATCCCAGCGAAGAAAAACTTTAGCCGAAAATTTGCCACGAATAAAGTGACAACAGAGTCACTTTTGATGATAAAATGTGGAAATGAGTTTTGCTATAAAACTGTTGATACATTCAAAAAAAAAATTCTCGACTCCCTTGCCACGAATAAAATGACTTCTGAAGGTAATCAGCTTAATTTAATTTAAGCTGGAAATTTTATCGAAGTTTAGAAATAAATATTTAACTTATATTACACATACGATTGCAAATAATATTTAATAATGTAAATTTATAATAAACTATTTATGATCTGATCCACATCTTTCATAAATTTATAGCAAAAGACAAATATTCTGTTTGTACGTGTGAATAAATAATAAAAGCAATAACAATTAATAATTCAGAGAAAACTTTTCAATACAAATTCAAAGCAAATAGACAATTACCGATGAAATACGTACAATGTACACACAATTTTTAAACACTAAAGAAATTAAGAAATTTTTTTTTATCATGACAAGTTCAAATTAAGCTCTTAAACACGAAATTTCCTCTCTCATAAACTAGTTTTTAGAAAAGTTTAATTCGGAGCCGCTAAAAGTTACTAGCGGTAAACGTCCCGGATTTTGAAACGGTATCGTAATTCCCGGCGCTAGTTTTTTTTTTTTTTTTTTTACACGGTTAATCCGGACATTTTTTTATTATGAAATGGTGATAAGAAATAATGGAGTTCATACTTTTGTTAATGCAGGTAGTAAAAAAAAATAATAATTTTTTCTCAGCTCTCTGAAATTTTTCACGAGGCACTCGAAAAATTTTAAACCCCACCTCGAAGTATGATAAACTACTTTTTTTATTCACATGAATAATTTTCAAAGAAATTGTGTGATGAATTAAGGGGCTAATGTTAAAAAACTAAAGTAAAAACTATCCTAATCTTTGTATCGATCAAATAAAAAATTATAAATCCTACTGCAGTAAATAAAGTAACTTTATTAACTTTAAAAAAAAAAAAAAAAGATCATGATCTATTGATCCAATCAACCTCCTCGCTGAAAAATTCACATTTCCCATCCGTATTTGCTCGTCTTACTTTTGGCAAATCAGAGTTAATTTCGCGTAGCTCAAAGCGGAGTAAAAATCGCAACATGTAAATAACGAGAGGTAAAAATCGATCAAACGCCTCCCACCGAGTTTGCACGTACAGATTGCGGGTCGGTGCTCCAGATACGAAACTAGCGAGATTTCTTCTTCGCTATATACATATATGTATGTACATTGTTTGTACGTACCGACACGAATTAGCACCATGTACTTCATTTTCGCGTACATGTCCTTGGAAACCCATCTGCAGCCGTTATCCCCGGGAAACAATTCTCTCTTCATTCACGAAACCGGTAAGTAGCGCGGGTTTAGTTTTTCTCACAGAACTTTTTTTTCGCACATTGGTTTTTTTTTATTTATGGCTTTGTAAGTTTTTCAACACTAATTGTTTTTTTTTTTAAGAAAAATTCTAGAATCACAATGAAGTATTCAGGAATAGATTGCACAGAATCGTTCGTCTTAGTTTATTAATTAAATAATACAATAATATACTGTAATAAACAGCACAAAATAAATATTTTCTGTCTTAACAAAAGTCAATATTTTTCCGTGAACTTACATAATGACAAATTTTCCAAACAGTCATCAGAAAATACATAAATTAATTTTTTTACACAATTATCAATCACAAAATCCTCTCAAATTTTTCAAAGTCCAAAGAAGCCCAAGAAGAAAAAAAAGGGGCAAGTGAGCTCGCGATAGCGGTACCGAGGCTCGACTGAGGGCATTCGGCCTAGTCCGGGCTGGGTGGCGGTGCAGGAGGGAGGAGGAGGAGGTCAGAAAAGGAGTCAATGCACCCACCTGCACAGGGCCGTAATTATCAGGCTGCCGGCCGGTCGATCGCTCCTGTAAGGTAGAAGGAGATTTAGAACCGCGAGTGGGTGGGTGGGCTGCTCCAGTACTGTCGCGATCCTATCGGCCCACCTGCGCCCTGGTTTCAGACTGCTAGGCTTATGTAGGTTGGCTTAATTTTTTTTTTTTTTCTTTTTTAGTCGGAGATCGATTTTTGAGAGCGGTGTTTTGATTTTGATTTTATTTTTTTTAGATTTGAAATATTAATTGTTTATTATTATTTAATGATCAGCAGGGACTAGGTAATGATTTACTAGTATCTTTCGGGGCGATAATTTATTTATTAATTAAAAAATAATGTCAAAGTTTTTATAAAAAAATTTAATTCCTCTTTGTAATGATGATCGTGATTGGTCGAGAACGTCAAATTCAAAATTTGAATTTTGTGAAATGTTAATTATTTTGTTGTTGTTAAAAATTTTTTTGCAAAAGTTTTTCGAAGAATTGAAAAAATTTCTTCGTATAACTTCTAAAAAATAAAATGAGAATTTTTATTATTTCAAACTTTATTTTTTAAGCTATAAAATCACAAAATATTATTATATTATACTTAAATTTAGTGTAAACTGTTGAGTTTTGAGTCTCGAGATCCAACAATAAATAATCTCAAACTTGAACAAAGTCAGGTAAAATTTTGAATAACGTAAATCTCAAATAATGATTGCAGAATCATGACAAAAGCCCAGTATTTTTCAAAATATTCGTTATCCGCATAAATACTACACGGTAGAAAAGAAAGAAGAGGTCGAGTGCATAAGAAGGCCAATAAAAGAATATGAAACGCGCGAAGGAGGAGGAGGAGAAGAAGAAAAAGGTAGAAGTGGGAAAATATTTTCCGAAAGCTTGCATAAACCGCTCCTGTCACGACTCAGCTTACCGAGCTTTGGTGACGAATGGAAATCCAGCTGCAATATTATTTTAATGAGATACGTCCAGTCGGGGCTTTAACGATCTTACTATTCAAGAGAAATATTCAAACTCTTTTTTCTTTTCTTCAGGTTCGTTATGAAAACAGTTTAGCAGTTTGAAAATCATGATTGAGATGGTTTTAAGATTTTAGTGTAGTTTTATATTATTATTATTTTTTAATAAATAGATTGAAGTTGTCAAAATCTTCAGTTTATTGAAAACTATTTTTACAATACTGTAAAATTTTACGTATAAATAGGGTTTTATTTATTTATTCAAAATGTATATTGATTTTCACCAAGTAAAGAATTCAAACATCGAAAAATTAATTTTTTTTTACTACAGAAACATTAGTAAATAGAAAAATTCATTTGATGTAGTTTAATTTTTAATCAAACAAGTTTTAAATTAAGAATCTAAAAAAATTAGAATTTTATTTACAGATAAAAATTTTAAATGTTTAAAACTTAAATTTGTCTCAGTCTGTCAAGAAGTTTTTGAAACGGTTTATCAACCAAGATCAACTGCATGGATTGTTTAAACTTTACTACTGATTCAAAAAATTTATAACTAATTATTTAGTTTAGTAAAAAATTTGCTAATTACTCTCTAGAAACTTTCATTTACCTTGTAGAAAAACATTCGTTTGAAATAAACTTTGCTCTGTAAATTTCAGTTTCTTAGAAACCACCCAAAACTTAACTAACTTTGATGTTTTTTTTTTTATTCCGTACAGAAATTATTCCCTTATACAAAAAAATCAATTAAAATCTTTCATTAAATAATATACTTCTGCTAATTAATGTCGTAAATAACTTTTTAAATTCGAAAATAAGCGTTCAAATTTCATCTCGAAACCAGCTAAATTTTCTTTTACTCCGTCGTAAAAACTTCTCTTACACTCCGGGCTTTTTTTTTTTTTTTACTCCCTGACGCGATTTGAACCGACGCCACTCCCGAGTTATCTCGTGGGGCTATTCTGACAAGACAAAGTTTTAAACTGCGGTTGACAGAATTTTAAACTCCCCTAAAACTTACTGCACCTTTTTTTTTCGTCCCGCCTTCTTTGTATTCTCCCGCGCCAGCGCTGACATTTCGTATGTAAAATATTTTACAAATAGTAAATTTTCGCAGTTCTCTTTGTTTACTATTCCAACAAAAAATCTTTTAGCTCAAGAGCGTTTTTTAATTGAAATTTTCTCGCTAAGTCCATCGGATTTAAAAGAGGCACGTTTATATTCAAGAAAAATATTTTTAAAAATCTTCCTCTTTATCTCTCTGCATATTAAACCGATTAGGAGTTGACTATCTCGGGTGGTGGAACAGAGATGAAGAAAAAATAGCTAAACGGCTGAGCGCCAATAAAAGTGTAAGCTTATCATAACGACTGAAAAATCCAGGACGGAAATGGAGAAGATTTTTCGCTTCGAATAAACTTTACCGAGCTTATCGAACCTTTCTTTTATCCTCGCTTGTCCCGTTTTTCTCGTGATGCTCAAAATTATTTTGTTGTAAATAAATACATCAGTTTTTTTATAGAAAAATTCTTGTATGCGAGGATGAGTTAAATTTGGTTTGGCTTTTTCTCTCTTCTCTTTAAACTTTTTACTTAAATATCTCTTCTACTCCAGAGACAACCAGCCAAGCGTGAGAGAATTTTCATCGAGTTTAAACGTCTAAAAAGTTTTTGTTTCATCTCCACTATTTCATTTCGTACTTTTCTAAAAAGTTTCAGAAAATTTTCTTTGATTTTTAAATAAAATTTATTGGCAATTAAACTAAATTTGAAAATTTTTAAATTCCATCAGTCAATTTCTCAATTTCATCCATAACTTTAAAAAATACCGCTTAAATTACAATTCCGGTCTTTCAGTCTGTCAATTTAGCGTCAAAGAAGCCCGCTTTTTCATCACTTTATACCCCCTTTTATTATCCCCGTCGGGATGGAAAAAAATTATTTTTCTTTTCCATCGTCTCATACTTCTTTTTTTTTTCTGCTGCAGTTGCGAAAAAAAAAAGTGAAAAATGAAGGTAAGTCAGAAGCCGTAACAAAAAAGAAGGGTTTATGAGCTCAGGCCACTTTGGATCCCTGGGCTGATGGACTTATCGGAAAAGCGCAGAAATTGACGCTAAAACGGAATAAATCGCGAACGAGGCAGATTTTTCCAAAAAATTTTTTCGATTCGCTGCTAAATATGTCAATTACCACAAAAACTGAGATGTATCATGGTTTTTCATTTGATAGTCGAAGTTTCTAGATCTGATGCAAAATTAATAATCGTTTAAATCGTAGTTTAAAAAAATAGTTCTATTTACAGCTTGAAATTTAGACTACTGTTACTTTTTAAAAATAATAATATCTTCAGTTCAAAATTTCAATAACATTTTTAGATAATTATTAAAAAATTAATTCTCGATCTTTTATGGTGAAGCTTATATGGCAAACAGTTAAAAACGAGCATTTGCACAAGGTATTAGTGCAAGTTTGGTTCGTCATTTTTTTATAATAATCTAAGTTTTATAAAAATTTGTTTCCCAAATTTCAAATTTTCTCCGTAATAGTATTCAAATTCAAAATTTCAAAAAATAAATTTTGTATAAAATACTTTTATTATTATAATACAAAAAACTAGTGTAGTAGCGGTATAACTTCGAGGGGGGTAAAAAGTAGTTTATTCAATCGCGCAATTAAGTACATAAACAGTACCATAAGTCCTCCCCGGTAAGCCAGAGTTTACCCACCGATATGAAAAAAAAAAGGGGGGGGGGTAGGGGAAAAATGACAAACGGGATTACGTAGCGACGCGGCGGGAGGTTGCGACGTACAGAAGCAATAAGGTCGAGTTAAGGTCGGCAGGATAACTTGTTACGTCCGAATTAAAACTGTGGGACTATTGAATCTTATCGTTTATCGATTGTGATTAATAGGTTGTCAATTGGTGGCCTTAATACACTTTTTTTTATAGAGGTATTTCAGAAATTTCATAGGATTTTCGAATGATGAAACTATAATAGTTTTTATGAGAATAATAAAAAGTACGTTTCTAAAAACTAGTACAAAACCTTCAGTACATTTTTATTTTTATATCAAAATATGTTAGGAACTTAATTTACGTTAAAAAAAAAGATCTATAGTTCATAATAAAAAAAGATTTGTTAGTCTTATAAAATGACTGACTGTCTACTTATGAAAGTTAAGAACTCAATTTTGAAGAAATTATAGATCTATATATTAGAACAAAAAAAGATTTTAAAGTTTCTTTATATGACACTTTAAAGTTTTATAGCACTATAACTGCTTCACTGCCTTAAAAAACTCAATTTGGTTGAAAATGATCTATAGATCTTGGATTTAAATACTGATTTTAAAAAGTAATACTTATCCTAAAGGTATGACAACTCTTTAAAGTTTTATAGCACTATAACTACTTCACTGCCTTAAAAAACTCAATTTAGTTGGAAATGATCTATAGATCTTAGATTTACATACTGAGCAGAAAAAATATATATTTAAAAAAATTTTACAATGACTCCTTAAAGTTCCAAAACTAAAAATTTATTATTCTACTTAAAAACTCAATTCAAACTTCTGAGTCCAACCATATTATATTGCTGTACTTTTTTTAAATTACAACATTGAAGTTACAATAACACCCGATTTATCAAAGCACTGTTTCTCCTAATAAACAAGCAGTCCCCATTACCAGCTACTTCCGGATGTCAAACAAAAGGACGAAAATTTCACGCTCGGGCCGTCGACCCCGGAATTCAATCTCGCTCTCGTTCGTTCGTTTTTTTTTTCATCATCGATCTACCCTCGTCATCTCGTGTGTCATCGTATCGATTACGCGCCCGAGGCACTCGAACGATTCATCAATCACCTCGGTAAGATTTTTCAACCCTGTGCGAACCGAGGGTTGGGAAATTTTTACGGAAGTGTTGCTTTGTTTACTGAGAATTAGTGTTATTTTAGTTGAAGTAAATTTTTTAAGCGCTCGATAAGGTAAAGGTGCCAATTATGATCACATAAAATGCTACTTTTCAGCATTTTGAATTTTATTGAAAAAACAAAGCATGTTAGAGTAAATCTTTTTTTACATACTTAAATATTAGGTTCTTAGGAACTCTAATGAATTTTTTTATATGAAAATTGTATTTATTTATTGAATAATTCATGTTTAAAGTCAAGACCTTTTATGCCCCTTTTTAAAATCAAGGCCCCAGTTTATTAGACAACTTCAGCTTTGGGCCCAGTTTATGGAACACTTTTACACGTAAAATCCCGTATGTGACTTAAGTACCCCGGTTGATGGAACGGAATCGTCAAAATTCGAGGGTTTCATCACTTCCAAACACGAAAAAATTACAAATCTAATCTGAAAATCAGATAAACCGTTCCATCAACTGGGGTACTTAAGTCACAGACGAGATTTTACATGTAAAAGTGTTCCATAAACTGGGGCCAAAGCTGAAGTTGTCTAATAAACTGGGGTCAAAAGGTCTTGTCTTTGAACATTAATTATTCAATAAATAAATACAATTTTCATATAAAAAAAATTTATTTAAGTTCCTAAGAACCTAATATTTAAGTATGTAAAAAAAGATTTACTCTAACATGCTTTGTTTTTTCAATAAAATTCAAAATGCTGAAAAGTAGCGATTTATGTGATCATAATTGGCATCTTTACCTTAGTAAGGAAAGACGAAGAAAAATTTTTGAGTTTCTTACGACTAGTTTGATGGAAAATTAAAAAATAATTGGTTTGAAATTTTACTTTTTTAGAAAAAAATTGATTTTTGAAGAAATTTATATGTGTGTATGTATAATCTAAATTGCTAGTTATTGAGTTTTAAAGAATGTTTTCGAAGAGTTGTCATTTTTTTTATTGCACTGTCAAACTTAAAAACAGTATTTGTATTATTTTTATGTGTGTATTTTCAGTAAAATGAGTGTAAAAATTGTTATATTTATTATTTAAAAACCATTGAAAATATTTTCAGTGCATTAAATTTACAGAATTGAATGACAGTGGCTCCACTTTTATGACTACCTTATACATATTTTATAACTAGATTTCATTGTAATTTGCCGAATTAAATTATTACGGCAACAGATGACAAAAATTTTAATAATATTTCAAAACATGCTAACATAATTGACTAAATAAACTTTCATGTTTTTGTTAATTTTAAACTTTCTATAGGGTTTTCCTTATACATATTATTTACAGAAATTTTCCATCAACATAAATTTCCTGTTTATACATAAAAAAGAAATGATGTTATATGTATGTAAAATAAACCTTTTTTAAGGAGAAAAATTAATTACAGGTATAAGAAAGATTTACTAAATTTTGATGAGACACGAGAAGTATTTCAGTTAAATTTGGACATGTGAATTTCCTGTAAGAAATTTTCAGAGTGCATTTTGTGGTATTCAACGTAAACTTTATTAATCAACGATAAGTTGAGCTCATGCCGCACGATCAAGTTACTCGACCACGTAACGAGCTTCAAAGAGTACTTTCAGACTAAACGAAATTATTTACATGAAGAAAATTAAGTGTACGAGGTCATTAAAAATTAAATAAGGTCACTGGACATAATTTTTCACTACTCTCGGTAAATCTAATAACATTTTTTTGTTCCCCGAATTAATTGAGTTCTGTCTTTTATGTACGATGGTCACAGTACGCAAAAAAATTCATTTGCAAATTAAACAAAATAAATTATTATTTATTAATTCTTGAAAGAAACATTATAATTTTATGCAATTTTTCATTTTCTTGTACGTTTGATTACAATTTTTTTCTGTCTTTAAGCTCAGGTATTCAAAAATATAAAAATATTTTACCTTTTATCTTAATAAACTATTTACGACTAGAAATTTAGAAATTGAAATGATTGTTAGTTCGATATTAATAATTAAAGCTATAAATTATTGTAACCAACCGTCGCGCATAAGCATGATCTGATTTTAAAAATTCCAAAGATACTTGAAAATAGAAGATTTCCGAGCCGCAATAGAACGAAAGCGGTCAGCTATTCGCATTCTAATGAAATTCCTGCAGGAGGCGGGCCGGGATGGACGAGGGACGAGCGGATCGATGATGCTTAAACGTTTCTCGACGGTGTCGGCCCTAATGATTATCGGCAGCTACCCGATACCCGATTAAACTAAGATGGCTTTATTGTGTAAAGGTTGCCCTTGGCAAAGCCCATCAACAGGACAAACTTTTTAAGGGCCACGGAAACTCTAATATTCTTCGGAGCTGCACTCGTATTTATTTATTTAAAAAATAAAGTAAATTGAATAAATTGAAAAAAAAATTTCGTACTCCATTTTCTTCTATACTTTGATGTTTCAAAAATTTTATTGTCTAATAAATATTACCGCATAAAATTTTTTGGTTTTCATTCATGATTTGATTGAGCCGATAAACATTTATGGGATTTCAAACTTCGAACTCAAAAATCGAAAATGGACAGATGAAAGTTACGCACGCTTTAGCTTACGGCTGATTTATAACCTAAAAATTTCTTGCCTCGAATAAATGATATTGATTAGTCTTGTATAGAGTTACAAACTGAGTTTAAGTTTTAAATTTTATAAAAACTATTTTTATTCAAAAAATAGTGTTTGAACATTTGTAAGTAAAATTCAAAACACTGGCACATGTGGCGCTTGTGAAGCACAATGACCGTGACCGAAAAATTATTTTTTTTAAGTTACGATTGACGAAATATTAAAACTATGGAGCTGAGTATTGATAGTAGAACCAAATTCAAACAACTCATAAAGCGACAATTGAAGGACTGGATGCGTACTATGTCTAAAGCAGTTTTGAAGACACTTTGTGACGATGTGATCGAGAGCTTTGGCGACTGTAAGTTTCAAATAAAACTATTATCACGGTTTGAAATTTGAATCATTTTGCATGATTACTACTCATTCTTGAAATAATTTTTCAACCTATTGAAACCTTGATTAAAAAGTCAAATGTTTATTTATTCTCCGAAAGCAAAATTATGTAGAACCCGGTAATAACAAAATGTTTTGTTATTACTTTTGTAAGGTTATTTTAGTAGTACTATTTTGTTACTTTTAGCTAGAGATTATGATTAAAGAGAATTATTCCGTCGTAAAAAAGTCTCAAATATTAAAAGTTTTAATATTTACCCAACTTTTGTAATGTCATTTTTTTAATAACATATCAAAACTTTTGTTACTCCCTCGTAAAAACATTATTTCGAGTAAACCACAACTAATATTTCAATTCTAGTAATGCCAGACGACTTCGAAGAGAACATAAACTCCCCGGAGGTGCAAGAAGCTCTTGAAAATGCTGTAGAAGCCGCTAAGTCGATGATGGAGCAGAACTTAATAAGGATGATGAAACTGTTCCTGCAACAACCCGACGACACCAAGAGGCAACGAAGTCTCCTGAAGAACTTTTTAGCCCCTGCTACCAGTCACTTCCTACTGAAAAATTTCACCGAATTTTTTGGAATAAACGCCAATCCGAAAACTATCGGCGAAGCCTTTTGCACGCTGCTCGACAACGATTGCTACAAGGGACAATCGGCGATAGACCTTCTAAGACTCATGCTTGATTATGGATTGCCCGTCAACGAATTTATGTACAATGATCTGGGTCACCGGTACATCGTCTCGAAAGGTTTGACCCCGCTGCAACTTTCTATCAAGAAAAATAGGGTTGATATTGTAAGAAAAAAATTCGTATTTTTTTTATTTAGAGGGGTCTTAAAAAAATTGTTTAAAATGTTTACTAAAATTAAAATTAAAAATTTTTTTTATGTAAATTATTCAAAAAAAAAACTAATCGACTGCAACTAATCAGCAAGATAATCGATTGATTAGTCGGTTTGGATTTTAATCTATCGATTCATCCTCTCCAAACTTCAGTTTGATTTTTTATAATTTTCTATCTGAAATTATTATTCTCTTCTAATCTTAAAAAAGTTTTTATATTTGCATTTTACTCACATTTAATTATTAAATTATTTATGCATTATAAGTTAAAAAAAAAATTATTTGTATTTAGGTATCCGTATTACTGGAACACGGAGCTGACGTCAATTTGAAAACAAATGGATTTTTTACAAGGTCTAGTCTATGGTTGGCAGTGGAGTATTGCGACGAATCCATGGTCAATTTACTTTTACAAAACGGTGCCAAACCCAATGATAATATAGTTGTACCATGCGTCTTGAAAAAAGCAATCCATTTAAACAAACCGGAGGTTGTGTACTCTTTGTTGAAGTACGGCGCGGATCTGGACATCTCTAGCGATGAAGAGTGGAGTCTTTTAATGGAGAATAAGAGACTGATTTTTGCAAGAGAACTTGCCAAGCTTGTATTCGAAGGCCACATCGTTTGCAGCAAAAATTTAGGATACTTGAAAAACAAGCACAATAAACGGCTGCATGATAGTTTTAAGAATTGTATTAAAGAACTGCGGTGAATGAAAAATCATGACCTGCACAATGGTATTACAATGTACGATATTTTTAAAATGCGTCAAAATAGCAAAAGGTTGGTTTTGATGTTGAAAAATCGAGTTTTGGTTGATGAATTACGTTTGCCGAGGCATCTTAAAAAGTACCAGTATTATGGAAACGAGTTGAACAATATTTTGAAAAATGCTCTTGAAAAGACAAAAGTTTTGCAGACTCAAGTTAGGATAATGTACGAGTCAGGTTTGAATAAAAAATTATCTCATGAAATCATTGAGATAGTTGCTTACTTTGCAAACGAACATCTACTATTTTAAATATTAAATAACGTTTAAAAAAAATGTCTCGTAAAATAGATAAAAAATGTATATCTATGTGGTTATTGAATTACAATTGTTATTTAATCAATTTATAATTTGTACATTGACGTTGGCAATATTATTTTAACATGTAAAATTTAAAAAATGTTTTTAAATAAAAGTTAAGATAAAACACTAATCCAAAATATCTAAGATTCTTTATTTCTAACGAAAAATTTCAGAATTTTTTCGCATGTAGCAGGGTTATTTTACTATAATTTTTTTAATTTACATTTTTTACAAAATCAGTGTACAAAATATTTTAAATAGATGCATCAAATGATTCACGTTAAATTTTTTATGCATTAATTAAAGTTCACGCTTCACAGATAGCGCTACTGTCGCGAGTAGCTCTAGACCTTTTCGCAGATCTGCAACTAGAAAGTACTCGAAAACCCAGCACTGTGGTAGGCTCGCGGTTTAAGTTCGAAAGCACGAAAAATCGTCCCAAAATAAATTCAGAATGCTGAAGTTTTTCATTTCGGCGATTGACAGTTTATTAAACGTGTTTTTTATACTCGCCGGCATCATTAGGCAAAGGCACGACGAGCCTACCGCGACTCGAGCTTCTTCCGAAGGTTTGTGTTTTCATCAGTTTTACTTATTTTCAACGAGAGAAAGAGCTATAAGAAAAGAGATCGTGATTATCGGTTGGTGACGTAGAAAGCGACATCGTAAGGAGTTAAGTAGCTTCAACTTTTATCGTTGTGACGAAATTCATAAGAGGCCTGTCGTAATTACCTTTATTATGTTTGTAAACAAGAAAATTTATTCATTTACCTAAGCCTTGACTTTGACAAATCTTTCATTGAAGTTTAGTATTCTCTACGTGTTTATCGATGTGCTGCTTATTAATTAAACTATTAATATTGATTTTTAGCACCTGTTGATTTTTTTTTTTTTTTTTTTTTTTTTTTTTTTTATATTAATTTAATTAGCTGTAAAGGTCAAGCGAAAAATTCGCGATTCTCGATGAATTTTAATGAATTTTAAGATTTATTTGACAATTTTTCGTGTCCATACGTGGATAGGATACACAATTATTTACGAAACTTTCAAAATCTACAACGTTTTCAGTTTCATTTTCTTTTTAAAAAGAAAAATTACGTGTTGATTATTTTTTAATCTACTTTCTAATAAAGCCAAAAACTAAATAATGTTTTGTTTTGTTTTAAACGCATCTTCCCTATTATTTTTGATCATCTAGAGCAAGTCGATCCAAATCATTTCAAA
Organism: Encarsia formosa; assembly: GCA_038277355.1. NCBI lineage: Eukaryota > Metazoa > Arthropoda > Insecta > Hymenoptera > Aphelinidae > Encarsia > Encarsia formosa. The sequence goes on along the minus strand of CM076188.1, from coordinate 21,463,286 downwards.
ATTGCAACAGACCCAAGCACTCTGGAGGACTCGAAGGAAGCCATGCTCTACGTGGCGATGAAAGACCGCGATGTCGAAAAAGTCCAGGAAATGCTGAGGAAAGGCGCGGACTGTCAGGACTGGCACTACCTGTTGCAGCCAACAATGGACGAACGCCAGGTGGAGATGATGAAGCTGCTGGTTGATCACGGAGCCGAGGTGGATCGTATCGTCGCGGTCAAAATTTTCGGACCCGAGAACGGCGATTACGTCAAGGAACTCGTGGCCTAACGTCGTTGGACGCAGCAAGGACCCCCAAAATGTGTCGAGACTGTTCTCCAAGCTACTCATGAGCGAGCATTACACTGGACAGAGGGCTACGGAAGTGTGCCGGGTGATGATAGACGCGGGAATGGACGTCAACGAATCGAACATCTATGAGTACAATGAGTATGGGAATCGCGACTTTACGACGTTGCAGATGGCTGTCAAGAAAATAAGAAGGGACTTGGTGGGTGATGGATGAACTTAAAATTTGTGCATGCTTACAATTTTTTAACGTAATGAAATTAGTATTTTGCTATTCAAAGTTTGAAATTGATGTATGTATAACTTACTATAATTGAGTACAAGTACTTTATACCACTAGTGCGTAGGTACTCGATTTTACGCACGCTTCGAAATTTAAAAACTCGCCCTACGCACCAGTGGTATAAAATAGTATATGCAACGGGTGCAGCACGTCACCAGGGCGTCTTAAAGTCACTCGTGCTACGCTTCGCTTCGCACTCGGGGCCTTTAAACCGCCCTGGCGACGATACTGCAACCCGTTGCATAATATACTATTATATACGACTTCCTGAATGATTTTGCCTAACATACTTTGATTGTATTTTACTTCTTATAAAACAAAAATAATAATATTCAATTGTTTTTTTTTTTTTAAGGTTTCGTTCTTACTAGACAGTGAAGCTGCTATACTCAAAGAAACCGATTATTCTTGTCCGCGCCTGGCTGTACAAGCCGGCGACGAGTCGATAATCGACCTGCTTTTGGAAAAAGGTGCCAAAATCGAGACAAGAACCCGTCTCTTCAGCATAGTACTGTACAAAGCTCTAAGGTTTAATAAGCCAGAGATCGTACGCAAGCTGCTAATACGAGGCGAGGACATCAACGTTATGCTCGAATACATGACTGAATTCGACCTCGAGTGGGACAAGAGAGTCATCGTAAGAGAACTCGCCAGGTTCAAGTTGGAAGGTATCCCAGTCTGCCAGGTAGACTTCGTCGAGGAGGAAAAAGATCAGCAGGCTTACCTGGACGATTGTCTGAGTGAGTTGCAGAGGATGAAAGGCGTCGAGCTTCGCAATAATTTTACCCTGTACGATGTACTCCGAATGCGGAGCCAAATTAAAATGCTGACCGCCATGACGAAGAGCGACATGTTCAATGACAAGTTCAGAACTGGCTGGAGGCGCAAATCGTTTCCAACATACGGGCCTGAACTGGACCGGATTTACAAGTCGTCGTACAACTGGAGAGAGGTTTTGCTTGAGCAGGAGGCGAAGGTTAAGGCGGCTTTTCAAGATCACCTGCCGGAATTGGCCCAAGATAGAATCGCGCACTATGCGTACAGGGTGTGATTGTTTTTTTTAAAATGTTAATCGTGTTCGTAAATAGTACTGATTTAATTTTTTTTACAGCAGTGGGAAGTTGAAGCATTGTCTCTTTGAAGCGAAGCTTTTTATATGAGGAGTGAATTTGTATAAAACGACACAGAAAACCTATACCTCTTTATCTATATATAGAGTCTAATATGGCCATTTAACTACTACTTAATAATAATGAATAAATTAAGATTCATTATCTACAGATATATAAAATAAATTCCCAAAGATAGATAAAGAATAAAGATTTTCAATTCATTCTTATATAAAACGCTTCGCTTCTAACAAGCGTCCACATTTTTTTTTTTTTTTTGTATTTGACGTCGTTATTTTATCATTATATCGCAATGGTAACAACGAGATTTTTAATAATCATAACTAATGAGGGTACTTGAGGCGGTGCTAATTACATCCTTATTTATAAGAGAAGCACATGAGCTCATAAAATTTTTTTTTACTGTAATTATTTGATCAAACAATTTTAGCATTATTGTAAATACAATTTTAACTTTTTTAATAGACAATTTTGTAAGGTTTATTCCATGAAAAAAAAAAGTTGAAGGCAATGGCACGCTCTAAAAACGATTTTTCAGCTAGCTAAAATCCATTATTCCCAATACACGCCTTTCGTCTTTATCATCGAGTTGAAATTACTTTTTCTCCCATTTCCTCGACATCTATAAAAAAAAAGTAAAGCCTGGACTTCTTTTATCTCGCTCCGACCAGGCGTCGCTTTTTGTAACAGGGCTAAAAAAGAATTTGTCGCTACCTGTTTTGCCCTTGGTTAAAAAAAATGCTTTCATCAATCAATTTCATTTCAAGTAATTTTTTTTTTATTTTGTAAGAACAATGTTAAATTTTAAGGTCTGGTGAGTTTGGAATGTTTTCCATTTGAAAAGTTCACGTGTCTTTTATGTTATTTATATACTTTATTTAATAATATATTGTCAATAAATATTACAATCCGGTATAGTTGAAATGATACATTTTTTTTTTTATTTAAATTTTTTCAAAATCATCAAGTTCAAAAATTTAATAGATAATTGAGTTTAGTTTCATGTACTTTTTTATCAAAAAGTGACACATAAAATTATTTTTTCAAAAAACCAGTTTATTTATTTATTGCTTATTAACAGTTTATTCAAATTTTGAGTGTCCTATCGATATAACTAAAGATTTTATTTCTTACTTATTTATTTATTTTTTTTAATTGAAATGAGTATATTACTCAATAACTTCAATAGATGGTTAAATTTTTTTCAACCCAATCTCTAATAAATCTGTGTGAAAAATGAAAAAGAAAAAAAAGTACCTCGCTTAATCATATAAGCCAATTACATTGAAAAATCACAGAATCGAGAATTAATTGATCAGAAAGACACCTCAATGAATAATTAAAACAATTACTTCGCTTTATTTTCCCACCTCCGCTAAAACTTATACGATCGAAAAGTGAATTTCGTACGATAATTACTAGCCAGTGTGTTGTATCGTTCGAGTAATCTCACATGACACGGTTGTCATTAAGTGCACGAGACTGCAATTTATGCAATCCTGCGACCGAAACTGGGTGAGATTTTTAAAAATCGGTATGCTAGCTGAAATGACTTACTTTAAGCACCGGCTATGAAAAAAAGTCATCTCAATCTGCATGGATGACACGGGAATTTATAGCTCGGAAAAAAACAACGTAAAACGAGAAAGCCGGGGTCGTAAAAATCTGAAGCACGGGAAGGGATCGAACAACGCTGTTATCAAAGGTTAGCCCTAGTAAATTTTCTCAAAAAAAGGACAAGGAATAAATTTATAGACGATTGACGTTATATACAGCTTATTGCAGGACGTATCTCCATTTGAATTTTACTGAATTCGCGCCTAATTTGATGACGTCACTATGCGCTTATTAAATAAAATCTGAAAGATTGTGTCTACTTTACTGCTGCGTTGTTGCCTACATCATGACGACTTGAGTAGTTTTCTTATACTCAAAAATATTTAACTGAATTCTGAAGCAGTTATGAGACTCATCATCATTTGAATTTTTCTATTTTCCCGCCGTAGTTGATGACGACACAGTACACACAATAAATAAGCTCTTATTTATTTGTTATTTAAGTTATAATTATAGAATCAAATCCTTTACCGTGTTTCAAAATATTAAATTGGATTCTAAAATTATGATTTTGGGTTTTTAAAATATGTAAAACAGTATATCTTTATCTGAATGCATGGCGTAAAAAAAAGGCGCGAGTTTGACAAAATTTAAATCTATGATTTAAAAAAAAATTTATTTGTGCCCAAAACGTAAAAATTACAGTTTCAATAAACAATTTTCATCTCTCTAATTTGATGTAACTCGAGTGTGCTCCAAAATTAATCATTACAAACTCGAATCCTGTAAGACAAGCCTTCAAATTACGAACCCGCAATGTTCGCTGATCGATGAGTTTATAATCCCGCAGCGCCACCGTAATTCATAAATAAATAAGAGCCTTCGACCAAACAAATCGCGCATGCAAATTAAAAGATAACTCATTACCCCCGGTAAATTAAATTCCACCTTATTTACGCGTGGGAAAAAAAGAATTAGTAATCAGTTCGGGCGGAAGCTGGAGGAGGATGATGATTATCGAGGCAGGTGAGCCGATCATTAGTGTCGGGTTTTGAGATGATTGACCCGTGCGGCCGGCTTATTGAGACTGTCGCATATCGATTGAAATCTCGGAGAGGATTGTATCAAGTTGTGTAGGAGCAGGATGTTTGATGCCGATTGGATCTTAATTGTTGTCATTGATTGAGAATTCTAACGGATTATGAATTATTGTTTGGTTAATGAGGTAGTAAATAATACTGTAGGCGGGTATTGGATTTGTAAATCAAAAATATATGATAAATTATTTATCGATTGCCCATGCGAAGAAAAACCTTAGACCAAAATTTTCCACGAATAAAGTAACAACAGAAATACTTTTGGTCAGTAAAATTTCTCTAGAAGACTTTATTTATTATTTTATCCTTCCGAAAAAAATGTTGAAATTACCTTTGCAGTTGATATCTTGTAATGAAAACAAAAATTTTCGACACACCAGCTGCGAATATAATGACTCCTTGTAATTTTCATTAGCTGAAAACTTAGAGTCATTTTATTTGCGGCTGGTGCGTCGAAAATTTTTTTTTTATTACAAGATGTCAACGGTATAATAGCAGAGGTAATTTTAACATTTTTTACTGCGTGCTAAAATAATAAATAAAGTGGTTTAGAGACATTGTATTGGCCAAAAGTATTTTTATTGTTACTTTATTCGTGGCAAATTTTGGGCTAAGCTTTTTCTTTTCACGGGAACACAAAAGAAATTGTTGAAGCATTAAATTACGGTGATTGTTGAGAACGAAAATTTCAAGATCAACTGAAAAATTTATTTGTTTTCAATTGAACTAATAGTCAAAATAACAAAAATTTTCCCTTTATTATTCAAAAATGTTTTCATAAGTATGTACGACAAAGCCGGCCAATATTCACAATTGAAATCCAGATTTGAAAACTCAAGGATTAAGAATTAAACTTGTAGATGCCCGGGCAACAATGCGCTAAAGCTCAAAATTCAAATTGTAAACACGCTAAAGCTCGATGTTTCTCTCAAGGCAATTGTTAACTAGTTCTAAGGCGCGACCAAACTTGTGTTTTACCTTTACACCCCAGGAATAATATAATACACAAACAAGAAAATGTTTATCCTAAAAGCCCCGCTACGTGAATTAATTAAAACTTATTCTGTTTTAAAAATTATTCAAGAAAGTAGTTTTCTTTTTTTTTTTTTTTTTTGTGCAAGCTCGAATTTCCCCAATCGATCGGAACTCTCACGCTCGGTTACCAGTTGCGGGTGCAGGCTCTTATCTACCGTCCCGTCGATTTGTCCTGACTGACAATGGATTTCGATTACCCCCCCCCCCTCCCCCCCTTTTTTTTTTACTTTCGACAGCTAAATGCTACCATTAGTTCTTTTTACAAAAAACCACTTTGCTCGACGAAATTAATTCTGAGTGGAATCTGAGTAAAGAAGTTGAGAGTTTTAATCTTTCACTTTGACAGTAAGTAATTTTCCACCTGAGCTCTTTGTATTTATTTTTTATTTTATAAATTTAAATAAAAAAGTATCGTGACTGTTAAAATAGTTTATTTTGTATGCAAAAGTCACAATTGTTTGTGTAAATAAAGACTCAAGTTTTGCTATTTCGAAGGTGTGCTTACTACAAAAAAGTAATCGAAACTTTTAAAAATAGATTTGTTTGGTCTTTTCTGTAAATCCAAGTTTACCATAATAAGTCTCTCTCAAAATTAGTAAAACTCTAGACTTCTGACAATTTAATAACGCTACTTTAAACGGTCTAATTAAAATAATTCCAACTGAATTGTTAGCTCTAACGATCTAATCAACCAATTATTAACTCGTCATAGGACTATGTATATTAACAATCCTGATCGTAAGACACTTTTCCAAAAAATCAGCTTCGATTTTCCATCGGTAACATCCATAACTTTCAAAACTCCCAGGATATAAAAAGTTAAGAAGATTAGGGGCAGTAATATTAACCAGCTTCGCCAAATGAAGATTGAGTGGTCGTTACGTGATTAATTTAAGAAACACCAAATCACCGGTAATTACCTTTTTTCGCACCATCAATTCAAAATCTCGGTGTTAATTAATGGGTATCTAGAAAGAAAAAAAAATCGTCCTTATTGATGTGGAGTGGTATTGAGAGATACAATTGCTAGATACGATACGAAACTATCTCTCCATATTCGAGAGTAGTGCGTATCGATTACTTGCGTCGTTATTGTTACCGCGAAGGGCTTGAATACCCGAAATTAAATCGCGCGGGGTGTTATTGGGTGTAGTATGAAGGACTACTTTGAATAATATTGACTTGGAAAATTAAGGTTTATACCTTATGAAGAGTTTTGAGTTTTAATTGACAAGGAGCTGACGAATATGCGTATTATAATAAAATAAGATGAAAATGACTTATAAACTTAGAATTCAGCAAACAATTTGTGGATTCTGAGAAACTATCAAACTGATCGACCAAGTTACAAAATCAGATTATATCAATACTCTGCAACGTTGAAACTCTGAAAGTTTTGGAATATTATATTGATTACTTGTAGAAATATTTATGATTATTTCTTTAAAGTAAATCCAACGTTACTTCATCCAAAATGGTATTAGGTCTAATCTACTCAGTCCTTTCTTAATCAGAAAAACAAACACCTCGAAAAATTTTCCAGCCCTAGGCAAACACACTAAATCTATAACCACCCCAGACTTTCCAGGAGATTACTCAAGATTACTCACACTGTTTGCCCTCTCGAGTGACCGCAGAGTCCTCGACTTCCGGGATCTCAAAAAATTTTCCAATTTTTGAAAAAAAAAAATATAGACGGATGTAAGACTATCCGCAAAAAAAGAGATGCTCGGGGCACATTAGCGAAGGAGTAAAAAGGTGTACTTTCCGGAGGCTAGAGATTGATGGAAACGACTCGATCGTCTTTTGGCGAAACGCGATAGTCCGGACCCCTGGAGTGCTTCCGATCTGGGTAATGGATACAGGAGAAAGGCTCTCAGCTAAAAAAGTTCGCGGGTTCGCGATTGTACGGATATAAATTTTCATTGGGGAAGATGAGACTTTAGAGTGTTTGTCAATTTTAATGATTTATAGGTTATGTCAAGAACGAGCGATATTATAGGATATCGAAGGATTGGCAATTATTGGCTGTTTCTTCAAGTGAAAATAAAACGCTAATCGAACTAGATTCGTAAAAAGACTGACCGTCTCAAACAATGATTTTGAGGTTATGAAAAACAATGCAACCTTTCAATTTCTAAAAAAAATGATCAGTAACTGGTCAATTTTAAAGTTAGTAGAGGCACAGTAAATTTAAGATAACTTTGAGGTTATGAGAAATCAAACAACAAAATAGTAACAATAAAAAAATTGCCTGTCATTAGTTAACCGTGCAAGATAAAATTTGGTTTACATTAAGTATTTAGAATAGTTGTCATGCAATTAATGACAGAAGTCATAACGAGGTACACTACGTCTGAAATAATGGCTTTAGAAGTCATATAAAAACAAAAATTACTTCAAAGCAACAAATGACCAGTTATTAGCCATTTTTGAGACATTTTCAAAATGCAGAAATAAAGTATCAAAACTTGTTTAATATTTTCTAGGTTATGTTATAACTTTGCAAGAACCAAAAAAGACCACTTTTAGGACATATTTCGTAAATACTAAAGACTGATATTCTTTTATCTATGACTACCATTCAAGCATTTTTATACCAGTAAAGATTTAACTCGAACATAAAGTAGTAAAAAATGAACTTATTTTTCTATTAAAAGTCCATGAATATTCGGGAAATGGGAGAAGAGTCATAAACCATGGAAGCACAGCGCTACGTCTAAGACGATGACGGGCTTTAGTGGGTATATACTATGCATCCACGCACCAGAAATTACGGCTGAATTGTCTATGTGTCTTCATTCGCTAATGCACGCCATTATTGTTGTCCCACTCGGGCTGCCGCAGCCAGCCTCACGACATGATTTACACCGCCAGGCTCGAATAACTTAAATTCAAACGTTCGCAGTAGATTAGAAGTAGAGAGATAAAAAGGTGGAAAATTAGAAGCGTGATTTTAACCCGACTGGGAGATCCCAGCTAATTATAATCATTCGGCTATGATTATCCAAATAAGCGAGCTTAATTACTTTGAAAAGTGAGAATTGAGTTTTAACAGCGCTAACATTACCCGACGAGCTCTTATCGCGAGGAAACTTTTAAAGAGATAGTTCCGAAGGATTGTCGAAAGTATTACTGCTACTGTGTCTCCTGAAGCTGACTTTTTTCTTCTAAGGGACTTTGATGAATAAATTGTTTTATACGCTTGTGTAAATTGCTTTATGAATTATAAGCGTCCAGCCTTTCATCAAGCCACGTTAATAGGAAGCCCTTCGGGAAGAAGTTACTATTTAATTAAATCGTTTACGCAAAATGAGAGTTTAGAAGCTTAACATTAACTTTAAAAACTAAAAATTGCTAAATCATCGTTTCGGAACTGATTATAGTTTTGAAGCGAAAAGTATTTCATAATTTGAACAAAGTACTTGGTACAATTTACTCCGATTTAAGCTAATTAGCATTTCAATGTAAGAGTTTTATAATAATTTAATAGACCGTAACACATCTGAAATTCAAATTCAAATCTGTGCAAGGATTTTAGGTGCTCGAATTCAATGGCTACATCCGGCTTTAATTTTTCCGATGCAGGTCTACATCGCGATGAGTAATTCCCTGAAGACTTTTTCTACCATTACATTTTTTGTTCTCGTTTTCTCGTTCTTCTTCTTCTTCTTCTTCTTTTACTTCACTTAGCTCTTTTTTTCAAGCCCCCCGAACTTTGTCTTTCTCTTTTCTACCACTTTATCTTTTTTTTTTTTTTTTTTTCTTTTTTTTTGTCGAACCTTTTGTCTAAGTTTCTACAACCTTGTTTCCTTTACTTAAACTCTGTTTACAACTTTATTCTCGCTACGTGAACGTTTAGCACATTTTCCCGATTGGCTTTATTCGACTACTTGCTAATTACCAAGATGGTTTTTCAATGAAATTTACTCCCGGATTAAAATTTTTCTTCAATTCAGAAGTTAGATTACAAAATACGAATTGGAAAACTGTAGGTCCGACCGAATCAGGACCTTACTACTTATATAGAAAGAATTATAAATAAATAAGCAAATTGTAGGTCTGACTGAATCCATATCTTACTACTTACATAGAAAAATAATAAATTTACATGTCTGACTATACATTGACTCCACCCCTAGCCGGGAACAACAAAATCTTTGCCGCACACAAACCGCGTAAACTCTCAAATTTTACAACTGTGAAAAAAAAATCTTTAACGACCGACATAAACGACGCTGTCGTTTTTCCTTCCTCCTCGCCCCGGCACCTTTAACGTTCGGCCGGAATAGCTCCCGTCTCGAATCCCAGGGCGAAGCTTCTTTTTTCCGGGGTAAGCTCGAGCTCATATCGCATTCCATTTTCGTAAGGTGCCGCCGCCGCCGCCCGCGCCTTAGGCCCTCGCTAAGCTAGTCGGGATTTTTACTGCCCCGAGTGTGCTCTACCCATACTTATTTTCGAAAAATCGTGGATTCTATAAGTGCGATGGGGTGGATAATTTTGGAGTCGTTGCAGTTTTATTATTTGTCTGCAGGATGAAAAATTTTTTTCATCATAGTATGGGTAAAGTTATTTTTTACTCATCGATTTTAGTGCGTGAAATGGTTACTTTACGAACACTTTGAAAAAAGTATAAAGTAATAGTTTTTAAGCTCATTGGACTACTCGAGAGTAAAATAAATTTTTTAACCTCGTTGATCACAAGTAATAACTTGTGTCCCTCCGACGCAAGCCAAAAGAACGAAATGTACTCCCTGCGCCATCGACCAACGCGCACCCGGCCTACTGCATGCCCTCGCTAGCGCTCGGGCCGCAACATGGCGGCCGGCTGCGTGTCGGCCGCTGGCGCTTCGGGAGTACATTTCGTTCTTTTGACTTTAATCGGAGGAAATCAAGTTATTTTTTGTGATCAACGGATTTGAAAAAAGTGCATATATCCCTCAAGACTAAAGTTTGCTGACGAGGCCCACGTATTTGCAGCCCTCGACTTCGTCTCGGGCTGCAATGACAGCGGGCCTCCACTGCAAACTTTAGTCCCTCTGGGAATAATATACTATATCACATGTTATGACAGCGTTTAAGTAACTTGGGCACTAAAATGAAGAAGCATACAAAATTACTGATTTTTAAACAGATTCTTTATTATTTACAATATTATGCTTAATTAAACTCAATTAAATATTATATTGAAACTAAGATCAATATCACATTACCCATGAAATTGCTATCTACAAGTACAATTTTATTTGGAAAAAACAACTAGAAAAGCATACTCAAAACTCCTCTTTGTGCAGAAAAGAATATTCTTTGTGAATGAAAATACGCGCTCACATGCGCTTGCAGGTGTCTCGGTTATTGTTTGCTCGCTTTCAGTCTTTTCTATTCACGTCTAACAGTCGCTCATTTTGATTTTTTTTTTTTTCTATCGTATGGCTTGAGAGTTCTTGCACAATCTCATATTTTTAGTAAAAGTAGTGAATTTTCTATCGCTTCAATTTATATTTTTACAGCTTATTATATGACTTTAAAATTATACTCATTAACTAAAATAAAAGTCAGAAGGAGGTTTTATAGTTGTAATAAAGATCACTGCAGACATGATAGTATGCATTCTAAAGCTTCATTCCAGATCAATTTTTAAAAACGATGACATGTATTTGTTAATTTTTTCGAGATTTTAGTGCAAGTCAGTTCTAACATAAAAATTATAGTTGAGATTGTAAATCCTATCGATAGAACAACAACAAACTGTCTCGTGAAGCTACTACGACGATGTGATAATTCTTTTGTATCTGCTGCTTTGTAAATTTTTCGGCTGTACTTGGAAATTATTTCAATTCCAGACTCGAAAATTTGTATGAATTTTTCATCGAATTTATCTTTATATGGCGATCCCTTTTCATAAGAAAAAGCATAAAAGTCGTAAGCGATTATGGGAAAAGCGACTTTATTGTGAGGCTGATCGTCTGAATCCTTAATATTACTCAAAATCCAATAGTTAGTGTAATCGTAAGCCGTAACGCAAAATAGATCTTTGTTATCAAACTGTTTTTGCAGACACACATCTTCACTCGTACCAACAGGTATGGCGTTAGATTGCAAAGAAAAAATAATTTCATCTTCCTTTTTATTTATGTGTTCTGAAAAGTAAAATTTAGCCATGTTTATAGTCATCGAGGGTCGTTTTATTTCTTCGAAAGCGTCGAATATTTTTTCTTTCTCCGTAACTATTTCACTGTCGGAAAACATCGCAATCGTGTAGCTTGAATACTTAATGGCTATCAAAATAATACTCAGGTAAGCCAGCCTGCCAATCAGATCTTTTGGTTTGGTTCTTACAGAAATTCCGAAAAGTAGTTGAAATACATAAAGGTGTGACCATGTTTCTGACCTAAGTTTGAACATTTTGACAGCCAACATGATACCTAGAACGTAGATAACCAAGTAGAAAATGTCCAGTACTATTGGCCATAAACTGTTAGTATCGGTAACGTACAGAACAGGCACAACTAATACCATGCTGTCAGTACCCAACGTCATGCTCATCAACAATGATTTGTACAATCCATGAAGACCCATGATAAATGTATGCGGAGACATGTTTGTCTTACCAGTTCCTAAACTATCTATAACGTCGATTACAGTATTTTTGTTTGTAAAATTAGTGAAAGCGATTGTGAAGTTTAAAATATTTGAAACCAATTCTATGTATTCGAACTCGAAACCTCTACCAATTAGTTTGTTCGATACGTTTATAACGGAGATGAAAGGTGGAAAATTGAATGTCATCATTTTAATTTCGTATCCATTCATGTCTGTTAATTTATCGAGAAATAGTGGTCGCTGTTCGAGACTTTCTTTCATAAAAATATTGATAAATGGATTGAAATCCAAAACATCAAATTCACTTTTGTCATTTAATATCAAAATTACAAAGTTTAAAAACTTTAGCTGCCAAGCAAACTCGAGCAATTTGAAAAATTCAGTACTGAGCAAAGTCTTAAGATGATGTAAAATGAGTACGCAATTTGGTCTTGATGGCAGAGGATGTAAGTTAATAATTGAAAACAGTAAATTTTGAATTCTCGGAATAACAAAGTTATTGGTATCACAAATAATAATATGCAGTTCGGGAATTTGTTGGTAGCGATAAAGTCGAGCTCTCATAACGGAACCAGGATTTTCACTAAATGCATTGGCGTCATCAACGTCAATGGAAATCGATGGAAATTTTGATACTATTTTCTCGTGAATTTTATCAATGAATGCAGATTCCTTCGTACAGTTTCTAAAAGTTAATAGAATAATTTTATCGGTTTTTAGTTCAGGCGTTATCTTGAGAACGAGTAAATCAGACCACTCATTTCGCCCAATCGCTAAAAAAATTCCCATGTAGACTATACAAGCTAATAGTAACTTTCTTGAATACATTTTTTAGAATGGATAATCAATGTTAGTATTAATTTTGAAATTTAATACTTGATTCTAACTGTAACATTCTTATGAACATTGAATATTAAAATTTATTTGAATTGACCTGGAAATAATTCATTGTTAATTAAACTTAATTTTTTCTTTAAAGTATTTAAGTGTGTCTCGAGGTTTTTTTTAACTGTGCTGACAGAAGTTTTCACTGTTGTGTTATTGCACAACCATTTTCAGTTTACTAGTAAACATTATTTTATGCTATTTGCTTATAAGTATTAAATTTTATGCTTTCAAAGATAACTCATCAAAAATGTCGCTAATTTTCTCAAGGATCATCAATTTCATCAGTAATAAAACTGGAAGATCCTATAAATAAGTTTAATTTGCAGCATTTTGAAATAGTCAATAATGGATGGGTTCAAAGAATTTGGAAAAATGAGAAGGCATCTTGGTCTTGGTGGTATTGGATCTTGATCGACAATTGCTAACAATAAGTTTTGGATTTTTTGGAGACCAACGTAATCTTGATTAAAAATAATGATATGCAGATCAGATGTTTGTTGGTAGTAGCTGGTAAAAACTTTTTAATGTCAACGATTACTGACGGAAACGTTGATACTAATTCTTTTTGAACTTTGTCATAGTGATTAGACTCTGAAGTATGGTTAAAAAAAGAAAGCAAATTTATTTGATTAATTCTTAGTTCATGGGTCATCTTGTGGATGAGTATGTCAGACCACTTGTTTTGAGCAAGTACCAAAAAATTTCCACTGCAGACAATGTTAACAAATATAAAATTTAAGAACATCTTTAACAATAGAAAGTTCTAAATTTCTTTGCTTTTTTGAGATGATTATTGCTGCGATACAATGTATTAAAATTCTTACTAAAAAAGTATTTAACCATGATTCTTAGAGTTTTTCTGATGTTACTATTTTTTGTTGTTGCAATCTTGAACATCAGTTTCATGTTGACTTCTAGAATAGTATTGAGTTATTGAGTTTGCCTGATATTGCATATTTATGTTTCCTCAGCAGAAACAAAACATGAACGTAAACATTTTTATTTGTAAATAAGGGTTGGCTAAAAACCTATTAAAAAGATAACTCGAATGATAAATTTTTATTTCTAAAAGTTTACATTGTAGATACAATTAACAGCTTTGAATATCCCGTTTAAAGAAAAAAAATATTTTATATAGAAGCAAAATTTTTAAGAAACTTTAAACTCACATAGGCACAAAATACGCTGAAACTTTCTGTTATTGTCTGTTAGCAAAAAATATTTTTTTGTGTAAGAGTTTGAGCCAAGCAATCCTTTACGTTACTTTTTCATTTATCTTTTGACTCACAGACATTTAATTTTTTAACAATTTTTCGTTTTTTTAGAAGTAAGTTTATAGATCAAGACCTTTTTTTAATCAGAAAAATTTTTGCTATTGAATTTTTCAAGGTATCTAATTTTCTTAAAGTAAACAGATATATTCTTGATTTTAAATCAATTCTTTTCTTTAATCTATTATTAAAAATCATCTCTAGTACAAACACTAAAATAGATGTTATAAAACCTATTGATAGAACAACAGTGAATTGACTTGTATAGCTGCTATGACTGGAATCAACTCTACTGCCCTTGGGTATTTTCAAAAAAGATCGCCCGTATTTGAAAGTTTTGTGGATACCAGATTCCAATATTCGCTTAAAAATCTCATCTAATTTTTTTGTGAATGGAGATCCTTTCTCGTAAGCGTAAGCAAAGAAATCAAAACCGATTACAGGATAAGCAACTTTATTACGGGGCTTATCTTTCGACTTCTTCGCATTCTCTAGAATCCACCAGTGTGTGAAACTCTCCCCAATAACACAAAACCGATCCCTGTTTTTAAATTGTTTTTCAAGACAGACAGAATCATAAATACCGGCTCTGAAAGAATTTTTTTGTAAGTCGTGAATGATCTTGTCTTCCTTCGAACTCATAGGTTTTGAAAAATAATGCCTGTTCATGTACAGAGGAAACCTTGGTCGATGGATTTCTTTAAAAGCATCAAAGACTATTTCTCTTTTCGTTACAATCTGTTCGTCAGAAAAATTCGCGATAGCATAGCTCGAGTATTTCATTGATATTAGAATAATACTCAGATACACCAGCCTGCCAATTAAGTCTTTTGGTTTGCTCTTGACCGCAATTCCAAAAAGAAGCTGGAATACGTAAAGATGGGACCATTCTTTCGACTTGAGTTTGAGTATTCTGACCACCAGAATTACGCCAAAAATGTACAAAGCTGAATAGCTGTAGTGGAATATGATCGGCCACAAGCTTTTGACGTCGGTGACATAGAAAATTGGAACGGCTATTCCAAATTTGTCGACTCCTAGAATATGACCAACCAGTACGTCACGATCGAACGCAACGGAACCAACGAGAACTGCCATTGGGGACATATTAGCCTCTTTACTTTCTAAGCTACTAAAAAAATCACTAGTTGCGGAATCATTATTTTGAGTAAGAAAAGCAATATTGAAATTTAAAATTCTCGATGAAAGTTCCATAAACTCGTGCTCTAGACCTCTGCCAACTAGTTTATTGGAAATATTCAAAACGGTTATGTACGGTTTCAAATTGAAACTCATCATGGTAATATCATGTCCATTCATGTCTTTTAGCTTATCGCAAAATAGTGGTCTATATTTAAGACTCTTCTCACTCAAAATTTTGGTAAAAGGATTATAGTCGAAAACTGTAAACTTATTTTTTTCATTCAAGGTAAAAATTACAAAGTTCAAGAATTTAAGTTTCCAAGCAAACTGGAGCAGTTTGAAAAATTCTGTTTTCGATAAAGTCATGGGATATGGTAAAATAAGAAGGTGTTTTGGTCTTGGTGGTACAGCATCTAAATCTGCAATTGCAAGCAAAAAGTTTTGAATTTTTTTAATAATAAAATCTCTCTGATTGAAAACAATGATATGCAGATCAGATGTTTGCTGGTAGTAATTAGTAAAAACTTTGTTAACGTCAACGGTTACCGATGAAAACGTTGACACTAATTCTTTTTGAACTATGTCGTTGTGAGTAGACTCTTTTGAATGGTTTACAAAAGTGAACAGATTTATTCGATTAGTTCTTAGTTCTTGGGTAATCTTGTGGATAAGTATGTCAGACCACTTGTTTTGAGCGAGTACCAAAAAATTTCCATTATAGACAATGTTAACAAATATAAAATTTTTTAAGAACATCTTTAATAGTAGATAGGGTTATTGATGTAGTACAATGTATTATCAATGTTACAAGTAGCTTTTTACCAAAATTTTTTTGAGTTTTTTTTGCTGTTTCTTGTTATACATCAGTTTCATGTCAACTGTTAAAATAGTAGTGAGTTATTGAGTTTATCTGACATTGCAAGTTTATGGTTACTCAAGGAAAATAAAATTTGGAGGTAGACATTATTTTTCTTTTTTATGCTTACAAAGTAGTCATTTCTCAATTTTATGTGTTGTCGTTATTTTGAAATTGTTTGTATTGTATTTACTAGATAAATTGTCAGCTAGTCGGTCGATAAAATTTTGTAAATACATAATTTAAAAAAATTACATCGAAGTATTAATTTCTGTTGTACGTTATTGTTGTTTGTGTTATTGTTCTACTAAAATAACTATGATTAAAATTTTTTAAATTAATCCAAAAATGTTTAGTATTTTTTACGAGAGTAGTTTTTGAATTTTCGTAAAAAACTGATCTATTTTAAGAATAAATAATTAAGAAAGAATAAGCCCGCATACACACAATACACTCGATATAATCCTATTTACTGTCTGGTTGCAAAAAGTCTCTTTTCTAGCAGTTTTTTATTTTACTTTTCCACCGGAATTCTTCCACTTATTTTCTGTATTTTTTTTGGAGAAATTAGCTTATGATTTCAAGCTTTTTTAATTTCAAACATTTTCATAACGAACAGATTCTCATTTTGGGAATCATTCTATTCTTTAAACCTTTATAGGCCATCAGCTCCAACAAAAACATCAAAATAGATATTGTGAATCCCACCGACAGAACAACATTAAACTGATTCGCGTAAATGCTGTGACTGAAGTAAACTCCATTGCTCGTCGGTATTTTCAAAATAGATCTTCCGTACTTGAAAATTTTTGGAATACCAGATTCCAATATCTGCATGAACTTTTGGTCGAATTTTTTCTGGTACGGAGATCCCTTCTCGTAAGCGTAAGCGAAGAAATCAAAACCAATTATAGGAAAAGCTACCTTGTTACGAGGCTGATCATCGGAATTCTTCATGTTCTTCAGAATCCAATACTTAGCGTAGCTGTCACCGGTAACGCAAAACCGATCCCTGTTTTCGAATTGTTCCTTCAGGCAACCGGAATCATCTATTCCCGATCTTATCGAGTTGTTCTGCAAGTTGTGAATGATCTCGTCTTCCTCCTCGCTAACCAGCTTCGTAAAGTATAGCCTGTTCATGTACAGTGGTAATTGTGGTTGCTTTATTTCTTCCGTAGCGTTGAAGACAATTTCTCTTTCGGTCACAATCTCATCGTGAGAAATAGTTGCGATAGCGTGGCTGGAGTATCTTATCGATATCAGAATAACACTCAGATACACCAGTCTACCAATCAGGTCTTTCGGTTTGCTCTTGACCGCAATTCCGAAAAGAAGCTGGAATACATAAAGATGGGACCATTCTTTAGACTTGAGTTTGAGCACTCTGACTATCAGGATAACCCCAAAAATGTACAAGGCTGAAAAACTATAGTGGAATATGATCAGTAGCAAGCCTTTGACATCGGTTATGTACAATATTGGAACGGTTATTTCGAATTCGTCTACTCCCAGTACGAAACCCACGAGTACTTCGCGGTTGAAGGCAATGGACCCAACGAGAACTGCCATCGGGGACATGTTCGTCTCGCTGAATTCCAAGCTGGTAAAAATGTCGTTGAAGTCTCTGACGACGAAAGTTGTTGTGAAGTTCAAGACTTCGGATAACAGTTCTATGTAACCGTGTTCCAAACCTCTGCCAACAATCTTGTTTGAAATATTCAGGACTGCTATGAATGGTTCGAATTTGTATCCCATCATTGTGATTTCATGTCCATTCATGTCTGTGAGTTTGTCGCAGAATAGTGGCATGTAGTCAAGATTCCTCTCACTTAATATGTTGGTAAATGGATTGAAGTCAAAAATTGTAAACTTATGTTTAACATTATCATATTCCAAAATCACGAAGTCTAAAAATTTCAACTTCCAGGCAAATTCAAGCAGCTTCAAAAAGTCAGTTTTCAATGCATTCTTGGAATTTGGTAGAATTAGTAGGTATTTTGGTTTTGGCGGTATAAGATTCAAGTCATCAATTGTGAGTAATAAGTTTTGAATTTTTTGAAGTACAAAGTCATCATGATTGTAAATAATGACATTCAACGCAGGTCTTAGTTGATGACGATAAAGTTGACATTTTGAAACTGAATTATAAATTTCTTCGATGGTGTCATCAATGTTTACATTCAAAGTAACTGTTGGTATTTTTTGTGATATTTTTTCATTGATTGCATTGATACGGGTAAATTTTTCATATTGTTTTTTGATAATTAATAAATTTATCTGATAAATTTGAGGCTGATCGATAATCTTCTTGATTACTAAATCGAAGTATTTAGTGTTTTGAGCAGACAGTAAGAAATTTCCCATGTAAGTTAAGTAAATAGCTAAAAACTTTTTTTCATGCATGTCTAAGAGATTATTTTTTACCTAATCTGCATTTGAAGTTTAAGAAGAAAGGACTCTTCGAAGTTTTGGAATTTTTACAACGTTGAGTCATTTTTATCCCTGCACTGGTCGATGGTTTCAAATATTATTGCCACTTTACTACAGAAAAATACTGTTTTGAGGAAAAAAATACAAAGGTGGAAATTTGTATGTTTTAAAAAATTGTATATTACCTGTTATTTAAGTTTATGTCTTTTACTACTGCAATAAATTTGTTTTCCTAAAGAAAAGCCAGTCGGCTTTCGAAAGCGTTATTTGTGATATTGATTAGATACATTTATCAATGCCTTTTTTTTTTTTTACATTATTTTGTATAATTTTGAAATGCTTCGTCGGTAATTTATGTAAGTTATTCGATAGATTCAAGCACTCGCTTTGATTAATATTCTGGGAATCTCGACCGAGTGAAGAAAGTTCAAATTTGCTGATGGTTCAGTTTTTCATGCATAATCCTTAGCAATTTTAAGGATCGAACTAATTTTTTTAATGTAATGAGGTCAATAATTGAAAAAAAAAAATTAATAGATATGATTTCTGAGTAAGTGTAAATTTAACTAATTAATTACTCTAAAAATTTTTTTTTTGATTTTTAAGTACGTTTTTACAGTTTTATCGTCATAATGAGGGAATTTTCGTTGTCGCAGTACATAGGTATCATATATAAATATAAATAATTTTTCGAAATTTTTTATTTAAAAATATGTATAGAAGATAAAATTATTTAATCTTTTTTCACCCATTTAAATAAACGTTAAATCTTATAACCAAATTGAAAAGTGTAAGACTAAAATTTTCAAAAATTGCCTGCAACGCGAGAAAGTTTTTTTTGAATCCACTGTTTTAAAAATCCTGACATTTTGAAAAGATCAGACTTATTCATATTTTTCAACTAATTCATTGAGTTCAACTTAGAGAAAAAAATTTTGACCTATATAATTAAAAGTTAAACATTAAACACAAAACATAGAATTTCGCTTTTTATAACAGAATAATTTTCGATACAATTTTTCCAACAGCTTCATATTTTACTGTTGACTATTTCTATTACTGAAATTTTATACTCGCTGAAAGAAAAAATGAAATTGATGTTTACAATCCAAAAGAAACACATTGTATCATAGTTTTATAAAGTTTACTTAACTCTACTAGCATTGTATATTTTTATTTTATTCTTGAAAGTAAAATAGAAAAAGCGTTTATCAATTATTAAAATAACTGCGTCCGTGTACTTTATTTCGAATCATCACTTTGTATTATTGTAACACAAACATCAAATCAAAACCGTCATTTTGTGTTAAATACAACCAATATTTTATTTGTTAAGCAATTTTAAAATTTGCAACGTTTAACAGAAATCACATGATGTTATACGTACGAATAAAGCTTGCCCACTGCGCCGTAATTTTTTTTTTGCGTTTATTAGCGACGACAAGCGACGATGCAGACGCACGTTACTTTAAAAATGTTCGTACTCTACCTGTACTCACCGATCTCCGGTATATTTGTGTCATGACCCCGTTGACCTCGGTACTGAAACAAAAATAACAAATTTTACATTAATACACAGAAGAACTAGATATTAAAATATTAATTTTGTGGAATTTTTTTTGATAAGTCGTAGTGGATCAAGCTCGAGAGCATGAAGGTAAGAAAATACAAATTGCAAACGGGATGCAATTTTCTCCCACGACGAAAGATTATACCTCGGTTATGTAACCACCCGCTTGCTGTCATTGTTTCAAGATTGTTTTGGAATTTAAATTAGGTTCTCTAGAAATATAATGACATTCAGATAAAAATAACATTAAACATTATTGAAGCGAAGCTTTTTATATGAGGAGTGAATCTGTAAAAAACGACACCAAGATATATAGATATGTTTATATACTATACAAATATGTGTATATATAGTATCTAATATGGCCTATATTAGATATATGCATATCTATAGAAAAAGAGTTGCTATATTCTAAGCCATATTAGATAAGTATATATACTATATAAATATGTGTGTATAGTATCTAATAAGGCCGAGAATATAGCATCCTTTCTACTATATAGCCTTTAGACATTAGATATAAACATATATATGTACCCCCTGCTCGCTTCGCTCGCCAACCCCCATAAAAATAGTTATAAAATATGGAGTTTTTTGACAGTTAATATTTAACATGTTTTTTGAGTTGAGTTTGTGTATTGAATAAAAGTTCAAACATGTAGGTAAAATTGTTAAATATGATTTAAATTGAAAAAAAAAAATTTTATATCATGGTGAGTCTAAAAAAATAGTTATAAAAATTAAATAGTAAGTTAAAATACTTCAAGTACTTGAAACATGTTAAATATAATATTTTTTAACCGTTTTAAAGTACTCCTTTAAAAAAGGCTTTTAAAATTACGACTCCTCTAGGAAAAGCGCCCTTCAAAGAGGTTAAATATGGAGTTTTTTGACAGTTAAGGTGCTCGTACAGGGGAAGCTCCTATAATTTAAAATCAACTCCTCCGGGAGGAGCCCCTTAAAACATATTGAATATAAGATTTATTGACGTTTTGAGGTGCTCCTCCGGGAGGAGCTCTGGAAATTACGGCTCCTCCGGGAGGAGCCCCGTAAAACATGTTAAATATAAGGTTTTTTGAAGGTTTTGAGGTGCTCCTCCGGGAGGAGCTCTTTAAACTACGGCTCCTCCAGGAGGAGCCCACTTCAAACATAATAAATATAAGGTTTTTTGACGTTTTAAGGGGCTCCTCCGGGAGGAGCCCCTTAAAATATGTTGAATATAAGGTTTTTTGAAGGTTTTGAGGTGCTCCTCCGGGAGGAGTTCTTTTTTTTTTTGGCTTCTCCCGGAGGAGCCCCTTAAAACATGTTAAATATAAGGGTTTTTGACGTTTTAAGGTGCTCCTCCGGGAGGAGCTACTAAAATTGGCTTCTCCGGGAGGAGCTTTTAAAATTAAGAGCTCCTCCCGGAGGAGCACCTCAAAACCTTCAAAAAACCTTATATTTAACATGTTTTAAGGGGCTCCTCCCGGAGGAGCCGTAATTTTCAGAGCTCCTCCCGGAGGAGCCAAAAAAAAAGAGCTCCTCCTGGATATAACTATATAATATAGGAAGATATATCTAATATATACATATCTAATAAGCCAGATTATGGTAGATGTTATTTTACCAGTACAAAATTCTAAGTTGGAAAATTTTTGAAGCGAAGCTTTTTATATGAAGAGTGAATCTGTAAAAAACGACACAAAAATCCGACCCATAAAAGTGACCCAAAATTCCGACCCAAAAAAGCGACACCAAGATATATAGATATGTATATATACTATACAAATATGTGTATATATATTATCTAATGTGGCCCATATTAGATATATACATATCTACAGTAGAAGGGTTGCTAGGCCATATCTAATATATACAATCTATAGTAAAAGAGTTGCTATATTCTAAGCCATATAAGGTATGTATATATACTATATAAATATGTGTATAAAGGATCTAATAAGGCCGAGAATATAGCATCCTTTCTACTATAGATATGTATATATTAGACATTAGATATATACATAGATATCTAATAAGATTATGGTAGATGTTATTTTACCAGTACAAAATTTAAAGTTGGAAAATTTTTTCTAAATTTTCAGTTTTATTTTATGTGTATAAATTTAATTATATACGTAATTTTTATATTGTCAAAATTTCAAATTTCAAATTAAAATTTTCAATTAAAAAATAATCATGCTTCGCTTCTAATAGGCGTCCAAGACACCTTTTTTTTAAATTTTTTCTAAATTTTCAGTTTTATTTCATAATATATGAATTTAATTATATATATACGTAGTTTTTATATTGCCAAAATTTCAAATTTTAAATTAAAATTTTCAATTAAAAAATAATTATGCTTCGCTTCTAACAGGCGTCCAAGACACCTTTTTTTAAAATCAAATTAATTGAATTTATTAATCTTAAGATATTTGAAAAATTTTTTTTGTAAATTTGTAGTTATCATTCACGCTTAGATACTTGGATTTGATATCATTTTAGCATTTTATGGCAGTTTGTTGATTATATATTACCTTTTTGTGCAATAATCATCTTATTTTTTGTTTTTTTGAATGAAAACGTAGCTTATTAATAATTTTATTAATTAGCTATTATTATTATTATTATTATTATTATTATTATTATTATTATTATTGTTGTTGTCTGTGAAGATTCAACCAAAAGTCTTGTTCATTTACAATAGAATTAAAAATAATTTTCATATTTTAAAAGTGTAAAAACCATAAAAAATCTTGGTAGATTAAGAAGATTAATTTTTTTCATCACTAGTATTTTACTCTCGCAAAATATATTTATACCCAGTCGGATAAAGCCGGAACCGCGTTGAAATAATATGAAAAAAAAGAGGTTTAACAAATGGCTCCAGAAAAAAAGATTGGTTAATTGCAGAAAACAAAATAGCACTCTCGAAATTTACAACCAACCATTAATCCATAAAAAAAAAACTTTTATTCAAATTTAAAACAACAAAAATATTTTTTTAAACTCTCGTTATACCATATGACAAAATCATAAACCCGGGGACTTTTGATCCATCATTTTTCAGCCCGGGTATGATCATAACCTCGTTTTTCCCACGGGACGCGTCCTGTGAAAAATCGTAAATCAGTTCGCGATGCAGAACTCATATCGAGGGATACAGCCAGCCGATTTAACTTGCAGATAAGCTTGGTTTGATGTTTTATGCATTTTCGGACTTTCTTGAAAGTGAGGGTTTTAAAAGTCTCAATTAGGAGGCTGAAAGATTTTCCTTTGAATTTTTGATTGAAAAGGCATTGATGAGGGGGAGTTTTTATGACTGAGGTCGTTAGTCATCCGAGCGTCTTTTAGACTTGAATTAAAATTTTTGATTAATTAGTGTCTTAAAAAATTCAAAATTAATTGTTTGAAAACTAATTGTTTTTTTTTATTAGAAAATTGTTTAAACAATAAAATGTTGTTTTAGTCTCTATTATCACTACCATGCTTATTCATGAGGGTCAGAAGTACACCGGTGAGATAAAAAGAAATGGTGGATAAAAATTATACGATGCTGCAAAAGCTATACGGATAAGAATGGAAAAAAAACTTTAAATAATGCATCTAGCAGATAAAGTAGAAGAAATAATAATAAGAGATCTAAAAAAGAGATGAATAAAAACAAAAACGGTATATATATAGTAACCAGCGCACGCGTTTGTGTAAGGAGATAAAGGCACCAAGAATAAAAGAATATTACTTTTCATTATTCTGAATATATATATTTTTTTAATCACAGATAAGAATTTTTATTCATCGCGGAGGTAAAAAAATTTTCAAGTTACTTGATAATTAAGCGAGTTGAGCTTGTAGTTTGAAATCGACTTGTAATTGCGAATTCAATATTACAGTAATGAAGAAAAAAATTTAACGGCGCTGATTAATCAATTTGATGTTGAAATTTTCAAAATTGCTTCATTACAGATTCGAAATATAAAAAGAACTTTTTTTTTTTTTGGAATTATGATTGGAAAGTTGAAGATTTTGAAATAATGATGACTTCAAGTGCGAGGCTTGCTAAATGAGGCAAACTGTTAAAAGGTGGTGCTCAAACTTTGTTGAAAGTTTGAGTAAGATAATTACAAAGTTCAATGGACGTAAATCAAGATGTTCTTATTTACATTTACAAGTACTGTGTTTTTATTCGTAAATGTTATAGTCGTCTAAGATTTCTTTTTATCATCAAAGTATCTGAAAAAGAGCAATGAAAATAAAAATTTTTTTCAATTTTGAAAAAACTTACAAACAATTAAATTTTTTTTAGTTACTATGTCTTGATTAATTTTTAATAAAAATTAACGATCAGTCTTAGAAATATGTGTTCAAAAAAATTATATTAAAAAATGTTTTTCATCAATTATTAATTACTTTTATGATACAAACTTCTCTCTAAATTAATAACAGCTATTGAGTCATCTTGTTTTATAAATATTGAAGTTTTATAATAATCAAAGACAAAAAAACAAACAGGTATGCAAAAACAAATTCTTTTTACGTCCATTTCAAAAACCTAAGTTTCATAACCGAAAAGTAGAAAGAAACTTAAAATTCAATTGAAAACAGGCTAAAATGTATGCTAAAACTTCTAAAACAGACGATTTTTAATTTTTACGCTGGGAAAGCTTTACAAAATTTTTCGTCGATATTCAAAGTTAAGTTCATAAAGTTAAAGAAAATCCTACCGTTTACCCAAGACTAAAACAAAAATTGATCCAGTAGCACTTGTGTAAAAAACGGAATAAAAAAAAGAATCGCACTTTCGAAAGCTCTGGGGCAGGCATCCGGCACCCGATATCCTCCTCGCCATTTGGTATTCAAACGAGCTTTCGGACTGGCTGGCTGCAGACGCCAAAAGCAGCTCCGAGTGGCAATAGTCAAACCTGTATAACCACCACCCAACTAATGGGCAGACCCTCGAATCCCGTTTCCGCCTCATCAGCTCTCGTCACTCCACAAGCTGAGTTTGTACCAAGTTTTTTTTTTTTTGGGTTTTATGACCAAAAATTTCGATATTTGTAACTGTGTTCATAGAAGTTTTACCAAAAAATCAAAAGTAGAGTAATTTTTAGTTTTTTTTTTTAATGGATTACTTTTTAAAAATATGAAAAAATTGTAATTTTGATGTCTGTTTTTTCAATCTGTAGTAAGTTTATCTTAACGCAATCGTTTTGGAATGATGGCTCAGTAGATAGATCGTGTGTCTTTGAAACCTGTGGATCCAGGTTTGAGCCCCGCTCTTATTCTTCAAAAACCAAGAATAAATCTGTGAACCTATCATAAAAAAAAAAAAATAAAAAAATAACGTTGGGGTCATCCATAACTTTTTTTTTTATTTTTAATTGATTTTTTAGATTATTAAATTTACTTGATAATGTAACAAATAAAATTATCATAACATTGAAAGAATCATTTAGATTATTTCAGATTTAAAGTTACTGATTTTTGAACGTTAAATTAAATTAAATTTATTGAAAATGAAAAAAAAATCAAATTTTCGTCTTCTAGACTACGAAAAAGTTTATAGTCTCGTACGTACTTGATTTTTTTTTATTTTCGACAGTAAACTTTAAACTCATTGATACATGAAAATTTTTTATGTGATTAATGTCTTTTTTGTAGGCCTATAATAACGAAGTCAGCTCAAAACCACTCGTACTTGAGTGAAAAAATGATTTTTGGGGTTGTTTAAATTTTTAAAAATTTATACAGCCAAGTTTTCGACTGATACTCGAGATTGTCAGTCAATCACCGAAATACAAACTAAAATTTCAAAAAAATTAATTCTTGAAAGCTGCGATTCGAAATGCCATTTTCAAAGTGACTCTTCAAAAATGGTAGCTATTGAAAAAATAATAGTACATATGCCGTTGACAGTCAATCAATAAAACTAGCACTGTTCACTTCGAATACCAGTTATGAAAAATCAAACCAAAGTGCAATTTATTCAACAAATATAACTAAATGAATTACATTTTAATCGCTGTTCCAAAATTACTGCGCAATTAAGCCTCGTTGACGAAACGAAACGAAAAAAAAAAAAAAACATCGATTGATTTTCTTGAAAGCAAAAGGTGCGCTCTAATTACCCTTGAAACTTAACGTATTTGAAACGCGAAGTTAGAAGCAGAACTTGATTAGTGAGTAAATTTGGCTCGAGTGAATTTCACCAGACAGGTGACAAGTAAAACTCTCCCAACTTCCAGTTCAGGTCAAATAGCCGGCAATTTCGCGCATTAATTGTTTAAGTTCTAATTTACTGTCTCTGACCGTGGCATCCGTCCAGCCAAGATCTTGGTTTCGTGTTCAAAAATTCAAAGCTTGAATTATTTTGTTTTAGTCTAGAAGTTCATTTATTTCAAAAATAAATTTTCTTATTGTTAAGTATATATAGAAACTACTTAAAAACTTTGAATAAAAAGAGCTAGAAATTGTACGACTTTTTTAAAAATTCAAACTTTTTTTCAACAATAAAATTCTGCCAAGATTTTACCAGGTCCACGTCAAGACCGAAACTCCACTTGAAAATTCCTACTCAGTTAAAAAGTCATGCGTAAATATTGTTCAGGAAGTTTCCAATACCTCCTGGGTATTTTAAGTAGTAAAATCCGCGTCCAGTCAGACTTTTCCAAAAACTTTCTTTCTTTTTTTTTTGTAACTCGCTCGGGGGCGAAAAAAAATCCCAGAGAAAACCGTTTCCGGGTAAAAATAGAGACGTGGGTGTATTTACTCTCGAATCCCTTCCTTCTTTTTTACTCTTCCCGCCTTGTAATGATGTGCTCCGGTTACGGGACAGCAGCGAGTATCCGGAAGCGGCGGAACGATGGACGTTGATTGAACTGTTTCACCGAGATTCGCTTACAGAATAATCATTTGGGAAATTTTACTTTTACTTACTACCAGTATAATGCCCATGGACTATCAATTCAAACTCGAGTTTATTTTCTCTATCGTTTGTTGCTGGTACGTTTTGTCTTGTTTATCGCGGTGCAGTCTGAGGACAAATTAGGGGTGATGGATGATTGCAGGGATTAAAGCTTGATGGTGATCAATAATCAGGTATCTTTTGTTTATTCCAAACGGTTGTTTTTACAAAATTTTAGGATTATAATTTACTTTTGCATTGTTTGTATTCTACAAGTACTAATTTTTCTGACAATCATGATTATTTCATAGCGTAGTTTTCGTTGCAAAATAAATAGAGATTTCGGATTTCTCACGACCCTTCTTTTCATTGTTTAAAATTTTTATTCATACCGCAAAAGCCAAAGTTTTTTCTAACAATGCGGCGTAGGATGGAAAAAAATATTTTCAATCAAACAGGAAGAGAAAAAAAAAAAAAAAAAACAAACGGGGACAATGAATAAAAACACGTCCATTATTGTCTGCCAGGCATCGATCGTGGAGTGTCACGAGGAAAAGAAGATCGGATTGGTACGCGTGTTAAGGGTGTCGTTCTTATCGTGCGCTGCGGCTTTCTTTGTTTCTTCAAATGTTTTGTGCGATTTCTATTTTTTTTTTCGTTGCTGAGGGATGGCGTTGATTACGGATTGTTCGCGTGGGACTATTGTTGACGGATAGTTTATGCGTGGGTTTGGAGGGTTGTTACATGTGAGCTTTTTTCTAAAATCAAGGATTTTTACATGTTGAGAATCGGTCTCAACTGTTTGGTCATAGTTTCATTCGATTGAAAATCGTAATTGTTTAGTCATATCTTTTTACAAATCACAAAACTGTAAACATGGGATTTTTCGGACAGTAAGGATCCAGCGCATTCTAGATAAGATTTAGCAACCTCTGGGTAAGTATTTTTGATTATATTTTTTGAATTCTATAATTTTTTAAGCTTAATTGAGTGTAAAAACCAGAATTTTGTAAATTTTTAGTATCCAGCGCCATCTAGGAGCGTAACAGCGACCTCTATCATGATATTTTGTTATTATTTTATTCAGTTCAATTACAAGTCATTTGGTGGAGCCAGTGCCATCTAGGTATGAGAGTAGTGACCTCTAGTGGAGTATTTTGAAATATTTTCAGCTCTTTAAATAAGCAGAAAAATTTAAAAGTCAATACAAAACATTAAAAAATCATATGGTAAATTGTTAAAAATTCAAAAAATACATGTTTGGTAACATAACCTCAAATTGTGAAATTTTAGTTCGCCCACTTGCTGATGATTTGATGACCCATTAATGATGATTTGTTGCACATAAAACTTTTAATTTTTTAATTTTTGATATTATTTTTTACATTTTTTATTAATATATTTAAAAAAAAACCTTATTACATGCCTGCACACCAGAATCTATTTTTTCTCGCCATCTAAACGCTATCATCTCATCTTGTCTGACCGAGAAACAGACAACTTTGAATAAACCGATAAGAGGCATCAAATAAAAAAAGTAGGGTAAGAAAAAGAGAAAGAAATAAAACGCGCGAGATAAAAGTCGTCGATTGGGATCTCTAGGATGTAACCCTCTTTGCTAACAGTACCTCAGGAACGAGTAATTGGGAAGCTTTCCTCTATCGTTCTATTTTTCCCCTTTTAGTTGGAATTCCCGAAATAATTGGACCATTTTGCGCGCTATCAATGAAAGACGCGCTTGTAATTTAGAGGATTTTTAGCATGATAATTGAAATATCTCTTTGGTATTTTACCGAGGTATTTTCAAGGGTCGGGGGTGTGAAAGCTTGAGTAATCGTTTGAAATATCTTGATTGAAACAATTTATTTTTCATAAATTTGTTTATTAGTTTATTGAAAACCAATAAATGATGTTTACTCATGAGTTATTAAATATACAAAGGGAATGAGTTATATTAACAGTTGAATATTAATTCACCGATAAAAATGAAAAACGATTGTATTTTAATTTATAATAATTGGTGAAAATGAACTGCGAACAGATTTTAATGAGATTTACAATAAAATGAAAGCTTATACGCAAGAATAATTAAAACAGTTTCAAACGCTTAAAATCTTTTTTCAAACGACTTTTTCATGCATTTTTTTAGAAAAACAAGAGAGGAACTACGTAGTTTCTAGTTTTTTTTTTTTTTGCTACTAAAAATAATTTTGTAGCCTCTTCAAAATAATTGTTGCAATAGTTTTGTTTCTTGGCAACTAGAAGATTTCATAAATAACTTTGAAGTATTTTTTCCTCATAAATGAAATACTTGTTATTCAAAAAATAATAATTTAAAACTTTTGTGACATTTTTCAGCAACTTTAAGTGTTCTTTTTTATAAAAAAAATAACCATTGTACAAACTTCAAAAAACAAGCCAAAAAAATTTTTTTTTCTCAGACTCCTCGCCCAAAAAATTTTTTTCAGATCGATGGGCTAATTTGAGATCCGCCATTCACGTAAAATATTTTTATAATTAGGTTGAAAGAAAAAAGTAAGTCTTACACGTACGAGAGTTAAAAATTCGGGCAAAGCATTCCCCTTTAAGTCCTACTTGCGGTGAAAAACGATCCGAAAATTTGTCTTACCAATCGCGATTATCAGCGCTAAAAATAAACAAACCCCCGCCGCTTGCCTTTATTTACGGCTGGAAATGAAAAGAAAAAAGAAAAAGAAAGGCCTGTTTGCCCGAGAGGCCCCGCGGCTGGCGCGAGGATTTAGAGTCGGAATTGAAAAAGTGACTCTCTCGCTGCGGGGTAGCCGCGCTAGTTGTTGCTTAATTATGTAGCGAGTTTTCCTTTTGTTTCGCGGGGGTAAAAGTTTCTTCTTTGGATATTCCTTAGTGCCGAGTTGCAAATTAATTTCACGTGAAAAATTTATGGATTTTTTTTTCTGTTATCCTGGTTATAGGATTAATAGTTTCAGAAAAG
Organism: Encarsia formosa; assembly: GCA_038277355.1. NCBI lineage: Eukaryota > Metazoa > Arthropoda > Insecta > Hymenoptera > Aphelinidae > Encarsia > Encarsia formosa. Next base: position 21,433,281 of record CM076188.1, on the reverse strand, counting down.
AAATAAAAATATATTTTTTTTCAAAATCATGGCTTTATTTTTGCTCAATTTTATTAAAATTTATAGAAAATTTTTTTACGTAATTGGAACTATAAATTTGTGTATATTATATTACAAGTCGATAAAGTAAACTTCTACTGTTTGAGGTTATGTATTCTGACAAATACATATAAGCGACCGGCAGATTATTTTAAAATACATAGAGTTTCTAAGTTTCAGCTTTCACAATTTCACCAATTTTTCGGTTAGAACTATTTTAAAAAATTACACAAGAGGGCGCTGTCTCATTTCTAGATGGCGCTGGATCTTTGAACTCTAAACAGCTCATATTTTTACATTTTTAAACTTGTAAAATATTTCAAGAAGAAAATAAAATATTGCAAGAAAGTGTTTTTCCACCAGAGGTCGCTACCTCATTCCCAGATGGCGCTAGATATTTACAATAAAATAAATTTTTTTTTTTGAGTAATTTAATTATGCTATTGCAAGACCATAAACTACCTGAATTCAAGCTTGTTCGAAAATAACCTTCAGCTTGTATTCAGAAAAATTAAATACTCACTGGAGAATTGAATTTTTCTCCCTGGCGCACAGATCTCGATTCTTTCGAATTCTGTCAGGAAGCTCCACAAGCAGAGCGATTTATGTAAAAAGTACCGTCGGGTAAATTTATGTAAACGTAAACATCCCCAGGATCCTGCCAATTCTCGTATAAACATTGTTTTCCATAGTGGATGCAACTTTTCTCCTTCCCTGTATACATATATATATAAACTTATTCTGAAAAACGTGAATGAGAGAGGAAGGGCTGCAAAGGGAATAAGCAACACGCTCTCGGAAAATAGGTAAAGTTATTTCTTTCGAGGCAATACCGTCAGAACGAGACGCAAGGTGCGCGTACATCACTTCGCACTTCCACCGACTTAAATATCTCCCTCGAGAATATTTCGCAAAAAAAAATGGATTCGTTCTTTTTTCTTATTCAAAAATTTAACTTGAGGAATAAAAGCATCCCGATTTTTTGCAGTTAAATTCAGTTTTCCGCTGGACGCGCGATTTATACGAGGACAAAAAAAAGGAAGACGGGGTATAAAATCGTTGCGCTATGGGATTAAAAAGCTTTTTACACGCTGTTGTACGTAAACGTTTTGTCGTACGTACCGTCGATAAATTGTGCCACGCGAGAGCGAATTTTCGAATGGACGTTTCACGAATAATTTCGCTCAGGAAAGATGCTTCATTGAATTAGGTAATTTTTCACTCGACGGTGCATTCGGAGTTAATGGAAGCTTTAAAGTATGAGAACTCCAGCTGTTTTCTTTCTAACGTACATATGATTTGAAAAAAAAAAATTTTATTTAAACAAAATGTATAATAAAAGCCATTTGTTTTGCATATTTTAATCAAATGAAATCCTCTCAATGATTCTTTTAATTATGGTTATTTAAATTTTATAAAAGAAATTAAAAAAAAATTTTTATTTGATTTTGAAAATGTAAAAATTGTTTGTTTTATTCACTTAAATTAACAGTCTTTTTTCAATAAATTAAAATTATAAAAATATTTATTTCAGTAATAGATATTTTTATCGATATTATATTCAAATTACAATCCTAAACTTACTTCCCAAAGATTGTTTAAAGACAGTTGATTAAAATAATAAATCAAATTAAAAAAACATTTATTAAATTATTTATTTTAATATTATTGATTTATTTCATTTTGCTGTAACCGTATAGTTTATTAATAAATAGTCGAGCCTTTAAATTATGGTTGCTCTTACCATTTATTATAATTTTTTTTTGGTAATATAATTCTACAGATTTAAATTACAGTGTATTATTCACATTTGTTTATACAATACTGAACAAAGATATTGTGATAACTTTAATTTCAAAATATTTTTCAAAAAAATCTCTGCAGTAATCCTCGCAAAAATTTCCATTTTTCCAGCCCTAAAAACATCCCGAACGTTGATTTTTCAAGCTCCTCTTTTCCGATATAATAATCAGGGATAGATTGAAAATCATCACTATTATTATTATTTTTTTCCTCGTGGAAGGGGCTAACAAAGGCCGGGGGTAAACTTTTACTTTCGCGATATATAATCGAGGAGAGGGCGCGCGGAGAACAAAGCCAGTGGGTCATCGGAGAGGAACAATCGGGGCCGAGTTGAGATCAGGCGCATCGACGATATATCGAACGTATATTTAACACCGCGCCAGATGCACTTGACGCCTCGGCGCGATTGTAATGCGAGCTTTTCTTTCTCCTTCCCCCTCTTTTTTTATCGGATGGATTTGAAAGGAGATATGGAGAGTAATTGGCGGGATGTTGGAATTTAAAAGTTACATTTTCGGTGGAGGATTTTTAAAAGATTTTGTTGTTTTTTCGACTGTTTTTTAGTTGGAAATTTAAGTTCTCTGAAAAGTTTGATACGCGACGAATATTTTTTACACAATTTTGAATGAATTTCAAGATTTTTTTTATTAAACTTAAAATTCGAGAAAAAATTAAGAAAATCTTCAGAAACTGTAAATTTATGACTTCATAGATTCAAAATTATATAGATTGAAATTCCATGTAGTTTTTCCGTAAAAATAAAAAATATATGTTAATTATTCTTATTTAAAATAGTTGCTAACCCTATTAGGTAATAGTTACATGGCAGTAACGCATGTAAAAAAAAAACTCAATAATACAGAAAATTTTTTTAATGTTGGCACCAGCAAAAGCGCATCTTTTTTTTTTCAGTACTGGGATTCGAACCTCTGATCTTTGGGTCGCGAGCTCGTGACTAAACCAACCGAGCCGCTCTCGTAAATTGCTACTACAATTTTCCAAACTAAATAAAAGATCCGGAAGCTCAAATTCAAATAACACTTCGTTTTGTTTGTAAACTCTCCGGAATCAAAAGTTTTCAAACAAACGTCATCCCAGGAGAAGTATAAATTTTTAAAAAACTTTGTTTTACCTAGACGCCCGATTATTCAAACCTCCGCTGTCAAAACATCCGCACTTTTCTTCGAAAAAAAAACCTTTTTGTGTAGAATATTTTGAAGAGTGTGTTTGTCTAAAACTTTTTACTCGGTAAGAAAACCCGTAATTCGGGACTTTTCCCGGAGTTTTAATGGACGAGCCAGCGTAACTCGGGATGATAATAAAATTGAGGGAGCGGGAATTAACGGGGGATGAACTTTGATGGAATTACACTCGCAATACGTGCGCGTATCAACTTTTCGCGGTGCGCGGTGATAAATTTTCTAAACTCGGTTTATTGAATGAGGATTATTCTTACCACGGACGGATTGTTAAACTTTTTTTTTCAGAAAGATTAAAAACCGAAATTTCGGGTCAAAAGTACTTTTCAGTTTTTAATTAGAGAGTAACCTTTTTTTTGTTGTATGAAAGTTAATATTAAATTTTTTTATTTTAAGGTTCAGGTCGATTAAGAGATTTTTAATTAGAGTAAGGTCACTACTAACCTCGCATTTTTTTTATTTATTCATGAATTTTAAGGAAAAAGTATTTTTAGATATAAATATTATAATAAGTAAAAGTGAGATTTATAAAAGCCCCTTTTAGCTTTCTTTTTGTCTTAGAAAATTTTATAATTCAAAACTAAAAATATTTTTCCGTAAAAATTCATTAAAAATAAGAAAATACGAGTTTTTAGACTTTTTGAGGTGCAGTCAACTTTGACCTCAATAGCCCTGTAAGAAATGTGAATTAGGTTATCCATTTAATAGCTATAAAATCGCTGGTTACTAGCAAAATAAAAGGTTAACTATTAAAAATAGCTAATAAATGGGTATTTACTGGGTAACCTAATTCACACTTCTTACAGGGAGATATTAATTATAATTAAAGATACAAAAACATACTTAAAACAAATGACTACTTGGCCAAAGTTTTTACGAAGCAGTAAAATAAGACTTGAAATGAAAATTTAAGCTCAGGTGAGTAACGCGAGAGTTTTAAAACGAGCGAACGAACCCGAAAGGATCAAAGAGCCCACACGTTACCTTTGTATTTTGATAGCGCACGGGGAAGAAAATACTATCACTCTCTGCTTTATATTCGTTTCAACCGATCCTTGACGAATTCTCAGTTATGTCAAAAAGGTACGCGAGCTCCAAAGAATATTGAATTTTTCAAATGCGAAAAGCTGCTTGAATAACTCATGCCTCCTAGCAAAGAAGGAACACGCCGACTTCATGAATAAAATTTATATACCGCCAAAACGAATTGGACAATTCCAAAATACTACGAGAAAATTTTCGAATTTTACGATTGAAATAAATAAAATAATCGATGAAACTTTGAGGTCACTTTTTTTAGATATAATATTAAATTTTTTATATTGTTTGAATGCGATACTTATACACAGAGTACTTTAGACAAACTTTTATTAAAAAAAAAATATATATATTATTAGGAAATAAACAAAATATTTTTTGAATTTAATAATTAGTTAATAAAATTTATGTTATCATAATTAACTAATAAAAATATAAAAGATCAAAATTCAAAACCATTATTATCTAGATACCGCAAATATTTGTCAATATTTATTCATGAATTCAATGCGAAATAACTTGATATTCTTAGTATATATAAAATATCCTTAAATCATTGTTTTATTATTATTCAGTTTTCAAACAATTATTATTTGTTAAAAAATTTTTAATCTAAAACGTTTTGCCAAAACTTGATTTAAAGACAAATCTAATAATGTCCAGTGCTTGATAGCGAGGGGCTATGCACTTCGGGCAAATTGAAAGTGCTTAGAACCAAATTGAAATCAATTTTGATTAATATAAAGATAAAATTAATATTTTTTGAAGAATTTTTACTCGAAATGAAGTTGGTATTGGATTGATTATATTGAATTTTTTTATGTGCGATTCTGAAGAGCTCAGCCCCTCCTCAAAATTATGTTTAAAAAAATTTAATGATTACATACTATCGAAGTTACGCAAAAATTTTTTCTCATTTAAAAAAAATATACATATATACTCGATTCCTCGAATCCGAAAAATTTCAATACGAAAATCCAATCAATTTTAATGAATACATTTCCCCGGCCGTCAAGCGATCCGAGCGCGGGTAATCCGTTTATACGTGCGAAAAGAAGCCTCGTGGTTAAAAAAGATTGATTCGGGATGGATTCTCATCCATAAATTCATCGACTTTTTTTTTTTTTTTTTTTGCCGATGCACCGGAGCGCGATTTTCTCTTCGATGATCTTTTCTTCTTTCCGGTTCTAATGGCCACTTTACGAGTGTTTTCTAAAAAAACTTGCGTGGGTGGCGAGAACGATGGAAATTATTGATTCAGACGATTGTTTGCCCGATGATTAATGTAACTGCTCTCGTGAGTGTAATTGAAAATATTGATTTTTTCGTTTTCAATTTTCAATCAATTTTTTTTTGTTCAATGGTAAAATAAAAATGTAGAGGTATTAATCTAAAATATTTAACAAGTTTAAAAAAAATCTTTGATGATTGTATCATGTCCTGTAGTATTTAATAGCATGAAAGAAAATGAAAATCTAAAAATACGAGAAAATAAATGAAATTTCGGCTTATTTCAAAAGGAACATTAATTTTTGCTGTTTAATATTACATTTTTTTAAATGGTGATCATCATCTATCAATCTTCGTAACTTCAGCGTCCGGCTTGTAGAGAAAAATGTTGACATGTATTAATTATTGCTTGTATTGAAATGTGTTTTTCAATTATGATGCATTATAATTAATATCACTAATTACGTAAATTTATTTTAATTACAGGATCCATTATAAACCCTTATAAATGAATGAAAAAACTGAACTCGTGTTCTTACATTTAAAATACTGGGACCCCTCAGCGCGCTGCAAGCGCGCATGGGAAAAAACAATTTTAACCTTAAATTGCACTTTTCGAATATTTTAAAAAACCTTCTCCGCCAATCAACTCACGAATAAAAAGTTTACGCAATATGGCGCTAGCTCTCTTTTAATAGTGGAAATTAAATTATTTTAATTCTAATTTTATATAATTATTAAATTAATGTATAATTTTTTATTAAATACATTAACTTAATAGTTTAAAATTATTAATTCTATTTAAAAAAAAAAAAAAGAGGTTCTAACATCTTATATATCAACTGCCTGTGCAAAGAAAAATCTTAGCCAAAAATTTCCCACGAATAAAGTAACAACGAACATACTTTTTGCCAATAAAACGTCTCTAAAAGACTTTATATATTATTTTAGCCTGAAGAAAAATTTTTTTTTCAATATTTATAAACCAATTTATAAAATTAAGTTATTTTAATCTGACTTTAAGATATTTTTCGATCGAAGGGTACTCTTGACCGTGGAAGTATTTCGATTTAGAAGAAGGTGTTTTAGGATCTCGACGATTACCATTGTTTTCTCTCACGAAGTGCTTTTAGGAGTTCGACCCGACTCACCGTTCCCCAGCAAACGCCGGAGTGGCTTCCAACGATAAAGTGACTCGCGATTGTCTCTTGACGAAGCGTTTTGTTTCCTCCGCTAAGAATGGTTTTTGTCTCTCTAGTCCGGAAAAATAAGAGCTACAGAGTGGCTGTGTAAAGACAAAAAAAAAAACAACAGCAGGAAGTTTTTGGAAAATGAAAGTAATTTATTCACCCGAGATTTTTATTGCACTCTTAAAATTTCATACGTTTACCCGGGGACGACGTTTTTCTACTTTCAGTGACTTTGATGCATCACTGGTGATGGAGTAATTTTTTATTACGTCAAATTGGAGTGCATCGTATTATCTGATGAAAAATTTTTAAAAAAGTGAAAAAGATTGAATTTGAGGGAAAATTTAAAATACCGATAGAATTTTTTAATGATTTTTAACAGTTTTTTACATGAAGTATCCTGAGTTTTTAATTACTTTCAGCAAAAAAATTTTGAATATGATGTACTTAAGAAAGTTCCTACAGTAGCATCAGCATCGTAATAAAAAATGAAGTTCATTATTATAGTAAAATGAATTTTTAATAACAATTTCAAACTATCCACTCGCTATGAATATACCACTAGCAACATAAAATTAAAAAAAATTTAGGATAGAAGTTTTGGGTCGACCGGAAACGGAAGATCGGAGTGTTGAGCCGCGTATCTTCGACACTTCGCACACACGTACGGGCTTATCGAATTCGAGTTAGAGTTATTGCCGATGTATCGGCCCAATTACCCCGATACGTCACGCGTGCGAGTCTGACCGGTGCCGATCCTCATCTACTTACGCGACGGCCCGCTTCTACTGTAACTCGGAAAATCATTTTTTTAGGCTATTAAGATGAAAAAAATAAAATTCAGAAAAATGCCAAAAAAGTGATTGCTATAACTGATACAATATAAATTTTCGTACTCATTACGCTCCAAAAGAAAAAATTAGATTTACAAAAAAGCGACGACGGTTTATATATGCAAGCTCGTAATACTGGGCGTTACGGGTTCCCGCTCAGCGAAGTGCTTGCGCAGCGGGACGCTGCGAGTTTATTGACGAGAAGGAGTGTCGCCCGCGCGTTAAACGAACCGGATGCGAGAATGATAAAAACCAAAGGATTCGGAACTTGTGCCAAACCAATTTGAGGTCGCGAAGTTTGACGAGCAAAGGGGTGTTTGTTTAGCTCCTTGGGGAGAGAGAGAGAACCGCAAGGTTAATTTGCTCTTTGATGTAGGGAAGCTTGGTCAGCTGAGAAAACAGGTGTCGAGCTGGCTTACAACTGTCTTGGGACTATTGAGAGTATTATGTGACCATTGATTTTTTATTTGCACTAGAGCAAAATAAAAGATTATTGGGTTTCTTTCCACAAATTAGCGTCTTCTATGATTTACATCAACTACCATTCAGACTCTTAGTAGTATGTATATGTATGACTATTGATTTATAGAAAAGTACCTTATTTGCACTAGAACCAATACAGCTCAGATTATACTTGCTGTAGAGTAAATATGGATTATTATAAACCAGACGATACACTGTAAGTTATTAAGGAGGCTCATGCGACTTTGACTTAAAAAGATATATTTAGTTGAGATTGGCAATATATGTTCTTTATTATTCGTAGAATTTATACATTTTTTTGTTTTATTCGCTCTAGAACAATCACAAATTATATTAGCCTGACAAGAATATTCTAGACCGAGAAATTCCATGTTTCAAACCGTATTGACATTACCACGTAGACTATTATTTCAAGCCAAGAAAACTAACTACAAATTTATCCCTGCAACCTGCTTGAAAATATAGACTTTTTGCACACTTTAAAAAAGAAATTTATATCAAATGATATCAAAACTACGACTTTTCGCACACATTATGTATAAAACATAAAAAACCATAGCAAATTCATAAAAAGTCATACAATTAATCTCATAAAAAAGAACCACGTCAATCACATGAATTATTAAAAACCCAGTGGAAATCCGCGTTTCTCGGGTCGCGAATTACCGTCAGCTCTCATTCAAAATAAAAAAGTCAGCAGGAAAATTCCCGCTCCGACCGAAAAAAAGGCACGCCTCGACAGCTGAAATCAGCGCTCGAGTATTCCCAGCTCGGATAAAAAAAAAGCGCGTCGACGCGTATATCAACCAACCGAGAGAATCGAATGGTACATACACCTTTGTTTGAATTTTTATTAGCAAGCTAGAAAAATCCTACTTTTCTTCGTACACTGAAAGTTTGAAAAATTAAATTGTACGATGTACGTATTTTTAATGTAATTGCGAGAAGCAGATTAGCGCGTGCTAAATGAGAAGCGACATAAAAAACACTTCCATTATCATTATTAATTAATGGATCGGGCGTAGGGGTTGTAAAAAAGCCATCGCGAGATCAGACACTGAAAGTATGATTATCATGAGAAAAATTTATATACGGGTAAATTGAAACCTCATTTTTCATAACGTGTGTATCAATTACTGATTTATACATTCCATTTAATTAAAAATTTAATTATAAAAGTGCTCGTTAACGATTAATAAACATCCGAGTGTGGGAAGTCGAATCTTTCGGCCGATGAGTGTAAAAAACCGACTTCGAAACTCGTTTATCATTCCGTAAACTCGTTTAAGTTCAGGCCAATCGATACGATTTCCCTGCTTTCATTTACGATTTGTCTTAATACGATGCCCGGAATAATTTTTCTCTCCGTCTTAGCCCCCTTTTAATTCCCGGGGGAGCTTCCAGTCGCGTTAATTAAATTTTTTTCTCGAACCGCAGTTTGAATTTTGTACTTGGGGGTTGAATTTACAGTAGTAAACAATTCATTGGAAATGATCGTAATTATAAATTGTTAATTAGGGCATTCAGATTTTATTTCTATAGATTATATTATGGTTCGTCAGCCAATAGATTCTAGAAAGAATAGATACATATATCTTTTATCAAATTTTTTATATAGTTTAGTTCAAAATAATAAAAATTAAATAGACACCAAAAACTTTTTAAATAAATTAAAATTTAGGTACACGATTTTATTATTTTTCGAAAAATTAAGTTTCAATAAATCAGCTGGTATATTGAACCGGAATATCGAAATCGTACTTGCAAGCTCATATTAAAGCTGTTTCTTTAAAATATTGGTTTGGCACGACAGTTTTTGCTTTGTAGGTACAATTACCTAATAATAATATTTTGTATTTTATTTCAGTATTTATATAGAGATAGAATCTCCAATGTGGGAAGTTTTGAAAAAGTAACCATAAAACGAAACATCGATCTACGATCCAGAATCACACTGCACTTTAAAAGCTGTTTCACTTGCAAGCTGCAAAAATAATGTTAACAATTTTTGTGCGAATAAAATATATGATAAATCGGTAAATCCCGGTACAACGATTAATTACATAGAGCCGGAAGCGTTAGAATTCTCGGTATCTCGAAGATCAATGAATTTCACCGGATCCGACCTTTAATCTTTCCAATCCTCCTACGAGATTTACGATCTTATCTTTAAAAGTATCGCACGTGGCTAGAAACAAGAGAGAACAGAAGAATAAAAAGAGTTCGCTAATGGCTTATTTATTTGAAGCGAACGTTGGGAAGAATTTTCTCAGCCGCTGTCCGAGATTTTTATTCCTGTGAGGTTCTAAGAAATATTTTAGTTTTTGGTTGGCTTTGAAGATAGGGTTTGATCTTATAAATTTGATGTACAAGTTTTTTGATTACTCTGTTTCCATTTTGAATTCTGGCGTATGTTTAGTTTGCAAACTTTTGATTAACGCTGATCTTTATCATTCAAAGTTGAAAAGAAACGTTTCTAAGAATTAATAAATTCAAAGGCAACTTATAATTTTTACTAAAAAGCTTGTTTATTTTGGTAACAGATTCCAAATTTTTCAATTCCACTGTCAAATTCAGCCATAAAAAAGATAAAATTGACAGATTTTGCTTATTTTTGGTTAATTTCTTACACATCCACTTATCACACGCGTAAAAGTACAGTTTAAAAAAATTTTCTATTCCATCTAGCTCACTGAAAATCCCATCAAACAGTAATTACTTGAAAGCAAGTTTGAAACTGGTGTTAAATTATTGATCCTAAAGAGGCCCCTCATGATGAATCGAAAGTCGTCGCTTTACAAAGACGATTTGATTTATAATCTTCAATTAATTTTCAATCCGCGACTTCTGGTCTCTCCCTCACCAAGTTCTCGTATAAATTTGAATTGGATATTCCCATTATGAATTCAAAATCCATTAAAGCCGCCACGACGATTTTCGTTACTTTTTTCATCTGAATTCAAGGCGACGCTGAGCACTAAAGCAGCGTCTTCCCCGGGAGCCATGAAAAATGCGTATTATTGCAGTCGTCAAACTCTCAGTTTATTACCAACCGTCAAAAGTCGTCTTTTTTTTTCATTTGTTTCGCTCTTTTTATTTTAAGGGCGGAGGATTAGTTTACAGGGCTTTTGAGCGTTTTGCGACCCGATAAAAGACGCTTAAATGATTTCACTCACGGGTAACTTAATTTCTGGGTGATGGCTCGTTATAAGAATTTGGGTGGAGTTTTTTATACAGAGTCGTTTGTTGTATTTTACGTCGCGAATGTTAAAGTAAAATGTTTCAAAGTTTTACTTGGTATCTTCTTCGAGAGAAAAATAAAATTTTTATTTTGATGAAAACACACAACTTGGGACGTAAAATCGTAAGTCATGATTCATGAAATTAAGCCACAAAAAGAAACAAAAATTTTATGATTGTAATATGTCTCTCACAGATTTATAATTTATGTTGATTAATATTTTTATATAAATAATTTAATTTATTAAACTACCATTCATTCTATTAATCTAAAAAGCTTTCATTAGGCCCATGTGTTCGAAATAACTTCTACTAACATTAGAAAAAAACAAAAAATCAATGATATTTATGAACATACAATTTATTGCTTTTCGATATATTATGTAAAAAATATTCGAATCATCAAAACAAAGTTGTTTTACGTGCTTTATCATCTCATTTCGATATTCCGATCGAAGAAAAATCTTAGCTCAAAATCTGCTACGAATGAAGTTACAATGAGACAACTTACGGTGACTAAAATGTCTCTAAAACACTTTATTCATGATTTTTGAATGGAAGAAAATGAACTTGGCTATACACAATCGCGAAAAATTTTTTTTTCGACACACCAACCGCAAATAAAATGACTTCAAGTTTTTCAACTTATAAAACGTCGCACGGGTCTTTTTATTCGTGGCAGGCTTGTCAAGAATAATTTTTTACTATAATATATCATCGGCATGATAGCAAAGGTTATTCTCTACCAATTTGCAAAAGTTTACAGACACACTAGTCTCCGAAAGTCGGCTCGTTGTAACTTTATTCGTGGCAGATTTTGGTCTAAGGCTTTTTTTCGCTAGAACCATCGATTTTAAGATTTATCAGGATCAACTAAGAAAAGCTTAAAATATTCTAATACCAAAAGCTTTAACATGCGTACTTCGAACTTCAGCTCCAGTTTTTACGAACGATTCGGAGCTGGGAAAACAATGCGCCATTGTTGGAGCCGCCTCCCGGGTAATGAGTTATCCCTTCGATAAGAGCGAAGGAAGAGATTCGTTTTCATTTTTTTTCAGCTCGGAAAATCTTTTATTTTCCTCCCGCTGATTGTTGGAGGTGATTTACTTTATATAACTCTTTTTTTCAATGAACCTGGAACTTTTTTTTTTCGAGCGCTAATGGGGTTTGCAATTTTGATGAGTAAGCGTTACGATCATGCTTGAAATTTACGATGTAAGGTTAAACGACGTAACTACAGCATGAATAGTTTACTCAACTGTGCGTGTATATATAGAAAAACTCCAGCCCAGGGCATACATCAATAACACAAATCAAACCCCATGTTTATAGAAAAAATATTTTTGTACCATTCCACCATGGCAAATGAAACAATTTTTATTCGTCATCGACAAATGATAAACTACCGAAGCCATAAATAATCACCAGACAAAAACCATAAATATTGCTTATCAATTCTTTCCGAAAAAAAAGAGATACGAATCCAAAAACAAATAGACGAAGGCGTGAATCAGCAAACTCGAAAGATATTTAACTTTTGCATCGAGGCGAGTGGCTTGTTTTAGTCCTGCAGCGGCGGAATTAGTCTCGCCTGTTTACCATTACCGCGTGGTAGCTACTTCGAATTGATTTTTTTTTTTTTTTTATAAGTAAGGTTTAGTATCGTTGATGGCTTAGCGCAGCCGCCCATTGGTTTTGTGGTGATTGTGCATATACATATATAGGTATATATTTTATTTGTTTGTTTTAATCGATAATTGTTCACTGGTATTTGAAATACATATTAAGGTAGTTACGACTTGTATATACTGCATAAAGTAAGGATCTTAATATCAAAAATCGCTTTTTATTCATAAAAAATTTGACAAGTCTTTAAGTTTTGACTTTTTTTGTAGAAATGGTAGTACAAGTTTTTAGTAATTATTTTTTACTCAATTTAAAAATGATTAATCAAACTATAAAAATTTATCTATCAGTTTCTGTATTACTGTATAAGTATAAATGAAATTGGTAGACTTGCTTTATACAAAAGCAACCAAATTTAAATCTTTACTTTATTTTTGTATAATCCACAAAGTAAGCTGCAACCTTTGGGTAAAGGAAGTCTAATTTATAATGAAAATCCCCCCCCCCCCCTCCGGCTTTGAGGCAATAACAAACGCATCTCCCCTGATCTTGAGAAAATTTATATCAAAGTTTCGAAAAGATTTGTAATTAATTTAAAATGTATACTCGAGGAAAACCGATGAAAACCGGGGAGTTTTCATCAAGCAACGCCAGGACAACTCATTTGAGTGAGCTTCTCAGAACTTTCTTATTGCACAATTTAAACTCCAATAAAAAGTCAAATGCACTCTCTCTTGAAATCCAACAAAAGTTTTATTCTTTATCGCTGGCAGCATGGAAAGCCTTTCATTACTTTTTTGTTTTTATTATTACTTACAAACTCGGTGGCTGCTGCTGTGGCTAAAAGTGTACATTACCTGAAACAAATATAAAGAAGCATTTTTAAAAGCTGGGTATATAAGATTATACTTTGAATTTGAATTAAAACTGCTTATTTTTGGTTATCTTAAATAGTAAAACACATTCATTTTGTTGAAAAAAGTTAGAAATTACATTTGTTGGTATTTATGTTTACATGAAGCTCTGCATGTATAGTAACATGTATAATTGCATTTACAAGTTTTGGATACTTTGAAAACAATCGCACGTATTAAACACATTTATATACTTTATACTATATATTAGTAGAACTAATTACATGTAAGTACTTTATACAGTTCTCACATGTTCCAAACATGTAATAAAATATTTTTTACAGCATTTCATGTACTCGTAACTGCATAAATTAAGTATGTTACATCTTACAAGTACTCAACATATTTTAAGTATTCATACGCGTAATTTGTTTGTAATGAAAACTTCCCATGCTCATTAAAACAGTGTCGGTAAAATTGTTTTAAAACAAAAGTTCAGAGAGAAAGAAAAAAAAAAAAAAATTGCACCCACTTAAAAGTTCACGCATCAACTCTGGCGAGCTCGTAAAAGAGCCAGGCCAGGATCACGAAATAATTGAGGACGGATTACGAGTGCTGAAGTGGTACGAGCACGAGTTGTTATCAAGATACTTTTGCAGCTTATTAACGCTCTCTGGGCTTTGAAATTTTCATGAGAATCCGACGGTGAGCTTGTTCCGGAGGGATTCTGTATAACTAAAATTGATAAATATCTGCTGGTTTTTTAATTATTGAAGCGAATTTTCTTGTAATTCAAAACCTTGTAACTGGAAATGATTACGAGATGGTGTAAGTTAAAGAGAGAATAATTAAAAGTAAATTGAAACGTTGCTTAAAAAAGTAAAAACAAAATAAGTTATATCGAAATAAATTAGTCCTTCAAAATAGATAAAAAATAATTTAACGTGTACTACGTCAGTACCTTTGAAAGCAAATTTTTTAAACTTATTTTCAAAACTAGCTTTATCATAAAGTTAATGATTCTGAAGACTAAGAAAGCATGCTATTGTATACACATGTAAACATTATAAAATTTGAATTTGTAATTACATTCCTCAGGTTGAGAAATTCATCTATATTCACATAATTTATTGTCCAAATGGACAGAACTGTCGGTTGACACCCTCCCACCCACTGACCTTGAAAATCCCCCCTAAAGAAAAAAGAGAGAAGCGAAAGAGAATATAAAATGCGGTGTCTTAGCTGAACTTGCAAGCTTTTTTGTCTCGATCGAGTAGAGCCGAGCGATTTGGGCCGCGATCACGTACGCGTCGTTACTAGCGACAACCTCCGAACGACACGCGCGCTTGAACCTCTTTATGCCTCGTCGATCGCCTCGTCTTTGCGGACGAAAGCCTCCGGACTTGTTTTGATTTCAGTCTTTCTGCTCAGAGATGTTTAGCCAAAGCTAGTAGTGATCGTTTACGGTGCTTTTTTTTTCGAAGTATCATAGCGGACAAAAATTTTTCATTACTGAAGAAGCTTTTGTAAATATATGATCTAATTTATGAATTCTTTCTCAAAAAGATCAAATATTTTTGAATTTTTTATACATTACTTGCTTTTTTTTTAAGTATCAAGTCTGTATATCTGCTGAGGACAAATTGAATCATTCGAATCGTGAAACAGTTCAAAATTTGAATGATTCTGGTTTTTTTTTTTTTTTTTTTTTTTTTTTTAATTGAACTTTTTATGAATACATTATTTTATTTTACTTATCGCATAACTTATTTCATTCTTATGAGTTATGAATTTCTAGCTTTTTTTACTTTGAAAACAGACTGAGTTATACTTGAGCATTCACAATATTGAACTATAATTAAAACCTTTTACTTACTTTTTAATTGAATTGTAAATTTGTTTAAATGTTTTGTAATCAAATCCAAATTTTACACTACTCAGATATCCCAGACACTTCAAAAGTCAATTTTTTCCAACTATATGTACAACTCCTAACATTTTTTCTAAACTCTGTAGTAGTAAAAAGTTCAAACGAGAATTTAAAAATCTTTGACGCGATCTTAATTTTGTAAAGACGGATAAAACTTAAAAAACAAGGGATCATTACTTTCCGTCCGGTCCGTTACGACTCGTGACCCAAATTTCAATAACAAAGCTCCACCCCGAAAATTCCAAAAAAAAAATTTTTTTCATTTCTCAAGTAAGTGAGCGGAGGCACTCGTAAAGAGCTAAACGGCTCGTAGTCGACGCCCACTTGACCGAGCTACCAAGAGCTTTTCAAAAAAGAAAAAGGAAGAAAATATCGAATCAGTCGTGTATCGAATGAGATTACTCTAAAACTTTGATTAAGTGAAAAAACATTCGAAAGATCAAAGTACGCGCATGAACCTTTAATTAGTCGAATTCAATCTGGTCTTCTTTAATTTTGAATGGAATTAGAATAAAATTCTCCAGTTTCAAACTTTCAAACCGGGACATCAAAAGCTCGACAATGTACCCGGGGCCAATTTAACTAATGGGAAGTGCTCGAGACGAGCCATGTGCAGACGCGAAAATTCCGGGAGGTGATTAATAAGAAATCTTGAGACGTTTCGTGAATATTCATAACTCTTGGAAGCACCCACCGTGAGATAAATTTCGTATCTTCTTTGGGTTATTTTTAAATCTAAATTTTGCGAGATATGAAAGTTGAGAAAAATGTTATTGTTGAAGTTTGGGATACCGTTTTATAATTTTTCAAGCTAGATTTTTCAAAAGAAAGACATTTATTGAATTTTCGGTTTTGAATTCCCGCCAAAATGTTTTGACAAGTCTACACAATATGGCGGGAATTCAAAATTAATAATTTAATAAACCTCTTTTAAACTTATTTACGTATTTTTTCCAAACAATTTTGATGAAAACTTTTAAGTTTTTTCATTTTTGAAATCACTGGTGAAATAGGACGCAAAATATTTCAAAAACGCTCGATTTTAGAGTTTTTTTTCGAGTACACTGCAAAACCAAGTGTCTTATTTTGTCACGATTTTAAAACACTTAAGTGTCTTATGCGTCTAACCCTGCAGGTTAGGTATTGAAAACACTTGGAAGTGTTTTAAAATCATGACAAAATTTACACGACAAGTATACCTATATCGAACTTTTTAAGACACTTGGGTTTGCAGTGTAATCTCCGGAACGTCGCGTCGGATTAGCGTGGCTGGCAGTGCCAAGCGGTAGCCTCGACAGTTGCGGTTTGTCCGTTGACGTTGGAGTGGTCACCTCCCACCAAGCTTGACCAAAAGATTCGAACAATTTGAAAAGGAAATGCTGCCAGGCGGTTTGAATGCAATTTTATTGATTCGAGACTGATATGATTCGTATAATTCCAAAAAAACGTAATTGGATCTTTTATTTTTTATGAAGCGACAGATTATGAACCGTTTTTTAAGTTAAGAGAGAAGTTTTGAGGTTATGTTCAAGTTCTGCACATTTTGGCATTGACCTGTTTTACACTAATTCAACTGTTTTTATTCCGTTGAAGCAAAGCAGAAAACAAGTTTTTTCCGGTTGAAAGCGCACGCACGAGTCAATTACGCTTGTAATTCGAGCATGTAATGCTGGAAGTACAGAAAAAAACTTCGATATTTAATGACATGTAAAATTTTAAATTTTACTAGAAAAAACTAAAAATACAGAAGATTTTCATTTTCATTTTAGAAATGGTTATACAACTTTGTAATCTATGTTACAAAGCTTTTTGCAGTTGCAATTTTAATTCACATTTCAAAATAATTTTACAAAACTAAGGACAGTAAAATTACCCGAATCAAAGAGTTTACTACAATATATGTGCCCAATCCGTCATCGCGAATTTCGAAACTTCGTTCCAGTCTCAATCAAGCAGCACGTATTCCCGAACCCTTCAAAAGTAAATAAGCTTCATAATTCATTAAAATTTAAAACAACCTCGTTACAACTGACTCAAAGACGGGGTTGTATGTTGAATAATCCCGGGTTACAAAGCCGGGATGTTCCGAAACATCTTTCGGTCAAAGCAGCGACGAGCTTGCGATTTCATGCAAAATACGTCGACGCCCGGGCGTTCGCTGTTTACGTTGTAAATCACCCGCCCGAGGAATTTTACGCAGCCCGTACACGTCCGCGATCCGTTCGTACGTGGCGCGCTATAAGAGGGAGTTTTAATGAAAAAAGAATATTTATTCGGGGAAATTTAATTTCTGGGTTTTTAAATTGAGCTTTTTTTTCTTATGGAGCGATGCCTCGAATTATGAGGGGTTTTGGTAGCGGTGTGTTCTTTTGGAAGACGAGGGTCATATTTAAGTTTACTCATTTTACTGAAAAAATTGAAAAAAATTTTTTTTTTGCCTTGAAGTTCAACGACGAGAATTTCTGTTGAAAAAATGTAAGAAATTTGAATGAGTTTGTTTTCATTCTTTATGATCGTACAAAACATAATTTTTTTTTTCTAGTATTCTTTTATCTTGTAAAAATAGTATTTTTCTACAATTTTTTAAAATAAATTATAATTTAATAAATAGTGTTAAATGATTAATGTTAAATTTCTATTTTAAAACTCAGCTTTTAATTAAATTTTAGGTATGTTCGATTCGTTATTATGACTTAACCACCAGTCCTCATTCTAAAGGCTCAATTTTTCAGGCATATTTCTAAACACAATCAATACTTAGAAATTTTTTTAAATATTCTATATTTTTTTGACACTTTAATTCCATGTACAAATTATTCAGATGAAAAAAAAGCTTCCAACTTTCCATTACCGAAAGGTCAAAAATTTTTCAAAGAATTCATTTAAAACAGCCAATTTGGCCAAAAACATATAATTTTGAAGAAGAAAGAGGCCGCGCGGGTAACCCTCGATGCATATTTATTCGAGGCACATGTTTACCAGGTCGGATCACGCCGAGCTGCAAGCATCAGCAGCCCGAATTTCTCCCTCCCCGCTTCGTGATATATAAAGCCTATAGCCGAGATGTAATCGATTGCCCACTTCTCAGCCGTTTTATACCCGTCTTGCACTTCTCGTCTATTACAGCTTTTTCGACACCCCCGCGTTTATGGTACCGAATTGAATTTAGAGCGATGCCAAAATTTACGCCGCTAACCGTACGCCTTGAATTTGTAGGGTTGCAAAAGGCGAGGCAGAAGGAATTTGTTTGTGCTTGGTTTGGATGAAATTTCAATGGAAATGAATCTGTGTGATAGGTAATACATATTTGATGTAAAGTTGTAAGTTACGATTATCTGACATAACCTAAAACCTGATTCATGAATCTGACAAAAGATACTTTATTTTTTTAGTTTTTAATAGAAAATGATGAGAATAATATTGTTTGGATGAACTGATTATACTACTTATTAAAACCGATACAAATTATCTAACTTCAAAAATTTATTATTAACCTGAGAACTGACACTAAGGAACATTTATTTTTTAAATTTGAAACAACTTACTGCTCAGAAAATATTATTAAATGATATATAATAAGAGATTTCTATCTTTGATCATCTAACATAATCTAAAAACTCTACTTTTAATCTGTAAAGTAATACTTAAACAGTTATTTTAGAATCGAATGATGTAAATTATAGGTGTAAAGACAATTACATCATAACCTACAAAGTGGATTTTAGCGAATGACAAACTCACGCCGCATTCGATTCAAATTTATTGGAGTGAAGAATTTGTATCTGTTTGCGGTAATTGAAATTGCATATTGAACCAAAAAGATATATCTGTTCATTACTTTCATAAAACCATTTTGTATGTAAACTAAAAAGACACACATGACCTCAAAAATAAAAAACGATCAGAAAAAACAGCCCCATCGCAAGAGTAATTGTCAATATCAGAAAAATTAACTTCATAACCTATAAATTATGAACGGCGCGCCGAGTCGAAACTGTCAGAAATGATAAAGATACGCGCCCGGGCCGGGAAATTTCGGTTCAAAGCGCCGCCGCCGCCGCCCCCCGCGCGATATTCAATTAAGCGCGCCTTTCCCCCCGCGATTGTGTATATCCGGCCTCGCGCCGCCGACGGACCGTTTCATTATCCCCGCCGCACCGACCCAGTTTATCTCTCGGTGCGAGTGTCAAGTGCACCAATTTCGCGTGTACGCGAGCTCATGAAGCGAAATTGATTTGCGAGCCGGGGGGGTGGCTTGTTGTTTATGATTTGTAGGAAAAACAAGAAAAAATTCCAGAGTGTTTGGCCTCCGGAAATTTCGATGAATAAAAACTCTCTCGATGCTAATCTGAGTTTTACGAGTGTCGAGATTATGTTTTTTTTGACGTCACGAGATTACCCATTCCACTTATTCTAATCCAAACTCAAAACTACAACTGCGGCGATAAACAAGCCATTACCGTAACTCACCGGGTCCCATGATTTATTGAAGCGGTGCAGTGCCGTTGTTCCCAAGATACCCCGGACTTTCCACGAGGTTGGCCCCCATTTAATTGCCCGGGCCTAATTACGATGCCGGGTGATTAACATTTTTCAGGAGTTTGAGCGAGAAGAATTGTCTCGGTGCGAATTAACCCGCACTCGATTTGGGTTACTGAATTATGGACTAGAAGGTCAAAGTTTTATTTAATTGCTGAAAAAATTCATTTTTTGTTTGAACTAGCTCTTCTGAGCGCGCTTCAAGCGCGCATAGGAAAAAACAATAAGAGTAACCTCAAAATGTACTTTTCGAATATTTTAAAAACTTCTTCACCAATCAGCTCACGAATAAAAATCTTACGCAAGATGGCGATAGCTCTCTTTTATAAAGGGACAAATATAATGAAAGTACAAATTTATACACATATTATCAATATACCAGTATATCGATACGTTGTACCAAAAAAGACAGCTTTTTGTATGCTGTACCAACATTATAGACAGAAATAAATGATAGAATTTTCTTACTTATGAAAATAAGGGATATCTTGAAAATTAATAATTTATTATAAAATTAGTCTGTTGGTTGATTTATATTATAAATTATTTAATTATATTCAATTTGTCACTTAATTTCTTACAACTATAGTTGACTATAGTTGAATCATATATGATCAAATTTACTGAAACTAAGCTTTATTTTCAATTTCTAGATAAACAGACAGTTTTATACAACAGTAAACAAGACAATATATTAGAAAAAAAGGTCCATTACAGTATTTTTTTTTTCGGGTAGTTTTGTTTACAAACAATAAAGTCTTTCACCAGCTCAAAACAAATAAAAGCGTATTAATAAAATCTAGTCACTCTCAAAACGAATACCCACTTCCAGCTTGTTGCACTTGGCTAGGAAGAAATTTTTATTCCTAGAAACTCCCAAGATCGACCCGAAAATAGTTTAGCGAGTTCGTCGTCATTATAATTAGACCACAACGAGTAAATAATCGATTTCGGACATTAATTTACAAACTCGTGGGGTACGGTTGACAACAAATAAAACTCTCGACAAATCTCGGCTTACCGTAAACACGCATAAATATTGTAATTGTTTTGACAGCCGGAAAATTTTCCTCCGATTTCACACCAAAAATAGAACTGATTAGGAGGACGCGACGCTCGCTCTTTTTGAACTTGGCATTACTTTGCGGGAGATAAATAAAAACTGAAATTCGTGTATCGAGGTCAGAGATGAAAGGTTGGCAGTACCGACCAATAAAATGGGGGTTTGTTTGGTTGAGTTTTTTTTCTTTTCATCGGGCGATAAGAGATTATTTAAAGACTACTGTTTAGGAGGAGGAATTGAAATTTACACTGAAATTACGAGGTCAGCCGGAAGCAAACAATGCGGCCTTTTTTTTTTGAAAGCGGTTCTCTTTCATCTTCGCTAAGTTGCTTACTTTATATTCTCGAGTGGGGCTCTGAAGACCGTTGCGAAAATTCGAGGCTGAAAAAAAGGCTTAGAGAGCTAGTTATGACGGGAGGTGATAAAAGAGGAAGTTTTAAGTTTTTCGGTCGATTTCATCGAATGCAGAATATTGAATTTTAGAGTTCATAAAATAATTGATTTTATAGGATAAAAACTCATAAAAGTAATCAGTAGTAAAAGACGAAACCTGTCAGACAGCTTTAAAACTTATTCAACTGTTTTAAAAATTTCATAGTATTAATTCAATTGTTTATTATTGTAACAGGAATAATGTGTGATTTGCTTTACATTTACTTAAAATTGTGAGAAAACAATTATTTATACAAATTTTCGATAAATAAATTTATAACAGTTATAGCAAGTAGTAACGTACGGTACCTGTCAGACACATTCATCGTCAAACAAATTATTTAGTTATATATGTAATACTGTAATAATGATTATTACAATTTTATTTTTAGCAAGTTTTTCAAATAATAAAAATAAATTCGCATTTCTTAAAACAAGTAGTAACAGCCGATATAAGTCAGACGGGATTTTTACAACAGTACAGTTTAACTCGTAAAAACAAGTTTTACAATAAGAAATTTGTTCCCACTTGGATTTAAAACTTTCAACGGGTGTCATTTCATTTGAGTATCGCGAAAACTTGTATCGAGCAAAGTGTTGAAACCCGTTTCTTTGGTATTTTACACTCGGGAAACGCATCCGGTAAGTGCATATAAAATTTTTCTAAGAGACCCATAAAACTCCCACTCCGGTTAATTTTTAATGAAACTCGGTATGTACGTGTACACATATTTAATTCATCCTCGCGAAAAAGAAAACTACAAAATTTTAGTGACCTCGCTTAGCTCGGCCAGTCTTTTTTAAAAAAAGCGGCGCTAAAAAGTTATACGTGTAACACTTTCAATTTACGCATAAAAAAAAAAAAAACAACACTGCATCTGCAAGCTTTTTGCATGACCCTAAATGAATATTTTGAAATTTATTTATTACACGATTAAAATATTTACATATATATGAAAAATTTCCCATAAGGAGGTTTTTTCAAACCTGTGAAAGGAAGGTGTTAACAAAACTGTACATAATTGAAATTAATATTAATTTAACTGAAGACAATGAAATAGTACAAGTAGAAGTAGATCATACATTAGCAGAACATAATTAAAATCTTGCAGAAGTAATAACAATACGAAATTACAACAATTGATTAAACAATAATATATCAAACAATAACAATCTCTTAGAATATTTTTTTCTCTGACTTTACCCAAATTCAGTATTTTCAATCTATTTGGTAGCTTCAGGTCTAATATTTAGAAATAAATAAAAAAGAATTAAATTTTTTTTTTTTTTTGTAAAGATACATGCAAGAGTTACAAGTACTCCTTTTAGCAGAGATTTCTCGGTAAAAATTTACTCAACCACTATAAAGAATTTTTCCCTTCCTCCCTTTAAAATTGTAATGAGATACTCAAAGATCAAAGGACCGCCGGCTCGATTTTCCGTGAGGTTAGAATTTATCGAACGTCTTTGAAGGCACAAAGTGTAACCAGTCGGGTCACGTTTCGCTGGCCAAGTGGATGCAGCCCAGGAATACTTTCGATTAATACCGACTTGTATCGGCCTTGATTCTAAATTTTCGAGCTTACGTAATGTCCATGTTTACAGGGCGAGCAGACAGAAACATAAATTACTCCTCGGATTTTGCAGGAGAAAACTAGTGATTTGCGATATCGTAACGATGAGAAAGTTTGGGAGCTAAAACTGGACCCTGAAGTTTAACTAACTTCGCGGTACGTGCATGTGCCCGTGCTTCATGTGTAACGACACTTGGATACATGACGCAAACACTTTTGTGATAAAACCTTTTATTTTAGATAGCTTAGGGTAGTAATTACATTTTTTAAGTGCGCTGAAAATCATAGTTTTTACCTTAAAAAATTTAATTTAAGTTTTTAAAGTACATAAATAAAAAATAAATTTTTACATTATTATAATTTACAAGTAAGTTCAAGGTGTTTTATACTAAACAAATTTTTATTTATGAAAAAATATATTTTCGTTACATATTTTTTCAAAATTACTGTCCTAAAATATATTTTTTCAATTTCTGTTTTTGAAAATAAAAAAAAAAAAATTAATTTTATGTAACCTTTTTTTAAACTGCCTCATTTTGATCAGTTTCAGATGAAATTTAACAAAAATTTATTGGATCTATGTCGAGAATATCTGAAGAACTAAATCAAATAGCTTTCATTAAAAGTAAATCTTGGAGAAAAAAATTTAGAACAATTATTATTTTTACACAGCTGCTTCTTATAATTATTCAAGCTATTTATTATTATTAAATATTATTATTATTATCAGCTAGTTACTATTATTAAAAATTATCAAATTTTACATAAAAAAATTTTAAAAATATGAAAATTTCGTAACTGAGAAATGTTGCAATTAATCTAACTAACAAAGTAGACTAGACACTCCAAAATTTAATATAAGAAAATTTGAACTGTTTAAAACAATATTAAATTCCAAAAAAACCATTCAAAAGCACAACCAAAGTGTCGAATTTTCATCTTCCACGGGCACCTCCATAAAGCCGCAGCGTCAAAAGTCAAGCCCGCATGAATGTTTCATCTCGGCATTCAGCGGTCAAGACTTTAGGTAGGAACGCGACCGGAATACCCAGCTGGATTCGTACGTGTTACTCGCGGGATCTTGAACTCGCTGCCAAGGCGAGGGACGCGACGGAAGGCTAACCTGGATTTACATACGTGTTAGCGCCGAGATTCTTTTTTAAATTCAATCCGCTGGATTTTGATATTTCATTCAACACAAATCCCGACAAATTTTAAAATTTTCCAAGTTGATTTACGCAACGTAAAGTAGATGAAAACATAAAATTTGACTGATTGTAAATTTTTAATAATGTGAATCAATAATTTTGATTCAAAGTACATATTCTATTTTTTTTTGTTCAAATCAAGAAGAATGTTTTTTGAGAAAGGTAAGTATTAAAATTGAGATCTAAAGAGTAATTTTTAATATATGAAAGGTAGGTCAATTTTTTAAAATAATATATAGTATGTAATAAATAATATTTGATTTATAAATTTTTTACATTATTAAAAATTACGTCACTTATATAATTACAAATTATCCTTATTTAATCAATATCTTATGTAATATTGTATTTAATAAAAAAATAATTAATTAATTGCTTCGTAAGAAAACCTATTAATTATCTCTGCTATCTATCTAAAATTTCGAAATTATTTATGTAAAAAATTTTTTTATTGCAAACAGAATAAATTAAAATCAATTATACGCGTTAACAACATTTAACTCGATATTACAATATTTAAAGTTAAAAATAATGATGATTTTTAATTTAAAAATTGATCTTTTAAAAGATAAAAAATTAATTAATTCAATGGGAAAATCTGTTAATTACCTCTCTGATATCAGCGAGCGTTAAGTACTCCATTTAATCCGGATAAAAACATCCATTTAAAATGAACTTATTTGTGATCAGTACTTAAAAGGTATACAAAACGAATTTCGTTCAAAATTCATTTATTTATTTATTCTGTGCTTTAGATCAACAAATCTATTTTCGAAATATTTAAAAAAGCCGCCAGTGGTGAAAACGCAACCGCGGGAAAATATTTGTCGCCTATCTATAATCTCATTACGCAATCATAACGCACAGTGATTAATTATAAACTCTGGAGATGTTGAGGGCGCACGATGATGGGAAGCGAATTTGTTGTTGCCTGGATTAAAATTTAATAGTACGAGCGTCAATCAAGCGCCCACTTCGCTATTGATTATAATCATCCGGAGCTTTGAACGATATTTTGTACCCGGTAATTACCATGATAAATTTCATAAACAACCATTTTAATTAAAATTTAATTTTGAAAAATACATTGTTGGGAAGCAAATTTTGTTTGCTTGGAAGGGAGCTTGATGTTGGAATTTCATTAAAAAAAAAAAGGTTTTTTTTAAATGTTTTGCGTGTAAAAAAATATCAAAATATTCATCGTCGCGTGTACATTAACCCATTTTTTGTAATTAGCATGTTGTAAGGAAACTGTCCCTCGAGCCTCAATTTAATTTCCTAATTAGGAATTAATTTTATTAGTTAAGTATTTTAGAGAATAATATGAATAAAAGAAAAAAACAAGGTCTAGACGGATCATTATTTTAAATGAGATGGAATCTTCTTTTTAGAATTAATGGTCTTCTTGGATTCTTGTGTCAAATACTTATGATAAAATTTATTTATTTGTAGTATCTAGAATTAGTAATTCTCGATTAATGGGATAATCTTTAGTTTAAATAATTTACAAGAGATTTATATGAAAAAATAAATGCCTTGATTTCAACAATGTAAAAATCAATTGTCGAGTTATTGAATCATGGATACTTAATAATTCCTGAACTGGTATATCTTGAAATTGTGACTAAACTGACAAATAAATATATATATATATATTTTTTGTATTTTTGTACTTTATTGATACTGTTGACAGAATATTACAAATATTTTGAGTTTGTACTATTATGTTACTAGATTCACAGATCTGCGCTCGGCACTTTAATTAAGTTTAAGGATCAAATAGTTTATTCAAATGAATTTAATTTACAAGTTTGTAGCTCAAATCTACTCAAAATATCTTAAACTATAGTTTCAAATTAAAATAGTTTTGAGTTTATAAATTAAATTTGAAATATTTTTAAATTATCACTGGTTAATAACCATATTTATTATAAAAAAATTTTAAAGAAACTGTGATTAAAATTCTCTAGTAGTTTATAAAAAATAATTAAAAATCTCAACTATAACAGTAACAAACAATATAAATGACTTATTGTAATAACGTTTAATCTTTGACTTTTCGTTCTGTACAACTGGCGCACTTCTATATATAGATATACACCTTATTTGACAAGTATTTTCCGCTCAAAATCTGCTTCAAATCCTCAACAAAAATATTAATTTTTTCTCTCATAAATAATATTAATTAAAGAACTATTAACATTCTTAAAAAAAGTAAGATTAATTTGTTTAAAAAATATTCACAAAGTAAAAGACAAAAATCCACCCGTACTCTTGTATTTATTCTTCTGTCACCAGCATTTCGTCAACGTTCAAAATACATCTTCACCGCATTCACCTCCCCGTCGTTAAAAACCGAAAAATACATATTTCGTAAGCGTAGTTCCATAAACAAACAAATTCTCAGCCGGAAAGAGAAGAAGAAATCACTCTGGGGTGGGGTGAAGGGAGGCGAGAGCCCGATGACAAAGCGCTAGGGATGACCCAGATAATTAAGAGGCCCGAGACGTGTCGGCTACACTGCAGTTGACCCCGATTTCTCTCCTATGATCTCTCTCTCTCTCTCTCTCTCTCTCTCTCTCTCCTACACCTATATATTGTGTACGTTTTTTACATTCGAGTGGAGGTGTGTGCGACTTTGGATTTTTGAACGATGAATACAAATTTTTTAGTTTGGTTTTGGTTTTAATGTATTTTTAGACTTCGTCCCACTTATTTGTTTGTTGAAATTCATTTTATCATTCCAGTCTGTTTATTCATTTTTAAAAATAAATTTTAAATAACTAATAGAGTAGTTTGATGAACCTATTGATACATTAGCACTTTCTTTTCGTACAAACTTTATAAAATTCTTTTGTGATATTCAGAGAGTAATAAAATATTATCAAATTTAATATTTTTTTGTATAGATCTATGAACATTGTGATTATTATCATGTTCCAATACATAAATCAACTTTTTAAATGAGACTTTTAACAACTTTTTAGCTTCGAAAATTTATTCTCTCAGTGTTGGGAATCGTCTCTGAAACTCATGAATCGAGAAATTGAGTCTTAGTACCAGTTCTAAAAAGCTTCTAAAGCTCAGCATTTTTTCTTGAAAAATAAAAAAAAATTTTGGAACAAGTAAGTCTATTTTGAGTCCCAACTTTTTCAAAATTTTAGACTAAAATTTCGAAAAATAGAGACAAAAACTCTAGAGTTTTGAAGACTTGTATTCGTGATTCTATCGTTTGCCCACTGCTGGATTTGATAACTCAATAGAATATTTATATTGTGTCATAAATTAACAATTTTTTTAAAGTTTTTTTTTTTAAACTAATAATTATGATGATTATTTCATACGATGGGATAATTATTTTATGAAATTTTGTCGTATCTTCTTGAAATAAAAAAGAAAAAAATTTCATATACTTTCTTTTAACAACAAACTAAAACTAATCCAACAAAAAGTCCGTATTTATTTAACAAGCAGTAAAATGTTTGCACACTTTTAAAATAATCGAGAAAATAATTAAAAGAAAAAAATGTAAGTTTCAAACTAAAAAACAATTTTGTGATGAAAAAAAAGCACGCAAAAAGTTGTTTGCCCTTTCAAAATATTGTACCCACGTACGGTACAACTTTTAAAACATTTTTCACCAACTAACGTCGTTAAAAAAATCCATAAAATAGCAAGATAAAATATTTTTAAAATAAATTAATCCTTCACTAAAAATGAAAAATTGACCACAATTAGTCGATTACTTTCGTATTAATCAAAATTTTCAACTTTTTTTCCAAGAGATAAACGAATAAATCTGAAAGCTTCAAAAATAATTACCCCAATATGAGCTTTTATGATTTTTACGAGAGATTTTTTTTTCAGCCAAAGCTCTGAATTATTACGCAGCGGAAACTTCAAGGATTAAATTTTCGCCGGAGCCTGTACGTGGATTAATTTCACTAGCACGACATATTTTTTTTCAAGAAAAATAAGACAAAATTTAAAATACGTACCGTAATTTTATATCCCTCTCGTACTTACGGAATTCTGTTTATATTTTGTTACAAACACGGTTTACAGAAAATTAAACCTACGCAGCGCTATTTTTATTCAATTTCGAGATTGAAAAAAAAAAAATATTTTTTACCCTCGTAAAAACGGTGTACACAAAACGAGTTTTCGTGTTAAAACACATCTCGCGCGGTAAATATTTAAAAAGTCAATCAACCGAACCGTCCCGATGCAAAAAATCAAAGTTTTTTTATCTCTTGATTATGAAAATGAAGATTGATGTCCAAACTCACGTCTCGGAAATAAGATTTTGCTTCCAGCTTATAATAAATTTACAGGACCGAGAGAGTCTTGGATCAGCGGCTGTCACAATTCCGAAAAGCTTTACCTTCAGACTTTGAATTTCCGGTTCAGTACTCGCTGTGATTGATTACGATTGACGACGAAAATTGAAAGCCTGATTTCTTATTCGAAATTCAATTTTAAAAAGCCCGCGCTTTTTTTCGATTAATGTGAAAAATAATTAGCTTTTAAGAGTTAATTATGTAAATTTTTTTTATAAAAGGGTATGTTGAATTTACATGAGGAATGAATGGTAAGAGATATTTTAAAAATGTTCAAAGCGGAAGCGCACTTGGATTTTAAAGTTTGCACACTGTAATTTTAATTTTGTTGTGCTTTGAAAAAAAATGTTTTATAAAAATGTCATACTTATTTAATTACTTTTGAAAGAAGTAAAATGTAATATTCCATGATTTTTCGTTATGCTTTTGAATTTTGGTCATTAAAAATAAATTTTGACCTATTCTTAGTTTTACATACAATCCTTTACATTTTTATACGTACATATCGACGCTCGAGTTCTAAAAGCTGACAACTCAAAATTTTTTTTAAAAACATGACATCTCTCTAAAGGAAAGCTCTGAGATGTCATGTTATTAAAAAAAATTTTGAGTTGTCAGCTTTTAGAACTCGAGCGTCGATATAATGTAAATACACACTAATTGAAAGTATACTTAGGCTAAATTATAATTACTAAACACTGCATAACAATATTTTAATAAAGCTTATTTACTACTAATAAATTAATAAATAAGAATAAATAAACATTTTCAAATAAATAATCGAATTCTTTAAGTATCCAAAATTTAAAAATAGATCGATCATAAACAACTCAAATTCATAAAAAATTTAATTCAAATCAAAATGAGATTTTTATCTCGGAACAGACTCGGCGTGAAAGTGATACCCAAGCAGAAAAGCGTGCCAACTCGTAAAAAGAAAAAAGCTCGTCAAAAAAAAATTTGAACACTCGCGTTGGGTGCTAATTTCAAAGTTAGTCAGCTAAACCGCGAGTTTCGGCTGTTTTGCATGTCATTGCGGGCGGGGCCGAAATGTCAACACTTTGCTCGCTGTCGAAGTCGCCTAAATTTCGAAACGTTTACGCGTCTGACGGTGTTTGCGCTATTCCAGCCGCGCAACATTAAATGAGCAATTTGACGGGATTATGTGTGTATGCAGTTTACGTGATTGAGTGGCAAGTTTGTTTTTCGTAATTCGGTAACTTGTTTATCTTTGCACGGGTGGTTTACTTCATACCTAATCAATTACATATTTTAACACCTTTTTTTATAGTTTAATTCTAGAAATTCATTTTTTTGGAGCTAAACTAAACTTATCAAAAGAAAATTTTATCGAAGTAGGTATAAAATTGTCAAATGTTTTACTATTCAGTTTGAAAAATCATTTTTCGAAGAACATAAACTTTAGAATGTAATTTAAGAGAAACTTGTAAGATATGCTATTTTTTTACAAGTAAAAATAAATTTTTTATAGTTTGCTGAGCTAGAGGATAAAACTCGGTTATTTTAAGTGAAAATATAAATTTAAGGGGCCGTTCACATTGTGGAAATTTGCAAGATTCACTTGAAATGTTTGTTTTATTAATAAGAGGTCTATCAAAAAAATATTAAAATTTCAAATTTTTTTTGAATATTTTTCTTAGAAAAACTACACGGAGAGAAGAGTCGGAGATCCATTTACGAAATTGGAACATAACCTGCTTGTGTTTAGTTAAGCGCGATCGGGCGTCGAACGAGTTCGCAATCTGATTGCGAACTCGGGCGAGAGGCCCGATGTCGAACTGAGATCGTAAACGAAGCGGCGCCCTCTTGGGGCGACATTCCCAGATTACGTTCGCCTGTTCGATATCGGGCTTCGCGCAGTTCGCAATCTGATTGCGAACTAGTTCGAAGCCCGATTGCGCTTAACAAAGACAACCAGGTTAGATCCCAATTTCGTAAACGGATCTCCGACTCTTCTCTCCGCGGTGTACTTGAACTAAGTAAAAGTATAATCTATAAATTTAAATTTTCATGTTGATAGAAAAATTTATGTTCATATAATAAACAATTTTTTACCAGTGGTCTGAATAAATAAATATTCTAATAAACAACATAATGTAAAAAATTTTATTAAAGTCACAAAATTCACTAGATTTAAAAACCAAATTATTTTTTATGAATTATTGGACTTTTCTTTTTTTGTCTTTTTTTAAACAAACAAATGTCAAACAACGTTGGTCGGTCCTTATTGTCGTGCGGTCTTAATTCGAGCCTCGCGGTAACTCCGTGTTAAAACCGTATTATCGCGCTGTCCGCAATATGCTGCCGCTGCAGGCTCCGCACCGGATGTTATTAGGATCCTTTTCTCTTTTTTGGTCGAGCGTGATTTATGAAATTTTTTTTCTCCCTGCAGAGGTGAGATCGTAAATGTGTTTACCACGTTTTTCAATTTAAATTTCAAAAAAATTTAATTTTTGAAAATTACAGAATTATGAACGTTAAAGGTTATTTATGCGACCCGTACGTAAAGTCGTAATTTATGGTCCACTACTCTTCATTTTTAATTATTTTCAAAATTGTTCCATTAAAAATTGTCGAAAAATATTCAATCATTTCCGGTTTAAAAACTGTTACTTTGAAATAGTTATGATATTGACGAATCATCTGTAACAATTAATTTGACTGGTCAATATGCGGTAATTTCTGTGACTTGTGCGTAAAGTAGTAATTTATGGTCCAGTCCTGTTTTTAATAATTTTTCAAACTAATCCATAGAAAATTATCGTAATATTCTCGATAATTTCTAATTTAATAACAGTTACATTGAAATATTTGTAAAATAACAGACCAGTCACAATCAATTATGTCAAAATTATTATTTCAAAATTTGTTTTTTTTAATCTCAAAAGCTTTATTAGTTTTTATAAGCAAAATTTGTTAGTAGGAACCATGATTACGCAGGAGCGGTAACGCAATTAATAAATTTTAAATGACCTACTTTGCAATAAAAGTGTCCGCTTGACGTATTTAAAATCGAATCTCAATCGCCATTGTACGAAATATAATCAATTTTACGCCGAAGGTAAGCGCAACAAACTTTTCCCCTCCCCCTCGTAATAACGAGACTCGTTATCAATTTGTATGGATCTCCGCGTATCCGACACATTTCATTCAACGCGGAACAACATCACCCAATGTTTTTACATTAATTTTTAAAGCCTCTAAAGAAAATACAATTATTCAGTACAGGAGATCATTGAAATATTTATCGGAGAAAATTTTTTAAATCAGTTTTGAGTTTATTGTTTGGGTTGATTTAAAATAAACACTTTCTCGATCAAATTGAGCATAAACAGAAATTTCGATGATAAAGTCGAATTTAAAACTAATAAAGCATTGAACAATTAAGCGATGAATTTAAAAGATTTTTGGACGTTTAAAGTAAAAATTTTACAACATTTATCAGGATTATTGTAACTTTTTTTTACATATATGCGTATATTATCATACCTATGAATTATTTCTATGAATAATAAATTAAATTTTTTATGTTACTTTGTTTATGTACCTATATTTAGTACCATTTGTATGTATAATAAGCGTGAAAAATAAATTTTTTAAAAACATAAATATTTAAAATTTCCCGTAATATAATAACTCAAAAGCCTGATAAAAATGAAGCATCGCCGCGTAGGCATTAAAAAACACTCACGGCTCACACGCACGTTCGCCTCGTTTATTAATTCAATGTTTTTTTCCCCGGAGACTGGAAACTCGGTGTTGTTGGTCTCTCATTTAATTAAAAAAAAAAAAAAAAAAAAAGGTAGCGTCCATCCACTTGTGAAAAACAAAATAAAACTCTCGTTATAATAGTAGCCTGCACGAAAAAGAATTACGAGCTAGGGTGGTCGTTTTAAGGGCGCGTTGACAGAAGAAGAAGAGAGAAATTAAAGTGGTCGTCTGCGAGACACACTTTTTTTTTTTTTTTTTTTTTTTTTTATTAGATGGTTGGTATTTAGCATCCTAAATTAATGAGCTTTTGGAAGATTGTTTCTTGGGAGTTAGAATTTATGTACGATGTAAATTTTCAAAATTTGAACAATATTTATTTTTATGAATTTACTTTGACATTGACATATTTTACACTTTGTAAAGGAATTTAAAAAAGTAAAATCATGGTTTTTAGGTTATGGTTAGGTTAATACATGTTTACAATCGATTAATTACTATTACTTATTTTAATTAATTATACAATTTAAACAGTTTTTTTTTTCTACTAATTATTCGAATAACTTTTATACAGAATAAAACTCATTTATAAACTTCTTGGGTTTGATCAAAATTTTTTAGGTTATGTTTATTGTTTATTTATGTTAATTGTTTTATTTTTATTTACTTTAACACTGTTGCTTCTTTACTGTACTTATTGAAATATCTTTCAATATACTTTGTAAAATACAAAAAAAAAAAACCAAAAAGAAAAGTTATTGGGTCAGCTGAAATTTTTACAATTTTTTGTTTCGAAATTCTGGCGATTGTAACATTTTACAACTTTTTAATGAGTGATGAAATGATTTCGAAACTGTAAATTGTTTTGAAGGAGACTTCAAAAAGTTAGAAATAAAGGATAAAATAAAAAAACTTTTGTAATTTTTTTTTGTTTTGTTCTGAAAATACATGTGTTACAAATTTCATAATGAAAGATATTTTTTGCTGATTGGCAATGTAAATTTTAAAAAATTGCCCTTTTATAAACCAATTTTTTATTTTTAGATACAGAACATTCTTTCACCAAATTACTATTTTAACTAAATCTCTTATCATGATCTTTAATAGTTAAAATATTGATAGTTATACTATAAATTCAAATTTTTGAATTATCGACGTGTTTTGCGTATTCGTCTGCTTCGACAAGTAGAATTTGCTCGAATTTACAAAGTAATCAATTTCGTATCATGTAAACAAGACCAGTCTTCGCCTAAATTTCTTCTAAATCAGACTAAAGTGTATGAAAATTACATATTTTACTCAAAAAACCTTGATTTTTGCAAAATCTGTAAGTGTCTAAGTGGCAACTGTGACTTATTAAAAAAATAATCGATTGTTTCTAATATTCAGGATTCGATTTATTAATTCACGGCCGTCAGACTAAAGCGTCAGCTGTTCTTCCCGAGAAGTCATGAATTTTCAATCGACCGTTTATACATTGATGAAATTAGTCAAGCGTCCGGATGCCTGGTTAGAAATAATCGTCGCAATTTTTAAAGCACTTCAATTGAAGTGCTTTGTGTTTTATTTGAAAAATCATGTGCACTTTCGCAAAGCGTACTTTTTTCTAAAACTGTACTACTTACACGCGCTATTCATTTACCTGAAAATATTCGGCTTGAATTTGTTGATATTCTTTTTCTATGCGAAACTTCAGCTTAAAATGACTCGCATGTACATTAAATTTATCTACTTGAATGTGTTAATATTATACTTCGAAACGCTCTTTTTTGTACTAAAATTAAATGTTGTTAAAATACTATGGCGTACGGTAATTGTTTTTTACACGATTCATTTCAGCTTGTATTTCTACAGTGAACTACTCTCGGCGAGCCAGCATGGACTTACAACAGTTGTAGATTTTTGGACTTCTAAAAATTAGAAATAAATTTTGTTTATTTAAGTCACAATTGTTGTAAAAACTTCATTCGAGGTCAGACGACATCGGTATTTGGACCTTTTTTTCTCTCCCCCACCTTTAGTAAACAAGCGACACTGGGTAATGTTTACGTTCCGGCGCCATTCGAAAATATTTTGTTTCGAATGAGATTTTAAAAATATAACCTAGGGAATTGCCATTAAAGGGTACGTCTAGCCTAATAAGGCTGACAGAATTCTAAAATCTGTCTCACTCAATCAGTTTCCGTTTGTTTACTAGCTCTAGATAAATTTTATAGTTTTTTAATAAAATAATTAGCTTTATTCATGGCCAGAAAGTTTCCCATTGACATTAGACATTTAATTACTTTATAAAATAATGATGATAATCACTATAGTAATTTAATTTATTATTTATTAGTGATTTTTTTTTTGTTATTATAATGACTTACACTATAGTTTACCTCATCACAGTAAATTTAGATTTTGCAAATCTTTGATTTTTTTATAAATTAAAAATTTTATAAACAAAATAGTTTTGATTTTTTAATGGACTCTAGTAGTGTTTCAATTTTTTTGAATGACGGGAACAATTAATCCCATCTCATCTCGATATCGAGCCAATTTCCCTTACCAACATTTCAATTAAAAAACGTCAGATCCGTCAATCAAATTGAGCCTGCTGGTAAATCAAAATTTCTCATTCTGGTGTGGTTCAAGCACGAGATTTACAAACGTAATTGCTCTTGTTTTTGGAATCCAATTTTTCAAAGCTCTTCTCTCAAATTTTTATTTTCGCGAGCCTAGACGTCAATAAAAAATAAAAAAAAATTGGACTTCAAACGAAGTCTCCGAAAGATTCCGGAGGATCCAAACATTCGATCGAGCAAAAAAGCCGCCAGAAATTCAAAATAGAATTGAAATGTTTGAGAGGAAGAAAAAAAAAAAGGTTGCTGAGTGCCCCAAACTTATCGAAAGAGAAATAAAGAAAGCGTAAAAGCGAGGTGGATTATCTTTTTCTTAGCGGGCGAATCGAAGCTGTAAAAACAGGAAATCTCACGTACTCGCAAGCACCCAAAATCATATTCAAAATTGATCAATGAATTTCGGGTTATTTTTGAAAATTAAATGGATGTTTTTGGGAATTGTGTGGAGTTTTTTTTTTTTGTGCAAGCGGCCCAAAAATCTAATAAAATTTGGTATAAATAATTTGAAAAGTCTAACTCGTCGCCCCAATTCAGAAAGATACTAACTCAGAAAGCGCGCGTGAAAGGTGCTAACTCAGAGCCGGTTCAGAAAAGTGCTAACTCAGAGCCGGTTCAGAAAAGTGCTAACTCAGAAACGGTTCAGAAAAGTGCTAACTCAGCTTCCGTTTAGAAAAGTGCTATCTCAGACTAAATTTCTTTTTTCAAGCTTAAGTCGGTGAAACATTTTTTTTTTTTTTTATAAGTGTATAATTTATAAATTTGAACACTATTTTACATTAATTATTATTATTATTATTTTTTTTTATTAAAAATTCATTTTTTATAGAAACTTTGATTTTTTACCGTGTTGCAAAAAAATAAAATTGTGATTTTAATCACGAATTTTACAGCTGAATAAACTTTTTTCCCGATCGTTAGTTGCAACACGGTAAAAAATCAAAGTTTTTATAAAAAATGAATTTTTAATAAAAAAAAAAAAAATAATAATTAATGTAAAGTAGTGTTCAAATTTATAAATTATATACTTATAAAAAAAAAAAAAAAAATGTTTCACCGACTTAAGCTTGAAAAAAGAAATTTAGTCTGAGATAGCACTTTTCTAAACGGAAGCTGAGTTAGCACTTTTCTGAACCGTTTCTGAGTTAGCACTTTTCTGAACCAGCTTTGAGTTAGCACTTTTCTGAACCGGCTCTGAGTTAGCACCTTTCACGCGCGCTTTCTGAGTTAGTATCTTTCTGAATTGGGGCGACGAACTGTCCTTATAATTAATTACGTACATTAGATTTGCATTAGATCCTTTAAGTCTAATAAACATTACATTGTACTTCAATAAATTTATTGAAATTATTGCATAATTAATAAGAATTAGCTTGTATCCAAAATTAAATAAGTTAGCTCAGCCGAAATGAAAATACCGCTGTCTGCTTAAAAGATTTTTCAAAATTTGAATTTTTTATGTGTACTTTTGTAAAGTACAACAAGAATTAATTAAAAAAATAAGTCAAAAATTATCTGTGTGAAAAGATGTAGGTGTATAGTTTAATTATAGTAATGTAAGGGAAAACCTTTCTAAGTAATGATTTTATGACTAAAGCTTTACTTGGGAAAAACAAATATTACTGTGTTTATACACAGACACAATAAATTACAACTAAATTTAATAAATTAATACTAATGAATAAAAATATTTTCACCACTTGTAGAAAAAGTTTATTCACTAACCAACAATTACAATCATTTTTTTTATGCCCTTACATATAAACGATACATAAAAATTCTTAATACTAAAAAATTACATCACGAAAAACTATGTCGAGAATAATGTAAACAAACCACGGGGTGATTTTCCGTTCTTAATCCGAAGCCTCGATTATAGCCCCGCGGCGACACGGCCATTCCCTTTTTTTTTTACACTCTTCTTTTTCCCCTCTGCTACCCCTGAGGTAATTACTTTCAAGAGCTCCCTACCTAGCAGTCAGTTCGATCTCGCGCTTAAACGGGCCACTTACACCCTGCTCCTATTTTCCGTTCTACGCCCTTCTTTCCCTTTTTTTTTTTTTTTTTATTTCGTTGGCTGGACGATAGATTTTTATTGGCCGGGTTGGGGAGAGAATTGAATTGTTGGGTAGTTTATCCGTGTTTGACGTAGTACTAACAGTGTAAATTCGATACGGAAGCATGATTTTAGATGCTAAAAGATTCAAATTTGAAGGTTTTTAGGTTACGTTTACGTATATTTTAAAGCTATATTTTTAATAAATATTTACTCGAGCTATTGATAAAATGTAACTAGTTGAATTTAATGATTTATACACAAAAAAATTATTGACAAATGTGTAGATTTTAATTATGATTTTTAGGTTATGGTCGGGTTAATAGATTTTTACGATCGATTACTATTATTACTTATTTAAATTAATTATGAAACCGGCACTAATTTTTTTTTATTACCTACTCGAATGACTTCTACAATTCTCTCAAATTGTGATCAAATTTTTTTAGGTTATGTTTGCATAAATTTAGATGCTTGGTACTAATTAAATCTTTTTTTTTTGTTTTTGTCAAAGATACTATCTCTTTTTTAATTAATATGTACTGGAATGATGAGTATTATTGCTCTAAAAATTCAATTAATCCAAAAAAAAAGTTCTTAACTTTAAAGGAAGTTTACCTTACCGCAAGATGATTTAATCGTTTCAGTTTTCCGAAAATC
Organism: Encarsia formosa; assembly: GCA_038277355.1. Lineage (NCBI taxonomy): Eukaryota > Metazoa > Arthropoda > Insecta > Hymenoptera > Aphelinidae > Encarsia > Encarsia formosa. The sequence continues at coordinate 21,395,594 of CM076188.1, read as the reverse complement.
CCGGAATTTGCGGTTTGCTAGCCCCGCTGGACAACATAACACGCTGCAGACATCGAGAGTTTTCAAAAATAGATCAGGCCGTAATTCGCGATTCGTTCCAATTCATTATTAACGACCGTGGTATATCCGCGCAGTCAAGACCCGCGGGTTAATTTTATCAGACACCGATACACTTGGAAATCCGCATTCTTCCTTCCTTCCTTTTATAACCGTTGATTAATTAGCCCGCCTTTTAATTAAATAGTTTGAACAAAAGCCCCGCTAATCCATCGCTTATCTTCCCCTCTTTTTTTACTATTCCTGCATTACGTGACTCCTCCTCAATCAATTTCTCGCCCACTTGGGCCCTTATTGGAGATTCGCTAAAAATTGGCTCTATCTCGGGGATTTTCTTTTGTCCTCCTTTCAGAGGAGATAGAGACTTTTTTTTTTATTGTTCTATGGAGCAGTGGGTCCATTGTCGGACGACTTCACACTTTTGTGCGCTACCGCCCGCTTGTTAGATTTTCAGAAGTCTTTTTAAATCGTAACTAGCCAATTCGGGTGGCCTTACGAGGAACGCTGAAGAAGCCCGAGGGGCGCCCGAGAGCGCTTAAAGTTTGCTTTAGCCCGTAATTGGAATTCGATTTGAAGACTTTTTTCTTCTTCTTTCAGCTTTGGAATGGGGTTGAAAATTTATTTGATAGCGATAAAATTGAAAAATTTGATGCGAAGGATTGATTGATTTTAAGTTTATGAGTTTTGAAGATTGTTGATGAAAGATGTACGCGTGTGAATTTCATCTAGAGTTTGCGAATCAGATGATGTTGAAAAAACTTTTTGAGAAAAGCTGATTTTTTTTTTTTTTTTGAATAAATTTAAAAAAGTAGCAAGCAGCAAATTGTACAGCAATTGTAAGTGCGTAATTTACATGTGTTAACAACTTGTAAACTGGGTGCTAAATTGTTTTTAAACTCGAAAAATGAAGTTTGAAATGTTTCTGGAAAAGTTGAAAATTTCCAAATTTACGCAAAAAATTTATTTTGAAGAGATACATATGGAAAAAAGTATTGTGTAAAATATTTAAAATGTACAATTTTCATTTTAGAAACAGCATTTCATGTAAACGAAATCTTGTAAAATAAAAAAGTAACACATGTAATTTACTAATAACACGTGTAAAATTTTTCAATATTATTATCAAAATAATTATCATTTAAACAATTCAGGCTGTACCCAAGTAATAAATAATGCAATCGAGGACCGAACAATTTAAAAAAGACGTACTCGACAGCCCGGTGTTGAACCAGTTCCGATAAGCCACGTTCGATGTCTATCTCATCGGCTGGTGTTCGTCAGCGCGGGTTCTCCTTGAAAATTATTTATAGGAATCGACGCCGGCGTTTTCTTCTTTGAGGTTAATTGTGTTCTACAAGACGAACATCATCGCCTAGTTCAAAGGATGCTGCACTACCTCGCCATGGCTGTTTTATTGACTATTTTATGACATTAACGATTCTTCGCGAGAAGAAGCTGATAATGAAATTTTGAATTTTATCTAAAAAGTATCAATTAGAATTTTACAAAAATTACATCAAAATCATCCTAATTTGAAAAATTGTTTTTTAATAATCTGTTTCAAGTACAAAATTGTATTTTGTTATCCCCTTAGTAAATGAACAAATTAATATTAAAAACTCTTTAAATGCAGACATTTCATTTCTTTTTATTAAGACGCAATATGACATATATTTATTAAAAAATTTTAGAAAATATTCGAAAGAGATACATAATATTTTGAGATTTTGGAATTTAAAAAAAAAAAACAGTTCTTTGGAATAATAGTTCCGAAAAACAAAAAAGAAAAATTTATGAATGTACTGATTAAAATTTGTTTGTAATTGAATTACATATCAATCATGATTGAATTCGTTATCAATTATTCCCAACTTGAAATGACAAATTGTGGAGATGCACAACAAAAATTATTTAGTTTCTTTGGCTTGACTCACACAAATTTTTTATCTTTGAAAAAAAAATATGGAAATTTATGGAGTCATAGACCCCGGAAGTTTCCGAAATATTCATGTATATAGATATACTAACCATGTAAATGCCGTTACGTTTCGGTAATTTTGATTTAAAAAATCATTAAAAACTGTCAATTTTAAGAAAAAAAAAAAAATTTCTAAAAATTCGTCATATTCCCTATTGCTGGAGCTACACTGTACCAGCCTGAATTCATCTAAACTTCGAATTCAAGTCAGTTTACTCTGGTCGCCCGTATAAACAAGAGCATCAGCCTTGCTAACATTGTTTTACCGTCTGGCTGCTTCAATTTTTTTGTTTCAAAAAATCCAGCGTCGTTGTTTGTTGAACCGAGGGAGTGAGTCACTCCGAATATAACGCCTCGTCAGGGTTCAAACCCCGAATTTTTTTTAAATTAAAGTGTCAGCGGCACTGGACACTCGTGGCGTCTGTGCTAGATGCGAATGTTTTAGAGGAGTAATGATATTCCGAGTGCAAGTTTGATGATTTTCGAGACTTTTCCATCCTCGAGGTGTAATTGCTTTTCTGAAGGGAAGTTTTTTGGGTTATTTGGGCTTAAGTTAAACAAAAAGAAATTAAAAGAAACTTAGAAAAGTAGGCACTTGAATTACACTATATATTGCTATGCTCACTGTGAAGTTTCATTCTGTATTTAGCTGTGAAGAACATTCAGGATTTAAATATTGTTTTGAAGAATTGAAATTATAAGTTTGTGATGAGAAAACTCAAGCGATTATCATGATATTTATTTTTTATTTATTTATAAATGATCAAAGGGTATAGTAACTACCCTTTAAAAACAAGTAATTTTTCTCCGATCGCAATACTTTTGAATCTCCCCCATACTTTCGGAAAATATTCAGTTTTCAATATTTGTTCAAGTTCAAAAATAAATGCTTTTTTTTCCCGTCAGCATCGTTAATTAGAGCTACCGTACCGTGCCCCATTTAAAATTAGGTGCAGCATCCCAAAGCCACCAGAGCAAAAACCAACGCTTCACCCACTGCACTTCAATTTTGAATTTTCCAAAAAGTTCGATTTTTTAAAAATAATCACTACCAACCTAATCTCAGTATATAAATATTAAATGATTGTGATTGGTTAAGAAAAAAAAAATTTTTAATTTTCTAGAATATGTAAATAAAAAATCATTAAAAATATACTATCAAGGATCAAAATTTATTAACAATATTTTTATTTATATCTTGTAAAAAATACTTAATAAAACTGACTGGACACTGGACAGTCATAAATAAAGACGTCAGAGTTTAGAAATTAAATCAAATGACTATATTTTAGAAATTTTTAACAAGTATTAACAACACCATGAATTATTGCGCATGCGCTATGAAAGATTCCACTGCAGTTTAAAAAAAAAAAGCTAGTCTAACTCATCTCCGCGCGCTTCCCCAAACAAAAGTTCCTCTTTCTCTGCATAGACTATTTTTACGGCTGTTTACCGCCACTGAAGTTTTTAAAATAAGAAGAAGGCCCCGCCCCCCTCGTACCTTAAAACCTTGAAAAGTATTATGAACCAATTAAGCGGAGTTAAAACGGTGCTGGCTTGCCAAACAGCCCGTGATGTATACGATTTTAAACGCTGTGTGTTCTAAACTAATTAAGCGGGGGTGGTGGGGGAATTTAAAATAATTCCCTGCAACAGAGTCAATTTATTCGTTCGATACCCTAATTTTGAATTGTGCGAGCCAATAATGCGCGAGCCTGATAATGAGAAAGTTAAGTACGTGCGACGGCTCTCTTACTGATTTGCTTTCAGGGTTCGTTAAGAGGATGCTGGATAATTGGATTAATTAATTTTGTTGTTGCTTTGTTGAGATTTTAGTTGGTTTAGTTTCACGTGGTTTATGTAGAATGGAATATGTCAAGTTAAGATATTTTCAATATTACTTATGCACGGTACAGAAAATAAAAGTTAGTTTTGAAGATTTTCATAACGGTATGTTTTGATCCTACTATTTTTCAATTGAGTTTTTTACAATTCTTTAAATGAAAAATTTGAAATAATACGAATGAAAATACAATTTCATTCATATAATATCAATGATAATTATTTGAAATTATAGTTTCTTTCGAAATAAATGTAATTGTTGCAAAATTAAGATATTTAAAGCTAAAAGGTTGTTGGAATGGAAAACAGGACAGAACGCTTGATCAAAACCATTCGAGTCCATTCAAAATAAACACTATAATCTAACTGTACTAAGTTAATTAAAATATTTTTACTAAATTTTAAAAAGAAGCCGATTTTGGCTATTAGTGATGATTAAAATAAAATTTATTATAATTAAACTTCCAAACTAATGCTCAATTGAAAATTCAAATTATTTCTCAAAGATTTTTTCTCAATTTCAAACTCTCAACCTTCCCAATAAACTCAAATTAAAAAAAATATTCAATTCCCTCAATTTTTCAGAATCCCTTTCACTAGTCGAAAATTAATCCCCGGGCGAACTTCGGAAATCGAACTTCGAAAAAGAAGGTTCGCTCGATCCAGTTTTTTAGCCCTCGATTTTAAGAAGAAGAAGAGGAAGTTCAAGGGTCGGAAGAATTGGCGCGGAGCCGCTTTTATTAAGAAAGTTCGGCTGGCTGGAGTGCAGCAGCCCTTTTTTTCACATTTTTCAGGAAAAATCCACCCTGATTGATGACCGGACGATCTGGAGTTTTTGACGGTCATTAAACGGGTTGAAGGTAAATTTTCATGCAGGTTGGTATTCGGATGATAGGTGTGCTGTATACATGCAGGAACGAGTGTTTTATCTCGTGTGAGGGCTGTCGATAACAAGTTATCTGGTAATCAATACTTCTATTAGAGTCAAAAATTTTAAATTTGTTTATCAGTAGAGCATATGAAAGTTTATTCAATAATGATTGAATTATAAAGTTAGAATTTATTTGAAATGAATATTCTTTGGACTAATTTTGGAAACAAGTTCCAGTTAGAAATACTCTTACCCATACCAGAAAAGTTAGATTGTCTATAGATAAGACTTTTTAATTTATTTCAGAATCAAGAGTCATCTCTAAAATATAGAAGTTCTAAGTACTTTTGTACGCTAAAAAATTTTATATAAAATGAACCTTTAAGTTTGAAACAAAGTTACGCTGCTACCAATTGAAAAGAGAGTAAAGCATCATTACGCGGTAAACAAAGTTCTTATTTTCGCACGCAGCCAATTAAAAAAGAAAAAAAAAAAGGGCAGAAGTAGTAGTAACCTTGATTTGTCGGCATCTCCTGGCGGCGATGGATCTTGAGTGCCTTCTGAGTGCCTCCAGAGGTAAGTAGAGGGCCGGTCGGCTGTCTAGCTCACCTTACCTCACTCCGGGATACTCATGGACCGGTGACGATCCACACAAACTTTTAAAAAAGCTCCCACTATTTTTATCCTAGTGTTGGTTGCACTGCGAATTAATTTTAACGACGTTTTATTTATTTTTTAATTTTTATAGTTTGGTTACCCTATCAGACCTGGATTTTTTTAACAATTTGAGATTTTTAAACATTTTTTAGTTGTAAGATAGAAATTATGAATTTTTATTGGCTATTCCGGTTTATGAGTAGTTCAAAGATTCCTGAATTTTAATTTAATTAGAAATTTAAAAAATATTACCAAGGATACCATTTTGGATTATAAGATACTAAACGTTATGTTTTCAGATTTTTTTCTAGCAATGACTTAAAAAATATTATTCAAAGTATCCGGTTCTTTAAAAAAATCAAGGAATGATATAAAAAATATATTTTGTTTTCAAATTTTTCAACTCCAGGTCTGAACAAGTACAAACCACAAAAATCACAAAAGATCAAAAATTATAAAACGTCGTTGAAACCCATAAGTCTCACCTCCGCACAAAAAAAGCACAAATTCAAAATTCGCGGGCCCGCGAAAGCACTGAAAATTCAAAAAATCAAAAACCTCCTTCCCTCACCAGCTGATCCATATCGCACCTTTAATTTTTATTTTCCCGCACACCTGGAGATTCAAAGAAGCCGCGTGACAAGCTCCAGCGGTCCAGAGAGAGAGAAAAGCTCGCGCGACGCGGTCTGGGCGGTGACTGAGCCGGGGTTGCACGCCGGAGGTAGGAGAGACTCTCTCGGCTATCCCTGCAGCGCGCGTGCGTTTCGGGAGGCTGCGGCCCGCGCCGCCTGAGCTTTTTTCTAAAAACGCACGTGCGATGCGCCCGAATGAACACAAACGACATTTTTTTTTTTCTAAGTAAGATCGAGAATAATTTTTTTGTAATATTGGTAGCTGTCTTCCTAAGTAAATGTTTAAATCTAAATTATTTAGAATATTTGGTTTCGATTTTCACAGTTTTATGATTGAAATTAAAGTGATCATCACTTTTCTGGATTTGAGCAATGCTTTTTACATATACAAATATATTCAGTATGGGAATCCTAACGAAAATCGTCACTAATGAGGTATTAAACAATATTTTTTTACATGGTCTCATTTTAAAGCTTGATCCAAGAGCTTTGAAATGATACATTTCATGACTGGTTCAAAATTCCAATTACGAAAAGATCGTGTTGGGCACCATCTTTTTAAAGAAATATTATAGAAATTAATAGCCAATATTTGTAAGAGCATTTTTTCAAATCCGAATCAGAAAGGTTTCCTAAGAATATCGCCAATTTGGATGCAAAACTTCTCGGTACTAAGAATTGACATTTTGGCAAACCTTTTGGAGCGCAAATAAACGTTTGTATCTCGTGCAGCTTTTGTTTGAAGTCAAAGAAGATTCATCTTCGACCGAGCGTGGAAAATATCTTCTTCAATGAAGCTGCTTCACAAAATGAAATACTTAAATTTTGTATTTCCTCGTCAACTCCTCATATTTTTGACTACTAAATCATTTTTTTTTTTTTGAAGAAAGCTTTTTTCAAAGAAAGTAGTTAGACTGTGCAAGATTTTTTTGTTGTAAAAATTGATTCTTGAGTTTTCAATTTTTCTGAACATTAATACAAATTTTTAAACAGTCAGTAATTTTCTCATCTATTATTTTTCTGTACAATTTTTCTAAAATTAATTTATTTTTTATGTAGAAAACCTAATACTCAGCAACGGTAACAATGACTCATAAAATAATTCACAGATTACAAAAATTTGTTAACGTCACGTGAATATATCTCCTAACAAAATTCATACGAATATTCAGATCGATAGAAGATGAAAATTCTTACCAACCCCACAATCCAAATCCCCTTTCAATATCCTTGGTTTTTCCCCAAAAATTATTTATTTTTTTCTTCAACAAAAGTCAATCGCTGAGGGATACTTTTTCAATACAGACAAAAAAAAGCTCGCAATTCGAGACATCGGATAAGGATTATTTCCCGGTTCGGAAAAAGATGGACGAGAATCGGTCGCGCCGTGATTAATGAACAACCACGGAATGACACCAGATAACAAAAAATTGTTCTTCATTTTTTGCTTGCGGGTCGTCTGGGTGACGAGACGAAAATTTCCTTTCTTATTTTTGCTTTTGGGATTCTTAAGTTTCACCGTGAGTATAATATTTTTAAAAAATCTTAAAGTTGAAAATTGAAACTTTTCAGAGTTTGTTTGAAATGCTGACAATTTTTTTTCTTTTTTGACACGTGAGGACGCTTTGCACCCCCCGATAAAATTTTTATGTTTAAGGTAGGACCGCACCTACGGCTCTAGTCAAGATGCATTTTCGGTTAAACATTTGACTAGCTTCACGCGTATATAGATATAGAAGTGCATTAGCAGCAGAAGCTTTTTTAACCTAAAACACATATTTTTGTTTTTTATCAATACTTAGAGAAACCGAATGGATGATTTAATTAATTCTATGTGATTCTTGTGCAGTCTAGTTGAACTTACAAATATTCTGAAAACCTGATCACATGTAATTATGTAAAAATTTTATAAAAAATGTGCTCTCCCATAAGACTACGGGTTAAATCGACGCGATGTTAATATTCAATTAATCAAAAACGAAAAATCCTCTGGTTCTGAAAATTTAGTAGCATCATTTTTTAATATTCATCTTCAACTTCCTAAAGTTTTAGATTTTTAACACATATCTCTTTCTAGTTTGTCCGGTCCTACCTAAATATTACTTTTTTTTGCAAGTACAGATCTTTCAAAATTTACAATTCTATAGTTTTTGCATTTACTTGGTAAAAATCTATGGTCAATTAATTAATTAATAAAACAAATGTGTTCGACTTTATTCGAAATTTTTTTTTATTATTTATACAGATGAGTATAATCATTTAAAGATGACATTGTGTGTCGAACCGAAAAAATTCATGAAAGCCGAAAACATTTGTTTAATTAATTAATTAATTTAAAATTTGGTCTTCCAATGAGCAATCAGAGAAACTCTTTTAAATAAACAAAACTAATCTGACGGATCTCCTGGCTCAGCTACCGTAAAAGTCCAATCCCAAAAAGAAAAGCTCATCGAAGGCTGCATCTTTTTTAAAGCCCGTCGTAAAACACAATCAGCCAAGCTCGCGATAAATAGAGAGGCAGTAAAAATCTGCTCCCAAAGTGCGCATCCCGGGATACAGAAAAACCTTCAAAAGACGAGAGAGGTATTGATAGATACCTGTAAAAAAAACGGGCCAAAGAAATTTTCCAATTTTGTCACTATATACGCGGATGGCTTTTATCGCGAGGTGAGCGAACCGAACGCATATTGCGGGGGAGAACAAAATAAACCGTGGATTTTATTCAATGCAGCACGCGTGGAAATTTTTGTGAGATGTAATTAAAAAATTTTAGTGTGTTTCATAAAGTAATTTTTTGTTCGTTGAGAGCATTGATTATTGATGAAAAATTTATCGTGTGCAGAGTATCAAAAACAAAATATTCATTTTTTTCAATGAAAACTTAAGTTCGTTATTAAATAGTTAGTTAATTGCTTTATTTTCTAACCTAAAAATGCGAGTGAATAAAATATCACAAATTTTTTAGTGTTCTAATTTTTACATCTTATAAAATTTATTCTAATTTTTTAATACACACTTTTTTTATCTTGAAAACTCCTGTATCCGGACGTCCAAGTTTATAACTTACAGCAACTGTTTTTCTCGCACTTTAGAGCGGCAGAGCGCACTCTGAAGGAACTTGGACATGCGAATTCCCTACTTTGCCGATAAAGTGTAAGCAGCCACCTGACGGTATTTTCCGAAATCAGCTCAGCGCGCAGGAGCGAAAAAAACAAAAGTCAAAATCAGCTGGTAGTGCTGGTACTGTGCACTGTGCAGGTACAGACAGCTAATATAACCTTCTCTAATTCACCACGATGTAATCCAAAACATTATTTTTAAACAAATCAATTTTCATTTAAATAGTTTTGTTGGTACCAAATTCTTTGTAAACTTTTGAAGTGTTCTCTGCTCAGTATTTTGAAAAAAAGACAGTAATCTTGTCTGAATCAACCAGAAAAATGAATGTCACTGGTTCTGGAGGTAAGAACTTTCTTTAACCATTTTTTTTTATTAACTCAATGTAACTATAATGTATTCTTTTTTGGATTGTTACAGAAAAAAGGCAATGTCCGTATGGAGATAAATGTTACAGAAAAAATCCAATTCATTTTGGTGAAATGTCTCATCCTCACTGTAAGTCTTATTCTTTTGTTAAAAATTAAATAAATTCAGTGTAAATTAAATTTTGTTACTATTTTTGAATCTTAGGAATAAAATTTAAACTATGTATTTAATATTTTGTAGACTGTCATAACATTTTTTTAAGGTTTCAGTTGTTTAATGAATAAAGATTTTTTTAATAATCTATAAATTTTTCAGTGGAAAACATACTCATTGGTCAGTTGGATAACAAGATTATTATCATACCAGAAGAATTAGATTTTGAATGTGAAGATCGATTAGAGCTGCTGGAACAGCTTGTAGTTTTACAAAAAGTCATGAATAAGAATAGAATTAAAAGCACTAGCACTGCATCAGAGTGTAGTACACCCAAAAGTTCATCATCAGAAAATTCTAAAAAGACCAAGTCAGACAGAGAAATTGAAGAAAGTTCAAATTCACTGAAAGATAAAGTAGAGAGACATAAAGATGCTCAGTTACAAAAAAGAAAAATGAAGCTAGATAGTATCGATGGTCAAGCATCAAACTACAGAAGAGAAAAATCTCCAGATCTATTCAGTAAAAGAACTTCATTGAGTCCTGGTGAGTCGCCTTTGAAAAAACCCAAATGCATGGATAAGAGTCCACAGTCTAAAAGTAGTTGTTTGACTTTAGATAAAAGCTCTTCAAGCATCATGTCAAAAAGCAGCTCATCAGCAGGTGAAAGTTCTGGCAATCCCATTGATAGAACAGAACTTCTGCGACTGAAGGATCAGGCCATTGCTAAAATGTTACAAGTAGGTTTCAAAGTTAATGTTGTGCCCGAGGGAGAATTTGCAACCAAGTGGGCCATGTCAGCTCCCTATCATTATTTTCTGACCAGAGTAGAGAAAGAAAAAGCCACTTTTGATCAAGACTTCAGCATCACTTTTCCAGAACTGTTGGACATTAGTCTGGGAGAAATAGTTGACAGTTTGCACATAAATTTTATGGTTGATATTGGATGGCTAAGTCTTCAGTACAGATTGGCTGCCCAAAATCCTAAAATGACTATCTTCTGTGGTGAACCCGTGGACAATCCATTGTTGCCGCCTAGTATAAAATTGATTAAAGTTGAAGTGCCGGGTGCATTTGGATGCCACCATTCTAAAGTAACTGTTCTACATTACAAAGACACTGGAATCAGAATAATTGTTTCAACAGCTAATGCTTATGCTGATGATTGGGACACTCGAACTCAAGGGTAAATATATGTTTTGTATTTTTATTTTTCTTACCATAAAAATCAGTATAAACAGGCTTGAAATTTTGTATACTAGAGCTTGCATTTTAAAAAACTAAGAAAATCAAAACAAATTACAGCGTTTGGATGTCACCGCACTTACCTCGGCTGCCCGAATCAGCAAGCCCCAACGACGGCGAGTCGGCTACGGGTTTCAAAAGAAGTTTCCTCCAGTACTTGGTAGCCTACAAGGACTCGAAGCTGAAGGAATGGATAGATCTGGTGAACAGGGCCGACTTTTCATCGGTGAACGTCTTCTTCGTCGCCTCGGTACCCGGAAGCCACACCAACATGGACATAAACCTATGGGGCCACAGAAGGCTCGGGGCCGTACTGGCTCAGCACGCGGTTCTGCCGAAGGACGGAGCCGAGTGGCCGATAATTGCTCAGTCCTCCAGCATCGGCAATCTAGGTCCGACCTTCGACAGCTGGCTCGGCTCGAACATCGTCTTCGCGATGTCCAGGGAGAAAGACAAGGGGATGAAGAGCAACCCGAATTTCAAGTTTATTTATCCGTCGAAGAGGAACTACGTGGAGAGTTTCGACTGCAAGGCGGGTTCCTGCTGTCTGCCGTACTCCAGAAAGAGCAATGAGAAACAGAAGTGGCTTAGGGATTACTTGTAGTAGGTTTTTTTGAATTCCAGAGTATTCGAAATCGATCTGTGGATTAAGGGAAAAACTAAATAAAGAGCCTGGAACTTGGCTGTAAGATAACAGACAAAAAATTATCAACGATTATGATCCAGATTAAATTTTCACAACTGAAAAATCTGTTTGAATGTTAAAATTTTTTATTTTTTAAGTATAAACTTAACTAGTTTTTCCTGTAAGCCACAGTATATAATCTACATAAAATTTCTTGATAAGTAAGTTTTTTTACTCTACAGATAGAAACTTTTGTTAGCTAATTTTAGTTTTTACTGTTTGATTATTTTTTATTAATGTATCGACCCAAAAAATTTTGTATCTAATTTTAACTGTTTTTACGGTCGTTCTTTTTATGCTCAATGTAAAAAATTGTTTTTCAGTAATTCAATTAAAAAAATTAATTATTCTAGCCAATGGAAAGCTGACTTGATAAACAGAACAAAAGCCATGCCTCACATAAAATGTTACACGCGTATTTCACCAGATCAAACGCAAATTCCTTGGTTCATGCTGACAAGCGCGAATTTGAGCAAAGGAGCTTGGGGCTCTGTAACCAAGAAAGGAGCCTCGCACTACATCATGAATTACGAGGCTGGAGTTGTGTTCATACCAAAATTTGTCGTGAGTATTTTTTATTTTTTTGTATTTTTATAAAAAAATTTTAATGGATAATGGTTTTTTTTTTCTTTCATTTTTTCAGATCAAACAAAATACATTTCCGATAAAGGAATCGTGCTCACCTGAAATACCAGTTTTTAGAATCCCATACGATTTACCGCTTACAAAGTATGACTCATCCGACGTCATTTTTGTTCAGGATTACCTTAGTGATTAATTGATTTTTTTAAACAGTAAAAAAAATTGTAGCTTTAACTTGTTTTGCAGAGATTAAAAATTATTTTAAACATAAAGATGCTATCAAACTTTAATGGTAAATATTCGATTTGTACATGCTTTTGAGTTTGATATTTTTGTACTGTTGCCCGAATGCTTGAAAAAATGAATGATCACCTGTTTCAGTAAGTTTATATGTATATTTAAGAATTCCTTATGTGATAAGAATAAAAATTTATATTTTTTAATAGTTGATTTTTTTATTTTTACCAAAAGAATAATTAATTTGCTTGATTTCTAACGCAAAAGTAGTAGCTTCGATAGTTTAGTTGAGTTAATGATCGTAAAGTTACCTTTTTAATTAAAGCTTGAACTGAGATTCATGTTTAATCATAAAATTTTCCTTAATAATCCTCGCTCTCATCATAAACGTTGACTTGAAAAATAAAAGCTAAAGTTGAATATGACAATTTTGTAGTTAAAACTGCACTCTCATAATACTTATGACGTTCATTAACTCTCATGAAGGAAAAATTACAGATTAATCATTATGAACAATGATTTCTAAACTGCAGTACTCAGAGGTATAAAAAATTCTCTTTAACTAAATTAAAAATTTTTTTTACTCACAGATCAAAGAATGTCAATAATTTTTTACTAAAAAAACATCATTATTATGATTAATTAATTTGTTTATTTATCGTGAGAAAATAAAATAATCTAAAATTGGAAACTGATCGATTTGCGGTACGCGGAGCTTTTGACGTCAGTCCGCAAATTAGTCTTTCCAATTACGCGAGCGATCATCGCTGCTAAGGCTTCTTTGCTTATCCCACGCCTGCGGCTCTTTTTTTTTTTTTTTTCTATTTGTCGCTTTTCGCGAAGCTTTTTCTCGGAAGTGGAAATTTTTTGTTCCTTTCGACGCATAAATGCCGATTGATTTTTATTATGGGTATTTGAAAGACTAAATTTTTCAATGGAAAAGTAGAAGAATCATAACTGTGTCGTACGCAATGTGACAATTTTTATCATTTTTGCAAAATTGTTTTTGGATTTAACTAAATATTGACATAATTGCATTGAATATTTAACCAAAAAATTTGAAATATTTTATTATAAAAATGTAATTTTTTAAAGATTTTACGACTGCAGTGTTCATTTAAAAATATTTAGGTTTTTTTTTGCTAAATAATATACAATTCGTAACAAACTATTTTTTGATTAAAAAAAAAAAAAATTGATATATTTTTTAATAATTTAGCTTCCTAAATATTGCATTATCGCATTTAAGTTGAATTACTATAAAAGTATGAAATCATTCATGTAAAAGTGTAAATTTTTAAAAAACACTCTAGCGAGATAATTAGTCTTGGCATATTAATCAGGATAATTTCTGGGAATGTACATACATACATAAATGAAAACTCGCTACCAATCAATTTTCACAGTTTGCTGAGAAGTTTTGTAGAGTATATACATATCTTTAAAAAATACTTTTAAAAAAGTAATATTTACGGCGATTGGTTTTTTAAAAAGGAATCTAAATAAAAAATTATACGCTAAGTATGATCTTTAAAAAATACTTTTAAAAAAGTAATATTTACGGCGATTGGTTTTTTTAAAAGGAGTCTAAATAAAAAGTTTTACGCTAAATATAATAATCTTTTTTTGAAAATGAATTAATGAAAGAAGTGAAATCAAAAAATTTATTACGGACGACTTGAGGCCGAATTACTTATTATTTAAAAATAATTTTCTCTTCTAAAAGATGCTTATATTATGTTGAATCACCTTCAATATACGTAAAGTTAACATTTTTCAATTATAGCACATACATGGGAAAACACATGCAAATTGCACACAACTCAAACACTTTTTAAAATTAAAACATGTTGTAATTGAGTTAGAAATCAACTAAATCACAATGTATGGCTATACTTGACCTGTAAAAATTTAATATTCTTTGAACTAAATTATCTCGAAAAAAAGCATTGATACCTGTGTTTTTTAAATTATATTTTGAATGCTCAGTGTGCTTCTTAATAACATATTTTAATTTTTAATTTTAAAAAGTGTTTGAGTTGTGTGCAATTTGCATGTGTTTTCCCATGTATGTGCTATAATTGAAAAATGTTAACTTTACGTATATTGAAGGTGATTCAACATAATATAAGCATCTTTTAGAAGAGAAAATTATTTTTAAATAATAAGTAATTCGGCCTCAAGTCGTCCGTAATAAATTTTTTGATTTCACTTCTTTCATTAATTCATTTTCAAAAAAAGATTATTATATTTAGCGTAAAACTTTTTATTTAGACTCCTTTTAAAAAAACCAATCGCCGTAAATATTACTTTTTTAAAAGTATTTTTTAAAGATCATACTTAGCGTATAATTTTTTATTTAGATTCCTTTTTAAAAAACCAATCGCCGTAAATATTACTTTTTTAAAAGTATTTTTTAAAGATTTTATTGCGTAAATTCGGTAAATATTTAAATGTATTTCCTTTTTGTCCACAAGTTCAAAAAAACCAAACTCCATAAATACATCATTAATATTGTTGAAATATGTCTTAATAAATGATTTCACGATCTTAACAAATTCTAAATAATTTAACATTAACTAAGATATATTCAATTATTCTGATGTAAAACCACGACATAAACCAGAACCCATAAAAGTCCTAGGTAAATCAATTTCATATGTAAAAAAAAAAAATTCAATTTAGTATTTACCTATTTTTTAAATGTACATTGCATAACTTTATTTTAATGTAAATTTACATTGAAATGTAGCAAATACTCATTTGTAACCATAAAATGATTAAAAAAAAGATTAAAATTTTCAATGATTGGTTAATGTTAACTTAGATAAATCTAGTTCTTCTGTTTAAAATTTCTTTCATATAATTTTATCATTAGCCAGAACACATAAAAATCATAGACATAATTTATTGTTATGAACTACTTTTGAATTCGTTTTGCATACATAATAGATGGACAAACTAAATCCACTCTAAAAATAATGGAGCAAATGCTCATCTGTACTTTAAAAATCGATGCCAAATAGAATTCATAATTTTTGGTCCACTGGATACCTAGACCCAAAACTATCTATTTCTTTTGTACTTTTTAATTCTTGTAAAAAAAAAATTAACCAATTTTAAAATTTAAAATCACTTTGGCCGCATAACTTAAGCTTGCTTACAGAAAACAAAAAAGATAAAAATTTTTAATAATTGATTCATGTTAACTTGGATACATCTAGTTCTTTAGGTTTAAATTTCTTTTATATAAATTTTATCATTAGTCAGAACACATAAAAATCATAGACATAATTTACTGTTATGAAGTACTTTTGAATTCATTTTGCATACATAATTGATGGA
Organism: Encarsia formosa; assembly: GCA_038277355.1. Taxonomy (NCBI): domain Eukaryota; kingdom Metazoa; phylum Arthropoda; class Insecta; order Hymenoptera; family Aphelinidae; genus Encarsia; species Encarsia formosa. Next base: position 21,379,824 of record CM076188.1, on the reverse strand, counting down.
CAAACTAAATCCACTCTAAAAATAATGGAGCAAATGCTCATCCGTACTTTAAAAATCCATGCCAAATAAAATTCATAATTTCTGGTCCACTGGATACCTAGACCCAAAACTATCTATTTCTATTGTACTTTTTAATTCTTGTAAAAAAAAGTAACCAATTTTAAAATTTAAAATCACTTTGGCCGCATAACTTAAGCTTGCTTACAGAAAACAAAAAAGATAAAAATTTTTAATAATTGATTCATGTTGACTTAAATATATTTATCATTAACACCCTGAGTGAATGTAACAGTTACAATCAAAATTAAAATTCATTGTCAGACATCAAGTTTATTTTAGAAAAAAAGTGGGATTACAAAACTTTCAGACATCAAGTTTATTTTTGAAAAAGGGTAGGATTACAAAACTTTAACAGTTCAAGTGTATTGGCTCAGAGCATATACATTTCTATGATGATTCTATGAAATTAAGCGATAATGCGTATGACAATGACATTATGTGCTGCAATTGCACCTTTTGCAATTTGCAAGTTGGGTGGATTATAAAAAAGTAATTTGCAAGTTCAACCTGACACACACACACACACACACACACTCATTCAGAAAAAACTTTATTTTTAATATTGCCAATATGCACCTCCGGCCATCAGGTTCCCAACACAACCACAGCACAATTATTATCAACTCACAGGGCACACCACAATAATTGAAAAATCTTTGATGATGATGATCATAGAAAGACTGTAGAGATTATTTATTTCATACTCTTTTATTGAAATTAAACAAATTAATAATTGTAAATTCTACCACTTTTTTAATATATAATGAAAATAAGGGTCTTCAGTACTGTTTTTTCTATGACAATCAATTATTTATAAAAAAGTTATTGCTCATAACACATTACAAGCTGCTCGGCTCAGCGGCTCCGCAGTCAACTGTAGTCAGCTCACGAGTCAGCTGTAGGGAGCTGCTAATTGATACAGCGCCACCAGTCGCCTCATGGCTACAGGCTCGGGCCTACATGCCCCCGTCTGCCGCTGTAGGTAAGCAGTAAGAGTGAGACAGCAAAAATAGACACGCCCACCGCATACGTCACGTCCGGTTAAGTCTACAGAGAGCGCAGGCAGAGAGACCGGATGCTCGAAACTGAAATCGAATTCCCCTGACCAAAGGGAATCAGCGTTTCGAAAAATGAAACGTTCATAACTTTTCAATGCGGGCTTTGTTCGGGTTAATTTTTTTTTTTAATTACTCAGGGGATCATCAGCTACGCGCGGGATGTATAATATAAATGAAATAATCATCCTAAAATAGTTTTTCTTTGAAGTGTCCTAACCTAAAACCAAAAATCAAAGTATATAAAGCCCTGCAGGCTTTCACGGCAGTCGGTTTAAAAAAAACCAAATCGCCGTTAAAGCCCGATTGGGCTTTAGGATCAAGTGAGCAATCTTCCGGAAATATCAAAATTATAAATCGTATCAAAAGTTTTCCTCTTACTTAGTTGATTTAATTTAAATTCATAGTGCATTGTGTCGAGTGTTTCATTGAAGCCAAATTACACAAACTATGCTAGTCTTTTTTTTTTTTTTTTTTTTTTTTTTAAACATGAATATAATATAATATGATAATAAGATTCGCGGAGTGCTCGGTTGGAAAAAACCTTCTTATTTTGTCAATTTTTGGCAAGTGTTTCACTTGAAATAGAAAAAAAATGTGAATCACGTTGGCAATGAATAAGGAACTTTTGGCATAAATAGTTTTTTAAAATAATTTTCTTGAAATCATTTACATCTATAAATTAAAAAATTAAAGGACAAACTTTTTTCTTTCCGTTTGCAAGTTTCGTTTTTGTGATCAGCTGTACAAGGAGCATTAAAAAGATTAAAAGCTTTATATTTCAAAGTTTTTATGTATATTTTACGAGTAAAATGATGTAGATTGAATGAAAATGAATTCAAAATTAATTTTAGGAAACATTTCTGGAATTTAATATTTTTAAACTGAAATTCTTCAATTATTTTTTTATCGAGTTTTAAAATGACGTAAATAACTTGTGCAAAGTACTTATACGATCACAAAAAGATTGTTTTTTTGATCAGTAAAATTCTATGCATTTTGAAAATCTTAAAAAGTTTTTTTTTAAACTCATATTTTACGCTAGAAGAAATTTTAGATATTCAGTCGAAAAAAAAGTTAACGATTCGAAAATTCTTTTGAATTTTCAACTTAATTTCTCGCGTAAAATTATGAAGTTAAATTTATCGAAATTTTATTATAGTTTTATTATTAAATTTACAACACCTCATGGATTGAAATATGAAATCTATTAAAAAAAATAGTATAAATCAAATTAATTTTTGAATTTTTCTCCACTGTAATTATCTTTATTCAAAACTGATTTTAAATTATTTTCTTTAATACTATCACAGAAAACATGAATTTATTTTTTATTTTTTTTAAATTATGCTATTATTTATTTATTATTATTTTTATTAAAGAATATTTATTGTCCGTTAATGATTACTAAAAATAAAAAAATAAAAATACAATTTCAATAAATTTAGTTAATTGGAAGCTTCTAAATCAACTGAATTAGAAAAATCGCTTACTCAACAAAATTTTCGAAAACCCAGTAAAATTTTTAATTATTCTTACATTTTTAAAACAGTGCCTCTGTAAGAGTATCCAACTTCATTCTCACTTCTCAATTGCAAAATTAATAAATCGAATTGATTTTCAAACCTGTTTCTGTTAGAACATCCAAATTCATGCATACTCAATAAATTTTTGAATCTTCCGCAGTAGGAGGGAAATTCAAAATTTTCCAAAAAAAAAGGGCAGCCCCCGTATCCGCACGCCGGCAAAATTATTGATCGGCGCACCTGCAGCCGGCACCGGCTCCCTCCCTACCCTCGAATCAGCTGCTGCATGCAGTCCTTTTTTTCAATCCGCGTCGGCGCGTTACATCTCGCTCGCAGTGCGGATCAAGACTCGCTCGCGGTCAGTCGCGTCCCGATCCGCTGCCGGTGCTTAAGCTCGAGCTTGAGCTTGCTTCTTACAGTTTTTCCCTCATTTTCTTTCTTTTTTTTTGTTACTTGTGGGTTTGTTTTGGTGGAGTATCGATCTTCGGGGGAAGAAGGGCGAAGGAAAAGTTTGGAGGTGAGTCAGATTGGAAAAACACGTGAGCAGGGGAAAATTGTGATGTGTTTGGCTTTGTTGCTGCGTATGGTGAATTTTCTTGTAATACTATACTCTGTGTTTTAAAGGCAAGAAATAATTAATTAATTTTAAATACGGTTTTGTTTAAATTAATTAATTTTTTTCATACCAATTTATTTATTATAGAAATAAAACAGTTATTAGTTTTTAATGGTTATAATTCAAATCAATTAATTTTTTATGCCCTTGTGTTTATAAGAAATTGATTTCAAACTTTTTTTATTTAATATAATTTAATTCAATTTATTTATCATAATTATTATTATTATTTAAAGAATAGTCCTATATTGAATTTTCAATCTTCTTAGTGCTTAAAAAAGTTTTTTTTGTCCATATTATGTTTCTATTTAAAACAACATTGTGAAATGCTATATTTGTTTAAAACTTTTAGTTTAAACAATGTTTTATTTATTACGTGTAAAAAAAGAAAGAAAAAAAAAAAAAATTCGATCGAACCAGTTGCCATAGACGGTGTGCGCAGTAATTGCTGGAAAAATGTGTCGAGCTAAGCGTTTTTAGTGTTAAGCTTGCCTTTTTCATGGTTTAATTAACCAACCGTGTTTAAGGTTAGCGTCATCAACTACATCCCTATAAAACAATTTTCCGATGTAATGTTATTAAAAATTCAACGTAATGATTCTCAAGTGCGACACGTGCTTTTGTTCGTCGGGCGCATTAGCTGATTAGGTTTATCGTGGCAAAGTGTGTCTAAGTATTTTTAAAAATCGTTCACGATAAGTAGATTAGTTAATCGATCGTTATAATGTCCGTTGAGTCTTTTTAGAAGTCGACAGTTTTGTGGTCGCTTTGTGTCATACTCACAATGTGTTTTCATTGTTTACCAATTGTTTCTCACACAATCGCTTTGTAAGAGTTCCAATTAGTCTTACAACTCAAACACGCTATTTATAAGGTCACATACATAATTGTGCTTTTCACATTTCATAACAATTATGGCACTGATTTTTTGGGAAATTTGAGTTTTTTTCGTTTTTATTGGATGAGTAGTGTATTTCACGTCTAAAAAGTTCTGTTCAAACCTAGTACGAAAAACTGTTTTTCTATGTCTAGTATGTCAAAAGTTTACTTCAAAAATATTTTCATTATTTTTATCTGAAAAACTACGTCTAAAAAGTCATTTACGTACCCAGTGCGAAAAACTGTTTTTTTCATGTCTACTATTTCTATCATTTTTTCCTCCAAAACTACTTTTGTACCTTGTACGAAAAACAATGTTTTTACCTTCTCTTAAAATCAAAAGTGTGTCTTAAAAAAAAATATTTTTTTTACCAAAAACCTCCACGTCCAATCGCGCGTCATCCTAGTATTCCATAAATCTTTGTTTATGCACTCGTCTCCAATGTCAAAGCGCGGAAAAACATCGGCTCCTCAGACACTTACACTTTATGTAATAATAATAATCGGTATTACGCAAGAGCCTCCACGCACCCACGGGTCGACCCACTTACCCCCGAGGATGATAACAAGGAACATGAAATAAAAAAAAGTTATAAAAATTAAATAAATTTGATGTGCGGAGTCGATAGACCCGCGGGAGAAACGGGGTGAGGAAAACCGGTATTGCGTGCGACGCACGGAGCGCAAGTTAGTTTCGATTTCGAATAAGCGAGAGGCACGCGCGAGCCGCGGCATTCTAGACCAAGTCGAGTGCACTTTTATGACCGCGGCGGGCTACGGCCGGCTCTGTTTATTGCGAAAAGACACCCGACCGTTTGGAGCGACGGGGTTTTTATCATCGAAAGGGGGTGCGATTTGGGTAAATCGATGTTCGATTGATAATAGATCGATTATTTATTACCTTAAGAGTTACTTGAAAATTGGTGAAAAATTTGCATTTATTCGATTTTAATTGTTTACAATCAATTTTAAATTAAAAATGAATGTTGTTAATAAAAAAAAAAAATCGATGTTGATTAATAATCGATTATTTGTAAAGAAAATCGATGTTCGATTAATCGATTGATTATCTCTTCTCTAAATATTAAACCATTCACTTTTATGAACTACAATGATATGAAACCTTGATAATTGATAACTCCAGGTTTTTACTTTGAAGTATCAAGATTAAAAATATCGAATAATCGAGGTAGCATACAGTTTAATTGTTTAATTAATAGTTTTAAAAATGAACTTTTGCGAGGAGTTTTTTCATAAATTTATTCAATTATGTAATTGTCTTTTTACATTTTTAAAAAATTTTCAGATATTTATTCAACAAATTTGACCGATTTGTATAAAAAGACTAAAGTCCTTTTTTTTAAAAAGTTGTTCTCTGACTACTTTTGGGGTGTACTTAAATGGAAGATTACGTAAAACTTTTAGAAAAATCCTCAATTTAGAAGATCCCAGAAAACTTTAAACTCGATTTTACTTGAATTTAAGTCGTTTTCACTGTAAATCCTACTTTATATATCACTGTAGCTAAGATTACAGTAACAAATACTGGTTTTTTAATTTTTATTGATTATCAATGGACCTAGGTCATTGCAAAAAATTGTAAAATAGACTTATTATAGATTTTTCCGAGGATTTTTCATTCATCTCGTTCATAAACTCGATTACCCGTGTAAGAAAAACCTTAGACCAAAATATGCCACTATAAAAGTTACTCTAAGTTTTAAGCTTGTAAGTAAAAATCGCAAGGAATCATTTTATTCGCGGCTGATGTGTCGAAAATTGTTTTTTTATTATGATATATCAATGTTATGGTAGCAAAGGTAATTTTAACATTTTTTTTCTGTAAGCTAAAATAAATAACAAAGTGGTTTAGAGACATTTTATTGTCCAAAAGTGCATCCGTTGTTACTTTTTTCGTGGCAAATTTTTGTTTAAGGTTTTTCTTCACACCTGCAATAGAATTAAGCATCACCACTTATTTAAGTTCTCATGTTTCCTGGAAACAACATTGCACCATGATTCACGAATCTCGTGATTCAGCTTTCTGGTGCAATAGGAAGCGTTGTCTCGGTACAGCATGCATGACGTCTTTGGCACGGCTCCCGCTTGGTTTATCGATTTTCCGCGTGCCACGCCGTAGCAGACCAAAAGTGCGTCTTGCAAATATTTGGGGAGGCTCTATAGATCTAAAACAACTTTCGAATTTCCTGCGCTCATCCCCGGTAAGTTCGGATTCCCGGTAAGCTCGTTAAGGCTTTTTTTTTACTTCTCTCAAAGCTAGCTTTCTAGAGTTTTTTTTGGATTTACGTCGCGCACCCTTCTGGATTTTTTATTGACTCTTGACCCGGACCTACTCTCCGGTAAAAGAAAAATCGCCCGAGGGTGCAAGGGAGATGAAGGTTTACAGTGTAGCTCTCGAGGCTCTGAGTGACGCTTTTAATCCTCTTAAAAGCAAACAATCCTGAAAAAAAAGTAGCTGAAAATCGTTATTTTATTTAAAAATTAATCAACTTTTAAAACATGGGGTCAAAAAAGATTTCACACAAAATTATAAGATTCAAATGTTAATAGAGAACACTAAGATTTTCTTGGTTTCTTTGGTTTATTAAAAATTAACTGCAGTAAAATTTAAATAAACATTTTTTGTAAATTTTTTTACAACTATAAAGATATTTTTTTTAATTGTAAGAAAATATAATATTAAAAAAAAAAAAAAAATTAATAAAAAACCAAGATCAAAAATTTAAAAACATTTTTTATTTAAAGTTAAAATAATTAATATAAATTATTCAAATTAATAATAAATTGAAATTAATGAAATTTAATAATAATTTTAGTAAAGATTTCAATAAGTATTGTTTTTTAGAGACCTTGACACAGCGAATAATATTTTTTTTTTAATTGTGAAAAAACCTCGGAAAAAACATATAAAATTAAAATTATAAAAAATTTTATAATTAAATATAAAAAATTTTTTTAATTTAAAAACCAATAAAGGTTTAAATTTAATTTATATTTAGTATTGAAACCCCGAAAAAGTGTTCGTGAATTTCAAATAAAATTATTAAAAATTAATAAAAATGAAGATTTTATATGTTAAAAAAAAAAAATAAATAAGTTACATCCTTTCAAAAGCGAAAAATTAAAAAAAATAATATCGAGGGAAATCTTGGGCGGGCTGATCCCAGCGGCTCGTAACGTTATCATAGATTTTGGCAGCCTGATAATTAATGTGGTCACTTTCTACGCATAATTCAATCTAATTAACAATAATTAAAATTTTCAAACGACATATTCGTTAACCCTCGCTTGAAAAAAAGTCAATCGACGCTTTCTCACAAAACCGTTATCATTTTCTCAAACGCTCTCATGTGCTCTCGATTTTTTCACAGCAAACGCGTGAAGAAAAAAAAAAGAAAGAGCGAGTCTTCCGCGCGCGAGTTTTCGTAGATTGTGAAACATCCGCGATCGGAATACGAATCGATGATCATCCTTCGAAAGTTCATTTGCAACCTAAGTACTCGGCCTGGGTGATTTACCTTAAAAAAAAAGGTTCGTAACGTGAAATGTGAGTATTTTTTAAATGTGGGTCACTTTATGTAACGCATTTCGGAGAGATTGTTGATTTTTTTGTCACTTTTTAGTGAATTTGTTCGAAAAACTGTTGACAAAATGTTTAAGGTATTTTTAACACTGCCGTGGCGATCGAAACAACAATTGACAAAATCCAGTTTTTACGTCAGAATAAAAAAAAAAAACTGGTAACAATAAAATCAGATTGTTGTCGAGTCTTTATTTGGAACCAAGCTGTTAATTAGCAAAAAAACATGGCGATTGAAAAAAGTATTTATTTTTACGGTCTCGTTTTACGCCTTGGGGCTTTTTTTTTGTTACATATTTTTTTTTAATCTTTCAACGATTATCTAACTTAGGATTAATACAAGAAACCTTTTAAATTTTACGTAAACTGTAATCATTAGTAAAAACAACATTTAAATTAAAGCTACGTTTTCATGAAAATTTAGAAATGTTTCAAAGCGCATAACATTCGGATTCTTAAAATTGTTTGATAAAAATGAACATGTGGATTCCTGGTTCTTAGAGACAAGCAAACGCACTAAATCGCAAGCACTTTTTTTCCCCACTTGTAATTACTTTTCTTGTGAAAAAAAAAAAAAATACTTTGCGCTCGGTACACAAAAAAGCGCACGAACGTTCCTGAGAATCTAAAAGCAAAAAATAGTACAAAACTGCAGAAATTTGTACTGTCACTATAAATTTCACTGGAAAAGATGACAAAAAAATATTTATGCGGAAAACATTTTTGAAGCTTTAAAAAGTATTGAAAAACTTTAAAACTTTTTTCAAAATAATGAAAAAAGTTGCTTTGAGCTCTCATAAATATTTTATGTTCAATAATTCTTATACAGAAGTGTAGACATAAATCAATCTTAGTTGTCATGGAAACTGACTTGAAATTTAATAATATCAATAAAGTTTTTTTCGTCCCTCTAACCTCAAAATCGGAACTTCGCCCCTTGTTTTCGGTTAGAAGGACGAAAAATAGTATATTTCCCTTAAGCTCGAGGGTTCGATTTAGCCTCCTCGTTGCAACCCTCGCCCTCGGCTCGGGTCGCAAACCTCTCGGAGGCCAAATCGAACCATCTCGCCTGCGGGAATAATATACTATTAAAGTACTCTAATTTTAGATTCTCGAAATGAAACTTTTCAATATGATGTTTATTTTACGAAACTTTTTTATTAACTCCAATATTTCATGAGTAAACCCTTAATTGTGTTTTTATTATAAATCACTAAAAATGATACCTTTACATCTTGGGTTTTCATAAAAACTTACCTTAAGGTTTGAGTGAAATTCATAAATTTTTCTAATGCTTCAAATTTTGATTATTACAAAAAATATCTTAATAATATGTTTTTATTTTAAAAAATAATTTAACAGAAAATTTTTTTTTATTTCTATCAAAAAAAATCAACTTTTTGAAACAATAAGAAAAGTGACACTTTATTAACAACATTTTTTTCTGAAAGCTCTTGATTTTTAATGAATTTTAAGACTTTTTAAATAACTTTTGGATCTATTGCCTGCATATAAAGAATTTTTTGAAAACTGATACTCGTGATGATCTATATACATGGAAATTTGGAAATTTCTGAAATTAAAAAAATATATACATGTATACATGTATATACGAGTCAATTGTCTTTTTATCAACTTTCCAATTTAGGTTAAAAAACTAAACAGCTTCATTTTTCCATTTCTGAAAAATTTAAATTTATAAGATACCATCACCACACCTTGCAGCAACCAAAAACTCATCTCAAGCCCTCCAACCCTAAAGCTAAAAAAAAAAAAAGCTTTTAAAGCTAACTGGGGTACCGGTATGTGATTCTCAGGTACATTAATAAGGCAGCCCCTGGCTTTGGCTTATCTCGAGCAAAGACATGAAGACCGAGTCGAGCCATGCAGGTCCAATGTCCCCGAGATAATTTATGTTCATGAGGAAGCTTTACCGTCGTCCGAGATGATGGAGATTTTCGCGGGGAGAAGCTGGAGCTTTTTCCGGGGCAGAAGACGCCCTCAATGACCGTCTATTTTACCAGATTCACGGGGTGAGTTTCTCAAAAGATTTTTTTTTTTTTTTAATCTCAAATTTCACGGTACGTTGAGTTTTTTCTTCGAGATATTTTTAAATGAAAATTTTGAAATATTTTTTTATTATATGCGGCCAACAAGAAAAAATAGATAAGTTTATTTATTAAAAGTATAGAAAAATATTTATTTGATACTAAAAATAATTTTTCTGATTAGAAAATTCATTTAAACTTGAAATGAACTTATCTAGTTTTCTTATAAGCGACAAATATAATGTGTGTATATATACAATGTATAATCCGCAAGATAAAAAATTAACATTAATATTCTACATAAAATATTATAATACTAGTATAATAGAATAAATTTTACTCAATTATATGAATGAACAATGTTTCAGCAATGAATATTAAATAACTATTACATGATGAATAATATTTCATAATTTAATATACAATACACTTTTAACTGTTTTTTTTTTTCAATATTCGAATAAAAATTAACTATTTTACCAAAATACGTTACATATACAATCTTACCAGAATGTAAATTGCCGTAAAAATGTTTATTTGATATAATTTTGCATAATTCATTAAAATTACACATGAAAAAAATTTCAAGATCTGAAGCTTCACCTGTTTTTTTTTTTTTTTTTTTTTTTTTTTTTTTTTTCACTTCAATTCAACACGAATTTATTTCTCCGCAAAACCAATTTACCTTCATTACATGTAAAAAAGTGCCGTGTAGCCTCCTGATAAAGCAATGAAACTAGCTCGCGATGAATTTTAAAACCTCCAGCCTTGAAGTTTTTCAAAGTCTCAATAAAAATAAATGAAATTTCAGGTACGCGAACTGATCCTGCAAGAAGCGAGCCAGAGTCATGATCTGCTGGGTGCTGGTGGGGGTCCTGGGGGCTGGAGTACTGCTCCACGCCCTCTTCGAGGTGCACTACTTCATCCGGATGTTCATAACCGTGTTCCTGGCCAAGTTCTGCAGGAAGAAGGTGCACATACTCGAGGAAACCTCGGTTTACGGTGAGTCACAACTTCGTGATTGACAAACTTGAATGGAAATAAAATTAAAGATACACATAGTTTTTGGTATAAAAGTAGCATATCTCAAAATAGGTTTTTTTCTCATTTTCTTCTTTAAGAATATTAACAAAATTGGTCCTCTTATCTAAGTAATCACGTAATAACTTATTTATTTATACCTAATTACGTAAAGTGTATGAGTATTTGGCACATGTCCGAACTTTCTTAATCCAACTTAAGCCGATATGTATCATACCATTTCGACTATGTTGGTTTTATTAACGGTATTTAGTCTCTCGTAATAATTTTGATTCTCTAATTTTCTCTATAGTTTGAAGATATAGTTTATGTTAGTAATTATTTATACTAATTTTTTGCCTATCGTACTGTAGTGCGAAGAAAAATCTTAGCCCAAAATTTGCAACGAATAAAGTAACAATGAAGGTACTTTTAGCCTCGCTTTTAGCCAATAAAATGTCTCTCAAAGACTTTATTAATTTTTTTAACTTTTGCAGATTAGCAAAAAATGATATTCGATACCATATCGTTGATATACATATAATAATAAAAAAAACTTAAAACACGCTAGCCGCGAATAAAATGACTCCTTGCGACAATTTTATAAGCTGAAAACTTAAAGTCACTTTGTTCGTGGCTGGTGTGTCGAGAAATTTTTTTTTTAAATAATAAATAAAGCACTTTAGAGAAATTTTATTGGCCAAAAGTACCTTTGTTGTAACTTTGTTCGTGACAAATTTTGGTTTTCCTTCGCACGGTCAATCGGATAATTTCAAACCTCCCTCTAAAATCTAAAACCGATACCCAAGACGTAAACAAAGGGCGTGAGTACAACAAACCTTACTTGATTTCATGGTCAGGGAAACAAACTCGTTTGCATCGTAGGAGCCCCGAGACAATAATCCCGAGAGCCGTCGACCTTCGCGGCCGTTGTGCACGCGTAATAATCACGAGAAGCATGCGAAAGAAGAAAATAAACAAGCGCGATGTCGATTTCGCGCGAGGAGAACGCTTCGTTCGTCGTGCGATACTTCAAGGTTTAAGGATGCACTTTTTCGAGCTTTTTTTCTTCTTTTCTTTTAGGCCAGTTAGGAGGTTGTTAAACCCGGCGGAAATCGTGGAATTTTACAAAAGTGGATGATTGTATCTGTAATTAATGGTATTTTAGCTTCTTTTTTTATGGTATAAGACATTGAAGTCGGAATTATTCTCCTTTATCACAATCTTTCGTCAAAAATGGATTCAATTTTCATAGCAATTATTTTCTAAAAAGAAGGGCTGATTAAAAAAACTTAAATTTGTTGATGTATCTAGATTTTGTACGATAAAAACCAGTGGACAGTGGTTTAAAAATTTTTTTTTTCTTTTGAAAGTAGATTTCCTTTAAATTTAGTCGTTGAACCCTCTGGTTTTTGAATTTTTATTTTATATTTTATTTTATTTTATTAGGTTGGTAAGAGTAGACTTATGATAATATTAAGTAAAGTACAATGATAATAATAATCATAGAGCAAAAGCACGATGAACATGCTTCAATTAAAGCGCTTTCTATTATGGTTCTTTAATTTATTCAACATTGCTTTATTTAATTGAAACTAATTTATACAATTGCAATCAAACTATTAATTATCACGGCTTTCTATTTCATTTTACAAACATTGCAATCCTTGAATAATAACGCTTCTTTATAATGGAATCGTTGCATCAAAGGGCAATAAAATTTACAGTCAACTTTACTCAAACATAAAACTACAAATGCAGAAAATTATCTCTGGACTCGGACTACATCTGCGGTAATAAACTGGTTCACTGCAGCAGATCAATTTGTCAGATCTCATTTGAAATTTTTCCTAAACAAATCGTCGCCTACTCACGGTAACGATCTAAAATACTTTTTTTTCGAAACTGCAGGATTTTCAATAAATTTTAAGGTTTTATAAACAAAAAAATTAGATTTTTGAAATTTCGAAACATTACGAGTTTTAAATTTTTTTCTAATCTATTAGACAAATATGACGTCATACCAACGTCAATAAACTACCGTGACCCTGAACCTTTACCGTCGTTAACATCAAAAATCCCCAGCCAAGCTCTTTGTAATTGCTTTTTTTCTGCATCTCGACCAGTTTCGCTTCATCAAAAGCTCGCGACAACGGACAAACAACTCGAGAAACAACTCGATATAATTTTAATACCCTGGATGGTAATGATAAAAATTTCCATTATGCAACTCTCAACTCGCGTTGTAAAAACTCGTTTTTACGCACGGTGTTTAAAAAAATATTTACGGAACCCGGAAATCGAGCCCTTACCCTTTGTCCGTCGACCTTGCGTCTTTTTTTTTTTTTTTTTTTTGCTTCGCGAAGATCCGATGGAATAATTCTACAGCCTTGGGTGTGTAACTTTGCATCCGCCATTAAGAAATTAACGCATCGATCGCTAATTGAGTATTTATAAAATGTACTTTTTTTATTCTCGAGCGAGGATTATGATTGTTGTTATTATTTCTATTTGCATGGCGATGATGAGAAACTACAATGATGGTAGCGGATGGTAGCGCGTGAGAAGCAGGATGATTTTGTTATAAAACACGCGTGCGCGCGCATGGGAATTAGTTTATTTAGCGGGGCGAATGGAACTTTTAGTAATTGCAATTTTAAATTCACAGCTTATTTTTTTACCGCTCGATTTACTTGCTATTCTACGAGTTTGTTGAAAAAAAAAATGGGAAATATTTATTTTATTTATTTATTCATGGATTTTTCATTCGTTGCATAGCAAGCGAGTTTTTTTTCAGTTTGTTCTTATAAAAAAATGAAGCGTTGTTACTTATAAAGAAGGTTTTTTTTTCGTATCGTGCAGAGATAAACAAAGAGAAAAATTTTTATTTATGCAGTTGTAACTTCCGGATGGTGGTTGTTCTCTGAAATTTTTAGATAAAAAAATGTTTTCTAGTTTATTGGTGCGAGCACTTGATAAACTGGGCAGTCAATCAAATGTTCCAAAAGTTTATCTTGTCGCAGTTTATGGTGGGATGCAACTCAAAAAAAAGTTGCACCTTTTTCGGTAAAAATAATTATGCCTATGAAAACAAAAATTATTAGGATACTTTATAACACTTAGAAAGTTTATAATTTTAAAATTAAATGTATTTTTGAAGTTTCATGAATGATTATTTAATTATTTAATTATTGTTATTGTAAAAATTTTTAAAAAATTCTAAGTTAAGAAAAATGAAATTCACTGCATTTTTCTTTTCAGTACAGCATTTAAATTTTAAATTTTATTGTATTTTTCATTGCAAATGAATAAATCATATTTTTAGATGAATTTTATACGACATTATTTTCAATATTATATATTTCTGCAAAAATATTTTTTTAAAACGCATGAGTTTCAAAAATTTCAAATTTTTGTAATGAGTTGTTATGAATTGTTCACCCAGCACAAGAATGTCATTACTTCATAAATATTTTGATTGAATATTGCGTAAGTTTGAAAAAAAAGATTGGTAATACTAATTTTACTTTCGAGTGCAGCAAAATTATTTAACAAATTTCATAAGTCGAACAAAGGGAAGAAAAAAAAAAAACTTTGAATCAATCAGATCGAATTGTTCTTAAAAAAAGTGCTCTAATAATTAATTTTAATGAAACAACGAGATGAATATTAAACTCGATTGAAATATTCCAATTTAATCGTAACCTGTATTTTAAGTCTGCAATTATACGCTGCAAAAAACAAAAATGCAGTAAACTTAGTTTTCAGGAATTTGAATAGCAATCACAATAGAACATCAAACATCCATAAATCATTCATTTATAATGGTTAATATACTAAAATCAGAATTCATTTGATTTTTTTAGATTAGATTTGATACAAACAATTTTACTACGATTTCCTCGATTTTTGTTCAATTTATTTATTTTGAGTATTAGTTAAAAAAAATAAATTAATAAGTGTAATTTTTTAACAAGTTTTTCAAATAAATAATTAATAGTTTATAAATTAGTTAATATTAATAATAATAAATTAATTAATTGATATTAATAGTAAATTAATTAGTTCAAAAACAAAGAAAAATTATTTATGAAATTAATTTAATTATCATAATTTAATAAAAAAATGTATTTAATATTATTAAACCCAATTAAACTTTTAATCATGAAAAATTTGTATGAACTAATTCTGACATCCCCAATTAAAACCGTTAAATAGAAACAAATATTTACGAATATTTTCTTCATCAACCCAATTACCCAATCGATTGTCTTGAAAAACATCGTTTCGCACACAAACGCGGCGATGATTTCGTCACTCCGGTGAAATAATGAAAAAATCCCAGCGCACGCATTGCGAATCCTTACGAGTGGCGCATCGATGACCTTGACTTACGTCCGGGGAGTAGGAGGGATATGCGGCACCCGATTAATCGATCCACGGGCTTGTTTGCATACTCGGGGGAGGTCCTTTTTTTTGTTGAGAATTTTAGGTTTTGATTTGATGCCTGATTAGGTGACCTGGAAAAGAATTTTTTTTTTGGGACTATTGATTTGCGTGTATACGAGGAGTATTGTGACTATGCAAAGTTTTAAGAGGGGAAAATACAAGTTGTCAGAAATATTTTTTTTAAACTGATTTAGTATTATGTGTATTTTTAAATTAATTACAGATATAAAATAATTTAGTATTAATATTTTAAGTTATTCAGTTATTGATACATTAGAAGGATATAAAATTATTAGATATTATAGATTTAACAGGAATAATAGTAATAAATTAATTACATTAATCTCAAACTTTTAATTTGAATAATAAAACCACAACTATTATCATAATTATTTCTTGAATTTACGAGGTTAATAATAGTAATAACTGAAATAATGATTCTTCCAACAACAATTTTTTTCGAAATTGTTTGAATACATTGTACGATGATATCTATATATCTGCACATAAACAACTAGAAATAATTAAAATTATTTATCAAACATTTTTGAGTTAAAACTTAAGTGTGATTACGAATTCAGTACATTGTAAAAATTATGCGGCGACTGTAAAGAGGTAAATTTAAATTACGTAGTAAAAAGAATGGAAGGAAATTAATTAGTGTCAGGTGCTCGTACCATCTATGTGAGTCCCAGACGTTTCGCCATAAAGAGTGAAGTTGGTTTTAGACGTTTTAGACGCTTGTCGGATAAACAACATTAAAAAAAAATTTGCAATGAAATTAAAATAATGAATTTTCTTGTATAAACTGTAGGGTACAACCATTTTACCCTGGAAACGACTCCCAGGGTGCTTGTACGTAACATCCTGGGTCAGGATGGTCACCAGGTCTCAAGGTCCAAAGATTACGTCTTGGAGAAGACTTCCCCAGGAAGTTTCGACCCAGGTCGAGTCTAAATAAACACCTGGTGCATGGGGTGGTGATTACTCTTTGGGGATGACCTCCCCAGGAAGTTTCGACCTGGGTCGAGTCTAAATAAACACCTGGTGCATGGGGTGGTGATTACTCTTTGGGGATGACCTCCCCAGGAAACTTCGACTCAGGTAAGTCAGCGTAGACACCTGATGCATGGGGTGGTAATTACTTTTTGGGGGTGACTTCACCAGGAAGTTTCGACCAGGGTCAAGTTCAGATAAACACCTGGTGGATAAATTACTCTTTGAAGATGACCTCCCCAGAAAGTTTCGACCCAGGTAAAGTCAGAGTAGACACCTGATGCATGGGGCGGTGATTACTCTTTAGGAATGACTTCACCAGTAAGTTTCGACCAGGGTAAAGTCCAAATAGACACCTAGTGCATGGGGTGGTGATTACTCTTTAGGGATGACTTCCCCAGGAAGTTTTGACCTGGACAGAGTCTGAAAAGACACTCAATGCATGGGGCAGTGATGACACTTTAGGGATGACTTTTTCAGGAAGTTTTGACCTGGACAGAGTCTGAATAGACACTCAATGCATGGGGCAAGGATGACACTTTAGGGATGACTTTTTCAGGAAGTTTCGACCTGTATAGAGTCGTAATAGACACCTAGTACATGGGGCAGTGATTACGTACAGTGGCCGACTTCCTCAGGAAGTTTCGACCCGGGTGAAGTTCGAGTAGACAACAGGTGCATGTAGCGGTGATTACGTTTTGGGGATGATTTTTCAAATACAAATCTACATTTTTTTTTAATATTCTGAAAATTTGTGCATCGATTATAGGTACTAAAATATAAAGTTTTCAAAATTTCTAGTCCCAAATAGTATATTACACACTGGGCACTGGAAAAGTATTAGCCAGCCCTAGCAAACCCAAATTGACGCCCGAGCCGAAGGTGACGGAGGCAAAGGTTTTTTTGTGTCTTCTACGGGCAAAATACTTTCGTATTTAACAATTTTATTTTAATAAAAATTGACCACCCCTTGTCATTTGAAAAAAGAGACCAAAATTTATTTAAAAACGTCGAATTTTTATGTCTTGTGATCAATACTGCAGGCAAAAAATCATGAAAAAAAGGAAACACAAACAGAGCAATTTTAATAACTATGTTTTATCTGGATGCCCTCGATGAGACAACTTTAAGATTAAATCATATTTTTTGAAAAAAAAATTTTCTGGATGATATTCTAACTTTTAATCTTTTCCACAATATAAAGGAGTCTTAAACACTAAGCCATGAACAAGTGCAAGAGTTTAGTTACTATTTATCAACTTAGCAAGTTAATTTCTGTTTTATAAAGGCCTTTTCAAGGTCAATGTCGATAATCAACTTAATTTTATAAATTTTTGAATTCAAGTTTGATTGGATTCGTTAGTAGTTTGTAAATTTATTGTAAATAATTAATTTATTTGTTAATTTATGTTCACGAACATAAAAATAAGCCTTTGTATTACTTACTATTTAATCCGGATTGATTTTAAAAATGCCTCGATGAAACATAATTTTCAAAGATGATGAAGAGCGACCAAGAAAAGCTTCGTCTGTTTCAAAAAATATATGTTTTTTTTTTTGAGGTGTCTTATAGTTTAACTGCATCCGGATTACATACAGTCATAACAAGGTTTTTTATTTACGTTCGTTAGGTCAATCAATAAATAATTTTTTTTTTTTTTTTTAATTTATAGTAATTAATTTTATTCTTTTTGAAAACACGTATTCAAAAGAAGATTTCTTTGATATAAAAAATTATTTTTCTAACGATTTATATTTTAAATCATCTCTTGAGCTATATGCCATGCTATGAACGACAGTAGGCATCCAAAAATAAAGCATTTACTCAACAAAATATCTGAGATTATCATTTTAAAATGAAATGCGATACAAATCAAAATTATCTAGGTAAGTCGTTTCCTAGGAATAATCAGTATAATGAAAATCAAAAATTTTCCTTATCTCTATGTTTATTTTTCTGAATAATTTGCGAGGCATGATCGCCGCTCTTACATCAGAAAGTTTATCTGTCCTGTACAGAGTCATAACTTTGAGAAAGTTATCTCAAGAGCGTTATCGAGACCCTTTGCACCAAGTGTCAACGTACGATTTAGTTTGTAATCAAAATTTTATGGGAAATTCATCCCCAATATCCAACCGCTGCACCACCATATGTACCTGGTGTCTACTCAGACATCAGCTGGGACGAAACTTCCTAGAAAAATCATCCCCAAAACGTAATTACCGCTACATGCACCTATTGTCTACTCGAACTTCACCCGGGTCGAAACTTCCTGGGGAAGTCGGCCACTGTAAGTAATCACTGCCCCATGTACTAGGTGTCTATTACGACTCTATACAGGTCGAAACTTCCTGAAAAAGTCATCCCTAAAGTGTCATCACTGCCCCATGCATTGAGTGTCTATTCAGACTCTGTCCAGGTCAAAACTTCCTGGGGAAGTCATCCCTAAAGACTAATCACCACCCCATGCACTAGGTGTCTACTCTGACTTTACCTGGGTCGAAACTTTCTGGGGAGGTCATCTTCAAAGAGTAATTTATCCACCAGGTGTTTATCTGAACTTGACCCTGGTCGAATCTTCCTGGTGAAGTCACCCCCAAAAAGTAATTACCACCCCATGCATCAGGTGTCTACGCTGACTTACCTGAGTCGAAGTTTCCTGGGGAAGTCATCCCCAAAGAGTAATCTATCCACCAGGTGTCAATTTAGACTTGACCCAGGTCGAAACTCCCTGGGGAGGTCATCCTCAAAGAGTAATCACCACCCCATGCACCAGGTGTTTATTTAGACTCGTCCCAGGTCGAAACTTCCTGGGGTGGTCATCCCCAAAGAGTAATCACCACCCCATGCACCAGGTGTTTATTTAGACTCGACCCAGGTCGAAACTTCCTGGGGAGGTCACCCCCAAAGAGTAATCACCACCTCATGCTCCAGGTGTTTATTTAGACTTGACCTGGGTCGAAACTTCCTGGGGAAGTCTTCTCCAAGACGTAATCTTTGGACCTTGAGACCTGGTGACCATCCTGACCCAGGATGTTACGTACAAGCACCCTGGGAGTCGTTTCCAGGGTAAAATGGTTGTACCCTACAGTTTATACAAGAAAATTCATTATTTTAATTTCATTCCAAATTTGTTTTTAATGTTGTTTATCCGACAAGCGTCTAAAACGTCTAAAACCAACTTCACTCTTTATGGCGAAACGTCTGGGACTCATCTATGTAGTCCATCCCAAAACGAGTTTTTTTGTGCACGCAATTTCAGCTCAAAGTTCATCGAGTCATTTTATAGGAATAGAAATTAGTTCCTGGGGTGCGATTCTATACTAAGGTTAACGAAGGTTAACGCTAACTTACAATAACAGCTACTAACCAAAAAATACCATGGGCGAGCATGCAATTAACCTCAAACTTGTTAATCTTAGTTAATGTTAGTTAGCGTTAACACCGTTAACCTTAGTATAGAATCGCACCCCTGTTCCTTGTTCAAACTCACCGTGTCATTGAAGTGTGTGAAAAATTGAAAGATTTTAGCCTTTAATATAGTCTGCGGGGTACTGAGATTTTCGTAATTTTTCGGCTATCAATCAAATTGACGGAAATATATCTTAAGGAAAATCAAGGATGCAACTAAAATAATCCGTTTATCTTCTTCTATCGGTATCTCATGAATTTTCATAACCGGATCATATTTTTTGTAGGAATAATTACTACCGATTGGCTTAAGATATGCAGTGATTTTATCGATATAAGGCGGCTTTTTTTGGCAACTTATCAGAGTTATTTGAATTACTCCGCAATAGATTTCTATTTTTAAATCAGGTCTCATTGTTATTATTTGATTATACTACTATATTTTATTTTAGTTTATTTTTATTTGATTTAAAATTTTTCATTGGCAATTTTATTACTTTAAATATTTATGTTTTTATTCGAATAATATTCATTTTAATTTATTTAGTTATTTTCATAATTTTTATTCATTTTTTGACATTTTTACCGTTGCTAATTAATTTTAAGAAATTGATTTATTAAAAATAATTCATTAATTACTACATTTTATGAATCCTGTACATTTTTAAAATTTATAAATAGTAATATATAAAAAAAGTTGAACAATATTTGAATATATAAGCAGCCGTTAAATTACTTTCAATTTTTTCATGCTTTGCAAAGTTTTAAAAATTAAGCTTACATTCTTATTAATCGAAAAAAAATATTTAATTAGTTACTGCATTTTCTAAATCTTGAAAATAATTGTGAAAAATTACAAAAATTCGATGTTCAAGAGTACAAAGGATTTCTGCAACTAAATACGGCCGTTGGTAGCAGATAATGCTAATTAGTTCTCGATGTAAGGAAAATTATGATAGACCAATGAACAAATGAAAACTGGCATAAGATCTTTAATTATTCATCATGTAACGAGAAAAAATTTTTATTCCAATGGGAAAATCCAGCACAAAGTAAACAACTCGTATCCTACCAAGCCTATAAAAAAAGGAATTATATTTAATTTATAGACCAACAAACCAATCGATACTCACCGTCCACCGTCATGCACAAACCGAGCCTAGACAATTTGTTGATTGTTTATCGATTCCATGGTGTTTTCTCGTCGTCATTGCGTAACTCGTCATAACATTGTTCTCCATCAAAACTAAATTAAATGAATTGAAATGCGACTCTATCACTTGGTATTTTCTTCTTGGCTTGAGGGTTAGAGTCAAAGACTTGCGGTTCAAGAATCAAAGGTTTCGAATCCCATCCGAGTAATAATGCAGAAAGTGAAAACTTTCCTCTTTGACCCTAGGCGGGAGTTTCCTTGTCAATTTTTCTTATATCATTCAAACTTGAGTCTTTAAAATTTTTTCAAAAAAATGATATTCTTCGAGGTAATTTTCAATTACCATAAATCTGACAAATGGATTTTTTTCCAGGTCTCTGCACTACGACGGACGTCGACTGGCTGCTGTCCCACATGAACAACGCGAGGTACCTCCGGGAGCTCGACTTCGCCAGGGCGGATTTCTACGAGCGCACTAACCTCTACAGGGAGATCTGCTGCCAGGGGTCGGGGGTAGTACAGGGGGCGGCCACCATAAGGTACAGAAGGTTCCTCAAGCCCATGTCCATATTCAAGATAACTTCCAAGGTGAGATTTCATGATTCTAACTTTTGTACATTAGAAGAAAATAAACTTTGCTATCAGTCGGTTGATACATGGGGGCAAAAAATTTTTTTACACACCAGCCACGAATAAAAGTTCTCAGCTTTTAAAAATCGCAAGGGTCTTTTTATTCGTGGCTGGTTTAAAATAACATAAAACGTAAGACAAGATTAAATTAAATCAAAACATTAGTCTGGAGAGACAAGATTTATCTTGGCAAGACTGAAGCCCTACCTCAAATAAAAAATTTAAGTAGATTCTCGATATGAATAGGGTTGGCAACTTTTTGAAATTTATAATATTTTTTTGCTTATTTCGTTAAAATATCAAAAAATAATCGACACGTATTTTTTCTTTTTAAAAAAAAACTAAAATTAAAGGAACTACAAGTGTTTAAATTTTTTTAAATATCAATATATATAAATATACTTTTAATGGAATTTCGGGTTAATGACGTCATCAACCCGTAGTTTTAAAAACTTTTCTTAATTTTCTTCTTGCTCAATTTTGATTTAAAAATTCTAAAAAAATGTTAAAATCGAGTACTTTTAAAAAAATATATTTTTAAAGTACCGGTTGCCAACCCTATTGTTATGGGTGTATGATTTCAGAATTTTATAAACAAACTCAGTAACAAAAAAAGTAAAAAGTCTGTAGTATTGAATAAAAAAGTTTCGGAAAATTCATTTCAAGTCTGAACTAAGAATACAAACAAAAATTTTTTCATTTGACTCTACGAATTTTTTAGGAACAAAAAGTATATTATAAAAAAGAATTCGATTATCAAGAATCCAGAAATTTCAATTGACTATTGACTTCCTGCATGAATAATTTAGCAATTAACCATAATTGACACTTCATGCTTCGGATAAAAAGATGAAATTAACTTCTCAAGAATGCTTTTTTATGTAAAAAGTGATTGATGACAAAGTGAGAAAAAATCTTCCAAACAATATTTACAAAGTTCATAAAAGTTTTTTTTTCTCATAGTTAACCTTTCAGTTGTTTTCAGTTGAAACTTAATAATACAATTATGAATTTTTTTTTTTAAGTCTGCTCGATTCTTAAGTTCCAACAACGTAACCATTCTACAATTCGAATGTTTGAAAAAAATAAACATAAAAAAAAATTTGTTTTCAGATAATTTACTGGGACGACAAGTCAATATTCATGGAGCACAGATTCGTAACGGTTTCGGACGGTTTCGTACGGGCAATTGCGATTTGCCGGCAGCGGGTCCTCGACTGCAGTGCCGAGGCCGTTATGGGCGTGCTTATCGATCGCGGAGTCAAGCACAACGGCGTCGAGGCTGGCGTCACCCAGGTACGTCCTCACCTTCCTCCTCGTCTTCCTAATATTAAAAAAAAGAGGACCTCGAAATTGATTTGTTAACAACTTTTATAAAAATTGAAATTTTTTCAAAATATTTTAGAGAGTTCATTTTTGCATACAAATCTTCAATTCTATGCAAAAAAGTACGAAATTCGAATAATTTATTTTTAGTGGCCCACTTCAAGAATTTTGGCTCTGGTTCATTAGAAAAAAATCACTACATTTTTATTTTTTGAAAAATTATGTGACTGTTATTTAAATTTTTTTATACTTATTATAGTTATTATTATAAACAAATTATAAATTACAAGTAAAATTAAAATTTTGAAAAATTAAAGGTTTGTGGCCCGAAAAAAGTAATTGTTTGCGGGAGAAATAGATCTGTATAGGTTATCTTTTTCTTAAACAATCGATTTAAAAAGTTTCAATTTGATATTTATTCAAAATTAAAAATTTTTTTCTAAGTAAACTTTTTGATAATTTGGGTCCGGTTCGTATTCATCTGCATTATCATTATCCTTGATTCATCACGGTTTTACTCTCATTCGATTTTCGACTCGATCTCGATGATCACGTAACAGGATAATTACACAAGCGTTGATTTAATGCTCGATATTTTCCAGTTTATCGGTCAGGATGTTTATTACGCTGAAAAATAATAATCGCCGTTACGTAAGAAAAGGCGAAAAAATTAATTTAGTTTCCGAGGGCTTTAAAATTTATACTTTTCAATTCGTTTCTATCGATGTTTCGGAAACGCATAAAACTTTCTCAGCGCGATAAAACAGATCGGTATATTTGCATATATATATATATATATATATACGTATAATTTAATATCTGTTAGTCGAAAGTATATCTATCAAATCGACAACACTTTGTGATTGGATTGGGAAACATTTTTCAATTAATTCTTACAAGCTTTTTTAATAAGTGCGTATGAAAAATTGCTTACGATGATAAATTTTTTGTTTGCATTTGCGGATTACGTGAATTAATGATATCGTATCTATAAACTATTCAATGATCATCAATCAGCGTATCTAATAACATTTCCTCATTAATAAGAATAGAAAAAAAAATTTCCAAGTAAATTTAAATGATTTTCTAAATAACTTTGAGCAAATTTTTTTTTACGTAGTAAAGCTTGAAAAAAATTGATAATTTATCAACATTTTTAATATTAAAACTAAAATTTCAAACTTGATGTTCTGAACCAATCACAATCATTTCAAATCGATCTTTGTACGCAGACATTTTAAATCCTTCTTTAAATTCCAGGTCCAGCCGCACGTGAGACCGGAAATGCCGGCGGAGGTGGCCCGGTGGCTGGAGAGCAACGACATCTCCTCGGCGAACCTGCGCCAGCAGGCGCCCGCGCCTCCTCTGCAGCCTCCCGCGCCTCCCCAGGTCGCGACTACTCCGGACTGCTGACGAACGTCGCAGCTGACGACGCCCGTGTGAAGCTCCGCACTCTGCGCTCTGATTCTAGTCCGGTTGCGGTTCGCCAGGGGCGAGGTTGACTGATCGTACTTAAAAGTGCATAACGAACTTTCTCAATTTATTTATTCGGCACGATGATATGGGCATTTTCAGGGCTGACCGAGCTCTTAGTCTTCTTATTTTTTTACGCGTTGACGAAGGTCCGCTACGGGACTGGTTTAGACAATCAACGAGTTTTTTTTTAAAGAGATTGCCTAAGTTGCGTGTGATGCGGGAAGTGCAAGAGTTCCATTTTTGTAGAAGGTTACTGTGGACGATTTATTAGATAGGTGGATTAATTTTTACGTGCGGCGCGATAGCGCTTTTACGGCGAATGGTACTGTGTTAATTGAAAGTTTTCGAATGCGCTATCTGGAGCTTATTGTTGACAGATTAAAGAATCTATGTGTGTATTATAGTGTTGAAAAAGTATTTTGACGTTTGATTAAAAAACTACACGATTTTTTCTCATGTCTGACCACTTTGAATTTTTCGAGTGCTTTCGTAATCCGTTTTTGGGATCTCTTTGTGGTTGAATTTTCATTAATTTTTTAAGCGAATAAAGAGTGAATGTATTTTATAAATGTTAAAGTTAGTACTAAATTCGTGAATACGTGTGTTTCTATTATACTTCGTATAATTTATATTCTTGTTTTAAACCTTAAATCTGTTCGAGCTTGTAGTGTTTAAAATATATTATCAGTTAAACGAAACAATTAAAAAATATATATCTATGTATACTAAAATTTTTTTGGACCAGAATAATAGTTTTGGCATTTTCATAAATAATATTCCTAAGATAGTAAAAATTATGTAATTTCTTGTTTATAAAAAAAAAGTTAATGAAACACTAAGCTCGGGCCTTATATAGCCAAAGAAAGAAGCATCTTATATGTAAAAAAAAAGTTTCATGATTTTTATAACCATAGAATAATAAAATCTTGCTAATAGGTAATTTTAATGAAAAGAACGGTTTTAACGTTTTTACTTTTACTAAATTATATTTTTAAGCATCGAAATAAGGAAAAAAATATATATAGAAATTAGAGGTTTCATTAATAAGCAATTATTTTGGTTTGAAACCTCATTAAATAACTAATCGCAGTAAAAAGCGAGTAATTATCGAATGTTAATTATCTTAAATTAAATGTGTCATATAAAGATGCATTCGAATGTTCTAATTAATTAATATTGTATAAATAGACAAAAGTACAGGTGATAAAAATAAGCTTTCCATTTTTTCTGCATATGATAAATTCGTTAAGTTTTTACAATCACATGAGAATTTTATGTATGGTTTTTTATTGCATTAATATCATACCAATAACAAATTCTTTGAATTTTTATATAATTTTTAATTCACTGAAAAAATTGTTCTCAAAAAAATATTGAAGGAATTAATCTGGTCGAATTACAAAAAATGTTTATTCTAATGATGTTATGACTTTTTTGGACAAAAAATTATACTCAAAAATAAATTTTCAATTAACGATGAAAAATTTATGTATTTATTTATTTTTTAACAAGTAATAAAAATGTCTCACCTTGCCAATAAGCTAAAATTCACTATTTATTGTTAGAAATTAAACACTCTTGAATTTCAGAATTTTTTTTATTTCATAGGATTATTTACAATTTGTTAATTAAAGTTTCAAATAATTGTTAGATCACATATTTCATTCCAGCGTACAATTAAGAGACATTACTTAGCTTCAAAGTAATGAATTATTTTCTGTTTATAACTCTCTGATGTTGATTTTCAACAAATTTACCCTTTTGTAAAATGCAGTTCTAATTAAGTCTTTAGAGACTAAAGTCTTTTATTATATAAAATCAGTAGATTACAATGTAATGCAGGTAGTCACAACAGTAGTCTTCATAATGCAATATTAACATTTAAATAAATCCACGCATCTCAGTTAAATTAATTACTCAAACTATAAAATAAAAATTACTCAGAAGTTAAAACTATTCATCATACACAGTTTCTTAAAAAAAAAATTTATGACTAATTGTCAAATTAATAACATTATTTTTAACAAAAAAAGAAGTTCATTGACGCCAAAGGCACATTCAAACTGAAATACTCAGTGAAAATTTTTATTTCAATCTAGTGAATTTAATTTTTATTTATTTATTTTTAAAAAATTTTCACTAAGTATCTCATGCTAATTACAAATTTGTACTTTTACGTCTACTTCGATCACGTTATTAAGACAGTACTTTTAAATAACATTCAGTCTTCAAAAAATTCATTCCGACCAACCCTTAGGTTAAAAGTTTTTTATCCACTTAGTTTATTATTAGAGCTGCTCGAAGTTTGACTAATTTGAAGATTCTCTTGAATCACCCGAAGTTTTGAAACTCCACGGATGAAACCATTATTGCACATTTGTGTTTATAAAAAAAACACAATTTCTTTATCTCATCATCCGCTGGTGAGTACCTCCTACAGGGTAGGTCGGATTTCTGTAAGTTGCAATGGCCGCTCTGTAGGTCGGATTCTCATTCTACAAGTAAAAAAATCAAACTTAGCACATAAAATAATTCATCACTTTCTTCATTAAAATATCAAACTCACCGTATTCCACTGTGCCCTCAATCGCTCCTTCTCGAACCTAGCGAACTCTTCTCTGTCTTTTTTGTTTATGTAGGCTTTCCAGAGAACCAGGAAGGCCATTCCCATCGCCACCACGGCCATGACGACTCCGATGATGACGTTCAACAGGTAGACGTGTGGTGGACAAGCGCGCTGTCTTTGGAGCTTGATGACGGTCGCGCCCTTCGCTTCGTCAAAGGTGTAGACGTAGTTGAAGCGACAATCCTCCTCGTCGAAGCCGTGACACTCGACGTCGTTGTTCTCCTCGATGTTGACGACCAGTTGCTCGACGATCTCGACCTGGGGACACTGAAGCTTCTCGCACAAGGGAGTTCGGATCGCGTTCCGACCGTCTATCACGAGGCAGTTTATGCACGCTTCGTACTTCGTGCACAAGGTGTCGCATCCAACGCAGTTCTGACACCATTTTCCGAAGTACTTGATACCATTGACTGCTTCTTCGCATTTGCACTGACCACACACGCATTCACCCTGAAAAAAATATTAATTTAATCGTTACGCTGTGTGACTGGGAAGGATCCGAACCGGAGTTTGAATCCTAAGGAAAGATCCGAAATCGGATCCTCGCATATCTTCTTATAAGAGTACTTACATGTCCACCGCATACAGTGTTACGGAACATACAGTTGCTCCTGTCCGTGCTGCAGCCACAATCCACGCCTGTCCATCCCGGGAAACACTGGCACTGACCGCAGTCGCAGTCTCCGTGACCGGCACAAAGCAGCGAATCTTTGCGATCGCAGGAGAAATTGTCGCACTCGCAGTAGTCACCCCAGATTTTCTGTAAAAAAGCATTTGTTAAATTCAAAAAGTACGCTCATAAGTTTGAGCAGTTTCTTTTGATTACATACCTCATTTTCATCGGTTCTGGTATTGCACTCGCAAACGTTGCATAAGCAAGTACCCCGACCGCTGCAGTCTTGGGAGGCGTTGTTGTAACGACAGGAGAACTCGTTGTTCGTGATGATGCCTCTGCCACCTCCGCACTCGCAGGACTTGCCAAAGTAGCCGTCGTAGCAGTTGCAAATTCCACAGCTCAAGTCTCCGTTGTAGTTACACTGAGCAGAGCGGTATTCGAATCCTTGACCCTCCTTTTCGCAATCGCAGTCGCAGATCATTTCGAGGTTCACGGTCACGGACTCGTTGATTCCGACCTTGAATCATCAGACAAATTCGAATTTTAAATCATCATAAAATTTAACTTACTATAAGATTAATCAAGAACTTACCGGGTATATGGCGAACTTTTGCTTCCATTGAGACCGGTCTTCCGGGCAGGCAGGTAGAATGAATTCTGCTTCGAACTCGACTTGGTTTCCAACCTTGATCCCATCGCACTTGTTCGTATCGATCAGCTCATTTCCCAGACAACTCGAGTAGTACTTGATGTTCAGGTAACTACCAACGGTGTCCTTCAACTCTATAGTACTGGAAATGGCATTGTACTGTTCGCGAACTAACTCAACGATATTGCTGGAATCGCTGCTCAGTTGGGCAGCGTAGGAACCCTCTACGTGCTTGGTAAGAGCCTTGTAGATCTTCAACTGTTCCTCCGTGACAGCCCAGATGATGTTCACCGAGTTCTCCTTGACCTTCAGGTTTATCTGGGATATGCTGGGATAGTCCTGGAGGTTCGAATGGGTGTACAGACCATTCTCATCCAAATGACAGCAGCCATCGTTGGGTTTGATGATCCCACTCAGTTTGCCATCTCCGGCAAAGTGGAAGCCAGCGTCCGTGGAGAAAAGCAGTAGCTTTCTGGCCTTCTCGCGCCATTGGATCTCGTCGCGGCAGACGATGGCTTGCATTATGGCGTCGAAACCACCTTCTGGAGCGTCTAAGTTACCAGACACTGGAGCAGCGTGCACTTCTTCCTGAAATATATTTTTTGTATTTGAAATTTCAGAGTCTGGACAGTTCTTGCCAGAAAATATATTCAATTACATACCACAAATTTTCTTGTATTCTGGGAAAGAGGCATGTGATTGTGGTAACCGTATGGTGCAGCGCAGCCGTCGCAAGGTTCCTGAAGTCTGAAACGATAAACATTGTCATTTGATTTGATTCCAAAACGAAATAGAGTAGATTGAACATTTCAAGTCGAACTCACTGTCTGGGTATAATGCTGACATATGGCATGGCAACTTTATCCACAAAGCTACCGAAACCCAACCTAAAGTTACTGGTTATATTGCTCATGCTTTCAACGAGAAGACTACCCAAGCTGGACAACTTCTGTTTGTCATCCTTCATAGAGTTACTCAAGTCCATGAGGTAGTACAAATCAACGGGGTAGTCTTTGGCCTGAACGAACTTGATCTTAACTCTTTGGGCTTCATCTGGAAATCAAACGAGACAATTAAACACTTCCCGACGAAGAAAAATTAATACGCCTACTTACTGACTCTGAGCTTAAGACTGATCTCTTGCGGAGACAGCTGCACGGATTCGTCGTAGTTTTCGGAGAAAGCCGAACTTCCGTATCCTTGCCCATTGTAGTTTTCGTTAAAAGAATGCTGTCCTTTCGAGTGATAATTACCGCTCGACGAATGGTAGCCGCCGGATTCGATGTCGTACCCTTCTTCGTATCCTGGATTGATGGTGTAACCTTCCTTCC
The DNA here is from genome assembly GCA_038277355.1 of Encarsia formosa. NCBI lineage: Eukaryota > Metazoa > Arthropoda > Insecta > Hymenoptera > Aphelinidae > Encarsia > Encarsia formosa. The sequence goes on along the minus strand of CM076188.1, from coordinate 21,350,355 downwards.
AAATTTCCCTGTTTCGGATTATGATGACTTCGTTCTGGGGATCGATCGCGTACTCCGCTGGACATAGCGCGGCTGTGTTCTTGTTTATCTCGGGCGAGTAGCAACGCTTGTCGCTGAAGTTCTACGGTGAGAATTCAAGTATTCGTTCAAAATGGTTTAGTCATTAATGGTAATGATTTGATTTTTATGAATGACTTACGGGTACGGCACACCAGGTGCAGTTCGGAGTTTGAATACAGTCGTGGCAATTCTGTTTGCTGATGCAGGGGTTCACTCCTGTGGGTTTCGATGCCCAGCTGATTGCCGCTAGTGCTAGCAGTATCAAGCTGTATTTCCACAGGGAAGTCATTTCTGTCAAATTTAAAAAGTCTTTTATAAATAACTTTAAAATTAAATTGAATGTTTCAAAATAATTTTTTATTTTGTGAAAATAATTTTTAAAAAATTTTTGAATTAATAAAATTTTTCATCAAATAAAAAAATTTTAGTTGTCCATTCGAAGCAGAACTTGTTTTTTAAATAAAAAAAGTTACGGAAATATTGTAATTTTTGAAACCCATTTAAACTTTAGAGACACTTTCTTCCCTTTACTCTACCCTACTTTGCGAACTAAAAATATCCAAAACTCTCCATCTTATTAGTGCTGCAAGCAAACACTCATTCGCACTCTGAAAATTAACTCGTGAACAAAAAAAAACTTTTTTAAATTCATTTGTCTGGTACTGAATCATGCTTATTTTACGTATATGACCGCATCAATTTTAGTCCAGGTGAACTAGACTGGAAATTAACTGCGCCGAAGTCATTTTGGTTGACCTACAACTCGCCCATAGGATTTTAAAAATTAAAGTATCAAATTTTTAGTTATCTGTATTTATGTTTATAATTTAGTTTCAGAAAATATAGTTTGATCAATAATTTTATTTTACTTTGAAAGTTTTAGATATTTTCTTGTTAAAATCATATAAAACAAATGTTTTAATGTAACCAGGAAGAAATATTTTTTAAAACGAGATAATTACTAAACAAACTTCTAAAACTTTTATTGTAGTGGTAGTTTTAACAAGTAAAATATGAATATTCAGCGATTTTTTTTTCTTGCAGTGTTCAAAAACCATTCAAAAAACTAAAAAATTGTTAGATGTTCAAAATCTAATTAGTATCAAAACTAAATATATAAACAAAATAATAATTTATGAGTATTAAGTATTATCGGATATTACCCTACAAAGTAATTAAAGTACAAGATAACAGAATTTGCAAATTTCCCTCGATGTTATACACACAAAAATAATAGATAACAACTGTGCGTAAGTGTACAACAAATACAGTTGAAAATCAATAAATAAGATAATAAAAACATTGAAATAAAAATTAGTAAATTAAAAAATTATTAAACATTAAACATACTAATAAAAAATAAATACAGTTTTTATCCTACAAAACTAACTAAATGATTAACATATTACCTTGTTATGCTTGTGTTAATTCTCATGCTGGTAGCCTTTTGTAAGTAGAAGTAAGCCTTTTATATTTTGCAGTGGTTTTTATTGTTAGTTCATCTGTCACACACACATCAAAATTAATTTTATCAATCATGTTCCTACTTTCATGTCCAGTTATCGTGAGTCATTCAACTTATCAAAACTAAAATTTAAAAAAAAAAATATTTTTTCGTAAACGCATGACTCACGTAGTTTTCGTGAGTAACAAATCCTCGCAGAAAATAACTATGAATTAATATTCCATAAAACCGTAGGGCAATCGAGCGGTGTTTCGCAGCGGTCTATATTTACAACACTGACTAAGATTTTTTTTAAAATCGATCTTCTTCCTCTCCTCCTATTACGAGATCTTGGAAACAATCGTTCGCGAATTAAGACCCGTTTTGAATATGCACACAATAAATCCCACGAAAAAAAAAAATCAAGAATTCAGAAGATACTTTTTCAGCCTAAGCTACCAGCTCTAAATATAGTTTTTCCGGCGACGTCGCATCTATTTCGAATAATCCAATCCGAACTCTCCCCAACAATAAAACAAAAAAAGAATCCGCTTTGGATTGCGAAAAGAGAAACTTGGTACGTTAAGTTAAGTTAAGTTAAGCTAAGCTCCTCCAGAAAAGTAGAAACTTTTTTTTTCAAAGGTATATAAGCGCACCACACACGTGCGTCTCCGCACCCACGCGCTCGGTTGCCCAACAGAAATGCCTGAATGCATAATAACCCCCGTTGCACAACAGCGCCCACATGCTCGCTGTAAAAAAAAAAGTCCCTAAAATTTGAAAAAATAAATAAATAAATTGTGGGTACTTACTTTGAGTAGGGACTGGCGAGTGTAAGGAGTATCAGTGGATGCAATATATCGCCTAAAAAGGCGCGGGTCCATTCGGAGCCGAGACACTTTTGTTCACCTTGACGCTGTCCGCGGCTCGACTGCGCGCGGGTCGTGAATGGAAGAGAGCTGGAGCTGATGCAGAGGAGAGAGGCGGGCGGGGGAGGAGCACGAGTGTGTGTGTGTTTATTTCGAGCGTGGGCCGATGTGGAACTCGTTACGAGGTAAGGAAGGTTTCTGCCCTTTTATCTTAACGAGAACAAGATTATTTACCAATTTTTTAAACAATAGTTAGGTTTTGATCGTATTGGTTGTTGAGGTAGAACTCCAATGAGACTCTGGAATCTGTAGAGGTAGACTCTAGCAAGGAGATTACCCGTTCTTTGAAGATAATATTCTGATTTCGAACAGGGTCGGTCAACGATCCGAAGTCAGATTTTCATTTTTTCAAAAAATCAAAAAAAAAAAAAAAAAAATGATAATAAGTTTGGATCGTTTGTAAATTTTCGTAAAACCGAAATTATTTAATCATATTTTTTGATAAAAATATTTAAATGACGACAGAATAAGACTCATTTGTTCGAGGCCGAGGCTGTTTTACGACGACTTAAAGTTATTGGTATTTTGATAAAAAATCTTGTTAAACAGCTCAAGTGTCAAAAAAAGTGAGTCTTATTATGTCGTAATTTAAATATTTTTATCAAAAATTATGATATAATTTCGGATTTGTGGAAAAAATAAAAAAAATTCGACTTTGGATCGTTGACCAATCCTGATATCCCAATTATAAGCGAAAGTCTTTACTCCGAATGAGCCTTTCTACCAGTTTGGCCCACCAAATCAAAATGTTTTACCGCGTAAGGTCTCGTTTCAAAATCTCTGACTTAAGCGACTGTTTATGATGAACATAAGGTTGAAGTGTCAGTTTATTTACTAAAAATTAATTTTTTGAAACACCAATAATTTACTTTATGAAATAAATTTTGCTAATCACTGCCTAAAATGGGCTTCTCTATCGCTGTAAAAACAATAAGCTTCGAAAACGAATTTTTTTTTAAATTAGCTTAAAAGCCAAAAGAGTGATAAAAATTTCTGGTCTTCCCATCAGGATTAAACCAAATATTTGAATCACCGATTTTAATGAAACTTTGGGAATCGTTTTCTAGAGCCGAATGATAAGTCAAAGTCCTCTAAGCGGTTCTAGGTACCGATTGGCTATGCAAATATTTAAAACTGTCGGTATTATGTTATTGCACTGGTATTTGGTGCTGGTTAATATTGATTTAGCGAAAAGTTATTGTTAGCAAATGAAACACGTAAGCTCTCTTTTTAAAAACAAGACTGACTTGTTAATGTTTTGAGGCAGCTGTAGGTAGGGGACCTAATTAAAACTGACGTATAATTCCCTAAGGGAAACAGTGTAAGTGTAACTATTTATCGACTTGAGGTTACGCTCAGGAATGGTCTGAAATAATTTTATAAAAACACAAATCTACTTGAAAAATACAAAAAAAAAATTATCGTAAAAATGTATTGAAAAATGAAAATTTAAAGATAAATTTTTTCAAGCATCGCTTTATGAAAAAAATAAATCAGAGAAAATAGGATTAAAAAGTAAAACAATATTCGTCATTTTTTAGTTCTGAAAAAAATATTCATTTCAACCTGAGGACTTATTAGGCATTTTCAAATATGACGTCATTTTCACTGGAATAGGTAATTGCAAATTGCCCTTGTAACGTCATAATTCAAATAAAACCTTATTATGAATGTTTATACTTGTAATAAAAATATCTAAACCTTTATTCATCAGCTTTAAAAACAAGGTGTAAAGTGGTTAATTATTGACTATCGATGATATTATTTATGATTGGGAATATAAATTAATTTGTCCCTGCAAGAAATTTCCGCCAGAATATTGCCAGACAGTGGGCAGATTTAGCGAAATTGGGCAGAAATTTAGTAGGGTTAATTGCCAGATTCTTGACAGAAGGCGAATGCTTTACGCATAGGGATTCTGGCGAGCTATAACGTAAACCTTTTTATTTTAAATTGTAACATTTATTACTAACAAAAATATGTTCAGTATCATAACTTGACTCTGAAATTTTCCTTTTTTTTTTTTCCTTATGTTGAACATTTTTCTCATCCATTTTGATGTAATTTTAAAATATTATTCACACAATACCAGCCCTGCTGTATAGCCACACGTGTGGCACACGTGTGCCACACGTACAATGGACTTGACCAAACTTTTTTTCTTTTGCTAAATATTGTAACACTTATGGAGTCAGGGCGGAGACCTAGTGCATAGGATAGCGATTACAACCTGGACATGATTTCTCCAGGAAGTTTTGACTCCGGAGGGGCCAGGGCGGATACCTGGTGCACCTGGTGATACTGACGCCTTGGAGATGATTTCCCCAGGAAGTTTGGACTCCGGAGGGGTCAGGCTTAACACCTGGTGCACCTGGTGATACTTACGCCTTGGAGATGATTTCCTCAGGAAGTTTGGACTCCGGAGGGGCCAGGGCGAATACCTGGTGCACCTGGTTATACTGAGGCCTTGGAGATGATTTCCTCAGGAAGTTTGGACTCCGGAGGGGTTAGGGAGTACACCCGGTTCACCTGGTATTAATTACGCCTTGGAGATGATTCCCCCAGGAAGTTAGGACTCCGGGGGGGTCAGGGCGGACACCTGGTGCACCTGGTGATACTTACGCCTTGGAGATGATTTTCTCAGAAAGTTTTGATCCCAGCGGGTTCACATCATCAAGTCTACTATTAGGATAGCATCTTCAGAGTGTGGTTATTACCGGGTACACCAAGTATTTTCCCTGGCCCATCCAGGGTCAAAATTTCTTGATAAAATCATCTCCAAGGCGTAAGTATCACCAGGTGCACCAGGTGTCCGCCCTGACCCCTCCGGAGTCGAAACTTCCTGGGAAAATCATCTCCAAGGCGTAAATATCACCAGGTGCACCAGGTGTTCAGCCTGACCCCTCCGGAGTCCAAACTTCCTGGGGAAATCATCTCCAAGGCCTCCGTATAACCAGGTGCACTAGGTATCCGCCCTGGCCCCTCCGAGTTCTAAACTTCCTGAGGAAATCATCTCCAAGGCGTAAGTATCACCAGGTGCACCAGGTATCCGCCCTGGCCTCTCCGGAGTCAAATTTTCCTGGGGAAATCATCTCCAGGTTGTTCCATTGTTGATAATCACTATCCTATGCGTTAGTGGCGGATATAAAAGGAAAGTATAACGTGGTAAGAGACTGCGAAAAGGTCAAAGTGATCTCGTGCTGGAAGAAATAAAGGCTTTCTTGTTCGTGATTTCAAATCTCGACCGGAGAAAATTAGAGAGAACAGCTAAGATCGATTAAAGGACGAGTGGAAGAGTACACGGAAAAAATAAAATCCTTGCAGCGTAGCTGAATTCAGCGATATGACGATGCGAACAGTTAACGACGCTCCAACGCAGACTTTTCATCGTGGCGAGGCAAAGTCTGCGTTGGAGCGACGTAAAGTTAGCTATAGCGTGCCTTCCTTACCAACAGCTGTAGCAGAGCTCGACTCACGCTTGACGCTTGTTTACTTGTGTACTTACTCTCTGCTATCGCGGGTGATAAAAATACTGATATAAAAAATACTTAAATTAATTACAACTATCAATAAACACATTTTTTTATAGTTATGCTGCCGTAAACCCGCGATAGCAGAGAGTAAGTACACAAGTAAACAAGCGTCAAGCGTGAGTCGAGCTCTGCTACAGCTGTTGGTAAGGAAGGCACGTTATAGCTAACTTTACGTCGCTCCAACGCAGACTTTGCCTCGCCACGATGAAAAGTCTGCGTTGGAGAGTCGTTAACTGTTCGCATCGTCATATCGCTGAATTCAGCTACGCTGCAGGGATTTTATTTTTTCCGTGTAAATTCTTCTTCTTCTGCTGCCGCTACTGCTACTTCGTTCGTTTGAGCCGAAAGTGCACAAAAGTCGGAGGGCTTTTTTTTTCTCTTTCCAATCGTTTGATAGAAATCAAAGTATGGAGGGTAATAGATGTAAGGGAAGATCGTCTTTGATAAGCGATGGTTGAGATAATTTTGGTTTATTGGGTAAAGTATCAGAAGTTACTTCTTATCGGTAGTTTTCCGACAAACTATTTTAAAGACACGTGCGCCTGGTTGAATATCATTTTGAAAAAAAAAAAAAAAAACGATAAAACTTTGAATAATTTGTGAGTACTAATTTACACGTGTCAGTTTTACTTTTTTTTAAGTATGCAAAATAATGTATGAACAGAAAAAATTTAGATTTTTTTTATAATTTCAAAAATACTGGTATCAGTAATATTAAACATTTTCATGCAATTTACATATGTAAATTACACGTGTAACAAAAGTATGAAACGAAATTTTTTTTTCAAATTTTCTAATTATTTCATTATGATGTTTTGAGAGTCTTTGAAATTTTTCTTCGATAGGCAACTGTATGTATGCAAAACTGTAGTTTTGTTATTCAAATGTATGCATACCCTAATCTGAAACTTTCAAATTGGTTTAGTTTTAAAGAAAAATAATCACTCAGCTGACCAGTTTTATTAAAAGATCACTAAAAAATATTCAAAAAAATGTATATAATAGATTACTTTATTTGAATTGTATTTTAGTGAATTTGAATTTAAGTCCATTTATGGTAGAATATCTATATTTATAACTATTTGTAAATTATTTTCTTTAATACTTGTAAAGACAATGTAAATTAACAATTTTTTTATTTGTAGTATTTTATTTATAATTTTGTTACTTATTTTTGTAAAGGATATTTATAGTACATTGATGACTAATAAAAAAAAAAAAAAAATTGGTTAGAAAAAATTAACAACTGCGAATCCCCAAGATTTAATTAATGCCAGTTTTGCAAAATTTGTAAAAAAATGAATTTTTTCCAGTTCGATCCAATCGTACAACAAAACAAATATCGCAAAACATTCGCTGTCAAACATGCTCATCACACTCAGAATCTTCCTCTTGTCCAACCTTGAAATCACTTTCGCATCAACCGTCAAGATAAAAAATCCGCGGAACAGGTAGCTTATTACCAAGGCGGCTCGCATAGCATCCCAAACATCTACATCCGGCAATTGGATTCGGGCTTTTCACTCTCTCGCTAGATCGAAAATACTTGGAGCCTCCCGCCCTTTTTTCCATAAAATACGTGGTGGCACGTATTGGCTCGACGAACTGTATCCTCTCCGGCTCCGGAATTCTAAATGCCTCCCCGCATCCCAGAGATATCCCCGCGCTGATAAGTTGATTTGTCCCCGATTGATTTGTTGGGCCTCGTTACGTGTGCGCCCTCGCACCGATTTTTCCCAACTCGGTTTTTATTTCCCCGAGGTGTGATAACGCTTGGATACCCCCTTTTTCGTTTTTTTATTTATTTATTTATTCTTTTTTAGTTGGGAGCTTTGTTTTACACGCACGTTTGGATTTGCTTTAGAGTCAGAATGGAATTTTTTCTTTTTTTTGTGAAAAATGTGTGTTAATGTGCTTTTATTGGTTTCTGAACACTACATTTGGGACTATAGTTAAAAGTTATTGAAAATTTCATGCATGAATATTTATTTATAATATTGTAAGCGCATTGATTTAAATTTCAATTATTTATTACTATTTTTTTTTTTAAATAATTGTGTTATAGGTACAGTTTTTTGTTTATATTGAATACTTATTATAATTATCAAATACTTAATTATATAATTCATCATAAATATTTGAAACATAATAATGGCCCTTTTTAACAAAACTGTTAAAAAAAAAAATAAACAAGTTACTATTCTATGAACCTGATCTGTATACCTGATGAATAAATTATTAAATGAATTTATAATAAGGTGAACCCTCGAGTATGTACTTCCTATAAAAATATTGTAATCTTCAGCTTAACTTGAAATTTGAGGTTCAACTTCCTCGACTTGACAGGATTTTTATTAGACATCAGTGAAAATTGATAGAAAAATTACAATTTTAAATGAAGTTTCAAAGTTTGCGATTTCTATCAAGATAAAACTAAATTCAAATCCAAACCTCTTTTTCAATGAGATTATGTCATAACAGTAATTTCAAATCAATAAATAAATAAGCTTCGAATAAAAGTATTTTTGCAAAAATTACATAATTGCGTTCTCTTTAGAAAAAAAAAAAAAAATTGTAAGCAGCGGCTACAAACAGTGGATTTTCAGCGTGTGCAAATCGTGCCTCAAAATCGTGTTTTCGAATAATGGTTTGCAAATGCATTAATTGCACACTCGACGCGACGATGGCTTAAAAATCTCACCGACGTAAAATTGCGCGAACACGTTTCCGCGATAAGCTCTTTAATACCACTTATATTCACTAGACACGTGTGACTGAGCTAGGTTAAAAAATTTCCAATGTATGTACAAAAAAAAAAAAAATGAATTTACCGTCATTCCCCCGCCTCTTTTTTCAGGAAAAGTTGGTTATATTACGATGAAAGTAGGCGAATTACCGGACATAATCGGATTAAAAAATTGTCCGAGGGGAGGGGATTTCCAGTAAAGTATCCAAATGTATATTCCTATCAGTGTCGATTTTAAGCTCGTGATTACAACGGAAATTTGTCGTTTCAAAGTATCTCCCTCCCACAGACTTTTTTTCAGTCTACTCATTCCGTGTATGATTAATTAGAAAGTTCGAAACTTCAGGGTAGTTCGTTATAAAAAAAGTATTTCGTGAAAAAAAGCCTTGAAGTTTTTATTGAAAAGTATAAAAATTTAACTGTAATTTAAATACATGCATATTGGGTAAGTTGGTACTTATTAAGCAAAAATATTTTTTCTAATCAAAAATTCACAAGATGTAAAGCTGCGGTGTACAAAAGGGTATTCGGTCGATCAATAATTGATCATCTAGTAAGATACATGAACCATCGAAAGATCAGAAGTTTACAAATGGTCCTCGAGTGGATGCAGAGTGGGCCCATGAGTGGACTTATCCCAGTCGAAGAGGAAAGACCCGCCCAACCAGCCCTCGGCGGTGCGCACCGACGACCCCAGGAAGTTCAAGACCTTCAGAGGAGCGGAAACTAAGGTCTTGTGAAGGAAGCCTTCTTTCTCGTAAACCTCCGAGTCCAGACTCTTCCGACTGTTCTCGTCTTGATTCACGTTGTAGCGTCTGTCGCAGGCCCTCTTCAAGTACCTGGCAGTCAGAGATGTCGAGTTTGACATTTGCTCGTTGAGGTACTGGATGAACGAGGTGTTCCTGGGGACCATGGCGTACTGTCCCCAAAGATTCTTGAGAACGTGGACGTTCAGCGAGTCTTCCTTGGTGGTGTTGTAGTTGAAGATCATGTAGAACGGGTTTTCGCTGAAGCTTGCGTAGGGACTGCTAGATTCTTTCAAATCTCGCTTAGTACGACCTTTCAGTTGAACAGCGCAAATTGACAGGAAAGCCGGAAGAACAGTTGACACCGAGGGTATCTGGAAATCAATTTCGTTGAAGTTTTTGTCAGCTCTGAGTATCATTGGAATTTCATTTGGAGCTGGCTCTGGAGATTTGGACTGTTCCACTTTTCCAGCAGCAGCTTGTTTCTTGGCGGAACGAGCTGCACAAGCTTCTTCAAATATCTGGTGAGCCCTGGTTGACTTGTCAGCGATTTCGTCAATGACGAACTGCTCAAAAGTTTTTTGCGACCGAAGGAAGCCCCATTTCATTGTCAACGCCAGCCACACATTTTCGTTCAAAGTGTTTACGCCAGTGGTACCGTGAGTGAACAGCAAGTACAATGGTTCGTTGACTATTCCATGGTATCGTTCCCCGATATCAGCATCTTTAAAGTAGTAGTTTACTCTGTTGTTTGTGTATAGTCCTAGATTGGTGCAAGCGTCGTTGTTTCTTCCAGTGCTCATAGATATCACATCGTATCGCACCGATGGGGTTCCATCTTTAGGTCGAGAGTTCAAAGTCAATCTCGGGGCGAATCTTTCGTCAGCTGCTGTGGTCAAAGCTACATCTTTATCGTATTTCTGCAGAGCCGCGTAAATCCTTGCGTATCTGTCAATTTTTTTGATTATTTTCTTGACACGCTCGTTTTTGGGGAACGCTGGTACCGGTTTGACCCAATCTTCAGCCGGGTAATTCGGAACGATCTTGCTGGAACTGGGACCTTGCTGTTCGGTCGCGTTGGAGAGCGTCTCGAGCAATTTCTTGTCGGTGTAAACGTTATCGCAAGTCAAGTTCAATCTTCCATTCGCAGAGAATATCACATTCACCGGTGTGATCTTATTCCCCTGTGCAGAAACAGTAACGATTTTGAGCGCATCTTTCAAGTCCACGTTCTCTCTCTTAGCCCAGTCGAAGAGTATCTTGGCGAACACTACGGAGTACCGGTGACGACTGGTGACTTCTATGATCACGGTTTTCCTTTGAAATTCTTCGTACTGGTCATAGATTTCTTTAGGATTAAGTCCAAGCTCGTGAAGTAACTTCTCGTAGTGACTCGTTTGCTCAGCTGTTAGCTTTTTTCTGGACACCACTATGGTGTAGTCGCCGTGAATTACTCGGCGTTTTTCCTCTTGGAAGCTTTCCGAAAACGGTATGTGCTGACAGTGATGAAAGCTGCTGCTATTTTTTGGCATGTAGGCCTTTACTTTTTTCTTAGCCTCCACTATCCATTCTGGATCACCTCCCAAGCCGTAAAATCGGGAATCAGGGTGGATTTTTTCTATTTTGTCAACTGTTCTTACCACGTTTTCAATAATTTTGTCGTCGTCTTCCCATAACTTTGGAGGTTTTACAGCTTCGTCTGCTGTAGTAGATACCAATATCACTGTCACGAGATAAAAGAGGACCAAATTTCGCCCCTCTTTTATAAACATGGTGACCGAAAAATCAAAATTTTCTGTGAAATTAAAAATTTTGAATCAATCCGATGAAGTAAAATAAATTAAATCAGATAAAGGGTATACGTACTTATCGATGCTCAAAACTTGAATTACTGTTCAAGAGGAAACCAAAATTGTAACTACTAAACCGATTCTCAACAAAGAAGTTTAAATAACTCAAAAGAAAAAAAATTAATTTATTCACCGATAATACTTTACCAAGAACTGATAAAAAATACGCCTTTGAATTTTGTTCAAACATTGAAATAAGTTTCAATTTTTCCATTGACATGCATATAAATTTAGTATTCTACAATAACGAAGTTCGGCTTTTATCAGCAAGAAAATTTATTGATTTGATAACGATAAAATGTTCTTCAAAATTTAATCTAATATGGTAGTTTTAGTATATTTAGACGACTTTTAGTGAAATATTTGATTTTGTCGGAATTAAAAATTCAAAAATATGTTTTCAATTTATACTTATCTAACTTAAGCTCAAGATGATACGTCAAAGCCACCATTTATAAATTCAAGCCAATGAAGTAGCTCCAACTGGCACAGATAACGCAATCAAAATTTTAAGACCAATCCAAATTTTTTGAAAATGAAAGTCTTCAAAATAAAAAAAAATTGATTCTTGTCGAATTTACATTTGACCATGGTAAAATATAATATCTTAGGTAAATAATTCAACGGGTTTCATCATTCACAATTTTTTATTTTAGTAATAAAGTCTAGCTTTTTCAAATTGAAATTCATTGTTCTGTCATTCATTATTGAATGAGCTTGAATGTTGTAAAAAAATTTTGAACGATGAATCTTCATTTAGATCAATGAGATAAATATTGACTACGTTGTGTATTAATATTCGTTGTTGAACATGCCTTATTGAAGCAGTAACAGTATCGTGATGCCTGTAAAAAGAACATTGACCAAAATAATCGTGTCCGAGGTTTTTCCAAAAATACTTTAAAAAATCTATAATATAATTTGTTCGGTCGAAAATATCTTTCCTAGTCGACAGGTTAGATCAATAAGGTATATCCGTATATTATTGCACAGCATAGACGAGATTTATCTTATTGATCTAACCTGTCGACTTATCGTTTCTTCAAAAGTTCTTTGTTAAAATAAAAAAAATAAATAAAACTCAAGACAGATCCCAATCGATTCAATATTCAATATAAAGAAGATCTCAACCAACTTAAATTCAAGTCCAAACTCAAAAAATTGAACAGGAATAATTTGTTACTAGAAGTACTTTTTAGCATTTTCTGAGGTTTGAAATATAAATTGTTCAGATTTATACTTTTTGAGTTAAGATTTGAAAATATTTTTTTCTTAAAGTTCATAAAGAGACAAAAACATGCAAGGATACACATGTCTAGGAGTGCAATGGGCTTTAAACACAAATTGTTTGAAAATTATTTAAAAAACAAAAATAATTCAAACATTTTGTGTGGATAATCGAAAAAAGGACCATTTAGAAAAATTATTGATGATTTTGCTCATCATTCGGTACCAGAAAGCAATTTCCAAAGTTTCTGCAATCGATGATCCAAAAAAACTTATCCAACCCGGACTGACTGACTATATAAGGTTTTTATTTCGGCCTTGAGGTATAACCCTATTTGGTCGCTTGACAAGTACATCGAGTGATACAAATATATGGTAACACGTTCGCATAAATAGATAATTAAATGCACTTAAAACTAGATTACAACGAAGTAAATAACAAAGATATAATATATAATAACACGTTCTCGTAGGTAGAATAATAAATGCACTTGAAATAGTATATTATAGTACAGGTGCAGCATCGTCACCGGGGTGGTTTTAAGGACCCAAGTACGTAGCGAAGCACAGCACGAGGTTCTTAATAAGCCTTGTTGACGTACTGCACTCGTACTATATACTATTTTATAGTACGAGTCACCGAAAACACGCATCAAAGATTTGATTTTGTGGTTAGAGTGACCAGGGGTACTATAAATTAACTTACAACAAAGTGACTTATAGGGCAGGAAACAAAATTTATTAACTGGGTAAGTGTGGCAGGTGCAATAGTAAATCGAATCGAATCGTGGGATAATCCATTCACTAGAAAATATATGACGTTTTCCCGTGCGAGATCAATTCTATTGCCGTTCAATACATTTATTTCCCGCGCAATGTTAATTCTACTCCCATTCAATATATTTTTTTTCCCGTTTAATACATTTAACTTCCGCTCAAGTATTTTTTTTCCGTGCATTTATTTTCTTTCCCGTTTAATCACTTATTTTTCCACTTATGTCTTTTTTCCCGTGAATTTGACCTAAAATTTCCCGTGCGTTTGCTTTTTTTCCCGTGCTTATAAATTAAACCCTTTTCTAATAACCCCCCCCCATGTCCTTTTTTTACTTACGCCCCCATTTTTGATATATTTTATCAGTTTCTACCCACATCGCCAATTTTTGATACAAGTTATCAGCTATGTATCTATAGAAGAAATTTAAAAAGTAACTACGAAGCATTAAAAAAATTAACTAATATCCAAAGATAAAAGAGAGAACCCAAAAAGAATGTCAGCATTTTATTCGTGATGTGATTGGTTGAAGAACAAAATTTAAAATTTGAATTTTTATTTTTAATTTTTATATGACAATTCAATTAAAACATCTAGAGAATAGATTTAATGAAAAAATAATTATGTAATCAAGTGTTCGAAATTATCCGATTATAATCATGAAAATAATAATTATTAGTATACAAACTGAAACAAAACCAATGAATCTATAACCACAAAAGTTTAAATGAAAAGTTTAAAAACTCTGAACGTACCGCAAAGGTAAAGGGTATATACACCACCCAATTTAACATCAGAAATTCAGCCAATGGACCAAGGAATTATCAGAGCTGTGAAAGCACGTTACAGATCGAAAATGTTAAGATTTTTAATTGCTATTGCTGAAAAAGATGGCTCAAGAGCAGAATTTCAAAAATCCATTACTGTTTTACACGCAATAAGATGGATGTATGCTTCTTGGAAAGAAGTTCAACAGTCAACTTTTGAGAAGTGTTTTCGTCGTGCTGACTTCCCTGTGTCATCTGAACAATCTCAGACCGTTGATGATGAAGCGCCTCTAGCAGAAGTTTTACAAATTCTTCCAAATGATTTTCTTTCAATCAATAAAATCGAACAGCGAGATGAAGGAAAGCTTGTTCATGAGCCGTTCCCGGTTACCATTGATGAAGCCGTTGAAGAAGTATTAAAATCTTTCCTCGAACCTCAAAAGAATCATGATGAAGAAATTGACGAAGATGAGAAAGAGGACACAAATCAAACGATAAACAAATATTTATCTTACGATGAAGCTTTAAAAAGTGTTATCGATATCATTCGATTTTGAGAAAAAGTTGAAATTAATGTTGAACATTTATATGATTTATATATTGAGATCGAAGCAAAGTGGATTTCTTCAGCTTGTGCTGCTAAGCAAACGAAGATCACAGATTATTTCAATTAGAAAATTAAACTATAATACATTACTAAAAATTTGAAACTTTTTTTTTAGCCCACCCCTTCACTTTCCTTTGTACATTGGCCACTTTTCCTTGGAACGGGAGGTGGTCAATGTACACAGGTTCTACTGTATAACTTATTGTCGATTAATTTAAATGAAGCTTCGACAAAACTTGTTTTAGATAATATAATACAATGTTGCGTGCGCTTCGCTTAGAGAGCTTCAAGGTTTGGTAAGAGGGTAGGTACATCAGTAGATTCAAAAGTGGGTAAGTGTTTATCTACAAAGGTTTGTACAGGATCGAAAACAATAGTATAAAAGATGTTAGTTTCAGGGTTAGATGTTGAGAAAAAAAAAAAAAAAAAAGTACAACATACGTTCAAAGTTACAAATTGAAGTATGAAAATAATAACAAAGTGAAAGAGGCTACACATGGCTGGAAACTGGTGTCGTAAGATAAACTTCGATATTAATCAAGACAGGTTGATTGGGACAGACCTACGTAGAAAAAGCGTTGATAACAAATGTAAAAGGATGTAGGAAATATTTGTCAAAAAAGTTAAAGAGCTGTGTGGGCAAAATTGTATGAAGATGATTAGTTTCACAATTGCAATTACAAAAAAATTTGAGAAGAACAATAGAAAAGATAGTTTTCACAAAGTTGAGAACAAAGATTCAAAGTTAGAGACCAAAGCATGAAAAAAAGAAAAAACAACAGCAAACACCAAAATTTAAGCAAGTAGATTCATGTGAAAGAGATAGAAACAATATTAAGCAAAAATGTACATATGAGCGTAGGTTCAAAGTTACAAACGTAATGACAAGTCCAGGTACGGCAGTAGGTACAATGAAGTTACCACAGTAGTTATCAAGTTTGAAACAATGTTATGAACAAGGTTTGTTATAGGGTTATTTAGAGTAGTAAGTACAAGAGGATAAAAAAGATTATACACAAGGCTAGATTCAGTGTAGAAGATTAAAAAAAAAATAACAAAGAACTAGAGTTAGTATGGGACTAGAAACAGATGTAGAAACAAATGCATGTGCAGAAGGTTCGGCGTTAGAAGCTTGAGTAAAAAATAGGTAGTAAGCACAAGATTATTAACATATGTAGGAAGTAAAAAAATCAACAGACGTAGTAAAGAGAGTCGGAAAAAAATACTCAACAGACGTGGATACTAGCAAGGTTATAAAGCAGGGAAGGTTAATAAATAAAAAGACGAAAATAAGTCGGTAAAAGCATAGAAACAGATGTTTAACAAAGGATTGAAATGAAAGTATGAGCAAAGATAAGAACAAAGTAGTCTTAGAGTTAGAAATAAAAGCATGAAAAAAATTCAAACACCAGTTATCACCATGATAGAAATATATATATAAACATGAGCATATTCCTGGGTAAGAGCTTAGTTATAAAAAGCAGTAAGTGCAACGGTAAGAACAAGGGTACACGGGTTTGGACTAAGATGAAAGGTGAGAACAAAGGTAGGCACGAAATAAGGTGCAAGTGTAGTCACAAGCTATAAAAGTAGAAACAATGGTATGTATCAGAGTAGGTACAGAGGTAGACACAAGAGTATGTGTATAAGCGTAGGTACAAGTGTAGATTCAAGCATAAAATTCTGGGGGGGGGGGGGGGTGGGTTGGCGAGCGAAGCGAGCAGGGGGGTACCCCCCCTAGTATATATATATATATCTTCCTATATTATATAGTTATATCCAGGAGGAGCTCTTTTTTTTGGCTCCTCCGGGAGGAGCCCCTTAAAACATGTTAAATATAAGGTTTTTTGAAGGTTTTGAGGTGCTCCTCCGGGAGGAGCTCTTAATTTTAAAAGCTCCTCCCGGAGGAGCCAATTTTAGAAGCTCCTCCCGGAGGAGCACCTTAAAGCGTCAAAAACCCTTATATTTAACATGTTTTAAGGGGCTCCTCCCGGAGGAGCCAAAAAAAAAAAGAGCTCCTCCCGGAGGAGCACCTCAAAACGTCAAAAAACCTTATTTTTATTATGTTTGAAGTGGGCTCCTCCCAGAGGAGCCGTAGTTTAAAGAGCTCCTCCCGGAGGAGCACCTCAAAACCTTCAAAAAACCTTATATTCAACATATTTCAAGGGGCTCCTCCCAGAGGAGCCGTAATTTTCAGAGCTCCTCCCGGAGGAGCCCCTTAAAACGTCAAAAAACCTTATATTTTTTATGTTTGAAGTGTGCTCCTCCCGGAGGAGCCGTAGTTTAAAGAGCTCCTCCCGGAGGAGCACCTCAAAACCTTCAAAAAACCTTATATTTAACATGTTTTAAGGGGCTCCTCCCGGAGGAGTTGATTTTAAATTATAGGAGCTTCTCCTGTACGAGCACCTTAACTCAAAAAACTCCATATTTAACCTCTTTGAAGGGCACTTTGCCTAGAGGAGTCGTAATTTTAAAAGCCCTTTTTAAAGGAGTACTTCAAAACGGTTAAGAAATATTATATTTAACATGTTTCAAGTACTTGAAGTATTTCAACTTACTATTTAATTTTTATAACTATTTTTTTAGACTCACCATAGTAAAATTTTCTTTTTTCAATTTAAATCATATTCAACAATTTTACCTAAACATGTTTGAACTTTTATTCAATACACAAACTCAACTCAAAAAACATGTTAATATTAACTGTCAAAAAACTCCATATTTTATAACTATTTTTATGGGGGTTGGCGAGCGAAGCGAGCAGGGGGGTACCCCCTAGTATATATATATATATATATATATATATATACACACATATACATAAAATAATAAGCTTGACAGAATTTTCTGCCCACTATCTGGCGAGCACCCCAGACGTTCTGTTGAAACTTCTAGCAGGGGTTGTAAATTAAAAGTTTTACTTATTTCAAGGGTTCGCTGATCAATCGATTAAAATCGTAGTCGGTTAATTGAGGTAGTTCCATCATAGCAGATCAACCTAGTTTTTTTCATTGCACAGGACAACTGTTTTTTTTTCCAATTATACAAGATTAATTATTTTTTGGATGAATTGAGATAATTAAATTCGGTCAATATAGACTTTACAGGTTTCGAGTAAAACCATAGTTGGGAAATCACTATTTTGATCCTCGTATGCGGAATCAACGCCAAATCTTTTATTTTTTCACGTTTTTTCGGATGATGTATATATTGTTGAGGTTCGACTATCTTATGCCGTTGATTCATTCATAGAAAATTATTATCCATTTTTTTTTCCTATAGCAATATGGTTCTGTGGTTGCGAAGTTGCATCGTTGCTCATTGACCATTCGCTCGTATTAATTTTTTATACAAACGTTTTTCTTGTTTTCTGTTCAAATTTTTAATTACCAACCTTGATTTCTTTTTCTTTCAATAAATAAGCAAGTACTTGAAAGTATTTTTCAGCTGAGGTCAAAACAAATTCAATAAATTAATTAGTGAAAAAAAAAATTTCTTGTAGTAGATTATTGAAATCAAAAAAAGTTTATTTATTTTTAATTTATTAAAAATATTGTTAGTATTACATATCGAGTCGTAAACATAATTTTGACCCATAATTTATAAATTTGTTATAACAATTATGTATATGATAAGAAAAACACTACATTTGCCACGTTAATTTATTTATTTGACAGCTTAGTTGTATAATTTTTTTCCAAAATTTTCTAAAACATTTGAGTAAAATAATTTTTGCTCTTAATAAATTTAGGTTCAAATCCTGATCACAATTTTGTTTTTTCTTCTTCTTTTTGCTTGAAATAATAATTTAAAATAATCATTTACAATAGTCTCAATAGTTTAGAAATTTATTAATACAATAGTTTTTGTAAAATTAAAAGTCACTCTGATCGAAGTTCACTCTTTGTTATGGTGTATTTTCACTCGAATCAGAGTGGCTTGCTTTTTACTTGCGGTTTAAATGAAAATCCACTCTTACGTTTGAGAAGGGACTTATTAAAAATAAAAAAGTTTTTATTTATAAATAATTAACTCACTAAATCTGTAAGAGAGAGGTTAGCTCAAATCCACTCGAATACTAGTAAAAAGTGAGCCACTCTGAGCTTCGAGTGGCTCACTTCTGACTCGATTCGAGTGAATTTTCGCACTTTTCACTCGAAAAACTTTAGAAGGAGGCTAAAAGAAAAAGAAGCGGCATCTTGATATTATTTCGAAAGTAAGTGCGGAATTGTCGTTCGTATAAAGCCCAAATCCTTTGTGTTTCGTTCCAACTTTCCCTCTGAAACAAACAATTTCATGGTTAGAGTGAGGTATCAATGTGCTTGTGTATAATGTTGTTAAAACTCTCCTCTGTCAGGAGATAAAATATGACCAATCGTGCTGGTCTTTATATATATATACCAGTCTTCTTTTTTGTTCTCTCAATTGGCATTCACATAACCTGTAATGTTCGATGTAAGGTATTCGCCTCGGTATTCGCAAAGCTTCATCATCATATAAAGGATCAATTCTAATTCTTACAGAATTGGTTGAACTTCCGTTAAATTCCATCTCTGATCTCATGTTATCGATAAAACCTGTAATTATTAAAGAATAATGTTATTGGTTGAGTTTCAAGGGGGACATAAAAAGACGTATTTTTGAGGATTTTAAAAAAAGAAGTAGTTGCAAAATTGCATGGCGTTGGTAATATGCACAAAATCCATAGCCACCGGGGGAATTTAAACGTACCGATCGAGTGGTTGAGGGGAATAGAATGAATTAAATTAAATGGTTAAGTATCAATTCAACTAGAAAATGAGGGATTTAATTTGGTGAATTTGTTAGTAAGCAATAAGAAAACTTCTTCGTTCTTTGGGGTCTTGGGATCGAATCCCGGCGCAACCAACTTAGAATTATTTTCTTAGTTAGTTTCGTCGGTTATTAATGATTGAAAAAAAATTTGCAGCCTAAAAATGATGTTTTTGGGGTTAGGTTGGACTCGAGTCACCATGAAAGTGTATATCTATATAAAAAAAATCACGATTTGAATCACGTTGTGGAGTTAAACGTCCTTTAGGTTGTTGGGTCGGTGCGAGAGAGAGCGCTATACTTTTGCGAGCGGTCACGGGACTTTCCGTCTCTCTCGCACTCGTGTAAAACATGGCGGCTAACCTAAGATTTTAGCGTTTGCTGATTTTTTAATCTAACATAAAAATGTCTGTGTCAAATGTCAATGATCATTAACGAAAAAAACGTGTATTTTTTTTTTGTTCCATCGCACCGACATTTTTTTATTACAATCGTTCTTTTCGTTTTAATGAATTTTGATAAAAACCGTAAAATTCAGGAATTTTCCATATAATTACGTGTTAAACTTAATTTGCTTATATCTTTTTTCCTATATGTCCCGATGGTCTAAAAATTCAACTGAGTTAATAACTAATGATTAGATACGTTTTGGCCAAGTTTCAAGTAAATCGTTCCTTTTATTCGAGTACCGACCCAACAACCTTAAATATAGCATAAACATGGCGAGTATAAATAAGATAAAAAAAAATTTCTTACCTTTCGTCAAAGAATAAGTATTCTGGACCCTTACCTCACGTACGCACCAAATTGCACACGTTAAATTATTTATTTAATTAAAAATTACAATAATAAAGCAGAGCGTGCAATTTTGTTATCCGCAAACGGCTAACTGCTAGTTGTGCACGCGGTGGAAGAAACTAAACTGCAGCCAGGTTTTTGGGCGGACGGTGTCATTTTGTTGACATACCTGCGCTAAGGGCAGCGTACCCCCTCCCGAATATTTCGATGGTCCGAATGAAAAAACCTTAGACCAAAATTTTCCCACGAATAAAGCTACAACGAAGGTACTTTTGGCCAATAAAATTCTTAAACTACTTCATTTATTATTTAAATTAAAATGACTCTTGCTACCATGCCGTTGATATATTATAATAAAAAAAAATTTCTCGACGCATCAGCCACTAATAAAATGAATCTTTGCGATTTTTATAAGCTCAAAACTTGAAGTCTTTTTTTCGCGGCAGGTGCGTCGAGAAAATTTTATTTATTATAATGTATCAAAGGTATGGTATCAAATGTCATTTTAACTTTTTTTTTTGCTTAGTTTAGGGTTCATTCTATCCTAATACTAATTTTGGCTTGAAAAAATTCATTGTAATATGTGTTTTCTGCTAAATTTCAATATAATAAAATTAAATCCAACAATTACTTTTCTTTTTTTTAAGTTTTCATTAAATTGACTCGAGGCTTTTTACGAGTGATAGTTTTCGATTAGGAGAGACATATTAAGTACAATTACAGAATTAGTAATGTTTTTGTTTGGGTTACTCATTAATAATTACAAATATGGGAGCAAAGTTCCTTCTATGTATGTAAATAAGCAAAGTATAGACTTGAAAAATGAGTTTGAGGTATCAATCTGAAGCATATCGTAAAATTTGTAGACGGAAATTTCGAAAAACCTTGTAATTTCAGAAATCTAATATCATAATTTCAATTAAACATAGAAATTAGTAGTTTGCTCACAATGTTTATTGCTGTGAAGTCGTAACTTCATAGTTAATGAGTTAGAATTGATGGAAAATTATAAATGAGGAGGTATGAAGGATTATAAATGAGCTCAACTTCACAATAATTTTTTTTTTTTAAAGTATCATTACATTTATTTTAGTCTTTAGTTAAAGTATTTCAAATATAATACAGTCTTTTTTTTATACAAAATATTTTATAACATACTTAAATAGCAAACGCATATGGCGTTAGAAAGGTCTAAAACTATTTTGTCACACAGAGAAAAATAAAAAATCGATAAACTTAGAATAACAAGCCGTAAATTGTCCGATAAAATTTAATTATGCCGTAAATGCCGAAAATTAGGTACAAAAGAAACATGTAAATTAAAACCTGTCCACAATCAACCTCCTCTATCGTTTTCCATATGTAGTCAAAAACATCAGTTATCTTTCCCCAAATTCCGCGCAAAATATTGTCGATGAATTCCATTACACGACCGATTGCTATTACAACTCTGTTTACTGGATCTTCTGGGTTGAGCATTGTTATGTGTTGGCTTCCTGGCGCTGTGTACAAACAAAACCCAGAAAAATCCTGTGGTTCACATCGAAAAGTTAGTTTTTTGTTGAATATTAAAATATGTTTGATTAATACTTACTCAAAAAAGAGATGATCAACAGCTGAAGTGAAGTATTTCAAATTTACCGAAAAATTTTCAAAATATCTTTGATCGTCCATTAAATTTAAGCGGAGACATGCGAGCTTCTTGTTTACGAGTAGTCGATGTACTGATCTAATTTGCCCTTCTACTGTGTGTGCAAACTTAGTTACACCTTTAACTCTCGAGCAGACGAATTTTATGAAATAGCACTTAAATATACAGTATTAGGTAATTTAAACAGATTTTTATTGTAGAAGTAAAATATAAACTTTTATGTTTTGTCGTCACAATTTATTTATTTATTTTTTTTAAAGATTAAATACATTCAATATAAAAGCTATCTTTACTACTAGCTTATTTGTTCCATCGAAAATAATTTATTCAATAAGATGGAAAATGCAGAGATACTTCTACTATATATACAGAAAACGAAACTTTCTGCCAAAATTTTGATCACTTTCGAAAAATCATTGTCAGCCACATTTTATCACCATTCTTGCTTAAAAAACAGTGTTTAATAAAAATTTCATTCAATGGTTTTTCGAAACGAATCAAAATTTTGGAAAATCATTCATATTTTGTTTATCAAGTGCAAAAAACTTTACCAAATTTTTTTTTTTTTTTTTTTTTTTTTTTTTTACGTACATAAAAACAAATCAAGGAAAAAAAATTTATAAACAAATAAAAAATTATCTACTTTCCCTGGTCACGGTTACAATAATCATTCGCTCGAGGAGCGCTCTTTCAAATGTTCCCGCGGCCCCCGTGTTTACAACTAGCAGCTGATCCCCGAAACGAGGTCGCACCCACACAAGCGCGCGCGGCTAACCGGTTAACACGCATTTACCGCTATGCCGCTCAGTCACTGCCCGACCGTCGGGAGACTCGGTTTCGCGTCCACTGCTTTCGTTCTTCCTCGTCTTCACAAGTTTTTTTTAATTAATTTTACCTCGAAGCGTAGTAAACAATAATTCCCAAAAATGTTGAGTTACTTAAACCTCGCGGTCCTCGTGATACTCTACATCTTCTTCGACGTGAACTACTTCCTCAGGATAGCCTTCACCATAGGCTACGGAAGACTGTTCCAGAGCAAGAAGAAGATCTTCGACAAGACCACGATTTACGGTTGGTTACCCTGTTTTTTATATTTCATTCAATCGTGCGATCAACGGAAATAAAAAAATAAAACTCGACTGGCTTATGTCCGGGACGGATCAATAGGACACTTTCGTACGGATTCTTTTATTAATTTCGCTCCGCGGGACCGTCTGGCTGTTTTTTTATTGCCTGCTGTTATTTCAAGGTCTAACCTTAAAATTACCGCATTGTTTACATTGGACGTTAATTACGTAGCAGAAAAAAAAAAAATTGGCTTCTTTTTTGTTTTCGCGGGGAATTTACTGACGCGGCTTCGATTACTGCGGACTCGGTGAAAAATTGATAAAGTTTTCGGTCAGCGCGCCAGACGAAGCTAATTTTTTTTTTTTTTTTTATCTTTCACCGTCGGAATAAAACGATAAACGAGGGTTTTAATGTACCCCCGCATTCGAATACAATCGGAGCACGGGACCGAGAATTACCAAATCAAATTTTGGAGCTTGTAGGAAGATGTTGGAATTGTTTATGATAATTTTGAGAGTGCGCGGAAAAATTTGTTGAAGTTTTTTTTTTTTATGGAGCGGAGTGGATTTTTAATGCATGCGTAATGGTGATTGCTTAGGAGGAAACTGGAGTGTTGCGAAAATTTAATTTTCGTAATGAGATTAATTTACAATTTAGTTTGTCTGGGGATGACTCCATGATTCATCACTTTTTGGTAAATAGTTTTTTTTTGCACAGTTTATAATAGCCACTAATTATGTAGTTATCGTGAATTCGGAAAATTATAAGAAAGAGTATAGTTAATTTAATTTTAAATGTGATGAGCGCGTATTATTTTAGCAGGTTTCATATGGGTAGAATGCGAAAATCTTCCACTCGCGCTTTCAAAACTTTCACAAACGCCGTGGGAAGTAAAAAAAATGGCAACTGGTTGATCGATTATAATTTAAAAAAATTTTTTTGTTTCAAGAGATATCGATGTATAATTACAATAATGTAGGTACCCGGAAAAACTAATCACTTTTGTTATTTGATTCTAAAAATAGCATGAAAAAAATTATTGTAAAAACTATGTTTTGGTGTACTAAATAAAATTTCTTATAAAAAATAAAAGAAAATTAAATTTTCTAGATTTGATGCAAAAAATTAAAAATGGATAATTTTTCGAAATTTTTGTAAACACAATAATTGCTTAATTGTTTCATAACTGATAATAAGTGATTGATACTAACGATCCAGATAAAACTGAAGACATTTTTTGTTACTATAGTAATTAAGTAGCCGGTAAAAGAAGTGCATTTTTGTAAGAAAATTTTTATACATTTAGTACTGGCTTAGTTCTAAACGAAACATTGCAAATTCATTTATTAACAACTTCGTATAAATTTTAATATTTGCTACTTTAAACAAAAGTTATTGAATGATTCCTATTAGTTTTTTCAAAATTTTTAATTCTACTTTTGCTTTGCTAAAAATGAATTGGAAATTTACTAACGTAATAATCATTATATTTCAAGAAGAATTTAATCGATTTTTCAGTGTATTAATAACATGTTTTACATTGTCGCAGGCGTGTGTCTGACCATGGACGTGGACATATTCTTGAAGCACATGAATAACGCCAGGTACCTGAGGGAGCTCGACTTTGCTCGTTTCCATTACTACGACCGATCGGGCATCTATGGGGAGATCGCAAAACGTGGTGGTGGAGCTGTTCAGGTAAACAATTGAACCTAATTTTATAATTAAAAAAATTATTCGTTACTATTTGTGATGAGAAATACCTTTTTTTAATGAAACTAGTAGATCTTTCAGTGCGCAACCGCGTTCTTTTATTGTAATTTTAAAACTTGACAAAAATTTTCATTCGATTGAACCTATAAACATTATAACTTCGACGATTCATTCTTGACTTTGTTAAGTTCAAAGTTCTCAACAAAAATTCAAATTTTAAATCGCAGGTTCTGAATCAATCACAATCATTTCAATCGATCTTAGTTTATCTTTATGTAGATGGATAATACTTTATTATTTAAACAGTTTAAAAAAATAATATAAATTTCAGCTGAATAACTTGAGCTGAGAAATAGTTTATGTTATTAATAATTTTTTATTATTTAATTTTAGGGAGCCTCCAGCACGAGATACAGGCGGGCGCTTCCCATTTTCACCCCCTACAAAGTCACTACACAGGTAATAATTTAATTCCAATACCTAAGACTAAAAATTTTAGCTCTAAGGAATCGTGTAAAAAAATATTCTCAAAACTACTCGACACCTCGATAATTTAAGTTCGTTTAGTTTATACTAAAATCCTTCTTTTTACATTCAATAATTGTTATTACGCACCGGTACTTTTTTTTTGCTATAGTAAATCATATTGAGCTTACACAAGCAAGAACTTCAGTCAATTCTATTGAGCATACTCTTTTTATAAAAAAAAACTTCAAAAATTCTTACCGTTCCCTATACTTTTGTGTTTCGAGAGTCAGCAGAAAAACGAGCTCTTGACCCTCACCTTTTCAAAAGTGTATTTCTTTTGTATGCTAAGAGCGACTTGGCGAGCAGTAAAAATTTTAAAGTTATCTCACTGCAATTTATACTGTTGTATAAAAGTATCCGGTTGTTTTATTGGTTTCGCGAGGATGCACTAATTAATATTATTCGTGTGCTAATTGTTTATGAAAATTGTTCGTAAGCGTGCAAATGTGATTCAAACATCAGCTGTTTTCATAATTTATTCGTAATTTTAAAGATTTAAAATTTATTTTTTTGGAGACAAACAGCTGACTAAAATAAAGTTTCGAATAGTTTTAATTTCATTTATGCAAGTTGTGTTTGGATTGAATTAAAATAATAATAAGAATAAAATTAAAAACTCGATTAAAAATAGTATATTATTATACAAGTGCGTAAAAATGATTTTTACACACTTGTACCATAATAGTATTTTTCGTATCTAGAGCGTAAAATGCTACTTTACGCTCGAGTGTGATCGTAGCGCCCGAGGGTCGCCGATCACACGAGACGTTACGCTCGCGATACGAACATTATTTTTTTTTATAGTTTGCGAACAGTCATCTTTTAAATAACGATTTTAGTGTGTTAAATGATCGCTTGACGAACACTGAGGAAAAATTAAAAAATGTAAAAAATAGTAGTTTTAAAGCTGATTGGGCTGCTCGAAGTGTCGTAGGCACTGCCTACGTCCTCCTGTCGGGGCGTAAAACGCATGCGTTTACCCCCCAACATGTAAACTTACACACTTAATTTTCGTTCGCAGCTCATCTACTGGGATGACCGGAACTTCTACCTGGAGCACGAGTTCATAAGCCTGTCGGACAACTTCGTACGCGCGGTCGTGCTCTCGAAGCAGAGCGTAACGGGTCTCAAGGTCCCGGTGTCGGAAATCATCGAGAAGGTCGAGCCCGGGGCGAAGCGACCCGAACTCACCAAGGAACTCAGACTCTGGCTCGACTCCATGGAGGAGTCCTCGCTCAGGTACAAGAAGACCATCGACGACAAGAAGAAGTGAAACGTGGAGTTTTTTTGGACTCTCTTTTTTCATACTGGATTTTTTATGTGATAGTACTTAATACTGTTTTTTGATGCAGGGTGCATAAAGAGTGAGGGATGAGTTTTTTTTAGTTTGACGAGGTACTTGATTGTGAATCTGAAGTTAGTTGTTTTTATTTTTTTACAAATGTTGTTTAGATAAATTTTTTTATGATGTTTTGATTTTGTCAATAAAAAGAAGAAACTGCTGAGTAATGATTTGGGCTTATTTATTGTAAATTAAGATGTAATTTCCTTGAAAAAATCTTGATTTTTATTTTGGTCTTTAAGAATCATACTCTGCAGGGGATATTTGAAAAAATAATAGTTGAAAAATAATTCATCTGTATTCGTATAAATCCAAAAACCATTGCGTATTTTTACATTCCAGGACCAAAATAAACTGTCTTTTTTTTGAGATACGTAATTTACTTACAATGTTTATATCTATGAAGTCGTTACTTGAAATTGTAATTTTACAAAATTCAACAAAATAAGCTGTTTCTTATTCTTGAACTACGAGTATGTATTCATTTTAATACCTTACAGAAGACTCAAGAACCACGTCGTACTTTGTTTAATTCTTTTAAAGACTTTAATATCACTATTATTATTATTATTATTATTTTATTATTTAATAATGACTTTCAAAGTTTTCTTTAAAAAAAATTTAGTCTCTTTGTTGAGAAAATTACTGAGACGAGTACATTAATTTGCGATAAAATACTCGTTCATTATATTGATTGCTTGGGAATCTCAGTAGCATGGAAAAAATACTGATTGTTCCAATTTTGTTTTTTTAAAAACCGTTTAAAAGAAAAAAAAACCTTTTTTACAAAATTAAAAAGGTACAATTACAACGATAAGTACTTATTTTTCTTATCGTTAGATGGCAGAGTAATCAAAACGATCATTGCTAATTTGAATATGCAATCAGTCGTGGATTGACATCCGATGGATCAAGTCGGATCTTCAAGGAGTACATCATTGCGAGTGACATGTGATATTTTAAAAAGTGCGATGATTTTAAAAATGTTTTAAGAGAGATACATAAATAATTAATTCCTCAAAACTTTACAATTTGATCCTAAAAAATATTTACGAATACTGAATTTTACGTTTTTCCGTGTTCCAAGTACTGAAAAGAGTCGAAATCACATGTTGCAGGTTTCAGTCAACTATGATAAATTCTAGTGTATGAGTGTCAAATATAATTTTTTAAATTATTATTTCAATTAAATTAACCAACCTGATGCATCACAATAATGCATTACTGCCTCACGTTTCCATGTATAATCGTCCTTTACCTTCTCTTTGATGTGCATTATTTCATAAGGTTGGTCTTTGCCGTTAGTTGTGGCAGAATTTTCAAAAAGCGGTCCAAAATCACCGAACAACATGTTAGTTACGGTACGTTTAAAATGGTATTTTTCAAAAAATTTATCAAAAAAAAATTATATTTAAGTTTAAAAAAAAAAAAAAAAAAAAAAAAAAAAACAATGTTGTTGAGGTTACGCTTAGTTTATAATTGTTATTTTTTATAATACATTTTGCAGTTTGAAACATTTCATGGCTTTGAAAATTTTTTTTTTTACTTCTAATGACATGCACTTTTATAAGGTGAATCAAATGTTGAGTAAAATTTTTTGTTATATTTAAAATTACAAATCACATATTTATTCATTAACACAATTTTCAAAGCTTATTTAACTTTTTATTGTTCTTGTCAACTAAATTTATGTAATTTATACATATGAAATAAATTTTTCGTTACCTTGTACATTTAGAAACTCATGAATTATTTAACATCGCAATTGCAAAAAATCTGTGTTAGCAGTCAAGATTTTCATCAACTATTTACTTTTCTGATCTAATTATTTTCCCGCTACTAGAGTATGAATAAAAAAATTTCCGAAATAGGGTCAGCTTGATTTCTGTAGTAAATATTTCAAAAAATACTTTATACTTGATTTTCGGGCCATGTCCAAGGTTTTTCGGAGAAAATACGCGAGTTCCTACTGTAATGAAAAGAAAAAAAAATGACTGTTGGCAAATTTTCGCAGGAATATGTTTGCCGTCGGACGTGGACATATTTTTTAAGCACATGAACAATGCCAGGTACCTGAGGGAACTGGACTTCGCGAGGTCCTACTACTATGACCACACTGGCTTGTTCGGCGAAATTATGTCGAGATCCGCCAGCGTTGTACAGGTGCGTACGATGATACTTTCTGGAAAAATGGAATCTGTTCCTCTTGATTCGGGTATCAAATAGATGAAAGATTTTCTAAAACTTCAGTTCAAGCCAAGACTCAAAATCTTGAAGTAATCTTTTCCTCTCTTGTGTCTAAAAGGTCATTTTTCTGCGTGTATCCTTATTTTTGACTTATGTTACATTTCCGAACCATTTTGAACTTTTATTTGTTTTAAATTGAATTGTATTTAAAAATTTTTTTCAGACGGCGACCTCGATAAGGTACCGGCGACCAATAAATGTGTTCACTACTTACAAAATTACTACCCAGGTAAGCTCGAGTTAGATTTCACCTTGGCTGATTTATCAATGGTATAGAATTAATTAATCCATTTTTTGATCAATGATTAAGGCTCCTAGCAAAAATTGATCTTTAAATATATCGTGATAAAATTAAAAATTAGTTGAGGGAAAACTTTTCACAGGTATAATAATTAGTTAAAAAATATTCTTAGTAAAATAAACATTAGACTGTGATCAGTAAATGACCAGTTTATAGTCTTAAATGCTTACAAATGACAGTCAATGTATGGTACAGTTTAATTGATTGACAGGTTTGAAATCCTTAAATTTACAAAAGTATAAAATTTAGCAAATTATTCGATTTCATTAGCTTATGTACGACCTAATTTTGCATTACTTTTTTGTCAAAGAAAATTATGCAAAAAGTAAACAAAAAGATTAATTCGAACGATTAAAAAAAAAACATTTTAAATGGGTAATTATTACCTTGAAAATTGTTTAAACGATGGTTGAGGGGCTACGCACTCCAGAATCACTGGTGATTCTTTTGATTCTTTTTGATTCTTTCGTGATTCTTTTGGAAAATTTAAAGTTTTTAGAGCCTTGAACCCAATTTCAATTAATATTTTGTTAAAAATATTGTTTTTCGAAGATTTTTACTTGAAATGAAATCGATATTATATTGATTTTTATGTCTGATTCTTTTTGTGATTCTGGAGTGCGTAGCCCCTCGATGATTGTTGCTCTAACGATAAAACTACTTTGTAAATTGCTTTTTTTATATAAAATAACGAGTTAAAATTACAAACTTTATTCGCGAATCGACTTTTCCTCAACTATCACTTTATGAGTTATAAAATTCGATTGCATAAAATTTTTACGACTGCAGGTTACAATGTTGAGTAACGACACATTACACCGTTTCATCTGTGCAACTCTGAGAAAAGAATCCTTGCTGAATGAATGTCAAAAGCATTTCCTTTTCACTGAAAAAAATCAGTCTGGGAAAGTTTACTATAAAATGTTAACATATTTTATAATTATAAATTGTCGAGAAGTAGTTTACCGGAAATAAAAATTCAACTAAAATTTAACAGCCTTACCTGATAGTTAATAATAATAGATTAAATAACTTATTTTAATTTTTAAATGAATTAATTATTATTTATTACTATTTAATCATTATGTAGCTATACATATTTAATACAGTATATTTGAATGTAAGATCATATGTTATACTGAATTTTTTCCTAGTGTTCTAGAAAATAATTAAACATGCAAGAATTGATTTATTTGCTACACTAATGCTGCGTAAAGTGCTAATATAAACTGATTTTTTATAAAAAACTAAATTTTTTACCAAAAAAACCTCATAAATATTATATTGTATTTTTCAAATTTTGAATTTCATGTTCTGAACCAATCCATGCACATTGTTTTTAAATCAATGACATTCAATCTTACTCTTTATTAATTTTGAATTTTGTGAATCAGCTAATATACTGGGACGAGAGAAGTCTCTACATCGAGCACGAGTTCGTCAGCCTGAGCGACAACTTCATCCGGGCGGTGGCCCTGAGCAAGCAGACGATTAGCGGCAGCGTGACAGTCCCCGAGATATTGAACAAGCTCGAGGCCAACCTGGTCCTGCCGTCCATGACCGAGGAACTCAGGACCTGGTGCGACTCCCTCGAGGCGTCCTCGCTGAGGTACAGGAAGCTCCGGGAAAATTCCGAAGAGAGCGGCGGACCCTCGGACCAACCCACGCCGGTCACCGGCTTGCTCGAGACCAGCCTTCCCTTCACCTAGTTGTAAATAGATAAATAAATAAAATACTGTATATTACGTTTATTACCTTTCGTGTCGAACGTTGACTCCGTTTGGAAGCTATGTAAATTGTAAAAAAAAAATTGGATAATATAGATTTCCTTTAGGATGCAACTTGACTAATAAGATTGCAGTCTTTTTTATTGTTAATAATCATTTGTAGAAGTTTTCAATTTATTAAAAAATAATTTTTTAAACTTTTGAATTTTGGGATACTTAGTTTACCTTTTCAGTTGTGCACTTAGTTCTTTTTAAATCTATTTTTTCGACTTTTTACTCCATACAATATTTTCTAGCGTAACCATCGAATCTCTGACACCATTTTTTTGTATTTATAGTAAGTATTGATAATTCACATACATTTTGAATTTTGATGTTAATTTTGACTAATTGTAGGTATTTTTAGTCGTTCTAATTTTGTCATAGTCCTATTTCGAGTGCAAAAAGCACAAAGCCAAAAAGAATATTTAATAATTTTTGGGATTATTTATTTAAAACCGATGATGCACAGTCAAACCATGATTATGCAAAAGGTTGTGTCTGTATGGAATATAATTTATATCCATTTCGCGTGCGAATAGTCTTCCCTTTCATTCACTCGGAATCATTTCCTGCTTCTTTATGAAGATATCGGTAAATAACGATTTCGTGTTTGTCAGAAAGAAAGTTTTCGAGATTGAGTGCTCTTTTTTAATTTTTTATGGAAACTTAATTGGAAAAACACTGAGACACACATTTCTTAAGCTAGCAATTAGACCAGTTTTTAATTTTTGAACTTTTTATTTGGAAATCCGTCAAACTTGTCATTATTTTTTCAAACTAATAATTTAAATTGAATTGGTTTTACACTTTTTATTTTTTTAATTTCTTATGAAGTAGCATTCTTTTTTTAATCCCGTCTAAATAATATTTTTTTGATAAAGTTGTAGTGATGGCAGCTTTTGAGTCTCAAACTAAAAAAGCGTCAAATTTTTCATTTTTTATTCTCATCAGTGCTCATAGTTCATCAAAACAAGAAAACATAATTTTATAATTTATTGAAAGCAACGCCCGGGAATGACTTATTAAATCAACAATTAAAGATAGTTTAAAAAAAAAATTTTTTTTTTCAAGATATGAAAAATATTTGTAGTAATATTATTCTAGACATCCTTAAATATTCTAGAAAACAGGAATATTCAAACCCTTTATTTCCTTACAAGCGCGTAAATAGACAGCAGCGAGTACGAGGCGTTGCCACCAGGAGTCGCCGTACTCGCAAGCGGGGCACGAGTTCGAAACTCCGCGACCGGCTTTTCAGTCCACGATAGTCCGTCGAGTAAAACCGCGCAGTGCCTTTTCCCTCCACCTGACTCGTCGAGTTACTTTTTTTTTGTTTTTCTTGTTGTTGTTTACCCGCAACCGGTAAGTTTGAACTTTTATTCTAAGGATTGGTAGTTGGGTTTGAATTCGATTTATTAGGACGCTGCGGTGGAAAATTAATGATCTGTCGTGTGGTTTCATTACCCAACTTTCAATCAAATTTAATTCTACATCCGTTGTAACTGTAATTGAAGCATTGAAACTTCACTAGCGTGCGATCAATTATATACTTCCCTCTTGACTGCCATCGCGTTTCAAAAATCTTTTGTAGTTCTGTTGAAAAGGAAAAAAGTGGTAAATTTTTACCAATCAAGTGTAGTTTTTGTAATTAAAAAAAACAAATTCATCAGTGATTCTTAGAATCAATAGATTTTCTAAAATAATTTTTAAACTCAAAATTACTGTAGAGTTGAAATGAAAAAACAAATTCGTCAAAGATTTAACCAAAAAATTAGAAATGTAAAACGTAAACTGATATTTTAATGCTTTTATTTGAATTTAAATATAATTTTCAGTATTGTTATACAGTCAGTAATTTTTTTTTTTTCACAGTAATATTTAAAAATTTTGACTTGCGTACAATATAAAGAATACGACATTGATTCTATTAAAACTAATGAAATTGAAAATTAGAACGTAAGCTTCAATATTTTTAATTTATCTAGTTTTTTTTTCCCAAAAATGAAATTTATGAAATAGTTGTAATATTTTTGAACTTTAAAGTTTATCTATGGAGTTATTTAAAAATAGTATTTTGAGATTTTTTCATAAGTAGACGACTCATCGCACCTCGGGGTACACAAATTTAAATTCAAACACTTTTACTTAATTTTTCGGAATATTTAAATTTTTACGTTTATTATTTTCAAATACAATTTTATTGAAGAAAAGTTTATTTTATACTTACTTCAATGACAATGTAAAAATCTTTGTAAAAGTACGTTATTGATGACTTTTAAACTCTTCGTACTTATTTTTTAAAAACTTTCTGTATTTTAAGATTAAATTAAATAAAAACTATCAACCAGATCTACAAAAGCTCGATTCTGAAAACCGATAAATTCGAAATATCATTCCGCAAGCTTCCCGAAATTAAAAAACATCCGATTCCCATCGTAGCTCCGGATAACTTAAATTTTCCCGGTACGAATTATTCTCATCACGGAGTAATTTTCTCTGCAGGCGATGCACCTACCATTGAAAACCCAAACATCGCGACACAGATTTTTTTTGTTTTCGTTTAGTTCTTTTATCGCTGGTAGCCGTGTCAGGAAAGTACCGAGAAATGTAAAAGCGGGTTTTCTCGGGCTCACGAGCGAACGGTGAAATCGCGACGATTTTCTAGGACGCGAGTGAGCGGTAACAACGACTACGACGCTTCCAACCCCGAGTTTTCCGATAATATTACGAAGATAAGAACGATGTTTGCGATTGACTCGAGCTTGCGGTGCGATGGATGATGGATTTATTTGGGTGGATCTTCAGAAAAGTTATGGTTTTGATTAAATATAAGTTTTGGTTTATTTGAATGTATGGGTTGGTAGCCCAGTGCTATTTTATCTTAAAGAGATTCCAATTAAATAGTGATGTCGCCAATAAGCACAAATGTAGCAAAAGGTGCTACGTTAAATAGTAAATAAAAAAAAAAGTAAATAATAAAAATGCAAGTAAAGAAATTTCAATAAGCGTAAAATTCGAATACATCAATCATAGGTACAAAGTTCTTAAAATTTAATAGAAAATATTAAAATAAATACTTTTTATTAATTTTGTGAAATTTTTTTTATTATTGAAGAGTCCATGGTTATCGTTGAGTAGGTTTCATAAAGCAAGTTGAATATATTAAATAATTAAAAATTACATTGGTAAAGTTCTTAAGATTTAACAGAAAATATTATTTAAATACTTTTTATTAATAATTTGAAACCTTTTTTATCAATGAATAATCTATGGTTATCGTTGAGTAGGTTCCACTCAGCTCGGAGCCAGAAAGTTACATAAGTTAGATTCTAAATCATAATGATACTCTCACATTAAGTCACATCAATCATTTTTCATAATAAGTTTATACCGATGGGATTTCTTGGACTATGTGCAAAAAAAAAGATTTATTTTTCATTATTAAATAAATTAATAAAGAATTAATAATATTAAAAAATAAACAATCAGTAAGGTGTATTCAACTCAGAAAATAAAACTAAACAACTTTAAAAGTTTTTTGCGTTTTAAAATTTTGTTACTTTTTAAAAATATTATAAACATTTTCTCGCATAAAAAAAAAAAATGTATTACATGACTAATTTAACGACCATTTTCCATTAAATTTTATCCAAACCAAAAGTGAACAAAAACCAATCCCACAAGTTATTCCGGAAAGTCATAAAACAATTTGTTTCTTTAGCGCTTACACCTGTTTCAAAAAAGGTCGTGTAAAACACCGAAAAATTTCTCATTTATATAACCCTGCGGATTGTAAATTACGCAAAGCCGGCGCCGCGCTGCAGCGACACGATTTCGGCTTAATTGTCCCGCGAATGCATATCGTGCAGTCTTATTTTTCTTTTGGAGTCGCTGGGTGTTTTTGTAAACGTGACTTTTCATCTTTCACGCCTTGGTGTGTAATAATCCTACTTTTAGATTTTACGTGCCCGGTTTGATAAGCGCCGGCTTTCGTGTTCTGTTTATCACTTTTGTTGCATTACTTCGGAGCTGCGAAGTATTTCGAAATTCTTCCATTGTACCGACTGCAGAGAACAGTAAAATTTTGTAGACTAGGAGTCAAAACCATGAATATTAATGAGAGTTACCTTTCGCGACCTGATTTTACTAAAAAAAAAAAAAAAAACTAGATTTTTAAGAATACTTTCATAAATATTCTTTAGTTTTTGAGTCTTGTAACAGAAAACCTTTCATGAAAGTAATAAATAGACAGCATCTACAAAAACAATAGATTCTTTGATGTATACAGTATGTTGATAGAGGGATTCTTTAGTTTTTATATTAAAAAATTGTAATATTCTTGAATTTTTTTAGGTTAGTTTGAAAATCATTGACACCAAAGAGCTTCAATTATTATTTAGGTAGTAATTGATATAAAACTAAATTTATTAAATTGATTAATTAGAAACTCTTTCTCGTGGAATTGTAATTTCCATTAAAAAATTGTAACATACTTGAAACTTTAATTTTTTTTAGGTTAGGTCGAAAATCATTGACACCAAATAGCTACAAATACAATAGTTACACAGTAATTAATATGAGACTTGATTTTTACATGGATTTATTGTAAGTTCTTTCTCATGGAATAGTAAGGCTTCCAAAATGATTTTTGTGACAAAAATCAATAATAATAAAATTATCAAATTAAAAACTTAAATTTACTAAAACTTACTATTTTACTTACAAATTTTTTTACAAAAGCTCCCATTAAATGCTTGAGAACGTAACACCCATGACGCACTGTAGACCACAGCAGCAGACGGAATAATTAATCTCCATTGAAGCCGGACATTTTAATTCAATAACGAGGGTCATTAATCGTCATTGCCGGGGTATCGCAAATTTGAATATACATCGTGATTTGTCAGAAACAAAAAAAAAAAGACCCGCACGGTCGGTCGCTGGCGCGCGCCGAAAAGAATTAAACAATTGAGAGGAATTACGAGAGAGATGCTAATGGCCAATTAGCGTTCCAGTGGTCACTTTCTTCAGGCTTAATCCGTCCGTGAAATAATAATAATAATAATAATATTAACGGAGCCGTTACGTTCGTTTGGGTGACGCGAGGAGTCTTTTGTGCTCGTCTTAAATTGTGAAAGTCCGCCTGATTAGGAACTATCAAGACTCGCGGGCTCGGGAAATTGACCGTACGTGATGTCCCTTGTTTGGCGCATCTCCTCTTTCTTGCTTGTTTACCAAGATTGTGTTTGCTTAAATTCAATAAAAGTCCTATTTTCACCAGAGTATTCGTTTATGTCACAAAAGTCATAAGTTTACGTTACAATAGATTTTATTGTTCGTTGGAAAAAGTTTGAGTTTTATGCACACATTAAATGCTCGTAAGAGTCTGAAAGGATTCTTAAGGTCCATTAATAAAACGTTACTGCGATGGCTAAGTCACGATGGTTCTACAATTAATTTCTACAGGATAGCCAACCCGTCAGACGTGTAAATTATTTAACCATTGTTTTTAAAATAATTGATATTATAAAAAAAATTTATACTCGAGTCGTGCAGTATATTGTTAATATCTTGCATTTAATCATCAATGGACAATGAATATATTGTTCAAAATTATAAATAAATAAACTTTTCTATGTAAGCACTTACTGCAAAAAAATCAAATTCAATCTTACCAACCAAAAATTTTTTCAAAAAAACAAAACTCAAAAATTTTATTCAAGTCTATATAGCTATACACCTGGCACGGTTATGAACTTCCTATAGCCGCGATTAGATCGTCGAGGTGCTCGGCCAGGCCTATTCATTAGCCTTGACGAGATGATTTAGATGCCGACGGGAAGAATTAATTCAACGGTGCGCGGACCCGTGACCGGAGGGGAACAAGAGGATCAACTTGCTCGCTGCTGCCGTAGTGTTTGCGATTTTTATCGCGACGATGCGATGGTCGAAATTTAAAAGCATCGGCGTTTAATCAATTGTTTCGATTTATTTACAAAATTTTGACGATTTTAAAGTTAAAATAAAAAAATTGTTCAAATTTATTTCGTACGGATGAACAATTTGAATTTTACCAGTTATTGTGCAAATATCGAAATTTTGAAAAACTGATAATCTTGATTTCTAAATGTTCCCCAAAAAATTAGTTCGAATTTTAGTGAAACTTTTGAATTATTTGATTTGATTTGGTTGTATTTTTTCATCAGATATATCAGATATTGAGCTTTTCCTCCCATTGTGTGTAGTTTTCCATCGTTATTCGTACTAAATACGAATTTTTTATGAGAAATTATGTGAGTTTACATGTGAAGCATAACTAATATGGAAGTCTCAAAGTTGAAAACAGATTTCACATTCGAACTTAAAATCTAAAAATTGGTTTTTGAGGCTAGGTTCTATGATTTTTGTTAAAATATTCAATCATCTCACTGCAATTGGGTTTGTTCAATTTAAACTACAGTTAACTACGAAAATAAGCATTCAATTTCTAAAAAGCCCGACAAAAAGTTGTTTCAAATTCGAGCTGGAAATTTGAATTACGACTTATCTAAATACTCCAATTAACACCTCAAGCTCACGTAACAAAATCCCACAAAACAAATTAATTATATTAAAAGAGTCTCGATATGATCGAGTCGGTACGAAAGCCGCACTAATGAAAATATAAAACACACATGTATGCTATAGATGCGATCTTCTCGTGGGCTTACATAAATACCAGCGTACCTTTACATAATGGGTCGCGGGGGCGCTCCGCACATAAATTTCGCGTCTAACGAGACGAGCGAAGGAGCGAGGCAATAATAACTCCATCCCCGGAAAAGCCCGAGATGCTCTTCGAGGATAATATCGGGAGTATCGTCTAACCAGCTTCGAATTATCCTCGGTTCGATTGCGCTGGCGAGAGAAAAAGAGGTGAGAGGATCGTTCTGAGAACTATCAAATTTCACGCTCTTGATTTTTGGGAAAAGAGTAAAAAGCTTGGAGTCTAATAAATAATTTTTATTAAAAAGTATTCTTTCAGTTTCATGAGAATCGAAACTTTTTTCGAAAGATTCTCAACAGTTGATATGACACAGTACACAGTTTATTTAGTTGTCTTGTGAACATTTTAAGATGCTGAACAAGACAATTTTGAGGTTATGAACACTAGAAAACAATTTTTGAATACAAAAAGATACTGTTGGAGGTTAGACCAGAGCAACCAATCAGCATGCACGTAAATTGGAATATTTTTAACATGTTAAAGAAGACGATGATGAGACTATTCATATCAGAAAAGAACTTATGAAAACATAAATAATAATTTTTGAGGTTAGGATAGACCAAAGCAACCAATCGAAATTCAGTCATGCGAGAGGATTTGACTCGAGTAGTCAAAGTTGAACGTCTCAAAATGCAGTCGTGTGAAATTTGAATGTTGGGAAGGGACACACCCAGCTCTGGAACTATACATCGAGGTAAAAGTGTAAAAAACAGTATTTCGCAAGGACTCGAAAATTGATTTCCATTTGAAACTCAAGAATCCTCCCTTCCAGCCGTGGGACAATGAGACCCGTTGCGAAATCCCTCCATTGTGGGGTCATTTTTCGAAAAAAAGAACCCGTGTGGCCGAGGGCCTCGAAGTGTCCTCCATTTTGATTGGATAATTCGAGCTGCGCAATTAATCGGTTGGTTGCGGAACGAAAGTGAGGGCAATTGGAATTTTTATAAAGCTACTTTTGCACCTTGGGACTTTTGGCAAATTGAGCATGAAATTTCTTCTCTTTTATGATAATTGTATGCTTGAGTTATGTGAGGTAGGTATCCTTGATTTTAAGATTGAAAAATTTTTACATAAAAACCCTCACTTTCAGATATTTAAAGTAAAAAACAAATTATTATTTTTATCAAAACTATCCATACAGATATTTATAAAGATTCATACATGTAATGAGCCACATATTTTATAATTAGTTATAATAGAATGCATAAATATTTACTATTATACGTCAATTTCTAAACATTGTTATAGGTATTATTGAAGAAAATATACAAATTTTAGATAATTCTAAAAACAAGAAATAGATTCAAATGATTTAACTTCTTTCACTCGAAATATGTATGTATTGATGTATGTTAGTACAATATAATATACAAATGATTGTACGTTGATAAGCCGATTTTCAACAAGTGAAATGGATTTTTTAAACTCTCACAGTTTTAATACATTAAAAATTACAAAAACTGCATATCACTTTGAAAGCAGGAAACATTAAACAATAAACCAGAATTTTTTTTCTCGCTCTTAAGTTCAATTTCTCTGACTCCAGTAATCCCCAATCAAAAGTTCAAGACTCATCAAGCTCCTCGTCTCACCTTAATGAAAACGATCATATTCCAAGAAAAAACTTGGTAAACGAGGCCGTCGCACTTTTGAACCCGTGGGTTCACTCAATCGTAAAAACCAAAACTTACCTCCCCAAGCATTAATTACAGCGGCACCTTATTTAACGATTGTATAAAAGGCGGGTAGATTACGATCTCCGATATCGGCCCTTTCTCCCGCGAGCACAGGTGCTTGTAATCGATTTGGCGCGAAGCGTCCGAGCACCTTTCTCCTAGCAGAACAATGGGACGTTTCCTTTCTTTATGCGCTGCGTAGATAAGTCGTTCGTCACGAGCCCGCGGACTTAAACGATACTCTTGGACGACTTTTTAGACGGGAATTTTCCCCTCGTAGATTCTGATATAGGAAAGTTAGTGTGTGAGAAAGCTCGATAAGTGGATTGGCCATTATTTAACACCGTTTTGGATTTAAGACTTTTAACGTATTTGGGACTGTGGACTAGTGAACTGTTCTATATTTCCTAACACTTCAAGTTTTATTTGATAAGTGAATCAAGATGGAACATAATTAAATTATTGTAGAAAATAGTATATGGTTGATCTTAGTTCTTCATACAATTATTTTGAAAATTTTAATGTAACCGTGATTTCTAGGAAGTATTGAGAATTATATATCAGAACTATACAAGAACAGTATAAGATGATATATATTTATTTTGATATAAATCATGATATAAATTTATCAGATCTGCGTTTAGCAATCCTGTTATGAAGATAAATAATCCAAAAAAAAAAAGATACAGTTACAACTGTATATTCATATTATAGTACAACTCCAGTAACATTCAGTACTTAAACTATACAGAAGAATCTGCAAAAAGTTAATATATTTTTCATACAATGTGATCCATTGATCCATACGACTGTATCGTTGCTGTACTTAGTACAAGATTACATGCGATTACATGATTTTATACTATAACGGAACCCTACAAAATATGTAACTAACATTCAAAAACTACTAAAGTAGATTCTCAACGTACATTTTACATAATAGGTATATCAAACAACATTCTTAAAATATTTATAAAATCACGTACAGGTGCACATTTAGCAGATAACATCGTCAAAATCTCAAGCTATTTTTACTGCTATTATATCATTTCGATTAACCCTTCATAAATTACAGCATTATTATATAATAATCCACTTTTTCCTAAGTACAGATCAATCAAGTTCGACTGTATCGGTGCGTGAGATCGGGACAAAATTACATCTCAAATCGGGTATAATAACGCCCTCGGGGGGGTAAGTAAGTATCCCCTCCTACTCCTCCTCCCACGCATGCGCAGACTTCTTTAAACAATCGTACGTACGTCGTTTTTCATCGGGGCAAAAATAGACGAGATTTATACGTGCGATTTCATCTCCCTACACCAGTGCGGTGCAGTTATCTTACGTCACGTGGGAAGTTGAGTAGCTGGCTCGAGCTAGCGCGGCCAATTTAACGCTGCAGACGCCCGATGAAGCGTGCGTGCGGCGTGCGAGTTTTAACGCTGCGGTAACTTCTGACCGGAAATCATATTTTGCTTATGGGTTTTGTTGTAAAAGGCGATGTTCAAATACCCGTGCGAACGGTTTTGCGGTTGCAAAACGTTAGTTTTAGGAGTATTAAATTGTTTGGTTTGTTTAAGAGCTACTGTAGTTTCTGGTTTTGTTTGATTTATAGTGTAGATACTACAAATGTTTAACAGTCCTTACTTTGTTAACAGTTCTTACATTACTATCGTATATCTGATATGCTAATTTGATGTGTCAAAAACCCTATTGACAGGTTACTGTTACAAACATAGACTTAATATGAATACTATTTCATTATTTTATATCATACAGCACGTCGCAAGATTAAGTTAGATGTGTACTTTTATAAAGACACAATTGGTATAATATCTACGATCAATGTATTCATACATTTACATTGAAAGTTTGAAAATAAAGTTATCATGTAGCTGAGATATAATGAACCTATAAATGTCATAGCATGATCTAAATTACTTAATACAAGACATGAAATATGTTTACAGTTAATACGTTATAATTATATAAACCATCTAGTATCTAATATAAAATATACAAAAACGTATATGTAATATATGTTTTAAATCATATCTATATGTTAACATTTTTCCTTTTATCAATAACTATGATAATACAACATATTTTGATATAACACTGCTTAATTATATCTTTTACATTAAATCATATTAAATATTTTATTTTAGTAAAGAAAAGGTTATAACATAATAATAGCATTAGTAAATACGGTACAAAGTTATAAGAAAAACTGACAATTTCTGAATCAAGCACACTAAGAAAGGGCTATGAGATATTTTTCAAAAATGTAAGCAACGATTCCTAAGATAATATAAAAAAAACAACAGTAAATAAGTGTAATTTAAATCAAACCATCAGTATACTAGGTTAAACATCAACATATCATCACGTATAAGTTTCTCGAACCTTACTTCACATCCTAAAATAATTAATCTTAGCTCAAGATCCGTATCATCCAGCTTACATGCCCTACCGCTTAAAAAACAGTTTACAAAATCTCAAACAACGAACCACCTGGCAGAAACCAGGTTGCTCCCACTTGTCGCGCGCGTTGCAGGCGTGAAAAAGCGCGTCACAAAGAAGAAGGCTGCACTCGTCGGGTTTTATGGGCGCATGTGGCCTCGAACGAGAGCTCGCGTTCGCGCTAAATAGCCCTCGACTCTTGGAACGGGACTCGCTCTGGTGCACGTGCGAGCTGCGCGGCGGGAGATTTGTTTGTTTTTGAAATTAGTATGGGCCTTTGTTGCCGGAATCATTTCGGGGGGGGGGGGGGGGGGGGCTCGTAACGGTTTTGAATTTGGATTGAGTTCTAATTACATCGACGATGTGAAAAATTTTTCTAAATTAACTGTTTTTAATAGAAAGTCTAAATTTTCAATAAATGTAAGATTAGACACCTGAAAAAAGTGAAGCGCAGCATACGCAAAAAGCGCGGTCCATTCAGCTGTCTTAGCTTCGTGTAGGAGTTCGTTTTTTGCTGTTTTATCATGTATACCTCGGGAATTGAGAAATCTTCATTCAACTCGGGGAACAATGATCGTCGTTATCAATAAAAATGTTTATTATCCAACAGACCTGCAAAAGTCATGAGAAAACACCGTAGCTCATTACGAAACCCCCCGAGCCTTTTGATAAATTCTTTACGTGATTAATTTGCGAAAACTCGGTACTCCCCTTATGATAAATGGCTAACTATAAAATCGAATTAGTAAAACTTGGCTCTCCGCATTCCGCAGAATATTAAAATGAAAAAATCCCTGAGAATAGAGCTGAAAGAAACGACGACGGTGTGGGGATCATAGATGATCGCAAATTGTCCGCAATTGGCAGGAAGTCGGCACGGGTCCCCCGCTGCAGGCTGATGATGGCCCTCGCTCGAGGCTTTTCACTGCGTCCATCGCCGCGACTCTATGCAGCGGTCGTGCATTTTTTCCAAAGATTTTCAGGACTGCTTTTGATTGTACCAAAGATTACATTAAATAAGCATGGATAATAGTTGGTTATAGTTTACACCCTTGAGTTTTAATATTTAAAACAGTTGAGTTTGAATTCCCGCCAAAATGGATGACATGTGACGTCATTTTAATAGTCACGTGTCTCCGAATTTTCTAGCTTAGTCGATAGAATCAAGTTGTGCATAGCATAAAAG
Organism: Encarsia formosa; assembly: GCA_038277355.1. Classification (NCBI taxonomy): domain Eukaryota; kingdom Metazoa; phylum Arthropoda; class Insecta; order Hymenoptera; family Aphelinidae; genus Encarsia; species Encarsia formosa. Next base: position 21,307,375 of record CM076188.1, on the reverse strand, counting down.
CAAAAATTTCAATGTTAAGTACAGCTGCAAGGTTTAACTCGACTGTTTTAGAGTAATTTAATCAGCAATTGTTATAAATCGTTGTGTCATGTGACTATGTTATGTTATGATGTCAAATGTTTTGGCGGGAAATTAAAATATAAAATTTGAAAAAACTATGTTTACTGGCTGTCACCAACTTTTAAAATTCTAAAGTGCGTTCTAAAATTTAAAATTAACTGCTGGTTTTACAAGTAATTTTTCTTTAATTTTCAGTCGGTATAGCTATAATTTCAGAAATAAAAACGCTCAGTTAATGATTTCAGCAAATCTAATTAATTGCAGAAAAATATTTTATAACTTTGTGACAGAAATTACGTAGCCCAACATTAAGGTATATCTACAATAAGCATTGATGAGCTCAATTTAATTATGTCTACAATAAAACTAATTTCACATTACTTTTATTCTGAGAATTTTAATTTTTAAAAAAGCATTAAACCTTAGAGTTTGCATAAAATACAACATAAAACACCCATCAAATCTAATTGCAGTCTAACAGTTCACTTTTGCGGAAAAAAAAACAAAACAAAACACAAAGCTATCACATAATTCCGGGGTTAAATGATGTGTGAAAATTCATAATCCTTTTGTCTCTTCGTTCTTTTTTCTCTGCGGCGGCAGCAGGCTTCAATTCAGTTATTCACTGCTCTAGCTCCCCTTTCTTCCTTCTTCAATGGGCAATTCTTATTCCGAGCTGCATCACAATTGAACATTCCTGCGAATGTTGTTTACAGTTAAAGGGACGACGACACGAAAACACACTAAAACACACATCACGCGACGCAAAGCTGATATGGTTTTTAATGTTCTGCGCGTATGTAAATCACTCGCGCTTGACAGGAATTTTCAAACGCTCTTCTACGCGTCAAAGATAAAGTTAAAGTGTTGGAAAAACATTTTACTTTTTACAGTAACAGTTTCGAAGTGGCTGTGGATTGGGGGAAAAACAAGTTTTAAAAGTTGTTATAATTTTGATCAGTTATAACTGTTTTATTTTAATTTTATTATTAATATTAAATAATAAACTAAAAAATTTATGCACGATTATTAGATATAACTAGGAAAATATGTTTACTGATGTGAAATATATGACATACCAATTAATTTTTTTATGTAAAAATCCAAATACTATCCTGTCGAATCTAGAAAGAATTAAAGTTTAAAATATATGAATTAAAAATTTCACAAAAAAAAATACTTTAAATATAAAATTTTAATTTTGAAACTATATTAAACTATATCTTGTACACTAAGTAACTGTAATAAATTCTGTAGATATTTTTTAGTAAATCTCAGAAATTTTAGACATTAATACTGTCCATGAAAAAATTAAAAGAGTAGTCTTTCAAAATTTATTATATGCTGCATACATTTTTTTCAAATTTAAAATATTTATTAAATTCATTTTATATTAATTTATTAAATAAAATATTTATCTTTATTTTAAACAAATTTAAAAAAACATCAAATGATTCAAAATATTTTCTCTCAAAAAGTACTAAAAATTCAAGATAAAAGAAAAAAGAAACAAATTTACAGTAAAAGCATAATTTACTCGTCGCGGCAAGTCTCAAGGAAACCGTATCTCGGCATCTTTATCAAAAGACAAATTACAACGTTGCATAAATATGATAAAAAAAAAACGGCAGCCTGGGTAGTAGCTCCAGGCTTTGGAAACTCGGCTAAACAGCTCCCCCCAATACCGGTACGCAAATTCACCTTAGCTCGATTATCAAACAATTCTATCTCCCGTCAGCAAATCATGCTGCTCTTCCTCCCAAGGCCCGTGTATTTTATTTATAGATCCGCAGCATTTCCCACACGCGCTGGAACAATGGCGAGCTTGATTCGCGGGTAATTAGAAAAAAAAAAAAAAAATGGGAGTAGGAAAAGGGTTACGTAAATTTTAATTTTACCAACGTCGTCACAAAGACTCGCTGAAATAGGAGCTTTTGCCCCGAGGATGTCGCGGTTCGAGATTTCGGACTGCGGTTTTAGCGGTCGCTGTAAGCCGACACCTTTTTTAACCTCTTTCTTACCGAGGAGACGTCCAAAAGTTTGAGGACGGTGAGAAGAAAGTGGACGCGGAAATTTTTCGAAGAAGTAATTTCATTGTGCACTTTAAGATGTTAAATAAAAGTCAACCGAGGATTTTTTTTTGGAAAAAGTAATTAGGAATTTTGGCGAATGTAGTACGGGTTAACTCGAAATTTCACTTACAACCAGCGAACTACTTTTAGACAGGTTGAGGTCTGGAATATTAAATTTAGTTTTTGGAATAAAAAAGTGGTCTTTTGAAAAAGAAATTTAATAAACAACCTCAAACTGCACAAGTCAGCTCCGTATTTTTTTTCTCAAATAACTTTCTGGCACACCGAAACCAGTTGTAAAGTTATTGAAGAATCATATATTGGCAAATTATGAATATATATTACACTTAAGTCATTCACTACCAAAAAAATATGATCAATTGAAGTTCTCGTTTGACTAGTTTGCAGCTTCGAGGTTATGTACCAGAGCTAGTCAAGTTCAAGACTATACAAAAATTATTATACCAAATTTCTTCAAATTGTTTGTTTAAATTAATTTTTTAATCTTCCAATGACTTCTGAAATTCTTTTATACCAAAAAAAATTGACTATTATATCAAAACACTTTTTTATTAACGTCTAATTCATCATTGAATACCACAGTTTTGGAGGTTATGCACTACTACAAACTTTCTAGAAGGCTAGTTTTTGTAGTTTCAAGCGATGCATTCTTCGATAGCTAAGCTATTATAAGTGTTTAATTTTTATAAAAATTCTCTAATAAAGTAAGACAAACTGTCTGGTGGCCATACTCGTTATGAAAATAATGCAACCTTTAACGATTTACAACTTTTAAACTAAATGATCAATCATGATCAGCCTTCACAAAAATATTTATAATATCTACTCAACACCTCCAAAAATTTTGAACTCTTGCCATGCATTTGTTAGAAAACCACCTTAATCTTTTGATCCAGTAGGCTTACTTCGGCATCTCCACGCTCGCCAGCTTATAATCCTCTTTGAAATCAGTGGGTTAGGATAAAAAAGCGACGTTCACGAGCCCCGTCGTACTTTGAATTTTTCCGTTAAAATTCCATCACAAGCGGCACAAAAGTTTTAAGTATTATTTTTCCCATGAGATGAAGATACGAGCGCTTCAGAAGTTACACAAGGGACCCGAAAAAAACCCGAGATGGTTTGCTCTGACAATGTTTACATTTCAAAACATGGAAGAAACGGTTGAGTTTGATAAAGACACTGAGTTATTACTTTTTATTTTTAAACAGTTTTTAAAATTCACTGTTTTCAGGAAAAAAAAAAAGATGTTTTTGTGTAATTATAGAGAATCAGTTTTAATAGAGAGGAACAAGTTTTCCGGTGCATTAAGAATGAACCAACTTTCTTCTTTCATTGTAATTGTTCTTCAAACCTCATTATTTTTACTATAGTTGTGCAACAATGAATTGATTTTTTTTAAAGTTTAATTAATTTATTAAGATTCAATTAGAAATTTTAATGATCATGTTAAATATCTTTGTGTAATCCGAGATTCTTTTCCTCGTCAGCACTTTGCTTGAAATCACTTGCCTTTTCATATTTTCTTTAATAATGATTGATCATCACTTTCATCTTCTTCTTCATGTTTCACATTATACATACACCACGCTTACTTTGATCGCACATCACTTTATCAGATAACTACAAAATTGATTTTAATTTGAAAAAAAATCGTACCAAGATAGTAAAATAATAGAAAATTAATTTTATAAGGTTCGAGGAAAATAATTTTTCTAGTGATTTAACTATTTTTTGTTGTTTGATTTTGAAAAAACTATGCTTTTAAACACAATTCGTTTATTATAAATTAATTATGGATTACTATTTATTAAAAAATTTATTAATTATTATGTATAAGCTGGTTGTTTATGTTTATTTAGAACGTAGTTACTAATAATTTAATTAATTAATTTTATTTTTTACAATTTTCTGCTAATTAAAAAAAGTATTTAAAACTGAATTACATGAGGGCTTAGTATAATTAAGAATATTTAATTTTCACAAATAATAAAAAAAATCCAATAATAATTAAAAATAATTATGCTAAAATATCATTCAAGCATATACAAAATTTTTCATTATTTTCATTGACAATTCCGCTAAATATTTTTGTGATCTAGCATACAAAAAATTTTCAATTCTTCAAATGTAAAGAAAGAAAAAAAAAAGTCAAAAGAATTTTCCATCGCCCAAAAAAAAGACTTCCGAAGTTCAATCCTTTCTCTCGGATCCAGAAACAGTCCGGGTTCTGGGTAGCGTCATAAAAGCCGGAGTCGTAAACCCTGGCACGTCTTAATTCAAAAAAAGAAGGAAGGCGCGTGCGCCCGATACCGGGACCGAGATAAGCGGGACACATTAAAAATTCTCTGCCCTTGCAGCCTGCACGTGGGAGTAGCAAGAGCAACAGCAGCAGCTCGTCCCTTTGAGCCAGAGCCGACTGTGCTTAGGAGTACCGTTAGAGGACCCCCGAGTGAATGCTACCGCGAGATTATGAATTAGAAAACTCGATGCTGCTGCTGCGACTGCTTTGCTTCAGAAAAATCCCAACGCCTGAGCTGTAAGATCTGGTTTTTGGTTTGGAATGATATTGATTTGTTTGTAAGTGAATTTTTAGAGGAGTGAAGGATTGTTTTGAATCTCAATTATAGGATGTTTCGCTAGCTTTCTTGGCTGGCTTCGCACGGAGTATTTTATTAAAATGAGGAACAGATATAAATGTCGTGATTTACTTTCAATTTTATTAAAAAAAAAAAAAAAAAATAGACATATAAATAAGTAAACTTCAAAATTATATAATAACAAAAAAGTTAGACTGATGCTTCAAGATAATTGAAAAAATATAAGAATGATGAAAAATTAAATTTTAGAATAATAAAAAGCTGAAATAAAATAATATAAATTATCAAAATTATGATAATAAATAAAACAAATAATAGAAAAATAAAAAAAGTTTAAAACCACAACGTAAAATTAACAGAATTACAGTGTAACAAGCTTAGAATGAAGATAAAATGAAAAAAAAATATGCTAAAACTTAAAAAATAAACCATATAAAATGAAATATTGCATGATAATAAAAATACAAACTCAGAATTAAGACTGACAAGAATTTCGAAAGTTGAAACGACGATAAAACCATTACATCAAACCAAATCGGAAAAAAAGCCAATAATCAAACATTAAAAAAAAAAACCTCGCGGAAACTCGAATAAAAAACTCAAACCGTGGAAAAGCACTTTAACAGTAAACATCATTACTCTCTCTCGTCGGGGGTATTAGAAAACCGATGGAATTCTCAGCACAATGAGAGTAAAAAAAATCCCGGAGTGTAATTTTCCAAGGTAAAAATCAACCCCGCGGAAGAAGGCCTGCAAACTTCACGGAGTAAAAAAGGCAAGCCGAAGGGGGGGGGGGATCTATAGCTCGGAGGGAGAGACTTTTCTTCTTCGTAGCAGAGCGCGTGGAACAGTCGAGCCGCGCGGACGTGCCGCAGTGACAGTGTGTTTAGTGTGTTTGTGATCTCAGTGATGCTTCGAGTCTGAGTGCCCGGATTTCTAGTGTCGTTTATTGTTACTGGTAATTCTATGGATTTTATTTGGATGTCTGAATGGAGAGTATTTTTTATGGGGGACCGTTGATATTCATGGTTTTTGAGACTATAAAATTTTTGAGTTAGATTTTAGTATGTCTAACTATGTACTGTACATTAAACAGAATTAATTTTTTTATATAGTTTAATGTTCTTAATAGTGTATTGTATAGTATTACAATGAATAGAAGTATACATACTATACAAAATAGACATGATATATCATGTTTATATACACTACACTATAGAATAAAAAAACGCTATAGTTATATCATAGATTGTTATACAGAACTCAATATAGTTAAAAAATATGAAACATCATTGTATAATTAACTTTAAACTATACAAAATAGACATTTTATATATCATGTTTGTGTATAGTTCAACATAGAATTCAAAAAACTATAGTTATACCCATGTACATTGTACAATGTAGTTAAAAAATATAAAATATTTATCTATAATTAACTGTTATACAGTTATACAGTATAAAATATCGTAAGAAACAATAAAATATCATTCTAAAATTAACGGCTATTTTACAATAAAATAAAAGTACAGCATGAAAAGTAAAAAACTATACTTATGTTACCTACACAGTAAAATTATATATCTGAACTTTTTGTTATTAAACACAGTACAGTATAACTGTTTACCGTACTGTATACACAATACAGTACAGAACTAGTATATCGAGTTTTAGAAATCATGGTAGATTTCGTTGCTGCAGGTGTATCGTGGATTAAAATTTTTTTACCTCGAGTTTCAGTGCCTCTTCTTTTTTTTCGAAAGTCAAATAGAAAAAATACAAACGCGGCGAGTTGGTTGAGTAAAGAATGGACAACCGAGCATTAAAGGCGACGCAAAAAGAATACCGTTTCAGAGAAGTTGTACGGCCGATGGGGTTAAGGTACCAATTAGAAAGACGACTTGTTAAAATCTACAATTTGCGCCGCGAAGTTTTTAAAAACTATTCTCTTTGACGCGAAAAAAAGGTTTGAGACGTGCTTAGGAACGGTTTTGATAGTTCGGAATCTAACTCGTGTGTCGTTGTTTACGTGGAATGTGCGGGCGAAAATATTTTGAAAAATCAATAAACACCGGGTTTTATGGTTCGAGCGGTGTTTACGTTTGGGTGTGTGGTACCAGTTGAGTGTCTATTAACGAAATTTTTTACTTGGGGCTGCTTTCGTAAACTTAAATCCGTGAATCTATAAAGTCAATTCACAAAATATTAGTTAGTGTTTATTTTTAATGAACATTACATGTTACAATACACATTAATAGGTACTAAAATTAAAAACTTTTGAGTAATTAAATTTGATACAGTATTGCTTTCTTTTCATACAGAAAATATTAATGAATATTTTAATAAATGAGACATGCTGTATTAATCATTAATGAACGATGCAGCATATCATACATTAAAAAATAACTAAAATTTTTTTTTTTTTTTAATTCAACGAACAATGCAGCACATCATACATTAAAAATTAACTAAAATTGAATGTTTTTTTTAAACTCAATATAACTTTTTATTTCACGCAGCTTTTTGTGTTTATTATTTGTAACGTAAGCAGTTAATCACAAAAAATTATATATTTGTTAATTTATTTTTGTTTAAATAAACATAGCTAACCAGTACCTCAGACATTAAAATACCTTCTCAAATTTTAAAGTGCATTGAAAAAAAAAAAAAAAAAAAAAAACCCTAATCATCTCATTATTAAAATAACCCTGATAATAAGGCTAACTCGCCATCGACCCGAATACGGAGACAGACAGAAAAAAGAAGAGAAGAAAAAAAGTAAAGTAAAGATCGTGGTACGTTTGGGTGTCCGTTTAATAAATTCAAACATATTAATCCGGCGTCGTACCGCATCTAAAATTAGGTTTGTTTTTCGCTCTCATTAAAAACCCAGTTAATTCACCAATTGTGGGATTACTTGATTAACCGCTTCCTGGCCGTACGCGTGCCGAACGACAGAGAGAAATGTTGTCATGCTAGCGTGGGCGCATCTTGATGGTTTATTGAATTTTGAAGATTTTATTTTGATTTACGGGATCCGATTGTTCGAATTGAAATGACGCGACCGAGGGTTTGGTCTTTTTGTTACCGGGGGGGGGGGGGGGGGGACTTTGTCAAATGACTTAATCTACTTTCTCTGGAATTTTTTTAAACATTATATAAAGCTCCTACTGCTTGCGCTTTCTATGGTAATTCAAAAAAATAGACTTGCTGATATCGTTAAAGTTTTTTTTTTGAATTTTTACTTTTATCTGATGTTTAATTTGACTTTCGATAATGACGTTTTTTTGGGATTGTTGTATCAGGTGTGTGACTTAATTACATTCTGAGACTTGTAAAAAAATTATATTGAAGTTTTTGACTGTATTGAATTCAAGCATGAGGAGTTTTTTTTTAACAGATTCAGAAGATAAAAGTTTATGAAATTTATGCATGAAGAAAGTAGTTTTTTTGTTAAAAATGAAAATATAAAATAGATATTATTCTTGGAATTGGTGTTGGATTCCTAGAATTTATATAAAACTTAAAAAATCAAAAAAAAATTTTTTCAATTAATAAAATAATCCCTCATTCTGCATACAAAAAAGTCTATAGATGAAGTATTTTTCATTAGATATGAATTAAACTGTAAAATGGTGAAAATTCTTGGAATTGGAGTTTGATTCCAAGAATTTATGTAAAACTTAAAATATTGTTTATGAGAAACAGATTTCATAAAATAGTCTGAAAAAATAATTTTACAGTATCTAATAAAAATACTTTCTAGTCTACATATTATAAAGCGCATGTAAACTTTCTCTCAAATCCAACTAATTAAATAAACAAACATTTTTACAAATAATAATTGGTTCTTTTTTTTTTTGTTACAGTGAACACCGATAAACTCGGGAGGTAAAAGTCATCGTCTTCGGCTAAAGGCCAAAAGCACACGTACACACACAGGATGGGACGTACCGGGTACACGTGCATAAGGCACGTCTTCTGCACGCTCAACGTAATCATTTGGGTCAGTAGGCACCTTTTGTTTATGCTTGATTCCCCCGGTGATCGAAAGTTTTCCTCATTATTTCGTTATTAGGGTGGATGGATTTTAAATATAAATAAGTAGGTGGATATCGCGATTCTTTTTTTTTTTTGAGAAAGTCAATTGTGATGCTTTTAGAAAGTGGGTAAAAAATTTTTTGGGAGGAAGGAGGAAAGTTTGAGGAAAGGTTCGGCATGAATTATTTATTTTTGTGCTGTTGGAGGTGATGAAAAAAATTCAGCGATCGAACTATGCTTGACCTGCTCGTAAATCCAGGGCTGCCAATGCAAAGCCTTCTTGGAATGTAAAAATGATTGGTGCACAAAGCATTGACTTTGTGTAGCAGGTGCAGAAATTTGGTTTTTTAATTTTTAGATTCTTACAGAAATTTTTACATTCTTGTATTTTCTTATTTTTTATTTTTAGAGATTCTTATAGATATTTTCACATTTTTGTATTTTTTTTATTCATTGTTGTGCTAGTCTTGTACAAGTATTTTTATATCAATTCTTACTGATATGATTTTTCATGTGTATTTCAATGTTAATCTCTATTATAAATTTTTACGTGTATTTTTAGGTACATTACCACGTGATTAACAGGTAAAATTACTTATTAATGTGTGCTTTCATACCCTGCTAGAAATTTCACCAGAATTCCGCCAGAAGGCGAGAAAAATTTGCTTGGATCTGCCCAGATCTGCCCAAAATCTGCTGAAATTTTTCACTCATTTCTAGCAGGGTATGAAATTGTACATTCATGAAGACTTACACATGGATTTACATGTGGACTTAACTATAAATTTGAAAAAGTGGTTTTTCATGTGTAGAATCAAGTAGTCTTTAACATGAATTTTCCTCAGGATTTTTCTACATGTAAATTTGAACATTGATCTCTATGAGGGTTTCTATAAAAATATTTACGTGGACTTCAACCTCCACATCGATTTTAAAAGTAAATTTTCTCATTTTACTATTCAAATACGTAAACATCACGAATACTTTTCTACAGTTCCGTACCAATTTACTCATATCAAACCCCAGTATTTTTTTGTTCACTCCACATCGCGAATTTTTCATCCCCCCGAACTTTCTCCAAAACTCCAGTCGGCTAATTACCCGCGGTATAAATAAACACTTTCGATATACACGGTACGAACGCGGAAGGGGCTTTAAAACACAGGTTAAACAAGCGGTTCCCCCTAATCGAACCATCTGCGGGTAATGGACCACGACTCGTACTCATGCAAATGGGAAAGTGTGCACGGATTCAAAGACGATGCATGCTTTATTGGGGGTTTCTAAAAGTCTGAATGTCGGAGTTGAGATGTTACGGATTTATGTCAATCGACGGTTGTTGATATATGCAGTGGGCGACCTGGTATCAAAAGTAGAACGGATTTTTAAGAAGTTGGTCCATTCAAACGAAATATTGGGATGATGTGGGTAGTAAAAGAGTTCAGTCGATACTTTTGGTTTACTATTAGAGAGAAGCAATTGAAAACAGTTTTAAGTTAAGATTTTTGAAGCTTGCATTTTAAATTTTTAGTACCCTAGAAAATCAGCGTTTCAATTTAAAAATTTCAAAGAGAAAATTGATTGAGCGTTTTTACCGATTGGCACTCTCGAATAATTTTTTACTATAAATCACACTGATTCGTTTGAATAATAAAAAATCTTACAAGCTTTTATTTCCATTTCATTCTTACTGCGTCTTTCTTATGGGTTCATAATGGGTTAATCAATCATACTTGTACCAAATGATCCATCATCGCTGAGAAAAAAAAAAAAATGAACCTTTTTCTAGCGGCTGCGCACTTTCCCTCGTAAGCTGTGAAAAATCAAAAGTTGGTGCATGCATACACTTTCCCGCCGGCGCTTCTTTGACCTCTCTTTCGCTCCCCCTGTAACTTTTACCTTCGCCATTTCCTCGTTGTTTAATAACTCGTCGGCTGTCAGCAAGACTATTATAAATATTTTTGGTTGTTTCGATTCATTAGGTAGTAGATCGAAATATAATTGGGTTTTAAAAATTCTCTTAAGTATTGGGTGTCGGATCAGCTACAATTTTTTCGTTTTCAGAAAAATATGTAATAACTATAAATCAATTTTTCATCTCTACAATTATTTAAGATTTTCTTTGATTTTTAACCATTACCTCTTTAGTCATTTAATATTAACTTAAAAATATTTGGAAACTCTTTTTTATGAAAAATATCATTATTTACACAATTTTAAGTTATACACTTAGTAATGACTGTAAGAGGCGGTCAGACATATATACATACTCACAATGTAAATCGGTTCAAGATTCAAAAAATTATTCCTCCGTCAAAAGCATAATTTCTGAAAAGTCATCGCTATAAAACAACCACCTCGAATTACGTAACTTCGACCCTTTTTTTTATTGTCTGCCTCCTTCGAGTTCTCGAAGCGTGATGCCGTTTGCACAAGTAACTTCGCTCTCTCGAAAAATTAAACAATCGAAGCCCGCCCATTGTGATCATCATCCCTGGAGTGGATAGATAGAGAGAGAAAAAAAGTCCTCGCTAACGAGGTGACTTTATGCAACTGGTAGCAGGTGTGTTAACGATACTACACGCATGTAATTCAATGAGCGAGAAACTAGACACTACACGCGGCTACGCTAAATAGAGTCGTGGGTGCTCCTGCTAATACGACGTTTCTAATGTTACCTGCAATACTTGTAATGGACATTTTTTTTTTTTTTGTGCATACGAGAGTTTTTAGTTTGGTTCATTGTTGAGTAAAGACACCTTTTTTAGAGGATGGAAGGATTTAGATGGCAATTTGAAGGGACTTTGAAAAGTCTTAAATTTGACCTTAAATTTAAGCATTTACAAAAAGGTCACGTTTTCAATTGTACGTAGACATTCGTAAAAATTTTGACCTACCTACTACTAAAAACAGAAAGGAAAAACTCTACAAAACCAGATCTGAAATAAAATTTCTCTAACTTTCAAAGAAAAGCTTAAACTATTTCTGATGGTAAACTAGCATTAAAGAAGTTTTTGGTTTACTCTCAAAATTATATACAAAAATATTCATTTTAAATTTTCCAATCCAAAAAAATCTGAAGTTAGTTCAGATAACTCAAAAATATTATTTGTTTCTCGAATTTAAAACTTTTAAGCCGCCATAAAATTTTCTTAGATCAGTCTAGAAAAATAACAGATTGAAACAATTTTTCACACTATTACATAAATCTTGTTTCTTATACACATACATATTCAAAGAGGATCCAAAATAAAATTTACGTAAGCTAATCTGTAAAGACGAAATTTTTCAAAAAAGCCCAAAAAATAGTATTACGTATAAACACAATGCACAATGGCCCTAGAAAATTGAATCGAACTCCAAAGTACGAATCCAAACTCATTAGGTTCGAGCGTGCACGCCTCTTTCGGATAACAACCAGTTTCTCGGTTTCGTGGCTGGGTGAGGGACTTAATTAGACACCGGGCGTATCGCGAAAATTTCCCATCCTCGCAGTTTACCGAGGCGCGATCCCGGACGAATTTTCAGGTACTCGTTATTAGGTACAAAAGTGAATTTTAACTTGTTTTGTAAAGACATAAAAAAATTATTTTTTTATAAAGTAGATAGATATTTGTTATTGTCAATAATTATTTTTGAAGCACACATGATCAACTGGTATTCTTATATTTAAATCTGCTGATGGATCTATATAAAATACGTTTATAAACTAATGCAGAATAGTGCATATCGAAGTACAAAAATGTGAAAATATACCTGAACGTAGGCCGTGGTAATGTTAAATTAATTGAAATTGAAAAAAAAAAAAATAATAAAATAAATTAATGAGAACATGAAGTAATAAAGTATATTAAAAATAAAATGTTACTAAATCCAAAATGATTTATCCAAGCTTATCCCGGTTTTTCTCGATTTTTATTCTGTTATTTTTCTGAAAAATAAGTAAAAAAAATTTTAAATAATTCATAAAAATTCAGATTAAATGGGATAAACTAGATTAATTTTGGATATTTAGTTTAAATTTATCTTAGTTTATCTCAATTTATAGGGATAAATTGGATGTATCCTGGTTTGTCCAAATTCATTCCGATTGTACCCAGTTATTTTTCTGGAAAATATATTGAAAAAATTAAAATAAATTTATTCAAATTAAGATAAACTCTGGTAAACCAGGAAAACTTGGATGAATCGGGATAAACCAGGATAAACTGGAACAATTTCGGATAATTTTGAGATATTTCTATGACCAGCCTTTCGTTTTTGAAAAATTTATTTCAAAATTATCTCAGTTTATCTCGTTAATTTATAAAATTACCCAATCCCTTGACATTTCAGTCCTGTCAAACATACAATTTTTTTCCTTGTCACAATACCTAATTCTGCAATCCCATTCCCCATGTAAAATTTTTTTCTTCTGCTCGTCCTCTCAATCAAGAACACACCCAAAAACATAACTCCCGAATGTCGATAGCACACCCACGGGTATAATTAGCCGTCCACCTGCAGTCACGCTCGCTTGCAGTCATCACCCAAGTAATCTTTCCACGTGCACCGCGACCGCAGTTTTCTCCGGGAAAGTACGTCTGAATTTTTCACGGGGAAATTGGAGCTCGCGCCGCGTGTGGTTTTATTAATCCAACGCTACATTAGCTATCCGATTGCGGATGCTGGCCGTTTTGTTTTTTAATTAAACGGGTACACGGCTTTTGATTGTTATCTGTTGTTAGGGACTTTCACAGGGATTATTAAGCTGCTTTTTTTTTTTTTTTTATTAATTTTTGGTGTTGTTTTATGGCACGTAAATGACAATCTTGGAGATTGGTTGTTGGTAGTGATGAAAATTTTTATGTGGGACTTTCACTTCAAACGAGTCGTAATATTTGAGTAAGACACTAGTGTGTATGAGTTATTATTTGTTTGTTGGATATGACTGTTTGTAGATTTTTAAAGTTGTTAACAAAAAATAATTTGTTCAAAATATTGTAGTTGTATAAAGTTCCTAAAAATAAAAAGCAAACAAATTTTCATTCGAAAAAATATTAGTATCCAAATTATAGTACAAATGAGCATTTTGCAATCAACTATAGATGTAAAACTAAATATACCATAGAATACTAAAAATTCCTTAGTAATATATTATTTTAAATCAAAATTACTTGATAAAAAAATTTTAAAATGAAAAATTGAGTGACTGAGCAATTCAGAATTATTGATGATTCTTTTTGACTCTCTAGACTAATTTAAAGTGTTTAAAATTATTTTTTTTTCGATTTTCATTTCGATTTTTACACAAAGTTAAGATGATGTTTGATTGATCTTATTGATTTCCATATGTACCTTTTTTGGTGATTCTGAAAGTCATAGCTTCTAATTTGAAACTTTCTCAATCACATATATAGATCACTACAATCAATCAAATACCAACTTAATTCCGAATGGTAAATCTACAAAAATCCAATTATTATTAGTGACAAAAGGTTATTCAAAAAATCTCCCCAACCCCCCAATTAAAACTGTCGATCACCGCTAATCCACAACTCTCGGGGTGCAAAAAAAGTAAAAAGAAAAAAGGTGGCCAATAAGTTTTCCAATATCCGCGGAAGTAGGACGTCCGTTCACTTGCCACCACCACCACTACTACTCGCATGACTCGCGGGCAGAACCGCTAGCCAAACTAAAATATCTGCGTTTATAACTCCAGCTGTGCGCCTGCGGGATCATAGGCGTGGGTCTCTGGCTGCGCTTGGGCTTCCCTTACGAGTACGGGACCCTCCTGCCCCAGCACACGTACGCGTCCCTGGACATCCTCGTACTCGCCACCGGAGCCGTGACCTTCGTCGTTGCCTTCTTTGGATGCTGCGGGGCTTGGTTCCAGTCCAGGTTCCTACTGATAACCGTAAGTTTTAAGTATTTCTCTTTTTAAACTAGTAATTTTTTGGCGATTCTTTGAATTACAAAAAATTAGTTGGTAATCGTCAGATTCTAAATATTTTTGTTAAAAATTAGTATATAATATGGCAGATTTGAGCTACAGATTAAATGATTAAAAATTTTTAATTTAAAGGCAATCAATATTACAATATGCTTCTTCTTCTATTACAAAAAAATTTAAAGTAAGATCAAAACTTGCCAAATAAAAGATAATAATAAAGTATTTAAACTTTAAAAAAGATTTGAGGCCCGATTCAAAAAAGATCTGATTTAGTTGTATCATAATTTAAAATGGATATTATTTACTCGCATTTGAATTTGATTTCAAAAGTTTGTTCATAGATCTATAGATATGTAATTAATATTTAGTACATATCGATCTTCGAAAGTATATCACATGTAGTAAATTATTCAAGGCTTAAATTATATTTTGTATTGAAACATCCATTAACATGTTTTACGAAATAAATATTTGATGTCTTTCATGGTTGAATCAATATTCGGTGGAAAATCGATACTATAAAATATTACAATGAAATATTATTATTATCAATATTACTAAACTATTATAAAACTGTACTAAATTTTCTAAAGAATTTTTATAAATAATTGAAATTTTTGTCGCTTTAACACAAAACTCTAAAAGCAAAATTTAATAAAAATTAAAAAAAACGACTTGAACTAACTTTGAATAATTTGATTAAAAGTACTTCAGTCTGGTGATACTGCTGTTTCTGGCTGAATTCCTGTTCGGTGCAGTGGTATTCATATTCCAAGATCAAATTAGGGACAACATTAAGATACAATTGCAGCATGGAATCAAGGACCATTACACAGATAAGGACGTCCACGAGAGTGGTACTTTCGCAAATGTCTGGGATAATATTCAAAGCGAGGTGAGACTAATCGTTAAAAAACAGCAGCTCTCGAGAGCCTTCTTCTTCTTCTGCTCTAAAGCAAGTGTTATTGCAAATCCAAGTGCGTAATTTTTTTACTGCCGGCAGTTACCCAGTTTAGAGCTTTGAATCACAACTTTGATGCCTCGTGATTTTAAAGATGCTTGCTGTGATTCTTTTTAAAACAAATTTCATTAAAATGTGCTGAACGTTGAATAAATATAAAATTTTGGACCAATGATAAATTTAGCAAAAATTAGTCAAACATTAGCTAACATTGTCAATCTTTATCAAACTACAACAGTCTTTGCCTAACTTTATAACAAATAGTCAAGAATTTCCAAAATTTGGCAATGTTTGGGAAAGTTAGTTATTGATACTCAAAGATTTGTAAAATTGTGCAAAGTTAGACACTGTTTGACAACAAATAATTCGAATGCTTATAAACTTTGCTATAGTGACCAAAATTTTTAGTATTGGTAAATCTTGCTAAACATTAATTGACTTAGCTAATGTTGGTCATGACTTTGAGAAATCTTACCGAACTTAACTGATTCATTCCAATTTTCCAAACTTTTCAAATTTGGACAAATTTCGAATTTAATAAGACTCGGAACGATCAAAATCCGTCCATATTAGTTACAATAAAAACAAAATTAATAATAAATTCGACATTCGAAGCCCTCGCCCTACAAACCAGATAGTCAGTCAAGCCTCTCACCGTCAAAAAAAAAATCGTATCGCTGGCGTGGCAAGGATGCTGTACTTTCACTCCGTTATATACCATTGTTCGATCAATCGTCGGTGCAAAAACAAAAATACAAAAAAAAAAAAAAAAAAAAAAAAAAGAGAGAAATAATACCATTACCCGGCCGAAAATACGGTATCCCGACATCGTTTCAAAGCCGATCGAAGAGCTATAAGAACAAGCCAGCAAAGCCGGAGACTTCGATGCTATCGCTTTAATTTTATCGCCCCGTCACGAGACTTTTAAACTATATCCTGGCTTCCTTCCTCGGCTCACTACCGGGTGGGGTTTTTGTGGGGATAGCTGACGATTTGGATTTGCAATATCACTTATTATGAGTTTATTTATTTATTTTGTTTTAAAGTATGAAATATTTGATGTATGAGGCTTTTTCATAGCAGACGATTTTTGCAACTCACTATTTCATGGTAAAAAAAAATTTATGATTATAAAAAAACACTTTCCAATTCAATTTAAAAAATCACAAAAATCTAAACAATTGAAAAGTCATAATTCGTACTTACCTTTTCTAGCTTGGGGTATAATTCGTAAAGTATAAGATTTTTTTATCAGCTTTTGAGTAAAAATAACCCGAATTTCTCTATGACAAAGTTGTCAGAATTATAGAATGATCAATAGGTTTTGAAAATAGCTTGTACAAACAGTTAAAAAATTCATAGAAAACTTAATTAAACAACAAAATATCATTTTGGGTACACCACGAGAAAAACAAGTCTTGTGCTACGAAAAATCCTTATATGTTATAAATATCAAAGTAAAAAATCATTAGGTATCAATAATATTTAAATCATGATTTATAATAAATAATTTTTAAATATTGTTAGAACAAATTAGTCAAGTCTTATAAGTTTTGATCTAAGACATTGGATAATGTAGTAAAAAGTTGCCAATTATTAATGCATTTTTATTTTAGAAAAAATAGAAAAAAAAAATAGATCTTTCAGGGAATAAATACAATACATCTCAATAGAAAATAAGATACCCACAAGTCTCTAAATCTCCAAAAATACCTCTTGAAATTTACAGTTCCATTGTTGCGGCGTCGACAATTACTTCGACTGGTACGACATCAAGGCCTGGCCCCAGCAGGAGCGAGTCCCCGACTCGTGCTGCAAAATCCGGGAGCGATACTGCGGCAACACCAACAACACCTACGGTGCATCCAGTACCCAGGACGGCTGGTGGCAGGACGGCTGTCTGCGGGCCTTCTACAACTGGCTAACCCACCGGCTCCACATCCTGGGCACCGCCTGCCTTATCGTCGCCACCGTCCAGCTCTTCGGTCTCATATCCAGCATGATACTCTTCTGCACGGTCAGGCACAAGCGATCAACCCACACCTACAAAAGCTACGACACCACGGCCACCTAAAAACCCATAACTCGATCAATCAATCAATCATGCATTTTTATAAAAAAAAAAAAAAGAAAAAATTTTATTGAACAAATATACACTAAAAACGACAAAAAATTCTAGATAGTAGTAGTTGATAGGTGTGTGTCTGCGGGTACAGTATAAATGTCATTGATTCGCAGCTCTTCGAACGTCGCAGCAAGCGAGGGGACGTTAAGCTCTGCCGGTTCTGGATTGTCAGGGACGCCTATTGACAATGCATACTTTAAGGGGGTGGAGAGTACCAACTACACGGGACTACACTGTTACCACCACGACGCTTTTTTGTTCGTTTTTAAAACCAAGTACCACAAGTTTGATATGTATTGAGATGCTGCTTTTGGAATGCGCTTTTTTTTTTAAATTTGTTGTTTGGAAGGGTTTCTGACTTACCGACCGAGAGACCTTTTTTTTTTTTTTTTAAAGAGGGTCGGTAATGCAGGAATCTATGAATCTCACATTCCTTATGTTACTGTTTTTAAATTGTGAAATTCTTTTACGACAGCACAACAGCCAAAAACGAGATACTATCGAAAGAAAATTTGTATTTTATAGAAAGCATGAATGATAATTTTAAATATGATTTTTTTTTTTTTTTTTTTAATATTAAGTTTAAAGTAAATTATTAGTTTTATTAATTTAACGAGCATATTATGTTTATAATCTAAGTGTGCCAAAAAAAGAAAAAAATGCAAAATTTTTATTATGAAAAACTGTAAGTTGATATTTTGGAAGTACAAAAAATTGCACTGTTTCATAATTAATTTTTATATCGAATCTTTGCAGTGTATTGGAAATAATTTGAATTTAAAGTGCCTTTTGTGAGAGTCGCATGATTGAGTGAGAAAGTTCTAGATGTAATCTGGGTTGAATGTCGATGAAACTTTGAGATGATATATCCATTGTGATATAATGCACGTATTAGTTTACACACTACTATAATTTTTTTTTTCTTTTCATAGTCCATATGAAGTAAATAGGGACGGATCGTTCGAGTGTACCTTCTTTTTTTTTTGTAAGGAATAATACCTCGCTTTTTGAAATTTTTTTCCCACGGTAAAGCATTCACAAACTAAGTTATTTATGTTAAATTGACAGGATATGTTTAAGTTGTGATAGTAATCATCAGTATATAGTTTATAATTTTTGTTAAATTGAAGAATAATGGTACAGACGATCCGACCGTCAACAGAATATTATAATTGTTACAGTGAAATGAGATTTTATGAGAGTTTATTGTAAGAAAATGTCTGCGTGAATTAATTTTTAAACGTCAATTTACAATAAAGATTTCTTCGTAATTGTTGAAATTAATTTTTATGAAAGGAGCTTTAAAATAAAACCAGTTAAATTTTTGAATGTTAAATATTATAAAAAAAGGGACAAAAATTAAGAGATACATAGATAAAATATTTTTATCTCGATAATTCCTACTTTGTCAATTGCTGTAATGCAACAAGGTTGAATTGAATTTTAACTTTATTTTTTAAATGTGTGTTCAGCATAATACAGATATAATTTTAAGTATTTCCATGATGTATTTATAATATATTAAATTGAATGTTAGATTGTATTATGTTAATTTTTATATTGTATTAATCATATTATAAAATAAATCCAATGCTTCAACAATTTGATCAAATTTTACTGAACACATATACATATGAATTTTTTTTTACTAATGATGATATTACTAATAGAATTATAGCAAAGGAATGAAGTCTTTCAAAACTAACTTTCACATAGCTTTGAATATTAAAAAAGAAACGTTAATGAGTTTACAATGAAATCAAATCGAATAAACAACAAGTCTTATGTATAAAAGAAATTTCAGCTATGACATTACCCTGTTTATTGATAAAAAAAAAATTTTATTTCTGAAAGACTTTTGAATAACTAGATTCTATTAAATATTTAATTTTAATTTACGAAAAGTAGATTTTTACATAGAAAGTAAATAGTCAAAAATTTAAAAATAAATGGATATTTTTTCGAAAAGTTAGATTGTATTGATTTTATTGATTACTTAAATCTATCTACGACTAACCAAACAACAAAAGTCTTTCAAGTATTAAAAAAACTACTTAAAAAATTCCTTAATTTTGATTCCACTATAAAGATCTTTGTAAAATTTATATACCTTTTTGACAATATTTGAACTAAACTGAAAATTAGGTCCAGTGATTCTATAATTACTACTGAGATGTCCGTTAAATAACAGTTTTTTAATTAAATTTACAATATTTTTTTATTAATAACTTTCATTTACAACTTTTATAAAAAAATTCAGTTACAATTATTCTCTAGCTAGAGAAATGAGCTGCTGACGAAGAACTAATATAGATACACTTTTTACACAATTGATGGATTAATGTTCGTTAAACCCTAAATTATTAAGTATGTACACTAGTAATGTTTATCTGAGAACCAAAAATTAATATAACTTTTCACTTTGATTATTTTTACTGAAGTCCGGTTATTTTTCCTCCAATCTGGTTCAGAGCTTCGGTTATGGTCCTCGATGTTTGTTTAACGGTGCTTAGAGGTAACTGGAAGAAGAATATAGTTAAATAATTTTATTTTGATTTATTTATATTGATAAATAATGTTCCAAGTATTATAATTTTCAACACGTATAAAAACGTTTTTAGAATTCATAAGTTTTTTATGATGAAGATCCTATTTTTAACATTAGTATAGTTAAATATAGTTAAATCATTTTATTTTGATTTATTTATTTTATTTCCATATTGATAAATAATGTTCTCAGTATTATAATTTTCAAAAAGTATAAAACGTTTTTAGAATACTGGGATTCACAAGTTTTTATGATGAAGATCCTACTTTTAACATTAATTTAAACATCGCTTTGATTCCAAAAAAGATTGTATGACAATAAGTCAACTTATGTTAATTGAACACAGCAGTTTTTATTTTATACAGTCCTCCATCGAGCTTCTACGAAAATAAAAAAATCAGGGACGAGCTTGGCAATTCAAATCACACAAAATATTTTTATGCACAGCCAAACGATTGCCCAACGCAAAAAAAACGAGGAATCCCCCGCAGCCTTGGTCCCCCTAAGGTGTCCATAATCTGACCCAGATCCAACTTTTTTTTTTCCAACGATTTTTTTTCTTTTTTTTTCGATAATCGTATAATCAACTTTTTTTACTCTTTCTCTTACTTAACACATAGAAAAAAAAAGTGAGATTCTTTCTTTCCCGCGAGGAACAAAAAATTGTTTACCGAATCGCCTTGTAATTGAGGCTCTTCGGTCGGTGTAAAAACGTTTACGACACGTGTAAAAAAGTATCAAGGTCCGAGATGATAATGTTGTAAAACAAGGTGTCGATTTCTCGAAAGGGTAATGAAATTTTTATCACACGAGGAAAAGATGATAAAACCCGAAAATTGTGTTAACGTCACAACCGAACAAAAACTTTAAATCGGACGATCTTGTTTTCACTTTGCGCAATAAGAGGTTATTTTTCTCATTTTTTAGAAATTACTTAACTTTCCGAAATTCTTACACCTTTTGTATTACATAAAAATTTTTTGCGGTAAAGTCACTGGAATTTAATAAAAGTTCTCAAAAGTGTAACTGTGCTTTCTAGAAATGTTTAAAAATTGTTGACTGGTTTTTTTAATTCACACATTATAATACAAAAACAAAATTACTAATGAATTTCATAATATTTTAATAAAATAAACGTAGAAATTATTCATCTGGATGACAGTTTTATTTTTGATATGATTGAAGCTATGTTGATTTAAGCTTTCTCTACATTTCTGAGAACTTTTACTTTTTAAAATTTGCACGTGCGATCTCACTTGAATTTTAAGGAAAAAATATTAAGGAAATTTCTATAAGTATTTTTTTGCGTTTTTCGAGTGTTGGTACATAGTATAAATAAAAAAAATTATATTTGAAAATATTTTTCCTTTAATATTCGCAAAAAAAAAAAAAAAAAACAAAGAGAATGAGACGTTCCAGAACTGTGTAAATGCAATAGGCTTCAAGCACGAATTTTTTTGAAAATGAGCTAAGAACGCAAAAAAATGACCCAAACGACCGATCGTCTTCGTATAGGTATAATTTTAAAGTAAAAAAAAAAAAATCGTAAGCTCAATGTATGGTATACTCTAAAAAAAGATTTAATGATGATACCAAGCTAATAGTAGTTTGGGTAACTTAATAATAGGTAAATAAATATAGTTTCTGGGCCACTAATCTAGCTACAAACTAATCTTATTAGAAAAAAAAATAAAAAGAAACTCACGTTCGCTATCCTGTCGAGCAAATTTCCAACTCCCTCGAGTCCGGTGACCAAAGCCCGGCTGACTCCAATGAACCTGTCCCCGTTGTTGCCGTACTTCTCTTCCTCTTTCAGCCCGTCGATGATTGGGGTCGGCTTGACGAACCGCTCCAGGATCCCGGCAAGGGGGTTGGGCACCCTGCGCTCCAGGATGCTCTGGTCGGTCTCCTTCTCGAGCCGGGCCGTCTCCCGGGTCTTCGGGGGGAAGAACTGGGCCAGCGGGGCGCGCTCGTACGAGGCTCGGTTCTTCTCGATTATGTCGTTCGCCGCACCTATGGCGCCGGCTACGTTGTTCCGGGTCTCGCTCATTATTTCCTTGGGGGAATGGTTGAGACTGTTAATTTTATGGTAGCGGAGCGTGGAGCTTTTTTTTTGGAGGGATGGCAAATGTTTGCGATGAGCGAATTGTTTTAAATAGAGAAGCTTTCAAAAGTCTTTGTATTGAAATTAATTTATGAGTTATTTAAAAACTAAAGGAAGATGAAATTGTTGGCAAATGTTGAATTTCATCACTGATTTTAAGAATCTCAAATTTAAAATTCTTTTGAACAGTATAAAAAAACTCAAGGGTGAACATTCAGGTTGATAAACAAAAATTTAATTTAATTTTGAAACTTTTGCCATCCCTGATTTTTTTACGATGCGTTTAGTTTTTATGTACAGGCGTTAAGTGATTCGTGGCGTCACGTCTCGGTTGGAATTGGAAAAATACGGTTTGGTTCGACGAAGGTTTTTATTTTTTTTTTAAACAAATTTTTTTGGAGGATCATAAATGAAACTTTGCATTGTAAGTTAATTGGTCAAAATTAAAGGACCATTTAAAAATTTATGCGTAGGGGTTTCGAATGACTGTACAAGGCACTTTAATTTAATCAAAGTACGACGTTCATATATGTATTGCATATTTCGTGTGAACAAAACTTATCTTTTAGAATTGCGAAAAATTTTTTTAATTTAAAGATCGTAAAAAAATGTAATAACAATTTTTCAGATTAGTTATTCGACCCAAAAAGTTTCAATGTGTCGAAACAATTTTTTATGTATGTATATAAATAAATAAAACATGAAAAAAATTATTTGCAATAAGCATTCGGAATAATTTAAAATTTAAAAACTTGGCAAAAAATAATTTTTAAACAAAATATAAAAAAAGTGATTTGAAATTCATGAATTTTGTTTAGCCAATATCTCGACAAGCTGAAAAAAAAAAATTCAAAGAAATTTTTATAATTTATTCATTTAAAAAAAATTAGGCTCTTTTACATTCCTTGTGAAAGTTCACTCTAAAAAAATGTTTGTTTTTACTTCAATAAATTAATTCAGGGACAACGAGAATGCCACATACAAAAGTGATTAATCTAACGTACCTGAAATCAAAGTTTTCGAGTAATTTTGCATAGACCATTACCTAGAAAGTGGCCGAAGCAGTAGGTCTTTTACGTAAAGAATGAGGCAATTCATCTTGAGCTCGTCGTTCAATAAAGGTTTGAAAAATTGCTCCCCATTACTTAATCCGCGTAAAAAAAAAAAAACAAACAAAAAAATTTTCCAATTCCACGGTGTTAGTATACAGATAAAAGAATGAAAAAAATATTCTAATCACATGGAATGAGTGAATGCTTTTCCGGCGCTATGGTACGCGATAAGAATTTCGCAATTAGGCGAAAGCCCGCGCGCGTCCGGATTTTTAGTATGCATATGGCGCACTCGTACTTCCATCTACGGTGGGCGGGGGGGGGGGGGGCAAAATGAAGTGTGAAATGATTCGTAATTACAGGTGAGACAATTGAAAAGAGAGAAAGAGAAAAAAAAAAAAAACATTGAGAAAGAAAGGCAAGGTTACCGAGCGCGTTTAATTGAACTAAAATAAAGTGCACGCACCGTTTCCCAACTCTCCATTTTAATTTCAAAATATGATCACGTATACACATTTCTTTCTCAATGCTTGCAGGATGAGGATAGTTAATTTACCTCGACTCGCTCGGCAATGATGTTCCGGGCTATCGCGACCGAATTCAC
The DNA here is from genome assembly GCA_038277355.1 of Encarsia formosa. Lineage (NCBI taxonomy): Eukaryota > Metazoa > Arthropoda > Insecta > Hymenoptera > Aphelinidae > Encarsia > Encarsia formosa. Next base: position 21,283,258 of record CM076188.1, on the reverse strand, counting down.
GAGCCTGCCCCTGCCGAACCTTATTGCGTCGGCCATTCGTCCCAACCACTCCTACAAATATGTGGACAATAAACATGTGCTTCGTCAATTTTGACTGATCTTGGGTGCGAAAGGGGTCGAACAATATTATCTACAGGATTTATTAGGGATAAACTAAAATAAAATTGGTTAAATTAGAATTAATTATAATTAACTAGAATAAACCAAGGTAAAATAAAATTAATTAAAATAAGCTGGAATAATTTAGAATAAAATTGGATAAAGTTGAATGAATATATAGGAGTAAACTATAATAAACTTAAATAAAATATAATTAATTAAGATAAACTGGAATAATTTAGAATAAAATAGGATAAAATGGAATAGATTAGAATAAAATAGGATAAATTAGAATAAATTGCAGTGTACTATAATAAACTAATAGGAAATATAATAAATTAAAGTAAAATATAATAATTTAAAATTAAATAGGATAAACTAGAATAAATCAGACTAAACTGTAATAAACTAAAATAAAAAAGCTAAGATTAACTTGAATCTAGAATAAAATAGGATACAATAGAATAAACTGGAATAAACTATAATAACTAAAATAAAAATAATAAAACTGAATTAAACTAGAAAAATTTGAGATAATTAAGAATATTTTGAACAGAAAGAATCACACATACATCAAAGAAATAATTTAAATTTTTCTAAATTTAACTTAGTTCATCCCAATTCATCTCGGTTCATTATATCGAATTTTCTGAATTTATCTAAATTATTTTTTTAACCTATCTATTTGGATAAACTGTAAAGAATTAACAAAATCAACTTGAAAATCAAAGTAAAATAGTTATGCCTGACCTAAGTATGAACTGAGATAAACCGAGATAAATAAGATTAAATACTTTATAAACAAAGTATCTCAAATGTATCGAAATTTATCTAAATTTATCTTAATTTATCTCGATTTTACTAAATTAATATCGACTATTTTAGTAAATTAACTACTAGGATGAACGGGTATGGAAAATAATATCGGGACAGTTGTCCGACCCCCCGCAGACAGGATCGGAATTCGGCCAAATTCAGCGGTCACGTATTGGTCTAGATGCAGGAGGTTGCGTAAGGTTGATTAATTTACAATTCAATGGGCGGTGGTCGGGTGGTAGGCCCGTAATTGGCACCCAATGGATTGTAAATGTCCTCGGGGTAGCTTTTCTGATAAATCAATTTAAAACTGTAAATTTTTATCTGTCTAAGAGTGCAATGAGAGTCTATTTACGATTTTATAAAATTTTCCATCTACTGGCTAAGTGTGGAACGTTGCCCAATAGAAAGGAGCACGATTCCAAGATCTCGTGCGTTTGGGGCTCCGGATCAAGAGGATATTTTGATCCGAGCCAAACGAGTTTAGACACTTTTTTTTTTTTATTTGATTCTTCATAATTTATAATATGTATAATCTCATTGGTTTTCTAATTAAAATTCTCCTTCGGATAGTAATCAACCGACGAGAAGCATTTCATAACTCACACTTTTTTTTTTTAATTTGAATCTTGGAACACAGGTGAGCGTGGTTGTTAAGTTAAGAAGTATCAAAAATACGTGTGTTGCTGAGTAATTAAGCGGCGTGCACTCGATGCTTTGAGGAAAAGTTTAGAGAAGAATCACTTTTCATATTTAAAACTTTTCAATAAAATTTGTAATTATTTTACTATATTTTTTATAATGAATAATTTTTATATTGAGCAGGATCTAAGTTCAGAGGTTATCATAGTTATCGGATTTTACAACTTTACCAAGATGCGTTAATTACGAAGTGAGATACCTGAAGAAATTACATGCTGTGCTGGCAGGAATTCATTTGAAAAAATGTCAAATTGCACTTAACTTATTAAGTTTTTTTACTTTGTAAGATAAACTTGGCCTTATATTTTTTTCTATTTCTACGTACTTTGATTTATCGTAAAGAATGCAGGCTGATATCAACAATAATATCATTTTTACGTTCTAGAAATGTATAAAATTAATAATTAATAATTAATTATTTAAAAATAATACCAATTCAAAATAATTTTAAAGTTATTAATCAAAATAATGAAATTAGTAAACATAGTTATAGAATACTTAAAACATTTTATTTTTTTGTTCGTTAGCATGCGCAAAAGTCAAAGTCATGGTTTGCTGCGGAATTACTAAACAATTTTTTTTTTTTTTAGTTTATTTATTTCTATTTTAAAACTAAATTTAATTATAAAAATAAACTATTTGATAATTTTTAATCTCACAAATATGTTTTTGATAAAAAAATATATCGTTTACTGTCTTCAGTGCATTTAACGGATATAAATAGCAATTATAATTATAATTTATTATCATAATTGTTTTTTTGCGGATTGCAAAATAAACTGAATAATACTTTTGCTCTATTTTTGTTTAAAAAAAGTCACAAAAAATTCTTACAAAATTTACCAATTATTCTAATTACATTATTGATGAACTTTTGCATATAGATATTATTTCATCAGTTGAAATTCTTGGATACTTTATGAATAAAGCTTTTACTTCATTATTGTTAAACAACTTTTACAAACTGACCATCATCGAGTGCTCACCCAAAAAAAAAAAAAAAAAAAAAAAAAAAGAATTTATTCGCATAAATTACAAAAAAAAGTAGCTTCAAGCTCTGCAATTACCATTCCATTCTGTATCCTGGAGCTGACGTCGAAGGTCTCGGTCTTGTCGTTACCAGAGTTAAGGCTGAACTTAAGGGGATCCTGGTCCACTGCAGGTTTGGCCAGGGCTGAAGTGACCACCAGGAGCAGGAGCACCGAACTCGCTGCTCGCTCCATCGCGTACGCACCTCGGGACCGACCAACGGCCACTGAGGGCTTGCGACAGTCCGCTGACTTTCCACTCTGCTCTGCGTTTGTCTAGAGCCGGCGCGATCGGCTTTGTTTTTACCAACACCTGTTTGTGGACACTCTGAAAGTGCCATTGTTTTGGGTGAGATATTTTTTTGGTTTTTTTTTTTTATTTATTGGTTTTAATATTTTGATACAACTTTTTTAAAATTATTTTTATTATTTATTTTATTTTATTTGATTTTATCATAATTATTAACAGACTAAAACTGACCTTTACATGGTAATTTTTTAATGGAAAATAAATATAAAGCATCATCGAAAATAAAAATTTAATATTATGAAATAATATTACTTTAATATCAAAATTAATAAATTATTTTAATGATTCATTATTAATTTTGTTTTATATGTTTCAGAGTTTCTGATTTAATAGGTCTAGGATGAGTTTCCAGGTTATTTTATTTAAGAGATTTGACTCAGGGGCTTTATTCTATAATTTTTACAAAATTGCTTGAAATTAGCGCTAAGTTTTCGACAATTGTTGCAGTTTAAAATGATATAATTAAGAAACAAAATTATTTATAAATAGTTGTTCGATCTTGAAAGTTCCAAGTTATTTTTTAATTATAAAAAAAAAAAAAAAAAAAAAAAAAAAAAAATTATTAGACCCCAGTAATTCTGATGTTACAGATGGTCGTTGAAATAAGTATATTTGATATTTAGATTGGCTAACTACGCATGCGCAGAACGTTATTTCGAAGAGTTTTACGAAAGATTTTTACAGCATGAGGCCCCAAGAATTTTCTTCATTCTATATTGAAACGGTTATAAATGATGAAACTGATAAAGTTAAAACTTTCTAGATCATGAAGTTAACTTTAGCGTTTAGCTATAATTTGTATTAATAAAATAATTTCCTCATGGACGAAAATTTAAAGTAAAGAATTGTTAAGTTTTTTAAATCTTGGTAAAGTACTTGTTATTAATTTCTGTTTTTTACAGATATCTTAAGTTTTTAATAATCTTACTTGAATAGTTATATGTATTTTAATTGATATCTTTCGTATTACTGACCTCATATTTTTTGAATGATTTAGAAAATATCTTTAGCAATAATCATTAAAATAAGTATCTATTTCAAAGTGCTTTAAAATTACTTGTAATTTATTCATTAGTTATGATTATATTTTACTGTTAATTATCTCAATGATAGAGCTGAAAAATTGTATTTGATTAATTACCAGTGATCCCATTTATAATCATGATGAAAATTAGCGCATACTTTAAATAGTTTTTAAAAATACAATTTTTTTATGACATCTTATTAAGCCTTTCCAGTTTATAAACAAACGATATATTTCTGAAACAGGTAGTTATTTAAAAAATTGTAATCCATTACTTAAATATTAGTGATTACTATCGAATCTATTAATAAAATGCCTAATTTTTACTTTCTCATATCCATTAAATTATCCAAGTCATTTTTTTAGATATTCAGAAATTTGGTTAAATGAAGTTTCATAAAACCAAAACCAGCTAAGTCGTCTTTTACAGTTAAGTCTTGCTACATCAAAAATTAAAAAACTGTTTTTCTCATTCAATTTACTATAGTTACAACTATTACTTTTCAAATGACCATTCGAAAACCAGCCGACTCCACACTTAAAAGCTGCTTACCGTACACCATAAAAGCACTCCACAATCTTCTAAAACTAATCAGCCAGCAACGAAACAATTAAAAAGTCCAATCACCCTCGAAAAATTAAATTTCACTGTTTCCGGAAGCACCCGCGGAAGAAGAAAGTACGAAAATCGCGTCCGCGGGGTTCGATACCCGACGCGCTTCTGTGTTAGCGTTACGACACCTCGAAAAAACGAGAAGAAGAAGAAGAAGAAGGAAAAAAAAAAGAAGCCGAAGCTTTCTCTTTCGAGAGCTGCCGCGACGCCGCTATGGAGAGATTATTACCCGGGCCCCGGGAAGGTTGAGCCGCGGTCTGTGAAGGTCGCTCTGGGCGCGACACGTTTGAGGTGTAATAGAGAGCGCGATGTACCTATTGTTTAAACAAATTAGAAAGGGATTTTACTATGATCGAGGTGGTTTGTTGTTGAAACAGGAACTGATGAATATCACAAGATTTTTTCGATCAGTCCTTGTTAATCTTTATGAAAAATTTTTAAAGATGAATTCATTGAAATTGAGAGAAACTTGGAGTTGACTTCTCCAGGAAGTTTTGGTTTTAATCTATGTATCCTAGGTCAGCATGTCCACTCGCTTTCTAGGAAGTAAAGCGGAGGTCAGGATGAACAGCCAGTCACTGGGGTCGGTGATTTGGCCCTGAGGATGACTTCCCGGGAGTTTTGGTTTTAATCTATATATACCAGGTCAGAATAGCCACTCAAAATCAAGACTTTATTTGTACCAAACTGTCTCAATAAATAAAGCTTGCAAACTGCAAAAATTAATTTCTTGGGCAAAAATTTTATTGATCGTTTATGAACTCAAAAATAACATTACTTAATTTTTTGAATTTTCATTGGTTATAAATACTTATTTTAAAAATTTGCTTCTTTTTAACTTGTTGTAAAATTATTACAAATTTTTTTCCCATGGGCTTAGCCAGTGTACTTGAATAAAATAAAAAATCAATTTCTTGATGTAGATGTTTGTTGAAAGACATGAAGAAGAACGATTAATTTTTGAAAAGATCTGACTTTGTCACTTGCAAGCTTTTTTCAATTTATTTTTTATTCAATCAAGAAAAGGGTTTTTTCAATGAGGCATCTCTAAATTTATGAAACCATAAATATTATGTAGACAACTTTAAGATTAATCTCTTGATTTTTGACAAGAGATCCATGATACATAAATAAGGACACTTTCGGAGCATTTGAAAAACAGTCTGACTTGTGTACTTACCCCGAGAGAAAGTTAATTTATTTTTAGATACCGACGAAGGATTCCTTGCTTACCATATCGAATTACTTGTGCGGTGCTAACAAAAATTTATGAATTATACGGAGAAATTGAAACATTTTTATAAAGTAAAATTTTTTCGACAACTATCATTGCTTTACGAGAAATTTCTAAATTACAAAACTATAAGTTGAGTTTAAATACTCGTAATTAAAATTTTAAATGATTTTTTATTATAAATTTCATTAGTGATGATCAAAAAGAGTTTTAAAAACTATTTAAATTATTGCACTATTATGTAACACACCTTTTGCAAGTACCAACATAGAAACACGAGTTTCCTGCATTACCAACTGCACCGAGGTAAAATTTCCACACTTTCTCTGCAGATGTCTTCTCGATCGAATTTTCAAAAACGCACGGAAAAAATTGTTATAAACAAAGTAAATATTTAAAATAAACGTTTTTTAAGGTACAAAGAGAGTGTTCGATGGTTAATTCATGGGATCGTTTAGAAAGTCCAGCTTGGTTCCGCGGAACTGTTTTAAATTTTTAAAACATAAAATTACACAAAATGTTTTTGAAACATAAACAATGTGTCTCGCAGCTTATCCACTGTTTATTTTTCTTCCAAATACTTTCTCCATTGTCCGTGATCATTTATATCGATTGTTCGTTTTCGAGATATGGATCGTAGAAAGCGTTGATAAATTTGCGAATTTTTTCTTTATCTAGTTCAAATTGTATAAATGAAATTTGATCCAGCCTTTTTCTTTAGATTAAATTATTTTGTCAAATTGTGAAACAGTTTAAATTTTATCATAGGAACTTATTTAGATTGACTGATCGATAAATTATCTAAAAATAAATATTTTGTAGAAAAAATTTCTTTTAAAACTTTTAGTTACATTATTAAAAATATTTTTATTTTTATTATATTATTTTTTATGAAAAATATTAATTATATTGTATTACCGTTACTTAAATTCAGGCTAATAAGTCTATAATGTAATATAAAAAAAAACATATAATAAACAAAAATAAAAGAATAAATATTATTTTTTATATTTAAAAAACAATAAAAATTAGTATTATTATTGATTATTATTGTTCACCTAACTTATTTATTTTATATTTAAACTATAATGTATTTATTATAATAAGTTAATCACTTTGTATTATAATTTTTATAGAGAAACTTTGTAATGAGCTTTAGCTCGTAGATTTTGATAAAATAAAATAAAATAAATTAATTAAAAAGTAAAAAAACACTTTTTGTAAATATTTTTTGATCAGCTTAGGTGATCTTACCAAGATTACAATCCTAATTTAAATTTTTCAGATAAAAAAAAGCTTTTTGCAAAAAATCATTTTCGAGAATCCACTTATTATTCATTCCCGTGCGGCGTTTTAAAATCGAAAACAATGCCGCATTCCGTAAAGATACATTTAAAAGGTCTTATTAATACCGTCTGGCGGCCAAAACAATCGCCGAATTTGAATAATCGAATGCCAAAGTTATACTTTTGGTCTCGTGAGGCACACGTGAACTCCGGATATGCAAGTAAGTAAATGAACATTTTTTCTTTTAATTTTAACATAGTGTAAAAATCGATGCATAATGGGGGTAGAAAGTACAAGTTTCCACACTTTGAAATACTGCGTATTATTATATTGATCCATAGTTTTTCAATGCAGCGTTACGTAATTAAAAAATAATAGAATAGTTTTATCATTTCTGCACAAGAAGCAATTTATCATCTCGAGAATAGTGTTTGTATTTCAGTAAATTACGTACACTTTCGGGTTATAATTACAAAACTCATTCATTATAATACCATGTTTTTTTTAATTATTATAGACAAATCGTTACAAAAATTAAGTACAAAAGTCATCACAATGAGAATCCTTTTCTTCGCGGTAAACAATAAATACAATGAAATCGCAAGTGCGACGAATGAAAATACAAAGGTTACATTAACGTTTTAACCTACTACTTACGCACGCAAGAAGAAACGCAAATTCATGCAAATTACAGTTTGAGACCGTGGTTTTGCGTGCTATGTACAGTAAACAAAAAAAAGGGAGGCAAGCAATCGTCACTGGTTAACAATTATAAAGAGTATTGAAGATTTTTTTTTTTTTTTTGTAGTGAACACAAAAGAACACATTCGTAAAACTAATAATTTCCTGGTGGCAGCATTCAGCCGGCGTGGTTCTTCAGCAGAGTGTTCACCGCTTTCAGAGCCGAGATTGGAATCTGAAAAGAGAAGAAAAATTTTCTGTAGAAAGTTGATAATTAAATAAAGTTAAGTTTGGATTTTTCCGCTTTTCAAATTGAGTGGTTTTAAAAAATTTAATTGGTATGATGATAGTGCCCTGATAATTGGTGCTGGCAATAAGGATGTCGAATATTTTTGCGATAAAGCTTTTAATGGTCGTGGACAAAAAGAAATTGACTTTGTAGCGTAAATGTTTGAAATTCCTAATTTTCGCTTAAAACCGTTACGTAAAATAAAAAACGAGCTTGCAGAGACCGACAAGATTTTCAACAGAGAAAAAAATACCGAAAAATTGTACTTTTTGAATCTGTATTTTTATTTCAGTAATTTTTTATTTTGAATTAAATTTTTTGTTGTTCTTTTTTTATAAATTTATATAAATAATAATAAAAATTTGTTAAATAGTAGATTTTTTATTGTTCAAAGTCAATTGTATTTCTAGAGCTTTTAGTGTGATGATAATGCTATTAAATAATTTAAATAGCTGTTATTTATAATAAAGTTTATTAATTCTTGTTTTTATTTATTTATTTTTCAATAATAGAAACAAAGTACTTATAATCAAAATTTTCAATACAATAGATTCTTTCTGCCCAGTATCAAATTATTTATTCTACCTAGCTAGCATATTTTGTTATAATGGATTTTTTCCGTACTAATTAAAAATATAAATAAAAAAAAAATTATTTATAAAACCCAGATTTTTTTATTTAAATAATTTTAAATCTATTAACAAGCCGAAACTTTTCAAATTAACTATCACCAAATTCAATCTTCAGTGTCCCCAAGCAGTGACGTTAATTAATCGTCTCGGCTTCCTCGTGCTATTTCGTAAAGACTCATGGAATAATTTGCAATGCAAAATTACTATTTTTTGAGAAAAAAAAGGTTTTGCTCTTTGTTTTTGTAGTAAAAAACCAAAGTTTTTTGCTACTTTGCATAAGTCCGGAAAATATTAATGAATTGCGTGTTTTTGAATGGATCACGCGCGACGAGATGACGCGCGATGATCGAGTGGGTATCTTTTTCAGATTTGTCAATCAAACATGTTTAAATACGAAGACTCTATTCAAATCTTGATTTAGGAATGAATCACGAGGTTTAATTTCTCGGTAGACTTGCAAAAAAGTCGCAATAACAAATTTTTTGTTTTTTGATGAAAAGGATGATTGATTTTTCTTTCTTTATTTGTAAACAATAACTACTTTTTGAATGCATCATTTATTATTGTACTCTGTTAAGAAACAAATATTTTTTTAGTACAGAAAACTATTGATGGATACTTTGTGATCAATAACAATTTTTTGTTAAAAAAAAAAAAAAAGAAAAAGAAAATAATTGATTTTTTGCTGTTTTTTTAAACAATGTTTTTTTTTTTAATTCATCATCATTTTCGCTAATTGTTTTTACTATATTTATCCTTTATTTGCATCTATATTTATAAAATGAATCCTTAATTCAAGAGATTGCAAAAACTTTTAGTCCAGACAGTCTGAATAAATAATAATAATAGTAAATAAATAAAAGAAAATCATTGATTCAACACCTTGTTCAAAAACTATGTTTGTTGACATTTATCATTTGTTTTTTATACAATTTAAGAAATAAACATTTTTTATTCTTAGTTTTTAGTAAATTGTAAAAAAATACTACCAAATTCCAGTTACAGTCTGGCCAACCCAAAAAAAAACAAAAAACTTTCTGTAAAAAGGACCTACAAAATATTTACAATAATTTTTTTCATTTTTAAGTGAAATTAACAGACTGGCCATACTCAATTCTAAAAGTCGTTAAATCTTTAAATTAAGTAAAATTGTAACAGCCCAAAAAAAACTATTTCTCAAGTGAATCCCAAACAATCTGAGCAACCCCGAAAAAGATTAAAAATGGTAATTTTTTTTATATAAAACTCACATTGAATATATCATCAAAGAGAGTGCTCTTGTTCTTGTAGTACCCTCCTGAGCTGGTGTTTGAATTGGTGCTTCCTTCGTCTTCGTCGCTCCCGTAGGCGTACCTCTTCCAGCTCGGTCTTTCGGTCTGTACTTTGGTCACCTGTTTTATCTTCTTCTTGTCCTCCTCCTCGTTCTTCTCTAGATCGGATTCAGAGGGTGGTATGACTGTATTGTCGGCGGTGGTCTTTTGAGTCGCGGGCTCAACGCGCTCGCGCAGCCGCTTCTTGAAGTACCATTTAGCCGGGTGATCGTTCCTCTCCGCCTCTGAGTCCTCGTCCTTCTTAACTGCTGCGCAGCGACAAGTGTGCAGAGACCGAGAGGAATATTTTGAGACATTTTTCTTTTTTCTTTTTTATCACGTTAGTGCTTGTGCGGCGAATTAAATTTGCGAAAGGGTGGATTTTTTTAGTTGTAAAAAGAAAAAGAAAATCGTAAATCGAAAGTATTGGTAAGAAAGTGCTGTATAGTGCTGATTTTTAGACTAGAATTTTTAGAGTATGGCGTGAATGTGATGTATAGAAAGAATAAGAAAAAATATAAAAATTAGTCCAGTCTTGAGTGTTTGTTTGCTTTTGAAATCTAGGTTAAGAATTTTAACCTTTATCAACATAACTTGAAAAAACTTTACACCCAGAACATAAAGAAACCTTAACATCAGCACCACTGTAATTTATTTATTAAAAACTTAACAAGCAAAAAACTTTAAAATGTTCGTATATTTTACTACTATCTACTTAATTATGACTTATTCATAAAAAGTTAATTTTTATTTAATTAAATAAATAAAAGTGCAAAATTGAACTATTGCTGAGATTTATTTTTAAAAAATTATATAAAAATTTTTTTTTTTTTTTCAACTAAAAATTAAGGGTGACTTTAGGTCAACAAATTTAAGCGACTCAACTACTAAGTGCAAATTAGTAAGATTGAAAATGTTTTTTAAAAGAAAACTTTACCATCACTGGAGGCTTCGGCTTTAGCAGTCGCGACAGAAGATGATGAAGCATGTTCCTGATGATGAAATAATGGAACATGTTTAATTAAATAGAATAGACAAATGAAAGTAGATAAAAGATACAGATATTTTGTCAATAAAAATATTTTCTATGATGTATTATTAGTCACTTGTGAGTATGAATCTGACTCCTTTATGAGATTTCCAAGAGATTTTTTTTTTTTTTTCAAAAAATAAAACATAAGTAAAAAAAATTTATGAGTAACAAAAAGTAAAATTTATTTATCAAAAAGTTACAGTTATAATACTTGTTAATTTTGAGGCATTTTTTTTTTTTTTTTTTATTCCAATAAAAGAACTTCTTTAGTCAAGCGACAATAATACTACGTTGAATTTCAACAATCTTATCTCCTTCACACTGTAAAGTACTTTTTAACCTTGTACATAAAACCATCATCTGGCTCTACCTACAATTTAAAATTTATCATAATTAATAAAGATCCTTCTGCACAATAGGGCAGAATTTTTTTTTTTTAGATTCATACTGTAATATTTTTACGCAGCGAGGTCTGAAAGTAGATCTTTTCTACCACCTCGTAAAGAAAATGTACTTTCGTCACTCGTAGCGTAAACTCAAGAAAGTTATATTTTTTAGTTGTATCCCTAGTGTCAATGGAAATGTCAAGCCTTAGCAACATGGGTTAGTAAACAATCACACCTACGAAGTTTCAAAATAAATCATCTCGTGTTGAGCCAGACAGTGAAGCTGCACAATACAAGTGTCAGTGAACTTCCTAATGTAGCTCCTCGAGATGCTAGGAGCCAATACGGGACTACGGTCGTGTTCTCCCCCTTTTTAACAAACAACCGATTTTTAAAATTAAATAAAAAATTTTAGCATTTGTCTTGAAAAATTTTAAATCATTTTCAATGTTACAGGGAAATTACACCATTGACATGAGGGCTAAACCTAAAAATATTATTTTCCTGGAACCTACTAAATTAATGCTTAATTTTAAAGGGTACAAGTTACGCATAAATTGAGCGTGAAGTAAATTTTAATCCAAAAACGTACTCTAGACAAAAAAGAAATCCATCAACTCATCTAAACAGATAAAAGATAATACGTACGTCGTTAGCCTTCTTGGGGGGCTCTATGACCTGAATGTTCTTGCCGTTGGTCCTCTGGATGGCGGGTATGGGAAGGTCACCCAGCGACGACCTGGCGTATATTTCACCTCCGGGTTTGGGCCCGACAATGGTTCCTCCAAGTCCGGCCTCGGCTTCCGGGCCTCCGTTTCCAAGTCCCGCTCGCGCGTGAAGGCCGCCGGCTGGGAAGTTGATTAATCCTTATTGATATTCTAACGGTGATTTGCGGGATTTTTTTTTCGCGCACGCGCACGGGGTAGCTATGTCTTTGTTTAAACTAGCGCGTGCGAGGAGTTACAAGTTGTGGTTTGTTTAATGGGTTTTTCAGACAAAGATGAGAAATTAAAAATGATGAGACGCATGTTTTATTCAGTTGAAGTCGTACACACGGTTTGATTACTTGTTTCTTTAATTTTCTTTATTTAATCTGAATTGAATTTTTTCTTTTTTTTTGTTGCGAAAAGTCGATTGTTCTATTTAGTTAAAGGACACAACGTAAATTAAAAATATTTGAAAGTAATTTCATTTGCTTGGTGAAAATCATTTTATGTCGAAATGGCTATTACGAGGCTAAATTGTTAACGATTGTTAATAGATAAAAAAAAAAGTTTTTAATAATTTAAAATAAATTAAAAAATGAAAATAATTGTTTATTACTGTTATTTGAAATTTTATTTGTAAATACACTTATTTCTAAAAACCCAATTTATAAGAATAAATTATTGAAAATGGGGAAATGTTAGAATCTTTTTATAATTTTGATTTTTTTATTTAATTTATTTTATTATTTTATAATTTTTTTATCATGCAATGAATACTTAAATTTAGATTTAATTTCTAATTTCTATTTTTTTTTTTACATTTTTTATACCATAAATTTGGTCCAAAGTGTCATATTGCTAAGAAACATCAACAGTAAAAATTTATTTTACTGGGTATTAAGTGTGTACATTGCGATAGTAAAAGCCATCTTTTATGATGTTTTCACTAAACCATATTTTAGTAAAATACTAAAAATTAATGTTATAATAGCCAGCAATACGATATTTTTATAGTATATAATCTTTATTACATTATCTACTTTCGGTGTCATATATCACGAAAATTTTTTCTAAATTTCCCGCGGTTTCTTGGAGATTGACCGTAATAATAAAGATCGTATTACGTAATAAATATTAAAAAAGACATCAAACAATGGCTCGGACGTAAGATACACTAAAATTACCTTGCACACTTTCACGAAGAATTTTCACGCGGAAATGAACTTGGACGATCGCGGTTATCGCCAAACTACAATGGTCTAGCTTCGATCGGGGGTAATTTTCCATACCCAGGCTAATCGGTGAAAGTGTCGATACAAGAAGAAGAAGATAATTTTTTCTTTCGAAAATTAAACACCCGGGGATAATGTTCTAATCGGAAAATAATAAGTTTTTCCGGGTGTTTACAGAAGCACGGATTCGTAAATTACAGGGCAAAGAATTCTCTGTATTAGTGGGACATTTGACCCCATAATGAATTTTTAGGTTAGGTTTATTGTAGGACATGTGACCCTACAAAGAATTTTTAGGTTAGGTTCATTTATTTTCGTAGAACTCTTAGTTATTACCACGACTTTTGTAAAAATTGATGCACCTGACCTAAAAATTCATAACGTCCCTGTAATTTTGACTTAACTTTTCTGCTCATACGGAAAACCGGTTATGGTAAAAAGCTTTATTTTTGTGTTTTCAATAACGATGTTTTTTTCTTACACAGTCCGAGTCGAGATTTATAGTTTAGTTTAATTGGATTCAATCATTACCCAACAGTGGTCTACTTAAAGATCCTTATCTCTGGAGTAAGAACAACAAAGCCTGAGATTAGATAACTCACCAGGTCCTCCCTCCAGGGTACCACCAAGTCCAGCTCCGGCGTGGGCGCCGCTCGGGGTTCCGGCGCTTGCGTGGAGTCCGCCGTCCTTTGGGTTTCCGGTCAGGAGACCTCCCAGACCGGCTTGCGCGTGGTAGCCGCCGAAGTTTATCCTGATGCCGCCCTTCGTGAATTGCAAGAATGGCTGGGGAAAAAAAATTGAAGATTAATTTAAAAAAATTGAAATTGAATATTTTTTCAAGCTGATTAATTTTGGTTGATTAATTTCATGAATTTACGTTGAAAATTCGATTTAAAACTTTGTGAAAAAATTTTAGATAAACATTTTCAACAATTATTACATAAAAAGTGTGTCTGGTATTTTTAATTTTTTTTTTCTTTTGGTTTTCAAGTACAGAAACTTGATTTTAGTGATTCTATTACAGCATGCACATGAAATATATATGACAAGAGAAAAAAAAATGAAGATTTTTCAAAGATTTTTTAAAATAATCAAGTTGCAGCTGGGATCATCTCGAATATAGATTATTTAAAAAATATTTTGATAAATTTTTAATCAAATAAGAAACCTGTAATTTCTATTGATCGCAATAAAAATTCTAAAAGCAATTTAGCTAATAGCTTAGTAACCAAAGTGCTTGACTCTGAATTGATCAGTCTCGGGTTCGATTTCCACTCTAACTTCACAATCATGAAACAAGGCTCGTACCTACAATATTTTGTAAAGAGTAGTACTAGTCGTTTTTTTAATTAAAAAAAATAAAATAAAACAAAAAAAAAATACGAAAATTGGCTAAAGTTATTTTTTTTAATTTATTTATTATTGTTTTGAATAACTGTTTTTTTTTTTATACAATCTAATCGATAAAAATTTTCAATATTTAATTTAATCTTTCATCAGCAACAATATCAAAAATTAATTTAATTACAATTTTTTTCATTGGAATTTCTAATTGATTTATCCGAAGTTAACAGTAGGGACACTGTCACGATAATTATTAATCCACGCCGCCTCGAGTATATGTTTTCATAAGTCACCCTATAATTACGCTACTCCATTCACAATGCGTAATAAATTTTTCATCAGAATTTTGCAATACACAATAGAGAATCGAAAATGAAAAAAAAAGTCCATGATTATCCGTCCGAAGTCTAATGAATAAGGGGTGAATGATGACATACACGGTTTGATTAAGAAGTTTTACAACTCCATTAAGACGTCGGGATGCATCATAAAGCTTCATCTCGTCCATTGTTTGGTCAAACGTGGTTTACGATCAACCTGTAAATTAAAGCCGACTGCGATGACTCTGATAGTAACTACTTTCGAACGATGGATTTAATAATATACACCGAAAAAACATTATATCGTTGGTTATGTCATCCGTCAAAGGCTGCGGTAAATCGAGAGTGACTTTAAATCAGGCTCGATCAGTTTATCATTGCGATCGTAACCTTCGATATCTAGTTTATCACGTGAAAATTTTGGTAGGATGATTTTCTTGGAGACTTATTTGATTATTCAAAAAGACATACGTGCGCATGCTAATGATATTACGATTTTTTTCGCACGTGCTAAAGTATGAAAGCGCGAGATTAGAAAAAAATTAAGTTTGTAAATGGGTTATTTTATTATTTTGTGACTGATAGTTTTAATCTAGGCCATAAACGATTGAATTATTGGACAATTTTTCATAAATTAATTTTTAGTAGATCTAGTTCGAACTTTCAAAATTATTCTAACAGCTTAGGTAATCAACAAACAGTGAAAAAACTAACGAAAATTAATATAATAAACAATAAATATAAACAAACAAACAAATGAAAATATAAATATAAATAAACAATAAATTATTTATTATTTATAAGAGCTGCCTTCATGCATAAGAATAAAGGTGGTAATCTAACTAATATCAAAGTTTGATAAGTATAACAGTCAGCGTATAGCATCTGACTAATGAAATACAAAAATACAATGAGGTCTCAGGTTCAATTCTCCGATGGTTCAAATTTGTAAACTATAATACCGAAAGAACTAAAAAAAAAAAAAAAAAAAATCATTTCAGATTTTAAAATTATTTTTTTTATGTGAAAAATTATCTGTTTTTCAAACAGTAAAAAATAAAATTAATGTGAATCAAATGAAGTTTTTTGATTAATTAAAAAATTAATAAATAAAATAAAAAACAATTTTTTACATATATATAAAAAAAAGCCGCGACATAGCTCTCGATAAAACAAAACATTCCAAGCTCGTATGAGCCAACCCTCCTCTTTCGTCAATAAGTTGGCACCTAGATAGAATTCCAAGTACCGCGGGGATTAATAGACGGAATCGGCTAATTAGCTTTGATCCGGAGCGCGCTCGGTGGGTGGCTTGCAAATCATCGGCATTCCCCGAAGGTGCCGGACCGAAATTAATTCCTTGAGGAATTGTTCGTAATGAGGTTATCTCGTTTAAAAAAACATCGAAATGGATATGGATTAAGAAAATGTCAACCGGTTTTTCACTACAATTAGCGGGAAAATACCGCGCTTGTGTTTTTGCGCGGACCGAATAGTTGCGAGAATTTGGCATCGTGTAAAGTGTCATAATTGTAATGCTTTATGACCGTTTAGTTTATTACAGAAAAAAAAATAATTGAATTTTTTGGATGCTTTGA
Source organism: Encarsia formosa (assembly GCA_038277355.1). Taxonomy (NCBI): domain Eukaryota; kingdom Metazoa; phylum Arthropoda; class Insecta; order Hymenoptera; family Aphelinidae; genus Encarsia; species Encarsia formosa. Next base: position 21,266,613 of record CM076188.1, on the reverse strand, counting down.
GACTTTAATGTTATTAATTGTTGATATTTGTTTTATTTTTTTAATAGTTCAAAATTTTGCAGATCGTACTAATGATAATCTAGTTTTTTCTAAACTTTATTAGATGGTTACATAATTTAAGTGAGTCTTTAAATTTTTATCATCAGTATAAGAGATTTTCCGTACATATTTGTAGATTTCGTAGGATATAAATAATAAACATTGTAAAATTTGCTGTTTAAAACGTTATTATAATTCTCGTTACCGACGATCATTCAAAAACGCATTAATATTTCGGGCTTCATAAGTACGTATTCACTCGTAATAATCTCTCCTATTATTTACTCTCTACAAAACTATGTACGATCAAGATCCCAGAGGCTGCAATTGTTTAAAACTGCAAATAACGCACCCGGCGTAGGCGAAAAATCGCGCCCGTAGGTTATTATGAAATACACAGTCTAATAGTCGAAGCCTGTTATTGTCCCCGGAATGCGCATATAAAATCAAAACTTCGCACGCGTATCTTCTTACCACCATTCTACTTTTTTTTTTTTCAAGTGACCGAAGTTGTAAGAACGGAAGATGTGTGTGTATTAGAATATGCAAAATTGGGTATTGCAAAAACTAAGTGGAGTCATTATACCCATTTAATATGTTTATTCCATTCCTCGCGTGCGTAGCATAGTACCCCCAATTAGGTATCATTTTTAATGCAAATGTACTCATTTTTGAAAAATTATTTAGTTGAGTAAGTTCCGAAACATTATAAGTGGTTAGTACAGTGTAACGAGCTCTTGCAAATAGCTTGTAATTTTGAATCCCGCGTGTCGATTGTCCGTGCGAAGAAAAACCTTAGACCAAAATTTGCCATGAAAAAAGTAACATTAGAGGTACTTTTGGCCAATAAAATGTCTCTGAACCACTTTATTTATTATTTTAACTTGCAAAAAAAATGATAAAATGATCTCTGCTAACGTTGATATATTACAATAAAAACAATTTCTCGACATGTCAGCCGCAAATAAAATGACTCTAAGTTTTCAACTTATAAAAATCTCAAAGACTTGTATTCGTGGCTAGTGTATTGAGAAATTTTCCTTAATTCTAGTATCAACGATATGGTAGCAAAGGTCATAATTTCTACAAATCTCCAAAAGCTAAAATAATAAATAAAGTCTTTTAGAGACATTTTATTGAACAAAAGTAACTTTGTTGTTACTTTATTCGTGGCAAAAATCAGGTTAAGGTTTTTCTTCGCACGGGCAATCGATGTAAGCTGTGAATTAATTGAACACTTCTATCCGTGCTTTGTAAATCTGTACTTTTTACGATTCAAATGCAAAAAGAAGACATCCCGCGCAAACAATCGGGGCCAATGAATCATTCAGAATACAGAGAGAGAGAGAGAGAGAGAGAGAGAGAGAGAGAGAGAGAGAAATGAAATGAAGTTATCGCCACATAAGTCAGTTGCGCAATAACCGCGGCTAGCCTCCCGTAAATTCATAACCGGAAGCAGCAAACTATCTCCCGAGGATTTTCACCGAACTGGAATTTCAAGTGGATCGTATGGTTTACTTAGAGAGGATTTTTTTCGTATTGAATACTGGAAAAAAAATATTTTGTACATGCGTACTAGAATGCGTATTTTTCGAATTAAAAAAAAAAATTATCAAATCAATTATTATTTTTTTTTTTCCATATTTATGGATAATAGTTGATGTGTTTAGTCGTAATATGCCGAAGCGGCCGGGCTCGAACTCTAGACTGTAGAGCTGGTAGTACTGCGTTCAATACATAAGCCATCTCACATATCTACACAATAGATGATAAATTAAAAATATAAATGTCATAAAAAGTAATAAGAATTTTTCCAATTTAAGGAAAATCATTTTAAGCTCGCTTCCTAAGAAAATATTATAATAACAATTTGTTCCTAGATAATAAAAAACCTATTTTTGGTTTATAATTGTAAATAAAAAAAAAATTTTTCACAACATAATACAGAGTAGAACGAAAATATTTCTCGAGAATAGTATATTAATAGTTGATTTTTCAAAAAAAAAAAAAAAAAAAAAAAATTGTTGGTTTGAATGATAAAGTTAAAAAATTAATTTTGTAAACAGTAAACTAAAATAATTTTTTTAAGCTTTGACGGTAAGTTGAAAAAACTTAATCTAGCGCAATTAATTTATAAACTTGCCAAATGGTGCTAGATACTGCTTTGGAAAATTAAAAAAATAGTCACGAAACGTAAGAACATTAACAGTCTGACCATACTCGGCTGTTATCTACTGGAGTTTAGATTTATATCTTCATTCATGAAAACACTTGCGAAAATCTATTTATAATCATGAATAATAATTCTATAATTATTTATAATATTTAAAATCGATTCTTAGTGTATTGGTTAACAATAAACAAATAATTTTCAATTACAATGAAAAAGGTAGTCTTTGATAGTCTGTCAACAACTGAAAATCTTGGGCTGTATGAACTTTGAAAAGATCCAGATTAATATTTTCAAAACGGCTCAGGCACAACTTTGATTTTTAAGTAGATTGTTTAAAAAAAGAAATTTTTAATTTTTAATAATAATTTGCAACAAACAAATTGATTTGTTTATAGCCACAACTTCGTGGAAACTCAACTTGGAAGATCAAGATTACTACTCAAACATGACTCTTACACTAATTATATGATTGAATGAATTATTTCAACAGAAATCTAAAAAAATTTATTGTAACAAAAAATTTATAGTCAAGTCACCTAATTGTTTTCATCAGTTTTCATCATAATTTATAAAAAAAAATTTTCATTAACTAAGTAACTACTTATTTTTTACTATAATTTAAAAAAATTCCAGTTATTGAGACTTTGACGATTATTTAAATGGCATAAATTCCAAAAAATAAAAAAATCTGTTTTGTGACCAATTCGTCAAAACGATTCATTCACATAATTCTCGCTTTCCACAAAAAAAAAAAAAAACGGTTCAAGGATACCGGGAACTCAAACCATCCGGACAGTTTATCTCAAAAGCCCCCCGAGAAAAATAATCTCACGGGTGGAAAAACCCTGCAAGGCAGACCGGACGAGATCCATCGACTTACAAAACAGGCCAGAAGCTATTACAGCCGCGAATTCGCGTCCCCCCTCGAGCGATTAAGATGGCTCGAAGTTTTAACGAAACTGATGAAATCCATACCCAACTATTCGAACTATTATCAATTATGTGCGATTGGGAAAAAAATCCAGTGGGAGCGGGTAATTACACCAGAGCGGTGTGAATCACTCGCGATGTAATTATAACGAAAAAAAAGAAGCGGGTTTGTTATTCAAACGAGCGTACGATTTGTGCCCAAGGTGAATAAAAAAATGTGCGGAGGCAGTGTTGATACGTGTTTTCTTCATTGTTGATAAAAGTGTATAAAGCTAAGAATGAGATCTTAGGTGAAATTGTAATTATAATTGATTTTTTTTTTTTTTTTTTTTTGCCAAAAATTGAAATAATTGATTTATTCGAGAGAATTTTGTGAAAGCAAGATTTTATGATTTTCTTGAAGGTGTCAAAAGAGACAGCTTGGAAAACTTTTGATGATAGTTGGATTCTCAGAAACTCTCGAATCACAGATTTTTGTCATTTTCTGAGATTTTCAATGTTTTTTATGACTTGTATGAATTTGTTTAGATTTTTTATTTTTTAATTAAGTTTTGAAGTTATTAGTCAATTAAGTAATTGATTTTTTTTTCAAGCTCATTCATTGTAATTGATTTTTTTTCCCATAATAAATGATGAATTAAATCAATTATTCTATTTAAAATTAATTAACTTGTGATTTTTAATGTAGATTGATTACAAAAAACCCAATACTTCAACAAATCTTGGTTTAATTTAATTAGATAATCAATTTTTTTTTAAAGTTTGTATACTATAAATTTTTATTTATTTATTTATGTAGTACTACAAAGATACTGTAGAGTTAAAAATCTAAAATTAAAGTGTACAATTTATTATACAAAAACTTTCTCACATAATAAATACTATTGTAGACAAGATAAAAAAAAATACATTAATTGTGTGCAACAGTACTATAAAAAAATTAAAAAGTAAAATTAAAATTGAATACGACTGATTAATTAAATATATACAAAAGAATGAAAAAAAAATGTAACGTAGCATGAAAAATCAATCATTTTTTAAATGGTTTTTGTCAAGTCTCTATTTTACTTCTCAGTGCTTAAAAAAATTTTTCAATTTCAAAAATAATTCTTCGAAAAAAAAAAGATTGTTTCACACTAGACAAACTTTCACAGCCGATCCACACTAAATATCTCACATCCTGACAATCGAGAAAAATCATGTCCCGGGCGACTCGCAATCCATCTTCGAAAAAGCCGATATAAATCTTCGAGGAAAGTGTTAAAACCCAGGTGTCAAGATCGTGCGCCACTGCCGCCAACAAAAACAAGTCCTTCTTCAACAACCTCGTCAAATAAAAAACAGTCAGGACTTTGAGCCTAATAACTCTTTGTTTGCACTCTCCCCCTCCGCGATGATAATCTCTTCGCGATCCTTTAAGGAAATAAAACTCGAGCGTGCGTCACTCCGGTCGCAAAAAAAGGCAAAGACCCGAGTTGCGTAGTTTTCCAGAAGGATTTTTTTTTTTATCCGAGCTTCGAATGTTAATTAGCGAAGATGAGGCTTTTAGATTCGCATGGGAGGGTGCGCGCGCTAAACAAGGAGTTTGATTTCCCACGATGGTAAGTAATAATAATACGGCGAGATATTATTTTAAGGTTATGTATTCATTATTACTGGTTTTGCCGCTTCAAAATTGAATTATTGTGAAAGGAGTTCGAAAAGCGTTTACCAGGTGCGAAATACGTATAAATTTCTTTGAAATTATAACGCTTGGAAGAAGTGCGAAATCGACGTTTGGCAACTACTGGTGCAATAAATGATGGGTGTTAAATAAAAAAAAGGTTAGCTTGGTTTTATTTCCAAACTGTATTCCAGGGGTTCCAGGAATAATAATAGTAAAGCGATTGCTAAATCTAACACTCAATTATTGTCGGATAAATCTCGTTTATTGGAGTTCAAGGAACTCTCTTTTAGCGAGCTGGACAAAAACTACGTGACTTAATGATAAGTTTTGAGCAAATAAAACCTTCTTTTTTTCTGTGGTCAATCGGAGTAAATGAGCTTGCAGTTTGAATGTTTACTAAAATATTATTTACGTGTCAAAAAATCAAAGACCGTACTTACTACTTAGTATTACTTACAAGTAATTTGTTTTATCCAAAGTTTACAAATAATGAATAAAATAAAAAATTGTTTCCAAACTAAAAAATCCATAAGAATATCCATAATAAAAATCCAAACATACGTCCATTTCACAGACTTCCATATAGATTTTTACGGCTGTACAATCACTAAGAAAAACCATTTGAACCCCAATCAGGGAAAAGTAAAAGCTCATCTCGCTTGATTACCGTCAAAGTAAATTTTATCGAGATGATAAACGATCCCGTTGCGTAACCAGTGCATCGTAACATCCCCTCGTGTTTGTACATAATCCATCATATCCATCCGCGAGGATGTCCAGTTGAGCGTAACAGGCTCGATTAACGTCTTATTTAAAGCGACGCGGTGCGAGGACTTTGTGAAAGCTATCCTGTAACCGCTAATTGCGATACAAAGGACTCTGGACTTAGCGCGTTGAAATTTAAATTTTCGCATTTTTGTACTATAAAGTTGGTAATTTTTTTATGTCCTCCTGAGAAGAGGCATGATTTACTTTCTGGAAAGGTAGAAAAAATCGTGAATCACCGATTCGTTTGAAAACCAATGTGTAGCAAAAAAAAAAAAATTAGTATTCAGAAATAATAGCTTTCTTCAGACAAAGAATGCATCTTTTTCAGGATTAATCGATCATAATTCATCGACTTGCATTCTAATTAAAAAAAAAACTGCAATTACGATTCCCGATGAATAAACCATAAGCCAACTATTAAAAAAAAAAAAACTCAATTCTCGTGCTTCCAGAACAATCCTAAAAAAAAAAAGATTCGCACCTGCGTCCGATAATCTCTCCAAATTCCGTCGTTCCCATCTAATCCAAAGTGAAACTACCTGCGAGCGTATTTCCGAATACTAGTCTAAGACGTAACGCGGGGCAGGTGTCTTGCATAAACCTTTCTCTCCGCACAGCCGCGTTCGGTTTGACCAGTCATCGCGAAGCTAACCCTTTCAAACGTATGGACACTAGTCCATATACATTATGCAAACTTTCGTTAAATAGGTGAATAGGCATATGGGCTTATGGTATATAGTCTAAGAGTCTTATGGGTTCTTATGGTATCGAGTGTCCCCAGGAGTAGAGTAGTTATCTTACCGGTCTCTCGGTGTCCTCAGGCGTGGGCATGGCCCTGGCCCCAGCTGCGAACACCAGGAGGATGAGGAAGGCGGCTCTCATGTCCAGCACTGTCGGTCTCGGCATCTTTGCCACTACTGCTGCCGAGGCTTGCTTTTATTCTTGACCGAGCAAGTGAGTGCTACCGCGCGCGTACATAATAAGAGAGCGGCGCCGAGCGACGCATTTGAATGATACCTGGATATTTGCTTGCGGACCGTGACGCACCAACTACACCTGATACTCTTTTTTTTTCTCTTCTTTCTTTCATCTTGGCTTAAGGGGCCTGAATGGACTTTGAGACTGGGTAAGCAGGGATCTGGGTTACCGACTATCGTGGCCGACCTTGCTGGGATCGATGAACTCCGGTTTGACGTGGGTTTGTGTTTTTTTTACTAGAGGCTGGGACCAAAGTACTTATGGTCGTTTAAAAACTTTAGGAAACTCTTTTTTAAGAAAATTTTTTGGTTTAGGGTAACTTTCAAGGTTTGTGTGGCCCTTGATATTTAGCAAAAATTTTAAAAGTAACAAAATTAAATTTTGATGTATTGATCTTAATTAGTAACATAAGATATTGTTAAAATTAATTATAGTGATTTTTTTTCATTAAAAATACCTTTTATACACTAAATTGTGTAATGAATAATCCAAAAAGATTTGAAACAGCTATAGTCTTCAGTAAGCATATAGAAAAAATTATTACGCAAAAGATGTTTAGTTTCTTTTGAAGATTGCAACTAAGTAAAAGGGAAATAATTGAAAAAACACCTTTTTTATCATCACACGTTTTATTATAATATTCAAATTCAAATTTTACAATATGAAAAGTTTGCACACATCTATCAAAGAAAAACTTGCAGATATAAAAAAGTACTTAGCTTTTTACTTTTTTCAAATTTAGCACGCATCACCAAAGTCTTTTCATTTTAATAGTTACAATTTATTTTCAGTAAATAATAAATCACGACACATAATTAATAAGCTTGGTAGAAGTAAGATATAAATCAGCTATTGAGTGGCTTCTTTTAAGCAATTTTATAGACTCATTCTAATAAATGGCCAGAAACAAGCCGTTAAATGTATAATTTTGTATGATATGTAATAATGTATGATTTCTATCAGGGTAAGCTAAAGTAAAAATAAAATTTAATCAATTTACAAATCGATATAGATGGTGAAGAATATATGAAAATATATGGTAGCTTTTGTTACACAGTTTAAAGAAAATTATTTTTTTTATTTTTTTTACATTCTTTTTTTTTTTTTTAATCTTAAAAAACCAAAGTATTAATTTTAAAAAAATCTCGAAAAAAATATGTTGTGGTAAAAATTTCAGAAAGATTCAACACTCTTCACTTTTGGAGTTGTTAATAATAAAATACTTTTTTAGTGCAAAAATTTACAAACTTTATGGAATTAGTCGAATTGGTATGGATACCAAGAATAAATTTCGTTCCCAACACTTCTTTGAAATTTCAAGATTAAATCATTTTTCCTGCAATCTTTTACAAAAAACATTTCACGCAAAATGATTATCGTGTTAATTAAAAGATTGAGCACTCTATTAATAAATTTTATCATACTTTAAAAAAAATTTTGAGCAGTGAAAGTTGAGTTGTCTCATTATGCATAATGACACATTTACGAATCCATTGACGTAAAAGGACAAAATGTATTTGATTTATGATGATGCACGCTTACAAATGAAGGATGCCTGACGCTAGAAAAAAATCGATTTATAAAGATTCAGTGACGTGCGAAATAGTCCTAAAAAAATTTACAATAACGTCGATGTATTTTATACACAAACTTAATCGAGTAAAAATTGCAAAAATTTTTCAACTTATCAAAATCGATTTTTTTTCATAGAAAATTTAAGAACTTCAGAATAGAAATTTTATTGATGTATCTTGTTTTCTTTGTTATTGGTGGTGTTATTGTGATGGTATTTATATATTTCGTTATTTTTTATTCATAAAAAAGGTCAATTGTTGAACTTGTTTTAAGGATGAAACATTCACTAACGGGTTGTAAAATCGATTGAAAAAAGTTTTCCCAACCCTGCAAACACTCCAAGCATACATAACTCTATAACAAACATTAAAACCGCAACCGTATTTCCAAACGCCAAGAGAAACAAAAGTTGATTCAAAACTTTCTTTTCAGCATTAGGTTTGACATCATCGTAACTGAAGTAAGAGAGATTATTTTTAAAATACTCAATTCGTATCACACCGGATTCAATAATCCTCTGGTTGATTTCTGAAAATCTTTTCAAGTAAGGCGATCCATACTCAAATCCATAAAACAAGTCATCACATAATATTGGAGGTTCAACAGTTTTCATCAAAAATGAGTTAAAAGCGTCTTTCAAAAAAGTAGTTGAATCGTAATCCCACTCAAGGCAAACGTGACTTCTGGTTCTCTTCAGCTCCACCATACAATTTTCTAGTCTTTTAGTCTTTTTCTGTAAACTTTGGATTGATGGACTGACAGATGTCGCGTAGATGTATTCAATGCTTTTTATAGGCGTGTAGATAGCTAGTCCTGACATGTCCAGATCTTCAAAGCTGCTGTATTCGATTTCTTCAACATCTAAGTTTATATCAAGGATCCCAAAATAGAATTCATTTGATACGACGACGAAACATACTACGAGAGTCATGTAAATTATTTTGCCAGTACTTTTCTTGGGCAAATTGGTCACTGGTTGACCTAGCAAAATGTAAAAGACATCGAAAATCGTATCGAATTCCTTGGTTATTTTCGAGACTTTCAACGTGTAGGTGAAAATTATCGCTATCACTGGTACAACCAGCATCAGACCAATGATCTTGACTGGAATTCGAAACATAGATTTATATAATTTTGGAACGACAGCAACCACGCCACGACATTTTTTTCCTGAATGAGCGACAACGTAATTTGTGACGTTGTCTGTTACCACAACAAGGTGACCCAATAAATTTGCATCTGTGTTTTCGAACCATAGATATCTTTTTTGTCGATGCAAGTACTCACACAAATTTTTTAGATCAATGTCAACGTATTCAAAACGAAAATTCATTGCTTTTATGATAAAACTTACTAGAAACTGAGTTTGATCTCTAGCGAACAAGTATCCCGGCGTGTCCGTGTAGTATTTGTTCATGTTTTTACCAAATCCAATCTTGAGAATGTTATTTTTGACATTTTTAAACTTGTTGGGAAAAATTTCAACCTCATTGCAAATTTCTTTGCTGTCGAAAGATTTTTTAAATTTGTTGTAAGTGTGAACTTTCATTAAAATATTCTGGTGATTAACTTCTGCTATTGTGAAATCAAATATTTTATTCTCCCACGCATATTTCAAAATATTTTTTATCCCCATATCGCAAGAAATGTGATTGAATAAAATAATTGAATATTTTGGACGTGGCTTCAGTGGTATTATCCTGACTGTAAAATCAATTAACTGTTTTGTGTCGTTCAAACTATTTGTAAACAAAGTGATCAAAGTTGAGTCTAAATTTGAGTTTTTAAACGTCAAAAAATAATTTTTATTATCAAGATTTTTCAAATTAAAAATATTTACAGAAACACTTTCAATTACTAAACTTTTTTCCACAAATCGGTTCGGTAAAGATTCTGGGATGAAGATAGTAGTTTGATGAGGATCGATGGCTTGAAAAAAATTTTTTATTGAAAATTCAAAGTTCGAACATGGAACAGAAAGACAATGAACTAAGAGAGTGGTCAACAAACAATTAATAAGTTTCATTTTATCAAACTTTTATGATTCAAATAAAGCGTCAATGCAAGTATATCTTAAATATCTGTGCAAACGTTTTGCAAACAACTTCAACACTAGAAAGCTACTTTATGCGTATAGCATGCTGTACTTTGAATTTATTTATTGATTATTGACCAATCATACTGAATTCTTGACAATTTGAATGAATTTTTAACTACTGTAGTATGTCAGTTTCAAGTAAACAACTCACTGTGTTTCAGAGGATAATTTATGTAAGTATTTATATCCTTGAAAATAGAATAAAAAAATTTGTTTTCAAAGATAATTGATAAAAAAAAACATTGTTTCTTCCGAGGTATAAAACTGAGTTTTCTAAAACTCAAGTCAATAATTCAATAGTAAACACTATCAGGGAAATAGTGCATCCAAATGCCACTATAAATATAAGTTGATTTAAAATTTTCAGTTCGTCCTCTGCTTCTCTGATATCAACGTTTTTTCCCCAATCCAAGTTGTTTTTGAAGTACTCAATCTTCATTATACCTGACTCTATAATTCGTTGGTTTATCACCGCAAATCTTCCGACAAAAGGTGAAGCATACTCGAACCGGAAAAATAAATCATCACAGAGAAATGGAGATTTAACAATTTTCATGGAAGTCAATTCACTAGCTTTGTGATATTCTTTCCATCTAACAATGGCATTGTATTTCCAATCGATGCATGTAAAGTTCCCAGTTTTTCCTAACTCTGAAATACAATCCAGCTTGTTCAGGGTTTTATTCTTCAAATTTTTTAAAGACGGACTGTCAAATCCAGAGTAGACATAATCTATCTTCGGTATAACGGAATATAGAAGCAAGCCAATCTGGTCCAAATCCTCAAAACTTTTGATTTCAATCTCTTTTTGATCTAAATTGATATCAAGAATCCCGGTATAAAATTCATTTGATATAAAAACAAAAAATGCTAGGATAGTCATGTAAATTATTCTGCTGGTAGTTCTTTCTGTCAATTTCATCATGGGCTGGCCCATCAAAATGCTGATAATGTCAAATACTCCATCGAATTCCTTGGTTGTTTTCATAACCTTTATTGTATACAGGAAGCACAATATCATTCCAGGTGTAATTAACGTTAGAAGTAAAATTTTTGGTGGGATACTGAATTTGGGCTCATACAGTTTTGGGACAATGGCAACCACAGCTCGACACTCTTCTCCAGAATGTACAACAACCAAATCGGTTCCATTGTCTGTCACCACAATGAGGTGGTCCAGTAAATTTGCGTCCGTGTTGTCGAACCATAAATATTTTTTCTCAGCGCGATAATAATCATTTTGGTTTTCGGAACACGCGTTGATCAGCTCTACGCGAAAATTCATACTTTTTACTACAAATCTCACCAAAAATTTATGTCTTTCTCGCCCTAGCAAAAATCCTGTTGAAGATTTTCCAGCTTTAGTTAAGCTTATCACCACACCTAGTTTTATTGTATAATTCTTAACGTTTACGAATTTGTTGGGAAATATTTGAACTGCAGTGTCGAACTCTTCATTTTTGTAGGTATCTGAAAATGGATTGTAATTGTGAATTTCTGTAATGTTTCTACTCTCATCCATCGCAATGACTGTAAAATCAAGCATTTTGCTTTTCCAGGCATAATTCAAGATAAACTTTATTTCATTTATCGAACTTTGGTTTTCATTGATCAAAAACACCAAACACTTAGAACGTGGTTTTAGGTTAACGAATTTAATAATCCAATTAATTAACAGTTTGGCATCGTTCAAATTATTTGTAGCTAGAGTAGTTAGAGATGAATCTATGTTCAAGTTTTTCAATGGAAAAAAATCGGGCATTTCATCGAGATGATATATATTTTTAGGAATATCTTTCGTGAGTGAAGTTAAAATTCCAAAATTTCTTGGAACTAATTTCTTGGAAAATAAAGTCTTTGGAATAAATATAGTTATTTGATAAGTTTCAATACTTTCCAAAACTATTCTGATCAAAGCTATAGATTGTGAAAAGGAAACTGAAAGTTGAGTTGCAACCAAAACTAAATTAAATAATTTAATTGAATTTTTCATCGTTGAAGGATAGTTTGTCAATGGATGATCCAAGGCACTTAAAATATTGTGTAGCACATGAAGTCTTCACTTATTGAAAGTGATGAATGATTCAGTTTTAAGTCAAAAATTGTGCATCCACTTGAAAGCGATGTTGTGTTTTTATATTAAGTCAATAAATCGAAACAATAGAATACTTTCAAACATAAACTAGGAATCACAAAATAAACTTTTTTTTTGTATTAACTCAATTTCGGTGAAGTCTACGACCGTGGTTTTCGCCAATTTTTTGGATGATTTAAGAAAGATAATAATGTGCAAAAATTACAAAAATTTTGCAAGCGCATTCGCCTACGAGGCACAGATAGTCTACTTTTGACACAGCAGCTACAATTTACATGTTCGTTTGTACACCGGGATTTGTACAACACTAAATAATTTACATGCATCGCATGTATTAATTGTTGATCTATGGCAAAACGGTTTCAAGGTTAATGAGGACGCAGGAATTTTACTATGCTGAAAAAGACTACATTCAAACAAACAATGTTAATCGATACTCAGACAGTAATGTTTATTAAGAACTGATTAATTGTGAACTACGAATATTTAATCATTGAGCTTTCAAAAAATAAAAAAATGTTATGAAGCGATTTTGTACATGTGAATTATAAATAGTCAAAATGTACATTACTGTATAGACTAAAAATATCAATAGACACGAAAGAGTGCTTAGTTGAAGTGTTTAAAATTTCATTTGACATTAAAAATACAGTTTTTATCTTTCAAGGGTCGTCGATCAGAAACTATTGTTTCGAAAACCAACAATCACTTACTGTGTAACAAAAAATAGGAGAGTTTTAAACCAGATTCATCAAATAAAAAGCAAATGTTAAGTCTTAAACATCTCGAAATTTATTCCTAAAAATCACGTTTAAAAGCATTTTCAAAAAATTCAAACTTGAATTCAATAAAAAACATCAAAGTAGATAGAATATATCCAGCTGACAAAATAAATAAAAGTTGGTTCAAAATTTTCATCTTTTGCTCTACTTCTCTATAGTTTATGTTCTGTTTCCAATCTAAACTGTTCTTAAAATACTCAATTTCCATTACACCTGACTCAAGGACTCTCTGATTGATCACAGAAAATCTTTTAGCGAAGGGTGATGCGTATTCAAATCGAAAAAACAAGTCATCACAAAGGTACGGAGGTTCGACCACTTTCATAAAACTCGATCCATCAGTGTCTTGACTTTCGTTCCAACGAACGATCGCATTGTATTTCCAATCTACACAAATGTGTTTTCTAGTTTTCTGTAATTCAGAAATACAGTCAGGCATGTTCTGAGTTTTTTTCTTCAAATTTTGCAGCGATGGATGTATAGCTCCAGAGTAGATGTAGTTTACGTTTGGTATTACGGTGTAAAGAGGCAAGCCTGATTCGTCCAGATCTTCAAAACTGTTGAATTCAATCTCTTCTCTGTCCAGATTAACGTCAAGGACGCCATCGTAGAATTCATTTGATGTGAGAACGAAAAATATCGTTATAGTCATGAAAATTATTTCACCGGCAATGTTTTGGGGCAATTTCATTACAGTTTGGGCAAACAAGATTCTGACGATGTCAAACACCCCATCGAACTCATTGGTGATCTTCAAAATCTTCATTGCATACATCAAGAATAAAATTATCACCGATACGATAAGCACTAAGATTGATATTTTTTTTGGAATACTGAATTTATGCTTGTATAATCTCGGAACGATGGCAACCACAGCTCGACATTCTTCTCCAGAATGAACAACGACCAAATTAGTCACATTGTCTGTTACTACAATGAGATGATCCAATAAATTGGCATCGGTGTTCTCGAACCACAAGTACTTTCTTTCAGGATGACGATAGTCAATCTCGTTCTTTGAGCAAGCTTTGGTAAACTCGAAGTCGGAATTCATCGCTGTTATGATGAATTTTACGAAAAAATTGTACCTTTTTCTTGCGAATAAGTACCCTACTGAAGATCTGCTAGGGTTAGTTGTGCTGATTACCAAACTTATTTTTATTTTGTAATTTTTTACATTTTTAAATTTGTTTGGGAAAATTTCAGTGCCATCACTAATTCTTTCGTTAGCCACAACTTGTATAAAGGGATAGTAGTTGTAAATTTCTGAAAACTCTTTGTCGTCAACTGATGCTTTTATAATCGTACAATCTAGAATTTTCTTTTCCCATGCATAACTCAAGATATCTTCTACAGCGACTTTTGAATCTGGATTTTGGTTAAATAAAAATATTAAAAATTTTGGACGTGGCTTTAGAGGTATCAATTTAACTAAAAAATCAATAACTATTTTCGAGTCATCTAATTTTTTTGTAAACAGCGTAAACAACGATGAGTCTAGATTAAAGTTTTTTAATGATAACGAATAGTCAACGTTTTCAAGGTCTCTTAAATTGAATATAGTTACAGGCATATCTAGAGTGAATCGAGTTTCTTGTTTAGAATTTTTTGTTGAAAATTCTGATGTAAAAATAGTGACTTGACGTGGCTCCAAATCATGTAAAATATTTCGAACAGAACGATTTACTTGACAACTTGTGACGATAAGTAATTTTTCGATAATTAGATAAATAGTTCGCAAAAATAAAGTTTTCATTGTAGTTCTCAAAGCAACTCTTTCGATAACAAAAGAAAAACTAACAGTACAATTTACAATATTTAATGTTTTAATTGAGTGAATTGATCTTTTACTCATTAAAACAGTAAAGCCTAGCTTAGTGTAAACAATTTATTTTTAAAGTAAAAAAGGGTTAATAGTTGTGACTTTCTAAGTTAGAATTTTCGAACTGGTAATTTTAGTTCTGAAATATTTCTGTTTATTTTATCCACTTTCAATTTTTATTTTTTCACAGTAACCTGTGTTACTCAAATAAGTTATCAAAAATAAATTATGACCAAAATTCCTTTAGATATATATTTTTTATTAATTTTTAAAAAATTAAATTTTTATAAATATTTATAAAATTAAATTATTCATAAAAATCGTCGGGTGGTGACAAAGTCTCGTAATTTAGGCAGGCTTTTAAAGTGCAACCAATTACTGCTTTACCATTATCGTTTCCCGCACAGAAACAATTGTTACAGCCATCGTTGTATGTTTTTCCTACTACGCATCTTCTTTCATCTATAACAGTATAAAATTATTTTTGAATTTAAAACTTAGTATTCAAAATAAAAAGAAAAGTTTAAGTGGAAAACTAAAATAAAATATTTTTCAAACCTTCGGCACTTGAAGCTAGCATGATAACCATGCTTAGAATAACAAAAGTTAACAAAATATTTTTTGATGCCATTTCTTTGTTGGATGTTTTCTTCAAATGAGTGAAGTCAAACTGACAATTTTCCGGCAAATTCGCATATTTATGTACAAAAGTCTACGTCATTCGAAAATTTGATTAATTGTTCTTTGGAAACAAATTAATGAACACTGTCGCATCGTTAAAATTTATCAATGCTAAATATACATTTTTTTGAAGTTTTTTTGAAGCTCATTGTTATATAAATTTATCAAGTTTGAAAATTCACAAGTTCTTTTTTAACTTAATTAATTACCAAAGTTTTGAACGATATAATACTTTATAAAATTATATCTAAATTTTAATTTAACGTTGCAATTTTTTTATCCCAAAGGTTTAGTTATTTATATCTCTTAATATTTAATTTATTACTTTTATTCATAATTTTCATTGTCGTATTATTAAAATTAATTTAAAGCCGAAAATTTTTCAAAATTTCATAAAATTCTTTGTACCGATTCATAATCGCCTTACTATCTCAATTTTTGATTAATTTCCTATGAAAATTAAAAATTTACAATTATATTTATTACTCTACTTAAAACAAATTTGTATCAATTTAAATTAACCAAATTATTGTCATATAGGTACTTGCAGTACTGTAAAATTAGTAATTTAAGTTTACACTGTTCATACTACTGTTATACAATTGATATTTTATCGTTTAATTTAAGTTTATTATAATTAACATTATAATATTTATTTTATAGATACCTACTGTTACTATTATTCTCCCAGAGAGAAATTTTGTAATGGGTCTTGTACCCGTATATTTAAATAAAATAAAATAAAATAAAATAAAATAATGCATTTACAGGTTATAAAACACTTGTTGATGAAAAATTAGTCAAACAAATGAAAGTGAAAAACTTGCATTCTCGAAGACGCCCTGATTGTAATGTAATTTTACAGCTATAATACAATGTTTCTATTTTTTTTTTAATAATATTAAAAATAGGAGTTTACCTTTTATCATACCTTACTCATCAGTAATTAACTTTTTAGGTTAAGTTTAATTATTGTAAAATTTTCGATTAAACGCCAATTATAATGACAATATTAATTTCTCTTGAATTTTATTAATTATTATAATTTATTATCATTATTATTATATTTATTTTCATACATTTTCATGGTATCTTATTATAGCAATTCCATTTAATTTAGTTCTACATTTTCTGCACAGTTCAACCACAGTTAAAAAAACAAACTTAGACGTGTAGTAATCAGCTGATTTAAAAAAGGTATAGATTTTAAAAACAAGAAATCATCCCCAAAGATCAAAGCTCAGTTTGATGTAACGAGCGCAGCCGCGAGTCGATCAATCACTCGCGGCACTGAAATCCTTTCTCCTTCTTTATTACCGAGATAATCCTTCACCAGAGGTAGGCCTATATCAGGGAAAGTACAGACGAGTTATCGAGTTCGGATTTTTGCCTAACTTCAGGCGCGATCTTGAATGATCGAACGTCCAATTTGGTAGACCATTAATCCAGCTGTGAGGATTTATGTAGTCTTCGTTTTTAATGTGATACCATGGTTTTTCTTAAATAAGTCCGGTCTAACTTGCTAAGCTCAATGAAAATCGGAAGTTAGAAAGTAAATCAAAAATAAAGATATATGAGTAGAAAGCTGAATTTTCCACTGTTACACTTGGCAGAAACTTTTCCATTCAAAACTCTTAACACCTTGACAAATCGTCTTGTTGATTGAAATTGTGTTTATAGGTTCTTTTTTTTTTTTTTTTTTTATGAATTTTCTTCTCGTTTATCATTGATATCTGTTGTTATTTTCCTCTTACTTTTTTATTGCTTTTTATATTTTTCTTTTGTTTTTTTTTCAGTCTTTAATTTATTTTTATTTTTTAATTTTGTCTTCACTTTTGCGCAATTTTTTTTCCTCTTTTTAATATTATTTATTATTGCGACCTTCTGACTCTGTTTTTTAACTTATGTATCTTTTTTCAATCTTCTTTTTGTGCTTTGATAAAGTTTTTTTGCAGTAGATGATTAAAGTTAAATTTATCCTGTATCAATTTTTTTTTATTTCTGTTTTAACTTCGACTATCTTATTTTTAAAATCTTTTATGCATTTTATCAAGGATTTTTCTTCAATTTATATTTGTTTGATTTATTTTTGATTGTTACCCTATTTTTTTTTTTTTTTTTATCGATCAAAATGACTTTAAAGCCATATCTCTTCTTAGTTAACAGTCATTTCGTTTTATTTAATTTTTTATTTAATTAATTATTAAGTTTGCTTAATAGTTATTAGTAATTATTATTAAGTTTTATTAATTATTGAGTTTGAACAAAATGAAAATAAAGAATAAACGTTACAATCGGCTAGTCAAAACATAGGATAATAAAAATGTAATAATAATAGAAACAAAAATAAAAATCATTGATGCTGACCAGGTACAGACAGATTGATTCAACTTCATTACAGTTTAGCTTTCATAGAAATAAGAATCAGAGAAAATTTTAATGAAAATTAAAATTTGATGTACCATTACAATAAAGTAACTCGTTAACAACTATAATTGAAACCAGCTAAATAGTCGTTTTCAAATTTATGAAATTTTCATGACTTTACAGATTTATTATCTCTTTCTTTTTCATCATTGTGTCGGTTGAAACTTCTTTAGTAAGCTCATCATGTACTTATGCGAACCTTCTAATATTTTCTACACTGGTCCATAATTAGTCTTTAATAAAAAAAATATAATTTATACATAGAATTTCATATAATTAAGAATCTTAAATATTCAATGATGAAATCATATCTAATTTTATAGATACAGGTATTCAATTATTGACATTCCAAACTTCGTTCATTAAATTCTTCCATCTAATCATCCCAAAACTTACCGACACAACTTAAATTAGAAACAGTGTATCCAATCCAGGCCGTCTCAAATTATTTTTTCTCTCGATCCGTTTTAAGATTCACCGGGTTTCAGAAAAATATATATCGTCATTCTGCAGGCTGTATGCAGTCGGCGTCGGGGTTCGTTGATCTCCCGCTAATCCCGCTTCCCCGCGGAGAAACTTATTTCCAAGGAGGAAGGAATAAATAGAAAAAAAAATCTCCGACTTACTTAACTCCTGGCGGCGCTGTTTCGTCACGACGCGGGTGCTAAACGATCGCGTAATAGCCGTGGAGTTTGCGAAGACGCTCCGGGAGGCGAAGGATGGATTTACCGAAAATAGAAAAGAAATGGACCCTGGAGATTGAATCCTTTGGGTCTCGGTTGACTTTGATGAGCCGTGGAATTGGGAAGATGAAGACTTTTACTCAAAGTTCTTGGTTTTTAATGGATTGAGTCTGTAAATGGACAGTTAATGGATATTTAATGGATAACCTGATTCTTATTTCTAACAGGGTAAGATTTTTAAGTACCCTGCGAGAAATTTTAGCAGATCTTTGGTAAAAATTAGCCAATTTTACTAGAATCTGTCTACATCTTGTCAAAGTCTGCTGTTTTCTATCAGTTTCAATGAGAACACAGAATTGAAATCACCGATACTACAAAGTTTTTATTTATTTTATTTTTTCACATTTATTTTTTTTTTTTTTAAGTTGATAATAGGCTTCATGTAAAAATCTTTTTTAATTCTAAGTTTAGAATAGTTTTTTTGTATTATTATTTATGCTAAACTACAACGGAATCTTTTCTATGATTACAGGTAGTTATTTTGTCTTGTCAATGTTAACAATTATTCTCTGTTTGTAGATCAAGTACAGAATTAATTTCTTTGCAATTTAATAAAATAATTATTTCAGTTCACTATGACAACTGCTTTTTCAAGAAATTTTTTTTTTTTTAATTATTGATTGGCTCAAAGATGTTACTGAATATCAATTCTTTTATTTTTGTACAGAAACTTAAGAAAAAAATCAGCGTTATGAAGTTCATCTTGAAATGAACAAAGCAGCTGAAGCTAAAAAAACTACCCGATGAAGTAAGCCCGTTTAAGCAATGCATCTTTGATCGTGACTTTCAAGAACAGTTAAAATCACATAAAACCTCATCAATGGTAACCGTGTAAATTTTCAACAAGATTGGACGATTACTGTTTTTGAGTTAGATGTTTACGAAAGGTAATAAACGCAGTTTTTTTATGCTAATCGTTCAAACCTATTGTGTATCTTTCAAACATATGTTGAACAAAA
This sequence comes from Encarsia formosa, assembly GCA_038277355.1. Taxonomy (NCBI): domain Eukaryota; kingdom Metazoa; phylum Arthropoda; class Insecta; order Hymenoptera; family Aphelinidae; genus Encarsia; species Encarsia formosa. The sequence continues at coordinate 21,246,877 of CM076188.1, read as the reverse complement.
GATTTTTTATTCAATTATTACCAAACGTTCAAAAAAATTCTCTTTACATCAACTGGACAACTTGTTAATCAAAATTTTAAGATCATTTCACTGATAACGGTGTTTTATATTCTACTATAAATCATTCAAGTTTCTGCTAAAACTAATGAATTTATTTTTAAAACCATGCTGGGAAAACTACCGACAGAATTTCACCTGAAGCCACCCCGACGAAAAAAAAAAAAAATTCTTGGCTATCACGTAATAAATCTGGAATAATAACCAACGTATAAGAATTAATAAATCGTCGGTGGTACGCAAAGAAGTTCGAAAGTGAACAATTTACCATCTTCCCAAAACGTTATTGCTAAATTTCAATTTAGCGGGTAATGAGCAGCCTCGGAGAATCATAATTCAGGAACGGTTTTGAATCCAGATGACGATGGCTTCGATCCTTTGTTGAGCAATTGCGTAAATAATCCAATAATTTTATTCATCTGTGTTTTTTTAAAAAGTTGAATCCGAGTATGGAATATTTAGTTGCATAAATCTTACTCTGTATTTGAATTAGGAAACCTCCGTAATTTCACGTTTCGAAATTATTAATATTTTTTTAAAACAGATTAAATTATAATAATTAGGTAAAATGTATGTAATATTTACCATTTAAAAGTTAAAACTCGTGTTTAATAACATCACAGGCTATTAAACGTTATTATCGGTTATTACAATTACCTCCAAGTACTAAAATTGTTATTAAAATATCAAAAAATAATGGTACTTATTTCGGTTAAAAAGTATGTTACTTAAGAAAACGACCTGACGCGCACAAAATATTTCCCAAAAAATTTAAATTGAATTTCCGAGCTTCATCTTGAAAACGAGTTTTTTTAAAAGGACTGCCAAGATAAATACTTACTTGTCAAGGGTACGGGTATTTGAATAAAAAATACACACAGTTCTAAAATTAGAATGTAATTAAAAAAAATTGTTACAGTTTTACAGTATTACAAATGCTCGTCGACGCACTATAAATCATTAAAAAAAACTTTGAAACACTTATTTTTTTTGCTCTACTAGTCAGTTTATCGTCTCAAGGAAAAAAAAAAATAATAATCCTGCAAATAGCTTACTAATCTACCTCGAAAGAAACTTAAAAAAAAAAGTCACTTATAAAAAATAATGATATGCCCTTAAATCTAAAGTTGTATCTGCGGGTGAAATATAATACAAAGTGGACGGGGTGGGATAAATGTACATGAGAGTAGTAGTCCGCGAGTGATGAGCTCCCTGCCAAGGCCATTAGGGAGAGAACGAGTTTTTCGCTCAATGCAACCGGACAAAGACTCGGGCCGTTGTGGATTCATTCCTCTCTCTCTTTAATTTTTCCGAGAACCTGGACTTGCGCGCTAACGATCCCGGTCGCAGCTCTTTTTATTTATAGAAGCGACCTCTTCTCTTCGATCTAGGAATCCGAGTGCAGATTTTATCGTTGTAAATGAGTTGATAAATTCAAGATCGCGAGAACCGGATAAACAACGGTGTGGAATATCAGCGGAGCTTTCTCCCGCGAAAGGGTCTCGATTTACCTTGGACCCCGAGAAATCCGATCGGCGGCCCCGAGCCTCATCCCGGGTCCGATTTACCTAGTGCTGTGCTAAGCTTTTTTGAAAGTCAAAAGATGAAAATTTTTGATGGCAGGACACTTGGCGCGACGTCATCACCGGGGACAAAGTGCACCAGTTTTTAAATATATTTTTTGCGTAAGTTCATTTTTTACGCACGTAGTTCGAATTGTTGCACTAGGTAAGACGGACCCCGGGGGAAAGAAAACGCTTCTAGTTGGCAGCAGGAAACTGGCTCTCTTGGGAGTCGGGAACGTCGGCGTCGAGCTCGTTTCCGGTAAGCTCCTGCTCCTTCGCCTGCGAATTCTTCCTGGCCTGGGCGTACTTGTACTTGAAGTACTCGGGATCCTGGGCTGGCTTCTTCAGGACGTTTATAATGCCGAACCAGTTTGGCCAGGCGAAGGTGTTGCCGCTCTCGTCCACCACCTCCTGGACCGCGTATATGTGGGTGGGTACCGACGACGCCGTCGTGCTGAGACTTGGGGTCGATGACGGGGTTGCTGTTGTGCTTGGCGTCGTGACCTGCTGTCTGGTACCTGAAATCAAACAAGTTTTTTTTTATGAGTGGACTTTCAAAAGTATTGATCTTGAAGATATAAGTTGGATTTGTAATTGTTTAATTTAATGAATATTCGTGACCAAATTCAAATAAGACGACTCAACAATATTGATGTAAACTGGACATGTGAAAGTTAAATGACTGTATTTGAAAATCTGACTCTCATTGAATATAGAAAATAATTTGACCTTAAGACTATAATTTATTATAAATAAAAATATTGTTTAAGAAAAGATCAAAAGCACAAAATTATTAAGTAGACAGCCATTTTGGACATTAACAAATGTATGTAGCACTAGTGCCGCAGCAAAAGTGGTTTTTAACACCTCTGTTCTTACTTTCAAGTTGATAAGTAATAAATTTAAGGCTTTGCCAATAAAATTCAATGAAAAAAATTAGTTTATAGGCTTGATTTCTTATCACTTCCTCTGCAAAATCCAGTTTCATTTTTTTCTTAACTTATTTTTCCAAAGATTTTCTAATGAAAAACTAGTTTTTATCCTACTTAACCCCCTACTGCACCTAATATGGAGCCCTCTTCTGTATCAAGTGTATCCTTTGATAATGTTACTATAAATAGTTCAAAAATATTGAGGACTTTAAATTATAAAAAAATAAAGCCTAAAGAACTTTTAAAATAAATTTCAAGTATTTTTTTAAGTTTATGTAAATAATTCAAAATTGTCTTTGTAGAAAGTTGTAACTTCATATTTTTCAAAGTTGGAATCGGACATGTCAGGTCTTTTACATTGATTTTAATATATAAATTATATAAAATCAATTTTATCCCATATACAGTAATATAATTCTAATTTATAATTAAAATATTTTTCTCAACTAACTAGCTTTCAATATTTTTATTTAAAAATATATCAAAATTATATTATCAATGGTTTGAAGACGACTCATATAAATGACACAATTTTACTCGCAATTTTACATAACACCTATCTAACATTTCTACCATTAGAGCGATATTATTCAAATTGGCTACAATACTATTTTCCAACAATTTCGTATGCAAAAATATATGATATAAGCCGTTTATATAACCGTAAAATGCGTTAGAACAAAACTTTGAATTTTCGTAAATCTAATTCGGTTACTACAAAAATTATCTCACTCATTGAATCTTATCGACCCAGTGACGAAACTAAACTATTCGCGTGAAAAATTATATTACGGTATCAAAGAAAATTGGTGCATAAATTGGTTGCAAAATAAGGTCATCATGGTGCCCCATTAATGCCCAAATTGATGGAAAGTGACGCTGGACCGAAAGATTGGCTTGTTTTTCGGGATGGTTATAACCTCATAATTCACGATAATTCAAAGCTACGTTTTCTTTGAATCGAATTTATGAATCCACCGTAATTGTCGTTTTTGATTTTCTTACTCCAGAAATAAAAAATAAAAGGGTAGGTTGTAATTTCGAGGTCGTAAAGGAGGTTAAAAATCGATTAAGCCTCGCGCCATGATTCTATGTTTAAAAAATGAAATTTTTCAGTACGCTGTAATTAAGAAAGGCTTCCGGTAACTCGGGCAATTTATTTTTTTATAGAGTCTTGCACACGCAGCGTCCTTCCGTGAGCAAAACGAGTTTTTGTTTTTTGGGTGACCTTTCGTCACGAAGATAAATAATTTAAAAAAAGTAAAAGCAAGGTACCTTTTTGCACTTTCAAAGTCGAGTCGTAAACGCAAGGCTCCGATGGATTAAACATCTTGATCGAATGCGCTTGCGCAACGATTTTATGATTTATAGTCCGTAGCATCAATTTATTAAAAAATCCCTTTGAAAATTTTCGTTGATTAAATTAAAATTAAATGATTTGCGTTAGATACCAATTAGCGTTTAATGGCTCGCCTTATGCAATATTTTCCTACAAATGGCGATGAATCAAAATTTACTTTCATGCTAATAAAATATTAACTCGGCAAAAAAAAAGAAATCAATCAATCAAACCAATTATATCATCGATTCGGAATTCATCAGCGGAAAAAAGTCAGGCATCAATATGCTGCACCAGTTATTCCTAATACGATTACCCTGAATACCAGCGTCGTCGACACTTTTATCGGCCCGATCTCCGACGTATCAGATTACCCGAGCACATGTTAAAACCACATCCTCTGCTGAAGCTTTTTCCGCTCGACGAAAGTGAGAGCGATTCGATGACGATTGATACGGATAAGCTGATTATCAATCTTAAAGTTGCGTAAAATCTATGTCGTTTTTATGGGACCCAAAGTTTTTCGAGGTACTACCATGAATTTAGGATTTCGAAAATTTCCAGAGTCAATTTTGAAGTCAATTTGTGTATGCAAATCGGTGGATTCACTTAGATGGTTCGCGTAACGAAATTTTATGCGTACTGAATGAATGTACATACGCTGATTTGGACTTGAATTTTTGGTTTGAATATTTAAATTGCAGTAAAAGTTTATATATATGTATAAACTTTCAATCATTTAAAACAAAATTTATTTTTGGGGAGTTAGTCAGCGAAGCGAGCAGATAGTACCTAGACTATACGCATTAGCCCTTGTATGTAATGATGATTGGTAAAACTGTTCTTGTTGATTTTTTGAGGTTAGGTACTTGGAAATTCATCAATAAAATAGATGTTTTATTTTTTAAGTTAGGTTGCTTATCAATTATTGGAGGTTATGTTACCTCCATTCAGGTGATTAACAGCGTATGTTTGCGTATGTATTCAAAGATCCAAATTGAGTTAGCTCGAAAACATTCAAGCCAAGCCAACGCGAAACACCCCATATAGCCCCGGATCTTGTGGTTAAACCGAACCGGATGCCTCTCACCTCCCAAGGTCATCGCAAAAAAGAAGGATGCTCACCTTGCTGCTGTCCTCCAAAGAACATGGGTTTATCGCGGTTGTAATACTGATACACGTGTCCGTCGCCGTGACCACCGGCGTGTCCGCCCAGGACCCGATGCGGATGGCCCACGATCCACTTGGTGAACGCGCTGAACCCGTAGGGATCCTTGTAGTAGCTGCTCCTCTGGTCCTCCTCCAGGATCCGGTCCTGCATGCGATTGTTGTACCACTGCAGCTGGTCCATCCGGCGACGATGTACCTGCTCCTCCCACACCCGCTGCCTGGCCCGCTCCACGTACATACGACGCCTCAGCTCCTCCCGGTCGTCGACCGGAGAGGACTCGTCGGAGTCCTGACGACGGATCGACCTGGACGTCGTCGACGAGGCTTGCTCCTGGCGGGTCTTTATAGGGGAGCTCACCGCCTGCAGGGTCGTTACTGGGATCTGAAAAATTTTTAGTTTTTTTGAGGTTATGTTCATAATTTGACATAATATCGTATTGATATCGATTAAAAGACCATTAATATCTATGTATAATATTTATAAAACCTTACTAAAAGTGTTTAAGTGTGCAAAATTAGGTAAGAATTTTTCGACGAATCGCGAACACAATTTATCATTAATAATATGTCGTTAATTAAATAATTTGATGAAAAATTCATAAGCCATATTTATATAAAATAACATCCACCTAATGTACGATGTTTAGATTTCTTCAATTACCGATGATTAAATATTTAGTGTCAAGAAAATTCTTACGTAATCGTCAAATAGTTACTCTACAAGTTTGCCAGAACTACTTTTGAAGCAATGATTCGAGATGTGTCAATACACTTAATTCCCAGATTAACAACTAAATTGTGAATTTTTTAGTAGAGGAAAATTTTATGTCATAATGCGTGAGAGTTAAACTTTATTTCCAACACGTAAAAGTTTTTTTTTTATTAATATTTTTATATGAATTCATTATACATCCAGTATTTAAAAGCCGTTGATTATGAAATTCGAAGAGAGGTGCAACATATTGAGTGACTGTGCAACTAAAAATTTATTCGAGTAAAATGATTTTTCGCGGTAATAAAATTGTGATGAATTAGATAGTGGCTTCGGCTAAAGAGAACTACAACTTTTATTAATTAACTCGTGTATCTGATAGAATAAACCTAGCACGAGCTTTATGGCATGTACCTTGAATCTCAAAAAAGAAACATCGAGCGTTAAACATTTTAAAAGGTATGCGAGAGATTTAAAATATTCAAAATAAGCTGAAAACCTTTCGTAATAAAATTATAATTTTAATTTGTATAAATTAATACACGATGATTTAAAATAAAAAAAATGTAAAATAAAATGCACTATAATATAATCCACGAAGTACTCCCATTCAATCAAGTCGATCGTTCAAGCAAAAGATTATTGAGCAACATATCATGAAAATAAGCGCGTATGGGTACATAAAATATTAACTCCCGAGTAAATCAGCAAACTCATCCAAGCGGTTAAAAAAAAAAGTTTCTACTCAAATGACAATGAAAAAAAATTGAAGTTGTGCGTATAGATGAAGCAATACAGTAAATCAGATTAAAAACATTGATTAATATTTCAAATGAACCGTAAAATCGAATGTATGATTTTAATCCAATTTTGATTGGGTTTCGTGAAAGTGGAATTAATAATATTTTGGTAATCGTTTATTTTAAATTATTATTTCAATCAATTTTTATTGAGATGTCTTATCTAAGACTGCAAAAAATTATTAAGATATGAATGTATACATGGGATTTGCAAGCTCCACAGACATTCTATAATAAATTTTTATAGTTTGTAACTATTTCACTGAATTTGAGAGTTATGAAAATAATAAATTTAATGTTCTTAAAACTTGCAAGCTTCAGCAGGTATTTTCTATTTTTTTTTTTTTTTGAGATCTCCCTGTACATACTAAAATCTTGCTTGGAAAAGATGTAATTAATTAACGTTTGATCAAGCTTGCAAGCTCTCAACATAATTTAATTTTTCGAAATATCCACTCTACATTCAAAATTCATTCATTTTTAGTATATCACAATCTCACTGAAGTTGCAAGCTTTAAAATTGCTATTGAAAATATTAAATTTAGTGCTCATGAAGCTTGCAAGCTTTGGTTTCGTTGTGTAGTTTGTACTAGTATGTACGTGGTATATTTTTTATTTTTGAGTTTGATCGAGCTTTTGCAACCTCTTTAATTATTTAAATATTTTTCTTATATTCAACCTCGCTGAGCTTGCAAGCTCAAAAACTTTCAAACGTATCAAGGTCACCAACTCCCATGCAATCTTTCATAACGACCCCAACATATTTTTCCCAAGCGATAAATCACCAGAAACTTAAGTAGTTCGAAATACCTTGAGTACGCTGTCAATGTTGGCTGCGGCATTGGCCGGTGAGGACGTCTGCTTGATTGCGCCGATCGGAATCTGAAGTCAGACAAGCAAGAAAAAAAAAGGAGAAATCATAACAGGTGAGCCGGGCGATGCATTATGTCTGTTATGAAATGAGGAATTTCACCGAGAGCGAGAGTGAAGAGAGAGAAAAAAAAAAAAAAAAAAAAAAAAAAGAGATCGGGATCTCTTCCCGAGAGCGCGGTATTATCGCAATTAAGGACTGGTTTTATTATCGTACTCACGTTGAGTATGCTGTCGATGTAGGTGCTGGTCTCCTGACGCTTCCCGCGCACTGTTTCGTCATTCTGAAAGTTTATAAACAAAGGTTTTAATGGATCCTGTAATTTTTATGTACCTCAAAATTCGTCTTTTATATTAAAAGTAATTACGCATATAAGTAAATTTATAACATTTGTAAAAAGAATTTGAGCCTAGACGCAAAAATTTATGTCATTAATTTTTTTTTTTGAACATAGTAAAGTTATTCTACATAAATTTTATTATTGTACTAAATATTCTTTGTTTCAAATAAATTGTATTTGTAAAACATTTGTTTACTTTATATAAATGTAGATTACTTATAAAGAAAACGTATATATTTTTTATAAACATTTTTATTTTATATTATTATTATTTTTGAGAGGGTTGGCAAGCGGAGCATCCAAACTAATATACAACAATTGTCTGTCAAGAAAAAAAATTAATAATCCGTTAATGAAGCTCAATACTTAAAATTGCAAAATATCAGCTGATAAATTTAATTGATTAATATTATCTTTCGAAGCTCCTTTGAGTTTGCAAAAAGATTTAAAAATGCTTAAAGCAGGTTAATACTTTAGTTGCTGTTAATTACACGCTCGTAAACGTGATTCAGTATTTAAACTTCATTCAGGGAGTGATTGACGTTTCGTTCGTAATAAAATTTATCACATCCTTCGAAAGAAGGCTTCGGGGTCTGTACCTCATTCTCTTTTTTTTTTTTTTTTAATTCACCGAGTATAACAAAATTATTCACTTACACTAAATTGAATAATTTATGGTGCTTTTATGAAAGCACGTGTGTGCGTTGTTGGTTTGAATAACCGATCATTTAAAACATTTTCAGGAATTTTAAACGCCCGCCCCAGAGGATAAAACTACCTGTCAGTGTGTATATAATAATAAAAAAAGTAAGTTATTATTTAAATAAAATTATCAATAATCATTATCTTGAGAAATAACAAATTCTACCATTTTGCAATAAATAAATGCCAGTTTTAGCTAAACCCCACCCTCTCTCATTTTTTCTCCAATCATAAAACATGCAGCTTTGAAAAAAAATTTTAATTACCCCTGGTATATTTAATTAATCACGTTTTTCAAAAAAAGAGAGGGAAAAATATATAAAACTGTTGCCATCCTTTTTTTTTTCATCGGCTCAAGGACGAGGCGAGACGAAGTGAACGTTTATGTTTTGGCGCGCTTTCTTTATTTTTGCTAAGGTTTTTCAACCTTCCCCGCATGATCATAACGCAAATAAGGCGTTCGCTGCCCGAAACGAGTTTTTTTTTCTTCTCCGGGTAAGGTCAATGATTGTAAACCCGGGGCTTAATGAATCGAATAATTTCATACCGTTTATTTACATAATTGCAAAATTCGTGTTTACGAATTAGAGGATTAATTAGATAAACGCGCGTGCGTAAAAAATTACCGCCAATTATCATTTCCATAAATAATATCTTGAAATCGTCTGGATGTATTTAAAAAATCGCCGACTCACCGAATGATTTTTCGTTGTGTTGATCGATTGATTGATTTATCGAGTCTTGGCCTTGAGCTTGAACCGATTTTTCGTGCGAGTGAAAAGGCGTAAACTAATACATACGCGTGTCGTACGATGATCGATCGAAAGCGCAAGCGATATCCGAGATAGTATCTTAAACGCCTAAACTCGATATTTCAGTTCGACCAACCGCAAGCTCGTATTTCGCCTTTTTTCTTCTAACCTGCGCATGCGCTTCTGAAGAAATTAATAATAAGTACATTTGCGCGGGCAATCATCATAAATTAAGAGGATTGCGACTCAAGTTGTAAAAAGTCTGCATAAGTGGAATTTCTCAACGCGTACGCGAGTATAGTTTGAAAAAAAAAGGGGGGGGAAATAATAAAAGAAGGTTTGTTTTAGCGGGGAAAATAGTACAGATTATCGAGATTCCATTGTCTGCGGTACTTCCTCGCTTACGTTATATCTCAATTTAGCTGCCAAAACAATGGTTGGATAAGACAGCTGCTTTTTTTAAATCGTTTATTGCTTATTGAATTATTGTATCGATCTGCGGGGCCAGCCTCCGGGGTTCGATTTATGGACTTAAGCTGTTTCTGATAGAAATTGTTGGGTGAGAGGTAATAAATGTAAGGTGGCTTCGGGAAAATTATAGGCTGCCGAATTTGTTGCTTATTCAAGAGTATTAAAGTATAGTTTTTTCTTTTTTATTAAAAAATTCAAAATTAAATTAGAAACTATGTAATCTTCTTTTTTACCAAAATAAGGCATAGCATGATTGTCTCAAAACTTAAGAATATTAGGATTAGTCTGAAAGTAACGGGAAGTAAAAAAAATTATCCAAAATAATTTATGAAGATATTTCAGAACCCAACAGTATTAATGCTATTGACGAATAATTTAAAACTATTTATTAGCATTCATGATAAATTAAATTTAATAATTAATAATAAAATAAATAAATAAAATAAATTTTACAAAATTTTGAATTTAATTCCATCATCCTGGTTCTACTTTAAAAAAATATAAGACATAGTTCGAAAAAAAGGCAAAGAATGATATTTCAGGGAGTTAATCATGATACCTTTAAGTTTCTGTAAAAAAAAAAAGTTTGAAAAAAAAAGTATAAAAATCTAAAATTTAATTTTAAATGACTGATTTCAGAAATTTTGAGAAAATAAATTTATGTTCAATAATCTCGATTTATCAATCAAATATTTTTTTTATTACTTCTCAAACACTTTGAGCGATGGAACCTTTCGAGCGACCCATCACTTTGAACTAAATCTAACTATTGTTATCTGAAATTATAAAATTATGCATTAATTTACTTTTTTTAGTAAAAAAACTGTTAAAAATTTTATTCATACTACATCTAGTAAACCATTAAAACATTTTCGTCACTAATCAATAGTCCATTAACTATTCCCTAAGAACAACTCATGCATGAATTATTAAAATAAGTATTCGAAGCAGGTGCCAAGCGCACAACTCGTCTGTCGCAAAAAAGGGTTAAAAGCATGTAAAGCCGTCACGTAACGTCAAAGCCCATGTAAATCGGCTTCCATGTAGTTAGGTGCTCGATCAACTATTATCTCGGTAAAATTATTTAATTTTAAAAAGCCAATGAATTCCGACGTGGAAAGATAAATCCCGAGTTGTAAGTATGACATTAGAGGCGGCGCGTTACAACATACCGTAACTGGGTCGAAATTCATGTTGGCGCGCATCAAAACACCCGACGAATAAAAATTTATAAGCTCGGTGACTCTCTTTTTTTTTTTTTTTTTATAAAATCTGTAGATGGCGTTGTAATGACGTTGCAAAACATCCCTTGTAATTGACGATCAAGCGTGACAAACACACAATGGGAGTTTAATGATTGGCTTCGGAACACACGGGTTAAGTGAATTTTTCGAAGTTTATTGTTGCGAGCGAGTGTGAATTTTAGCTTGAAAAATGGCATGAAGAATTAGCTTGTTTTTATGCATTGTCGGGGGAAGAACAATGGACGGACTGGATGACTGCCGTGTCGTTAAATATTTTAGGCTAGGAGCGTTACAGAAATTCGATTTTGTAATTTTGTACCTTACGGGTGTATCGTAAATTTAAAAGGCTGAGAAGTTTGAAATTTTAATTTTACTTTTTGTCATAGACAGAAATATTTGCAAAATATTTTACTGTACTATTATTTGAAGAATGAACCTTTTTTTCTGAAATTTGGTGCTCAAATTTTTGCTTGGTAAAAGTTAATGAACCGAAGTTTAAAATTTTGCAAGCACCTTGGACACCGTAAAAAGAAAATTACGTTAAATTTTCCAAACTGAAAGTTAAAATTTTTTAAATATTTTTTTAACTACTTTTTTGCATTTTACTAATTCAACAGAAATTCACTAACTTAGACAAAAGACACCGATAATTATCCAAGTTTATTCTGGTTTATTTAAGTTTATCTTTTTTTATTCAGTTATTTTTCTGGAAAATTGTAACAAAAATCAAATAAAATTTATTAAAAATAAGATTAACTGTGATAAACTGAAATAATTTTAAGATATTCCAATGACCAAACTTTTGTTTTAAAAAAATTTATTTATATTTACCTTAATTTATTTCAAAATTATCTTAGTTTATCTCAGTTTATCCTTATTAACCTAGTTTATTCAAGTTCATCCTGGTTTATACAAGTTTTTTATATTTATATTTACCTCAATTTATTTCAAAATTATCTCAGTTTATCTCAGTTTATCTTTGTTAATCTAGTTTATTCAAGTATATCCTGGTTTATCCCAATTTATTTTATTTTGTCTCTATTTTTCCTGGTTTATTCAAATTTATTCTAGTTTATCCTAATTTATCCCAGTTTATCCTTATTTCTCCTGGTTTATCTAAGTTTATCCCGTTAATTTTTTTCAAGTGTCGAAGTATTATTATTATTTCTTTAATATTTCAAAATAAAATAATCATAAAATTTCAAAAATCAAAGTACTCAAGACCTCAGTTATTTTTCTAACAGTGCCAGTGTTAAAAAAAAAAGTTCGTATTACGAGATCGAAAAATAATCAGAAGCCGTTTTCTGGCAATCACGGTTTTACGATCGTCATTTTCCCGGGGATAATCGTTCTTTAAAAACTGATTAAAAAAAAAAATAAATAACCCACAAACTCGGATTTTGTAATACACTGTGTATGTACTTTCTCTGCGCAGTCGATCCTGAAAATTGGAACATCAAAACTTATAACAGCTCGTACACGAAAATGAGAATTTGAGCAGTATTGCGTACACTGATATAACGCCATTCGATACAAGACATAAATTTTAATTTCACAAATTGCGGTAAAAATTAACGGTGGGGGTTTTTAAAAACAAACATAGCCCACGGGTCGATCGTAAAGAATAGATCGATTTTGATGAAATTTTTCGTAATAATTACTTAAAAATTTTGTTTTACTAATATTTCGCGACGCTCGTTTCAATAAACTTGAATGACCTTGTTAATTGTTACGAGCACTGATTGATTAAATTGTCATGTGGATTATGAAATTCAATGTAGTCTTTTTGATCGAGGTTATTAGAAACTATTGATTATTGGTACTGACCGGGAAATCAATTTTTTTGCATTACACGCAGCTGTTTGCGGAATAAACTTGGTTGGGAAAACTTCTTCCTGGCATCTAAAGCTACAATTTCACGGGATATACAAATGGTAGTTTTCTCGCAAGGAATTACCAGTTTGAGATTTTTCCGGGAATTCTTTCTTGGGTGCGAACAACTTCATTAGGCGCTATTAGCATGGAAAAGACGGTTTTCGGTTCATTGATTAGAATTCAATGATTCCGAATCTTATTAACTATTTCAATTATTAATTTCAACTATTTGATGTTTTCCCTTAAAAATCGAAATATTTATTAATTATTTAAATTTTTTCTTTATATTTTAAATCCTAAAAAAGCATTATATGCATTTATACGAGAAATAGAGATAGTAAGGCAAATTTATAGCTACAAAGAATTTTTATAAATTTTTTTAGATTATTTAATTAATTGAGTTCTTGACAAAATATAGTTTCCTAAATTAATCAAATAATTTTTTAAAAATCTCAAAAAAAATTTTGTATCGATACACATTTGCCTGACCATCTGAATATTTAATTGATTTCTTTAAAAAATTCAAATTAAATTATAATTAAAATGTTAGAAAACACCTGTTGAAATTATTCAAAAATAAGCTATAAGTTACAGCTTATTAAAATCAGTGAATCATCTCACAGTAAAAATTTGAATAATCAATTATTAATTTACCGCAGCCAATAAATAAAACTAAAAACTCCTGAATAAATACACAGAAGAACCATTCAATTCACAATACCACGCAAGACATAAATTTTTCCCTCTGCAATGTTCCTGACATTATGCATGCGTGTCGCGGTTAGTCACCGCACGCACCCATCCGCTAAACAATTCGCTCCTTCCATAAACCTTTTTTTCTTTTTCGTTTATCTTCGTACTTTCTCCTCTCGGAAAAAAAGCGAAAGTCATAATAACCGCCAAAAATCACGAACTTGACCCAGTGAGGAACCAACGGACGATTCTGCCTCGTTACCGCGGCTAATAGCCGGCGTTTTTCAAAGCTTAGGCAAGAGACCTTGAGGGTACTTATTTTTGCGTAATTCAGAGGATGCACTTTAAGTTTTTTTTTTTTGTTTTTTTTTTTTAGTCAACCGGTAAATGGTACCGAGTTATTCGGGATGATTTCACGTGGGCTTCGGGTTTAAATGGTCTATTGTTTTCGGATAGGCGTGCAGTTATGCATCAAACGCATTGTTGCCGGGCACTGTCAAATGCGCAAGAATTTAATGCTCATTGTTGCTAACATTTTTTGGGTTTATTGCGTTGGTGGTGCTTTTTAAAAGTGATGGTTCAATTTTGATTTTACAGTGTTTTTGAAAATTTATTTAGGAAAATCGTAATTAATTGAGTTTTTCTCTACTTGGTAGAAATTTTAGATTTTAACTAAAGAACTTGTTTAGTTATTTACTTACTGCTAAATTATCTATTTTGATAAATTAATAAAAATTAAATAATTATTTTTTAACTGGATATTTTTATTAAATTATTTGAATTAAATCATAAAAATTTGTGATGTTTCCAATAAAATTTATTTAATTTTTAGTATTTTTAAATAATATTAATTTTTTTTTTTTAATTTCTTAAAAATTTAAAATTGTTTTTATTTTTATTTTTTTTCATAACATTTTTTATATATTATTTTATTAAGATTTGATTCTTTCTTTTAAATATGAATAATTTTGGATTTAGTCTAATCGTCTATTAAAATATATAAATATAAAAACAGATAAATAAATAAACGAATTTTTGAATGAAATAAGCAATAATTTCATTTTATTTATTTTCGAGAAAATTTTAATTTTGAAAAATCGTCAAGAAACAAATTCATCACTTACTCCAGGCACCCAACATTTTGCAAAAAAACATAAAAATAAACAACACCGAATCGATGTTTTATCTGAAAATTCCAATGTTAACAAGAAACATCGGAGCACACCTTGCATAAATATGCATGCACAAGGCGCTGACGGACGAGCTTATCGCTGGAAAAAATTGACAAACCAAATGAGATACGTATATGTTTTTTCGCGGGGCATACCCTTCTTTTTTTTTACGTAATTGTGTTGTTTCGCATAAGAGAGTTTGCGTATGGAACGACGGCCTACACGGGAGAAATTTCTTTTTCGCGCTGTGTATACATATATTACGGAAGCGAGTTGCTCGAAAGAAAAAAAAAAAAAAAGCTTATCGAATCGTGCCAATGTCAGAGCAATCATAATTAAGATTTCAGACCGAAACATTTTGTTTGTTTGTGTACCGGTTTAATGATTTCAAGTACAGATTGCGGAATTCAAACTTTT
Organism: Encarsia formosa; assembly: GCA_038277355.1. Classification (NCBI taxonomy): domain Eukaryota; kingdom Metazoa; phylum Arthropoda; class Insecta; order Hymenoptera; family Aphelinidae; genus Encarsia; species Encarsia formosa. The sequence continues at coordinate 21,231,765 of CM076188.1, read as the reverse complement.
TATTAAAGGTAACCGGAAGTACGCCCACCTAAAAATTGTAAAAAAAATTTTGATTTCTTTCTACAACTAAGTTTCATTTCCTACTTCTGTTACACTTTTCTTTGATTACCTCGCAACTTTAACAAAAGCACATATTTCATGTCATTACGTACCGAAATTTTATTCGCTCGCAGCTTGATTAATGTGTACTTAAGGCTTATGATACATCTCGGGTTTCCGGTAGTCGATTGTGCGTCACCGCTGAAATAAATCATCGCACGACATTAACCACAAGAAATCATGAAAATTTTACGGATCGCGAAACGATGAGCTTACATAAATATCGTCAATCCACATTAAATCCATCGTAAATCCCTCATTTCATCCTGCGTTACATAACCTCAAAATTTTTTGCTTTTCCCGATCGAATAGAATCTTTTGTAACACCCCGATCACGCATCATCCGATATGCATCTTTGAAAAAAAAAAACCTCCGAGCTCGATTATGCAAGTCGAAAATTTCGAGAGCAATATCTCTCTAAATTCCTCGAAGTGAAATGTCAAAGTGAATTTCGTGAGTCTCGAGGTACAAATATTTTTACACGATTATGGTGATCGAGATGGTGATTTAACGTATTAACAAGCACGCCCCGAGATAAGTTCGGCTTTGAGGTATTTCAGAATAAACTGGGTTACGACGAGATTATATTAATTTCAAAATTAGCTCGAAGACAGTGTATACCTAATCGAAGTGACGTTTATAAACAAAGGTGGATTAATCCATTTCATTTGTGATGTTATCTCATTCTATATGACAAAATGAGAATCGAATTGACATGTGAGTAATTTCAATAAATTTTTTGATGAATTTTTCAGAATCGTTCAGAAAAACTGATAAGAATCGTCGATATTAATATTCCTCGTAATATTCAAATCCGATCTGATCGAAATTCAAATTTGGCACCAAATCGACCGCGAAGTGCCAGAACGTTTCATGTTTGATATGGCGTAATCTTTTAGTTTAAACAGACACAAAAAATAAAAAATAAAAAACTTGATTTAAACATAAATTTTTTTTTTCTTTTCGCAGGAATTAAGCAGTTTATCGATCGCAAATAAACCGAATCTCACCGACGTCTTGACCAAAGTAAGTGTTGGAGAAGTACTAAGAACCAGTTTTTTTATCCGGATCATGCAAAAACGACAAAGAGTTTTGCAACATTTGTTTACTTTTGCGAACCGCGAGCTCATAAAAAAAAGTTTTTATCCTTATTAGTCCAAGATGAAGGTTAATACAAATAGAAAGTAGTACAATTAGCGTTATCAAAGTTTCAAAATTTACTCTTTTCGTTCATGTTTAATAAAAAAAAAAGAATTTCAACATAGTATTACTACCGCAACTTTTTCACTCAACTCGCATAAACACGTCAAGCAGCCAGCTTCCTATGGGCAGGTAGCTCCCCTCCGTAATAACTTTATTACTGCCTCATAATCATATTTATAGCTCATTGTTGACAGCTTCCTCATCGCGCATGCGCGCTTGAAATATCTACCGATGCGCAGCTACCTTCGTTTGTTTTTATTATACGGTCGCGGTGTGACGCAAGCCCGCATTTTTCAGCGCACAATGGTAGGGCCATTGTGATCGAAAACGGTGATTCTCCCGGGGTAATTGACGTTTATGTGCGTGAGATTCGCGGAATGAAAAATACAGTCGCGGGCCGAATGTCACAATTGAGTGTTCCGAAGTATATGGGCCCCGCAGGAATTTAAAGCATTTGATTTTCGGCTTCCGAAAGCGCGCGCCTTCTGCAACTGCGGCGGTGTTGCGAGAAAGTTTTAATTATGAGCGTGAGGAAAACGATCTTTTTTTTCTGGGTTTCGCGAGTCTGTGCGATTTTGGACGAATTTAGCGAAGAGAAGGATTTAGTAGAGTTCAAAGTGCCGACTCTGCTTCTTTAATTTGAGGTTAGGTACATTAATTTGAATTACGGAGTAAAATGATTTTTCACGCTCGTAGCACCGTACTTTCGGGCCCGTAGGTTTTTTGTACTTTCGGTGTACTAGCGTGAAAAATAGTATACAGCCCTTGGGAGTGCAAAAATGAGCTAACCTTTAGCAAACCTTTGATGACCTCGCCTTCGGCTCGGACATCAATTTAAGTTTGCTAAAGGCTAAATCATTTTTGACTCCCTCGGGACTGTAATATACTATACCTACTTATTGTTTCAAAGTTAAAAATACACAATTAATGGTAATAAAACAACATTCAATTTCTAATAAATTGATTGTCAAAGATAATTTTTCAGTGTTGAAAAAAAATGAGTATACTCTTAATACATTTATCAGTAAAGTAACTTTTGTATTGTTTTATCATTATTATAATTATTATTGCAATTTAATATTTCTTTTAAATTGTTAGGGCACCTAACCTCAAAATTCAAAAGCAGACGACTTGTCTCAATACGGCTCCGTCATAAACTTAGTGCACTTACTTAAGTGTGTAATATTTAATTAATTCAATAACAAACTGAAGAATTTTTTTTCTTATTAAAATGTCTATGCAAATTTACGACGTAAAAAAATTCATTAACGATAAGAGCTCGAATGTGTGTTAATGGAGTTTATTTTTTTTCTTTACGATGGCACAAGCTATTTGAGATGGTTTTGAAATATAATAATGTACCACATCATCGAGGGGGCATATTGCGATCGGATCCATAATTCTCGGCGCTTTTTTTTTTTTTTTTTTTTTCGTTAGCAAAAAATTGAAAGACAACTTGACAACAAAAATGCGCCCGCGAGGGGGAATTATCACGGCATAATCTTTACAGATGAAAGTGCCGGCGGTGTACCGAATTTTGAAATGACTTAATATTAATATTTTGAAAAGTTTAGAATGTGCTTTTTTTTAGTATAATTATAATATTAAATTAATTGTATGATATAAAAAGTTTTTTAAAAGACTTATGATAGATCTGCAGAGATTCAAGATTGCCGATGAGAAAAAAAAATTTTTGTTCATAAATTATATTGTACCAATAAAAATTACTGAAGTTTTTAAACCTCGTTCCAAAACATCTTTCAATATCTTGAGAATATTATTGAGTAATTGATTTCACAAAGGCCTGAGATTACATCAATAAACCCAGCCCGTCGATAAATATTTCATAAAAAAACTTGGCGCATAACCTCAAAAACTATTCAGTGCAAAAGTAAATAATCAAACGAGATCCATTGCAGATCAAAAAATTGAGCCTTAGGAGGTCAAGCACGTCCGGTCCGGATTAAACCAGAAGCACAAAAAGATTGTTTTTTTTTTTTTTTTTTTTTCTCACAGAGTGTAAGACAAAGCCCGCGCGTGCAAGGTTAAGACAATCCCCTCAAATTTAAACTCATACACGCGAGAAAGAATCTTCGATACGCTCGCAGAAATTTACAGCACGCGATGGAAGATTACGCGCTTTCCCTCATTCGGCCTCGATCATATCGGTCGTAGGTTCATAAACGTTATTTTTCCTCAAAGTACGTAGAAAAATAAATATTGATTCTCGCTTTTTTTTTTTTTTATATTGAGAGTCTCATGGGAATATTTTATTAGGGACTCGGGTTGTTTTTGTAATTTTTATGGTCTCATTGTGAAGCCTAGGGAAAAATTTTAGCTGAATTGTTATCAGGGAAAATTTAAACGTTAAACTTTCTCGGCTAAAACTTGGGTTTAAGAGCGAAATAATTATCCGGTGAGGTTTTAGGAAACACGATTTTTTTTTCGTGATTATGAAGCATTCTAAAAAAATGTTTTTCGGGTTGGATCTTTTGATTCAGAAAACTACATCCGTTTTTGATAATTTTTAAATAAGAAAAATTTTCTTCAAACAATCTAATTATAAATCAGAAATTAATATTTGATATCTTGGTTCTGATTTAAAAGGGTTAGATCCTATAAAACTACAACGAGTTATTGAAATTTTTTTGACGAGTTTGTTTGAATAACAGTAATTACATCTTTATTTATCAGATCTATTTAGTTTACAATTGTGGGAAAATTTTTTTTCGTTAAGTGTTAAGTAGTTTTAATTTTAAGACTGTACTTGGTTAGTTTTATGAATTCAAAAAACTATTTGATAATTTTTCGAATATTGGTATCCTATAAATAAATTAATTATCAACAACTCTATAGTTTTTGCATTTACTTGGTGAAAATCTATATAGTCCTATTAATTAATCAATAAAACAAAAGTTTACGATTCCCACAAACTTTTTTTTTTAACAATATTAAACAGAAAAGCCTCATTACGGCCATTTTGACATACAATGTCATCTTCAGATGAGTATACACAATAATAAATTGATTGTTTATATTTCAATAATAATTTTCAAAATACTTTGCATTATTTCTTTAAAAAATTCAAATTTCTATCCTGGAAGTGAAAATTGTGGCCAAAAATTCTTTCAACTTTGCGGTAACCGAATCGTTTTGTAACATTGATGATAAAGTGGTAATCCCAACACAATTGTTTAAAATTCTGAGGTAACGTAAAATTACGCGTGTGCCAACAATCCAGTTTGATTGTTTTTCTTCGCCAACAACAACAAATCGTGAATAGAATTGACGAATGAAATTATTCCAGCGCAATGGGAAACAATATCTTATCCGACGATCATCCCCGCCGAATTAAGTCTTAAACAATCTATTATACTTAATGACTTCAGCGTTTTTTTTTGCCAAAATGCAACGCCGACTGGATAGAAAATACGAAAAAAAAATAAAGTCGGAATTTTCTTTTGTGCGCGCTGGCTCGAGATCTTCCGATTGCTCACAATGAAACCGGGTTGAAGAATTTATATTAAGCCCGATTTAATCGATAAAAAATTCATCAATAAATTCAACTTTTACCCAAGCTATTGTGGCCCCCGACAACATGTTTATTATACCAAAGAGATCATTACTAACTTTTTACTCGTCGCTGAGTTATAAAGAGATAAATGTTTATTTTCCCAAAGTCCCGAGCTCGTTTCTCAATTATCAACGTATGTACGTACCACCTTGACGGCCCAAGGACCAGTTTTTTTTTTTTTTTTTTCTCTCCCCTCAACTTTTATAGTCATTGCATACTGATCGAATCCAAAAAGGCGGTTTCGAGAGCGAAACCGTATCATCAACCGCGAAAAAAAATACTTTCTCGAGTCTTATCTCCTTGATCAAGGATCCCAAACCACGTTGTATAATAATCTGCCGATATGTTATAAAGTATCATTTTGATGAGGTTGTAGGTCATTAAAGCTGTAGTTTTTAAACATTGTTATACATGTAAATTTATAGTTGTGTTCTGAATAAAAATTAGTTAAATGTTGTATATATGCTTTCTTATATAATATAGTATGGTTACACTACAGTAGTACTAATAGTGAAATTAAGTATGTATGTATACATTTTATTTTGCACTATTATACAATAATTAAATATTGTAACCATGCATAACCATATTATACCTACTAATATTATATTTACAACATAAAGCGTAAAAAATTTTATATGCATTGGATAATATTTTATATCATGAGCTATGTATAACTATATTAATTATAACAATATAGTATAATATATAAAGTATTTAATAACATGTATATAAATTATACTACATCGAATGTATAGTAACATTTTATATCATGAGCTGTATATAACTGTTTGTAATAACAATATAGTATAATGATATATTATATCATCATATAATGAACTACATATGTATAATTGTTTATATTAGCAATATGATTTATGAAACATTCATCTTGAAAATAAAAATAAAAAATACTAGCAAAAAATATATCAATTGAATACTCTAATTTTCGTTATTATCTAAATTAATTTGTTTCATTGAATCGACGATTGTTTATTTTTTGCACACCGCTATTTCCATGCCCAAAGGTCGACCAATCAAATCGGGTTGGCCAATGGTCGATTAATTTGTATATTGTCTCTTGTGACACCCATTGTTAGACACCTCAATTGATCGCTTGCCCAACCTTCACACCTAAACTGTTTTTTACGTAATTATTCAAATTGCCTTACCGGGTGCTTAAAAAAAATATAGATATACATTTTTGAGGTTAGTTTCGGGGGGTTAGAAAAAAACCTTTCTTTTTTGTGTTTTTTTTAATCACCGACTTTTCTATGGGTAATTTACGGTCGTTATAAAATTAACGTAATTTTCGTACGGGCGACGTTTTTAGTGCCTCTTTGACTTTGGGATCGTAAATTTATTTTTATTCCTCAAAAAATAGTCTAATTGGGGGAGAATTTTTTTTAAAAGTAAAATTACGAATTTTAAAAGGAGTATTTTATGTAATTCGTACCGAAAATTGTCGGAGAGATGTACACTCATGTAACACCTCCCCGGTTGGTAATTTATGCGCGAGTAGTTTTCACACATCGGATACTTTAAACACAGTAATCAACGGTAAAATAGAATCTTCTGTATTTGTTGGAATTTTTTACCTTTTTTAATGGTGGGTTGTTTACGTAAGGCTTTGAAATAATAACTATGAAGTGCGAATTTATTATGGTTCCAAAACCGCAGTCACGATTCTTTAATTCTAATACATTTCTTCTGAGTGGGAAACTATAAATTTAAGTCTCGTAAGCTACCCCTGAGTGTAGTTTTTAGTGCATTCAATCAACTTAATTTTGGATCCCTATCAACGTGATTATGATGATTTTGACTTTCTAAAACATTTAAAAGTAAAGACACTCTTTTGGTTTACGTGACGGCTTATCGCATCGCTTTGCAACTTATTCGCGGCCATTTATTTTAAACATTTTGTTTAAAAAATTATTTAAATTTCTTTAAAATCTACTATGATTGTTATTTAAAATTTTAACCATAAAAATTTATCCTAAACTTTACAAGACAAACTTTTCTCAGTGTACTTGGAAGTACAAAAAAAATCTTTATGATCATAAATTTCATTCTTAATAATTTATTATATATAAATGATTGATAAAAATTTATGTACTAGATTTTTATTACTAATTTCTAAAAATATACCAAAAGAACTAAAAAATGTTATCTAATCTAATCACTTTTAAAAATTACTTTGAGATAACTTGAACTAACTGTTTATTTAGAGCGGTCGTTGGGTCAGTGGTTAGGGTGCTCGCTTCTGAAACAACGTCGTTCTTTGGAGTCTTGGGTTCGATTCTCCGCGCAACTAACTTGGAATTATTTACTTCGTTCGTTGCGTCGATTATGTCGATCCCTACGTTCACCCCGACTGCTTTGGAGTCGGTTTTACCGGGGGTCATCATTTCAGCGCTGGTCGTAAGTTTATCTCGACTGGGGGCAATATTTGGGGCATAATTTCCCAATGAGCTAAACTCGGTTCGGCACTGGTCTAATCCAAGACTATCTGATTGAGGGCGACATGTGGGATAAAAAGTCCCAATGAGCCTGCCGGTTCAGCGCTGGTGTTACGATTAACTCGAATGAGGCACATACCCTGGGTTTCCCGTACTCCACATGATCCATATGGGCCATGGGCTAATGCGAAGCAGTGTAGGGACAAAGTCGTCAATAAGCCCATACGGATCATAAAAAGTCGCTACTATAAATAAGTATTAAAAAAAAAAAACTGTTTATTTAACTATATTTTCATTAACTTTCATATTTACTGTTCTCAGCAATTTAAATCGTAAGACTAACCATAAAAAAAAAAAAAAAAAAAAAACAAAGAGACTTCTCATAGTAAAATTTACTAGACAAACTGCGAAGTTCACTACACAAAATTTTACAGATCTTATAATTTCGTTACATCATTTTTTTTTCGGGATAAATTTCTCCGGTTGGTATCGGCTTCCGAGCCGGAAAATCCTTTTGAACACTTTTCTTATCTTCGGAAATTAGCAGATACCAAATAAATTAACGAGCCTTGAATCCTCATTTGAATACGCGTGGTTCGCGCTCCAAGCCTCAATTAAACCGTTCGATAGCGTGCGAGAACCCGCGAGATTATAGTAATGATCAAAGGGAAAATTTTTCGTCTAATTAATTTCTGGGAGCGATGTTCATCGGCGATACAAGTGTTTAAAAAATCATTTAAAATCATTTGTTTATTATAACATTACATAATAAACTATTATACTGTATTGTTAATATTATACACTATATAAACTATTGAACAGTACATATATACGCTTGTAATTGTCATTATATATAACGTATTATTCTATCATATTGTCGTCTATGCATATATTATTATTATTATCATTATTATTATTATTATTATTATTGTATACGTTTAATCTCTGTTTTCCTTTCTATGAACTATATTATACTATGCATACATTTCTACATATATTTATATAATATTTACACTTTTGCACTTTACACTATAATTGCCATAACCTTGAAACATTATAATTGATATGATATATTGTTATCATTATTGTGGTGTGTTATTATTACACATTATAAACCACATTCATGATTAACATTATTATACTGTATATCAGCATGTTTGGGAGCCTCAATCTCAAGAATAAAATTCAAAAAAACTGTTTAACTTATATTTTGATGATAAGATTTTTCGTCCAGTTAATTTCAACTCGCGATATCTCTTCGGCGTTTAAAAAACCATTTACAATTTGTTACTCCCCGCGTGTCGTCGTCCTTGCATTTAGTTGCAGAAGAGATGCGGTTTCTTAACATGCCGGAATGCATCAACGTTCAGCTACTACGCGATTGAGTAATTATTCGTTAAAAAAAAAAAAAAAAAAGAAAAAAAAAGAGAGACACCAGAGGTAGAAAACTGATTCACCTCAACAATTGTGACATTTTTGTGGTGTCCGTGTCCAATGCCCCACCATTTGGCAATTTTTTTTTTTAATCTCTCGCTCTTTGCGAATTATTTCTTTTGGCTCGGTACACATTTACATATTTTCATCGTTGAGAGGGATTTCTTTTTTTTCGGGAATCGAGTTTGATTTACATTTTGAAAAACCGGTTTTTCATTGTGAAACTTTTTTGATAAGCTTTTTTTGAATAACGATAAACATTGACTTTGTTAGTAGTCAGTTTTTAATGGCTTTTTTCTAATAACCACGCACTAAAAAAAAAAAAAAACAAGAGGAAAGAAAAAAAAAATGGTTTTCTTTATGTTGTCTTGAGTTCTTATGCAGGATGATCTCGAGTCTCAAGGGCGGAACGAAGTGATCACCTTGATGGACGCGTACGTTTCAAGAAAACAGTATTTTAAATTGCGTTGTTAAAATTTATTCTCGGCATGAAATACCGAGTCATGAAGTTTTTTTTTACACCAATTACTTTACACTAATTTGTGAAAAAAAAATTGTTGTTTACTAAAGAATTACGCTTTTCTACTGTTATTTCGTTTTGAGTAATTTGAACTAATTTTTTTATTTAGTTTGATTTCACTTTTAACTAATGGAAACAGACTCTAATGTTAATGAAAATAAAAGTGTAAAACTAAAACAAAGAATTTAATGTTTTTTGGAAATTAAAAAAAGTTTTTTTTTCAATTTGAGATAAAAATTAGTTTAATATTATAAGTATTGATTAAATTTTAAATTATCTTATAATACTTTTTAAAAATTTAAACAATATTTTTAGTTTATAATTCTTGAATTTTTTTGAGAGAAGTGCCAAGAATAAAATAAATATTTAAAAATTCAAAAATTAAAAAAAAATATGAGAAAAACGATTTTTATTTACTTAATTTTTTTATTTTTAAATAAAGAAAAAAACAGAACTGATATAATTGATATTTTTTAAAATACCAAAAAATAAATAAAAAGAATCGGTTAAATTTTTGGAAAACAAAAAATTTTCAAAAACCTGAAAAATCACATTTATTTGAAGCCAAGTTTACAGCTTACTGGTAAAATATCAATATACTTAGAAAAGTTTTATATTTCAAATAAAGCACAATATTTTTAGATTTATAATTTTTGAAGGATATTTTACTCTCACTGAAAAACTTCAAAAACTTCACAGTTTTCACTGCAAATCATTCCGATTTTCGCCCCGTAAAATTAAGAACCAGAAAATTAATTTTCCAAAACAAAATTTAAAAAAAAAAAAAAAATTGTCCAAAAATAATTTTTTTAATCCTAAACTGCGAATTTATACTCATAATAAAATTTTTCCCGAATAAAATTTTTTTAGCTACAATCTCGCCAACCCTAAAAATCTCAAAACCCCCAGAGAGCTTAATTTGTCAAGCTCCAAAAAAGCTCTCTCTCAAAAACTCACCTCCTCGATATCCTCGTGCACCTGGTAAGCTCCGGCCGCCGCGACGACCAGGCACAGTACGAGCAGCTTCATGCTTCCTCAGTCCGCTTCCACATACAAAAAAAAAAGTAACCAAAACGAAAAAATCACCAGAGTCACACCATGAAGCACAGTTAAGCACAGTAAAAAAAGCACACAAGACGCGGGTAGTAGTTAAGTAAGTAAGTAAAGTGAAGTCTTGACGCAGCGGAGGCTCGCACGATTATCGAGAGTAGCAAGTGTTCTGCACTCCTCGAGCCGGGCCGCGGTGCGGTGATCCCACGCTAACCCCACTACGAGCGATGCGCTTCCCCCGCCCTTTACGGCTCCCTCTCTTCGGTCTCTCACCCGTTTGAGCGCGCTACCGAGCTCTGCCAGCTGCCCTTCGCGAATTCGCCCGAAAGAAAATCGCACTTTTCTGCAGAAATATTTTTTTTTGTTTGATTATTAAGGGTGCTTATGAAAAAATTTAAGAGATCAACGGGGATCAATATGTTTAGAATTATCCAAAATTATCCTGGTTTTTCTCAATTCTAAGAGGATTTATCTTGACTTTTTTTACAAATCTTCCAGAAAATTAATTGAGCAGAAACAGTGATAAACTTGGATCAACTGAGATTAATCAAGATAATTTTTAAATAATTTTATAAACAAATTTTTCAAAAACAAAAGCTTGGGCATTTGTATGTCTCAGAATTATCCTGATTTATCCCGATTTATCCAAGTTTCAACGAATTTATCTTGATTTGTGACAAATCTTTATCAATAATATTTATTGTATATGCTTTATACAACGGTTTTTAGCCTATTTTTAAAAAATTCCTGCTCAAAGCCTATTACCCTAAGAGAATTCTGCAACCTCGCATTATTTATTTCTTTTTTTTTGAATTTTTTGGGAGAAATGTTTTTTTAGGCCTTATACTTTGACAAAATTGATCATTAAAATCAAAATTACTAAATTCAAAAAAAAGCTAAAAAGTGCAGATTTTAGAAATCTCATTTTTTCATGATCAATTTTGTCAAAATAAGGCCTACCAATATATTTTTTTTTGAAATTCACAAAAAAACTAAAATTTGTTGAAACTTTAAAATTTCATAATCGTGACTTAGAATTGAAAAGCCTACAGCAGCCTTTATCTAAAAACTTGGAAAAAATATTTTTTTCTCACCATAATAATAATACATAAAATGAAATTGTTTTTCGTCAACACGACGCACCGTGAATTTTATATTTCTAAATTTAAGTGACCAGATCCAATTTAGAAAAAAAGGGAAAAACATGACCTGGAAATGAAGTAATTAAAGATATTTTAAAATTTCGATCAGGTTGTAATTCAAAACTTCAGCTGTGATGCTGGCGCCGATAACTTTTTTCCGACCAGCTGCCGGCACCGTCCTTCGTTCAAGGCGAATTCGTTGTTTTGAAAGTTTGAAACAAAACTAGTTTTATCGTCCTTGCGGAAAAAAAAAAAATTGTCGAAAAAGTGATTTTTCTATCCTTGATGATAAACATGAAAACCAAAAATATTCAGAAAAAATGTAATTTAGGCTTCATAATTTTTATTTATTTATGAACTGTCTGTGTACTTACGTTATCACAAGGAACAAGAAAGAAAACAAAAAACTGGTTTTTAATATTTAAAGATTTTACAGGAGAACATGCCAACTCAGATCTTTATCAAAAATATTTAAGCTCGAGTTTCGACATTCACTTAAAAGACGCAACTTCTTTTCAAAAGTCATAAGACAAAATGAATTGAAATCTTACTAGTCTTCAAGAAAACTTTTCGAATTTTATCTAAATCTTACGTGATTTATAAAACTTTATCGAAAAACCGAAATTCCCGCGAATTTATGTTATGAAATAGCGACATGTAATTAGTTAATTTCATTAAATTAGCGCTTCAATTCATCACTCGAGTTTGCGCAACTCTAACGATATGAAGATATCTCCAGACTTGTTTTTTGACATAATACCTGAGCCTTAGTCCAAGGTATAAATCATGAGATTTGCTTTACTATTTCAATCGATTAATTTAAAAAATCATCCGATTTAATTTAATTTAATTTATTACTAGAAAAATACACATACATCATACAATACATATACATATCCTATACAGGTAATTACGGTTAAGGGCCAGTGAAAGTAGATAATTTTTTATTCTTTGTTTATTAATTTTTTTTATAATTTATTTATTTATCCATAAAAAAGAAAAAAAAATTTGGCACCAGCAAAGTTTTTTGCAATTGATGAACGTAATATGAATCATTCTGCAAAATTTTAAAATCGAAATTTTAATTATTTTCGGAATACCACTGTCAGTCATTTTTATTAATACATGTTGTTGCCAAATAGTTGTTGAACTTTAATATTTTACCAAATTTCTTACAATAAAATATATCTAAATGTTTTTTTTTTTTCAAATGAACATACAATCCTCAAGATACATTTTTCAACAAGAACCAATAAATTAAAAACAAAGTTCATAATAAGCCATATATTTTTATCACCCCACGGTAGTACGACACCTGAATGAAAAAATCGCGCGCTTTTCTCTCAACATTAACACACTAATTGGGGAGTAATCAAATCAATAAAATAAAAAAAGAGAACCCTAATGCGCGACAAACCGCACTCGTAATCCTGAGAAGTCTCCGAGCTATTTTACGGTAACATCCGAATTGCGAAACTCTTCGCTCCCGCCCACAATTGTTCGAAAATTATAAATCATTTTTTTCTTCTTCTTAAAATAAAAACTACCTTCCCAGGCCTTCTTCTTCTTCCCGGAGGCGGAAATCTATTGACTTTAAAAAAAAAATGTTTTCACTCTGCACCTTTTCTTTCCGAACTTCAAAGAGTACCAATGAGAAAGAGAAAATAAGGTTGCGTCACGGTAATTTTGCGGCTGTATCTTCAAAACTTGTACTTACTTTAAATTGAAGCGAAGAAAAAATTGTTTTTACTCTGAAGTTTGGGATCGTCGAATTAATAAAATGGCTGGTTCAACGCCTTTTTTTTTTAATTAACATTGATCCGGGAATTCGGGTTTGGAAAAATGCAGGTCAGTGCTGCTGCAGCTGCTTAGATTTTTTGTAGCGCGTGTTGGATTTTCAGACGTTTACGGCGCGGCTGAAATCGAAAGTTGAAAATCCGCGGTCTTTATTTATCACGGACGAGTTTGCTGGCTTAATTTAGACTGATTAGCCTGCCGAGAAGATTATTCAAAGTTATTCAAATCCATTGAAAAATCGTATTTTCAGTACTCTTCATGTGTTACAGTTTTTTTTTACTGAGATTCAATATTCTTATTTGAGGGTAAAATTTTTTTTTCCAAGGGAGAGAAGAAGCCTTTTTTTGTCCTAGAGAAAATAAGAACTCTACCTCTTTGATTTAGTTCGAATACGTCAGTAACTCTTCCAACTACTAAAAAAAAAATGAACGAAAAAACGAATTATTATACTTGGATAAAAAGTGACTATTAATCCCCAAGGTTGTTAATGCCCGATTCTACCCCTGTTGAAAAAAATATTTTTTCTTAATAATTTTCAATAAGCAACTTTAAAAAATTAAACTTATTCATGTTACAGTTTCAAAGTCTAAAACACATTGAAAATAAAAAAAAAATTTTTATAGTACTCCTGGTCACTCTAACCTCAAAATCAAATCTTTGATGCGTGTTTTCGGTTACTCGTACTATAAAATAGTATATAGCACTGGTGCAGCACGTCACCGTACTATAATATACTATTTTTACCTTATCAGGAAAGTTACTATTATCTCTCTAGGTGACAAAATTCAATTTTCTTCCAATAATTGAAAAAAGCTCATTTGTCGTTGCTACTTTTTTATTTATTTAAAATTACTCACATCTATTGAAAGAAAAGATTTTCTTAAAATGACTATTACGTCCCTAGGGCAAAAAAAATTTTATACCCACTTTGATAAGAAACCAAAAATTTTCCAAAGTTAAACCTGTCATAGTTTGACAGGTCGACTCCACCCCTCATAAGTGAAAACCATAGTCTCAAAATTAAAAGCCGCGTGAAAGCGGTTACAAGCGCTTGTTTTGTCAGACATGAATTATCGCCTAATTTCAATTTACAGGGGGCCCCGCGCGAGTTTATTGTGGCGCACGCGATCGATGAGCTCAGAAAAATCAGTTCGCTTTCGACGCATAAATTATTCAAGCTCCTTGGCAGGTGCGAGCGAGTAATACAAACTCTGCTTTCGCGACACAATGCCCGCATAAGTAAGACTTCTTCCGCGTTGAATTTTACGCGTAATTCGGTCCATTGTACCAACTGTAAACATCCAATTAAGGTGCCAATTAGGCTAACACTTTCTTCGTACGTAAAAGACGCTAATTCTTCATTCGTATCTTCCATCTCCCTAGGCTGGAAAACCATAAAATCTGTCATGCTCCCGTTCGCCTTTAATTAAAAATGTTAAAACAAATCATTTTTTTTTTTTTTTTTTTATGGACTCTGTAAAACGGTGTACAATTGTAATTGTTTCCAAGTTATTAAACAATGCTTTTATTCCACTAATTTCCGCAAAAAAAGTGTCAAAATCGATACCGGAAATATCTTACTCCAGAGTCTGACTTTCCTTTTCACCAAGCGGATTCTTCGCTCATCTCCGATTACAGCTGCCTTGGCGTCTAATTGCCAGAACTCTTTCGGTAGCTGGGTTACGCAATGGCCCGTCAAAAAATTACCGGAGTCGATGTTGATTGATTGCAGGGGGAATCGAGGCCCGGATGATGCGAAAAATAATTTAGCACACGCGACTTTTTTATTGATTTAAACGACGTGTTTTTAAAACCCAGAAAAAGGGCAGGTTTTTTATTTAAAACTTGTTGCGTACATCGAAAAGAGGACGTGGGTTGTTATTATTTTTAATGTAATTCGAGGTTTGGGACTAAGAGCTTTCTTTAAGATTCTTTGCGAAAACAGTGTTGCGTTCGACGGAATTCATATAAGAGTGAAAATAAGTAAGTCGGGTCAACTAGTTATTAAAATTAAGTATGCAAATTTGTCGGAAAGTGACAGAAACATTTAAAAAAGGCGTAAATGCTTTTTCATTATGAAAATTGTAGAATTTGATAGCTTGAAAAAAACTAACCTAAAATATTGAACTTGCATAGAAATTAACCTATAAAAACTAAAATTTTATAGAAATTAAAATAAATTAATTAAGATGAATCAAGCAAACACTGGACAGTAATATTTTTAAATTATAAAAATTTTTAAAAAGTATGTCTTTTAACACTTAAAAATCGGTATTGTCATAGGTTACAAAAAAACTAACCTAAAAATTATCGCTTTTCATCTCAAATTTGAAAATTGTCAATCTCTCACACTACCAAAATATCCTAATTTTTTCTTAGATTACTATTTAATTATAGTTTTTACACCTGATCATTAACAAATACTAAATCCTTTTCTATTTTGTGTCCGATTCGATATTGTTTTGACGCGCCATTAATCAAAAATAAAATTATTTCTCGTAGACATTTACGAGTTCAAAAGCCCAACCGCAGCAGTACAAATCCTGTCCAACAAGTCATTTCCTGATTGAAAATGTTCCACACAAAACGCAATTCAACTCGCTCGCTCGCAGCTGACTTGACCAAACTACCCTATCAATCAAGAATATAAAATAAAAGGTAGTTTTGGGCGTTTTAAATTTAACGGCACTCGGAAAAGTCAAAACCACTAAAATTGTCTAAGATTAACGGCTTTATTCGTAGAAAGTGTAAAATCACCGTGATTATTATTATAATTGTCACCGCGTATGAGCACAAAAATTTACTTTCCATCATCGTTACCTCGAGATTAGTCGTCTAATAACACCCGATGTTATCACAACTGTAAATTCATGCATTTGGCCTGAAAAGATATCGTATTAAGCTACCCGATATAAACCGATTCCATATTTTTTTTTTTTTTTTTTCAAGTACAGGATTTTATTGCTCGGCTACAAAATGATTATTGGTAGCTGGACATAAATTGGTATCAAAAGCTTTCTCCGTGTGTCAGAACTCAGTGTTCTGCGGTCTTAATCTCCCGCGGAAGTAATTAAAGATCACTATTAACAAAATGATGTAAGGGCGGCGTCGGTGCACTACGAACATTCAAACTAGTTTGTAACTATAATAAAACCGTATTCGAGTAGATTCCTTCTTTTTTTTACTTCCAATCTTGTAAATTTTTCACGATAAGTGGATTAATCATCGGAAAGTTACGATCGTTAAACGGTTGTAATTGACATTTACATTCGGGACTACGCGCCTTTCAAAAACTCTTTCCGACTTAACTTGTCCCAAACCTGTTCCCTCTTTTTTTAATCCTTCTTATGGTTGTTTTTTCGAAATCAGGGCAGTCGGTTTATCAGACATCCTTCGGTCGTCCTTGGGGCCCTCTTAGTCTATGCCTTCACCTCAAAATTCGCTTTAATGGTTTTTCAAGGACCCTTGAAAATTAAAAGTATGCATATTTGCGAAAAAAAAGAAACAATGGACCAGAGCTGACCTCGTTTAGTAGGCAAATTTAAAAAAAAAACTCAAAAAAATTTACTTTAATTTTTCTTCCTTTCGCTAAACTACCGAGCGCGGTGAAAAATTGTACTTAGGAAAATTACCCAACAGAGAAAGCCTCGAAAAGTTAATCGAATTAAAGTCGCTCCTGGCGAAATATTTTTTCGTACTGTATCGAAAATTACCGCGGCTAGGCTACCCAGACATCAATTAAAATACGAATCAATTACTAAAAATAAAAAAAAATCATACGGATATGAGGATGCAATTATATATATAACGCTCTAATTGAAGAGTCATTAGTTTAATAAAAACTTTAAACTTTCGTTTCTAATTAACAATGTATTTATTTACTTTTGAAGCCTGATTGAATTCTGGGTGAATTGACTTGTCGGTATATCGCGTGATGGGGCTCGATTCAATGCTAATCTTAATTGGCCTTAGCCATGAAAGTACATTTTTCGGTAAAACTTTGGATTTAACTTCGAGAGAGAAAACGATTTATCGCTGAATTAAATATTCCCTGGAATCCCAACGCAATTGTATGTACGTACAAAGGTCGGCGCACGTAAGCCCGCACAGCATTATGTAGTTCAAGATCAGCCTTAGAAATCGTGCGAAACTCGGTATAAAAGCGTCATTAGCATTTTATTAATTAACAACAAACGTTTGTATTTTTTCAATTTTATTCAACACCCCGGCGTTAACAATAAACCACGGAAGTTTTTATAATTTTTAAGACTCCTGGGTTTGCGCAACCGAGTGAAAGGTCCTGTTTAAAAACGAATTTTTCACAAGTTTTCCGCGGATGATTTGACAGACGTGTGTTTAACCCCACAATGAGCCCCGGAGTTGCGTAATTTTTCAAAAGAAAAATCATTTAAGGAGACAATATTTTTTTTTTTTTTACTATGAAGGAAAGAGAGATTTTGATGCGTATTGCCTCACGCGCGGTATCGGATGAAAGGTTCGTTTTACAGAGCGATGAAATATAATAGAGGACAATTACTAGAGCACCGAGTTGTATTTCGCGAGAGGTTGCATCACGTCAGACCTGTTTAAGAATGGCAGCTCTTGGAGATTTTTTCGGGTGTGTCAAAGCGAGCTCTTTTGATTTTTTGAAAGCTGCCTTTTGCTTGCGAATTATCTGAATTCTTGAACAGCGGATTGAAAGTTATACTTTTGATGGATCATTATTGAAATTGACAATGACACGGCGACAAACGACGAGTGGGCCGAACTTTATTATGTAGTTTTTGATTTTTTCGAGGTTAGGTACTGTAGTTTTGACAACAGCGCAACTTTCAATTGGTAACATGAGCTTTAATCGTCAGGCATGAATTTAGAAATTTTGATTATAACCTCTAAAATGTTAAAACGGTTTTTCGACACTTTTAACTAGCAAAGCCAGATCATATTAATCTGTTATTTAGAATGTTACAAATTTGAAAGTAGAATAATTTTTTGATATAGTTTTTTGAGTTTGGTAGTGCTTATTAAAATTTTTGTTGAGTGTATGATACATTTTATTAGTTCAATCATAGCCTGATATTAATGGTAACAGAAGGGTGTAATCAAAATTTTTTGAGGTTAAGAATATTTATTCAAGAATTTTGAGAATTTTTTTAATTCAAGTGATCGAACAAAAAAACTTTCATATAACCCAGTATTACGACTTGAAAATCGTAGTAGGGGAGAGCGGGGCGTGGGTGCCAGTGTTAGCTATATTTAATTACTGCGATGATTTTTTTTTCTTTCAATAAAAACAAAAAAGTACATTCAACAGAGAAAACTGTCTAATATATTCTTTGATAATTTAATTTATCCTATGTATTGTGGTTTTTTTTAAATAAAGTCTCAAAGTTGGGTTACTTATGCGGGGCGGGGAAGTCTTGTTGGAGGCACGAGAGTCATGGGTTTGGGGGTACGTGTGTCCCAGTGTCAGTGCGAATTTTTTTAAGATCGCTTAAAATTTGAGGTTAGAGTTTCTATCAGCTGATTCGCGACGGCTCCAAAAAATCTCTCAAAAGCTGCGTTTCAAGAGACACTCGTGCCTCCACTCAAAAGACACTGACGCCCCAAAACAGTAGGTCGATTAAAATCATGATTTCTTTGTTATTGGGCATCTTATGGTAATTATTAAAAAAGAAAAAGAAAATTTAAGAGTTTAACTTCTTATTAAAGCTTATTTCAGATCGATTAAGGACATATTATTTTTGTAATAGACAACTGAAAATCCATTTCCGGACCTCATCTCATGACCCTTATTTTCAATATGACTTTATTTTATTCTGAAGGGTTTTTTCTTTCTAAAATCATTACAGGGAAAAACTATACTGGTATTTGAACCATTTCTGAGAGATTTTGCCGGTTCATATTAATTTGGGACTGAGAAATTAACATGACACTCTTACCTGTAGTGGCAATATTACCCCGCTCTCCCCTAGGTATGATTCAAAAATTTGTATTCCAACCTTCAAAATATCATCAATGAGAAATACTTTTTTAAAGATAATTAGTGTTTGAATTTTTTTTTCAAAGTAATATTAACTTACGAAAAGACCTACACTACAGTTATATTTTTATTTTGAAGTTTAAGTATACATCTGGTGAATAAAGTTGTTTCTTAATTACCAACTATTTAAAATGTGGACATAACCTCAAAAATGTTTTTAATGATATCATAAAAATAGATCCGAGTGACCATTACGCTGAATAATACTGTTGTAATAGCATTATTAAATAAGCCTAGAATAATTATATTACAAGAGTTCAAGTTTTTTCACTGCTGCTTTGTACAATTCGAGTTTCAAACCAGTTTCCCGGCTAGGTTAAATTTCACAGCTCGTCAGAACTTAAAAGTCTAATTATGAGTTTTACTTCCCAGAATAGAGGAAAGAGTTTTTCAAATTTTGTTCAAAAGTTTTTTTTTCCTCTCGATATCATATCTCTTATTTTTTAAGGTTATGATCTATAAATATGAAAAAAATTCTTCAATATAGAATTAAAAGAATCCGAATTTAGTGACCCAGTGAATTGACATGTCTTGAAAAAAATTGTGACATAACAGACAACAGGACGGTCTTGTGGCGTCTGGGACGTGTCATAAGTGTTTTTTTTTTT
This sequence comes from Encarsia formosa, assembly GCA_038277355.1. NCBI lineage: Eukaryota > Metazoa > Arthropoda > Insecta > Hymenoptera > Aphelinidae > Encarsia > Encarsia formosa. The sequence goes on along the minus strand of CM076188.1, from coordinate 21,211,835 downwards.
AATTTTCTATGTTAGATGACAATGTCACAAAAATCTTTTGTCTTCCTCGTGTATACAGTTTTAAGAAGACAAGTCATAACACCATTACAAGACTGGGTAAAAAGTTCAAACTTTTTTACAAAAATCCATAAATAAAATTTTTTTCTTCTTCTGAGGTTGCCAACCTAAAAAAAAAAAAAAAAAAAAAAGAATTCAAAACAAACAAACATCTGTAAAAATGATTGCCAACCCGGTGACCCAAATGAGACTTCGCTAACAGCCTCGCTAACTCGTTCGCGCCTCGGGAGAGTTAATAAAGGCGCGACGGGGGGCCCCACCCACGCACCGCAAGGTGTTTTATGCGAGTCGCGTCGTATTATACGCGAGAAAGTGCGATTTTTCAGGCTTTGGAAACTGAAAGTTTTCAAAGATAACGGCTTTTTCTGATGCGTGCCGAAAAATAATTGGTTATTTATCCCGCTGAATTGACACTATTTTATGTAACCTGATTTGATCGTTATAGGATCATGACGAATCGAGATAAATAATGTTTCTATTTGATTTTTTTTTTTTTTTAATTCTAATGAAAAAAAAAAAATCATAAATACAGCCATGTAAGTAGAATAATTATTATTTACGGGGGACAGTAAAAAAAATTTTTTTTTTTCTTTGTCTGAGGATAAAAACTCAATGAGGTGTTAAATCGTTAAGACACTAGTTACATAAAAAAGTAGATCGCTTTGAAAAAGGATGAGCTGGGCCAAGGTTTCTTGACCATTGTTCAGCAATAAAAAGAATTGTTTTTTTTTTTTCTTTCTTTCTTTTATCCGCAAAGATGATCGATCGGCGGAGTTATTTCTAGTTAAAACCGCGGTTTTGTACGTGAATTAAAACCTTATTTATGAACAATAAACGTCTCTGCCGTTGTGAAAGTAACGTCTAACCCAGGGTGGTGATTTCTCTCGACAAAGATATTTTTTTTTTTTTTTTTTCGTTTTTTCAATAAATACTTTTGAACACAATCAGCTGATGGGCCGGATTACGTTCGAATCGAAGTTTATTTCAAAATAAATAATAAATTCGAGGGTGATTAATTTTTTTTCCCAACGATGGTAGTTGCGTAATTTAGGGGATAAACAACAACGAAAAATCAGAGGAATCAATTAGATCGATCTACCGAGATATGTCGAGTGGAATTGATGTAAGCCCGTATTTTCTATGAATAAATTAATGAATTTGCATTACCGGAGTTAGTTATGTCACGAAAAGTTTAAACGTTCTTACTTGAATTAACAATAAATGTGAGCGATTATTTAATCGTTACTATCGGGGGCTCGAAATTTATTAAGTACGTGGAACTTAATAGAGACTGATTGATTTTTAAGTGCTCGTACTCAATTACAATCATTATTCACTAAGAATAAGCACGGTGTGACTTTTTGCTGTCCAATGTTGTGACTCTACTGTTTGATATACTAATATATAAATCTTAAATAGCCCGAATAATTTTTTTAATTAACTTTTTATAGCTTAAATACTATTTTATTTAATTTTATTATACTACAATCTATATCTATATATATTTTTAGCTATTTTTTAAAGTTTAATGGTTTACTTTATTTAAACATTGTTTTTGATAATTAATACTTTTTGATTTTTTACAGTTTCAAAGCTCAAATCTATTAAATTATTTATTATTAATATTGTCATAAAAATACTATAAATTAATTATCATTATTACTATTATTATAATTATTATTATTTGTTATTAAAAATATTATTTATTTTTGTTATTGTTATTATTATTATTTTTAATATATGTATCGATTATCTAAGGCTCGACGTATTTCTCTTGGTATTTTTTTAAATTGTAAATTATTATTAGTAAATTGTATTTTCGTAATTCAAAGAACCGCGCACATTTAAATCGAATAGCTAGAAAAGTAATCAAGGGAAAATCGCACAAAGAAACGATCCTCTTCGATCCAGCTCGTTCCTTTGTTCGGAGGATTTTCAAAATCCCTCAATTTACTTTCGATCCGCGACACGTTGTAGATTTACGAGAAACCTGGAAAAAGAAAAAAGAACTGACGAGAGAGAGAGAGAGAGAGAGCTTTCGAAAAAAAATGCACATACTCACCCGCATGAATTTGCATACAGCGATATCAAAGGTGCGCGTCGAATTGCGCAAACGGTGAATCCGTGACACCCCGAGATATTCAAAATAATTTCGAAACTCCAGTGAAAAAATAAAAAAGTGGGGGAGGCGTCATTCACCTGAAATTTCAAGAATTTTTATTATTTTTTGGGAGGAATAAATGTAAGCGTGCGAATTGAAGTAAACGGAGTTTGTTTTATTCCTGGGCGTAGATAAGTGAGGAATTTTCTTCGGAGAGCGAAAGTTTCATGAGAAAATCAGGCGCACGGATTTCCCAATCAATCATCCACGCACAGAGTCACGGGTTTTAACAATCGCTTATATATTATTAACGATGATTTTTCGATATCGTTTAGTTGGAATCGCACTGGCCAACTGGTCCAATTAAGGAAGAAAATTTACAAAAAAACTTTTTTTTTTTCAATTTGTTTCACTGGAAACCAACCATTCTAACTGTAAATAAATAAAAATATTGAAAAAATAAAATTATTCGGCTTGAGAAAGGCCATACAGTCTGGAACCTCTATAAAAATTGTATAAAATTTAATGCCTCAAAAAATAAAAATACTAAACAAATAAATAAATAAATTTTTTTATTACAAAAATTAGTTTTAAGATATTTGTCCACTGATGACAAAACTTCATAAATCATTGTTGACAAAAGTTTTTCTTCTAATACAATTTCTTAAAAAAAAAAAAAAGGTCATTGGCAATTCTAGACTACACCGACTTAGAAAACTTCAATTCAATAGAAGTCTTTGTACAATTAAGATTTTTTGTGTAGTCTACAAACACACAATAAATTAACTTCATTCTTGAAAAAAATCCCTTAATGATCGAGCCTGAACGATTGAAATATATCTTGCAAAAAAATCCTCCGTCAATTAAAAAAAAAGTAGTTTTCCAGGTGCTCTCCGATGTCGAAACCACAACTTTTCTTTTCGCTGTAGTTTTCACTGTCAGATACGGTCAAGGTTACAATTCGGGGGTGAGTAACTTCCTTCCCGCGCTTGCGCAATCGCTTCCAGGAGCATGCGCTCTTGATCCTAACGCGGGTGGAAAACTCGTGTTCGATTTGTGTACATTATTAATCGGACAAGCCAGGTTACCATTGTTGTTATTATTGTTGGGAAACTGCTTACCCAATACCTCGATTTTAATGCGCTTTTGATGTCCCGTAGTTTTTCTACCGTTTGGTCAATCAACCCCCGAGGGGGTCATTCATTATATAAATTACATATTTTATTGGGGACTTAATTTTTTTTATATGTTTGAAGTTCTTTATGGTCCGTCGCGTCGTTGGGTTTGCAAACTGGTTTCAGATTTTTACTTTTTTTAGTAGAAAACTACCTTGGAAGGTGTCGAAGGATTTCCGTCTTGTAAACCAGCCGTTGAAAAAAAAAATGGCATGAGTTTTCCCAGATTGCAATTAGAATTAATTTGTAGGTAAATGTTGAAAATCGGGATAGTTTTGAGAGCTAATTTAATCACACGTTTCGGTGAGGTTTCCCGACGTCAGATCTTGGAGCGATATGCGAAGGTGTGGGTATACAATCATTTAATTATTACACAATTGTTACGTAAATTAAAATTGAATCAAAGTTTTAGTAATTTGGGAGAAAAATCATCTTTATTGAAGGTAACCAGCGTGATTAAGTTTTCAAATTTGTGGTTTTTCAGGATGGATGAATCTATATTTAGAAAGGAAAAACTTTCAAGCAAACTTGGTAGCTACTTAAATTTAATTTGATTTAAAGTGGACGTTTTTTTCATGTATGCTATTCTAAATGAAATGAAAAATAATCAAGTTCTACATATGATACTCATTAAATAGAAAAATGTAGGTAATTGATAATTAATTAAATTGAATTTAAATTTTCTACTTATCTTATAAATTACTTATCATTAATAAATTTTATTTAATTTTTTTTTTACTGTAACAGATCATACTGACCAAATACATAAAAAAAAAAAAAAAAAAAAAAAAACAGTAAAAGACATACTAAAAAAATTGCTCTAAAAAATTAGAAAAATCCCTGTTTAAAATGATGAACAATGATCGAATGTCTTCGATTTATAATTGATGTGATTGATCGAGAAAATCTAATTCAAAATTTGAATAACATTGTTAATGAATAAATCTTCAATAAAATAAAATGAAAATCTTTATTATTTTAAACTTTTTTATTTTAATATTACATATTATTGTTCATTTACTTTCAATATTAAAAATTTGATGGCGTATTAAAGATTGAGTGCACTTGCGCACAGTGACTAGTTTCACGATCCCAAAGTCATCGCTTCACTTACCACATAAACCTTTAAAAAAATCCATCGTACTTATCCCCTCAAAAATTTATGTCCACCCTCCTCTTTACGAGCCGATTGTTCCCAATAGCTCCGCTCATTAGGCCTCCCTAATTGATCCCCCGAGATGATCGTCCTAATTGGCTCTTACCCCTATCGAAAATAATAACAAACCCAGCGATGATTTCGAAAAGGCCTCAAGAAACCTCTCCGGACGTTCACGCACTTTACGGCCTTTCAAGGGCTGACTTACGATCTCCGGAGATCTTTATGCGCTCGAGTCGCGGTACCGCATCTTGATATATCAATTTTTTTTTCTCCTCTCGAAAGTGAAAGCGACTGGCAGGCAAGTAGATAATGGTCGTGTGTGGTCAGACGATCGATCGATCGGTTTGTAAAAGGTAAACACACTCGGATTAACCTAGAGTCCCGAACAAACTTCCGAAATGGGTCGTCGAGAGCCATTGAACTTTCCATTTCCATGATGAAAAGTCAGCTGTCGTTTCGTCAGTTTGAAATCTGGTTTTTCAGTGTCAGAAATCTACTATAATTAGGGGGCGCTCTAAAAATGGGCCCGATAAAATTCTTCGAAACACGTTTCTCCTACCGAAAAAAAAGAAGGTTTTTAATTTAACACTTACACACTCAACCGAGATCAAAATAATTTGTTCGCGGGGCAGGGTTGCGCAAAAAATAGCGGCACGTCTGCGAGTAAAAGCAAAGTGAGAAAAACGAGGCTAATTCGTGACGCGATCATGGATGCAGCGAAACTGTGCATGATCATATTTTTCATCCGTAGGGTAGCGTAGTTATGAGTTCGTTAACCCCCCCGATCGAGTTTATAGTTCTTAGAGGTATTTATGTAAACCGGTGGGAGACTCGGGGTTTTAATTGACCAGTGAAAACTCTCGTTTCGATGCAAAATTGCACGTTAATTTGTTTACGATAACACGTTAGATTGTTACCAATTATAAAATCGAAAGCCGGGCGCCTTGAACTTCAGACGCGATGCGTTTAAAGTCACTTGGGTTTATGAGGATGAGCGGATTATTTTTATTGGTCAAGTGGCCTTAAAAACATAATAAAACTATAAAAAATTGGTCTTTATGATATTTAAAAAAAAAAAATTTTTGCTGCGTTTTTTGTTGCAAAAAGTAGGCTGGTAAAAAACCTGATCCAAAATTATGAAAGAGATTGGAACCAAAATTATCAGTTTGATTCACAAAACCAACTCTCATAAATTATGGATTAATTGATGGGGTGAACTCTGAAATAACAAATAATAGTCTAATCTAAAAAAACCTAACTACGTAATGGCAAATAATTAATCAAACCTAAAAAATAAAAAACCTAACCTTAAAATTATGATTTACTTAAAAATTGACCGAATTTTACTACGAATTTTAAAAACAAAGTAAAAGATCAAAACAATGATAAACCAATAGAACCTAAAAAACCTAACCTCAGTTCTGAGACATATCCATTAGAAAAGATGAGATTTACGGTTGGTTAATAATTAAGATTTTTACAAAATTGTTTGGTCAAAAACCATTTCCTAAAGTAACAAAAAATTAATTGAACCTTAAAAACCCAAACCTGACCTAAATCAGAACTGAATAAAATAGAAATTTCAGAAAGTTAAATGAATACTGAATATAACAAATTAAATCATACATAACCTAAAAAAAATTACAAAAACCTGAAAAACCTAACCTAAAATAATCTTTATCAAATCGTTATCACGTTATAAAACGATGTTAATTGAATAAACATAAGTTTAATTAAAAATTAAACAATCATGAATACTCAGTAGTAATTATAAATCATCTGATGTAATTAATTATACAATTACATAGGAAAAAGAAATAGAAAAAAAGATTTTCGACTTCCCGAGCGAAAAGATAGCACCGAGACAGTGTATCTCGCGCATCTTTCGCGTTGTACCTACTTCCTCTTACCTAAGAATCACTGACCATTAGTTTTCAGCCGAAAAAAACGAGTCGAGATAAGGAAAGCTACCGTGACGGGCCTTCCTCCTATTTGACAAGCCACTTAATTCGCTCATCAAGACAAACATTAAAAAAAATAAATAAACAAGAGAGAAGAAAAAAGAAAAAAAAAATCCTAATCCCTTGATAAACATAATTATCGCCGTCACACCGTGAAACAACTTTAATGACGATTAGAAAATCTAATTAAACCCGACGCCTCGCTCGCTCGGGGGGATTTTTTTTTTTTTTTTCTTCTTATTTTGCCTTTCTTTCTTTTCATCTGGATGAGCTAATGATTTACTCTGTTTTCTCGGTAAAAAAAAGAAAAAATCTCCCCGCATTTCCTTTTTCAAAATAATTGACTGCGACGAAGGCTAATTAAATTAAATTGCATCCGAGAGTAGTGTCATGCGTCGTGTCAAGGCTGCACCGCGGCTCGGATCGACAATCGAATTGTATTATAAGTACCAAGCGACCGTAAACAATTTGCCAAACAGCCTGTGTCTCATTATTGTTTATCGATAGGTCAATTCAATAAATTACAAGAGATCTAAAATTTAACGAGATAAACCGAGATTATTTTGAGATAATTAAGGTAAATATAAATTAATTTTTCAAAAACGAAATTGAAATAATATAAAAAAAGATTCCAGTTTATCCTGATTTTGGGCACTTTTTTTTTTTTTTTTTAATATAAAGCATTTATTAACTGTTAAGTTTTTATGCTACAAATATAGGATATGAAATGAAATATAATATATAAATACAATTATAATTACAATATGATTACATACAGTTGATTCAGATATTCAAGTTGCATTCTGAAAAGAATGCAGCTAACAATTTGCATATGTTCGTGGACGGGTTTTGGAGTATATCCAAGTCGAGTGAGATTACTCCCAGCTTTCTGAGGCCACTGATCAATCGGAGCCTTTCGTCATTGTACATCGGGCATTGCCAGAGGACATGGTTGAGGTCTTGCTCTCCAAGTCCACATTGACAATCTGCACTCTGAACGACTCCGATTTTGATCAGTGAGGCCGCCAAACCGTAGTGCCCGACCCTGCATCTAGTAATCGTAGTAATAATTTTCCTCGACAGATTTAAGCCATGATACCAAGGCCTTTTCCTGTCGTCCAAATAGTTCTCAACATAGTACGTACCCTTGTGAAGCCCTTGGACCATGACAAAAATCAAGGTGTCGAGGAAGGCATCGGCTTTACATAGTTGGTTTAGATCAGTAAAAGGAATACACAAGGATAAGTCAGGGTCTCTCTCGCTGGCCTGGACCGCTAAAAAGTCAGCCTGTTCATTCCCGGTAATTCCCATATGCGATGGCACCCAAAAGAACCTAACCTGACATCCAGTGTCATTAAAAAACCTACGCGTAATGGTCTTTAACCTCAGTATATAGGGATTGACCCTGATATCGATGGATTTAGATTTTAACGCCATCAGTGCACTAAGAGAATCAGAGAGAACGAACAGGTCACCTTTCCCTTCCCGGATACCCATTTCAACGGCATCGAGCAAAGCAATACTTTCAGCCGTGAAAATGGATGCCCGGCAATCAATGCTCCTCTGTATTTCGATGCCAGTGGCTGGACAGTGAGCTGCCGTCCCCACCGAGGGGGCATCAGACTTGCTGCCATCCGTGTACCAAACCCTAGTTGGATCAACATCCCGGAGGAGGTGGTCACTGAGCATCTGGTTGGGATTAAACGAAAAACGAAGATCGACCCCCATATCTGTGTCAACGGACACGTCATAAAACAAGGCCTGATACTCAGTCAAATAAACGTTATAACCAGGTGTCACCACCACCCCCTCCAAAAAGCTGAATACTTTACGAACTATATTTAACAATAATCTGCCGTGAAACTTGTGGCGGTTCCTTTTCATACTCATTTTGCGTGATAAACTGCTCAGAGAGTTGCAAACAAGCAGGTCGGAGTTGGAGAGTACTTTATTTAAGTATCTACTGCCCAAATAGGCGGCCCTGTCAGATATTCTGATCAGTTTGGACTCAGCAAGGAGAAGGTTCAAAGGGGTGCTGATACGAAGTCCAAGGGCGGCTCTTATAGCCGCGTTCTGTATGGACTCCAATTTCGCTTGAGCTGTCCCACGGGTGGGAAAATAAACGAACAATCCATAATCCAAGATGGATCTAATAAAGCTCTTGTACAGGATTATGAGTGTACTAGGGTCGGCGCCCCACCAGGTGCCTCTCAAAAATTTGACAATGTTAAGTGCTCTGGAGCATTTCCTCTGAACCTCCTGAATGTGCTGTCCAAAGTAGAGTCTATAATCAAAGGTGATCCCCAGGAATTTGACCGTTTCCCTATTTGTGATGTTCGAGCCTCTAACATTAATAGAAATTTGACCGGGTTTGATACCCCTCCGATTGAAATACATTAGCACAGTCTTACTTGGCTGCAGACTGAGGCCTAACTCAGTCAAGTTTTCATCTATTATACTAACGGCCTTCTCAATCAGTCTCAAACATGTGTCTAATGTACCCCATTTGCAGAAAACCCTCGAGTCATCAGCAAAGTTGGAAAAGGTCACAGACCTGGGGATACCCTTGCCGATATTTCTTATGTACAAAATAAACAAAAGAGGGCTGAGAACTCCGCCTTGAGGCACGCCCTTAAGCAGAGCTCTCCAGCCCTCTCCTAGAGACTCGTTAAAAACCCTTCGAAATGAGGTGGCAAATCTTACATAAAATAAAACGGACCCTGAAATGCCAAGGTCGGCAAGTGACTGTAAAAGGATACATGGAACAACATTATTAAAAGCACCCTCAATGTCAAGAAAGGCGGCCAGAAGACCCTTTCCGACATTGAAGGCTTCTTCGATGCCGGCTGTCAGACCCACAAGCCCGTCAACCGTAGATCGACCCTTCCTGAAACCATCTTGATGCTTGGGCAATTTGCCCTCGTGCTCAAGCCACCATTGAAGCTTGTTCTTGACCATAGACTCGAAGAGTTTGCAGGTGCAGCTGATGAGGCTTATGGGCCTGACACCCACACCGTCAGGCTTGCCAATGAAATGAACGTAAGATTTGTTCCATTCCTCAGGGTAAGTGCCGGTCCTGTATAGCTCGTTGAATATGTCAACCAAAATCAATTTAAATTTGATGGGCATATTCTTGAGCACGGAATAGTCGATGCCATCCATGCCACAAGCCGACCCTTCGTTTTTACTTTCCAACGCGACATTAAATTCGAGAAAATCAAATGGAGAATCCAGAAATTCATTACTCCGAAACTCGGGCATCCACTCAGGGTCGACCCGACATGGAGGAGCACATAACTTATCCAGGGTTTCGCGAATTTTTTTTTCGTCCTGGTGGTTTGAGGTTGTGTGTGAGGGCGAAACTTTTATCCATTTATTTTTCAGAATCTTGCAAGTATCCCAAACATACTTACATCCCGTCTTGAAACTGATTTTACTCGCAAAAGATCTAAAGGATTCCTTCTTCTTATGCTTAAAAAGCCTTCTGGCCACCGCAGCAACCCTCTTAAATTCAATAAAATCGACAGCACTACGAGAGTATTTAAATCTCTTGTAGGCAGCCCTCCGAAGGCGTTTCGCCCTCTCACATTCATCGTCCCACCAGGCGACAGGATTCCGGTGCTTGCGATTGTTAACGAAAGATTTCATCGGGGTACAACTTTTCAAAGCGATCGTGACAAGGGTTATGAAGAATAAATATTTATTACACGCCGATGCCTCAGAAAAATCTCTGCCTAAAAATTTATCATAATCGACCTCTAGGACGGTTCTGAATCTGGTCCAGTCCGTCTTTTTAGATTTAAGGTTAAAGCCCTTCTTACGATAGACGTGTTTAGAAGTACACAGATTTATCTTAATCGGATAGTGATCAGAGTTCAAGGTCTCATCAAGGACTGCAACCTCAAGTTGGCCAGCAAGTTCCTGAGTCGACAAGACCAGGTCGATGTTAGACTCTTTGAAGTTACTCACATTAATGTGACTCTTGGTATTCGAATTATGTAAAAAAAAATCAAATTTATCAATAGCCTCAAGCAAACAGGTCCCCTGTGCATCGGTTTCCTCACAGTTCCATTGAACGTTGTGGGCATTAAAGTCCCCCACCACCAACGCATTAGAAAGGGGCCTGTCCTTAAAAAGTCGAAACATGCTGTCCCACTGAGGTTGAGTCAGTTTGAGACCTGAAACTCTGTAAACGCAAAAAATATCGACGACCGGATTTACATTTGTAATACGAATTCCCGTTAGTTCGAGAGAGTCCGCGGGTTTGATGAGATTTTGAATCTCATGGAAGGCAATGCCATTTCTAATCAAAATCACGATACCTCCTCCTTCCTTGTCCAGCCTGTCTCGCCTGTACGTCTTGAAACCCGGAAAATTGAACTGGTCCTCGGTTTTGTCAGTTGGTTTGAGCCATGACTCAACACAAATGAAGATGTCAAGGTCCTGTAGCAAGATTCTTATGTCCTCCTTTTTGTTCCGCACACTCCGCGCGTTCCAATACAAAATTTTCAAATCACAAGCACGGTAGTCACTGTTATTAGATTCACTGGTCATATTGCACAAAAATGTCAAAGGTTTTTATAAGTCTTTTTTTTATTTTTATTTTATTTTATTATTTTTTTTTTCTTCTTCTTTCTTTTCAAAAAAGTTTTTTATTATATTTTATTTTATTTATATATTATTATTATTATTTTTTTTATTTGATAACTTTAAACTCAGTGTCAATATGACTACTGAGTTTCTTTAAAAGTCTTTTGATGCGATTAATTAGATTATTGTCATTTATACATGATTGCACCAATTCGAGCATGTCCATAACTCCAGCGACGTTGAAGGTGTGTTTCCTGACTATGGATATGATGTCTCTTCTACCTTTGCTTTCGTGTATGAGCTCGGCTAGCCTATCGATATTCAGCGGAAAATCTGCCCCTTCTTTTTCTATGAATTTCCTGGATGGTTCAAGAGCAGTGAGAACTTTGGACTCGTTCTCACTGTCTGAGGCTTCGGATTCTAAATCTGATTCGTGAAGATTGTTTTTCTTATGTTTTTTCGGTGGGTTGGCCTTGTTTTGTTTTATTTTTTTTCCTTCTCTCGGTTTGGGTTCCGAGGGTGTCGCTTCGTCGGTGGCTTCCCCGTCTTCGAGCTCGTGTTCTAACAGCGTGCTGCTGCACAGCGAGGAAGTAGCGACTCTCTTGTTGTTGTTGGAGTTGCTTGGTACGACGAAGGTGTTGTCGGATAAAGGAGTGGAAGTTTCTTCGAAATTATTTTGTTCGGTGTCCATGGTAGTTTCCTCAATTGGCACTCGTTGACTTGGGTTTTGTGTTTGTACTTGACTTCGTTCTTCTTCCTTCTCTTCTTCTTCGAGAAGGGGGCAAAATTTGGCAATATGGCCTGTTAGTTTACAGGCATGACATTTAATGTCATCCGCACCCAGAAACAGCCAGAAATTTATATCTTGGAAGTTGACTTTCAATTTAGATGGAACTTTTTCTGCGTCAGCCTCCTTTACGTAGAATTGGCGCCTGTGTGAAAGAACGTGTCTTCTTTCTTCAATCGAAGAGGAGCATCGAATGTTAGTGATGCCGTTCTTGGTCTCAACGCCGACTTCGTGTAGCCGCTCGGAGATGAGGAAATTTGGGATCTGGGGGAGGACGTTTGAAATCACAAATCTTTTGTATTTGATTTCCGTCTGGCCCGGCCTCAGAGGGCGAATTATGCACTCTTTATCGCCGATGAGCATTTTTTTACCAATTAGTTTTTTTGCAGATTCCTCAGAATCCAGGGTGAAGCACACTCTTTTATCACTTATTCTGGAAAAACTTTTTAATTTTTTAATGTTCAAAATTTTCTCGAACTGATCCATGTACCTGTCGTTGGTCGTGCCTTCAATGAAATCAGTAACCACTGATTGATCGAAAGAAGGTAGCCCAGCCAGCGCAGCTAGTTTGGCATAAATGCCATTTTGATTTTTCTGTGAATTCTGTGTTTTGCTCGTCTCCGGTGAGAGAGCCGTCGAATCGAGGGCTTTGCTTCCGTTAGCTTTTTCACTATTTGATTGGTTAACTTTGAAGGCACCGCTGTCGACACCGACAGCCTGTGCACCATTTCCTGACAAATTTTTTTCACTCAGTGCATTACCGACAGCACCGTCGGCCAATGCACCGTTTTGACCTAAAAGGTCGGCCATTCTGAGCTCACTGTGCTTCAAGCCATGAAAGGCTTAGTAGCACCCGAGAGAAGAATATCGAGTTTAGAACACGCACGGCACAGCGAAATGTAAACAATAACAAGGCGCGAGCGCTAGCTACCTACGTCTTCACTGCTCGGCGTCCGAGACGCGACTCTGATTTTGGGCACTTCTAAGAATTAATGAGATGAAACGTGATAAACTGAAATAATTTTGATATAATTAAGGTAAATATACATAAATTTATCAGAAACAAAAGGTCAGGCATTAAAATAACTGAAAATTATCCAAAAATATTCGAGTTTATCCTAGTTTATCTTAATTTTATTGAATTGTTTTGATTTATTTCTCCATTTTTTTACAAGTCTTACAGAAAAATCTAAATAAACTTGAATAAACTTGGATAATTTTTAACTAATTTAATTTATTTAATATATAAACAACTTTTTCAAAAACGAAAGGTTGGACATTAATTTGTTTCAAAATTATTCTAATTAATCCTGGATTATCTTAATCTTAATGGATTTATTTTGAGTTTTTCTATAAATTTTACAGAGAAATAATTAAGTAAAAATCAAGGTAATTTTGGAATAATCACCATCGTAAATTACGGATTGTTCTATAGCTACCAGCCCTATCGCTTCAATCCACCACGGGTTATTAATATTAAGTCATAAAGTTTGTAATTTTATTTAAAGCTCAAATAAAGCAATACCAAAAGGAATAAATACCACACAAATCAATCTCGCGGTGAAATAATGGCGCGCTCTTAAGAAATAAATTCATTCGTCTGGGGGGATCCTAATCGTCGGTACGTATTCGCGCATCTGGCTCTCTTTAAAATCGAGTTCAAAGCACCGCCGTGGGCGAGATATCGGCTCTCCACCAATGTTGCCCAACGTACTTTTTCAGGGTAAAAAGTTTTTAAAGCTATCAATTAGGACTAGCCGAGGTGGGAATTTTTAAGTATCGTTCGCAGCTGTGCGCTAAAATTTTTTCTTTTTAATCACGGGTTTGAGAACTATCACACTTCCTGGGTATTAAAAAAACACTTTTTCAGGAAAATCGTAAAGTTTAACCGTAAAAAAACGCGGAATCGCCGAAAAAAAAAAAAAAAAAAATTATTTTACGCTCAGAAGAGAGAGAGAGCACTTAGTTTTTATGCGGGTATGAACAGTAAACCATAGGAAAAAAAATCTTGAAAAACTAAAAGTATGGACGAATTTAGTGTAATAACCATTAATAAAATGATTATGATTAATAAAAATAATCTTGATTTGCGAAAATGAAAAGTAACATTGTATTTTACAACCTTTTTTTTATTGAATATTAATACACAATTTTTGCATTAACTTATCATTAATTTGATTCGATAAGACTGAATTGTAAAATATATTGAGAATGATAAATAGTAATCTGTACAATTATTAAACTTAAAAAAATAATAGACATGTACGTCGGTATATTAAGATGATATCTAAGTATATAGTTTTCAAATGAAAATTTTGAACTCTTGATTAATTCAATGATAACGATTTAATTAAAAATGTTGTGAGTGATGTTTATGTATACTTTTATTGTTTGTTAATTAGTTTTATACGCTCATCACGCTGATTATATGCGTTTTATACAAATAACTTCATACAATGGGGTGAAATTAATTGTTAATTGAAAAAAATAAATTAAAAACTATTTAATTAAATCCAAGTTTATTTATTGCTTTTAATTATATTCCAGAATTTCATTCTTTTTATAATAATTTATTTATTTTTCCAACGAATTCGGATCTATGTACTAGTTCAAGCTTGAATCCGAACCACTATTAATTGTATTTATTTACAATTTTTTCAGATTTATGAATGCTTATAAATATTTTAAAATTTAAAAAAGTATTTTTTTTATATTAAATAGCAATAAATACATAAAATAATCTATAAATTAGTTTATAGCTAATTTCATTTACATATCCCTGTATTTAAACATGAACCAAGATCGAACTTCAATGATTTAGAAAAATTGTGATTGATTGAGAACATAAAATTCAAAATTTGGATGTAAAATATTTCAAATAAACTATAATTGTTCAAAAATTTATTTAGAAGTTTTTTTTAACTAAACACTTGTTCACATTATGCAAAAGATGAAAATTACTGAACAGTGAAACGTTGAAGTTTTCTTTACAAGCTAGAAGCATAATCAAATGACTTCTTTGGTACCTTTTGAAACTAAAACAGCAAATTGAATTTTTTAATGAAAACTTACTTCTAAGGAATAAATCATAGTAAATGTATAAAACTAAACTGTGCCGGCACCCAAAATCTAGGATTGAATTTGGCTCTCCTACGCTCGTAATGACGTAACCCAATTTATAAAAACTAAATTAGCGCCGAGACCATTTAAATTAAGGATCCAATTCTATCACACGATCTCGGGTGGAATCACGAGTACTATACGAAAGTTCAATTACATAAATATCTCTCGGCTCCGCTTCGAGGAAGTTTTATCACGAGCGCTGAATCTCTAATCCACTTTAATAAAGTCTTGCCAAATTAACCAGCCCTACCGTGTCGTCCTTTGTTTCCCCCGAATGACTATTTATTTGGCAACACTGCTAAGAATATTCAAAATCGGGGAACGGATGCTGCTGCTCCTGCTGCTGTTGCGTAACGGTTATGCCAATTTTTAAGCGCTTCTATACATTTTTCGGTGGTTTTCAATTATGCAAGCCTGCTTGGTTTTTTTTTTTTTTTTTTTTTTTTAAAGTTGGTAGCTTTGAATTTCATGAGACTATAAGGTCAGACGCAACCGGTGATGCAACCTGCGGGTTAATTAGTCCCGGGATTCCTGCAAGCGCAGGGTAGACAAAAAAATTGGTAAACTTTTGGATGTAGATGGTGAGTTGGTGAAAATTTATTTTGATTAATTTACTTTTTATTAAAATATAGATGTATATGATGGCCCGAAATAGGCACCGGTTGATCGAAAATAATATATAATTTAACAATTAATTTAGCCTACAATTAATTACGGCCTCATTATCTCATTCTCCGATTGTTAACTATTATTTTATCTCTCAAACTTACAGATTGAATCATAAAATTTACTATAAGCATCGTAAATAGGTCGTTAATTAACCTCAAGTCAAATTTCAATTTTTCGATTTTTGGAAAAACTTAAAGCAAATATAATAATTATCTATGCCTTCTTATTTATTTGTCAGGTTGATAATTCATACAAAAAGCTTCTTTAGAAACTAAATAAAGATATTTTAGTAACCGAAAGTTGTAACTTTACTCGTGGCAGATTTTGATCTAAGTTTTTTCTTCGCTGGGACCATTGAAATAATCAATTGTACAATAAACAATTGACATTTAAAAAGACTTCGATTTGAATAAATATATATTTTTTTTTTGGATAAGGTAAGTAAATACAGGCTCCATAGATTCTCTGAACATTTTAGTTTTTCATTACAAATTATATAAAGCGTCTAGGACACGATAATTACCAACGCACTTAGTTTTGTAAATTCTTTTTTTAAACTACCTTGTTCGCGCTTACACAACGCTTGCAGATACATTTTATTAATTAAAGCAGTGGGTATCATTTTTCATTGTATAATAAAACTTGTTCCACTAAACTCCTTTAAAAAATACCACTATCAGTATCGGTAGCACTAACTGGGTCATTAAGACAAAGTCTCAAAACATCTCTTATTTTCTTTCATTCCCTCCCTTGAATTTTTCAATTACTAACTTCTTTTAAAAATAGGTCGGTTCGGATCCAAATTGATCAATCCAATCGCTCACCTCGGTGCATTTCTCAAGGATCTATCATGCCCGCGCGCGTGGTTTGATATTTTTCGGCGTGCGTCTGCCGTTGCGTAAGTCAAATTGAATCAGTAGTTTTTCGGCAAAATATTTGCATTTAGATTGATTTTTCGGGTGAAAGTTTGGTTGGTTGGTTTGTTTTGCAATGCAGGCTGCGAATATGAACGACCGAAATTTGGAAAGATGCATCGCTACGTGACCCGCTTGAAAACGCAAGCTTTTTATGTTGGAAGTACGAAATTAAGTATGCAGTGGTTCTTTTTAATAATATATGATGAATTGCACTACTTGAATGTATAAATAAACAATAAAATTTCTTTTAAAAAAAGTAATGAGTTTTTTTTATTGAATGTTGAAAATTATTAAAAAATCATGGTTACAGCTTTGTTACAGTTTTATAATTTTACATAAAAATCATTTAAATTTAATTTAAAAAGCTTTTAACTTAATAAAAAATAAAAATTCAAATATTGAAGATTAAACGTTTTTCAACTTATGTGAATTACAGTAATGAAATTTTACTTTAAATAATTAACATTAAATTATCTTTAGAATATTGAATTTTTTTATATTATAAATTTTTCGACCAATAAAAATTATAATAATTATATAATTTACTTTGATTAATTAAATTTCTTTTCAAAGATTAATTTTTTTTTATGTATTCAACAATAAATACTAATTAAAAAATTTTACATGAAACTGAGTTTTGTAGCTCAAGCATTTGTCAAATAAAATCTTTATGTTAATTAATTATATTTTACAATTTTTTTTTTTTTTTTTTTTTTTTTTAAGCGCATTATACATGCATCGTCTCAAATCAGGAGTCGTTTCCCAAGATGTTTAAATAAAGTTTTACATAATAATCTTTAAAATCCCATTTATAATAATGCTACCCTAGAGTGTTATTTTATATAATTCGTGCATAATGCGGCGGTACCAAGTCCATTAAAAAAAAATTTTTTTTTCCCCCAAACACTCGTGCAAACTTTAAAAGATGAAAACCTTTTTTCTTTTCCGAAGTCGTTGAAGTGTTTTTTGAATTATGAGAAAATAGTCCGTGACCGCCTTGGGGGTCTCTTTTGTTTTACGATACTTCGTCATGATCACGATGATCGGAGGACTCGCCTCATTTCGGCGTGTTGTACCCGGCACGTAATAATTGCTTTTAGAAGTCATGATTTAGAAAAAATTTGCACTCTTGAGATTGCACGAGAGGCAGGACAACGTGAAAACTATTTCAGGTTAATGCAATTTCAATGTGTCGTGATTTTTCATGCATGGTTAACATTAAACTGTCAAAAAAATAACGCTCGACTGATTGATCTGAAAAAAGAACAATGAGTATGACTGAAATAAGTGTTGAATTTAAAAGGTTTCTTTATAGTTTTTTTAATTTGTTTCATCAAAATGACGATTTCTGACGTGACTGAATTTTACAAAATAAAGTTTTTCTTTTTTTGTTGTTTCTTATTTTGCTTCTTTTTTTTTTTAAGTTTTTTGTTTATAAATAATATATAAAATAAAATAAAACAAAGTACAAAAAAATTTATTTATTTATTAATAATAAGACATTTACTAGTTATCTAGAAAATTAATAATTCTAATATATAATTTTTATTATTGTCTTGATCGTTTGAAGTTGTAGCATTTGAATGAATACAAATGCTACAGTTATATTAGTTAAAAAAAAATTCCAAACTTAAAAAGAATTATTAGGACGTTTTTCAATAGCACGTAGTAAAATGCTTGGTCAGTAGAGTATTTGACTCGTAATCCAAATTTCGATGGTTTGAATCCCAAGCTACCTTTTGGATAATCCAGAGAAAGAGAAAAAAAAAAAAAAAAAAAAAAAAATTCGGTGCCTTCTGATTTTTTTTTTTTATTTAATAATCAAAATATGTTTTCACGCTAGTAGCCCGAAAGTACAATTTTCGGGCTCGTACCGGAAACGAATATTGTACTTTCTGACTACTAGCGTGAAAAATAGTATACAGCCCTTGGGAGTGCAAAAATGAGCTAACCTTTAGCAAACCTTTGATGACCTCGCCTTCGGCTCGGACATCAATTTGGGTTTGCTAAAGGCTAACTGATTTTTGACTCCCTCGGGACTGTAATATACTATTTTCAGCTAGCTTTAATAAAAAATTAGTCCAAAAAATTGTGCTCTAGTAATCAATGATCTGAAAAACCACAATAAAAAAGTACTCCTTTCCCAACCAGCCAAAATTAATGATCCCCGCTCCGAAAAATTGTGTATCAACAAATTGCCATCGAAAAATAAATGCGCAATTTGAATGCCTGATTCCTTAAAAGTCCCTCCGTATCATTCTTCCCTCGCTGGGCTCATTAGCTGTAAGAATTTTCGTCAGCCTCGTCTCATTACCATCGCCCTCTTACTTTTTTTTCGTAAATCAGGAATTAAGAGGGCCCATTCATCGACTTACGCACTTTCCTTTTCTTTTTGCACCCGAAAATACGCAGTTTCATAACATGTGGATTTACGACCGGAATCGAGATTATCCGTAGTATTGTTATTGATTTTGGTAGGGGTAATAATTTAGCACACAGTCTTCTTCGCGCGGTTTGCGAAATAGGATCAAAGCTAGGAGAGAGAAAGCACTAGTTACCTAATAACCCCCGGCTATGATTTCTTATGCTAATTCGAATAGCGAAGTATTGTTCTAAATTGAGACACAAATACTTTGTTAACACTCGCGCAATGCGTTGGGTAATCGAAGCGTGCCTTTAAATTAAATATTTGGGTTTGATAAGGTGAAGCTTGATTGGAGAAAGTAATCAAATTGAGACGCGAGGAATTTTAAGTCGGAGGTCACTATATGCAAAACAAGCCACTCAACGGGTGTCATGCGAAAAGAAAACAGTCATGTCTGTCCCTTTTGTGATGTTGTAATGGAGGTGAGAAAATTAAAGTGTTGAAGGTTTTTTTTTTTTTTTTTGTTGATGATAGAAATTAATACATTTGTGAATTTTTGTTTCAAGTTAATAAAATTTGTTTCTAGTTGAGAATTTAAACAATCGTTTGAACAATATTTAAATAAAAAATATTATGTTTTGTTTATTTTGATTTATTCATCGTTTTAAGTTGAAAAGAGACTAGCATGTAGATTCTGATAATAATTTTAGAAATTCTAAGAACTTAATGATTTTTTTTTTCAAACACATTAAACATATATTAATAACAAATTGACTTAATCTTAATAATTAATTTTTTTTATTTTACTAATTTTTGACAAAATTTATAAGAAAAATAAAAAACTATCAAGTTGTAACTTTAAGACTATAAAAGTTCGAACGTTTAAAAGGGATTCATAGCTCAGTCAGTAAAACGTCTGACTCTTGATACGGAGGAGCCCGGTTCGAATCCCGGCCAACTCAGCTCTAAGTTGAAAACAAAAAAAAATCATTTATGCTATATCTATAGATAGATCTACCTGATAAATAAATAAATCTTAATAATTATTAATAAACTATAAATAACCCTCTTTTTTTTTTTTAATTTTTTTAATATCAAATATAATTTATGATCTTATCTCTGCCCGGTAAGTTTTTTTTAAATAAAAAAACAATTCAAATATACTTACAATTAAATGATTTATTTATAAAAAAAGAACGTCAAATCACCTTTAATACAAAAATAATACAAATAAGCCGCATACATAAAAAAAAAAAAGTTTTTCACATATAGTCAACAATTAAATACTTTTCGTGCACTGAGACCACATTAATATTTACATACTCCGAACAAATCGCGCAGCACACACATGAGAACGATTATAACATGAGTCTTTGGCAATGCCTCCTCCTCCTCTTCTTCTTCGCGAAATCTGGGTGTAAAACTTTCGAACCGTTTATGGATCAGTAGACGTTCGGATTGTCCTGGAGGTATATGCCCAGTTGCTTGCCAAGGTCGCGCTGGAAATCCGCCGCGTTCTTCTTTGATTGCTGGAAAGAGAGAAGAAGAAAAAAAAAAACAGCGGTGAGATTTATTTTAGCCGATGTTGGATTTTGTAATTCTAGAGGTTGCTTAAACTTGGTTTAACCGGGGTTACGCGAATTTTTTTTTTTATTTACCTACTTTTTTTTAGAGGAATATTGATGGCTCTAATTATCCTTGCTTATTCAAATCTCTAGATTTGGAGATAAACAAGATTTATGGGGATGGTACTTGTGGGTGATTCTTAATTGATAGATTTATACGTTTTTTTTCGAATTTTTTTTTTAATGAAATGAAAATAAAATAAATGTTTCAAAAAAAACATCATTTATAGTTTTTTTACAAAAATTTAAATTTACTACAAAAATAATACCAAGAATTGAAAAACAAACTTTAATTTTTCAAATTAATTTAAATTAATATAAATAAATAATAATTTATTCATCATTACAAACTAATATCTAAAAAAATAAACTCAATCATATTTTTATAACAATTTTATACCACTTGTATATCATAAGACTAATAATGCTGAAATGTGAATATGTTACAAAATAGTATTCACTAAAAACGATATGAACTATACATTCAATTTAATATGTATTTTCATAAATTTAGGATCCAGAAAAATTTATTATTGGAGACACTTTAAGTTTGTCTATCTATTTCAACAATTATTGTAAACAAAAAATTTAGAGAAAAATTTACTAGACAATAAAAAGCATGAATTAATTTCAATTATTTAAATAATTTTAAATTGTTTCCGAACAAATACGCTCTAAAATTTTTAATAAATAAAAATAAACGAAAAATAAATAACTTTGAAACAGTTCAATTATCAGGTAATAAAGACAAAAATATTTCATTCAAACTTCAATCAACATAAAAAGACTCTGACCGTTTATTTTGAAAATTGTCCGGCGCATCAAACCTTTTTTTTACGCAACCTCAAGCGCAAACACGAAAACGGAGCGCTTTAAGAATAAACGATGAATACGAAGTTGGTGTTGTCTTCGTATACGTACGTACCACCTTTGAGAGAAGTAATTTTGAGGTTTTACATTGCATAAGACTCCTCAAAATTACTTTTCGCAACGTAAAATTAATCGCGGAAACTCTTACATTGCCGTGCTGCTGCGGGGGCCTCATTTTTTTGGACCACATTAGTCAAGGAATTATTGCACGGGAACGGAATGAAAAAAAAAAGTTGTTCCCCTTCCCTCCCGAGCGAGATTAATTTATTCGGCTTTTAATTTTTCATTATTGCCTTTAAATTCCGACTGTAAATTTAAATTTACGAAAAATTACTCGGGTTGAATAGAGATTCTCTATTGTTCCGAGTGTCTTGTGCAAGCTCGTAAAATTTTTCTGATTACCGATAAAATGGATTTTTTAACTGAGGTTTAATGAACGATATTTATCTTGGGCTTAGTCAATAATGCTTCATTGACTGTTAATTAAAGCCGATCGATTGAAAAAAATTATGATTATTATTATCGAGAGCCCATCAATAAGTTATTTTTCAATGGTAAAAAATACTTTCTAAAGTTAAATAAGAGAAATTTTACGGTTTTTAAACGTAAACTTAATAAAAATTTTTATTTTAATTGTTTTGAGCAGCCAGAGTTGTTATTTCTACTACATAAATATTTCAGTTTTATTCACCTGACAAAGCAAACAATGTCACAATATTTTAACTTTATAGAGCAATAGAAAATTTTAAGCGACAGTGAATATTTTTTCTTCTTGCGTTAGAAGTTGGAAGTTTAAGAAGACTTAATAAAGTTTGATTGAGACGAAATTGCTTATTTTGATTATGTTTTTAAGTTTGATTACTCATAACAAAACTATAATAAATTTAAGTTTTTTTTTTTTTTTTTTTTTTTTTAATGATATAACAGTTGTGACTTTTGTCAGGTTATTTAACATTATAAAAGTAACTCTTTGTTTTTTATAAATAAATGCAATAAAGTCTAGTAATACTGGATTATTAAACTGCGTTTTCTTTAAATAAGAACACAAGTCACGTTTGCACATTACGTTTTAGCAACATAACAAAACCAGACTTCATAATTAAACGATTTAGACTTTTCTTAATATCACAATACGCAGTAAAAAAAATTGATAAACCAAGTTATTCCATGACATAAGTCACTATTGTTACATTATAGTTAAAAATGGAACATATAAAAGATAATTCTTGTAATGCTGTTGAATAACAAAACTTCATTTTAGTTATTGGAACTTACATAAAAAAAAGGATAAACAAAAATTTAATATTTTACGATAGTAATAACTTTTGTTACATTAGTAAAAATGTAACGTAACTAATGTGACGTTTGTTACTGAAATAAGTATCATAATGAAACTTCATTTTAGTTACTAGGCTTATTTAAGATTTAGATTCGATTCTAAATCATAATCTATTGTCAATAACAGATAAAGAAATCGTTTAGAATGAAATCATTTTTGTAATCTGCAATTCCCACTCAAAATAAAACAACTCAATAACTATTTATACCTGCATAGCATCGCGCCACTCGATGTTGAAAAGCCTAACCAACCCCTTGACGTTTCTCCTAACCAGGCTCTGGAACTGCTGCCTGGTGAGCTTGAACTCGGTGGTGGTCTCGGGTCCCGGCGTCGTCGTCGTGGTGTTGGTCGAGCTGCCCTTGGTCAGGGGCTGCTTGGTGGTCGGGGGCTGCTTGGTGGTCGGGGGCTTCTTCTTGGGTGGCGTCTTCTTGGGCTCGGGGGCAAGGCTGTTTGTCAGTATGTCCCCGATCTGACGTATGGCCGATCTCGTGTCGTTGAAAGTCTGCAAAAGATGTGTGTGAGTGTGAGGTTATGTTGGCTTTTTTTTTGGAAGAGGAGGGTAAACGGGTTTTCAATCAACGGGGTGACCGTGAAACTCTTGCGTAAGTTCAAGTGCTAACTTTCAAAATTTGGGGGGAGATAAGTGCGAGGGACGAGACACCTTGGATTATTTTTAATTAAACCCACGCTTAAAGACAACGAGATGTTTTTTACATTTAATTTGATTGTTTTTTTGTTTTTTACTCTTGCGATTTGGATCTTGTAAAGTTATGTATAATGTATTTGATTATTGTGTACATCCCTGTTAGAAATGTGAATTAGGGCTATTTTATAGATCCAAACTGGTATTTTTCTAGTAACTAGCCATTTAATGCCCATAATCTAATTCCCATTTCTTACAGGATTCTGTAGAATGTATTTTGGACGTATAATCTTAATCAAATTTATAGTTTACGATCATGTAGATCACATGAAAAGACCTAACTTATTCTATTCAACTCTGTACAATACAACCATTGACGGTACATCATCACCTGATGTATGACTCAATAATCACAATTCATAATTGAAATTTAATTCGTCTAAAAAATGAGATCAATCCTTTCAATCACTTTACTATTTTGAATTTCTAGTAGGATGATTAATTTTGTACATCTTTTGAGGCTAATAAGATTGTATGGAGCACTTGATCGTCTATTCAATTCTATACAATGACCATTGACCATTTATGGTGTATTAACCCCTGAAACATTTTGCTGTGCAAGGTATTAACGAATTCTAATGTATTCACTGTACTACGACTTCGAGTGCTGTTGCAATTAATTTATACAATCGTGAACATGACACTGGATGCAACACTCTCAATCCATTTGCAAAAAATCGTGATTTGATTTTGCACATCACGACAGCTAAGCACAGACCTTGCCTTTTCCATTCAAATCCATTCAATGACCATTGACGCCACCTGATACCGTAACACTCCATTTCTGTAACTCATCAAGAATCCCATGTACAGATCCATAATGACAAAAGTACAAAAATGGATGTTACATATCAAGAACCTCGCACCTAATCCACCCACGCCAACCGAAAACGGTTATGAAACGAGCAAGGTCCGCGCGGAAGGAAGAGGAGGGAAAAAAAAATAAGAGAATTACACCGAGGATAATAAATACGAGGAGCCGTTACGGTAAGCGATGTAAGAGGGTCAAGACATTGAAAGGGAAACCGTGGATCTGAAAGAGAGAGGATTGAGGTAGGCAACCGGATGCGCATGAATGCAAAGAGTGTTGCGAGCTCTAAGGAGCTGGAGCTTTGATGTAAGTAGAAATTAGGATCTAAGTACACCAGTTCTTGAAGATGGTAATTTTGAATGTTATTGCTATGTACAAGATAATACTCTCGAAAATTCAGTTAATAAAGATTGAACTTTTGTATGACTATGTAAGCTCAAAGATTTTTGTTAAAGTTCTATTGGAATATATGAGAAGCTTTTTAATCCTTGATGGTCACATGGGGTCCAAAAGATCTCACGTAACTGTTAGAGTGACAGTTCTGATTTCAATATACAGTTCCAGAGTGTTTCTCAGTATTTGAAGACACAAATACTGAGTCTT
The DNA here is from genome assembly GCA_038277355.1 of Encarsia formosa. NCBI lineage: Eukaryota > Metazoa > Arthropoda > Insecta > Hymenoptera > Aphelinidae > Encarsia > Encarsia formosa. The sequence continues at coordinate 21,186,980 of CM076188.1, read as the reverse complement.
TTAAATGTTTATATTTATTCAATTACACAAAGAAATTTTTTATTTTGATGGAGCGACGTAATTAAAATTTTAATGCATAGTACAGTCAAATCGTTATTACTTATAAACAAATTTTTTTAAATTATTCCAACCAAAACAAATTTTAATCACCATTAATTAACTTGTATTGTATCGATATATAATTTAAACTTTTTCTATATTCCTTCGATCCACTTTAGATTGCTATGCTAAGTTTTTACAAATCACTGAACAGGTTTAATACTTAGTAGTTTCAAAATTTGTTTAAATATGATTTTGAACAAATTCACCAGTAGTGGTTTTAACAAATTATGGTCTAAGTAATTATTTTTAAAATATTGCATTGAACAAAATCTATTACTCCACTATGCAAATTTTAAATTTATCATTGACAAAAAAACAATAAGAATGGTAAGAATGGTTAATTTCCAACAAGTAAATCACAAATCTCAGTATTTTTCCATGTATCATTTCAAAAACCACCCCAGACATCTCAATTTTTATTCCGCCATGTAAAACACGGTACGCAAACACATAAAATAAATAACTCCAGAATCGAACAAACAGATTCCCATACAAGAGACTTATGTACAGCCGCCAAAGTTTCACCATCCAGATGCGGTAGCCCGCACGTCTCAATAAAAGCTCTTTGCGAAATCGAAAGTTAAACTGAAAACAGAACTGGTTCCTCCTTCCGCGGGTAAATAATTTTTTTCTCCCCATCCCGTGGGACAACGTAAATTCAGTGGATTCTCTCGCCCGATTATGTCACTCGGGGCAGATCGATGAGCTTGAGAAAAGAAACCGATTCGTTTAAGGTTAAGTGACCGACTTGGAGTATAATTTAACGTTTTAAGGTCGAAAAAGGGATTGCGAAAGTCGTTTTTTTTCATTTTCTTTTCAGTTTTGTTTCGGAATGATCTTTTGGAGATAACCGTACAATGTTTAACAAACGGAGACTCTCAATTACTAAAAACTACCTTGGTTTTTTTTTTTTTTTTTTTAAATTAATTACTTTGGCACAGTAATAAACCCCAAGAGCGTATGTCAGCTATAAAGTGATTGTGATTAGTTCAGAACATCAATTTTGAAATTTGAACTTTAGAGTTGAGAAATTTGATATTCTAACTGAAAAATACGATTTTTTGTGCAAATGAAGTATTTTAGTAAAAGATTCATTTGTATAAATTTTTTCAACTGAATATTATTTTTCAATTTTGATATGTAGCAATTGCCAAAAAATGAACCTTGCTGTTGACACCATTACTTTTGAACTAGACACTACAAAAAAATATTTGTAAGTTAATATATCTTCATAAAACAATTAAAAGAGTCGATAATTTTTTATGCAAATTAACTTGAAAAATTTTTTAGTTTTATTTGTATAAGACTCAAAAATGCACTAGAACTGTTAAATATTTTTTTGTAAAATTGATGGCTTCTCTACCTAAAATATTTTGAGTTCTATAACTCAAAATTATGTTGCAACTAATAGTTAAAAATATTTTTTATATTCATTCTAAAAAAAAAAAGTAATTTTGATCTACATATAAAAAATCTGTCATGTCCGATTCTCTTAAACGATCAACTCATTTGGTTACAAAAACTTTGTACATCCCCGGTCGAAAGCGATAATCAGAGGATACTTCGATTGCGTAAGAGGAAAATTTAACATCAGAATTTAATGTAACGAGATATATACATTTTTTTTAATTTCGCGCGTAAAATTTATCGGTAACTCGAGTGTCGAAGAAAGTTCGGTGATTACAGGGGAGCCTGATGATTTATAAGTACGGCCGCGGTCGAGACAAGTTTGAGTTTCGTATCGTATCGGCTTACACTCATTTTTGCGTGAGCTTTTTTATCGTATTACTCAACCGTATTTTTACAATAACTTTTGAGTTTCACTACTTAGAGTTAAGGAAAGTCGGCAAATTGACGGGTTTGATCGTTATATTATTATGCTGTAAAAGCAAGTTTCCAAAAAAAAAGTGCAAAGTTGAGCTAAAACAATAAACATTAAAAATAGACATTTGACATGTTGTCTTTGAAATGTAAGTAACAAATTAGACTTGGAAAAAAAATTCAGTAATTACTGTTATCGTAGTGTTTCTGCCTTTTTTTTACTTATTTTAGAAAAATATTTAAAATAAAATAAAATAATCAAATACTTTTTGATCTCTTTACAATAATGAGAATACTGAAACCAGAATTTTAGCAAACTTTCACACTGACAAAAAAATTATTTACAACTCGAAACGAATTTTTAAGAAACGAGTGCCATAAGTGCATTTGTAAAATCAACTGTAATTAAAATACGATTAGAAAGTCAATGTTTCTCAAAGTTTTGCTTTTTGCGATCTTTTATCACTCGGCTTGCCTGCCAACTGTTTTCTCAGCGGGGAAAGCAAGACTGACAACAATAAAAATCCTCGAGAGGAAAAATCGAAAATTTTTGATTTCAATTTTCACTGTCTAATGTCCGAGTTAGAGAAAATAGCGGATAATCAATGCAAACGCATGCAGCGAAAGTTTGGATGGTTACGAGGCCTTTTTTACTCTGTGTCAAGGTCAGTGTCAGAGAAATTTTGCGGGATGATTTTAATTTTTTATCTTAGAAAGTACAGAAGTTTCTACGATCACAAGTAACTTGAATTTTGAGCTTTTAATTTTTTAAAGTTAAAACATGCTTTTACTGCATATTAATTAATTAATCTAAAACTTACATTAATTACCACTGATTAATAATTTTTTTTTCTTCAGAGTTTTTTTAAAATCAATACATAGATTTTATCTTTCGATAAACTAATAAAATTCATACTTTTCAAAAATAAAACTTCTAACAAAATATTTTTAACTTGGTTAAATTGAAAATTAACTAATCAAATATTTTCTTAAAACTTATTTCAGCTATTTACAATTAATTGATAAAATGTACTTAACTTTCACATGGCTCAAGAGTAAATTTTTTTTTCTTAATTAATTCGATCTGTACTTCTTACAAGCTTAATGAGATTAAAAACTTGTCTCGATAAAAAATTCTGTATCAGAACAATCTTTTTAAAGCCTTGTAACTTGTTTTCAATCATATAATTTTAAACTTCTTATCGAATTCATATATATTTTCTTATTTAATTTTTTTTCAGCAAAAACTTATTTTTACTTTGGTAAATGAACTGATAAATTGTACAAAAATATTTCACGTTTTTAAAGTCGATGATTATCTTAAGTTTTGAAAAATATAAGAACCAAACTTTACTGAATTGAAAGTTTTCCTTCAAAAAATTTAAAAAATACATGTTTTTTTTACTTTATAATTAATTAATGAGATTCATAAATTTATATGCATTAGAAAACTTTATAAAGTATAACTGGTTTAACTTAATTAGTTACAATGGATTCTAAAGCCTAAAATATCAATTTTCTATCATTTTGATAGAATTTTTTTTTTTCAATTTCAAAAAACAGATCAACATACTAAGCATCCCTGAAATTTCTCCGACCATTAGGCAATACAAAGATTTAAAATACGACTCTTGCATAATGTCAGTTTTATACAGACGCAATTAGACAAAAAGGAGTCAAAAGGCTATTAGCATATGCGCAAAGATTGCGCAACCCGCAAACGGACATTTAATTTCGAGGTCTTTTTTTGTTTAGACCAAACACCGACTTCAAGGATTCAATCAATCACACAAAAATCCGAATTAGAAATTCACTAATGGCCTTCGCGTGGTCACTCAACTTTTGACAAATTAAAGCTTTGAAGATGTCTAACGTCAACATTAAGGACAGTGTTTATTAATTCTTAGTTAGTTACTAATGTTGCATGGAATGGCCTCCTGATTCAGTGTGTACATAGTCAAACCTGGCTATTCATGGACTGAGAAATGAATGTATGGTTTAGCGAACTTTACGCAAGACTTTTTTCAAAGCTTGGTTAAAAAAATTTATGATTTTTAACTGGAATAAGTATATATATGAAACTTTTCACAAATAGTATATTATTCCCGCAGGCGAGATGGTTCGATTTGGCCTCCAAGAGGTTTGCGACCCGAGCCGAAGGCGAGGGTTGCAACGAGGAGGCTAAATCGAACCCTCGAGCCTAAGGGAAATATACTATTTTTCGTCCTTCTAACCGAAAACAAGGGGCGAAGTTCCGATTTTGAGGTTAGAGGGACGAAAATTACATTTTCTCCCCAAGCCTTGGTTTCAAATTGAATAACTATTAGTTTTTTGCAGATAATTGTTAATCTAACATTTTCATCAACATTGAAATCTACTTGGTAGCTTCAATAGTTTTTTCTAAAATTTATATTCTATTTTTTTTAATATTGGTATTGACTGTCACTGGTATCGATTGGTAACAAACAATTTTTACGTTTTAACAAATTAAACAGACTTTAACAAGATTAAATTTTTTGTATAATAAACACTTTCCAAACATTTTTGCTTGTATTAATCTAATGTATGATCAACTTAAAATTTTTGTTTCTATTTAGTTTAAAAAAAAAATTAAACGAACAATATTTCAGTTACATTGATTACTTTAAGCTTGTTTTTATCCAGTAACGGATCTGTTTATAATTCTTTTAAATATTTGATTCTCAAAATAATAAAATGAAAGCTTGACCAGTAACGTTGGTTTTACAGAATTCATAGACTTCTTCAAACTTGTTACAGCTCAATGTCTGATCAATTAAAATGTTTCTAACTATTTAGTACATAGAGCAATATTATACATCTTTTTATAGCTTGGATTAGTTTCACAGATAACAGAGACTATTATTCAATAAACATTTGAAATAAATATAAAAAATGATTTGTTATCAACGATTCTCTGACAATAAATTCCCTGGCAGAAAAAACTGGATCTATGACAGTTCACAAGTAAAATCTGGCCAGATTCTGTTTTTAATGATAAAGAATTAAATAAATTTACGATTCTTTGTACTTTCCGTTATTTCATGAGATTTGTAATGATTTAAAAAATAATTTTTTATTGACAATTCTCTAACTATCAATATAAATTCAAATACTCTGGTAGAAAAAACTAGATTTAGGCCAGTTTACATGTAACTGGCCGATTTTGTTCTTACTGATACGAAGATTCTTTGGTTAAAAATTAAATAAATCTACGATTCTTCGTAGTTTCCCAATTCAAAAATTGAGATAATTAACTATCATCAATTACAAAATTTACACCGAGTCGAAGTTGAACATGAAAACATTAGATTAACAATTCCCGCAGTCTCAATCCTCTCATCTAACCTCGTAGGTAACGCTAGCCAGTGTCCAGAAGAACCCAGGCCTGGGCTTCTTGACCTGCTGCCGGGTCGGCCGCTTGGTCGAGTTGGTCGCTCTCTTGACCTGGGCTTTGTCCTCGCCGTCTAGTCTTACGTCCCTGACCAGGCCCGTGTTAACGGCGTAGTTAGGCTGGGCCGAGTTCAGGTCCTCGAGCTCCAGGTACTTGGTGCCGGATGCAAGCTTCTGGGAGGACGAGTCCTCGGGGTAGGCGGACGCTGAGCCCATCGTCGCGAGCGCCAACAGTGACAGCAGCAGGGAGTGAAGATTCATCTGGAAGTAATGAAGATTGTTAGAGATATTTAGAAGAAATAGATCTTAGTTCTATAGATCGACTTTTTACAAATAACTTGGAGAAAATCGTAGAAGTGAGGTATAAGAGTAGGTTAGACATTTAATGACTTGTTTCTGGCTATTAAATACACTGAGAGAAGGATTTGGTTCACGCAACCAAATTTGGTTGTGTGAACCAAGATTTGGTTATTTTTGGTTTCTCCCAAGCTTTGGTTCATGCAACCAATGATTTAGTTACAGGAACCAAATGTATAGATCACAGTCATGTCAAACAGTTCGCTGTTATAACCTCAAAAAATTTTTTGCGGTAATTCAGAAAATTACGAACTCATGAAAAATTTATTAAAATGATCGGTGCTATATTAGATTGAAAACGATTAGTAATTTGATTTAACTTCGTAGAGAAAAATAATTATGTTGTCAAGAGAAAACTCATATTTAAATAAACTTAATTAATTTTTCGAAATGTATTGCTGAAATTTGAAATTAAAATATATTCTTATACATTTAACAAGAATAAAGGTAACTGATTTAAGCAAATTATTACAACAATAAACAATAAAATAATACAATAATAAATAAAACTTGTTTTTAAAATAAAAAGCAAAAGCTCGATTTTTACGCGTGGAGTGTGGACCAAACATTTGGTTCCCACAACCAAATTATCCGATTTCTTTTCAACCAAATATATTTGGTTCCTTGAACCAAATCCTTCTCTCAGTGTAGAATCGATCCAATCAATGACTAAAAACAAGCCATTAAATCCCTAATTTTGATTATAATTTCTATCAGGGTGACGACATTGCTACTAATTTACACGTTTATGGATATTTTGAAAGCTTCCGACTCCTTCGGATTTAATTTTTTTTTTTAAACATTCATGTCAATTATTTTTCGATTTTTTATTTATTGAAGCTATAAGCAAACTAAATTAATGAATTTATTGAAAAAGGTGCAAAAAAGAATCTAGGATTCTAGTTTGAATGAAATAACGATAAAGATGGATTTTTATTACTGTAGGAAAAAGGTTCGAATGATGCAATATGATGAGACGCGGTTTTAACTCATAAAATTTTTATTTACATCGTAATATCACAGGTATTTTTTTATTACTTTAGGAATGATCATTTTTCTTATCCGTAAAAGAAATGGTCACATTAGATGACAAATGTTCTTAGTTATAAAAAGAAGTTAATCAAATCTAAAAATTAGTATTTACTACGAAACGTCACAGGTAATATTCGAGAAAATTATTTTTCCTGCGAAATATTAATAATAAGTAAAATTCACGCTTACAATTGACATTTTTAGTCAATCAAATAATTTTTTCAATTCAGATTATTTATATCTGATAAACCGACGGCTCGTTCGAAAAAAAAACCTTAGACCATAATCAGCTAATTTAAAATTGCCCATAAATGACTGAAAAAATTATAAGATTAGAAAAAATCGAGAATTTTAATAACTTGGTACCTAATAATTCGAATTTTTATATTCAAACTGATTTTTTAATTCATTTCAGCCTCTTACGGGTACTTTTAAATCGACTTATTTTCGGCTAAGGTTTTTCTTCGCACGGGCCGTCAAAACATTTTCAAAAAATTTTAATTTATTCTCTCTTGTCGTTCTTTTAGTACAAATTACATTTTTCGACGGAATCGTCAAAACATAAAAAAAAATCTTAATTTTTATGAACTGCACAAACTCGCATTCTGGAAACGTACAATCGAGTATCCCGAGGAAACGAAGATGCATCGAAAATTATACAGTCGTTTGCTTTCTTTCCTTACAGCTGGAAAATGTAACTTTCATCTTTCGTTTTTTTTTTTTTACGAACAGAACTTACAATGTAGTTTTTCAAGTTCTTTATGTAATTTTAGAAATTTCATTAAAATGTCTATTTTGTCATTAATTACTAAAAGGAAATTATTTAAGCTAGAGATTTTACAATCCTAATTTTAAAAATATTCCTTTTCATAACGAATTAAATGTAATGAGTATTGAAGTATTTTTTATACTGGACATAAAACTCTAAGCGAATATTGATTGTCTGGGGTTTTTAACGCTCATTGAATAATACCTAGCGCGCAACATAATAAAAAAATTCAATTATTATAAATCACGCGTCTTAAATTTATGATGTAATTTTAGCCTTACTAATATGAAAAATGTTTATTGCTGAGATATTAAAAAAAAAAAGTTACCTAAGAAAAGAATGAATAAAAGTATCTCAGACAAGATACAGATATCTGAAAAATATCTAAAAGATACTAAATTAATTAAATTTTTCAATTTATTAAACAATTAATCACTTAAAAAAAATAAATTCTAATTTTATTGGTTTTTTAATAAGATTCATGAATAAATTTTTAATTTAATATTTTAAACTATCATTTGTACACATGCAAACACATTGAAAAAGTATCTTAGTATCTTAACACAAGATACCCGCACCAAACAAAAATTTGTCTCCCAATTAAACAGAAAAACAAGAGCTACGAACAATTAATCACGCGAAATATTTACGTCACTAGAGAATAGCAAGAAACACCCAGCCACGCGAGTTGCTACCGCATTGGTATCGGGGAGTTTAACGCTCGGCACACTCTCACTTTCATCGCGCGGTAAAAGCGATTCACGCACGTCTATATAAACTTTAAAAAACTCGTCCGTGAATTTTCCATCTAGATTAAAATTATCGTCTATCGCTGCCACTTTCTTCGCGCGTGCGGAGTCGATAACCTGCGATGTTGGTTTACAAGGTGAAAGGTAAGAGTTCGCACTCGGCAAGGTTGACCTTTTGAACAAAATTTTCCCAAGGTTGCGCAAGCCCGGGAAAAAAGAGTTTCTGTTTTTGGAATAAGCCGGCTTTCTCGAGGAGTTGTTTTGTTTTTTTCTTGCGTAAACGGATTTGTTACATCTCCCTGTGTGTGACGAAAACTTATTTTTATAGGTGTTGCCAACTTAAAATTCATTGATGACGAATGGTTGTGTCTACTCGTTTGTGACGAAAACTTATTTTTACCGGTGTTGCCAACTTAAATTTAAAAATCAGTGTTTGTATTTGTTACATTTTGTACGCGAAGAATAGTTGTTTTTAAAGATTGTATCAGTGCTACCAATTTAACATGATCACATAAAGTATCAGTCACATTGTCTAGAGAACAAAAACTTATTTTTATCTAAAGTACCAACCTAAATTTGAATAATGAAGTCAAATATTGATGTTTTGTAGAAAAAGAAAATTCATTTTAAAATTTTTATCAGTGCTACCAACTTATTTAAAAGTATTATCAAATTTACGTGAAAACGCTAGCTAAGTATAAACACTAACTGTTGAAGACGAATCATTGAGCTTTCCAACTTCCCTCAAAATCAAACTTTTCTCAGTGATACCAACCTAAATTCAAAAATTCACTTCGATGCACAATACATGAAAACACTTAAAAACCACAAAATTAAATTTATTTCTCGCTACTTGGCAGCTTCGAACCACCTCGTTCCACCGTCGTCCCAAGACTACATCCCGCGAGCCCTTCGAGTCACGTACGCTGCAGCATCCACGTGCCCCGACTTGCCAAAAAGATCTCCACTTTTGGGGCGATAATCGCACGAGAAAATGAAAAAAAAAATCCATGCATCCGAGTAATAACGATGACGCGTTTCACAAAAAGCTTCGCTTTCTTACTGGTTACGTAAATAATTAGCTCGCTTTTCGAAATAACCGAAGAGAGCGAGAGTTAAAAATTAGACACGTGTGTTGAACCACGTGGACTTTTTATTAGCGATTAACGTGAGAAAATTAATGTTTTATAGTTAAGTACTAGATTCATGGAAGTATTATGTTGTTTTAGGTGGTTTTTGCGTGTCTGTGTGATTTGTAAAGTGAAATTAAGATTCAAAAAAAGTATGCTTGATGGTGTTTTGACATAAGATTGACAATGTTTGTTTATAAACAAAATAATGAATTGCATGAATTATTTAAAGTGGCATGTGTCAATTGAGAGTTCAACAACACGATGTTTTCGGACTAATTATTTGAAAATACAGTATGTAATCAACTTCCGTACGACTTCCTAATGTCGATATCATTTTCATGTTTCGAGAAATTAATTACAGCCTAATATTCTTGCATTAAATTACATAAAATAATTTTATTTCCATGCAAACGTTTTGATAATTAATAACGAGTACGTGAATATCTCAGATCAATCAAAAGTGAAAATTTCGAATTTTCGAAAAAACAAAATCAAATTTTGGGAAATTGAAACTTCACGGTTCGCAATAACGACTTTTTAATGAAATTATAATCGCGTCTGCGAATCACGTTCAGACCAGACATCAGCTGTTCCCTAATGCGATACGGTTAGTCTTACAAACGAGCAGAAAAACTTCGTTATGGCTTTCTACAATTTTCAACTTGTAGTTTTTGCATAATTTTCGGAAATCAGGTAAATGCGAAAGCTTATTTCGAAATTTTCGAAAACTAATTTAGGTATTATCAGAAAATGTGTATGAAAATCGAAAGTAGAACCAAAGTAAATGATTAGTTTGGTTTTTAACAGTCATGACTAGAGTCTAAAATTTACCATTTACGACTTGAACTCGACTTGAAACAAACGAAAAGTCGAGTTTCGAAGATTTTCACTCTTAGAAACTTTCCACTTCGAAGTATGATCATAAAAAATTTAGACACAGTTGTAATGAACGTAATGAGTAGTTCGCACCAAAGAGTGTCCATAAAGAGACAGAATTGTTTTTGATTTATGTAACTCGCGTGAATCTCGTTTATCACGGGTAGCGACTTTATTATGAGCATACTGTTTTTAATACACCGTCATTTTTTTTCTGAGAGTGATGTGCAATTTTACTTAATGCGATGTTGAACTGCAACATGTGGATCTCGGAGTGAGTAAACGAAGTAGTTTTAAGTGTTTGAATGTAAACCTGATGAACAGTCATAATTAATAATTTTGATTATAATTCAGCGATTCGAATATTGACTGAAATCATTGATTTTTTTATAAAAAGACTTCAAAATTTTTGATTGACTTGATATTGTTCGAATGTACACTTAATTGATCATGTTGTTGACATTTCAAATTGATTTTAAGAAATTTAAAGTTATTATTTAAAATAATTAAATTTGTTATAAAAACTATTGAAATTTTAATCAACGTTTCATCAATTATTCTGAACTGCTGGAATTTCATTTGATTTCGACGGTCAAATTTTCAATTTCCAATTCAATGTCTGCATTTAAAAAATCATTGTCTTTTTATACTTGTACCGGTTTAGTTTTTATGAAAACGAAGTACAATTTAATCTTATTTCATTCCACCTTAAAACTCAGGTGTCCATCAAACGCCAACTTTTAAAATACATGAATTCATTATATCAGAAAAAATTAAAAATTCCAGATTATGTAATTTATAAAAACTCTTTGATAATGGTACCATTATCTATTTCTGCAAATAAATTTTTATTTAATTTTAAAGTGATTTAAATTATGAATCTAACTTAATACACAAACATCAATTTGAATCAATTTACCATCTATTCCCAACTAATTGACTTTTGATCTATTGACAACAATTTCACTTTTTAAATAGTTTGAACTAATTTAATTCTACTTTGAAGTAGGTATCTATTGGATGATTGGGGTTTGAAAATTCTATAAATTTACGAGATAAGCTTGGATAATCAAGAATAAATTAAGTTAAAATAAGAAATTTTTGAAATAAACTTAGGTAACTACAAATAATTTTTTCAAAAACGAAAGATTGGAGATTAAAATATCTCAAAATTATTCTTATTTTTACTAATTTTTCAGAAAAATAAGTGAGTAGAAAAAACTTGGATAAACAGGGATGAATTAAGACAATCTTGATCTAAATTAAGGTAAATTAAATTAAATTTTTCAAAAACAAAAGATCAAGGATTGGAATATCTCTAAATGATTGAAAATTATTCCAGTTTATCTCAATTTTAATTTATCTTGTCTATTTTTACTAATCTTCTAGAAAATCGGGATAAACAGGAATAATCCAAGATAATAAATAAATAAAATATTTTTTTAAAAAAAAACGGTTGGGAATTGAATCATCTCAAAATAATTAAAAACCTTTCCAAAAGAACCACAAAGAAACTCACAAGAATCTTCTATAAATCCTCCCACGCTCTAGCACACGTGAAGGGTCTTGCACTTGAATACGAAGACCTCGAAGGCGAGCCTCAAGACGAAACCCGAGCAGAAGAAGAACATGAGGAATATGGTACCGAAGACACCCCGTCCTATGGCGTAAAGGGCGTTGCTTCCCACGTAGCAGTCGAAGGAGCTGCACCGCACCAGACCCGGAGTAGACATCTTGGGAGTCGAGCGTCCCCGTGCTAACTGCGAGCCGGAGCGAGCCGAGCCTTTCTATGCCTCCGAGACTTCCGCGAACGAGTGGGGGACGACGCATGCCACGGACGAATCTATTTTTTTTTTTTCTTTTTTTATTCTCGTGCCCGTTTGAGTAGTTTTGGGGTAAACAACCAAAACTACGATGCAAAAAAAATGTTGAAGATTTTCGAGAAAAATTAGTCGATCCAATTCAGAAACTTGCCAACTCGGATACCGTTCGGAATGGTGCTGGCTCAAGCTTTTCTAAGCTTTTTTGAACTTTAAGTCAGCGTAATTTTTTTTAGTACTAATCGAATTTTTGTAGTTTAAAAAAAAATTTTGCACCGACTGAAAATGAGTTAGCACTTTTATAAACGAAACCTGAGCTAGCACGTTTCTGGATTGGAAAACCTCAACAGCCTGGTTCATCCTGGTTTTATGAAAATTTTGTTAATGTAATTACGTTGTACAAAAATAAATTTTACGATAGTTCCTGTTCCATGATATATTTATTCTAATGTTGGGTTATCTCGAGTCTCAAGGTCATCTCCTAAGAATCTTGGAGCAAAAAAAGAGAACCGAAAAGAATGTCGGAGTTGGGAATGGTTATACAGCAAAATCAAAGTTCATAAATTTACATAGGCAGATTTAAACGAGGTATACGACGAAAAATTAAAAAAAATTTTTTGTTTAATAAAAGACGAAAATGAACAATTTTTTCATAAAATTATAAGTACAGTTCATTGAACCAATAAGAAAACACTAATTAACCCCAGTTAAAGAACTTATTAAAACCATAAAAGATTACAAAATTCTCACACATGTCATCGGTGTCGTAATCCGTAGTTTTCACCCAGACATTTGCATTAACACAAATTACCTCAAAATAAGTTGTAGATAAAAATTGTGGGTCATTAGGAAAAACCAATCAGTGTAATTTTTCAAACGTAATATTGTTATGAATAATTGACTCGAAAGTAGTTTTTCTACACATGATCCACGCAATTCACATTTCTAAGAAAACTTTTATCCAACCGTAATATAAATCTCAAAACAAGGGACCCTGCATTTAAAATTATTTTATGGTAAAATTAACAAAATTTTTTACTTTTTTATTTTACATATTTTTATTTTTATTTTTTGATGAAAAAATTTAAAAAACATTTTGTTACTTTTATTTATTTATTATTATTTTTTTTAACAAAATTTCTGTAAAAATTAAAATAATTTTGAATATTTACAGCGACTTGTAAAAAAAAAAAAAAAACAACATAAAAAAAATTGATATTTGTTATGTTATTTTCGATAATAAGTCGACTTCTGCTATATTATTAAAAAATAAAAATTTTTTTATTTAAAAAAGCACTCACTTAATAATTTATTTTTTAAATACCACAGAAAAATTGACATTTTTTATATTATTAAAAAAAGAAATCATTTATTATTAAAAAAATTATCAAAAAATTTAAAATTTGAAAACTTATCGGTTATGGTACTCATTTAACCATTTAATAATTCATTTTTTAAATACAAAAGTCAGTGTTATGAAAAAAACTTTTGTTACAACCGAGTCCCTGGTCAGTAGTCGGCCTTCCTTTGTTGAAGAGACCTTCGATGACTTCGGAGGGAATGAACTTGCAAGGTCGGCTGCCCAGCTCGGCTCGCGGGCACCGGAAACGCAGCGAATTCATACCGATTCGACGATCGCGCAGCGCGGAAGGAATTGAAAGACTGGTTTTGAAGAAGGAAAAGTGGAAAAGTTTATGGGGACTATGTAATACGCTTTCGATCACAGGGTTTACTGGACCCTGGAAATTTTCTATGTCGATCTAATCGATAAATTAATTAATCTACTATAAATTTTTTTTTTTTTTTAATTTTGTTGGATCTGGCTTTCACATAACTTGTTATTTTTAAAAATTTGATAACAAAATATTGAATAAGATTCTATATGGTGTTTATAGTAGGATCAAACTGATCAGTTACAGAATAATTTTTTTAAAGAATTTATTAATTTTTTTATGATTGATAAATTAAATTTTAAAATTAATTCATTTAAATATATTAAGTGCTTCTCACAATTCAGTCAAACAAAAAATTAAATAATATTGTAAATAAGTAACAATATAAAAACTAAAATATTCAAAATGAAATTTTTCAATTTAATAAATATAAATTTTTATTAAAATGTAATAGAATAATTATATTCGTTCTGGTTTTTTTTTTTCATACATAATCATTGAGAATCAGTATTTACTATAAATAATTTATACATAACCTCTTAGATCAAGATATTTTTTTGTATAATTATTGTATGTATAATTCAAAAGAATTTAGTAAAAACATAAATTCGGGGCTTGAATTTTTTCGAAAAACTTATATAATTTTAAAAATACATAAATTAAAAAAAAAAAAAAAAAAAAAAAAACACGATTAGTCCGTAATTTTTTGCATATTTAACGATAACTATAAATTCAATTTCACCCCCAAATATTTACAGCAAAATTGTCTTTGGCATATTCATTATCATCAAAATTGTAAAATATAAATATAATCAGAAAATCTCGAAACAAAAGTATTTTGCTCCGACCGTTGAAAATTTCAATTCACGTACAATTCCGGCTTGACTTCCATAGAAAGGGAAACTGGTATAGTAGTAGGAGGGCTTTATACTCCCGTGTACTTGATTCATTTATTGCATAATGAGAAACTTTCATTCAGCTCCGCTCCAAATTTCACTTTGATCAAAATACAGACTCTCTTCCTTTTTTACTCTGTTTATTCGTACGTTAAAAAAGCAATTCTTTTTTTGGATGAATTATTCAAGTTTCCTATTTTAATTATACAACTTCTTTAAGGAAGATCGATAAATCTTAATTTTCGAACACGAAACGTTTAAAAAACTACATGTTTTTTTCATCGAAGAAAGTGACAAAATCAAAAATCTCCAAAATATTCGGTGTCTCAACTAATTACGATACTCAGCTCGCTTTCACTCAATTAAAACCTGCACTTTTTTTTCATATCGAAAAGTCAGAAAAAACTCTCAAAAGTACTATTTTTCGCGGACTCTTAACAAGTTTGTTTACAGATCATTGAGCAACCCGAAAATTCGGGGGGACTCAAGGAGCTATTATTTTTTAATTAACGGCTATTATTTAATACGCCCGGGGGTTATTTAATCCCGGCTTTTTCGGCCAGTCTTGCGCAAGGGGGAGTTACGCAAGGACATATCCGTTTTCCTCGTGGATGAATGTCAATAGCAAACGCACGAAAATATTGGGTAACGATTTTGAGAGATTTTTGAACTCGGATATGTGGGACTCTGAAGATTCCGTGTTCGATGCTTTACTGAGATACCTATGCTAATTTACCAAGGATTTTTGACATGATTGAAGATTGAAGTTTTGCATTAATTTTGACACAAGCAAGGTTATGTTGAAAGAGTTAGCTCTGCTACCATACCGTTGATATATTGTATTGAAAATTTTGCCGCGGATAAAATGACTCCTTGCGATTTTTAAAAACTGAAAACTTACAGTCATTTTATTCGCGGCTGGTGTAGAAAAATTTTTTATTATTATAATATATCAACGGCATGGTAGCAAAAGTCACTTTAACATTTTTTGCTGCACACTAAATGATAAATAAAGTCTTTTAGTGACACTTTATTGGCCAAAAGTATCTCAGCTGTTACTTTATTCGTGGCAAATTTTGGTCTAAAGTTTTTTTTCGCTCGCGAGCAATTGATTTCTACAAATATTAAAAAATATATTAAATTTTAGTCGATTGAAATTTTCATATTAGAAGGTAAATCCCGGTCTCTTGTACTTTGAATTATCGAGGTTTCACCATAAAACATAAAACAATAAAGATCCCATATCACCCAGCAAAACCTCAATTGTAAATCCTACAGTAAAACACTTTACCGCGCGTTAAAAATAGCTCGATAATTATCTGGATTCTCGAACACCCGAACCCGCCGCAAGACGAGCAGTCCGCGCGAAGTTTCAAAATATTATTATCTAATCGTCCCTCCTCCTCCCGTCGTTATAGAGTTGCGGCACCGAACTGCAAAAACTATTTCGCCGAACGATCGGCCGTTGCGTAACTCCTCGCCCGTGAAGAAATTCCGTGAATAAAAATGAGCCCACTCGTACCTACTTAAAAAAAAAAATAAAATAAAGAGATTTTTCTCTCTCTGTCTAGGTGTAAAAACTAATTGAGAGCGTCTAAAAATAGAAGATCCTTACAACGAAAAAAGGTGTTAAAAGGTGCGGTTGACCTTACCAGCTTCCTTTGCATGGAATAAACTAGGTCGCGAGTTTGTGTTATTTACCTCTTCATGTTTGGAGATGTGAACAGCTGGACCACTGGACCGGGACACACTATGTGGAAAAACGCGCCCGCGGGAAAATATGTAATTCGATAGTAGCGCGAACTTTCACTCTCGTTAGCGCACCCTGACGAACTGCAACCGGACGTCTGGTGTCGCCTGCATGGTTGCAGGTATGAAGGGATACGATTTCGATTATTTTTTTACAATAGTCTATTGATTGATTAAAATACTTTAAATTTAATGAATAAATGTTTGGTTTAACTTAAATTTTGGGTAAACAAAAAGTCTAATTCAGTCTTTTTTTTCGATTTTCCCAAGTAGAAGCTTAATTATTATAACATAGAATAAAACATATGTTTAGAGTGAAAAAATTTCGAAAAAAATACTTTTGAGGTAAAAAATAATCAATCATCAACAATGAAAAATAAATTTTTGGGTCTCAATACAAAGGTGCTTATATATTTGAAATGGTTTTGTTAATTTATGGAAAAATAAGCTTTAAACTAAATTATTAGAAATTTTTTTTTTTTTACATTTATTTATTTATTTTTTGATTTTTTTTTTCTCCTGGAACAATTTTTGTTGAACAGTAAATAGAGAAAAAAGTAGAGAATATTAAAATTTATTTAATTTTATATTGATGCTTTTGAATAACTCGAACGTAGCGTGCAATTTAGTCGGTAAAGCATTGGACTGGAAAATGAAGCGACTTCGGTTCTAATCCCATTCGGACTTCTTCCGATATTAGCCAATATAAAAAGCACATAATGTATTTGTTGCTAAACAAATTTCAACAAAATTTAAAGCATTTGCAAAAAAAAAAAAATATATATAATTAGCATCACGAATCAGAAACATAAACCATAATTTTTTACTTAATACATTAAAAAATATATATTTGTCACGATAAAGTATGCAAGTTAAAATACGCAAACAAGTTTTTTTTTCTGTTCGGTCTAGACACACTAAAATTTGCATTCCAGCGTACTATTGTGAAAATTTGTCTTTCGACCATTAGGAAACACGTGTTTGCAATGTTAAATATTTTCGTAAATTACGTGTGAAAAATTATTTCAATTGCTTCCGTTGCTCAAAGTCATAATTAAATCTAGACGTGAACGACAGATGTAAAATTCAAACCGAATTTACATGAAAAATTTTCTTGTGAAAGATCGATAAAAATTTTATTTGATCTACAAGTTGGAACTACATCTTCATAAAACTTTCTAATTTCTCATTTCTGGATACAAAATTGTTCAGCTTTCTGACGTAATCAAGCTCGCTCAAATTTGTTACTGATAATCTTCAAAAATCCTGTTTCATATTTTTACTCCTGTCGATTAAAAAATTTGGCGCATGCAAATCAAGACAAACAACTTTTTTCTAAAAAAAAAAAATATTTGTTCAAACCAATTTACACACACCTATGCAATAAAAATCTTGTTCCTAATTACCCGTCGATCATCCGCCAAAAATTTCGCTAAACTCTTCACCCATAATTTTTGCAAATTTGTTAAGTGTGTTTTAACGACCCATTGTTTGCATAACACTTCGCAGGTCAACATTACCTGGCGTTGACCTGATTACAAGACTATGCTACGCACGTAAGCTGCACTCGCGCAATAAAATTATAATCGCGTCGCATAATCGATCTGATCGAGGGAGCAAAAAGCAAAGAGGAATCTTTAGAAATCTGGGATGAACACCGGTTTTTTTTTTTTTTTTACGTCATGTCCGCGTCCCGAGGCAATACACCTGTTTTGTAATAATCGGATGTTCTAGTGTGACGTAGGGTGGTCCAGTTTCGAGGTTATTATAATTATCGCCAAAAATTTTTAATATGTAAGTGAAAATTCTGTAGAAGAAAACGGGTTACTTGCACATAGGTTTTAAGTATAAAACTATTTATTATAAAACTTAAGAGGACCAGTACATGTATGTTGCTTTGGTTTTGAGGTTATGTAGAGGTAAAACAAGATGAATCAACATAAATCAAGAAAAATTATGTGTGTAATGATTGAAGTTAATTGAGAAATACTAAGATAAATTCAATAGGAGTAGATTGGCATGTAGAATAACAAAATAAACATCGAATATAACTCAAGATAAACAATACAATTATGTTGCTCTAATTTTAAGGTTATGTAGAGGTCACGAAGGATCTATATAAATGAAGAAAGACGACAATAATGGAGTAAATTAAGAAAAACTTAGATAAATTCAATATAATTAGATAGGAGAAATATTTGTTCTAAAACTTGAGATTGAACAATACAATTATGTTGCTCTAATTTTGAGGTTATGTAGAGCATAAATTAGATCACTTTTAAGGTACTAACCCTTTGATTTCGTTTTATAAGTATAATTTTTTATATAAAAAAATTCTACTTCATTTCACTTAAACGTTGGAAGTGCCACTGTTTAAGCACAGACAAAACAATAATCCTTTGAATAAACTTACTCATGGATAATGGGTTCTACAAACAGATTAGGTGAAAACTCATTAATCTTCACGTGGATCTAGGCGGTTCAAACAGCGCTCCATTGAGATTTCAATCTATTTTCTAAGAGCCCGACATTATTCCCCGAAAGAGGAGGAAGAAGGTAACTTTCTATTGTTGGACACGAAATTTTCACTTTTTCAAATGATCCTCTTTAGAGCGTTTAAAAATTTTTATTCATCAACAGGAGCAAATATTAGGCTATTCCGGAGCCGGAAGTTTAATATTTACTTTAAAACGTCGAGTTTGAAAGTGAATCTTGTGTGTATGGGAGCTAATGGGTTTCTATTTTTTTTTTTTTAACGTGCGTTTCGAAGAAGTGAGAATCATGCACAAAATTGTAATTCGAAATTGAGCTTTGTAATTGCTTTGATTTTAAAAACAATCTTGGCGCGTCAATTAAAACCTATTGTAATTATTGTATCTTCATCACTAACTTTTTATTCAAAAAAAGTTGTTTTGTGCCACCACAATTTTTCAATAGATGGTTTTATATTTCTGAACCCAGAACAACCCTTTCATACTATAAATTATTTTGATTATAATACTTTCTATATTTTTCGCGTCAGTTTTGAACGTGTACATAGTATTCAACATAGCACTTATACTGTCCCACAATTAAGTTGCAATTACGACAATGACTTTTAAACCGAGATTTTCACAGAAAAAAAAAAAAAAACTGATCGCACCAGAGAAATAAATAAAAGCTTACCGCTACCGGTAGAAAATCATGCTGTCGGGAAGCTCGCCAAACCACAACTGCGTCCGCTACCAGCGGGAAACCCGGGGAACTTTGAAAAAGTAGTAAGCGAGATACGCGTGCGCCGCGTGGGTTCATTGAGAAACTACCATGGTGTATATAAGTCTATTATGTATACGATGAAATGGAGAGTGCTTACCTTGCCAGTACTGTTGTGTCCTCCGTCTGAAATTCATAGACCATTGTTAACGATTACCAAGGTTAACGGAATTTTGGATATTTTAAGTCTTTGAATTATATAGTTTTTTTTTTAAATAAATTTTGAAAGTAGGTTAATTAGTGTGTAGAAGGGTTTTTGTGATTTTAATGAAAATTGATGATCACTTATTTCAAAATCATTTTGTGGGAATTCTAGAGAGTTGTAAAGTGATTTTGGTAATACATTTTTGAAATTTATTTATTTTGCTAATTTTTTTTCATTTAAAGAATTTCTGAAGATCAACATTTATTTGATTCATGGTTTTTGGATGTTTTTCAATCACATAAAACCTCATCAGTGTTAATTTTATAAAAATTCATGGTAAATCGTTCAAATTAAATGTTTAATTACTTACAACGACGGGATCTGTCATTTGGGTCATTTTTGGAGTTTTAGCCAATTTTTTTTTTTTTTTTTTTTAATTAATTTTTATCTTAAAAGATTTTTAGATCTACAATTTAAAATATTGACTGTTTGATATTGAAATTTTCTAGAACAAAAAAACTAAAAATTGATTAAAGTTAAAGATCCCAATTCTACGGTCTGCGTAACAATACAAACAATTTTTTGAATTCAAATCATTAAAAACCAACATCTAAAAATTTATCAATCTAAATCCCCGAAAATAAAGGTCAACCTAGTGATGATCTACGTACCCTCTAGTCCTGTAACAGCGAATCCTCCAGCTCCTGTTCAAAGCGAGTGCATCGAGACACTAACGAGATGCGTGCACGGTACACCTCAGCCCACCGGCGGGTTGGCAAGGTCGGCCGGCCTTTTTTTTCTCTCTTTCTTTCCTACTCCTGAGCTTTTACGCAAACGGCGTAATACACTCATCGATGCCGTTGTTGCGACAGGAGTGATGACACTTACTATGCTGATGGAGTTTTTTTGTTTTTGGACGAGTGGTTTTTTGCGATATGGGTTTGTTTCGAAATGCTGTAGTTTTTATTTTGAAATTTTGTTTTGAGTATTGGTACTTTTTCAATCTATTATGGACTAATTGCGGTCCATTATTGAGGTACTTTGAAACGAAATTATCCAAAATGTGGTCCAAAAGGGATCCAAAAATATTATATCAAATAAAAATAAATTTAACACTAATTTCTAAAGGACTAATTAATTTATCTGGCTTGTCCTTTACAGATTTTTTATTTATTTTAAAGTATAGTTTTAAAAAATGATTCACTTTGAAGCCCAATTTCCGGTCAAACAATCTATCATCTCTCAATTACTTCATAATCGAATTTTTTTTAGACCACAAAAGTATTAAATCAAACTAATCTTTTGGTTTCTGCACGAATCAAGTAAAATCGTTTGAAAAGTACCCAATTTATTATTATAAATTTCCACTTCATACAAAACCAAAGCTCGCAATTTACTACAACTGCAACTTATATAACACTCGTTAACCCATTTACCTCCAGCTAAAAAAAGAAGAACGATAGCCGCGTATTTGAAAAAAAAAAAATGACTTTCGTATGACTCGGAACCAGACTTTCATCGAGTTTCCGTACGTCTTCTTCCTCCTCGATAATTCCAAAGGTCCCGGATCCAAACCAAGCATTACTTTTGTCAGGGCGCCTTTCACCGGAAACAGCGGTACGCGGAAAATCGCCGGGGGTTGTGATTAGACACATCGATGGTCCATCAATCGACAGCTAAGTAAATAGTCAATACCAAAGTAATGGCTATGTTTATATCCTATTTTGTGAAAGTTATTGCCCATTGTAGGAAATTGGATATTTTTGATATGGTTTTTATTTATAAAAGTAATACAATGGTTATAAAAAAATACATTTTAACAATGAGCTTATTGTTAAGTTAGTATGGTTTAGAAATAAATTGAGTATGAATAATACTTTCGAGATAGAACACAAATAGAGAGTTTTTGGCACAATACTGGCTGGTGCTCCCCTTCGAGTACAACAAAATCGTCAATAAATAAGTTAGTCATTTGGCTTTGCTGCAAATCCCTTTAACTTTTACACATTAAAGAAGTGTTAATCCTAAGTAATTTAATTTAAAGCACTGACAATAACTTTGCGGTAACCACTAACAACACCAAAATACAATTATCAAAACAACAAATTTTTTTTAAGTTTCTGGTATCAGCACCTAAATTTTTTTTTTTTTTTCATGTTTGTCAATACTTATGTAATCTTACAGCTAACAGTATAAATATAAAATTCCAACGAAAAGGTCTCTTGAATACGAGATAACTTGGCATCCAGTCAAATCGTCGATGCAACTGTAATTCAACATCTTGGCAGAAAAACTTATTTGATTTCGTTGTCGGAGGGAAGACCCTTGATGGCGAAAATTCCTCTGAAAAGGGGCTTGAATACCTCCAGAACTCGTTCGGTTCTCTTGGCTGAGTTCTGTAAAATTAATAATACAAAAATTAATAATACAAAAAAAAAGTCATTTTTACGCACTTGTATGATAATGTACTATTTTTAGTAATAATAAAAAAAAAAAATTTTTCGATTTACTAGAGACGAAACTTTTAGTTTAAATAAGTCCTAAAATCAGACATTGTTGTTTTACATTTTTCGATAATTTTTTTGTTATTAAATTAAATTAATATTTATTTAATTAAAATTATTAAAATAAAAAACAGACAATTTGTTTTAGATTAAAATTTCCACTTTATTTAAATTAATTAATTGTACCAAAAAGGACTAAAATTTTTATGCAATGCAAAATTTATTATGAATTAATTTTAGTCAATTATCAATACTTTTTAAGCAGTTGAAATTCGATGTGAAAATCTAAAAACGCAATTTCTCATATTTTTTAATTACAAACACACTTCTAAATGTCACCTCAATAAATTCTATTCGTAAAAAGTCTCTGCTCTTTTCTTTTCAATTAATTAACCCATAACTATAAATTACATCATAGAAAAACAAAACATAACCAGCCCACTCGTACCAACACAAAAAAAAATCAGTACGTGAACGGAAAGACAAACATTTATCGTAACGCGCACATATCGAAAGCTTAATTGTCCGGTGAAATTTATAATTTTTCCATTCGCCAAAACGTGACCGGAAAATCGTAGCCGACGGTATGCCAGTGTAGCCAACTTTGCAAAAAAAAAAAAAAAAAACTCAAACGATCGTTTCATAAAATAAACACGGAGCGCGCATCAATCCTAATCAAGGATATACCCGTGAGGCCAATGCACCCCGCTCATCTACTACTTCATTAATTATTCCTTTTTTTTTAACAGTAAATAAGAGAGAGGAACTATGAGTATTTTCAACACTGGTCGTTTGTATTTTTTTAAATAATGTACGCGTAATGTGAGTAATGATGCTGGATAGAAGAAAATTTTCCATGAACTTTTACTTAATAATTTTAAAAAACTTTAAAACATGTCCAATAGTAAACAAAAAAATTGTTTATAAAAAAAGCTTTGAACTTTCAATATGGCGCCCGAGGTGTTGCAATCTTTACAGAGTGAAGGGAAACGAGTTCAAATGAAAACGTCATTGCTCTCGTATCTGCTGATCGAGATAAAAAAATAATAAACCAGGCCGCATATTTGAAAAGTTTGCATAAATTTTTAAAAGGTTCGAACCTTCGTTGACACCTGTAAAATAAATATAAATTCAAGGAAATCCAATGCGGTCGTCTTACATATTTAGTCATAAGCCCGAGTTATGTAAATTGCATCTAAGGTTCTAACGCCATAAAAATAAATTGAAAATTCTGCTTATGTCATACAACGAGTAAAATTACGCAATAAAAATATTATAATATTTATTTTACCGTAATCAGACTGCTCAAGACTTTACTAATGTTCGTGATAAGAGTGAAGCCTCCACCGATTATCGGTGGCGGAACGTCCAGGGATACCTTGGTCCGGTCGAATTCCGGGATGCTTTCCTCGGTTGTCGTAGTCCGAATCTGTTTTGGTTTTTTCCTCTGCGCAAATAAAAATCATGACATATCCACAAAGGTAAATTTATATTTTGGAGATTGTAAGAGTTCGATTTCTTCCTCGTGTGCGATAAAAAAAAAAAAAATACTGGGCTTACGCAGGACATCGATTTGTGGTGGGGTTAGGTAAATAAAAACAACAATGTTTGTTCAGCGTATCAAAAAAATTGCGTTTTAATACAACAACACATATATATTAAACACATACAGGTAATTAAACTAAATGCAAGAATGGCAAGAATCTTCACGCAGGACTGAAAAAATCCCGATGCCGCGGCGGTCCTTTTTATTTTCAGCTAGAGTTGGTCGGACCAGGGGTGAGAGAAACGGCTCTCGAATTAATTTACGTTGTGCGTTTTTATGTGCCAGGATTAATTCAAAAACAGTCATATGTGACGATTATCATTTATTATTTGTCAACACAGTCGTGCTTATTTACAAATTGTTTTGATGAAACAGTAGCTAACGAGTCCAGGAATCATTAAAGTGCTTTATTTCCATTTTATTAGTTTTAGAGTGAGGAAAATTGTTGATATAAGAGTTTATTGTAAATTTTTTTATTGCCATTTAAATTATGAGCTTGGTGGTTCAAAATTCATATTTTATGAGTCATAGTTCATGGGTCGTGACTAAGAATGCTCATTTTATAACTTAAAGTTGTAATTTAGTCGAATAATCATGACCTATGACTCCAAAAACTTAGTTTATAACTGAAAATTTATTGATTGGTGACTGAAAGTTTCATTTTATTACTAAATGATCATTCTTTATTATTTGTATTTCATTGCTCAAGTTTTGAATATTCATTAATTATGATTCAAAGTAATTAGTTTATGACTTAACATTCTCTAATTCAAGACTCTATGACTTATGACTCAAAGTTGATATGTTATGCATAAAATGTTCATGACTCAAAGCAGTTCATGACTCAATATACTGCAGTGTTTAAAATTTATGATTCATGACTCAAAATTAATATGATGTAAAAAAATTAATTTCAGTGTCCATAACTCTTGACTCAAAGTAATTAGTTTATGACTCAATTTACTTTGATTCATGACTATGATATTTCAGTGTTTAGAACTTAAAATTTGTCTTTCATTGGTTCATGACTCAATTTACTTTGATCTTCACTTAGCTCCATCATTTTTCATTGCTCATAACCGATGATTAAATTTCATTGTTTCATTACATCATAACTCAAAACCCACAAATTGAATAAAAAAAAAAGACTCGTTAGCTTTACACACGTAGGCATGAAACTTTACTCTCAATGTTACACACGTAGCTCTTAAAATTCATTATATATTTACAGTCGAGGAGTGAGTAACCACATTAAAATGCACTTAAACTGTCTCAAATAAACTCGCACACATATTAATAATTACGACGGCCACTCGTAATTCCTGCTGTCTTGGAGGTACCTCGGCTCGGGTTTACCGGGGTAGTATCCGCAGTAGGTGCAGTCCTCGTCGGCGTAGTACCGCTGGTGATCTAGCTGGGGACTCCTCTGGCCGTAGGCTGGGTAGTACTGCTGCTGCTGCTGCTGGTGATGGTTCGGACCGGCGTAATCGTACTACATCAACAGTCGGTTTTTAAGGGAGGGGATGTTTGTTGATTTTTAATTTCGTGCGCTGTGGTTTTTTTTTTATAAGACATGCAAGTTATCTACTACTTGGGTGTTTTGTGTACTCGATGAATTTGACTTGGAGGACGAGCGAGCGAGCGTGCGACCTTGGAAACTGGGTCTTCGGAGTCGTGACTTTTTTTTTAAGTTCTTTTTTTTCGGAATTTTTCAAATCGAACGAGTAAACAATTGAATGAAAAATTTCAAGTCAAATTCATCGATCAATAACAATTCAACCATGACAATATCAATCAAAATACGTGTTAGGCAAATTGTAACTTACGAAATTGTTTTTTTTTTTTTTTTTAAATGGAACGTTAAGGTTGTTAATTTGCGTAAATAGGTACAGCGGGCATCGGATTTTTCCTCTCGGGCAATTATATATTATTATTATCCATTCACAAACGCCTAAACGATACATTCTTGGTTAAAATCGTAATTATTCATGCAAAACATTCTCACGCAAAAACCTTTTTAAATCTACCTTAAAATTACACCTTGCGCATCGTCAAATAATAGCAGTATAAAAATTATACGAGGTTGAAGATTAATTCGTGGGATGGGTTTTATAGGTTAGGGTTCACTACTTGATTGAATTGGACGTGTTTTTTTTTTTCACTCATCCCCGTTTCAATAAACCCTGAATCGCTCCAAACGATCCAAGTGCGTATATTTTTCTTTCTTTTTTTACAATTCCATCAATCCGTTGAAGCTTTTGGTAAAACTCTATCTTCGCAACTGTAAACATCATAACTGACAAAAAAACAAGGTATAAAAAATAGTAGCTACTGCATTTAGGAATCCTTTTACCGGTAAGATTTTGCTCCGTAAATGTATAACTTTGAGTAGCCTAAAGTAACTAGCAGGTAACATATTACATTCACATGAGTAGTTTGATTTTATTATTAAAGTTATGAAACCGAATAGACTTCAAAACAAGAGATATTAAATAGCTTTAATTTTTTAAAGTGCATAATGTTTCTCGTGTAATTTACAAATGAAACTGATTCGAATCTACAACTCACGTGAAGTTTACCTTATATCTTAAAAACGAGCTTTGCGTATAAAAAATAATAAATAAATAAAACTCAACATTTATGGTAACTCCGTTATCAACAAAAAAAAAGTTATCTATCTTGTAACTACCCTGACAACGATCCTATCTAAAGCTTACGAACTCTCAACAACATTACTCACAAAACAATAAACTTAATAAAAAAAAACCTAACCTAACCTAACCTACAAAAATCACTCACCGAAAAAAAAAACTTTTTTCGGAGAGCAAGTTCGTCAGCTTCAACGAATCGAAACCCAGACCTTAATCCCATAACTTTTTTTCCAATTCCGGTGTGCCTCGGTCAACAATGTGGATGGCAGTTACGTCAAAAAAAGGTAATTGAACGATCCCCAAAACATAGGTTAGATTCAAAAGATGTCAAACGTTTAATCAATCTTGAAAACTTTAAATTTATCTGTCAATTGGAAGACCAACGTTTTCAGGAAGTTTCGCAATTATCATCTACTTTTTGACGTAGCTGCTAGCGCCATCTACATCGTTCAACTCCGACTCAACCCGAGTTGAAATTGAAGTTACGTTCCAAGGTCCAGAGCGTGAAAAAAAAAAGAAAGAAAAAACTCTTTCCTTGATCATCAGTGCAGGGAGTTTTTATTATTTTCCTACCCCGGCGTTGGCGGAGGCGCCAAGGTTGGCGAACCCGGCGCTACCGGGCGTGTCGGGTCCGGCCGACGGGAAGTCGCCGTCGAAGTCAACCCCGATGCCGTTGTCGGTGCTGGAGTCTGTGTTGCTGCCCCCGCTGAGGCCTCCACTGAGGCTTCCTAGACCACCGCCGCCGCCGCCGCCGCTTGAGCTTCCGGCCAGACTGCCGATCAGACCGGTCAGGAAGCTGCCGCTGTTGCTTCCTCCGCCCGCCGACAGACCCGTGCCCTGAGCGTTGCCGTTCTCGTCGTCACCGTTGTTGCCTCCTGAAAATCAAAAGGATTGTTAGTGAGTATTCTAGATTTTACAAAATTTAAGAAGAACACTTTTTAGCTTTTATTCGTAAGTAGTTTTTTGACAGTATTCTTCTTTTTTACTAGACATAACCTTAAAAATAAAGACTAAAGATGTCACTCCAGTTACATTTTTGATAAGTTACTTTTACTTTTTTAATGGTACTAGAAAAATAGTATACAGCGATCTTTCAAAAATATTTTCATATCTGAAGTAACATAACCTTAAAAATAAAACCTAGAAATGTCGTCTTGGTTGCGTATAGTTATTTTAAAGTTGTCGCTCTTGAAAATACTGTCTAGGTATGTTACAAAACTATTTCTGAGTTAATAAATTTATTTTGAATTTAATCGTCAATGTTTTCAGTATGTGAAAGAGTAAAGTAAATTTTTGAAATAAAAATGTCCATCTAAATTCCATGAAATATTAATAAGACCCGAAATACTTAATTTTTTTTTTTTCAAGCAACTCTAATCTTAAAACTTTTTAGTTTTTTATATTCACCTTTTAATTTGAAGAAAAAAAAATTAAATTATTTTTTTTTTTCCCAAATAAAACACCCAACCGAATTCCATGAAATATTAATAAGAACCTCCGCGCTTATTTATTTTTTAGGCACTTCACAACTTTTTTTTTTAACGCATTATTAAAAGCGTCACGCGATTGCTCAATTTTAATTGCACCCGACCGGCGTACTTCAGCTCGCAGTGTTAACTGCGGTTTTAAAAAGTTGTTAACCTTCGAAAGTTCGCGGGACTTTTTTTTTTTCTCAAATGATATTTTCGCATTCCCAAATGGTACCGGAATATACCTACAATCAAGTAACCCACATTCTTCCATAATATTCCCTAAGTAAGACCATTTTTTTAAGGGTGCCGATAGTATCAAAATTACAGTTTCCAAAAAATTTCTAGAGAGTTTTATTGATTTTAATTTATTTGAATTGAAAAAAAACGAAAATTTGTCTACTCATTGTGGGGTAGGAGGTCAAATACTTATTACATAATACTCGTGCGAAGCGAATCTTACTCTCAAAATCTGAATTAGTGAAATTTACTCTAAATAGTTCTTAATTTCTTCAAAAAACTACTACGAAAAATGTTTAAATCAAATCTATAGAATTTTTTTTTTCGTCCACTTTAAGTAGATAAAGACGGTTTGGTCAGACTTACCTCCGGAGGATCCGCCCGAGAGTCCACCGGCGAGACCGCCCGAGAGGGAGCTCAGGGGAGCGAACTTGGAGACGAAAGCGCCGGCGATGCCCTGGCCGGCCGTGCTCAGGAAGGTCGTGCCGGCGTTAAGCAGCGGTCCCACGCTTCCCGAGGTCGCCCTGACCTTCTGCTGGAGGAACTTGCTTATGAACTCGGAGGTGGCTGACTTGGTGGAGTCTATCTCGAAGGCCGCGTTCTTGGCCTTGTTGCTCTCGTCCAGGACTCCCAGAGCCTGGGTTTTAGCGTCCAGGAAGGCGTCTAGTTTCTGGGAAAAAGGTGAGGTGTTGTTGAGTTTATGAAATTTCTTAGTTTTTTGTTTTGTTTTATGGGAAAAAATTTAAAAAAGGGTTGTATGCATTTTCGGGGTCAAAAACTACTTGAAAATGTATTTCTAAAATGATATTTAGCTTTGATGTAAGATAAAATCAAAAAATTGGAAAAGAATCGTCAATTTTTTCATTTTTGCCATTTAAATATTTAAAATAACGATTATTTAATACTTAAGGATTTATTTATATTTAAAAATATTTAACCTTATTATCAATTTTAAGTTAGTAAGAAAGCAGATGATCTAAAAAATATCGAAGCCGAATCCAAGTTAATTGAAAAACGATATTCTATTAATTAAACTATTAAAAATATATAGAATGAATAAATATTAAGCAAAATTTAATTAAATAAATTAAACAGTAAGTAGTATTAAGCAATAAATACCAATTAATTTACAATTTTCATACGCTGTAATTACTTAACGATCCAAAAAATCTAATTATACTAACTTAAAACTTTAATAAATAAGCTAATTGAAGAAATATTTTTTCTAGAAACTTCTAATTAAATAAAAATTTGATTCTCCATGTCAACTAAACACACCTCGTTAAATTTTTTACCACGTACTTATCTGATTTCATCACGCCAAAAAAAATAATTTTTTCCACTAATAAAAAAAAAAGCATAAACTTATGATTTTTTTTTAGAAAAATTACAATTCCGGATCTATTGAGCAAGAATGAGTTTAATTCAAGTAATAACTCGTTTTTATATACTAGTTTTTTACGGTTGCAGAATAGGATTGTTTGACATATCATCGGTATGTAAACTCCGCAATTGCACAATCCCTTATAACATATTCCGTCACAAATACAAAAGAGTAAAAAAAAAAGAGACAAAAAATTTTTAGACTCGTCCTTAACGAAGCTACTTGAATTTTCATGAGCGGAAAACTACTAAAAAAATTATGTCACTGTTTAGAGAAAGTTCCAAAACTAGGTGAACCTTGGACGACGATTTTTCTACGTTACAAGGTGCATTAAACATAAAATTACCCAATGTAAAAAACGTTATAGTTACCCCGAAGACGAAGTTCAGGATTCCATTGGACACTCCGAGCTTGATGACCCCGATCTTCCTCTTGTCCCGGTCGGTCCTGTCGTCCTCGTCGTTCTGAAAGGAAACCTGACGGAACATTAGTCACAGCTTGCCTAGCTCGAACATCAACGTTTTATTTACAACAAATATAAATAATTTCAGACGTACTTCGTATTAAATTTAGGCAGATTTTTTTAAATCTATTGTTTATTACTTTACTATCTCGTTGTTCAATTCACACACGGCTTTTTTTTTTTAATTTGTCGAGTTTCGTCCGTTACGTCTTCAGGAAGTAATAATATTTTCCGGCTAGCTTCGATGCGGGCTAAGTAAACTGATAACTGGATTGAAAAGTATCTACTGTCTGTAAAATTATTATTATTACATAGGTACGAAGAGATTTTTATCAATAGTTACCTCGGTAGTAAAACTGTAACTAATCATTATCAATGTTACATTGTAAAAGTAGTTAGTTCAATTGATTATTAATATATCAAAACTATAACTATGTTAAAATGGTAATTATTGGATTAATTAATAACATATATAACAAAAATCAAAATAATAAAATTTACTGTACAAATTCATAAAAAAAGTAGTGTCAGTGTGGTGGTAAAACAGCAATCATACATAATTATAATTATTAACAATTAAATAAATTCTCGTCAGCTTAAACAAAGCAGAACAATTACCCATTCTTCTCAACTCTCTCGCACAAAAAATTTTTTTTAAACTCCAGGCTCATCGACGCCGAGTGAAACTCCTCCTCGGAAAAATATGAGCAATGAAAAACGCACGTGCTAGATGTAAATTATCGCAGACGGCTTAGCGATTTTTCTTCTTCTTCCCCGCAGTTGTCGCTAAATTAAACTGGCTTTCGAAATGACCGCGCATCCTCGGAAAAGAAAGTCCGGTAATACTCCGGTTTACGGAAAAACTAATAAGGTCAAGCTACAAATTCGCAAATTTACGGGTGTTACCGATTGAATGAAGTATTGTGACGGTCTGGATGACCTTCGGGAATTTTGAAAGTGACCGGCGATTGGAAGAAAGTTCGGTGACGAGAAGAGTGCTTTGTTTTAAAATTAGACCTGGTTTGGTCCACATTCGAAATGAATTTTCCAGAACTACTCGAGTGAACGTAGAGTTGTAAATGAAAACTTGTTTTTTTTGCTGGATTCCAGGGTAGAATTTAAGGCTGTCAGGTTTATCTACATGATATTAAACTTGCGTTTACAACATTTGGTTTTTTACATTAATAAATAATCTTTGTGAAAGTTTGAAAAATTTTATTCTTTGTTCGTAACTGACCTTATAAAAAAGTTGATGGCAATTAGAAAATTAATTGTATCGAAAAACTAAATTTATGCAATTTTATTAAATCCTTTCAAAAACCACTTCACGTCATTCACTCATCAAAAAATTACGATTCAATTCATTTTTATATGCTGTAATGGAAAAAAATTAATTTTGTGTAAAACTTCCAAGCCACAAAATCACATAAGACACCAAAAAAATTGCTTCTTTCGTAACAACCAAACAAAAGCTGCAACCATTCACCCAAACCTTTCAAAAAAAATATATATATATTTAAAAAACCCTATAGAACCCCCATGACGCTTACCCAACAATAAAAATCCACCTCGTGTAATTTTTCCAATATTTTTGAAAAAATTCATCGTTCCACGTCACAGCTTGCGCAATTCCCGAAAAAAAAGAGGCCCCGACATTTTCCACCATAAGAAAGATCGAGTCGAATCGGCCGCGAAATTCCACGCGCACGCAAGAAATAATATCCTCGTCGGCCGACACTTTCACTCCCTCCGACAGCTGCTGCTCTCTTCCGTTCCTCATTTCCAAAAAAAAGCGCAGAGGATTTTGGATTTTTCGGTTACGTCGAAAGCACCCGCCAAAATTGAATTTATTGTTCGAAAGCAGTTACATAAAAAGCCCAATATTCTTAATTTTCGGACGCACTTTGTCGTATGGAAATCGAAAGTTATGTCATTATATGTAGATTAAAATCTTTCGATTTGGTACAACCTTCGGGTTTGAGAAATCGAACTTTGTGGGGGAGGGGATAAAGAAGAAAAAAAAAAAAAAAAAACTCACTTCGTTCAGGGGACTAAGGTCGTCGGTCACGTCGTTCTTGGTTGCGGGCGCCGAACTAGCCAGCGCGCACAGCATCAGCATGCAGCAGCACAGCACCGAAGTCTTCATCCTGGCGATTTTCTATAAAAAAAAAAAAAAAAAATGGTTCTTTTTTTTTGGATTTGAAGTGTAAACAAGGAAGCTCCGGAGTAGACGCTTTCACTTCGGTCTGAGGTGTTTCGATTGTTACAAGTGGGTTAAGCTTAGGACGCGGGAGTTATGTCATTATGGAGTTTGTATTTTATCACCCCCACTGGAATGATATAATTATTACGTGTGACTGGGGCGATAAATTTTGATTATTTAAGTTACTTTTACTGAATCGATGGTTAGTAACTGAGGATTCCAATGAAGCTTCTTTCAACTAGGTCTAAGTTACCAAGGATAAGGTTCTTGGGTATAGTTGATAGTAACTAATCCTGAATGACAAAGTTAGACTCTTTTACTAAGGTCACTGGTTAATAAAGGTTTAGTAACTAAGGATAAGAATGAGGTCCTATGGTCTAGTTCCATTAGTAACTGATCCTGAATGTCGACTTTCAATTAGTTCCAAGTCACTGGTTAGTAAAGTATTAGTAACCGAGGATTATTATTAGATAATAAAATAGCACCAGATAAAAGATAAAAAAGAAACAAGGGCGTACTTACGTGATGGTGAGGTAGATAGGTAGATAGTTAGGTTGTCCGGAGATCGAGATGTTAAGCTCACGGAGTGCGAGGCTCGTTTGAGGAGGAGTAGGCGACTGGCTGACTTACTCGCCGCGGCTACTGGCCCGAGGAGGAGAGAGTGCGTGCGCGTGTGTATATAACTGGCAGTTGCCCCCCACGAAAAATATCTCGTCCCCGCCCCGCGCTCTCTTAACTGACTCAACTGACCAATGCACCTGATTGGGATGATATTTTGTCATTAGTGGGATGCTGTGTGTCAAGTACAAATTTTCATGCATTGGGGGTTGCTCTGGATTTTATACAATGATATTTCAACGACCCGAAAAAAAACCTTGGACCAAAATCAGCCGATTTAAAATTGCCCATAAAAGACTGCGAAAAAATTAAAAAATTAGATAAAATCGAAAGTCTCAATAGCTTGGTACCTAATTTTTTTATTCAAACTGATTTTTTAATTCATTTCAGCATTTCATGGGTTATTTTAAATCGGCTGATTTTGGTCTAAGGTTTTTTTTTCGCACGGGCCGTCGATTTAATTAATTGATACAATGATATTTAAATAAGAAATGGAGTATTCAAAATTTATTATCAAAAATCAGCAATGGCTATTCTAATGGATGAAAAAATAAAAAATTGTTCATGGTCTTTGAATAATATTTAAAATTGGTTAACTGCGCATGCGTAAAGATAAAAATGGATATTGTCAATTTTTTATGGTAAATTTTAAGACGGATTCAGAATCAAAGTAATCTAAATATCATGCTAATTAGCTAAATATTTATTTTATTCTTTATTATTTGAATCAAATTCTGCAAAAATTCTGAACTTGGATTCTGATTCAGGAGTAACCTAATTTGGACTTGCATATATTTATACTTTTTTTACCTTTCTGGTTCTATGTTATTAGGTTTTGAACTTTCAAGCAGAATTTTTCTTATGACTTATTTAACCGAAATACACAGTCGGTAAGTATCAGATTACCATAATTTTTAATTAATTAAACATCAAACCTTCTCTCAAACATGTATAATCACCAAAGAAAAGTTTTAAAACATAATAATTTATCTTACATCACTACGAACTGTCAAAGATAGATGATACTCTATAAGGAAAATTTCGTTCCAAGCTACCGCTTTCACACCGTTTGGTCATTATTAATTATCCATTGCGAAATTCTTTTGTTATTATCTTATCAGATTCCAGGATGCGGCTTGATACGGGTAACGAGAACGAAACTACTGGGTGTGAGTGAATCGCGGTCTTTTGTTTACTTTTGAAATTACACCGTGGCGGATCGCTAAGTACCCACGATGATACGACATTAGGAGGCGACAAAGGTGTAATCAAAGTGCGATTGAAACCAGTGATGAGAACGCTGTTTAATTTTGATGAAAAGACAAGAAATTTAGTGAGTGGGACTTTTAGATGTGAGGAAGCTTCTAATTGGGTTGATTGACTGTAAATTGATAAAAGTTATGTGCAATTAATTAGTGAAAGCTCACTGATTTTATTTAATATACGATGAGTCTTCGCAAAATTAATAACAAAGTCTTAAGTAAGCTTCTAATTTAATTGATTTATTAAGATGATCGATTTGAGTAACACTGTGTTCTTTTCAAGTTGATAGCTAAAATTGTCAGTAAGAAATTAATTTTTTATGAACATACAAATGATTAATAAAAAATAAAAGTTATTTTGAGTCAGTCTATTATTGAACCAATACTCTAAAAAAATTTTTAAATAAAGTAACTTCTAATTTACTGAAACTTCGCTAATTGACTGAAAATCATTCTTACTAATTGGCTTCCTTTTCACTCATTTATTTAAATAGAAAAGTCTATAATATGCAATTAATT
This sequence comes from Encarsia formosa, assembly GCA_038277355.1. Lineage (NCBI taxonomy): Eukaryota > Metazoa > Arthropoda > Insecta > Hymenoptera > Aphelinidae > Encarsia > Encarsia formosa. The sequence continues at coordinate 21,152,336 of CM076188.1, read as the reverse complement.
TTTAATTTTTACTCAAAAACTTATTTTATGCTATCTATTAAAAGAAATTATTAAAAATGATAAAAATGAAGTTGTTGTTAGCCTCCAACTGAAGTCATTAGCTGTAAAAAAATATTAAAAAATGAAACTCACAGATTCCCTTTTAATTTAAAATTTTTTAATCTACCACAAATTTATGAAATCAATTCTATGCGGAAATCACTACCATCGCAGAATTTGTTACTCATCAAACCAAACCAAATCATTGAAAACTGACTAACTCTTCACTAAATCGCTTACATTTTTCAAGGCGAAAAATCATAAAAACTTCCAGTACGACTAACAAAAATTCAATTAACATAAAAAAAAAAAAAAAAATCAGTGACCCAAAATAACGTAGACATTGACCTTAGCTTACCTTCTCCTCCATCGCAAGTAGCCTTCCCACTTGTCGAAACGATTTATTGAATACACCAAAACTAATCTGCGCAATAAAATATCCCATAAATAACTTTCATTTCCTTCTCGACGCCCATTGACAATACGATAAATCAGCCGGCGCGCTAAATTAACCCGTGGATGCGCGAATTTTTACCGCGGATTTTTCCTTTGGTTTTTCCAAGGTGAAAGGCGGATCCCTTTTATGGTCACAAGGTTAGCTTAAAAGCAGGAGCTTTTAACTAATTTTTATTTATTTATTTATGCTTGAAAATAACACAAGTAGATTTCGTTTAGAAGTAACGAAAGGTTTTGTAATGTTTTTTAGGTTATGTTATTTATTTTCAATAAAATTGTTGTAAGAAAATCAAACTATTTTAGTAAGACTGCAATTATTCTCATTTGTTATAAAAATTAATAACTATTTGAATTTTTGCTACTTTTCTTCCAAAAAAACAAACAAAATCTTTTTTTAATTTTTTTATCGTTTTTTTATTTTTAGAAAATAATAGAAAAAAATAACTAAAGTTTTTGTAATTACAGGGTCCCTGTTGAAAAGATTTTGCAAAATTTTGATTTACGTTTTTATATCATGACCCCGTTGATTTTAATCGTTCCAGGGAGGGGGATTGGGAAATTTGTTCAAAAGTAATAGTTACGACAGCCGGAAAATCTTGCCAAATTATCGAGTAAAAAAGATGCGATTTAAGCCGTACCGATTTTCAAGTCACGTCAATCGCAGAGTCAAGGACGCCAACGCGCGCGCACCGCAAAACCAGTAAATTTTCATTGTTTTTAAGCCTCGATGAATATTTTTTAGTTTCTCAATAGTTGGCAGCTTGCTTTTATTTCAAGTTGGGTAAGTTTCCGGGGGTGTTGATTTTTATCGGATAAAACACAAACAAACAAGTTGAGAAATTTAAATTTGATAGTGAAAATTTTGCGCTCCGAGCTGCTGGGTATTGAAATTTTACTTTTAAATGTCACCCGAAGGTTTTTAATGCTTGAAAGTTTTTTTTTTTTTTTTTTTTTATGGTGATTTTTTCCTTCGAATTTATAAAACTGCTTACAGTTATAATATGTTGAATCAATTGAATCAACACAGTATTAAATTTTAAATAAGGTAAAATTAATATTTTTTAACGTTCAAAGCCTCATTTTAAAGTTTGATCCAAGAGCTTTCAAATTATATATTAATCGTCCGATTTCAATCGATTGAACCAAGGTACCATTGAATTGACTAAAACGTATTTTTTTAACTAAAAAAAATTAGTGTAAATTCTCAGCTTTGATTTTTATTTTGATCTATTGTTTCAGTTTAGGCAAAAAATTTTTTTCAAACACAGGAAAATTATTTTAAAAAATAGAAAACAATGTTTTTTTAAGAACGAGATCTGAAAATTTTATTAATTTTTTTTTATGATTAAAAACTTTGTACAATAATTAACAATTAAAAAAATTGAAATTATTGTTTAATTTAAAAATATATATATATATTTAATTCGAATAATTGTTATATTTAGTTCGAACAATTGTTATAAAACTGTTTTATTTTATTTTTATTGATTAGAAAATTAAAAAAAATATTACTCATAAAAATTTAAAAAAAATTAAAAATTTAATAAATATTAGTCAAAAATAATAGTACAGTACTATAAAAGTCAAATAAACATTAATTTAAATTATAACTTATATTACTCAATATCGATTCAACGTCATATCAAGACATCAATTCAATTCCTAAAAAATAATATTGACACTGAAAAATGGAAAAAATTAAATCAAATTCAGTAAAAAATCTGAGTATCTTTACCGATGAATCAAAAACAAACACCTCAAAGTCCACCAAAACATGTCATCGAGTCGAACCTTTGATCCTTGCATAACGAGATGTTCCCGCGTGTAAGTTCCTCAAAAAATTCCCCGGAGACTCGATTATGTCAGGCATTATGAAAGAGCGCCGTTGAAAGAAGAAAAAAATCCTTCTCCTTTCTTTCTTATTTATAGCTCTGGGATTTTTCACGGTCTATTATGTGGGGTCACGCGCGTGGATTTCGCCCGAGTTTTAATTTTTATTCCGTTCCACTGGTACACTTCTTTCCAAAAACCATCAATATTAATCAGTTGTATAATACCAAGAGTAAGATTTATTTTATTCATAGCTCGGCTTCACTTTCTAGGTGTATAAATTAGGAACGCCGAAAATTTATATTTTCGATTCACATCGATGAGTAGAAAAAAATCGCGTGACTCGTGCTGCCCCTCGCGGCGGGCATCGTAAACACAAGAGAAATTTTCCTGATGCTTACGTAAAATCATTAAGCATTCATTCGCACGTGAAAATTTCTAATTAATTAACGCTTGCCAGATTCACCGGTAATTATTTGTCAAAACACGAGCGATAATCAAATCGATTTATAGTATTTTACTTCGCGCAAAGTCAGATACAAGATAAAATTTTCAGTCACGCTTTATTGTGTACTGGATTTTTTCTAGAGAATTCTTTACTGGATTAGAAAAAAATTTTTTCTCAAAACTTATTTATGACCGAGCAATAAATTCTATACTACAATAACAATTGTTTCTCATAAATAATCCATTGAATATGAATTTTTTACATCCCCCAAGTGTCTGTAACTCATACATAGTTTTTAATATTACTTTTTTTTTTAGTTTTTTTTACTGTTTTAGTTTAATCAAGAATTTGATCAATATTTAATGAAAAAAAATAATAATAAATTAATTAGCTATGGAAATATGTAGATCCCGCGCACTAGAAGAATCAGTATCAATGACAATAAATAAATTATATATAATCTGAAAAATTCAGTCCATAAACGGAAGAGCGAAGAAATTTGTGAATTTTAATTTGTAAAAATAAAATTTATTAATTTTTATGAAAAGAGATCATTTATTTTTGCAAATAAACTATTCGAGAATAAGTATTCGAAAGCTTATTGCTTTAATATTGATTGATACAAATTGGAAAAATAAAAAAATTTCATACTTTTTAAGCCATACTTTATAAATCAGCAAATGAAATATATGTAACCATTGAATCAATGACCTATTACGGCTGGCCCAATTCACTTCGGCGTGCTAAACAGGTGAAAGAGGAAAAGGAAGTCGGGGGTAATCCGGGTGCAATGCAGGCGAGAGTTGTGCAATGTTTAAAAAGAAGCCGCAACGAGCAACAAACCAAGGAAAAATCGTTCAAATTGCCGGTTCGAACTCGGTAATTAAATTAATGGGAGTGTGAATGAGCTTGAGTGAAACTGTTTTTGTTTAGTGTTAAGTGCTTAACTTTTCTTCTTAATTATTTATTTTCTATTATTTTAAAATTTATTTATTTTTATTATGATGATAGCGGTAAGTTTTTGAAGCATTTTGAATAACTAAATAGTATTTCTAATTAAAATTGATAGGAATTGAAACTTCTAATTATTTTTTTATTAGAGTGGAAATTATAAAAAATTAATTCTTATTTAAAAGATATTATTCACAAATAATTTCAATTACTATCGAAATGAAATTGTAATGTTGAAAAACAACTTAATGGTACTTAAGTTGTCAGGTAAGTCTTGGAACCCCAGAATACTATATTATTGTTTTATTTTAATTTATTTCATTAATATTATGGGTTCATCTTGTTTATTTAAATAAATTAATAAAAAATAAAATTTAATTAATAAAAAAAATCAATATAAAATAGTAATATTTGATAACTATTCAATTTGATAGATGTTAATTATTTACTGTAGCTATTTAAAATAACTCTCATGCAGATTTTCGTTTCAAAATTTTTCATGGTTTAACCATGGCTCAATTTTTTCAAACATTTTCAAGACTAAAAAAAAAAAAATTTTGTAATAAGCCAGTTCTATCAAAAATAAAATTTCGCATTAATTCCCAAAAACTGAAGCTACCACAACCAGCTGATAAAATTGTTGACCATGAAAACCAGGAAAGTCAATGCCAGCACCTTGAAGCTTCTCGCCCAAAAATCTTCTCTCCTCCCCAAAAACATAAAAAAAAAAAAAAATAAATAACCAAACTCACCAGCTGTTCAAGGACCTTTCCTCCTATCCCCTTTCATCCTGTTTCGAACTTCCCTTGGACTCGATTCCCTTCTCCCGGGGTTATTCTTGACCTTTGTTCTTCGGATTTTCAATGCCGCAGTCAAATGGGATGCTGGAAAGTTTTTTCGGAATTGTTACGAAATATTCAATTGTAGAAAGTTATTACCTTTTTTATCACAGTTTACCTAAAAAAAAAAAAAAAGAACTACTTTCTACCACTTTTTTTTGCTACCAAAAGCCAAAAAAAAGTCCCCAAAAAAGTTAGAAACCCGAGTATATTGAGTAACACGAAAAAATCGAAAGTCGTAAAAGTGAAATGATCAAATTATTTATTGTTTCTGTGAGAACCTCACCCTCGATACCCATTGTAAATCGTACTCACGGTCTTCATAATTGTTAATAAACAATGCTTGAGAGTGGCTGAATTGAGACTTTGGTGAACGCACAGCTCGCCTGCATCGAGACTGAAGACTAGGAAGGAAGGAAGAAAGTTTGTGCACGGCTCTTCACTGTTAGCAGGCGGGGGAAAGAAAATTGCACCGGCGCGCCCACCGCAGCCGTCGCGGGGAACTGAAAACTTTGTGGTTTTACCTTTCGGCTAACTTAATTTTTGATGTCTGAGGTTTTTTTACGAAAATAGTTTGAGATTGATCTTATTAAGAGATGTTAAAGTGCTTTGTAATGTGTTTCTTTATTGTGTATATTTTGCATTGTAATGATAGTGTTATCAAAACAATGTTCTACAACTTTTGAATATTATGAAGAAACATTCTAAACATTATAATCGTCGGTACTGTTTTTAAAAACAGAAGAATAACTCTTATATTGACTTTTATAATATTTAACATGTGTTAGCGTTATAACGGAAAATTAGTCCAGTACAGGGACAGAAAAAAAAAACAGAAATTTACTGTGGTAAGCTAACACGAAAAAATCGTGTGTGAACCTTACGCAGAAAAAATCCTAAGCGCTACTGTAAGAGAGCCAATCAAAATCACTCTGGTCACACCTGATTGCCTGATTGGTTCGGCTACAGTAGCGCTTAGGATTTTTTCTGCGTAAGGTTAACATACGATTTTTTCGTGTTAGCTTAAACAGTAAATTTCTGTTTTTTTTTTCTCTCCGTGTACTAAATGTTGAATTATAATTATCAATCATAGGTTTTTAATGATAGTTTCATTGCGTCAAAACTTAAAATTACTTAATCTACTGACAGAGATGATGAAGTTTTACTAACATCATTTTAACATTACTATAATAAACTAAACATGTGTTTAACATTACGATGGAACACGTTATACTTTGTGATTGCCGAAGGCTTCTTTAAAAGTATGTTTGAATTCATTTAAATTTTATATACTTTAAAGTAGTTGCTAAGTATTAAAAAAATATTTATTTTACTTATGTAATATTTCATATACAGTCTATTATAATGCTTAATACATGTTAAACATGTTAAACAAGAATCATATTTCAAAACATTAAAAATCAAGAAATTTTTTATCGAATGCTCTACCAGTAACACTTCATCCGTGTCTCAGACAAAAAAAATTTTAATTTCAACATTTAATATAAAATGTACTTAGTAAAATTTAAAAACTGAACAATAAGCTTTAACAAGTATACTGTTGACCTAAATTTCTGCCAGAAACTACAAAATATAAGTACTATATACGTTTCACTATATGAGCATTAGCTATGATTTTTCTGTGTTCATCGACCTCTTCAGACGTTTTAAAATTTTAGTCATCAGCGTACCAAACGATCCTTAACACATTGTAAAATCCGCTAAACGCTTTCGCGCGACTATAAAAATGTCCCAACGAAATTTTAATAATGATTTATTCATACTTTTACTTTTTTACATCAACCAACTATTTTGACACTAAATTTTATTTGGGGCTACTCCGGCAATTATACAATTGTGCAACGTAGCGTTAAACGGTCGAGACGTATAGAATTGCAAAATTCGCGTCGTAAAGACAAACTAGACATAAAAGTAGGGAACGAAGCGGCGTCAATCATTTTTTACGAACTCACATGATAAACAACAACAACGTTTTCATTGTTGCCGGGGTTAATGACAGGTGCTAATGTAATCGACGAACCCTTCTCAGAGACAAACAAACTTCCTGTACCGTAATGTGGTCGTCATCGGTTAAGTACGAGCCAATTAGAGAAAGACTTATTACGTGGAGGAGATGATTTCGAAAGTTTCGCTGTAGGCTTAATTGTGCGCGGGTATTTTGTATACTTTTTATAGCGAAAAACATATCGCGGTAATTGATACCCGCGCTACCGTGTGTTAATGTTGTACCTATGAACGTGTGGCTTGAGGTTGTTTGAATACTTTAGAACTGTTTATACCATTGATTGAAAATAAAAATAATCTATGTAAGTTTCAAAGCAAAGTAATTTTTCGTGATGTTTGAATTTTTTTCATGAGTGCATTCACAATATGCACTTGAGGACACAAATTTTGGAAATTATTTACTTGCAGTCAAACAGTGTAATCGAAGAAAAAATTTTTGTCATTCAATTAATTAAAATAATTTGTAAAAAGTTTTATCTTTTTTTTTTATTAAATTTTAACTCATTACTGTCAATATATCTACGTGAACACTGAGCGTAATTGAATTTCAAAATAACCTGAAACTGCGTAAGAAAAATCTCAGATTTATTAGCTCGACTTTTTATTAAATTTCCAAAAGGGACCGCAAAATTCTATTTTCCACGAAGAAGAAAATTAAGCTGTTAAATCGGCTTGCTTTGAAAAGACAAATTTCCACCTTTCAAAACTCTCATCAAGTGTAAAAGTGCTAAAATAAATCTGAATTTTTTTATGGTGAAAATTTATAAATTTAATTCAAAAATATTTCATTCAAAAATTCATGAAGAAACAATAAAGATGAAATATTCTAAATTTTTGGAATTGCAAAATTTTATGAAAATTGTCTAAAAACCAAAACCAACAGTGGTCATTACAAAAATAAATAAAATAAAAGAATGAAAAAAAAATTAAACTAAATCTTTCAGGTCAGTGTAAATTTTTGTTCATCGAAGTAACAACAAAAAAATATATTTTTAATGAATGATAATTTTTTTTATATAAATCTCAAATTATATCAAATCTTAAAGTTTTCACTAAACATAAAAAAACTATAATAAAACTAAAAGAGTTGAATATGCGATGAAAATCATATACTGTAAAGCTTACGAGTGTGGGTGCCCCGCGATTTGCGCAACCTGTTCTGCACAGAAGCCTGATGACGATCGTTGAGGATAAAAGTTAATTTTCGACGGCCCGATGGACAGATAAACATTACAAAACATTGTCACATTTTATTATTTAGAATATATCTTGTATTTAATATTAGGTAATCGCTAAATTATTTTATCGAGTTTTTTTAAAGCTTCAGAGTTCAACGACATCAACTTTTTAAAGGTACTGTCATGAATAGGTTCGAATTTGGAACGTTTCTGTATGTCGCGCGGTTGTCATGTACATATTTGAAATTGTTGTTATTCGTAGAGATGACCTTTGAGGTTAGAAGTTCGGATGCGATTGGTTTGAACAAGTTGTTTTGGAAATTTTACGAATAAAGGTTAATTTTAGTTTTTTAAAGTTGAATTCATTTTTATTTAATAATAACTTTCGTGGTTATTACAGTATATATAAGGTTAAAAAAACTAACCTGAAAATTCATCTACTGAGCAATCTTACAAAATGCACTCTCGATAATCAAATTTATAATTTCAGTCACGAATCTTTATGAACAAGTGGTAGAACGACATAGCCTAGACTATGAAAAAACTACGAGTTTTTTAAATCACCCTGGATTTTTAAAAATTCCCGTCGCACTTTGAATTCCTTCGCTTTCCATTACCCGATATCAACCTGATTGAAATCAATCGGTCACAATTAGTCAACGATCCATCCGCTCGATGAAAAATTTCGTAACCCAACCCCCTGCATTCTGGGACACGGCGATCTGGTAATAATCTAAGGGCAGCTTTTACGAAATAACTATTAAACTCGTTTTGTTTATACCGAGCTAGCGATACGGTTGACCAATGTAGATTAAATATTCTAATAAGCTTTTTTCGATGATGTTTCGAGAGGAGGAATGCGAGCCGGATAATTTAAACTTATTGGTGACACCGGTTTACTGGATGATAAATTTTAGGTTAGGTTTTGCTAATACGAGGTGTTGGAAATACTATAAGTTTTGCAAGGAAAGGAATTTGAGACAATTTTATTTCATACGAGTTTCGTTTTTGCAGTAAATTGTGTACAAAAAAAATTTCATTTTTTGAAAATTGGTTCTGATTTTCACTTTATGTTTCATCTTATTTTAAATTAAAAATTTATCTACGTGGTAATAAAATTAGTTTTTTTAATTCTATAATGTCTAATTTTTCGAAAATTTTGTTATTTTTCAATTATTTAACTAAAAAAAGATGAAAAATATTTTAACTATTGTTTGCAACTCATCAAAAATCATTTTTCAACGCCATAAAATTGAAACTTATTGACTGGACCACACAAAGGTCTCATAAATTTAGTTTACTCTAACGTCTCAATTTAGAGGTCAACCTTCAAATACATTATTTTTGTACATACCATACATCAAAATATCCGAGACTCGATACTATTTATAGAGAGACTTTATTTTTTGTGATAGAAAGGAAGGTCCATCGACGCCTGCTTTTAGAGACTTTTATCGAATAAAATTAGTCACGCGTGTCGAACCAATGTATTAATAATCATTTTCGCAATAAAACTTTTGTAAGGCCGTCGGATCCGCGCGATATTATCGCTCAGGAGAAAAAAAAAAAATGCAAAGTGCCAGACGCCCGCAAACCTCCTAATCAGGGAGAAAGCAAAAGTGTGAAAAATAAATGTCGCAACTACGGCGTGTATTTATTATTGCTCGGCCTTGCATAAAATACTCCTTGATTATAGCAGCTCTAAACGCCTTTTACGGGAAATAAATATTTGTGTTTGCGGTGCTAATTGTGAATGCGCGTGGATCGATGAAGGTTGATTTTTTTCGGAGGATGATGTTTTTTTTAAATTTTGCAACTTTTCGTATCTTTTTTTTATATTAAAAAATGATACGTGAAATGGATTGGACGCTTGCTTAATTGCACTAACGGTTCGATTTGAAAGTCGGTACTGATCTATTTGTCATGGAAATTGATTTTGAGTCGATCATAGAGCTAGGCCTGGAGATTTATCTATTAATTTTATCTGAAAGTGACAAGGATAATTATGTGGTAAACTTGGAAGTTAAGATAATTTTTTGATAAGTAAATGTTTGAAATTTACTCTGAAATTTAGTTAACAAAGCTTTCATATCATTTGTATTCATGTTAATATTAAAATAATTTTTTTTTTTTTTTTTTAACAATAAAAATTATTTATTAAATTTTAATTAGGCAGTTTTTTTTACATATGACATCATCAACTAATAAGAAGTTTCATGAAACCAAAAATAAATTTTTTTAAATAAATATCTAAAAAATGATATTATTAAAATAATTTTAAATTTTCATACAAAATTGAAGGAGATATTGACTTCTGAAGTTTTAATAAAATTTAATAAAATCAATCAAAGTAAATTAATCAAAAATTAATATCTTCAGTATTAATTTTGATGTAAAAATTATGAAAAAAATATTAAAATTCATTAAAAATCACAATCTTTCTGAAAAAAATTTTCTTTTTTAAATGTGCAACTTCTAAATTTTCTTGAAACAAATCAAGATGTTATTTCGATCCTCAAAAAAAAGCGTAAGTGATTTCATAAAAAAAAAACTCTCACGCACGGGCATAATAAACATGACTCAATACCACAATATTCATGAATCGGTGTAGAGAGAAAAAAAACCAGGCGGATTGAGGAAAATCCTTAAAATATTCAACCGGTTTCAGCACGTGTATTACAATTTTATAAACGTCACTTTTTTTTCGTCGTTTTGATTCTTCTCCTATGCATGCTGCAAATCTCATTCTAGGACTTTCACACGGCATAATTTTTGCGCAATTAAAGCTTGCTTTTTCGAGAATCCACTTTGCAAAGAGTCCGTTTACCATTGACATAAAGCTAGACAATCGGTTTAAAAGGAACGTGAATCAGTCAAGGCTCTTTTTTATAAATGGGAGTTATACTTTCGTAAAAATACAGTGTTTTTGAGTTGGGTTTTTGAAATTTCATCTTTTAGAATATTTACCAGGATGAGAAATTTATATTCTTTTTAAGCTGAATTCTTATAGTTGGAAAGATGATTTTTTCATAAAGGTTTCGGATTTTTAATGAATTTTAAGAATTTTTAAATAATTTTTTTATCAAAATTACCAAAGACACGATTTTTTTAATATTAAGAATCGTGACGTCACTAATTCGTGTCGATTATTTTTCGATCTACCGTCTCATAAAGCTAAACAAACTAAATAGTTTTTTCTTGACTAAATTATCTTAGAAAATTGATTTCATTTTGTTGAAAATCGATCTTCTTTAGGTTTCACGTAAGCACATAAGAATCCTAGAAATACAGAATCAGTGTACAATGAATTTTTTATTAACCAATTAGTTTTGATATGACATTGTCTTAGACTTTTACAATCAATATGAGAAAACGTAACTTGTCCTCAAAAAGTGTCACCAATGTACAATTTTGTTAATATTTTTAAATTTTTGCTCAATAGAATTCTCTAACTTAATAACGTGACATTTCCCGGTAGGCATGATGCAAATTGTAATTTTCATTACAAAATGGGGATAAATACGCAGACAGTTTCTCTGAAAAATCAATTTTTTTTTATTTTTCCTCGGATGATTTTGAAAATTTAATCAATCTGACATGACGAAGCAACATTTGCAAGCGTCCGTCAAAAAGTAAAAATAAAAATAGTTGTGTGAAGTAACTTTTCAATCATTATACACATTGATGAATGATCTCTAGAGTAAGTGTAAAGAGATCTCGAGTGTGAACCGTTATTACGCAAGATTATAATTTTCTTCGGCATTTGTAACGATAAATCAAAGCTATATGTTGCAAAAGTGGCCCAAAAAAACAGGATGATTGAGTTACGAATTTTCTATTGCAAAGTTCAAGTACCAACACTTTGGAATTTTTCGCCTTGCTGGTATAGTAATTAACATTAAAATTTCAGTCGTCAAAATTGTGTCAAGTGTCAAAGCGGAAAAAATTTTAATTTAAATTATCGGGTTATAGAATTTCGTAAGATGAAAATAATTAACTCACACTTTCTTCGAAATCGAAAGCCACAATCACGATTAATAGTCTAATTGGCAGCGGTCAATGCTTCATTTTCCATTCACGCAACCTTGAATGAAAGTGAAAACTACAAGTTACCGCTACCGACTTCCATCCTGGATTTATCAATGTCGATTCCGGAAAAAAAAATATGATTTTACTGAACTTGGGTGAACTTAATAAATCAGGATTTCTTTAAATTAGGAAGAAATATAAATTTTATGAAAATTTATTTTTCAGATTTAAGATGAATTTTATTTAGAACAAAATTTTGTTTATAATTGTTTGTCTGAAGGTATTTTTGGAGGCTGAGATTTTTTTAATTCTTCAAATGTATTGTAAAACTTTTCCAAATAGCGAATAATTATAAAATGATTAATTAATTTTATAAAGTAGTCAAGTCTTCATTTTTGAATACAAATAATTTCAGTGAGTTAAAATATCGGATTTAAAAGAAATGTTTTTTTAATATATTCTGTTTTTATACATTGTAAATAATCATATTTATTTAGACAATAAACGGATTTTTCAAAAAATCTCAGGTGTATTTTTTGCAATCACAGACTTGCAAAAATAATAAAAATTAAATTTCTGTTTTGATTAAATTCGACTGGCTCAATTATTAATAAAATTTAGTTTAAAAGTTCAGTAAAAAAATGTTTAATTTTCACGCTCATGATCTACATTTCCTGCGTAAATCAATAAATCATTTAAAATGCAAATTACATAATTATTGACGCAGGGTTCCAAAAATTCACCAGGATCCTGCAGGGAAAAACCCAGCGATTGTATAATAAAAATTCCGAAAGTCCGCATCAATTTTTTCAGCGGATGCATACGATTTCCCACGAAAAAAAAATCTCAAAATCTCGATATAACATCCTGCGAACTGGATTAATAGCCTTTAATCAATCAACCGATATTAGTTCCAGCTCCGAGGCTTCCGCGTTGAGCACGAGGAAGTCATCTTTGACGCGTGGTTCTTCGACCGCAACTTCTGATATTGTCGTAATGTGAAAAAAAAAAGAAGTAATGGTAATGAATTGCAGTTATATGCGGGGTTTAGAAAACTCTCTGGGGTTATGTAAATGTATGAGGTTTTAACAATTCCAACCCCGAGATTGAGGTGGCGAGAAAAAAGCTATTAATTTCGGAAATAAAAAAGTAGTTTTTTTTATTTGTTTTTTATTTTCAATGCGGTACCATCAAAATTTTATTTACTCGGATGATGGTACAAAATGATATAACCGTATGATACATGGGTTAAAATTATGATTTACATGTATTTCTTATTGCGCAAGGATCGTTATTATTATACAATTTTTTTTCCATTATTATTATATTACATAGTCTAAGATCATTTTATAATGGTATATTTTTTACATTAACTTTCTTTTTTTTTATAAATTGAACATTTAGAGTATTACAGTGATAAACATCCCAGAATTATCTAAGCTTACTTCTGCATATTTTGATTTATTCTAGATTATTTTAATTATTTATTTATTTATGTAATAAAATTATATACAGGGCAGTAGGCCCATGAATACAAAATATCGAGCAAAATGTTAAATATACAAGGTTAATAAACTATTACTGATATATGATAGAGTTAAAATTATACAAAATGAAGAAATAAGAATCGGCCAGAAATTTATGGTGAACGCTTGAAGTTAACCTATCTATACGAATATGCATTGTAATATGGATTTCGTAGCAAAATCTAAACTTACCTTTTTTCCGAATTGGAAAGGGCTTTGTTTTATTACATTAAAAATTTGTTAGAAATGATATATTTGTTCAAACTATTATTGAGAACCAAACTTCAACATTTTTCATTTTTTTAAACTGATTTTCACAAAATCGTTCATCAATTCCTCTATATTAAATTTCTGACCAAAATCTACTGAAAATTTCTCGTAAAGTATTATTTTGATTCAATGAATCCTAGTATATTTCATTAATTTCTTGAAATTCCTAACTTGCATCACTGCCGTTTCGTTAAACAGCGAGATCTCAATCAGTGAGTATTTTGATAAGAGTCCTGGTAAGTCGGGTTTGGGTAAGGACCGGCTGCCGGAGCTCCGTACTGGGGCGGTGGTGGTCCGTAACCGCCATCGTGTTGATCGCCACCGCTGTCCGAAGATTTACTCGAGGATGCTCCGGCGGAAGCCGTCGAGGCACCCAGGACTGAAGTAAACAGGTTTACACTGCCACCCAAGATGTCCTTGAAAGCGCCGATTATAAGATCCAGGGGGTTCGGCTCGTTTGCTGGTACCTGAGAATTGAAAATTCAAGTAGTGACGATCGAAAGGTTGAGATTAATTGAGTTCAAAAAAATTATTAATTTATTAATAAAAAACCATTTTTTAGCTTTAAAAAAAAAAAAAAAACGATTTGCTGTTAACTTACCCCGTAGGTTCCATACATGGCGGGTGCAGCCTGCTGTTCGAAGTTGTATACCGGTACCTGGGGCTGGCTATCCTGGTGAGTGGCGTGGGGTCTGTACTTGGTCGCTTGAGGAATCAACTTCGTCGGCGATTTTTTCCTCTTCTTCTGACCCGAAGGTCTCTTTTGCGGCTGCTGTTGCTGTTGCTGTTGGAACTGTTGCTGCAGTCTGGCTGGTTTAAAGGTAATCGGGCGCTGCTGTTGTCTCTGGGGAGGAGTCAGCCCCGAAACTTGCTGGGGTTTCCTTAAGGCCTGAACCACCTTGTTGTTGTAGGCCGGACCGTAAGGCGCGGGGTGGCCCTTGGCACCGCTCAGACCCGCGCTTGCACCCGTTAACACACCTGTGACGAGCTGACTGGACAGCTGACCGAAGTCTATTCCCGAGTCCGGTTTGCTTATTTCCTGAAAACGTTGTTGTGGTTTATAAAAGACTAGCATTTCTCGTCGCGCTGGACTTTGAGGTTATGGGTAAGGCGGAACCCGAGCGCGGACCTCGAAGAGGCTCCCGGGGAATCCCACAGAAAAATTAACTTTTTATCAACGTCGTTAATTATTTTTGTTAATGAAAATTGTGCTCAAAACATCCTTGAACTATTAAGTTACTCTATGCAAAATTTAACTAAATTTGTAAGATTGAAGATGGTGGTGGAATTTGTCAAAACAGCAGCATAAACTTATGATAAAATACAAAAAATGATATATTATGCTAATGATACTTACTTTGAGAACTACAGACACAATATTGGCGAGTAAACCGGCGAGCGGTGATTTACCTCCGTACTCTGTTGGCTGTTTAAAAAATTTCATTAAAACCAATTTCAAACATTACAATTTTAAAAAAATCTTTACCTGCAGCAAAGGCGTCAGGACCGCCGACAAAAGGGCCCCCAACGAGGAGTCACCTCCCTAAGAAAACAACAAAATCAATAAATTCCACATTCAAACAATAAATTTAAAAAAATACCAACCCCACTGAGCGACGAAGACAAGGGTCCAATCAGGGGTCCCGAAAGTGGCCCTATGAAGGGCCCTACCAGCTGGATCAGTGGTCCCAGTATGGCTCCCGCGTCGCTGCCCATACCGTCCCTGCCCTAAAAAGTCCCTCATTGTTAACCATAAATTTAAAAGCCGGCAATTAAAGCTTGATTTTCCTCTTACGAAAGTAATACTCACGAGCAGTAAATTCTGCAGGATCGGTAGAATAAGGCCAACGATGTCCGGGCCTTCGCCGGTCTCCGGATCAGGCTGCAATAAAGACGAAAATAATAAATCCGGCAGTTAAAAAAAAAAGAAAGAAGTTAGGTGTACGAGAGGACTAACCTCAGACAGTCCTTGGAGAAGCGGTATGCCGGCCTGCAGGAACTCTCCCAAATCCGTGTCCGACTCGGGCTGTAATGAAAATATCGAGAATGAAGAAGAGCGACATTTGGTATGGCGATTGGGTAGAAAGGTTGGGACTTACGTCACTTATGTCTTCGAGAATCGGTATGATTAGCGGAAGAAGATCCTCGAGCGAGCCCAGCGAACCGCCGCCACCGCCCTGGTGACATAATAATCGTGTTAATCGACCGAGTTGGATAATCAATGTAAGAGACATCGTGAATTAAATTAAATGCTTTTGAGTGTATTTTTTATGTTTAATTTTTCAAAATATTATTATGCAGCTCACCCAGAAAAATTTCTTTTTCTACATTAAAACAAAATTTTCCTTGATACACTTTCAACATAACATTGTAATGGTCTTTAAACTCGAGTGTTTAATAAGCCTGCTTACATAATCGTCGTAATCGTTGTTATTGTTGTTGTCAAAATCATCGTCGAAGTCATCAAAGACGTCGTTAGCGCTGTTGTTGGTGTTTGTATTGCCGCCATCGTCGTTGTTGTTTGGCTCGTCAGCGTTGTTATCGTCGTTTCCGACGTTGGCATCGTTCCCGAAAAATCCATCGTCGTCGTCGTCGATTTGTTTCTGGGACGTTTCGTTTCTTTTTCCTCGATTGGGCTACAAAAAAAAGTTTTAACAATTTTTTTTAAATTATATATCAGGGATTGCTGAGATACTAAAAAATTGATATCTGAAGTAAGATGCAGATACTTTTGAAAAATAATATCTGAGATAAAATACAGACATTAAAAAAAATAATAATAAGTATATAAGATATAAAATGCCTATATAATCATAATTGGTTAAATAAAGGTTATATAAAAAAAAAAAAAAAAAAAAAAAAAAAAGATATAAAATGTAGATACCCGCGAAAAATACCTTAGAGATACTTGAATTCAAAAAACATTTAAGTTGTTAAAGATACGAAGGAGTAAAGTTGAAGTTTTTCAATGAATTTAATTAATAATTTTTTGCGAATTCATATATTTTTTTTTTTTAAATAAATTTTTATGATCTTTTATCTCGATAATCAAATTTTGAATATCCAGTTTATGCAACATAAAGAATTCATGGATCCAATAAAAAGATTTAATATTCAAAAAATAAATTACTTTTTCATAAACTAAATTCAAAGTTAGGACTCTCGAGAGTATTTTTTTAGACGTCAAAATTTATCATCGACGACTAATGATTCTCATTGCACAACTTGAGTAATGACGCTCGCGTTGTAAAGTTTGTTAAACAAACACCGAAACGTTTTTTCTCCCTGTCGAAACGAAGACAGAAAAAAAAAGGTTCGGGCGACAAGTGTTTCAATAAAAGTTACACCTCGCGGTTGCGCAATAGCATAATGAACTTTCATCCTTGGGCAAGAGATCATCGGCCTGTTGCGGAAAGAGCGCATGCGTATGCAGATGCGGTAAGCTGATTTATGGTCAGCGTTGCGTCGATGCCCTTTTTTTTGGAGGGTTTGGAAATTCAAAAGAGGACTTTTTTTTTTTTAATTGCGATGAATTTTCATGATGCGTGCTTTGATTTTTTTACAGCTGTTTTGTGCAATAATTTTTTCAGATGGGATCTAGCGTAATGAAAAAATGATGGTTTTTATGAGGAGCTATGTACTTCAGTCATCGTTAAATTAATTATACGAAATACTTGCAAACTTCACAGAGCACTTTTTTCATAAAACATTTCATGTAAGATGATTTTCAAGACCCCTTTAATGATTAAAAATATTTTAAAAATTTCTGATTTTGATTCGAGAGTGCACGACTTGACTAATACAAACAGTTCAAGCTTAAGCAAAATTTAAATCGAAAATTGCATCCTAGAAGAAAAAATTGCTTGCTAGCAACCTTTTTCAAACAAATAAACTAAAAATTTCACTCTTTTTGAAACTCAAGCCTTATTCACAAAAATATTTTTCGTTTATTTTTTCAGTTAATCTACTTCAAAAAAGATACTTTTACCTTGTCATCTTTTATTCCGATCTTTTGTCATTAATTCAACAACAATATTGTGAGCACTTTGAAAAATTTCGTATAAAAAAATTTTTTCTTCCTTCTTGAAATTTAAAATAGTAGAATAAGCTTATAAGACGAAGACAACTTACCAGGCCTTTAAAGTTCGGCATCTTTTTTTTGGCGAGCCTCGTTAGCACTTCACCGATGTCGAACTTCGCTGGTGCGTAAGAAGTTCGATTGGCGATCAAAGACCGGACGATACTCTGCAGAAGATTTGGCTGACGTTTTTTACCATTGCTGGTGGGTTTCTTTTTCTTCATGGGTTTTATCGTAGTAGACTCTTTGTCGTCGAAAACGACCGTTGTCTTTCCTGAAAAAATAATTTGAAGATTTTAAGTTGTAAATTTCCTTTACAAGAAAGTTTTTATAATTTATGCACAAAACTTACTTGAATCCATGCCATTCTTGGGAGGCTCCGTCATTTCCGGCAAGTTGCTCGTCGACGCTTCCCTTTGGTCTAGCATGTCCTTGCTGGTGGTCCCTTCGTTTTTCTTTTGCCGGGTTATGGTGATGTAGGCCTCGAAGGGCACGGCGATCACGGACCTCTGAGTCGTAGGCTGGAGGTTCAGAGTCTGGCTGAGAATCAGCTGATTCGGCTGTGGCGCTCCCATGACGCTGGGTTTGTTGCCGTCTGAAGAGGAAGCTTGCAGGGGTACCACCTGGACCATAGAATCTGGCCTTCCTGCAAGATTACGGTTCACACTTAATTTCGTTCTGACGTATGAAAACAACGTCAAGAAAGTTCTAACAATAGCACAATCAATAGAGTGGATTGAAAAATTATTTTGAAGAACAATTACCGTTCATACTCTGCTGCATTGATCCACCTGCACTTTGCTCCCCTAGCATCGAGTAAAAGTTCTTTGTATTTTCAGCTACAAAATTAGGACTCAGTGGCGAAGGCATGAAAGTTTTTTGCAGGTGTTGTTTGATATCAAACGGTGGGAAGACGTTTGGATCTCGGAAAATGTCGTTATCTTGATGATCGAAGGGATTACCAATCGCTAACTCGTTGACAAATTTTCCAAAAGCGTTGTAGGAAGTTGGCATCAAATTTTCATTGGAGAACTGATTTTGCATCATGGGTAAAACACCAAAACCATTGTCAGTGTCACCGCTAGCGATCATCTCCTGTGATTTGAGTTTGGCTTTGTCTTTTCCAGACTTACTGGTCAACTTATTGTTTCCATCGTCCTGTAAACAAATTCAGCATACTTCCCGTCATCTAACTTATTGAGATTATTTCTGAGCTTGGAAATGAAGGAAGCGTACAATTGCACAGTTAATAAAAAAAACTGTATTTAGTGACCCCTCTGATCAAATAACTATGACTTTAGATTGCTATAACTTGGTGTGAAGGTAAACCTCACCTAACGCCATCTGCCTTGAATTTTATCTCTACTGAGCTTAACTAGTTAATCAAAAAACTGTAGACAAGAAAATTCTGCCTAGCCTAGAAAAACTGTATACAAGAAAATTCTGCCTAGAAGAACCTACAAACTTAGTACATCAGAATGATAATACCTGAATAACCGATTAGACTTATTTTCAACGGCTTAGAAGATTCATAACTTTAACCTCCAAAACAGTTTTTATTTACAAACTCATCAGAACAAAATATTCCAGTTATGAAATAATTTACCTTGAAAGACATCATCATGGATTTCGTCTTGGTCCCATTGGACTTTTTCTTCATGTCGTCACTAATCTTGTCGATGATTTTAGTTATGATACCGGTCGAGTTTTTCAGCTTCTGAAACTTTTCGGGTGCCATTTTGTCCTCGGAATCGGCCAGGGTGATGTTGATCTTGGAAGCCATGAGGCGCATCGCGTAAGTCGCCCATGTTACCAGTTCCTCCTTGGTGGTAATCTTCAGGGGCAGGGTTAGCTCGACCTGACCGGTATGTGACGCCCCGATCTGGACGTTGGGGGTATTGGACACCGGTTCCAGCTTCGTGGCCGGGTGAGAGGAACTCAGTCCGATGACGAGAACCAGGATGTACATCCATCGGGCCATTTTTCAGCTGCTGGTGGGTTGTATTGAATTTGAAATTTCTAATTTTACGATTGGGGAAAGATTGAATTCAGCTTGGTTTTTGATTTTACAAGATTTGAGTATCTCACAATTTTTAGTGGTGTATTTTCGACTGATAAGAAGCCTATCGACCTATTCACTTACGGATAAATTTTAATAAAAAAATTAAATACTTAGTTTGAACAGTTGATATGAAATTTCGCAATAGATATCGGTAGAGTTGCCAAGCTAACTAAACTCAAATATTTAAAAACTTAATTACAGAAGAAAAAAATTTAATTGATATTAAAAAAAAAAATAACTACTCTTTAAGAAATTAAATGATCCATTTGGTAGCCATTTAGTATGTAGTTATTAACAAAATACTAGATCAAGTCAATAAAATATCCAGTCAATTGATCACCTAATTCATACTTCGAAGATTTTATTATTATTCCTATATTTAAAAAAAGATGAAGGCGCCCCTTGCGTGTGTAAGCTTGTATTATAATTTTGTGAAACTAATATGCTCAAACAATGTAAAATTACAATGGTACATTGTACTTTATGTGGACATGTTAGTAAAATAGATAAAAAGTCCCAAAAAAACAAAATTGTGTTGAAAAGCTTTTACATTATAGACATCGACCCTGACTTACCAGGCTATACGTTCCTTTTCAACGAAAAATTACTTCAGAGTTACACAAAAAAAAGTAAGTATAGTAAAATTGAATTAAAAATGATTTTGAAAAAATATTTTTTTTTTGCGTTTCCCACCCTGCACAGCCAATATTAACTGGTATTATTAAACTACCCAAATCAAAATTTTTCTGTTAACTGCCAAACAAAAAATATTAATTTTCAAACTCAAAACGAGCCCACGAAAAAAAAAAAAAATAAATAAATTTAGTAATTTTGAATTACAATAATTCATTCATGTATTCGCGTCTTCTGAAACCATGTATTGAGGTAAGCGTCTATTGCGATTGAAAACAGCCCGTTAAATTGCGAAGGAGCATTTAGACTGCATCATTAAACCGTAAGCGACTCTTCGTTCGTACAATCAATCATAAACCATTGCGCACTCGAGCCCCAAAAAAAAAAAATTTCCTTTCAACACTAAACTCACTTGTACCAAGTCAGGTCCAAAAACAAACTCGGCGGCATCCCCCGGTACCACTGAAAAATCAATCACAAGCTCAACTCCCGCACTAAATTCATGGTCTCACTCGCGCAATTTTTTTCAAACGAATGGGACGCACCGCATCCTCGAATCGTCTTTTATCGTCAACAATCGACGCTGAATTTTCTACTCAATCGACCCCCGTTGGCGACTTTTACTTTGCTACCCGGTGCGTGACGTTTCCGTTTTGTGAAGTTGCTTCCGGTAGATGTGATTCTTTGAAAAATTTTTCCATTTTTATTATTCTTTGTTCGAAGACGAGACGCGTAATCACAGAGGTAGTTTCCAAACGAGAATCTCTGGTTTATTCCCGGAACCAACTACCTGGGGAAAAATTTATGATTTGTGTTGGTGAGGAAATATTCAAGTAGCACTACAAAATCGCCTAAAAATTATAATCTTTCAAAAACTTCACAAATTACTTTTAATCTAAGAGAATTTTCAAGGTCTGAGTCCACCGAATTGTGTGAAGAATATAACAAAACCCCAGAAAAAATCACAAAAATATCAGAAAATCATTGATTTTGACTTTGGAATGCACAGCCTCTCATAAATATTTTAGTTTTTTGTTAGATACAATTGTCAAATTAATAAAATAAATACTAAAAATTATTTATGTGGTGTTTAATTGTCAGAAAATCTAGTAGATTATCATGACCAATCTAGCCAAATATTTTAAAGAAATAAAATTAGTATTTCTCCTATTAAAAAATGTCAATAGTTTTATTACAAATCCCATCTAAAATAATTGTGGCACAATAATTTTATTAATTATTGCTATTATAATAATTATAATTATTATTATTTTTTTTTATAATTATTATTATTTCTTGTAATATAACCCTCAAGGTTTGAATAATTCATAAAAAACTTCTAAATTAGCAGAATAAACAGATAAATATTATTCTTAATATTTTTATTAACTTTATCATAAATAAACAACTTTTTATTTAAATAAATTTTTACTATAAAAAAATATTACAAAAAAAAAAATTAAAAAAATTAATTAATTTAGGTAAGCCTAAATGTATTCGAACTATTAAATGGTCAAGTTTTACCGTTCGACGAGGTGACATACGAGATCATTAATTTCTGATTATTTATGTAAGAAACGATGTTTTCTCTACCAAAAAGAGTCGATGAAAATAAATTTGCGCAACCCGATAAGTTAGCAAAATAGTAGTCATAAAGAAGTGCACGGTTTTTACGAAATAACTTTCCATTGCGCAATACGCCGCGATTTATAATAAAATATCGCAACAGTTTTTAACATAAAAACTCTCCTTCGATTCGCCTCATTTCTTTTGGAGCTCATCAATTTCCGCGCATTGGAATGAATATACTCTTCGATAATCGTCGTAACGAGGATCGTGTAATGAGTCACTCGGGGTATCAATACTTTATGCAACCGGAATTACATTCTTTAACTGGAAAAAAAAAAAAAAATTTTTTTAATTTTTTGGTGAAATTTATCATCTTCTGGATTCATGAAATTTTTTATTTATTTTTGTTATTTGTTTTTAATTTATCATTATTAAATTTGAGCTTTACAAAAGTACTAAATAAGTACATTTTCAAAAAATAAAAAACTAACGTTCAAAAAAAATTTTCAGAAAATTACAACTTATTTTGGTTTTTTGGAATTGGACTTATTTAATACTATTTAGTAAACCATAGAAATATTCATTAAAATGTATTTTTAATAAATTTTTAGGATTTGTAATTATTGGATTTTTCAAGTCAGTTTTTAATTATTTATTAAATAGAACCATTACTTCTGGACTCATTTATTACTATTTTGATTGTTATTAAATGGATAATAATTTATTTACAGACTGTTCATGTAGTAATCATTATTTCATGATTTTGTAATTGATTTGTAATTATATTTTTCAGCTTAAGAAACTTTTTACTGGTTCCGGGTAATCAAATAAAATAATAAAAAAGTCACTAAATATGTGATCGGTTTCAAATAAATTTCCCATCAATTACGCAAAAGCTACATCATTCGAAAGGTGAAAAAACTACGTTTATCACGTGCGCTCGAGCACTTCGACCCCGGCGCCGCGCCGCTCGTAAAATAAACTCGCTCAAAGGCAAGCGCGTCCTTGCATTGTTCTTGCCTCATTACCGCGTCTCCGTTATCTCGCGGGATCTTTTTTAGGTCAAGTTTAGTAAGTGAACTTTCTTTTCAACCACATTTCGATGATTTATCTTTATTTTTATCCTCATCGTAACTTTTATTTTCTAGAATCGTTATTATAATAGTTAAATTTTGGACAGCGAGCTATAAAGAAGAGTCAAAAATTAATTTTCATTTATTCATAATTTGGAGGTCAAAATGATTGATGATCTTTACGAAAGATTGACAAAGTTCTTTCAAATCAAAAACAAAAAGTGACCAAAGTTCTGCCGAAACTGTGTCAATTGTAAGTCTTGTATAACTTCTTCTTACCATCCACTTCTAAACATAGATACATTTTGCGAAACTTTTTTTTTCAAAGTTTCAAAACGTCCCCAAACGTTGCCAACTGTAATCAATCGACTAAACTTTGACAACCTTTGCATCATTCATTAGAAAAATTTCCAGTGAACTTCAAATCTTCATATAATGTTTTATACTTTACAACCGAAGGGATCAAGATCAAGATCATCGCGATCTTGACCCCGAATATTATACTCTTCCATATAAATTCGGTACACCAGCCATGCAATACATGGAAATCTAATGTCTCTAGGTTGGAGATGATTTCTCGTCACTTACACAACGCTAAACGGGGGGTTCCACGCGGGTGCATCGGTGAGTTTCACTTTCCTACGTACGTGATCGTACAAAGTCTCGAACTTATGAATTCGAAATTGAAATCAAGCGTTCTGATTATTACACCGCTTGTAAACGAGCCGGATTACCCGCGGTGTTTGCGCAACGAGCTTTTTATTTATCTTTTTTGTTCAACGCCTCCTTTTGCTATTGGCTGTACGAACTAAAAATTCATTTTTTTCATTTCATCAGAAAAATCTAGGTTGAAATCAAGCTACAAAATCTCATTCCTGTAAGAAATGAGAATTAGGTTATCCATTTAATAGCCTAGAAAAATATTATATTGAGTCTATGAAATAGCCTGTAAATAACAATAAAATGATTCACATTTCTAGCAGGGATATCCAATACTTTTAATAATATTAGATCAGTTTTTTCCAAAATTGCTTTACCTGAGCGTTAAAACTCATTTTCGAATAGTAATTTTTCAAACTTCGTCTGACTTTAATCTATTTTCACTGGGAACAAAAATATCGTTTACTGATGAAAAAGCATATGCTCAAGATAAAGTTCCAACCATAAAAAAGCTGATAATACTAGAGATAGGAATGAAGTGCAGTGCGCGCGCTTACGTGCAGTAGTTTTTGTTGCTTTTCATGAGAAACAACAGCAGTGAATTTCAGTTCGATTCTGATCTTATTTTATTACAATTTTTTTTCAAAAATACAATAGTTGTCATGAGTATTAGAATGATCACCATTACTAATGATGTATTATGTTAAAAGTGTTTCAAAATTTTTTTGCAAACAGAGAATTGAGTTATCAGAGAATTGAAGTCTGAAGATACGCAAATGAGTGCTTTATTGATTACACCATGGATTACATAAATACAAGCTCATCGACTACGATGAAAATATTTCTATCACCAGAGGATGAAAATTTCAGAGGTCCAACACCACAGTTATACAACCATTTTACATCAAAGATTTTACGAATCAGCTCAATGGATGGGCTAATGCTATATAGACTGACAAAGATGACACTTGCGATAGACGTTGCCTCCTGACATTTTACCTGCAGAAATAAATAAACAAATTATATTTATGAAAGTAATAGAAAAGTTGTAATGTAGGGTAATTTAAAATAAATTTTTTTTTTTTTTTTTTTTTTGGACGTTAATAATATTTTTAAGCTACGAACAAGCTGAATAAATACATACAAAAGTTTCTTATCTTTGCTAGATAAAAAACACTGAATTTTCTTTTATCTGCGTCGTTAAAAATTTTTAGAAGAATTATATATTTCAGTATTTACCAGTAAGTGCTTTGGCACGAAAACCTAATTTCAAATTTTGAAAATGTATTTTTTGTCAGCAATTACTATCCTTGGAATTTTTGAACCACTTCTTTTCACCCATGGTAAGTAAAATGCTTAATAAATTGTAGTTCTTTGAAAACTTCATTGGTCTATTCAAACAATTAATAAAAATTTAAAATTAAAAACCTTTTATATTAAATCTCCAGTTAGTAAGGCACACGCTGCCACATATTTTTCTTGAAGTGTTAAAAACTCTATCAAAACAAAAATTTGTCAACAGCTGCAAGCTCTGAAAACTCTTCCCGTACCAAACGCATGGTCAACGGTACAAGCTCCAAAATCGAGGATACCCATACGTGGTGTCCCTGAAACTCTTCCACTACGTCCAATTATGCACTGGTGCAATAATTTCCCCTTACCACGTACTAACAGCCGCCCAATGCGTCAAGCAAATATCAAAGAACAACTCCAACCTGTACCGTATACACGCCGGTAACAGTCTTGAGGGGCCATGTGGAAGCTTCCACCGAATCCAGAACATCTCCATCCACGACTACACTGGCAGTATAAACGACCTGGCTGTGATAAAGCTCCAGAACGGGATAATCTTCGACCTTACCAAACACAGCATCGAAATGTTTGAGTTAAACGAAGACATCAAGAATGGATCCAGAGCCATTGCCGTTGGCTGGGGAAACCTCGATTCCAACGGAACCAATGCGAAGAAGCTTCAAACCATCGACATGATCGTCCTTGACGATGGCACCTGCAAAGAAACCTGGAACGGGAAGAAAGAACCGATACTGGAGGGAAGGATTTGCGCATCTGCGGGGTCCCACAGTATTTGCAACGGGGACTCTGGCAGTCCTCTGGTTGTCGACGGCAGACTGGCTGGACTGGTGACCGATGGAAGAGCCAGTTGCACCAGCTGGCCGGTGCCAAATTTATTTACCAAGATATCGTACTACCGGAAGTGGATAGATGATCAATTATTTTACAAACCTGAACTTTTTTAAAAATTACAATGAAAATTTAATTAGTCTCGTCATGATGTCATATTTAAAAATAAATTAAATTTGGTATCAACTAGTACCACTCAGCGCGCATAGGAAAAAAAACAATGATTGTAACCTCAAAAGGCACTTTTCGAATATTTTAAAAACTTCTACACCAATCAGCTCACGAATAAAATCTTACATTGAAAATCTCACCAAAATGGCGATAGCTCTCTTTTATAAAGGGATTATTATGGTACCAAACTACTAAACCATAATATGTAGTTTCAGATTCTTCAATTTGGTATCAAAATAAATATTAATTTTTATTTCGGTAAATTTGACACTAACCTTATAAGTTTGTGTATAAGTAATACGCTGTTATCAGAAAATTTAAATAATATTATTTTTTATTGTTATGATAGACTTTTTTTCGTCGAAGACTTCCGGTGTCCAAGTTACCGAAAAAACAAATAAATGAAAACTTTAATGAAAAGTCAAAACTTTGGCGTGATCTTTAAAGTGTCGAAGCTGACTACCACGTAGTTTGAAAGTTTTTGATTTTCAGTACTTTCTAAAAATAGTAACTTTTGTAAGCTTTGAAATTAAGTTTTCTAGATTGAGGAAAGGAAATGATAGTTGCAAAGACTGTAGTTGATTTTTGAATAAATTGTAAGATATAATATTGTGAACACGTAACATATTTATTCACGCGTGGATTTGCATATTTTTCTTTTCGTATTGAATAATGCATGTCAAACCACAAAACATATCACTGACTATTTTTCCACCATTTTAAATTATTGATTTTAAAGCTCTCGTGAAATAATTTTACTAAATTTATCAAAATTCATTCATTTATGAATATTTGTTATTTGATTTACTTTTTTATAAAAAAATTTGATTTTCTATTTTTTTATAAACTGATTCTAGTGATTTTCTTGTATAAAATAATTTCCAAGTGTTTGTATTATAAAAAAAAAACCTAAAAATAACTATTAAATTTAGAAATTTTAAAATTTCGATCGACCGATAAAATTATATCATGCCGATTTAGCCAGCAACTTTTTTTTTCAATGCACCTAAAGAAATAAATAAAAAAGAGAAAGGCGTAGCAGCAAGATCGCCTTGAATTACAAAATTTTACACTTTTTTTATCCGGAATTTAACATAGCAATACGAATTAACATGAATGATTCTTTAAGAATTCAGTCGAAAAAGAAATTCGAATAAAATATTACTTCAGTCAGGGTAATTTAAACGCAAAAAATATGTTTTTTTTTACGATCGATCAGAAAGCGTATTCAAAAAAAGACATGAAAAACACTTCGAGATGATTCATAAAAAATTACAAAAAATTCATACTTATACAATCGAAAAACAAAAAGTTCTAAAAATCAATATTTAATTTTTTTTTTAGGAAAGTACTTTCACCCTGAAATAATCCAAAGCATTTATTATAAAAAAAAACATTAATTCGAGGTCGTTTACCCTGCAGGCAAGTGTCTCCGTCTGGCGAACGCCACCCAAACGTCACCCGCGCACGACAACCCGAGTCGCGATTTATTTTAAAACTCGGAAAGTTACCAGTCGCGTCGGTAATATCGTGTTTATTGATTTATTATCGATTTCAGGTTCGAGCTTGAATTTAAATCAAGGTGTATTTATTGACGATTTCATTTGTAAACTAGATGCTTTGTGTAAGAATGAATAGTAACTTCGTAAATTTTTATGATGACCAGTTGAGGCTTGAAATTTGGGGAACATATGCTTAGTATTTTTTTAAATTAATAAAATTTTATTTTTTTTTGACAAGTTAATTTAAACTTGTTATTTATTGGTAATTATAGCTTCGACCTTTGCTTACATTCATTTCAAACTTCAAACATTGTTGATTTTTCAATCATTTCTTACAATAATGATTTTTCATGCCTTTTCAAATAAGACTTTTCAATTATTTATAAAAATTAAAAAATTAGACTAAATTAAATTAAATTAAATTTATTAAATTAACTCATTATTATCCATCCGAAGTGCTAGTCTTATATTTACATTATTATTACATCTGAATATTAATATTATTATTATTATTAAAACCAGCAAATAGCCATATAAGAAAAAAAGTTTCAATTTTCACAATAATTAAGTAAGTAATTTAAATTCACTTCTTATCAAAAGTTGATCCTTCCGGATTTTGCATTTAAATTAAATTCTATAAAGATTCGTAATATGGAAATAAAAATGTTTATTTTTCGTAAACTTAAAACTAAAATGTGTTTCTGTGCTGTTGCAGCTGAATGAAACTGTTTACATTTTCATAATATATGACTAATTTATACGCATCGCCATGTTTACAATTTAATGAATATGAAGACTCAAATACCAAGGTATGTAATTATTTTTAAATTTTGAAATCAGTCAACTTAAATTAACATTCATTAAAAAAAAAAAGCTATAATTTTGGATCTAAATTTTTCAATACTAATGAATCAAAATATTGGTTTGTCTTACTTAAATATTATTTAATCAAATTTTCTTCTTCCAATCTGACAATTAATTATTCAATTAATCTAATGACTATTCAAGAACCAATAAACAATGACAGAATTTTACCCAGACATCATATTTTTCCATTTAATCTCATATTCTTATCGAGTAACCGCGCACTGAAAAGTATCATCTCTCAAACTTGAAATTCAACTTATACCTCATCTCGTTTATTCGACCAAAATTTTTTCAAAGTCACGGCCGGAAAGAACGTCAGGTCCGTTTACCATGATTTTTTTTTTGTTTATCTTCCAAAAGCCGCCTGCGTCGAGAGATCCTGCAACTTTTCTCTCGAATCGCTCCGCGCAAGGTTAACAACATTCACATTCGGGCGGAAAACTTCGGGAACTAATGCCGCCGACACGGCGAAATTTTGCGAAATTCGTACGTACGAGACGTGGATATGAAATTTATATTCCACCGAAATGGTTATTGCAAAATTTTTGTTTTTAAAGGGGTATATGATAAATGTTTGTCTGATTTGGTGTAAGTTTTTTGAAATTTTTAGGTAAATTAGAGTGATTGACTAATAGATTTGTTGTAAGAATTTTCTCTCGTTCGCCTATTTGAGACCAAAAAATTTATTTTCTTAATTTTTGAGAAAATTTGCTATTTTTATTTTGTATTTGTAAGAAAATACATTTCTTTTGAAACATTGGAAGAATTTTTTTTACAAATAGTAGCCATTAAAAGTTTTTCTTATACTTATAGTTATTCAGTCACTTTTAAAGTAAAACTTAAGTTCACTTATTAATTTTGTTAATTTTGAAAATTTATTTTCTTAATTTTTGATAAAATTAATCATATGTATTTGTAAAAAAATAATTTTTTGAATTTATTTCATTTTACTCTAGTTTAAATATAGTTGCCTGACAAAATTTTTTCTTGTAATTATTGAGTTGTTAATTTATTTTATACTTTCGAATTCAATAAGTTTATTTTTCATAATTAACCATATACTCCAGAATATTTTTAAAAACTATTAAAAAAAATTAATTTGTTGTACTCGTGATCAGCAATAACTTGACCAATTCATAAGTTATTTTTTTTGTCGACGTACTTTTGAAAGTTAAAATTTTTTTTATGATATTTATTTTTAGAAAGTAAGACTGTACGTAATAAATAAATTTTTTAGCAAAGTCTGAAAAAAGTTTTTTTTGAATTTTCAAAATACTTTTTAGAGGCTGTACATTATACTATACATGCATTATTTAAAAATTTCGATAATTTAATGGTAAATTTTTTATCAACATTCTAATATCGACGCTTGAGTTCAAGAAGGTGTCAACTCAAAATTTTTTTTAATAACATGACAACTCAGAATTTTTTTTATTAACATGACAACTCAGAATTTTTCTTATTAACATGACAACTCAGAATTTTTTTTATTAACATGATAACTCAAAATTTTTTTTATAAACATGACAACTCGAAGGAAATTTTCTTTTAGAAAATTTTTTTCCGAAAGTAATAGTTCAATGAGATCGCTTAACACTGATTTGAGATTATTTTTTTATTTTTTCCTCTACTGATTAAATCCTTTTAGTAAAACCATTAAAAAAACAAATTTTGTCTGTAAGCTGAAAAATATACAATATTATTAGGTATTTTTCTCCATGAACACGGATCTACCGTTATTATGTTAACCAATCTTTAAAATTAAAAGAAATACCTCAAAAGTTATAACTTTTTCAACTCATTTGCTTGAAAAATAAAACGACAATCCGTTTTCTTTTTAATAATTATGCTAGTAAACCTAAATTAGCGAGAAAAAAAAAATAATAGAAGAATCGATTGATGCTACCAGGTTCCTCAGATTTTCTAAATTTGAATGATCCTATAAATAAAGGAATTTTGTACATTTTTTCCGACTGCAGTTTTCGAGCGAGCGTTCTTTCGCCATTCCCAATAGTGTTGATTTAAAAATTGTATACCAAGTACGCATCAAGAACAAAAAGTAGCGCGCGCGAAAATTTTGAGTTGTCATGTTAATATAAAAAATTCTGAGTTGTCATGTTAACGAGGAAAATACCTAATAATATTATATATTTTTCAGCTTACAGACAAAATTTGTTTTTTTAATGGTTTTACTAAAAGGATTTAATCAGTAGAGGAAAAAATAAAAAAATAATCTCAAATCAGTGTTAAGCGATCTCATTGAACTATTACTTTCGGAAAAAAATTTTCTAAAAGAAAATTTCCTTCGAGTTGTCATGTTTATAAAAAAAATTTTGAGTTATCACGTTAATAAAAAAAATTCTGAGTTGTCATGTTAATAAGAAAAATTCTGAGTTGTCATGTTAATAAAAAAAATTCTGAGTTGTCATGTTATTAAAAAAAATT
The DNA here is from genome assembly GCA_038277355.1 of Encarsia formosa. Taxonomy (NCBI): domain Eukaryota; kingdom Metazoa; phylum Arthropoda; class Insecta; order Hymenoptera; family Aphelinidae; genus Encarsia; species Encarsia formosa. The sequence continues at coordinate 21,121,543 of CM076188.1, read as the reverse complement.
TTGAGTTGACACCTTCTTGAACTCAAGCGTCGATATGATATCGATCTAATTAAAATATTAGATAAATCGATATTAGTACAAACCCGTTTTTCAAGATTACTCGATTTTTTTTTAATTTTATTTCCATTTATTTTAGTTTTATAAATAAAACTTTAATTTTACGTCCTTCAAGTTCAATTTACAACTATTTATGATTTACAATAAAAATTTTTATACCCTGCAGGCTGTAATTAATTACACAATTGAAAAAAAATCAAACTTTTTCCAATGTCCTGAACCATAATCAATCTCTAACATATTGGCAGTTTTGTTATAAATCATTTATCTACCTTCGCATGACGTCACGCATTGAGTTTCTCATACCGTAAGAATGATTAATTTCTCGAGTGTGAAAAAATGACTGATTGAGTTATAAAAGACTTTCGTTTTTATTCGTGAAAACAGAAAAAAAAAAATGACGAATTGGATGCACATTTGTGTTTTCGCTCTTGTTATTCTGGACCATATGGCTAGCTCGCAAATAAATTACTCGCGTTTAACTTTCTCCGTAAATAAAACAATACAATTTACGAATGATTATCATAAAAGAGTTGGTTGAACGTTCGCAAATTGTTCATACCAATCTGTGTGAATGTCGCAATGAGAATTTGTGTTGTAATTAGCTTGATAATTTTTCGAATTTAAGTATGTTATTAGGTGTGCGCAAGACCGATAATTTTCGAGACTCGTAAAGGATCGATGTTGAGGAACCGCTTCCGTTCGGGATTGTTCAATACTTTTAGGAAGCGCAATATAAATACATCTGGGTGGAAGAAAAAAAAAATATTGTTGAGAAATGTCAACTATGTAAATTCCGTTTGTTGATCTATTCGGGAAAATGATTGCTTTATGTCTTGGAAGTGAGTTGGATTTTTCTTAATAGCTTGAAAAAAACTTGATAAAAGCCATATTTTTCGCAGTATATATTTAAGCATAAAAAACATAACTAAGCATAAAAAATTTATTTGTAAAAAAAGTGAGCCACTCTTTTTATAAATTATAAAAATAATTTTTTTAATTTTAAATTACTTATATATATATATATATATTTACATTTTGAGGATCATTTTGTAACTACCCAAACAAGGATTATAGACAAACAAAAAGGTCATATACCATCTGAATTATTCTTATTTATATATTTACAAATTGAAAATTTAAGTACAAATTAGTAATTTTTAAAATTTATCGGCTTTGTAGATTTAGCAAATCAAAAAATTAATTCATTTGATTTAGATTTCGTTCAAATGTTGTTTTAAAGACTTAGTAAGTGCCAAAAATGAGTTTTGTAACAATTTTTTGATTTACAATTTCTCAATCCTCCTGTTCTATCAAAAGACAAAAGCGTAAACTTGATTTATTAAGGGTGTTTTGACATTAAATATTAAATGGACCATTACGTGATTTAGGCAGGAAAGACTTTGTGCAGTTGAATTTCGTCACGGTGGCATTTATGATATCCTCGAATGCGCGAGACGGCTTGAATTAATGCGAAACCTGTCGTCTGCGGGCTATGACAATGCGAAGAGAGGGAAAAAAGCCCATAAAACTAAAATAAAAATTAAGCATCGACCATTACGATTCTGCACGTACGCGGTTCAACTGATAGGCCAAGGACTCGGGTTTGTACACTGAGATGTAGATTTATTTTGAGTCTTCGAAACGGAAATATAGTTGGAAAGTTTTAGAATAATGATCTAGAATTTTTTAGATGATTTTCTTATTGATCAAGGAAGAGTTTAAAATGGAATTTTAAAAAAATTTTCGACACACTAGCCGCGAATAAAATGACCCTTCCGACAATTTTATAAGCTGAAACTTTCAAGTCATTTTTTTCGTGGCTGATGTGTTGATAATTTTTTTTTATTATTCTAAACCAACAGATTGATTGCAAATTATAAATAAGTCTGTTTAAAGACATTTTAGTGACCGAGAGTACCTCCATTGTCACTCTTTTCGTGGCAGATTTTTGGCAGAAAATAAATTTGTGAATTTTTATCTATAAAAACTAATTTGTTCACGCTGACAAACAAATATCACTGAAAAAACCGACGATTGTTCAACGCGACCGCAAAAAAACCTCTAAACTACCGGTGTCGTTTATTACAATGTTTTCACAAATGCAATAAGCGAATGGGAAGAAAAATCGGACGCAGCTCATCGCACGTGACTCTTTATTTCTAAATCTTACAGATAAAAAAGAGATTTTTCAAGTAAAATTTTATAATTTCGTATAGCTAGATAGTGATTTATTAGATTTTATACGTGAAGCCTCGTTGAATATTGCATCATTTTATTCAAATTTCATGGAAACAAGATCGTAACTTTTGAAGACGCTGCTGCTTTCCTTACGTTGTATACCAACGGTTCCGATTTAAAAAATTACCAACTGCCAACTCTAAAACTCTATACAAAATATTAAAACTTATACAAAGTATAAAACTTTCTCGGTTATTTAATACCGATACTTAATCAATAAATTATACAAATAATAAACTTAATCAAGTTTTCAGTATAATACATCTACTTTCTATTTATTAAAAAGTTTGTACACTTAAAATTGAAAATTTTATGTTTGATATAATACTTAAAAATTATTTTAGAATCTAAATTTAAATAATAATAAAATTCTGTACGTAAACTCAAACTTCGAAAAGTTTAAAAATATATTTTATCATCCGAGGCTCTCTTTAAAAAAGACACTAAAATATTTTTAATCCTAAATTCCAACTCGTTAGTTAAAAAGTAATTCGATCAATTCGATTGCGTAACATCTTATTATGACAATTTTCTAATGACGCTCGGAGTAGAACAAATATTTACTCCGAACGGGTTTTGTGTACCGTCATTAAACTTCTAAAAAAACTGACCTCACCGATAAAAGCAGCTTCAAGCCGAGTTTACATTGTAATTCTTCAAGATATTAAAAAATGTATTTATTAGACACTAAAACTACAGAGCTTCAAGGATCGTTACGATTTCATTGTCATAAAGGCTCGTTTGCATGTAACTCGTGACATCGTAAGTGCTCGGCGTTACAAAATATTTTCATGAAAACTTGATTAACGGTTTCGAACTGGGTCGACTTCAAATTCGAAAGAAAAGCTTCTCCCCCGATAAAACATTTTTTGAATCTCGTAACGCGCTTATTTAGGGAACGTGACAAAATGTCAGACGACAAAACGTCAGACGACAAAACGTCAGAACGACTAAATGTCAAAAATATTTCAAAATTGCAAAGTAATACAAAAGTGAACAAAGAATCGATTTTTAATAAAACACTAATGATTATTTTTTTAAACAATGCGCGCCGTGGGGCCCGAAGGGCCCCCGCAGAGGCGCGCCATAAAATTTAGTTCCAGCCAGTTCGAAATTTTAAATTGTTATAATTGCAAGAAAAACATTAAATTCATGTCTATTATCTGACGTTTTGTCGTTCTGACGTTTTTTCGCTGACGTTTCGTCGTCGACGTTTTGTCATTCTGACGTTTTGTCGGGGACTCCTTATTTATCGAGATTCGAGTCAGGGTTGGACACGATATTTTTTCTAAAGGCAAAAACGCTATGTTCAGAGCTTACAAGCCGAGACGCTGGTTCGGGCATCCGATATATAGGTATATAAGCGGACCGATTCCATTTAACCTCGAGAACATCTGCTGCGGACTGTAGAACTATTTTATTGTTTTTTCTTATGAAAATATATTTTTGCGTGTGGCTTTTTGTACGCGGGTTTTTTTTTGTAAATAAATGACTCAATACATAATCCCCCAAGCTGCTACAACCCCATAACGCCGAGCTAGCTAGTTTTTTTTATGAATAAATAAATAAATACAAAATTCCCCAAGCTGCTACAACCCCATAACGCCGAGCGCGCGAGTTTTTTTTACAAATAAATAAATAAATAAAAAATCCCCCAAGCTGCTACAACCCCATAACGCCGAGCTCGCGAGTTTTGTATGAATAAATAAATGGAAAAAAATTCTCCCGAGCTCTTGCGAGTTTTTAAGAGATAAGTAAATTAAAATAATCCCCCAAGCTGCTACAACCCCATAACGCCAAGCTCGCGAGTTTTTTTAATAAATAAATAAATGAATACAAAATCCCCCAAGCTGCTACAACCCCATAACGCCGAGCGCGCGAGTTTTTTTTATAAATAAATAAATAAATAAAAAATCCCCCAAGCTGCTACAACCCCATAACGCCGAGTTCGCGAGTTTTTTTTTATGAATAAATGAATAAATACAAAATCCCCCAAGCTGCTACAACCCCATAACGCCGAGCTCGCGAGTTTTGTATGAATAAATAAATGGAGAAAAATTCTCCCGAGCTCTTGCGAGTTTTTAAGAGATAAGTAAATTAAAATAATCCTCCAAGCTGCTACAACCCCATAACGCCGAGCTCGCGAGTTTTGTATAAATATATAAATTTAAATTAATAAATATCCCCCAAGCTTCAAACCCACAATACCCTGGGCTTCCGAGTTCAATTTTTGAATAAATAAATGATCCCTTAAGCTTCAAACCCACAATACCCTGGGCGTCCAAGTTCAACTTTAAATAAATAAATGATCCCCCAAGCTTCAAACCCACAATACCCTGGGCTCCCAAGTTCAATTTTTGAATAAATAAATGATCCCCTAAGCTTTAAACCCACAATACCCTGGGCGCCCGAGTTGAATTTTTAAATATGCGAACAATCCCTCACGCTTCAAACCCACAATACCCTAGACGTGCGAATTCAACTTTAAATAAATAAATGATCCCCCAAACTTCAAACCCACGATACCATGGGCTTCCGAGTTCAATTTTTAAATAAGCGAACAATCCCCCAAGCTTCAAACCCACAATACCCTGGACGTCCGATTTCATTTTTAAATAAATAAATGATCCCCTAAGCTTTAAACCCACAATACCCTGGGCGTCCGAGTTGAATTTTTAAATAAGCGAACAATCCCCCAAGCTTCGAACCCACAATACCCTGGGCTTCCGAGTACAACTCATAAATAAATGAATGATCCCTTTAGCTTCAAACACCCAGAATCCCATGGGCGTCCGCGTTCAATTTTTGAATAAATAAATGATCCCCCAAGCTTCAAACCCACAATACCCTGGACATCCGAATTCAACTTTAAATAAATAAATGATCCCCCAAGCTTCAAACCCACTATACCATGGGCGTCCCAAATCAATTTTTAAATAAATAAATGATCCCCTAAGCTTTAAACCCACAATACCCTTGGCGCCGAGTTGAATTTTTAAATAAGCGAACAATCCCCCAAGCTTCAAACCCACAATACCCTGGGCGTCCGAGTTTCATTTTTAAAAAAACAAACAACCCCCAAGCCTCAAATTCACAATACCCTGGCACCCGAATTATATTTTAAATAAATAAATGATCCATTCAAGCTTCAAACCCACAATACCCTGGGTAAATATTACTATTTATTAAAAATTGAACTCGGAAGCCGAGGGTATCGTGGGTTTGAAGCTTGGGGGATTGATTGTTGATTTAATTGAACTCGGACGCCCATGGTATTGTATGAAGCGTGGGGGATTGTTCACTTATTTAAAAGTTCAACTCGGACGCCCAGGGTATTGTGGGTTTAAAGCTTAGGGGATCATTTATTTATTTAAAAATGAAATCGGACGTCCAGGGTATTGTGGGTTTGAAGCTTGGGGGATTGTTCGCTTATTTAAAAATTCAACTCGGAAGCCCAGGGTATTGTGGGTTTTAAGCATGGGAGATCATTTATTTATTTAAAGTTGAACTTGGACGCCCAGGGTATTGTGGATTTGAGACTTGTTGGATAGTACTTTTTAGTTACCCTGGGCTTCCGAGTTCAATTTTTGAATAAATAAATGATCCCTTTAACTTCAAACCCACAATACCCTGGGCTTCCGAGTTCAATTTTTGAATAAATAAATGATCCCTTGAGCTTCAAACCGACAATACCCTGGGCGCCCGAGTTGAATTTTTAAATATGCGAACAATCCCCAACGCTTCAAACCCACCATACCCTGGGCGTCCGAGTTTAATTTTTAAAAAAACAAACAACACCCAAGCCTCAAATTCACAATACCCTGGCACTCGAATTATATTTTAAATAAATAAATGATCCATTCAAGCTTCAAACCCACAATACCCTGGGTAAATATTACTATTTATTAAAAATCTAACTCGGAAGCCCAGGGTATTGTGGGTTTGAAGTTTAAGGGATCATTTATTTATTCAAAAATTGAACTCGGAAGCCCAGGGTAACCAAAAAGTACTATCCAACAAGCCTCAAATCCACAATACCCTGGGCGTCCAAGTTCAAATTTAAATAAATAAATGATCCCCCAAGCTTAAAACCCACAATACCCTGGGCTGCCGAGTTCAATTTTTCAATAAATAAATGATCCCTTAAGCTTCAAACCCACGATACCTTCGGCTTCCGAGTTCAATTTTTAATAAATAGTAATATTTACCCAGGGTATTGTGGGTTTGAAGCTTGAATGGATCATTTATTTATTTAAAATATAATTCGAGTGCCAGGGTATTGTGAATTTGAGGCTTGGGGGTTGTTTGTTTTTTTAAAAAATAAACTCGGACGCCCAGGGTATGGTGGGTTTGAAGCTTGGGGGATCACTTATCAATTTACAAATTGAACTCGGACGCTCATGGTATTGTGGGTTTGAAGCGTGGGGGATTGTTCGCTTATTTAAAAATTCAACTCGGACGCCCAGGGTATTGTAGGTTTGAAGCTTAAGGGATCATTTATTTACTGAAAAATTGTACTTGGACGCCCAGGATATTGTGGGTTTGAAGCGTGGGGGATTGTTCGCTTATTTAAAAATTCAACTCGGACGCCCAGGGTATTGTGGGTTTGAAGCTTAAGGGATCATTTATTTACTGAAAAATTGTACTTGGACGCCCAGGATATTGTGGGTTTGAAGCGTGGGGGATTGTTCGCTTATTTAAAAATTCAACTCGGACGCCCAGGGTATTGTGGGTTTGAAGCTTAAGGGATCATTTATTTACTGAAAAATTGTACTTGGACGCCCAGGATATTGTGGGTTTGAAGTTTGGGGGATTGTTCGCTTATTTAAAAATACAACTCGGAAGCCCAGAGTATTGTGGGTTTTAAGCTTGGGAGATCATTTATTTATTTAAAGTTGAATTCGGACGTCCAGGGTATTGTGGGTTTCAAGCTTGGGGGATTGTTTGTTTATTTAAAAATTAAACTCGGACGCCCAGGGTATTGTGGGTTTGAAGCTTGGGAGATCATTTATTTACTGAAAAATTGTACTTGGACGCCCAGGATATTGTGGGTTTGAAGCTTGGGGGATTGTTCGCTTATTTAAAAATACAACTCGGAAGCCCAGAGTATTGTGGGTTTTAAACTTGGGAGATCATTTATTTATTTAAAGTTGAAATCGAAAGCCCAGGGTATTGTGGGTTTGAAGCTTGGGGGATTGTTCGCTTATTTAAAAATTCAACTCGGGCGCCCAGGGTATTGTGGGTTTAAAGCTTAGGGGATCATTTATTTATTCAAAAATTGAACTTGGGAGCCCAGGGTATTGTGGGTTTGAAGCTTGGGGGATTGTTCGCTTATTTAAAAATTCAACTCGGACGCCCAGGGTATTGTGGGTTTGAAGTTAAAGGGATCATTTATTTTTTCAAAAATTGAACTCGGAAGTCCAGGGTAACTAAAAAGTACTATCCAACAAGTCTCAAATCCACAATACCCTGGGCGTCCAAGTTCAACTTTAAATAAATAAATGATCTCCCAAGCTTAAAATCCACAATACCCTGGGCTTCCGAGTTGAATTTTTAAATAAGCGAACAATCCCCCAAGCTTCAAACACATAATATCCTGGGCGTCCAAGTTCAATTTTTCAATAAATAAATGATCCCTTAAGCTTCCAACCCACAATACCCTGGGCGTCCGAGTTCAATTTTTAATAAATAGTAATATTTACCCAGGGTATTGTGGGTTTGAAGCTTGAATGGATCATTTATTTATTTAAAATATAATTCGGGTGCCAGGGTATTGTGAATTCAAGGCGGGGGGGTTGTTTGTTTTTTTAAAAATGAAACTCGGACGCCCAGGGTATTGTGGGTTAGAAGCTTGGGGGATTGTTCGCTTATTTAAAAATTCAACTCGGACGCCAAGGGTATTGTGGGTTTAAAGCTTAGGGGTTCATTTATTTATTTAAAAATGAAATCGGACGTCCAGGGTATTGTGGGTTTGAAGCTTGGGGGATTGTTCGCTTATTTAAAAATTGAACTCGGAAGCCCAGGGTATTGTGGGTTTGAAGTTTGGGGGATCATTTATTTATTTAAAGTTGAATTCGGACGTCCAGGGTATTGTGGGTTTGAAGCTTGAGGGATTGTTCGCTTATTTAAAAATTCAACTCGGACGCCCAGTGTATTGTGGGTTTAAAGCTTAGAGGATCATTTATTTATTTAAAAATTGATTTGGGACGCCCATGGTATTGTGGGTTTGAAGCTTAAATTGATCATTTGTTTATTTAAATTTAAATATTTTATTTAAAATATGATTCGGGTCCCATGGTATTGTGAATTTGAGGCTTGGGGGGTTGTTTGTTTTTTTAAAAATTAAACTCGGACGCCCAGGGTATTGTAGGTTTGAAGCTTGGGGGATGACTTATTTATTTACAAATTGAACTCGGACGCCCGGGGTATTGTGGGTTTGAAGCTTGGGGGATTGTTTGTCTATTTAAAAATCAAACTCGGATGCCCCGGGTATTGTGGGTTTGAAGTTTGCGAGATCATTGATTTATTAAAAAATTGAAAGCGTACGCCCAGTGGATTCTGGGTTTGAAGCTAAAGGGATCATTTATTTATTGAAAAATTGAACTTGGACGTCCAGGGTATTGTGGGTTTGAAGCGTGAGGGATTGTTCGCTTATTTAAAAATTCAACTCGGACGCCCAGTGTATTGTCGGTTTAAAGTTTAGGGGATCATTTATTTATTCAAAAATTGAACTTGGGAGCCCAGGGTATTGTGGGTTTGAAGCTTGGGGGATCATTTATTTATTTAAAGTTGAACTTGGACGCCCAGGGTATTGTGGGTTTGAAGCTTAAGGGATCATTTATTTACTGAAAAATTGTACTTGGACGCCCAGGATATTGTGGGTTTGAAGTTTGGGGGATTGTTCGCTTATTTAAAAATACAACTCGGAAGCCCAGAGTATTGTGGGTTTTAAGCTTGGGAGATCATTTATTTATTTAAAGTTGAATTCGGACGTCCAGGGTATTGTGGGTTTCAAGCTTGGGGGATTGTTTGTTTATTTAAAAATTAAACTCGGACGCCCAGGGTATTGTGGGTTTGAAGCTTGGGAGATCATTTATTTACTGAAAAATTGTACTTGGACGCCCAGGATATTGTGGGTTTGAAGCTTGGGGGATTGTTCGCTTATTTAAAAATACAACTCGGAAGCCCAGAGTATTGTGGGTTTTAAGCTTGGGAGATCATTTATTTATTTAAAGTTGAAATCGAAAGCCCAGGGTATTGTGGGTTTGAAGCTTGGGGGATTGTTCGCTTATTTAAAAATTCAACTCGGGCGCCCAGGGTATTGTGGGTTTAAAGCTTAGGGGATCATTTATTTATTCAAAAATTGAACTTGGGAGCCCAGGGTATTGTGGGTTTGAAGCTTGGGGGATTGTTCGCTTATTTAAAAATTCAACTCGGACGCCCAGGGTATTGTGGGTTTGAAGTTAAAGGGATCATTTATTTATTTAAAGTTGAACTTGGACGCCCAGGGTATTGTGGGTTTGAAGCTTAAGGGATCATTTATTTACTGAAAAATTGTACTTGGACGCCCAGGATATTGTGGGTTTGAAGTTTGGGGGATTGTTCGCTTATTTAAAAATACAACTCGGAAGCCCAGAGTATTGTGGGTTTTAAGCTTGGGAGATCATTTATTTATTTAAAGTTGAATTCGGACGTCCAGGGTATTGTGGGTTTCAAGCTTGGGGGATTGTTTGTTTATTTAAAAATTAAACTCGGACGCCCAGGGTATTGTGGGTTTGAAGCTTGGGAGATCATTTATTTACTGAAAAATTGTACTTGGACGCCCAGGATATTGTGGGTTTGAAGCTTGGGGGATTGTTCGCTTATTTAAAAATACAACTCGGAAGCCCAGAGTATTGTGGGTTTTAAGCTTGGGAGATCATTTATTTATTTAAAGTTGAAATCGAAAGCCCAGGGTATTGTGGGTTTGAAGCTTGGGGGATTGTTCGCTTATTTAAAAATTCAACTCGGGCGCCCAGGGTATTGTGGGTTTAAAGCTTAGGGGATCATTTATTTATTCAAAAATTGAACTTGGGAGCCCAGGGTATTGTGGGTTTGAAGCTTGGGGGATTGTTCGCTTATTTAAAAATTCAACTCGGACGCCCAGGGTATTGTGGGTTTGAAGTTAAAGGGATCATTTATTTTTTCAAAAATTGAACTCGGAAGTCCAGGGTAACTAAAAAGTACTATCCAACAAGTCTCAAATCCACAATACCCTGGGCGTCCAAGTTCAACTTTAAATAAATAAATGATCTCCCAAGCTTAAAATCCACAATACCCTGGGCTTCCGAGTTGAATTTTTAAATAAGCGAACAATCCCCCAAGCTTCAAACACATAATATCCTGGGCGTCCAAGTTCAATTTTTCAATAAATAAATGATCCCTTAAGCTTCCAACCCACAATACCCTGGGCGTCCGAGTTCAATTTTTAATAAATAGTAATATTTACCCAGGGTATTGTGGGTTTGAAGCTTGAATGGATCATTTATTTATTTAAAATATAATTCGGGTGCCAGGGTATTGTGAATTCAAGGCGGGGGGGTTGTTTGTTTTTTTAAAAATGAAACTCGGACGCCCAGGGTATTGTGGGTTAGAAGCTTGGGGGATTGTTCGCTTATTTAAAAATTCAACTCGGACGCCAAGGGTATTGTGGGTTTAAAGCTTAGGGGTTCATTTATTTATTTAAAAATGAAATCGGACGTCCAGGGTATTGTGGGTTTGAAGCTTGGGGGATTGTTCGCTTATTTAAAAATTGAACTCGGAAGCCCAGGGTATTGTGGGTTTGAAGTTTGGGGGATCATTTATTTATTTAAAGTTGAATTCGGACGTCCAGGGTATTGTGGGTTTGAAGCTTGAGGGATTGTTCGCTTATTTAAAAATTCAACTCGGACGCCCAGTGTATTGTGGGTTTAAAGCTTAGAGGATCATTTATTTATTTAAAAATTGATTTGGGACGCCCATGGTATTGTGGGTTTGAAGCTTAAATTGATCATTTGTTTATTTAAATTTAAATATTTTATTTAAAATATGATTCGGGTCCCATGGTATTGTGAATTTGAGGCTTGGGGGGTTGTTTGTTTTTTTAAAAATTAAACTCGGACGCCCAGGGTATTGTAGGTTTGAAGCTTGGGGGATGACTTATTTATTTACAAATTGAACTCGGACGCCCGGGGTATTGTGGGTTTGAAGCTTGGGGGATTGTTTGTCTATTTAAAAATCAAACTCGGATGCCCCGGGTATTGTGGGTTTGAAGTTTGCGAGATCATTGATTTATTAAAAAATTGAAAGCGTACGCCCAGTGGATTCTGGGTTTGAAGCTAAAGGGATCATTTATTTATTGAAAAATTGAACTTGGACGCCCAGGATATTATGGGTTTGAAGCTTAGGGGATTGTTCGCTTATTTAAAAACTCAACTCGGACGCCCAGTGTATTGTGGGTTTAAAGCTTAGAGGATCATTTATTTATTTAAAAATTGATTTGGGACGCCCATGATATTGTGAGTTTGAAGCTTGGGGGATCATTTATTTATTTAAAGTTGAATTCGGACGTCCAGGGTATTGTGGGTTTGAGACTTGGGGGATTGTTTGTTTATTTAAAAATTCAACTCAGACGCTCAGGGTATTGTGGGTTTTAAGCTTGGGGGATCATTTATTTATTCAAAAATTGAACGCGGACGCCCAGGGGATTCTGGGTGGTTAAAGCTAAAGGGATCATTCATTTATTTATGAGTTGAACTCGGAAGCCCAGGGTATTGTGGGTTCGAAGCTTGGGGGATTGTTCGCTTATTTAAAAATTCAACTCGGACGCCCAGGGTATTGTGGGTTTAAAGCTTAGGGGATCATTTATTTATTTAAAAATGAAATCGGACGTCCAGGGTATTGTGGGTTTGAAGCTTGGGGGATTGTTCGCTTATTTAAAAATTGAACTCGGAAGCCCAGGGTATCGTGGGTTTGAAGTTTGGGGGATCATTTATTTATTTAAAGTTGAATTCGGACGTCCAGGGTATTGTGGGTTTGAAGCGTGAGGGATTGTTCGCTTATTTAAAAATTCAACTCGGACGCCCAGTGTATTGTCGGTTTAAAGTTTAGGGGATCATTTATTTATTCAAAAATTGAACTTGGGAGCCCAGGGTATTGTGGGTTTGAAGCTTGGGGGATCATTTATTTATTTAAAGTTGAACTTGGACGCCCAGGGTATTGTGGGTTTGAAGCTTAAGGGATCATTTATTTATTCAAAAATTGAACTCGGAAGCCCAGGGTATTGTGGGTTTGAAGCTTGGGGGATATTTATTAATTTAAATTTATTTATTTATACAAAACTCGCGAGCTCGGCGTTATGGGGTTGTAGCAGCTTGGAGGATTATTTTAATTTACTTATCTCTTAAAAACTCGCAAGAGCTCGGGAGAATTTTTCTCCATTTATTTATTCATACAAAACTCGCGAGCTCGGCGTTATGGGGTTGTAGCAGCTTGGGGGATTTTGTATTTATTCATTTATTCATAAAAAAAAACTCGCGAACTCGGCGTTATGGGGTTGTAGCAGCTTGGGGGATTTTTTATTTATTTATTTATTTATAAAAAAAACTCGCACGCTCGGCGTTATGGGGTTGTAGCAGCTTGGGGGATTTTGTATTCATTTATTTATTTAAAAAAAAAACTCGCGAGCTTGGCGTTATGGGGTTGTAGCAGCTTGGGGGATTATTTTAATTTACTTATCTCTTAAAAACTCGCAAGAGCTCGGGAGAATTTTTTTCCATTTATTTATTCATACAAAACTCGCGAGCTCGGCGTTATGGGGTTGTAGCAGCTTGGGGGATTTTTTATTTATTTATTTATTTGTAAAAAAAACTCGCGCGCTCGGCGTTATGGGGTTGTAGCAGCTTGGGGAATTTTGTATTTATTTATTTATTCATAAAAAAAACTAGCTAGCTCGGCGTTATGGGGTTGTAGCAGCTTGGGGGATTATGTATTGAGTCATTTATTTACAAAAAAAAACCCGCGTACAAAAAGCCACACGCAAAAATATATTTTCATAAGAAAAAACAATAAAATAGTTCTACAGTCCGCAGCAGATGTTCTCGAGGTTAAATGGAATCGGTCCGCTTATATACCTATATATCGGATGCCCGAACCAGCGTCTCGGCTTGTAAGCTCTGAACATAGCGTTTTTGCCTTTAGAAAAAATATCGTGTCCAACCCTGAAATTCGAGTATCGAAATTTAATGTTTACGCATGCGCTTTCATAACTCGCTCATTACCAACATAATAGTCTTTTGTTTTTCTTAACCTTTTCTATATAAATTTTTTCCTTTCCTTTTCTTAAAATAGTCAAAGTTTTTCCCTTTTATCTCTCTTCTATCTTTTTCTTCCACCCTTTGGCAACACGACGACGAGATTGAGGGTCCGGTCGAATCAAGAAAACCCGACTATTGTTGGATTAGCCAGTTTTTAACCTACACCCCGACTGTTGATGGCCGTACAATTAAATTTGGTGCCAATTATTTAAAGAAGAAGAAGAAGAAAAAAAATTACTATTTTTTTCGTAAGATACTTTAAAAATAAATATTTATCGCGTTGCTACAACTTGTAAATTGATAGAGTAGTTTTAGAAGTCTCAATTAAAAGATGACGATTACGGTTGTATTAATAAAGCCAAGCTGTTACAAAATATAGTGAAACTTCCCGATTTCCTTAAGCCCGGGCGAGCATTGGACGGAAACGCGAGTTACGATACGTGACCCGAAAGCGAAGGAAGGAACATAAAGTTATCCTCATCGAAGACAATTAGGAGCTTTGACTGGCATGAAAATTGTTATTACGAAGGGGAGAGGAAAATATTGTGGGAGTGACCCCGATGCGTTTTTGATATTCAGTTGCATCCTCGCAGCAGAGGAAAAGTCAAGCTGGGTTTACTCAGGGTCAAGTTTTGACGGTTTCGTAATGTAAATTACACGTAGTAGGTAGCGATGATCGGCTAATGAAGTTTTAATTTTATATTTTTGTTTTTGGAGTTTATTGTTTCAGTAGTAGATTCTTCGAGCGTGCAAGCTCGCTTCGATGTAAACTTTTTATTTTCAAAAATGTCAAAATTTTGTAATGAAAATCAAGTTTTCATAACCTTCTGAATAAATTAAGCTTCTAACTTAAATAATAAAAATTTTGAGCAATTAAAATTAATAGGAAGTAAAAAAAACTTTCTTTTATGTTCTAAACCAATCACAATGCTTCTATATCCATGACATTTGATCTTTATTTAATTCAATATAGAGGGAATATAGAAGGATCAGAAGGATTCTGTCATCTAGAAAATAGTTAACTTTTGAATCTATGATTATTCGAATGTATGAAAATAATAGAGAAGAATTAAAGAAAAATAAATGATTGAACTGATTCTATTTTTATCAAATCCACATTTGCATTTATGCATTTAACAATATTATAGATAAGTAATTTCAAAAATATTAATAAAACAAAAACATGTCCTCCAATAAATGTAATTTGGACTTATTTTTTAATGAACTTAGAATATTTTTCAATTTTAATAACAATAAATTGTTTTTAAATATTTTTTTCCATGTATTTAAGGATATTATTGGTAAATAATTTTTATTATCGAAAAAAACCAAAAAAAAAAAACAATTAGTAGTTTATGGTTTATTCATACACACAACCTAAAAGCCTGTTTATCAAAAAGTCAAAAGGCTGTTTTTTTCAAAATAAAAATGAAAAATCCGATAAATCTCAGCATACTTAAAAGTCACTTCACCCATCAACAAACCAACTCCTCATCAATAACAAAACAATAAATATATTTTTTTGCACATAAAACACCATAAACTTAAGATAATTAATGCCACGCGTTCGACACGTGAAAACACTCGAAGAAAATAGGAGCCGCCCGGGTTTATTTTAAAAAAATCCGTGGTTATCGACCTTCGCCCGAGCCGGTTTGTAATTCGGTGCATCGCGAGGTGTTAAAATTAAAAAATAAAAAATTATTCTTTCGTCGTCCTTCGCTCGTGATATGAATTTTTGGATGCCTGAGAAGGACGAGCTGGTGAAAGGACCTACCTATTGTTTTTGATAAGCGATCGATCGGCAGGTTCTTACTCGAGAAAATCAGATTTTGTCAAATTTTAAAACTTTATTGATACGAATTCTTTTATTATTTTTTGATTATTTATTTGAGGGTCAGCCAAACCAAAAAATTATTAAAATCGTTAAAAAAATTCACAAAGCACTTTTATTTAAAAAAACCTTTTCTAGATCTATATCTCCCTTAATTTTTAAAAGTGTAAAAAAAAAAAAATCACAAAAAAATATGAAAATCACTGATTTTGGGATTTTTATCTTCTTTTTTTTTATTATTCGATCCACTCTTATAAAATTGAATAAATTTTAAGAAAACTTCTCGTTGATCTCATCCAAAAAAAATATCGTAAGATAAACAATTTTTCACAAGGTATATCCTTAAGGTAGTAGTTCCGTGCACTCAGTGCACAACTCAAACTAATTCTAAAATTAAAATATGTTGTAAATAAACACCTGAGCATTCAAAAAATCACTTTTAACATTAAGGTATCCATGCTTTTTTCCGAGATAATTGAGTTAGAAATTCACCAAATCACAATTTATAGTAATACCTAACCTGTAAAATTTAACATTTTTTGAACTCAATTATCTCGAAAAAAAGCATGGATACCTGTATTTTTTAAGTGATATTTTAAAATATCAGATGTTTATTTACAACATATTAAAAATTCAGATAGTGTTTGAGTTGTTTGCATTTTGCATGTGTTTTCCCATGTATGTGCTATATATCGCGGAACTACTACCTTAAGACATAAAATATATAAAGAATTCATTAATTGGTCATAATTATTTTTATCGTTTTGTTTTTTTGCAACAATTTGATTATTTGAAGATTAATTCGAACTTTGTGTATACGAAAAATCACTACTAATACTGCAGCTAATAAAGTCATAAAAAAAAAAAAAAATTTACGATATATTAAGACACTATTAAAGGTATAGTCTGATATTAATTATTTAAACATTATTCAGTTTTAAGAGCTTTTTGTATTTTTATCGTCATCAAATTATGCTTTATAACTCATACGACTTTATAATTCACTGTGATGAATACAATTTAGTAAAATAAAAATACACAACATCTTACAGTTGAACTTGCTTATACCGTAAAAAAAAATTATTATTTATGCTTAAAAATCCATACTATTAAATAAAAAAATTATTTCTAATCAAGATTTTAAATTTAACCTTTGATTTAGTAAAGTGCGATTGTATTTTCCGGTAGAATCGATACAACCATCGGGCCGTGAAAAAGATCACGAGGGTGAGGTTAACGACACCTTGGTGATAAAAATTACATAACTAAAAGTCACGTATCAAGTACTGGGTGACATAATGGAAAGGGATACGTGTCGATCCCGATTTTTATTTCTCTCACCTAGTTACGCGACCGGATGTAACCGGGGTTGAAATATTGTTGCACTTTGCGGCCTTTATGGCCTTCGATTAGAGACGATTTCTCGATTCGACGCTTCAAAGATCAACGAACGAAAGTCGATTTTCAATCCTCTTACAGGAAGTGCATGCGCAGAAGTCTGAATTGGTGACAATGCAAATTTTGAAATGGGTTTTTATTGTTTTGCCACGAGGAAGTAATCTGTCTTTCGGGTCACTTATTACATATCTTCATAAAATTGTATTGAAATCTTGCATTTTTTTAAGGGGTTGCAAAACGATTTTTCGCTCCTTGCTGAATGGAACAATAAATTTTAATAAAAATTTTTTATTTACAAACGGTTTTTGTTCAATCTATTATACTACCAAATTGCGTTTTATACGATAATTTGATGAAAATTGAAGGATTAATTTTCATTCTTTTGATAATAAACCTTCAATGTTTTCAACTTCTCTGATGATAAGCGTTATTGTTCTTATTGTTGATAATTTTGTATAAATTCAAAAAATACAGTCATATTCTAGTTTCGATACTACTATGCGGGACTGATAAAATAAATCAAGGATCTCTAAAATTATTATTAAGTATAATTTGTTTCAAATACTGTAAATAACTTTTTTAGTGACCTATAAGTAGACATAGTAGACAATTCATTTTTAATAGTAGTTTATTAAAAAAAAGAATATTTATAATTTATTATATTATATTTTTAATATACATATATTTTATATACATATATATATATATATATATAATAAATATAATTTTTTATTTCCCTTATTATTGACTTTTTCATAGTACCACTCTCGTTTAAAATAAAAAGTCTTTTACAATTTTTTTTTTGAAACATCAGTAGAGAAAACACTTGCTAAAAAAACTATTAATTAATCATATTGCAACAATTTAAAAAAAAGATGAGGCTTTTTATCCACCTGTAAAAAATCATTTAGCAAACCACAAAAAAAATTATCTACGCGTGCACATCTCAATCAATGCAAGGCGCTGTCATCGACGATCATTCAAAAAATCAATCAACTCGATCCTTTTGAAAAATCACTGCACTTCATTAAAAAATGATTTTCGAATGATTTATATAAATAAAAATTTCGGGGTACTTGACCTTAGTCCCTCTGCTTGAGTATCCGCACGTTCGATCGTTCGATGAACCCTCGCTTCCTTTTTTTTTTTCTTTCGCTCTCACTTACGTCAACGATCCTTTGAAAAAAAATGTCAGTTTTGAGTATTAGTGTGGGATCATCGACGGCTTTTTTTTTTTCAAATTAAGTGGGTGTCGCAAATTGCAGGAAATGTTGTTGTTTATGTAACCCGTGGTTAAAACTGTGTCAAGTGAATATTAATTTTCTATGCCCTTTGTGTGTTTTTAAAATATTTTTTCAGAATTTTACTGAATAAAAATGTATGTATGAGTGCATGTACTTGGTACTTGAAAATGTAAAGTTTTTTATTGTGGGTGTCCGTACGTATGATAAATTAGTATTTTTAATTGTGGCTGGGCTGTACGGACGAATGCAGAACGTAATAAAATGGAGTTTATTTATTACCAACGGTTCAGGGCTACCACCTTATCAAGGTTGAAAACAAAAAATTATTACAAGACAATCTTGACAATACAATCATTTGAAAAATACATAAATTAACAATTCAACGTGATTTTACCTTTACATTAAATTATAATATTAAATGCATTTCATATAATCTCGAAAAAAATGAATATTTTCATCGCAGTAGTAGTTCAAAAATTTAGAATTTAGATAGAATTAGATATTAAATAATAAACACAACTTTTAAAGTACAATATTGATGATAAATAAATTCCATTTTATTACATTCATTATCTGTACAGGCCATCCACCATTAAAAACAAAAAAATATTATTATAGAGATTTTAGGAATTCTTCGACCTTTGAAATTAGTGCCGACGTACTTTAGACTTTGAAATTAATTTAGAATCAATAACTTCAAGCCAAAATTTATTTCATCATTCTAATTTTGAAGACTTTTTTTATAATTCCTCGATTTTTAAATTTTTTTACATTTATTAACACTTAAAGATCTTCTCAAGTAAGTGTAATAAGTCCTGTTAGCAGTATAAATGATGCTGAAAATTTACCAATTGTTGTAATTCATTATTCATTAAATAACTCATTATTTCGATGTTGATTGTCAAATACTTTCCGCCTTTTCATAATTTTTTGCATTTATAACTCAATTGGTACTTTTCAGGGTATTCATGGAATTTTAATTAACTTCTAATAAGGATGAGTAAGTTTAACCATCATTCATAAAATTCATAAATCTCAAGAACTCGTAAACACCTTGGTACCAAATCATGAAAGTCATCATCGAGTTCGGTAAATCAAACACAAAAACCAGTTCCCAAGCCCCGTCGTGTCTCAAATCCGCGTACTTTAACCCCGTCCCAGCTTCCTCTTCCAGGTCCAAAAAATCATTTTTTCCAAAAAATTGAGGTTATGTCGACCCCCGAAGATGGTGTCCCAGGTGCGGATCCTCCCTCCAGCCGGCTTTACTCGGTCAGATGAATAAAAGCCGCTCGCCGGCCGCGGCGCTCGGCCAGAACCAGACAGTCGTCGAGTGCGAACCGGTGTGGACGTGCGCGTGCGCACGAAAGTGATTTTTTTTTTTTATTCGGTGTGCTTTTACAACTTTTTCCCCCACCTGAAGGTTTGTGTGAAAGTATATAATATTATTCTTAATTCTCTCGCCCGAAAAAGTGTCGTCTTTACATCCTCAGGGTTACGCAAGTGCATCGAGAGAATCTTACATTTTGTAACGCCCGAGTTATTTAACCTTAGCTAGATCGGCCGTTAATTGGGCGTATTACGTGAGCGTGGTTTTTTTTTCGAAATTGCCGAAACGCATGAACGGAAAGAACTACTGGAAATCGGAAGTTTCCGCACCCCGGAGTATGAAAGAAGGAGGAGGAGCCGAATCAAATCGCAATCATTTGAATTTTCCCGCCGGAAGCTCGGTGACGAAAAGGAAGCTTTTGAGAAATGAAAGTTCAGTGGTTTTTTATTTTTTTACTAGGATGTTGGCTACTCTGTTTTTATTTTCATCGACGCTGCTGGAAGCAATTTTTTTTTTTCGTCCTTTTTCTTCTACGCAGATTGACTTTGATTAGTCAACGATGCATTTATCTACAGTTTATAATGGTATTATTCAGCTTAAACAAGTTTCATCTTGGGGAATGACGTAATTTTTCGACTGATAAATAAAAATATCGGTCTGATATTTAAATTTCTCGACTTTTTTTTCTTAATTAGGTGTTAGCTAATTTATTTTTATTTTTATTACTATTTTTGCAAACTAGTTATATTAGTGACGCAACAGTGGAAATAATTTTTTTTTTAAATACCGGGTTTGATTTTGTTTACGGTGGTCGGGTTGGGCAAACGAATTAATGAAAATTAAATGCGCGTGACGTAGATTTACAGCTCGTGCCGAAAATTCAAACCGCGAATTCTCGTCCAAGGCAAGTAACAGAAAGACACTGACGTTCTTTATCCTTTTTTTTTTTTTTTTTTATACAAGTTGACCCTGTAAAGTGATTTAAAAATTAAAAAAAAAAAAAAAATTTACATGGGGTCATCGCGTCAGGTGAAGCGTGATGCATAGATCGCTAATTGACGATTTAGAATTATGCTAATGGTCGAGATAATATTCTGATTATTGCGATAAATAGATAAATGTTACCTAATTTACGAGATTATTTTAAAATTTATTTTGACGTGTATTTGAGTGAATAAAAAATGACACGATCGAGCATAAGTGAATGACAGAGTCTTCGTAATTACGCAAGTACAATCGCGGCTTTAAAACAAACATCCTTCAAAAGTCAAATCAGGACGCTAAATGTATTCGCAAGGCATTCGCACGTGATCGATTCAAAGTTACAATGGCTAATAGCAGACGTCGACCTTCGACCCATTTCTATTAAGGTGGTAGACTTTCTGGGATTCCCCGGTTTCCTTAGTGTACAGTGGGGTAGTTGGGGTTGGTTTGAAGATTCCAAGTCACTGGTGGAATCAGTTTTTCATGAAACTCGGTACAGATTTTCAAAGAATTTCTTTTTTTATGATTAGCTCATTGTAGCAGTTAGAGTGCTACATAGCTATTGTATATTTTATGTAAAGTTTTTAAGAATAAACTTGCTTTAAGTTTTATAGAGAACTTTTAGAGGTTATGTTACTTCACTTAACAAATTACATTGTAAATTGGTTTTCATTATTAATAAATTATTTAAGATTTTTTAAATTATTCATATTATAATTAATTTAATTATTACAATAATTATCTTTTGTTCGATCTATTTTATCTGATTTTAAAAATAATTAATTAATTAATTAATATGATTATCAGTAGTTTATTTAAGTAAATAAATATTTTATTATTTTCAACAGTTATTTAAAAAATTAAAAAATACTCTTATGCATACCGAAAATAATGTAAGCTCACTTATTTAAACAAAAATATTTGATGTTTCTAATTCATTTTATTGGTTTGTTTGTTTACGCTTGTTGTGCAACGGATTTACTTTCAGTAGTGAAATGTCGTGACTACGCGTAAACGCATAATTTGAATGGGTAATGAAAGGATTATGCCTTCAAATTTTTATATACCGAACAAATGATAACCATTATATAAATACTAAATATTTGAATTGCTTGATGCAAATTTACATTCGACCATAATCGGGCTGAATTCAAACAATAAATCGAGTTCCGCCTTAGACATATATTACCTTTGTTGTCCGCTTGAGAAAGGCACGAATAGAAACTTTAAAAAAAAATTTTTCTTGTTTATTTTTTGGTAATCTTTTTGACGAAAGTTTTTTTGAGTGGGCATGAACTTTTACTTTCAATTCAAAATCAAACTTTCACAGCTGATTTAATTCAAGTACTAACAAATTAAAAAATATTAATGTAAACCATTTTTGTGTACTTTTTGGTTGGTAGTTTTTAAGTAGTAACAGCCCTGTATAGTAAGACGAAAATTTTAAAACTAAGTTAATCTTTTTTTTTAAACAAAATTTTTATAGAACAATTCATTTATTATCTCTTAAATCGGTGACGTTTGATCTTGATATATCTTTATATGGAGGGAAAATTTAAATTTTTTATTATTACTGTTCATTACCAATCACAAAACTTCTAATTCGATGACATTGAGTCTTGGTTAATCTTTACAGTTTTTTAACTATTATAGTTTATTTGCAACCAACATTGTATTTTTTTTATATCAAAATTTTGAATATTATTCAACCAATCTTCTAATTCGATGAGAATCGATCTTGGTTCATATTTACAGAGTGATGGGGCTTATGGACCTTGAAAATTACAAGTATTTTCAAATATAATCAAAATTTCCATTGATTGTCTTTTCTAAACAACTAATAGATACTTCTATCGGATTTACAGCCTAATTCCAATTCCTACCCCAAGGATTTTAATTTTTCCCTCTTATTAAAACCCATTCAAAGGGTAAGAATCGTAACTAGACGATAGTAACACCTATCAGTTACAAGTATTTTCAAATCGATAATCCAAAATAAATAAAAAAATCCATCCGAAAAGGAGGAGGGCCGCGTGGCTCTAGCCGGTGTACACTTTCGAAAGTGATAGTTTCGCGTGTGTCGGCTGTCTCCCCACCCCTGCAGCCAGGCACTTCCTTGGGTCCCCTCCTCCTCTTCCGGGGCCGTCCTTGCCTGGAGTCTCTTGGGCGCGCTTTTCGTTCACAGTCGCCGGACGCCCGTCAGTGTGCGCGATACACCCCTTCCTTCACCCTGAGGATGAGCCCTGCTCTCGGTCCGTGGTGATTTTTTTTTTCCGAATCCTGGTGATTTTTAAAGTGATTCGTTGTGACGGGCAAAGCTCATACCGGAAATAAATTTAAATTTCAGACGGATAAGACAAGAAGACACACAAGATGAAGATCACGACGACGATAATCGCCGCCTGCATGTGCATCGCCCTAGTCAACTCGGTACCCCTCAAAGGCTTCCAGTCTCAGGTAAACAAACTTTTTATTTTTATGTTTCGCTTGAAGTTACCCTTGACAAGGGAACGGCAAGGAGCTGTTTACGTAATGTTAGAGAGGCGCAACAGCTGATCCGAGAAAGTCTTTCACCGCTGCGGCTGGCATTGAGTTTCGCGACTAGCCTTGATCTCCAGGAAATCTCGGATGAGGACCTTAATTGCGTTACTTTCTCAGTGGGTGATGTTTTATTAATCCCGAGTCAATGCACTCTCGAGTCTTACTCGGAGCTTACGGGTCAATTGTGAATTTAAGTGGGATTGTAGATCTAAAAACTCCGCACTTAGCACCGGTTACGATTATTCAAATGAGCACTTATCGGCTGGCAAACAGTCTATTCGGGTCAGTCGTCAGGGCCACATCTTCGATAAATCCAGGGAATCGTCCGAAAAAAAACGACCTCGTGGACTAATCCGTTTACGTAACTTGGAAAACGCGACGTACGTTTAAGGCGATTGATTATTGTCCGGGAGGTAAAAGGTCAACCGGGGGAAAGTGCGATGAATCCCTTTGTTCCTGGTAGGAACCGGTAGATGAATCTTCCAGAAATTTTGTAGGTTATGTAAGCGCCGCCCGGTGTGGGACCTGACATAATACGTGCCGAATTCCAGGTATTTAAAAAAAGTCCAACGGGTCAGCAAGCTTAAGCTACTACGAGACTTAGGCGAGCTCTCACTTTCACCCGCGCGCGCGACTGACACTTTCTTCGGGCGATCGCCCCGCGACTAATGGAAAGCTGCGTCTTGTTGCACACAGCGATAATCCTTCGTTTTTGGTTTTAGGATGATTTTTTAATTTTTTTTTGTAGACTTGTTGGAAGAGACTTTTCTGAGAGTAGTTTTTAGCTTGCTAAATGGAGTATGAATGATTGAATAATGAATAAGTATGATTCAGTTGTCTACACTAATTTAGAGAACAGTTTCTGACTGATTATCCCGTGAACTGACCATTAATTAGTCATAACTAATCTTATACCGTTTCATGTTGGTAATAATCGTCAAATAATTAAGAACCTTTATATATCAGAATCTAGGAGTTAATTAACCAGAATTTACGATTAATGGTGTATTAGGAACTAAAAATTTTTTTCTCTATAATATATCTGGGTAAAAAATGAAAAGTAAACAGTTTTTATGATTAGTTACCCATTAATTAGCCATAACTAATCTCACACCGTATCATGTTGATAATAATAGTCAAATTAAGAACCCTACACATCAGAACTAACCAGAACTTAATGGTATATCAAAACTAATAATGATCCATTTATCCTTTGCTTCTATATTTTTACCAAGTTACCAACTGATAAATCATGAGTTACAATTGGTAACCTTGATATAAAAAATTGAATCAATATAATTACAAAAACAGAACCAACAATAATCTATCCTTGTTACACCATATAATTGTAAATTAAAGTTTCACCGTCTAATACCATACTAACTCAAACCAATTCACACTCGATAGTCTAAAATAATAACGAACAATTTCTTCTCTCTAAAATCAGCTTTATCTTGATAAAAAATCAAATCACGTCGGGGTAACCAAACACATTTTTCAAAAAAAAAAAAAGAAAAGAAGTATCAAACTCTATACGCTTTGGATGTTCAAAATCACGTAATCACGTTGGTAGTTTCACCCATCGAGTCCGCACAACTAGACCCCGGTTCCCAAAATTTCCTCCCGGGAAGGCCGTGACATTGACACGTATAAAATTCCTATTCGACGAAATAGAAGAAAAAGTTGCGCAACTTTATTAATTGACGTATCGATGAACAAGCTTTATTGAATAAAAATAAGTGGGGGGAATAACACTTTCGGGTATTAATCATTCCGGAGTATACGTAGGCGGTTTGTTTATGTAATTGTCGATTTTTCGAGTCTATTTTTAACGCTAATTGGCCGGTTGGTATTATATCATTGTAGTATTTTGTTTTCCTGGCCTGTGAATGAATCAATTATGTCTGCTCAGCATGCAACTTCTGTTCTATACAGACTTTTAGAAAATTTTAACAGGTATGATTTCATAACTCTACGTCCTAGTTTGAGAATTATTGCACATACTTTGGGCTTTAACAGCTTTTAAATAATGTAACCTCTTTGACACTTACGAATAACTTTTATTCACCGCGGTTCAGATTCCATTTCCCAAAAAATAAATTAGCATAAAATTTGCCAACCCAACTCAGCCTTAACACTTTTTAAATATGTGTGAAAGTTAACACGCCGCATGTAAATTACATATCCGAGTTTTATAAAATCACGCACGCTATGTTATATCATGCATCATACACGCGCTCTACATGTTTTTTACACGATTTATCGAAACAGCAGTTTACACACGAGTTTACAGAAAATCAATCATGGCGTAAATAACGTATAAATCCTTGAGTTATCTTAAACAATTTATTAACACTAGCGAGAGGTTAATTTATCTGAAATCTCGAGGTGGTTGTACACGACGAATGCAGGGGAATTACGTGCGGCGTACACGTTTCTCGAAACTCTCGATCTTTCCGACCGAGAGACGTGTTCGATCGGATCGAAACTATAACTAATTGTGCGAGACGCTTTCTAACCGTACGTCTAAATCGAGCCTCGGACCTGAGCTTTTCTTCATCTTTTGCCGAACGGTTGGTTGCGTCACGCTGCACCTAAGGTCATAATTGAGAAATTCAACGGGGTTTCTTTGAATGATTAGCTTTGAGTCTTTAATTTGCGTACTTGATTGTAAATAAGTTTTTCTGGACCAAAATAATACAGTTTGAAAATTATTTTAAAAAACCTGTAATAGTAAAACATTTACTGACTAATCAAAAGCTGTTTTTTTACAACAGTTAACTATTGAAATATTTGTAGGATAACAATCAACAAAATAACCATGAGTCAGAACAAAAACAGTGTTTTTGATCAAAAATATTTATTTTTAATATAATTTTCACTCTATAAATATTTAAATGCATACTTGTTTCAAAAAATATTTTTTTCTCTTGAAAATTAAAAAATTACTAAACGATGAATAATTTTGAATTGTTTTACTGTCATTCGTGTCGGCAAAAAGTTTATGCAACAGATTTCAGCATCTGAATAAAATTTTACTGTAAAAATTAACCTAAAATTTCATTTCGTTAAAACCCAATTATACTAGAGTTCGATAGTTTTTTAGGTTACTTCAAAAATTTTTCTTAGTTTCTTCTAATTCAAATATTATTATAAAAATTAGTTGAATTTTGAGGTTATGGACTATCTGCTTGAATTCTTATTACCAATATCTAAAGAAACAAGTGCATATATCATTCCAAACCAAAAACGAACATTATCACCGGGCACCTTAATTTCGCCTACTGTGACCCAAGTTGCGCAATTGCAAAACTCGTTCCCGCGTTTTTCCAGACAAAGGACACTGCCCCGATTATAACTCTATCCACACCGTTAATTGACAATTTTTCTTTCTCCCGCAGTTTAAAAAAAAAACGCAGTCATTCGAGATCGACACACACACATGCTTGACTTTATGGTTTTTTATAAACCGCGAAACGCAGAGAAAGTGGACCCGGGCGGGATTTTTCGCAACCCGGGCACCAGCTGTGACCACGCCTTGCGTATGCGTGCGATCGCCGAAATAAAATTATGTCATTGTTTTGGTAATCCTGGAGATTTATTATTTCATCGCGTCTGGGAGATTACGAATTTGAAAGTGTTTGTTTACCCCCCGAGACGTCTTCGATAGACCTTGCGTGGACGTATGGTTTTACGGTTCCGGGTAACGCGAAAAAACAGACATTTTTCGACACGAGTGAAAGGTCCGGTTGCGGATTGAACAAAGCCGTCTCGCGTTAAACTTCTCTTGCTCCTTTTTTTTTTTTTACTTTTCGGTCAGTCGGTGCGATTAGACGCGCGGGGTTGAAAAATTCATTTGTATTCTTTGGGAAAGGCATTGATAAGGGATTTGAATTATTCACGTTCGATTGGTGGGGTTTTTTTTGCCGCGGCAGTGATTTTGCAGTTGCGGATTTGGTACGCCACCGAGATTTAAATGGTGAACGAGTGACCTAAGCGATTTTATTTGAATAAAACACCGTGAAAAGTTTTTGGTATTTCATGAGCGATTGGTAAATGATTTTAAGATTGATAAGGATAAAAAATTTCTGAATACCTGCTATGATAAAAGTGTCTGATCAATCAGACCCAAATCATAGCTACCACTACAAAGCTCCAGTATTGCCAAGCGTAAAATTACTACACAAAAATTTCCTAAAATTAAGAATAATAAATCCCTATAGGCTTATAACATCGTCCTAGACAAAAGCTCTCATAACAGAAGTGTCTAATTCTTGTGCAAATGTAAGGTATTATAATGAAAATTCCAGTTCAAATCTAAAAAAAAAAAAAAAAAAAAAAACACCAGACACTTACCAACATGCAACAAAAAATATCCTTAGAAGTAATTAGATAAGCACAATGAAGACGTAAATCTAAAATTAACCCTAAAGTTACTAGATAAGCTAAAAACTAACTCAAGTGCCTAATCATTGTGCAAATTTACGTCACAATTATGAAAATTCCAATAAAACGTAGACATCCATTAAAAAATATCCCTTTAAGTAACTAGATAAGCACAACAGTGACACACATAAATAAAAAATATAGTCATTAAGTTACACGCACTGCGTACGTTAAGAAGCACCACCACTAGGACCTAAGTGGCACCAGTAGTTTATTAGCCTTGTGAGCTAGTCCCCAAAGAGAGTGTTTAAAATTTCCAGGCCCTCGACGATCTGATGACGGCCGAGTCGAACGAGGAAGTGTCTCCACTCAGGAACAAGAGGACGATAGGCGTCCTGAGGCAGCTCTTCCCCGAAGTCTCCAAGGTGAGCCAACCAGCCCCCACAAACAAATCATGCACCACTGTATCTCGATCTTTGCTGCACCTAATTACTTCTTAATCTTTCGACTATTACACGTTCGGTTAGAAGTTACTCCGAAAGTGCGAATTATCGCGTTTTTCCGTAATTGAGGGGAATGAAACGCGCGTTATTAAACGGGTTCGTTGATCAAATAAAAATTTCGTGTTCTAGAAGTTTGTAATTAGCTGAAAAGTGGAAAATTCGTTTGATAGTGTTGCCAACATTTTCAAGTGAATACCCTATGATGATAGCTGGTTCGATAATTAACTACACTTAATAAAGGATACAATTACCAGGAATATACCTTGAATAAAGTAATGCCAACATTTAATGAAAATCCTTACATCAAAAAAATTTATAAATTGACTAAAATATTGTTATATATTGGTAGAGTTATATAATTACAATAATTTCAAAGTAATTCGGTAAACAAGAATAAATGCCGATTTAATGATTCCTGCGAACATTAAATAAATGAAAAAACTAAGAAAAACAGAATAATTATAAATACTGACAAAATTGTAAACCAAAAAATCCTTAAGTTTCCTAATTTTTTTTTTAATTTACTACCAACATTTTAAAAAGAAACTTTAAACGACATAAATCGTTTTCCAGAATCACTTCCTCTAATTTCACAACTACAACCCTAATAAACCGTGCCAATCCCTATCATCTTACATGCACATTCACCTCAAAATCACAGCCAACAAAGCAGAAAAAAAAAAATAAGCATACCCCCGAAAACAGCATTAAACTTTTCCCCGCGGCTCCCCGTATGTCTATATAGAATCGGCCGAGTAGGCGGCATTCCTGGCGTGAAAGCAGCTACTATCATTTTCCCTCTGCAGTTCTCTTTTACCGCAGGATATCCTCGGCCAATGCGGAAGACCGCTTCGCTCGCGTGCTTTTTCCGGTGAAGATGCGCGCGATTGATTTTATCGCCGCGCTATCGTCACCTACACTTTTTTCTAAGTTTTTTCAGCTTGACGCTGGAGACAGAAATAAAGTGTAAAATACCCGAGCTCTTTGAATCACCGGCAAGTGCGACCTTGCTGAGCGTTGCATAAATCATTGTGATTGTTGTTTACAATTTTGCCTAAATTTTCCCGAATTTGAGTAAATGAAGCGGGATTTACGAAAATTTTTTAATTTGTGAATGTATTTGTAATTTTAGCAAAAAACTATTTAGAACGAATAATTTTTTTTTTTAATGTTGGCATTACTTGTTAAGAGGTTACTTTTAGAGGTAGAATCTCTAAAAGATAATATTTTTTTTATTCAAACAGTAAAACAGAGGATACACCGTCTCTTTAAAACCATCATTAGTCACCAATAATTAATTCAAAATTCCAAAGGCAAAAAAAGTATTTTTTTTTTATTTCTATTTAAAAATTTATAAATATTACATGGAATTCAGACTCACTCTAATTAACCACTTACGTAACACGGTAACATACATAACAAAAAAAATTTTTTTATTCAAAACGTTAATCCAAAAAGAAAAAAATTAAAAAGCTCTTAACTGTAAATCACAATTTGCATTAAGTAGCGTGAAGCCGCTAAACTGTAAAGACTGCTTGTTTCAGGTCGTTGCTACTTAGGCGGCGTATCCGATACGATAAGACTCGTGTATTAGACCCCGCGCGGTAACAATAACACAACTTTGCGCGCTTTTCCTTTTCCTGTCGGTTACCCCGCCGTAATTAAACTCACAAAAAAAGTCTTTTCGTTTTTAATAGAAATTATACCTTGCTAAATACCCGTTTTAATGATTTTTCGAAAACCGCGGAATCATCGGTTAAGGACACTAATTGATAGTTGCTTTTTATTATGAGTAACGATGATTCTTTTGTTTATTCAATGTTCTTTTGAATTAGAATAATGAGTTAGACGATCGAAGGGGCTGATTAGTCTCGTAATGTGAGAGTAAGTAAACATGAACGTGTAACCGATAGAAAGATACGAATCTTCGGCTTCTTTGTTAATACACTCTTACTCGCGGTAATTCATGTATGCTAATAATCCGCATAATTTTTTTCATATACCATGTTTTATTGAATTTCCATGGTGTATTCATCTTAATAAACCTTCAGTTTTTACTTTTAATTTATTCTTACAATTTTTTTTTTGAACTCAAAAATATTATATGAATTTGAATTTTTATGACTTTTGAATTTCCATGACAGCCTAGTCCCTACTCGAGTTTAGCAACGCTGATTTGCAATAATTTTACATAATATTTTATAAATTTTTCAACGCGCCTTGCAAAGCCCACTTAATTACGTAAATCCAAGTCATCTTTAAAATTGCTACGAATTTTTTTTAGCAACAACCCCGCGGCACGCTTTTCCAATAGAAAATCGTAGTTGCCGCAGAGCGAAATTCGAGCGAGTTGCGAAATTCCATACGCACGGTTTTTTTTTCGGGTACGAGGTCGCGCCTGGTACTTTCGACACTTGGCATGCCGCGAAAACCCGTTAAGACTTCGATGTGATTAAGAATTAGTTCTTTTGGGCGGTAGTCTTTGTCGATTTAAAATTTGTAGAAAAGTATCGAGGATTATTTAATGAATGAAAAATCCCGAATTAAACTTTTAAATTTCGAACAATAAAAAATTTATAAATAACGTACTGTGGGGAATAATTTTATTGAGGCTGATTTAAATTTAATATAATATGGTGAAAAAATTACTTTTTTTTTTTATATTTAGAATTTTTAATTTTAACAATTTTCAAAATTAGTAAAACTTATGTATGTAGGAAAACTGCGATAGTCTAGACGTTTTAAAATTTCGTGTTTCCTTTAATCATTTTACCTCTTGACTTAAACTTTGTTTGGGTGAAGCCATAAATTGGCTTATGACCCACTTTGTTTTGTCAACTATCTACTAATTAATTGAGTTAAAACCATAAACTGGTGTCACTTTGTAAATTTTATCTTCTCTCCATCTAAGAACTATTTTTTTCTCGCTTTTACTTTCATGAATGTCATAACAAAAAGACCGAAACTCTTTAGTCTGTTGAATCCATGATGCGAAAAAACTCATGGACATTAACACTCGTTTCATTAACGCTTCTTCTATTAACCCCCGAAAAAAAAAAGAAGAACTGGTTTTCTCGAGGATACCAAAAAGTCCAGAAGATGAAAATCAGAAAAAAAACTGCACAAGAGCAAGCCCACTATCTTCTACATCTATCTTCGCATGCACGCCCAAAGAGACCAAAGCCATGAAAAGCTTGGCCCAAGAGATCTCTCCATCGTCAGCTTTCATCTGCGCAACAAAAACTTTGAAGAAAAAGCTTAGAGCGCCCTCTATCAAAACAAAAAAAAAAGACAAAAAATGATGATTTTCTAGATGATTGAAGACAAGGTCAACTTGGTAGTGGGCGAGGTCCTCAAGATATTCGGTCCCATAGTCTTCCAGACGATCCTGAAGAACAACAACAACGCCGGTGGCGCCGCGGGTGGTGGAGGTGGCGCCAAAGCAGGGGCTTCCGGTACCTCCGTGGCGGCTAAGAATCCCTTCGACGACGACGACGAATTCAAGAGCTTCGTCGACGACGACGACTGGTTCTCCAAACCTGTAGCCAACAACACCGTTCCCAAGGCCACGACCAGGAAAACGGAAGTTATCGCGTCTTCCACGACCACCACTGCAACGACTGCCGAACCGGAAGTGGCCACTGTGGCTGGGACCAACGAGGAGACCACCATTTCGGAGCTGGATAGGGTTACGACAAATCTTATCATTTAATGATGAACTAGAACGAATTTAGACTCTTTTCTTTTTGTACTTGACTTGGCTTTGAGAATCATTGGTTTGAAAACTGATTGTAATTACGTTTTCAGACTGGTTTTTCCTCAACAGCTCGAAACTTAAAAGTTAATAAATCAAAAGTTACTTCTCGTAAGCCGATGAACGATCATGTAGATGAATAATTAAATTCAAGTAGCGGAGAATCATGCTGGGTCCAAGCATGAATTAATTTTTTATACTTAAAATACGTGAAAAATTTCAAATAAACACTTTAATTTACAAGACGAGACAGCAGTCACAGTATTACAAGAGCTTGGCATGCATTTGAAAATATTAGAAAATTAGCATCAAAAAAGTACACAGTAAAGAAGCGTTGGTTGTTTTTTTCTCGACCGTAGTGCAATTTCACGCTGCATTAACTTTTAGGAATTTACTTCTTTTCCATTAGAACTAAAGAAATCATATAATTTAAGTGATATCGAATCAAAACATTTGTATCTTGTCATAATTTTTTTATCTTAAGTTATTAGAGTATATGAATATTTTTTTTTTTTTTTTTACAGAAATATTTTTTAGTTTGTAAGTGTCATGGTATTTTTATATGTTTTATTAAATAATACTTTCCTTGATGATGTTATATTTTTTATCTTAAAACTTTCTTTATTGTGAGGAACGATTTCACTTTTCTTCTGTTATACTTTCTCACTCTTTTGTCACTTTGAATCTCCATTTCATAAGATTTTTTTTCAAACAAATTTCACTTACTTATCACCTTTCAAGATTCTCATGACTTAATTAATAAAAACCAAAGTGCTCAAGTTAAACTTTAATCTATCAAACGTCACTAACAATTCTAAGTACAACATAGCCAGTAATTTTTCCTACAAAAAAAAAAAAAAAAAAAAAAAAAAACACACAATTCAAACTTACCTGTTCTCTATTTATTCAGTCATTAACATTTACTGTGAAAATTATTGTCTGAGTGAATATTTTATACGATAAATTTTTATATGTATGGATGTATAATCAAGATCAAATAAAATTACGTATTTGTTAACAACAGTTTTACTTTATTTTTAATAACCACTGATTTATGACAACTCACAAGCAGGAAAAATTGTTTTAAAAATATCTACGTATAACCTCTCGGAGAAAAATGGGATTTTTGTTTGCACCGGAGGATGGCAAAAAACGACGTCCACGAGTCAAGGACCCCTCACGAAGATTGTTGAAAAACCTGGATGTAAATAAATTATTATTACCTAACTTATCTGGGTTCTATCTAAAACTGCAAATTGTCTGTTTTATCTTCTCACTCTTGTTTTACAAACCGACCGATTCAGCTTATCTTTCTGTAACATCGTGAAAGTATGATTTACGGTACACACGATGTATCCTTCCGAAAACATGAAGGACTGCGTTCATAAACCAAAAACGAATATTTTATTTTTTATTTTTGCTCATCGATTATGAATAATTATTTTTCTTCTTCTGTCACTGTGATTAACTAATAGTTACGCTCGCCGATCACGAGACGCTTTGCGTGAACGATTTTTAACTACTGTGCTGACATCTAATTACCATGTGTTTTTTTTTCATTACAAAGCTATCATCACATTTTACAATGAATTTTTTTTTTATTTAACTGTTTTTATTTAAAATTCTACTACTACATGCAGTGTTGTAATGTACAAGTTCACACTTAAAAAAAAAAGCTACGTTGCCTCATTATACCCAGCTCGGCAAGATGCCGGGCCTTATCTAAATGCTTATTTTATACATTTTAATTTCTTATTGACCATATCATAATGTGATTGACATTCCTCGAATGGACTGATTGAGTTACAAAAACTTGTTTAAATTTAAAGAAAAACCGAATCCGCGAAGAATGTCAAACGCATAATTATATTTGCACAACTCTTCTTACCGAGAATTCCGAGATAATTATTCACGAAAAATCAGATAGGAATGCCAATGAGTTCGATTTTGCAAAATCATACTTTCAGGAACGACTGCACTTTTTTTTTCTTCTTCTCTAAACGCTCAAATGATTCAGATGACCAATTATTAAAATTACAGCTTCCGGTAGCTTTTTTCAATCCTTAAATTGCTACACTCAGAAAAAAAATCGTAGCATTCACAAA
Organism: Encarsia formosa; assembly: GCA_038277355.1. Taxonomy (NCBI): domain Eukaryota; kingdom Metazoa; phylum Arthropoda; class Insecta; order Hymenoptera; family Aphelinidae; genus Encarsia; species Encarsia formosa. The sequence continues at coordinate 21,087,836 of CM076188.1, read as the reverse complement.
AAAAGTTAGGATAGAAATGCTCAGCTTTTTTAGTTAGCGCTTGCTAAAAAATTTAGTAGTGGCTATAACCAAAGTTAACATAGATACAGTCTTGAACTTTGGTAGCTACTGCTAAAATCTTCAGTGGCGGAAACTAAAGATGCTCTCATACAAGCTAACCAATACTTACTATTAGAGTTTGTCAAGTGTAAATTTCAAGAACTCATCGGCATTCCTTCCAAAGCACTACCACCCAAAAGAAAGAAAAAAATCCCTAACTTAATTGAATTTCAGGACGCCAACCCGGAGGCCAGCGAGAACAACCAAGTGGTCAGCGAGGTCGACGGCGGTCAAGCCGAAAGCGCGAACAACGAGGTCCGGGTTCAGTTCGCGGACGAGGTTTCGCCCAACGACGCCAACGCCGCCGCGGCGAACGACGGTGAGTTGGCACCCCTGGACGATATAGAGGCCACCGACGACGACAACCGCAACAAGAGGTTCCTCAACTTCGGCCTTGGATCCGGGGGCAACGGAGGCGCCGGTGGCGGCAGCGGCGGTGGATCCGGGAACTTCCTCTTCGACATCATCAGGGTGAGTTTTCGATTTTTCGTGTGAATTGGGAAGAAAAGTTAGGAAATGGGGCTCTGAATTTTTTTAGCAGGCTGATGTAATAATTGGGGAGTTAAACTCCCATTTATAGGATAGATTCTGAGCTGTTTAGAAAAAACATGAATTATTTTTCGTAAATAAACCCAGTATAGTCCAGAGGGCGCTGATCTAGAAGAAGGTCAAGTAAAATGTAGAGGGAGCCTTTGCCAACCTAAAAAAGTTTTTCATAAAACCTGAAGCAAATTCTGAGTGAATTTAAATGAAATTCGTTGAAAATCTGCATACAGTTTTATGATTAATTTTTCTGTCATTGACCTGACTACTTCTTTGCATCAACACTGTCTAGACTATCTTGAATTCAAGTCAATTTCTTCTACATATTATAAATTCTTGAATAAATTATGATCTTGTTCGAGACGGCTTTTTTCAATCCTGATTGAAGTCTATCCAATTTTCAATTTTCAAGTTAAAAAAGTATTCAAAATCATCTGATTACTTGCTATCTTTACGAGATGACATGTGTGATTTTAGACCTCGTAAAAAACTGTCCAGATCTAGATGCGACATGGAATTTAATTAACCTGGTTTGTTTTTTTACAACTTATCATGGGGTGTATTATTACACTTAACCGTGTTCTATCTGTATGAAATAGCAGATAGGATTACTCGTGTACGCAACACTACTTTTTTGTCGGTACACGCGTTTTTTAACGCTACCATAAATTCAATCTCGACGTCCGTGCGTAAATCGAATCTTGCTAAACACCCAGCTAGAAAAACCCGACGATTGTTATCGGCATTAAACTTTAAACGGTTCTGATCAAACACCAAAACGATCGATAAATAATCCCAGATCGCATTGTGCCCGGGCTTCCGGCTGTTACGGCCGAATCGATCGCCCGTGTCGAGTCAAGTCGGGGCAGGTGAAAGTCTTATCTGTCTTATCTCTCGGACAATTCGGTTGCAATCGGCCGAGATCGAGCTACATTCGGGGCCGAAATCAGTTGGGCAACGTGAAAATTTAATAATTACGAAATCCTGGCTTTCGCTCGTTAACGAATACGAACACAAGGGTAAAATAATAGATTTCGATACAAGTGCGATAAATAAGAGTTTAACGCCCTAGGGTGAAAATACGCTATTATTGGTTGTTTACTTGTCACTCTTGTATCGAAGATCCGTTTTCAGAGCATGAAATTTTCCAATACGCAAACACACACGTGCCCCGTGGAAATTTTCTTTCTCCTCCGGGCGATTTCCAAACGTCGCGGCGCGACAGTTTTTTTGTACGTTCTAAATAACTCGGGACTGAAAAAAAAATAGAAAAGGTGACGGGGTCGGGGATTTTTTTAGACGAGGCGTGAGCCTTTGAAAAATCGTCGAGGTAGAATTTATGTATATGCGATTCGTATCTAACCTCATCTCGACAAAAAATCTCTTGATAATCAAGGCGATATTCGCGCGAGTGTGTAAAAGAAAAAAAAGAAACTCGCTTCATAAAACGCATTTCATCATGCAGTTTCAAAACTTGTATTATTTTTTTTCTTCGCACTGATTAGTTTATCGAGCCTGAAAAAAACCTTTGGTAATACATATATTGGTTTTGAAGTAGCCGTTTTTTTTTTCTAATTGCGGCCAAGATTTTTCTGGCGCCTCATTGGTAATTAGAGATACTCCTTCGGCAGTGGGAACGAAACAATCATTTACATTGAAAAACAAGCTGCTGTTGCGAAGTCTCGTCACGTGTAAGGTAAAGAAACGTCGGGTAAAAAAATAAGGAGTTTTGCCGGACAATATGAATAATAGTAGACGTTATTTGCATAACTAATAAAATTATTTACAGCCAAATAATTGCCTGAGGAAAATAAACGACACCTCTTTTTTTTTTTTTCTTTCGTCGAGCCTGACATCTAAACATTAATTTTAGTTCAAATCTCAAAATTTGTAAAGCAGAGATGAAAATTTTCGTTTGGTTTTGTAAATATTATTTAAATTCTTTTCACTAACATCACAATATTTAAGAAGTCATTGTGAGTTGTCAAAAACTTATTTTTAGGATGGAATTTTTTTCCCAAGAGGTAAAAACTAGTTGTGAGAACAAAAATTTTATCTTCTAGACAAACAAAAATTTTATGCCTTGGAGCCAAAAATTTGCTTCATGACTCGAGCTCTCTCTGTAGTGTATAAAATGAACCGGAAATCATATTTTACAAACTACGGTTTGATGAGTTAATTTATCGCCATAAAATAAATAAATTTTAGTACCGACCTAAAGGATGTGATTTTGACAGTGTTTTTGATTCTTCATTTCTTCACTGTCTGATAAATAGCAGACGACACGCATTTTTTAAACAAGTGTAATCGATTTCTGCAACCACTATTATTGCCCAAGGGCAAAATTTTTCAAGTCTAAAAAATGTTTTTTTTTTCCATCTGATCAATATTTCATCTCTGCTACAATAAAACACAGTGTACTAATTAAGAAAACCCAGATGAGAAAACCTAACCTAAAACGGTAAAAAGTGACTATCTGCCCTAATGAAATGTAGCAAGCAGCGGACAGCGCGGCGCGGGCGGCAGGGACGGTGTACCGGGTGGTGGCGGGCACCCAGAGCCTGGGTCTGGGGTTGAGCGCGTCGCGCGACCTCGGTCCCGCCCCGGCCGGTAGCACCCCGATGATGAAGCCCGCAGCGCCCTCAGGAGCCAGTACATCTCCAGGAGGAGCCAGCAGTTCGACCTCACCACCGGTACGACCCGTCGATCGTCCATCCTGAACCCACTCCAAACTATCTTGTTCCCTTTATTCTCACCACGAGCTACCTGATCTTTGTTTACTTGGGATGTTCTTTGCATCTATTTTTTAGGTTATGTTTACATTTTAGTAGATCTTTTTTGCTTTTCAGAGACTTCATTAGCGTCAGTAAGTAAAGTTCATTTAATTAGTACACGCATTATTCATATTAATAATCGTACTTTTTTTTGCAACTTGTGCATAAAATGCTATTTTACGTACTTGTGTGGCATCATAAAATTGATCTTACTTTTTTTCGATGCCGATGCACTAACTAGATATATAGAACGTTTCTTGCAGTAGCATGCGTAAGTTACTATTTTTTTATCAAAAAAAATAGTAGTATTTCTAAGTGGCAACATAGATGGCACTGTAAGTGAGGGCGCCATCAGCAAGTAGTTCAAAACTACCATTTGCTCTAAAAAAAATGAAACTATATAAAAAGGCAATTTACGCATACTATAACAAAAAAATTAATTTTTCATTCTCTCTCAGTATTTCATTAATGAAGTCTCATGTAATGTAGTGTACACAACATATTATTCATTCATAACTATGAATTTGACCAACAATAGACGCAAGGAAAAAGAACAAGGCTGTCTTCATCAATTATATATATATGTACTGACTTGATTTGAAAGCACCTGTTTTGTGTATCATTTCACGCACATTAACCGCACGTAGCCGTCAATTACTTTTCTCGTCACACTTGCCTAACAACCCACAACACTTATACAAATATGTATATATATATGTCTTGTCCACGCTAACTTCACGCTTACCACGTAACTTTTTTTTTTCTTTCTTCTTCTTCCTTTCAATGCACTTTCTTTTCAAACAACGACTAAGAACTCAATTTATACTTCTGTAATCTCTTACCTTTTACTTTGCTGTCAAAACTATTAATCCCAATGTGTTCTAACTCAAATCTGGTAATTAAATCTTTCTTTTTACTTCAATAATCAGCATGATTTTATCAAATAACTTTCTCTTGAGTTCACGTTTAACTAAAAGTAAATAATTATAATTATTATAATAATAAAGGATAAAAATTTTGTGTCCTTGCGCTTTGTCAGAGTTCATATTTTGATTGTTCATACCAAAAATATTAATAATAATAATAATTTTTTTTTTTTTTAATAAATAAAATGAAAGTCAAAAAACTTTTGCTTCGGCTCATAGATTTCTAACTGCATCTCTTCGTCCTGTTCTTCTCACATGGAAAATAATTTTACAGTAAAAATTACTAAAACTCGACTATGTTGCTGTATAGTTACATTGATAATTTAAGTTTAGTTAGATTTATGAAAAAAAAATAAATAAATATAACTGCGTACAGTTTTTACACTACACAAAAGTTTTGTTTGAAAAGAAATCTAAGCGATCGTACGTTTTAACGATTAATAGTAATTTTTACTTGAAAAATTATCTTCCGACCCCAATTCCACCCCAACTCTCATCATCTCCAAAAACTCATCTCCCGACGCCACGCTGACTTTTTTTTAATCACACGGACCTTTTTTTTCAAACTGACCATAGATTGTTATATTATCGTCGTTGGGCGTTGATCATGCCACGACGATGTTCCCGCACCATGTATATTTTATTAGCCAGACAGCATGTTTTTGATTGGTAGACGAAACCACCGCGAAAAAAGTAACTAATTCAACAAAAAAAAAAGTCAATCGCAGTTGCTTCGTCTGCCAGAAGTTTTTTTTTTTCGTAGTGTAATGATCGAAAGAGAATTATTTTTTTTACACCACACCCCACAGTTTGGGCGAAAACTGACTATTTTTTTTTTTTTTTGCGCAAGCATCTCGAGTGAGATTTTTACACTAGTAGTACGACGAGTATACTTTGTGCACTTGAGCAACTAAAGGCTTCGATGATGATATACCTGGATCCACTGTGAATTTTGTTTAGAATTTTTTTTTTAAGATTAATTATTAGAAAAAATTTTGTATCGTAGCGACAGGATCAGGGGAGAGCGAAGAGTTTTTTTTTTATAAAAAAAGTATGATTGCAATGAGCACCGTAGTGTCGGGAGCGCTGGAGCTGGACGTGGAGATGCAGTGTGCGCACTCTAAAAAAAAAAAAATGTATCTGTACTTACTTAGTTTGTATCCTTTTTTTTTCAAAAATCTGATCTTATACAGACTTACACTCATGTTTATTTAATAAATTAACTTATGTGTGTTTGTTTGAAACTACTGTGAATAACTAATACGTTTTGTTTTCTCATGAGATTTGCATGAATACCAAATTCTACTTTTTTTTTACTCATTTTAAAAATGACTCTGTGTAAGATCACGATTAACAAAAACCGTGTGTTACTTTCGAAAGTAAAAGTGTGAAGTGTTTGTTTTGTTTTTTTTTATCTTATTTTTTACTAACGTTTGCAATTTAGAGTGCGCACAACAACACTCACTGTCGTGCATTACAAAACTCTACTCTCTTCCTAACCGCGAATAATCTGATCCTGCATCGCTTGTAATTTATATTTGGAAAATATAAAAAAAATCTTCCACGACAGTTCGCTCCTTGTAATTTCGATTTTTCATGACATTTTTAAACGAGTTCACGGCCCGTGGCTCCCAAGGTTCATTGCAAAATCGAGTTTTAAGGAGCGAACCGACGACATTAATCCGAAAAGAGGAAACACTGATTTTAAAATTAATTTTCGTATTGCAGCTGGTTGCCGGCAGCGGTAGCAGCTCCAGCGGCGGAGGCGACCCGGCCGCGGGTGCGCCAACGCCGGGACCCCAGACCGAAGCCGTGCCCGGACCCGTGACCAGGCTCTTCGTCATAGCCAACAGGGGCATCTCCAACCTCGTGCAGGATCTCATTCTTGTAAGTTTATTATTGATTTTTATACTTTTTTTTAATTTTTTTTTAATAGTTGGTAAAAATGAAATTTTATGTTGTAATTGGTTTTAAATTTAGCGCCAAGACAATTAATAAAATACAGCGAAAAAATAATATATACTTGTTCAATTAAATGTATTGTTTTCAAGTATTATTTAATAGTTCATTAAGTAACTTAATTTGTAAAAAAATTTTTTAAGACTCAAATCATTATTATTATAATTGAACTACGGAAAAAAAAATTTATCGAAATTGATCAAATTAAAATTTTTATGTTTAACTAATCAATAATAAGCATTAATTAACTAAAAAAATTTCATTAATTTTTTTCTTTCAATTCTGGGTATTGTAAGCATTTACAATTTTATTTTCAATTATTGATAACCTACAAATCAAAACTATGACCGTTAAAAAATAATTCCATTTATTTATATCTGAAAAAAAAAAAAAAAATTTTATCATAATTTATCATAGATTATTCAAATTATCAACTTTCATTATTTATTGCGAATTCAACTTATAAATACAACATCTTATTTCATTTATAATTTTTTTTGTTTTTTATGATCCACTGATCATTGCCACTTTCGGTATTGAGGTAAGAAAATTAAGTCAGGAATCGAACCTAACACCCTCAGATTACGAGCAGCGCTCTCTACTCAGTGAGCCGTCGTACAACTTTTATTATGTTAATTTTGGATAAATTATAAAAAAGCAATCTTACGATACTAACAAATTTATCAACGTAATTAATCGTAAAAATATTCATTTAATCATCAAATTTGAATAATAAGAAGAAAAAAAAAAGATTTTGACAAGAATATTGTCAAAAATAATAATTACGCGAAGCGAGAAAATTTTAAAACGCGTATAAACGAGTACATAGAAGCTAATTTACAAAACGTCGAGCGTGCGCGCATGAAAATTATGCACTTAAACATTTGCACTCCGACTAAATTACCTTTCAAAAGTTTACGCCGGTCAGCCGTGTAGTCGTAAATGGCCACTTTAAACCAAAGCACTTTTCCTTTTCAATCCCCTTCTCTTTCCCCGCTTTATGACTCGCGGTCGCTTTATTGATAAATTAAAAACAAATAAAAAAAAAAAAAAAGCCGCGACATTGTACACTTTACGACCGTACTCCAACGAAGAAGATAAAACGAGATTCGTATAAGATTCCTACGAAAAACGGGTTCGTTATCGACTCGCGAATATTTAAAAAAATCGATTATCGATAACTTACATAAACCGCGTATTTAAATTAGTCCGAGAAAAAACCACATTTCGAATTTTCAAAAATAAAAATTTACACGTGGAAAATTCTTTCACCGGCGTTCGGATTTCCTCCTCATCCGGGATCGATTGAGTTTTAAAGCACGACGTTTGCCCGCGTAATTGAATTTAGCAAGCCGCAATTACGAAAATCATACGTGTCCCGAGCGAGCGTGAAAACCCGGGGAATTTTCCCCCCGCCGAAAACAGATTCGTACGAGGAAAAAAAAAAAAAGGCAACGAATATGATACGAAGGCCGAACTTTCGTATCCGCGTCCTTCCCTCTCACCGCTCTCCCCACTACCGAAAAAAAGTAAAAAAAAATTTAAAAAAACGCGTGTGCGAAAATGGATTACGCAAGCCGTTCGACCGAGGAAAGCTGCGGCGGCGGTGGAGAGAAAAAAAAAAATCCACAACTTTACTTTCTCTATGAAATAGACGCAGAAATGCACACACTTATGCAAGCGCTGGCCGTTGCTCCTTTATTGTTATTCTTAAACTTAAAAAAAAAAAAATCGTTTGTCGTGGATTATGACCACCGCGTGCGCTCTGCTAGATGCTATCGTCTTGAAAATGGGTTTTATTTCTCGATTGTGAGCCGACACGAAAGAATGTCTCAATCAGGTTAATGCTTGCATTTTTTGAGTAAAGCTAGACGATCTAATTTGGTTGATAGTAAAAAATAGTTTTGAAATTGGAACAAATTTTATTTAAATAAAAGAAAATTAAATTATTTTTCGATATTTTGAATATAATTTTGAATTAAATTTATTTAAAATATTAAAAAAAATAAAATTATGAAAAAAATATCTTAAATTGTTAGTTTAGATTATTAATTGAAATAAATTGACACTGTTGAAAAAAATAATTAAATAATAATTAATTTAAATCTGTGAACTGATAGGTTAGGCTAGGCCTAAACAAATAAATAAATTAATTGATTAATTAATGAACAAACTTCAATTAATTAAAATAATCTGCCGAAATCAATGGATGTAATAATAAAATTTTTTGTTCATTTGACTCAATTAATTATTAATCTTATACATTCTTCAAATCTAGAAATTTATAAGTAAATGACTTAACAAACAATTTTTTGATAATTTAATAAAATTTGTGTAAATTAAAATTATTCATTACTTTTCATTTTAAGAATAAAAAAACTTCATTTTTGTATGTAAGATTTTAAACAAATTAATAAGTTATCGCATTGGTGTAAAGAGTGGCTCAGTAAAAATAGCATTAAACTCTTGAATAAAAAAAAATTTGCAGACCTCTCATTACATTAATTAACTATAAATATTAATAAACTCTAATACCAATGCAAAATTATTTACGCTTAAAATTTTTTTTATTTTTTTTTATTTTAACGAATAATCACACTATGAAAGTCTTAGGACAAACCACTGTAAATTCACATCCGTTGTCCCAAAAAAAATAAATCGAATAAATAAATAATTTTTTTCTTCCCCCCGTGAAAGTTAGCAAAAATTCATTTCGTGAAAGTCCGAGTCCTTTTATTCTCTCGAAACAATAAAATAGAAACTTGACAATTCAAAATGCGTCTGTCCAACCGAATGAAGAAAAAATTCCATCAAACCGAAATAAAAAATATGTCTCTTAGCGAAACTTTTACCCGGATGATTTCTTAATTCCCGGGTTTAATATATTAAATCTTCGTTGCGCAAGCGCGGTCGGGGAGGTGCATCGAATTCAATTATATTCGAGGCTAGTTGCGAAATATTTCATTTAAATAAGCGAACATATTTTTTGAGTAGAAATCCTCACGTCCAAGCTTCGCGGCGCTCGCGGTCATACATAATATTTCTCTTTCCTCCTTTTTTTTTTTCTACCAGAAAGTCGCCTTCTACATGCGCTTTTGATTACCTTACATAAAGCCATTGTCAAAATTTGATTGATGCGAGGAAACTTTTTAACGGCCGCTATTTTTCCGATATATTTTCTTTATGTAAAAAAAGAAGAAAAAAATAAAAGTCGTTCCGGTCCGTGGCGGTGTCGGGATGTAACAACTTCCTTTGCCTTTTGTTTTTTTCTATTTCTTGCTTTACATCTCGCCGCTCGGAGATATCGGTTTAATTTCTCTTACGTGTAATTTACTCGGTTTTTATTCGCTACCTCGTAAAGTTTGAAAAAATTTCTGCCGCGGCGTTACACGGAAATGACAATCAATTTTTCTTTCCTCGAGACGTGTAAGTATAGATATTCGTTATTGAAAATAAGCGCTACATTGTTTCTCCCCGCGTGATTTATGCAATTTCTTCGAACTTAACTTTTATTCGGTTTGTCGTGTCTATAAAATATGAAAACGTTGAAATCTACGAACGGTATTTTTATGTATCAATTAGTTTATGCTTGGGATTAATTTTTACGACGAATTATTGGGAAATTGATGCAATCAATAAGTATCAGATTTATTTATTACGTTAGTTTAGTTATTTTTATTACAAAATTTATTTGCTGTTACTAATGAATTTTCATTCAACCTTTAATGATTAACCTCTTCACGCTTGAGTAATTTAAAAACTTTTAAAAATTACAAAAATCCCGGCAATATTTGTAAAACTTTATTACCAAAAATTTACTTACCAATAAATAAAAATAATAAAAAAAATATATAAATTTATTAAAAATTCAGAAAAATAAACAAATCATTTTTATTTTAAACAATAATCATTTTTCACCAACTGATTTATTATTTAATTTAATAATGATAATAAGTCCATAATAATTAATATCAATAAATTAACTAATAATTTTTCATTATTTTATAGTCATTTAATGTATAATTTTTTAAATAAACAATTTCTTTTCCATATTATCGAAATTAAATAAAATTAATTGAAATTAAAGTTATCTAAACAAAAAAAAATTAAATTTTCGTTAAATATAATTTATAGAATAAAATCAATTTTTTATTTGAATATAGTAATCAGAAAACAAAAAATATTAATCAAAATTCTAAAATTTGAATAAAATGTTGCGAATTTTCAGCAAAATAATTAAAAACAAAAATTTTCATTTCACACAATTAATATAATAAAACATTTATTTGAAATTTTTCAAAAATTAATTCATGGTAATTTTCAATTTCAGCGTCTGGCAGCAACGAGCGAGCGCATCGTGAACTTCAAGGCGCGACTCATCACCTCGATCATCTAGACGACTGCAAATTGATTGGAGAACCTACGATTTAAAGAAAAAAAAAAAATAGCCCGAAACGAGACTCACGTCTTGATTTCTTAAGGAACGAGTGTACAGTGCGAGTCACGATTTTTTTTCAATTTTTTTTTTTTTTTTTTTTTTTTTTAGACAATATGCTGGACCACGGGAACGACTACGGCAACGTTGAATTTCACTGTATTATATAAAAAGTATATATATATATTTTTTTTATTCCAAGCGTTGCTCCTTGTGACCGCGAGATCCTGAGCAAAGTGATTTCCTTTCTTTCTTTCTTTTGATGCTTCTTTTTTCTACTCAAGAGAGAGCGCGTTTTTTTTTTAATGTATAAATTTGACTTTTTTGTAGCTATCTTTATTTACTACTTTCCTTACGTTGGTGGATACCTGTTCAAAATTTTTTGCTGCACAGTAAACAAAAAAAATATTTCGCAAGATAGAAATTTACAAAAAACATCGAATTAGTCTTTTTTACCACAGTCACATTTTTAAAAATCCTACTAGAAATTCAAAAACAGCGAAATCCACCAACACTGTCCAGATAAAGAACTCTATTTTTTTTTTCTTATTTTCTTATTCTTTGATTAATCTAAACTATTACTTAACTTAGATCGTATGATAATTTCGTCGAATCGTTCGAGACACTGAAATTACTTATGCATCCTCGTTTTAGTTATTTTCTATTCCTAGGAATTTTGGACGATTCGACGATAGTTGTGAAAACTCGCGTCCGCTCGCGTGACGGAACAAGAATTATTACGATATATATATATAAATAAAAAAACTGCCTTCCACTATTTTACATAATTATACACTATTTTATTACTATTATTACTACTATTGCTACGTTTACGTTTACTATTGTTATCATTAATATTATTATTATTATTATTGTGTCGCCCGCGGACCGATTAGCGCGAGAATAAAACACACTTGTATATAGTACCCGCTTTCGTGTGCAAACAGTGCCAGCCGATTGTAATTTCACGGTTTTGCAGACGCAACGACCGAGAATTTTTTATTTTACCGTTCAGAGTCGTTCGCCGCAAATTTGTGACCAGCGTGAAAATTTTTTTTGCAAAAATATTATATATATATTATTTTTTTAAAGTAGAGAGTAAGAGCTATGGGAAAAGAAATTAAATGTTTTGAAGTCCCTCCAAATATTTGTTTAATTTTAAGGTGCTTAATAGAATCTTTGGTGAAAATGAGTTTAATCAAAAAATTGAAATACTAAGTGTTAACTGTTTTTTTTTTTTTTTTTTTTTTTCACAAGTAAAAATTGTATGTTAAAAAAATTATTTTTTATTTCTTTTTTTTTGTTTGACTCGTAGATACGTAAGGCCACATGTTACGTTTAGAATCCCGGTGGATAAAAAAAAAATTTAATTTATAAATATTGTAATTTTAGTAGAACCATTTTACTAATATCGAAAGCTTTTCCATTTATTATCGTTGTCTGTTTTCATAATGAAAAATGCATATTTTTTTGTAAAACAGATTTTTGTTTGCTAAACAATGTTTTTTTTATGCGGTTTTTGGTTGAAAAACGGATGAACAAAATATGGGTGAAATAGAGGAATTGATAAAAAAGCCATGAAATACATAAATACGCTAAGTGATTGAAACTTGGAAAATAATTGTGCTCAAAACTTGCCACAAAAGTAAAAAGAAAAAATTTGTTTAATGAATTTTTTAAAACGTTTAGGCTTTATTTGATAACTTTTTTTGTCATTTTTTGCGAGGCGTATGGAATTTATTACCTAATTGCTAATGCATGGCAAAGATCATTTTTTATGTAAATGTTTCTTCATGTACATTAATTTTGTTATTTTTTAGTGTAAATAAATTTTATTAATTTAAAATACCTTCATTTTATTTTTTAGCCCACACCAAAAATAAAAACCAAAAAAAAAAATAATAATAAAGTGTCTATAGAAAATAAGCAATTCAATTTTATTTTTCGACTAAGAAATTTTTTGTTATAGTATACACAAAAATTTTATTTGCAGTATAGCTATATATAAGATTCTTTTAATGTGAAATATTTGTGTCAAATTAAATAAAAAATTTGTTTCTAATTTATAATTCATAAAATACTCTAATTTTAGATAATTTCATAAATAGAATTTCTTTTGCTCAGTATCGTTCTTGATACACACAGCGCCTGAAGAATGATTTAACATTCATGCACGCAAGTGAAAACTGTTAAAGGATACAAAATACAGTAATTTAAATGAGAATCTAATAAAACTTGAATAAATTGCTTGTTAAGAACAATAAAAAATTCCAAGTACAAAGAATATCTTTAAAAAATCTTTACGAAGACTTAATTATTCAAACTATAAAGAAAAATTCCGAGCGCCACCAACCGAAAACTTGCGCTATAAACCAAACTTATTCGACTTTATTTTAACATTTTCAACGGAAAAATAATTTTAATCCAGATTTATAGTCAGGTTTTCACAGAAAAGTCATAAACAAACGTTGAAGAGCGTGAATAATTTGATTCTGTTTTAGCGCATAAGCCTGCCTTACCTTCTTTTTTACGACTGGAACTTTTTATCACTTAAAAAAAATTTGTTTTATGAAGTTTTAAAACATTCATAAACAAAAATTTTCAAACTTACGTTTTTACATGGAGATTTTGATGAACTTAAAAAATGTCCTTTTTTTAATATAATAATTGTGACTTATTATCTCGACTCCGAACGAATAATCGGTGCTTTTTATCATTACCTTTAAAAAACTAATAGTTTAAAAATGGAACATATCTATACATATATTTATTCATGACCATTTTAATATTTAATATTTATTTATATTTTTACATAGAATATATACGGTAGTAACTTTTTCAATGTCGGCACCAAGTGTCTTCAAACGCGTCCTCATCAACGATAAAGCTATAAATAGTAATACAAGAAATACAGAGATACGAAGTACAGTTTCTTCAGTTTCTCCTCCGACAAGTTTTAATCAACGCGAAGACTATACTATACACAAATACTGAAGTTCACAGTTTTTACTTGTAAAGCGTGCGGAGTGAGTTAAAAGAATTTTACTTTAAGGTATAACTTTTGAAGAAGCCCTTTTAATCATGCGTTAACCCTATTTTTAAATGATTTTAGTCATAAAAATAATACAGCTTCATCATTTCAGAGTGCAGAGGTCATACGCTGAAGTGTACAAACAAATATCAAGTTTTTTTTGTGCAGAGTTTTTGTGTAAAATTGTTTAAAAAAATGTTTGTTAATAAACATTGACACTAAAGAAAAATTAATAAAAAATTCCTTCAATCAATTCATACTGTTAACAAGCTGTTTCTGTGACGATAAGATTTTTTATTTTTAGTTATACTGGATTTAGATTGAAGATGATCGCGCGAAGAAATAATGTTAATACTGTGAGAAATTGCAAAAGCAGACGCCGGCGACCACAGCTGGGACCGATAGAAAGTATCAAAAAGCTTTTGAAATCGCTTGATTTTCGATTATTTTTAACTGTTGTTGCCTTAATTCGACTGTCAGCAGAAAATATTAAGTTTCTATTAGGTACTAGTGTAACTTTATATAATGTATTTTTTGCTCGATTTTTAATATATAGACCTGCAAAGGAGTGTTTTGTGTATTTATTTTTAAGTTTTTTTTGGTGCATTTTTCATGTGGAATCGTTCATGATTATTGAGATTGTTGGTCATTTTATTTTACTGCGTTATTTTTCTCATTTTATTCGATAGGATAAACTACCTTGAAAAATATTTATTCGATCTTTTGTTTTAATAAATAAAAATTTTTTTATTTTTAGTTGTAGAAAACTTAAATCCTTTTTTAATTTGAAAAAATTAGGTAAATTCATGCAATTCTTTTACTTTTGTGTACATAACCTCAAATTTTTGCAAGAAAAAAGTCATTTTCAATTTATTAATTTTAATATTATCAAATTTTACCCAGCTACGTATTAAACAGAGTTATCAAGCAACAGGAAAAAGTTAACTTTGTTTATTTATTTTTCATTCAATGATTTTTTATTAACTAGATGCTTTTCAATAAGGTTAACTTAAAACTTTGAAAAATTATAAAACTTTAAGTTTAAAAAAAATTAAAGTGTTTAGTTAAAAAATTATCTGAGACATTTCCCATTCCAACTGCCTAGTTGAGTAATGTTACTATTATTAATGTATTATTAATAATAGTATTAATTTATTATAAATTAAAACTATAAAATATTTTTAATTAAGTAATTTATTATTAGTTATTCGTGATACACTTAAGAAATTTTCAATTTTCGATTTTGTAATCAGCTTAAATAATAACAAACATTTTAAATAATAAAAAATCTATATTTTTAAATTTAATTTAAAGTTTCAAAAATTTCAGAAATTAAGTTTGGACGTGACTTAAAAATTTTTCTACAATCGCACTTACTGAAAATTTCTTTTCTATTTTCGATTATGAATTTCAGGCAGTTTTTCTTCAAAACATCTTCTTTCAACCTATCCGCAAGCACGAGTAGTTCGACAGCGTTTTCAGCAGACAAATTTTCACAGAGACTGTAGCCACAAACTTTAACTAAACTCTTCACAGAGTACTCATTAGCAGCAATCATTAATTTTATCAACTCATCCTGGCTAAGATTGAAATCTATTTCTTCATCACATATAAAAAGTAGCAAAAGTTTGAAAATGAACGGCTCAACTTCCGAAATCACTTTATTAACATCTCTTTTATCTTGGAGTTTAACCATGGAAGCCAATTTGTCACTTCGCGCCGACACAATATTTTTATAAACTTCTATTTCGTGATCCCCAAAAACAAAGGTTACTTTACTATCAAATTTGGTTAGAAACTTAAAAAAATCCGTTATCACAGACGATCTCACGTCGTCGTCGCGGTAAACGTGCATCATAATTCTAACTGGCTTCGAGAAGCCATTTTTGCACTCTATTTCAGATATACTCTGTTCGAAAGGCAACGTCGACGAATCAAACGTATAACTTTTGGTTGGATCGCCGCCACGTGCGGCCACAACGAAGAAGTTTCCGTATATTTTTTTGTCGCACTTGTCCAGAGTAATCTTTTCAAATTCGCATCCACTGTCAACGCTTTTGTAGTGGATAGTCCAGTTAGCTTTGAAATCGTAGTCTTCGGTGGACATTCTAAAATGATTACCACTCTCCGAAGATTTTCTTCCATCGTAGTAATATTCTAAGAGGTATTGCGTGCGCTGGGTGTGGCTGAAGATGTTTTCTCTTGAAACTATTTTGGCTGATGTCGACATCTTGGTGGATTATTCAAAAACCATTTTTAAATTATCTCAAGATATAAGTCATATCGAATCTTACCGGTCTCATTTAATCTAGCAATCGAAAAATTTCAAAAAGCAAATCTGGACGTGACTCGACCAGAACGCTCTTGTAACCTTCAGTTTTGACAATCTCGCTTTTATTGTCAGCAAAAAATTTAACGCAGCTTTTCATCAATGCTTTGTCTTTCACCAAGTCAGCGGTCACCAAGGCATCCACAATATTTCCAGGTGTCAACTTGGCCAAAATACGGAAGTGGCAGAATCCAACCAAATCTTGAAGATCGTACTTGTCTCCAGCTACGACCAATTTCAACAACTCGTCAATGTCTTCGCTTTCAATTTGTCCAAAGCTAATGAATTCTATTAACTTTTTGAAAACCAAAGGCTCGATGTCGGTGATCTTAATTCTGTTGGTTTTCTTCTCTCGCATGTCCGAGTTGAGCATGGAAGCGAAGACTTGGCTGCGAGCGAGCAGAATTTTTTTGCAGGCTGGGATTTCTTCCCGAGCTTCACCAACGACGAACGTAACCTGGTTGTCGAGATTATCGTTTTTCGATAAAAAATTTGTGTAGTCTGTTATGCTGGAAGATGTGACTTCGTCTTCGCGGTAGATTTGTATGGTCATTCTGATGGGTTTGGAATCCATTCCCCAAATACAATTTATCCAAGGACATTCCCGAAAAGGTAAAGAACTTGTATTGAATGAATACATCTGAATTTTATCGAATTCTACCGACTGAATAAATAAATTACCATAAATTTTTTCTTCGCACTTACGAAGTCCAATTGTTTTCCATTCACAAATCCAATCCTGTTTAGGCTTGAATAAGTAATGATCGACTTCAACCGTCCAAACAACCTCCAAGTCACAGTCTTTGGTGATGATATTTAATTCTTCGTGGTTTTTACCGTCACAGTTGTGCGTGTATACAAATTCACTGCAAGTCACGTGGTTGAAAAGTTTTTTTCTGGATACACACTTGGCGAACGCGGACATCTTGAAAATCCGTAAGAGTGAAAAAAATTTGAGCGGAAAGCACTGTAACGGAGAAGACGGAGAATGATAACAAGTATCTATTTTTTAACAAAGTATCTATTTTTGAAGCTGTTATATTTATTATCTGATTTAAAAGTATTTATCAAAAGTATCGGTGAATCAGCCAATGATGATTTTTAATCTTGATTTTTGAAAATCGTGTAATGTATAACAAGTGTATAACAAGGAAAGAGAGTCAATTTTAGAAAAGTCACTACACGTACAGATTTCTAATAGTATATTATAGTACGGATGCAGCATCGTCACCGGGGTGGTTTTAAGGACCCGAGTGCGTAGCGAAGCGAGCACGAGGCCTGCCCTGATGACGTGCTGCATTCGTATAATATACTATTTTATAGTACGAGTAACCGAAAACACGCATCAAAGATTTGATTTTAAGGTTAGAGTGACCAGGAGTACTATAAAAGTGTTTTTTAGGATTTTTTGTGTTGCACAGAACTAAATAATATATTATAAAATTTTTTTAATTTGAGGTTGAGTTTATTTTTTCTTAAAATTTTTCTTATAGATATTTCAATTGAAAAATTTTTAAAATTAAATTTATTAATTCAACAGATCCCGGCAAAAACAAAATTTTATTACTAAGTTACTGTCTTTTGTAAGAAAAAATTTCAGGATGGTTTAATTTAATTTATAAATTGTAACAAAGATTTTTCTCTATAAGCCCTGAAGAACCTATCAGACAGGAAATAGTGAATGTGTTAAGAAAAAAATTAATATTCGATTGAATAATTTTATTTTGCATATAAAATAACTGAATATTTTGAGAAATAGGTTTTTAAATTTTAGAAAACTTTAATTTTAGATTTTTTTGACGTGAAAAATATTAGTGCATAATAAAAATTCTCGCTTGTCGTTAAAATTTTTAAACCTTTTTTGCTTACATTTAATTACTTTAAATATTAAATTGCTATTTTGTTATTGCGTCATATTTTTCAGTGTTCACACATACTATTTCACAAACTATTTTTAAATATTTCTTTTATTTACTCGACTTTACCTTGAGACTCTTTTTTCTTACGTAATTTTTAAAAAATTTTGAAGTTTTAAATTTTCAAAAAAATAAAATTTTTTAAATTGAAATAACTATACTGCCGCCATAAGGAAAAGGGTAGGTAACTGCATAAATGTTCAAAATTGAGATTTTAAATTTATTGGTTAAAATTTTATCTTCTTTTTTGAATTTTATTAACCCGAAAGTTATAAAGAATTTTATTTTTAATAAAATTTATAATTTGTAAAAGTTAACCTCCTAACCTACGAATCCGAAATTTCGGATTATCATACTATAAGGGTGCAATTACATGGACAGTTTTTTCAGCCAAAATTGAGCGGTAATTTGAATTTAAGAAATTATAAACTTTCCAAATTTAATAAAAAAAAAAAAATTTCAATTTTGAAAATTAATAAAATATTATTATAAAAAGCTTCCACAATTATTCAATATTTATTGTTCTTTTTTACAAAAATTACATCAATTTTTTAAAAGCCAAATTCAAATTGCCGCTCAATTTCGGCTGAAAAAATTGCCCATGTAATCGCAGCCTTAAACGAACCTAAATTTTGGTTTTAAACGAGCATCTGAATAATTTTAGAATGATTCAACTCAAATTCCTACTTTTCTTAGGTAATTTATACATTCATTTAAAACAAAATTTTGAATTACATAATTTTATAGTATCTTACTCTGTTTACGGTTGATTTTTTTCAAGTTGCACTAATAACTTTGGCTAAGTTGGATGATGTCGAGGATTCGTATTGTCAAGAACACATGGCTGAATTCAATTGTCCATTATGGGACTAGTTGATTCCAGTTTGCGCAAGCAACGGTAAAACTTACGATAACGCATCCTACGTTAGATGTTTAAGTAAATGTTATCAAAAATATTACAGTAAGTTTTGTACATGCTTCAAATTTAAGATGGAATAAAAATAAGTTACTTAAATGGTTTATTGTTTTCAGATAAGTTGTTGATTGTAGTCAAACAAGGTCAGTGCTGAATGAACGTCATCAACGCAAATGTAAAGAAGCTCTGAAAATACTGCACGATGTGACAATTTTGAAAATTAAACTGTTTAATTTTGAGAAAAAAAAGACTGATTGTTTATTTATTTTTTTAACTGGAAGTCGAGTGAGCGCGCGTACGCGCGCCGCGCGGAAGTTGACAAAATTACAACCTCTGAAAATTATTGTTGATTAATAACCAACTTCACGATGAAGAACTCGATAGATGACGACATGTTTAACTAATCCCTCTTTATAATGATGAAGCATGTTGAGAACGTTAAATTCAAAATTTGAATTGTTATTAAGAATTTTTGAAATAATTTTTTGAATAATTAAATAAAGGTTGCAAACGTTTATGTAATGAATTTAGTGTTATTATAATTTTTAGAAAAAATTGTTTTCAACTTCTTTTTTTTTAAAGTAAAAATTATCGTTTATTTACTTTCAAGATAAAAATTTGATGGCGCATGACGCATGTTTGATGTTAATTGTTAAAAAATTGAGCGCGCTTACGCGCTAATTGAGACTAGTAGAAGATCAAAAATAAGTCTTAAACTCAAATATCGATATCGCTTACTCAATTTTAAGAGTGGACCCTTTATCCCGTACGCTTCATATTATTATAATAAATGTAAAATATCAATTTTCTTTAGTGATAATAACAGCGAACAAGTATTTTATAGAAGATCTTTTAAAAAAGTATCTGAATAAGCAATAAAAAAAAAATTTCATGTAAAAACAGACTTTTTGAATCAGTTGTAAGTAATTAAGAGTAAACCGAATGATTCAAATTTGATTCAAATTAAAAAAATGTAGTACAAACAAAAAAATTAGTTGACTCCATCTCCAAAAAAAATTCTGATTAAACCAAAAATACTCGATTAGTTTATTATATTTAATTATTAATAAAATCGGTGGATTTAAAAAGCCTTTGAAAAGGAGTAAGTAACTTATAGTTAAGTTTTCTGCATGCGTTTAATTTTTTTTCTAAAATATTAATTGAAAAATTGAAAAGTTTCCATAAGCTAAAATTAACTTTTAAGCAAGGTTAGTAGACATAAAAATTTTTAAATTTTTATATCCTTATTTATTCAAGTGCAGATCGTTTCTAACTATGAGTTCAGGTGCTCATAATTAGGATGTTCTGAAAAACTCGACGTTAGGCGTCGCTAGTGTAAACTTGACTCGGCTACCAGCAGTTTTGCATGGGAGCAGATGTATCAGTGTGTGTGTTCGTGTGGAATCTCTCACCGATACACACAGTCATACGTCAGCTCCCATGCAAAACTGCTGGGAGCCGAGTCAAGTTTACACTAGCGACGCCTAACGTCGAGTTTTTCAGAACATCCTAATTAAAAAATATTTTTCTTTTCATTTTACTAAATAATTCACAATATATTGGGTCAAATTTTTTCATCATTTAATTTTTGGGTATTTTACCTTGTGAAGATGCATTATAAGCGGTCACGACAATAATTTTTAAATAAAAATCAATTCTGTCTCAACCACGATTTGTAGACATGCACTATGTAGGAAAAAAATTTTCATATTCCAGAAGCTTCTTCATAATTCGATTTTAAAATATTTTTTCGAAGACGTAGTTCAGTTCATAAAAATTTGATTACTACACAACGTGTCCTATAAAAAGGAAGAAAACCGAGCGATTTTAGGTTAATTTTGAAGAAGCAACCTAACGAATAACTTTCAATATGATTCAACTCAAAGCCATCTTGTTGCTAGGTAATTATTAGAAAAATTGTTTCAAAAAATATATTTTACATGAATTTTGTTTTATCATCAAATGAAACTGTTTATCACATGTGCTTTCTTTTTTTTCAGTTGTATTTGCAGTTTTAGCCAACGCCGATGAGCCCAATGATCCTTGTGCTGATGAACCATGTGTGGTAAATTTAAATTATCTTCCAGTTTGTGGAAGCGACGGTAACACTTACGCCAGCGAATCAGTGTTAAAATGTCGACAAGAATGTTTGGCCAAAAAAAGTAAGTCTTTTTTCTTGACGTTAAAACATTTAAAAGTTTAATAAAATCAAAATTAAAATAATTAAAAAAAAAAAAAAATTTCTTCTAGACTTGCCACAATTATTGACTAAAGTCAGCGATGGACCATGCCCAGGTTCGCCTGTTTAAAAAAAAAATGCTGCCTATAACAGCTTTGCATATCATGTATGATAAAATAAATTTGAAAATTAAATTTTTTATTTTTAGTTAAATAATTTTAGTTTTTTTCTTTAAAATCTGATGTCCTGTAAAATGTTTCAATTGACTATGATAAATACGAAAAAAAAAAAACTATTTGTAAGTTGAGTTTTGAACAGTAAAAAAAAAAAAATAATAACGCTTTTTTCAAACTTTTTTTTGCTTAAATGCCTGAAAAATAAATAAATAAGTAAAATCAAAGAATAAAAAGTGAAATTTCACCATAATTTTAATAGAATATTTTGTAGATAAAATTTATTTTTAAAACTGTTTGAGTTTGAATTTAAAAAATATAATTTTATTATAACTCAAATACATTTTAAATAAATTAGGAAAGGAAAGTCTGGGGGTAAAGTTTAAACATTAAAAACGTAGTCATGTATATTATACGTTCAAATATAAACGTTGACAGAAAAAAAATTCAAGGTTAGCACGAAGAAACTGTAAAATATAAAAATAGTAAAATATTCTTATTTGCGAGTTGCTAAAAACTCATGATACAGAATTACTTTTGGAGTTACTGAAAGCAAAAGAAACTTTTAAATAAATATAAAAATAATATTTTCAAATATTGGAGCATTTGAATTTTAATCAATAGACTTTTGCTTGCAAGAAACCTTCAGCAGATTCTGGCCAGAAGTGAACAGGTTCTGATGAAATTGGCTACTTTTTGATGAATTAAATTTAATTTTTAAGTTAATAAATAATTTGATGCACTGTTTTTAATTTATGTTAACAAAAGTTCATACTTGAGTTTCTTCATCTATTGCTAAAAAACTCAGAAAATGAAGTATCGGTTCTCTACATTAAGTTTTTTAAAACTCACTTTTTCATAAGTTTAAGAATTCAAAAAAATTGCATGTCTTGCTGATTTTACAACTTTTTTTCTAATGAATCTTTGCGTCCATGGGTCGAACACTCCTACGCCGCCTTTTTCACATGCGGGAGTAAAAATTAATTTTACGCCCTAGAACAAAAAGTTTTAATTTATGCTCTGAAAATGTTATCATGAGTAAGTTGAAATCAAAATAAAAATTCTTTAAAGATTCATAATAGTAATAAAACAAATTTCCGTTTACAGTAAAACGTGGACTATAAAATAGAAGAAAACCATTCAGTTTCATTTAAGTTTAAAAAATAAAAAGTAAAGCAGAACTTTGTGGTAAACTAATACTCAGTTCGTCAAAATGATTCAACTCAAGTTATATTTTTCTTGGGTGAGTACATTCGTAAATGTTTTAAATGATATTTTTTTAATTAATAAAAAAAAAATTTATAAATAATCTTTAAATATCGTCAACATCACATAAACATTTTTTTTTTTTTTTAGTTACTTTTGTATCATTAACAAATACGCAGGACGATGTGCATGCATATTGTGCCAAAGAACTATGCATAACAACCGATGAGCTAAAGCCAGTTTGCGTAAGCAATGGTCTAGTTTACAGCAACCAAGGAGCTTTCGAATGTGCACGAAATTGTTATCTGAGCCATTCCGGTGGGTATTAATTTTTTTCAAAATATTCGATCAAAAATTCAATAAAAACAATTGTCAATACTTTGTTTCCAGGAATTCGATTGACTGAGGACGATATTAAAAAAATGTCCAGAATCCAACACCGCTTCCGGAACCTACCCTGAGGGAAGCAACATTACAGTGTGCCAGAGAAATATGTTCGGGTAGTACTGAATAAAATCCAGTTTGTGGAAGCAACGGCATACTTTACGGAAATCCAAGAACTTTTAAATGCGCCCAAGATTGCTATCAACGCTACAGTAAGTTTTTTTTATTTATTTATTGAAGACTCAAATATAAAATTAAAGTAACATTATTAATAAACATTATTTTGTTCTCAGACATCCTAATAACTCAAGTCGACAGTAAAAATTGCCCAGATTTATCCCAGGAAGTTCTTCCAGGATTGCAGCCGCAGTAATAAATGCAATATGTACTTTATGAAAAATAGGTTCAAATAAAAGGCCGTTTTTGAAAGCTTTTTTTCGAATTATTTATTCACATCTCTTAAATTTTTATTTTCACAAACGATCGCATGGATATTGTACCAAAAATAATCAGGTCCTTAGTCAATTTTTAGCATATTTAAGAAAACAAACTAACTTTTCAGGAAGTAGTAAGCAAGAGAATCTGGTAGATATTTCTGATGTGTTTCTCTTAAGACAGTTTATTATCAATGCTTTTATGCTGTTTTTTGGGTATTTTACCTCACGAAGGTGCATAATAAGTAGTCATGTCAATATCAATTCTGCCCCAACCACGATTTTTACACATACACCGTGTAGGAAAAAAATTTTCATATTCCAGAAGCTAAAAAAAGTGGTGTGTATATTATCGTTGATGCGCAAAAAAATTTGTGCTTTATAAAAACTGCTACAAAAAATTCAAGGTTAGCACGAAGAAACAATAAAATATAAAAATAGTAAAATACTCTTACTTGCGAGTTGCTAAAAAGTTATGATACAGAATTACTTTTGGAGTTCCTTAATGCAGAAGAAACTTTAAATAAGTATAAAAAAAAAACTTTGGAATCCTAGAGCATTTGAATTTTAATAAAAGCTTACTGAAAATCATGTGTAATATCAATAACAAAAAGTTCAACCTAACAGAAAAATCCTGATCCGCGGGCCTAAGGTCGGAACAAAGGTCCGTTGCCGTATTTTTTACTCGACGATCAAAAAAGGGCTCAAAAAAAATTATTTCAAGTTAAAATAAATGATGATTATAATTTTAAAAAAATTTCACGTTTATGGACTATAAAACAGAAGAGAACTACGCAGTTATTGGTTTTAAAAGAGCCAGCTAATCACGTTATAAGTTTGTAGTGTACAACTATTTTTATGTAAAAATGTACCAACTCAAAGTCATCTTTTTTTTAGGTAACTTTTCACAGATACTTTAAAAAAAAAAATGTTTTTCAAAGGCGATCTTATTTGTTTTTCTGATTCAGTTTGAATCTGACATTCATCAAAAATTAAAAATACTTTGTTTCCAGGAATTCAATTGATTAAGTTCGATCGTAGTAATTGCTTGGAAGTACGTCATGTCCTGAGGGAGAGGGAGAAGAAGGCAACATCACAGTGCGCTCTGGAAATACTTTCGGAAACCAACGAACGGAATCCCATTTGTGGAAGCAACAGTATACTTTACGGAAATTCAGAAATTTTTAAAAATGCACAAGACTGCTATAAACGTTATGGTAATTTTTTTTTTTGTTAAAATATTTAAATGAAAAACCAAATAAACATTGTTTACTAACAATATTTCGTTTTCAGGGCTCCAACTCACCCAAGTCGACTTTACAAACTGTCCCAAACTTGATCCTGAGTTTCTACCATAATTTTGCTCCTTGGCCATAATAATGAAAAAAAAAGGTTAACTAATGCCAATAAATAATTCGAACATGTTATAAAATGTAGGTAGTAAGTTTCAAAGAAATAAACGTTTCAACCAAAGTTTTTATTTTACTTTTTTAAAACACCCAGTGTAAGCTTGATCCGAAATTTAATCAATCATTGTCAGTTTTTCACAGAAAAGTCATAAACAAACGTTGAAGAGCGTGAATAATTTGATTCTGCATAAGCCTGCCTTACCTTCTTTTTTACGACTGGAACTTTTTCTCACTTAAAAAAAAATTGTTTTATGAAGTTTTAAAACATTCATAAACAAAAATTTTCAAACGTACGTTTTTAAACGGAGATTTTGATGAGCTTAAAAAATGTCTTTTACCTTTTTTTCATCCAAATTAACAGAAATATAAAAATTGTAACATATTATCCCTACTAGTAATGGAATATATCTATACATATATTTATTCATGAAAATTTAAAAATTTAATATTTATTAACAATTTTTACAAAAAATTTACATTAGTAACTTTTTCAATGTTGGCATCAAGTGCCTTCATAGCACGTGCTCGTCAATGTACTATTTATTACACTTTATTACACATTTAAAAGATCGTAATTCGTGATACACTTGAGAATTTTTAATTTTCGATTTTATAATCAGCTAAAATAATAATAATTAATTAGTTTTTGTATTCCAAGATGCATATCAAGTTTCAACATATTATTTCCAACAATCTTTTTGAACATTTTTTTTCATTTAATTTATCGGTAATTTTTAAAACCTTCACTTTTAAAAACACAAATCAATATTTTTAAATTTAATTTAAAGTTTCAAAAATTTCAGAAATCAAATTTGGACGTGACTTAAAAATGTCTCTACAATCGCCCTTACTAAAAATTTTTTTTTTATTTTCGACTATGAATTTCAGGCAGTTTTTCTTCAGAACATCTTCTTTCAACCTATCCCCAAGCACGAGTAGTTCAACAGTGTTTTCAGCAGATAAATTTTCACAAAGACTGTAGCCACAAACTTTAACTAAACTCTTCACCGAGTACTCATCAGCAGCAATCATTAATTTTATCAACTCATCCTGGCTAAGATTGAAATCTATTTCTTCATCACATATAAAAAGTAGCAAAAGTTTGAAAATGAACGGCTCAACTTCCGAAATCACTTTATTAACATCTCTTTTATCTTGGAGTTTAACCATGGAAGCCAATTTGTCACTTCGCGCCGACACAATATTTTTATGAACTGTTATTTCGTGATGCCCAAAAACCAAGGTTACTTTATTATCATTTTTGGTTAGAAACTTCGTGTAATCTGTTATCAGAGACGATCTTACGTCGTCATCGCGGTAAACGTGCATCATAATTCTAACTGGCGTCGAGATGCCATTTTTGCAATTAATTTCTGATACAGTCCACTCGAAAGGCAACGTCGACGAATCAAACGTGTAACTTTTGGTTGGATCACCGTAATCTTTGGCCACAACGAAGAAGTTTCCGTAAATTTTTTTGTCGCACTCGTCCAGACTAATCTTTTCAAATTCGCATCCACTGTCAACGCTTTTGTAGTGGATAGTCCAGTTAGCTTTGAAATCGTAGTCTTCGGTGGATATTCTAAAATGATTACCGCTCTCCGAAGATTTTCTTCCGTCGTAGTAATATTCTAAGAGGATTTCCGTGCGCTGGGTGTGGCTGAAGATGTTTTCTCTTGAAACTATTTTGGCTGATGTCGACATCTTGGTGGATCACTCACAAGTAAAATGACCAGTACATTTATTGGATAAGTGTCTTTGAAGATAACGGAGATAATTTCAAAAACCATTTTTAAATTATCTCAAGGTATTAGTCATATCGAATCTTATCAGTCTCATTTAATCTAGCAATTGAAAAATTTCAAAGAGCAAATCTGGACGTGACTCGACCAGAACGCTCTTGTAAGCTTCAGTTTTGACAATCTCGCTTTTATTGTCAGCAAAAAATTTTACGCAGCTTTTCATCAATGCTTTGTTTTTCACCAAGTCAGCGGTCACCAAGGCATCCACAATATTTCCAGGTGTCAACTTGGCCAAAATACGGAAGTGGCAGAATCCAACCAAATCTTGAAGATCGTACTTGTCTCCAGCTACGACCAATTTCAACAACTCGTCAATGTCTTCGCTTTCAATTTGTCCAAAGCTAATGAATTCTATTAACTTTTTGAAAATCAAAGGCTCGATGTCGGTGATTGTAATTCTGTTGGTTTTCTTCTCTTGCATGTCCGAGTTGAGCATGGAAGCAAAGACTTCGCTGCGAGCGAGCAGAATGTTTTTGCAGGCTGGGATTTCTTCCAGAGCTTCCCCAACGACGAACGTAACCTGGTTGTCGAGATTATCGTTTTTCGATAAAAAATTTGCGTAGTCTGTTATGCTGGAAGATCTGACTTCGTCTTCGCGGTAGATTTGTATGGTCATTCTGATGGGTTTGGAATCCATTCCCCAAATACAATTTATACCAATATATTGCCGAAAAGGTAAAGAACTTGTATTGAATGAACACATCTTAATTTTATCGAATTCTACCGACTGAATAAATAAATTACCATAAATTTTTTCTTCGCACTTACGAAGTCCAATTGATCCCCATTCACAAACCCAATAGTGTTCACGCCAGGGTCCGTTATGATTGACTGTGACCGTCCAAACAACCTCCAAGTCACAGTCTTTGGTGATGATATTTAATTCTTCGTGGTTTTTACCGTCGCAGTTGTGCGTGTATTCAAATTCAGTGCAGGTCACGTGGTTGAAAAGTTTTTTTCTGGATACACACTTGGCGAACGCGGACATCTTGAACATCCGTAAGAGTAAAAAAAAATTTGAGCGGAAAGCACTGTAACGGAGAAGACGGAGAATGATAGCAAAGTATCTATTTTTGAAGAGCTGCTGTTATATTTATTATCTGATTGCAAAGTATTTATCAAAAGTATCGATGAATCAGCCAATGATGATTTTTAATCGTGATTTTTGATAATCGTGTAAATGATAAGAAAGAAAGAGAGTCTATTTTCGAAAAATCACTGCACATACAGATTTCTAAAAGCGTTTTTTAGGATTTTTTGTGTTGCACAGAACTTAATAATGTATGGTAAAATTTTGTTAAGTTGAGGTTTGAGTTTATTTTTTCTTAAAATTTTTCTCATAGATATTTCAATTAGAAAATTTTTAAAATGAAATATATTAATTCCACAGTTGCAAAACTTATCAGACAGGAAATAGTGGATTGTGTTAAAAAAAAAAATTAATATTCGATTGAAAAGTTTATTTTGCATATAAAATAACTATATTTTGAGAAATAGTTTTTAAAGTTTTAGAAAACTTTCATTTTCGATTTTTTTGAGGTAAAAAATATTAGTGCATAAAAGTTCTCGCTTGTCGGTTAGCACGAAGAAACAATAAAATATAAAAATAGTAAAATAATCTTACTTGCGAGTTGCTAAAAATTTATGATACAGAATTACTTTTGGAGTTCCTAAATGTTAAAAAAAAACTTTAAATGAATATAAAAATATTTTAGAATCCTAGAGCATTTGAATTTGAATTATGCAAGAGACTTTTAAATATTGACAAAATAAAAGCTTACTGAAAATTATGTGTAATTGATCAATAACAAAAAGCTCAAACTAACATACAAATCTTGATCCGCAGGCCTAAGGTCGGATCAAAAGGTCTGATGTCATATATTTTTCACTCGACGATCAAAACAAGACTCAAAAATCCGAGCAAAAATCCATAAAACTAAGATTATTTTTACTTAAAAAATATTTCAAGTTAAAATAAATTATAATTATAATAATAAAAAATTTATGTTTATGGACTATAAAACAGAAGAGAACTACGCATTTATTAGTTTTAAAAGAGCAAACTAATCACGTTATAAGTTTGTAGAGTACAACTATTTTTATGTAAAAATGTACCAACTCAAAGTCCTTTTTTTTTTTAGGTAACTTTTCACAGATACTTTAAACATATTAAAATAAAAAAGTTTTTCAAATGCGATCTTCTTTGTTTTTCTAATTGACTTTGAATCTAAAATTCATCAACAATTAAAAATACTTTGTTTCCAGGAATTCAATTGATTAAGTTCGATCGTAGTAATTGCTTGGAAGTACATCATGTCCTGAGGGAGAAAAAGAAGAAGGCAACATCACAGTGCGCTCTGGAAATACTTTCGGAAACCAACGAACGGAATCCCATTTGTGGAAGCAGCAGTATACTTTACGGAAATTCAGAAATTTTTAAAAATGCGCAAGACTGCTATAAACGATTTGGTAAATTCTTTTTTTGTTAAAATATTTAAATGAAAAACCAAATAAACATTGTTTACTAACAATATTTCGTTTTCAGGGCTCCAACTCACCCAAGTCGACCTTACAAACTGTCCCAAACTTGATCCAGAGTTTCTACCTTAATTTTGCTCCTTGGACATAATAATAAAAAAAAATGTTAACTAATGCCAATAAATAGTTTGAACATGTTATACAATGTAATAAGTTTCAAAGAAATAAATGTTTTAACCAAATTTTTATTTTACTTTTCTAAAAGACCAAGTGTAAACTTATTGCGCAACAGATAAAACGATCTCCCAAAGGCTGCACTTGAATTTTTCATTTACAATGATTGTAAAATAGCTTGCGAAATAAAAAAATATCGTTCATTTGAAAATTTCGTGGTGTCTAAATTCAATGAGGAAAGATAATTTTATTCAAAGTCTTATTTTTTAGTGTTTAGCTTATATTTGAATTATATTAATTCACAACATGAAATATTTCAAACAAAGAACAAACTTTTCAAGTACGATGAAAATTGTTTTTTTGAAACTTTTCGGTTGTTTCAAATAGTTTTAGGAATAAATTTTACTCACGATATGGCTGCTACGTAGTAATCTTAGCTGAGTAAATAGTGACATGCCTTAATTAATTTTCAAATAATTGAAAAAATTTTTTCTATTGATCAGAGAAAGTTTTTAATTATAAAAACATTGAAACATCCATTTCCATCAAGAGACAAATTTTTAAGCAGAACTACAAATAATTAAAAATCTTGAAAATGACAAACCCATGATTAGGTTACAAATATTAATTTTTTCAAATTTTGTGATCGAAAGTAGCCTGAAAATTCATGCCGATCGCTTGAAATTATTCAAATTTTCTCGATATAAAGATCAAACAAATTGAAATTTAAAAAAATTTAGAATAGACTAAAAGACTGCGTTGATTACCTATCCATGTTGAAGGTTTCGTGTGAATGCTGATTCCTGCATAATTTTATTCTCGATACTATATAGTACGAGGTTTTTCTGTGGTTTTTTTGAGTTAAGTTTCAGCAGAGCACACGACATAAAAATTTCAAAAATGGCGCTACTCAAAATTATCTTCGTACTAGGTAGCTATATGCAGATTAATATAATTATTCACTCGAATTTTTCAATGGATTTTTTTTAGTTGCATTTGGAGCTTTAGTCAGTGGAAGCAGATCCAACAAAATGGAAGCAATTGTATATTGCGATAACTATACCAAATGTTCCGTGCCTCATACCAATAGCCCGGTTTGTGGAAGCAATGGTAAAACTTACAGCAACAAACGTGCCTTTGATTGTCACCAAGAATGTTATAGAAAATACAGTATGTTCTTTAAGACGCAATAAAAATATTAAATTTAAAAAAATTATAAATGATATGTTTTTTACAGATTTGAATTTGACCATAGTTGAAGAAGGGGAATGCTCTGGGTAAAATTGACACTGAAGAACAAAAAGTTTGGAGAGAAATATACCAAGCAGGAAATTTTTTTACGTTGTAAAGTTTAAGAAAATTGAAGTCAGACTAGTTATATAAACTTATACAAAGTTTATTTTGATTTTCATGAATAAAATATATACGATTTTCACTTATATATGACAGATCTAAATTTTTTACAAGTATTAAGTAATTGATTTTCATACTCTGGTTATTTCTTAATCACGGAGTGTATCTGTGAACTCAGAAAAAAAATTCAATAAAATTTGAAAAAGTTATACAATAACTTCACTTGTAAATGCGAGGCTTGTGAAAAGAACAATTTAAATATTTTTAGTAAATATTTTATTCAACTATTTTTTTTTTTACAACCATTTTAAACAGTAATTTACAGTCAACTATTTTTTAAATTAATATTTAGTCGTGCTTTGCGAGGCTGATCTTGTGCTGCCTACAACATTTCTACCCGGTCAGCACGGATGCGTTCCTGTGCGCGAGGTTGCTTATCGCAAGGCGCACATAAAGCAATCCTTCTTTAAAATCCAATGTTAAACATTTTTACAAAATTTCAAGAAAAAAGCACTGCAAAAAATAATAAAAAAGAGCGAGATATTTCATCAAAACATTACTAACGAGGAGATTATCGGTCCTTTGGGTCTTTGTGGATTTTTAGCTCATTATCAAAAAATTTGTGCTTGAGGCGGTTACAGAATTCTTGGATGCCTCAATTTCTTTGTTTTTTTGTGAGTTTTAAAAATCTCATTACAAGTGTTAATTTTTTTTTATGATACGTATGATTTTGTTTTCTAACAGTAAAAAACGCAAAAAATTACTTCTAAAAAGCTAAATCGTATACTTCATATACATAGCTAAAAATGTTTAGAAGGTGGAAACAACTGTTCAAAGATTAAAAAGATTAAAGCTTCTTGAATATGCATATACTCTTAACACTAAAAATAGTTTAATCTTAAATAATTAGGCTTGAATTTTAATTTTCGTGTGTTGAATACATGTGTCATAGTTTAAAAAAAAAATTCCATCTTTCACGCTTATTCAATTCATTTGGTCCTGACTCCATCAAAATTTTATAACTAATTTGCTTAATTTGCAATAGTGTTTTTAGAATACTTATTGTAAATAATTTTTTGATGCTGCAAAAAAAGAATTTTTCTTCGTAATAATGCTTTTAAATAAATCTGACTTTAAAAAGTAAAAACTATAAATTTTTTTTTTTTTTTTTGCACGCATGCATCACACCCATGGATAAACTACTCTCAGCCTTTTTAAAAACTGTGAGTCAACCAAAGGACTCTACATCATGTACGAAATTCAAAGAAAAAAAAACCGAGTGTTTTTTGAGCGACGTTTCCTTTGACCGAGTGAGCCGGAAAACGTGACGATGACGAGACGAGTCGATTCGGTGCATGGTTACTTCTCATTTTCCCGGCAGGACTCCGCTGTTACCCGACGCGACGCGCCCCGTAGGAGGCCAAACCAAATGTGAAAAATTTACGCGCAAAAGCATTATGGCTCCGAAGAACCTCCGACGATGAACAAACGACTGGATTCTTGAAAATTTTTGACCGGGTTTACTGGAATCGATAAGTAGAAAAGATGCAGGGGTTTTTAAATGTTTGGTAATTTTTCCTGTGAAGATATTTTTAAAATAATTTATCGATAGTTGAGAAAAAAAAAATTTGTTTTTTAGTTTTACTGAGACTCAAAAGTAATGCCAAAATATTGGAAAAACCGTTGAAAGAGTTGAAAGAAAAGAGAATTTTTCCGAATTACAAGAAGATGGTCTCTCCTTTGGGACCTGGATTTTCATGAAACTTTGCACACAACTTTTATTCATCATGAAAACAAGCCCTTCAGTATTATTTTTCCAGAATAGGCCCTTTTTCGTATAGTAGACTGTTTCCAATAAAAAGCTGTTTTTGACCTCATTTTTTAAAAATTCCTACTTGGACTGTATTGCATCTATAAATAACTGAAACCTCGCAATTTTTTCGTTTTTCAAAGTACTTTTGAAAAAAAATTATTCAAAATTTTTTTTGAATGATCTTGTCCGTGTATATTGTAATCCAAATCGACTAAAAATTGGCTTTAGTAACCTTGATTTTTCATGGATAAAATCATTAAAAAAATATTTTTAATAATTTTTTTTCAAAAGTACTTAGAAAAACCGAAAAATGCGAGGTTCCAGATATTTCTAAGTGCAAGAAATTATTTGAAAATGAGACAAAAAATAACTTTTTATTGGAAACAGACTACTATTGGAAGTAGGTGAAAAAGGGTCCATTCTGGAAAAAGAAAACTGAAGGGCTTGTTTTCATGATGAATAAAAGCTGTGTGCAAAGTTTCATGAAAATCCAGGTCCGAAAGGACAAACCATCTCCTTGTTAGTTCCAATCTTACGGCTTTTTCTTATTCAGATAAAATATTTATATTATGTTTAAAAACATCACAAATTCACTTATGAAATAATTTTAGCCTACTGGATTTATCGTCTCAAACTTTAGCACACGTGAAAACGACTCGTTTGCGCACTTAAGTAAGAAAAAAAGAAACCTTAATTACTCGAAAAAAATCAGGGAGCAATTTTGGAGTAAGACTCGGAGCACATTAAACGAGAACAAAAGGTAGGGGTAAAATAAATTAGAGGTTGCGATTGTAGTAGCTGCACCAGCACCGGACAATGCGACCACAACGGCCGCAAGCTCGGTATTTATCAAATTGCAGTCCCGATGTGATTTAAAACTGAGACGAAAGTCCCATGGGAATCGTAATCGTCCTAACTTGGCTCCTCGCCTCGTTTGTCCGAAAAATTAATTACGTTAGTTTGACAAGGATATCAAGGACCTACCTACCAGTAAATTTTTAATTTAAAAAAATTTAGACTTTGAAATTTATATTACGAGGAGATGGAATCATTGGATCATGATGAAATTTTGGGGATCGTTTTTTTATACCAACTGATGAACCACTAATGTACCGCTCAAACTCTCCTTTTTGATGTTTTGCCGCCGTGAGATCGAGCGTCAGATTTTATGTCATTTTGAGCTATTTTATGGTTTTTTTTTTAAATCCGTTATAAATGCTTATTGAACCTCCAGAGTTCTGATACTTCGAATTTTCTCTGTTTATTGATGAATTTTCAGACCCAGTTCTCATAGTTTTACTTTATAAGCTTTTTTGGTCTCGGAAATCAAAATTTTATTATTCAAATTTTTAAATATTTTTTATTTTAATTTGTACTCGATGAAAATCTATTATAAATGATAAATGATTGACTAAGTATGTTTTTTCGATCTTCACAAAATTTTACATTCAAAAATTTGAACGAAAGCACGAATGGTAATGAAACGGATTTTTAATATACATTAGCTGAATCACGAATTTTATTATAAAATTATTATTTTATTTTATTTTATTTTACTATATTATAAACTAATTTAACTCGAAATAAGTTAGTAACTCAAGAATTAAAAATGGTTCGTTGGGTTGATAATTATTTTTTATTTTTTTTAAACTGATTTCACATCCATTTAATTTTTTTCTATCCACTAAATTATAAAGTAATTTAATTGAACTATAAAAAAAAGTAAGAGTTCTCATTCATTTTCAAATGTATTTTGAGTTCTAACACAGGAAGAATGATGAAGGGCAACCAAAATTTTTCGAATTAATTTTTTTTTTTTGACTAGCTTCAACCACGCAAACCGTGAATAATTGTCCCTCGAAAAAAAAAAGAGTTAACGAACTAGTCGAGAGAAAGAAAAAAACCTTGCGTTTTTTGTTTGGTAGCACATGGTTTCCGATCTCAGTCCCGCCAACTGACACTTGTTTCAAATTTAAATGAACCATTTCAAAAATTAATATTACTGAGGGGTGATAAATTATATTTCGTCTCAGTTCCAACGGTCAGAGATACAAAATCTTGTGCATCAAAATTTATTACGTGAAAGTTCTCTATTAGGTTTGTCAGTGATTTTCTCTAGATCTTCAATGAAATAATTTTTTAGGTATGTTGTTCTGAAAATTTACTTATAAGTAATGAGCTGTTAAATTTAGTCCGATCTGCTTTTATTATTTTTTATATTTTTAGTACTTTTTAATAAATGTATAAATCAATTGTGTCAATTAAACATACAATACTTCAAAAAATTTTATATCTGGCAAATTGTACAAAGTTTAAAATAAAAAAAAAATTTATTTGAATTTATAAAATTTAATAAACCAGTTGAAACAATTAGTCAGCTTAAAAGCCATGATTTTTGAACTTTTCATAAAAATAAAATTTAATTTTAAATTTTGCTATACAGGTTGCATAAAAAAATTCAAAATTCTTCAATGCCAACTAGATAGTTTCATTATAATAACAATTATAACAAAAAATTAAATACTAGTATTTATTTTCATCAAATTTTCAACGGATAGAATAAAAAATTATACAAAAATTTTCAAAACCTCCCGGTCATTAAAACTTCCTACCAAACTGTCTCATAAAATATTTCACTTTTTAAATAAAAAACTCGATAAGATAAACACTTGCTACACTTTTGAGTAACAATTACCCTAATAATAGGTCGCTTGGTCATTACCCGGCCGAGGCCACCCAAATGGACAAACCCAGTTCTCCGCATACTTATTACCATGATTCCTAATAATCAAGCTCTTTTCCTCGGCAGCAGCATGGATCATTTCGGCATTAGTGCCTTAGATGTTTTGGAATGTCCGGATGGTGCTCGCCAAAACGTTTGTCCGGGGCATTACTGGAAAAGTTTCGCCGCAGCGGGGCGCCCGTAACGACAAGTGGCCCCTAAGCGGGCTTGTTAAACCTGGGTGGGCCGAGCTCGGAACGCAAGCTGACCTTTGTTTTGTTAGGTCTCGAGGGAAACGCGGGAGCCGAATCCTTTGCGAGGTGTTTTCAAAACTTCCAAATTTTACTCTTTATGAATCTTAAGCTCGAGTCTCGTTTGCTTGGGATTTTTAGAAGATGATCGATCCTTCCGGTTGAGCAAGCTAAAGAAAAGATAAATAGAATAAAATTTGGTATTTTCGTAAATATTTTCACCGACTGTTTCAATGACAGAAATATTTTACGCAAAAAAACATTTAAAAAAATTTCGAACTTTTCCTTGCTATACAAATAAAATTATTATCCTAATTTATGAATAACTTACAAGAAGATGATCTTTGAGGCATTTTCAACTAATTTATAAAAAATTTGTGAGTAAATCCCATTGCAGTTACAGAATACTTGAACCTCTCATTTTCTTTGTTTTCTTACGAACTTTGAAGGAAAAATCTCATTTTCAAATTAAAATTCTTTGATTTTTACGGTGTACGATTTTGTTCTCTAAGACTAAAAAAACACAACAAATACCTCCAGAAAATCTGAAAATATTTTTTCCATAAAATTCAAGAAAATGTTTCCAAAGGAATTTTCGACCTCCTAAAGAAGCACTTCAAAAATTTTTATTGATATTCAATGACTGAGAAGGTAATGGGATTATTATACTTATACATAGAAGTTATAAATAAATTGTGCTAGAATATCATTCTGGCGCGGTGGAGTTTATTACTGAGAGGTAGCCAATTTACGTATTAAACTAGCGTGCTCTCTGGCCCTTTCGCTACGCTCAAGAGGCCAGATGACTTGCCTGGCTACGGTGTTTTTGCCCAAAATTAAAAAAAAAAATTTGGGCAAAAACGACTCCGCCCTTGCATCGCTACGCTCGGCGCGATGCAAGGTATGCATTGCCATACTCCGCTATCGCTCCACGCAACGCATAAAAGGCACGACCGACCGACACTCACGCTTCACGCTCGACAATCTTTTTTTTTTTTATTCTCGGACGAAAACTGTAGAATATCAATACAAACATTTTCCAGTTCACCCCGTTAAATTTTGTCAATTAGGTCGCGAGAAATCCTGTGCACAGTTTTTTATTTAATAGCTATAGAAACCAGAGGTGGGCACTATTCGGACGCTAAGAATTTCGAATAAATTTTTTAAAAAATGAATTTTTCGACCGGATTTTTATGGATAAATCCGTTTTAGAACTTTTCTAACTCAACTGTATAAAAAACCGGAAGTATTCGAAATTTTATTCGTCGAATAAAATTTCGAATAATCGTTTTATTCAAAAATTTATTCGACGAATAAAATTTCGAATATTTTTAAAATTTTGTTTATTTTTTATTTTTAGGCCTTCTTAGGCGCATCAGAAGCAGAGGTGGGCACTATTCGGACGCTAAGAATTTCGAATAAATTTTTTAAAAAACGAATTTTTCGACCGGATTTTTATGGATAAATCCGTTTTAGAACTTTTCTAACTCAACTGTATAAAAAACCGGAAGTATTCGACGAATAAAATTTCGAATACTTCCGGTTTTTTATACAGTTGAGTTAGAAAAGTTCTGAAACGGATTTATCCATAAAAATCCGGTCGAAAAATTCATTTTTTTAAAAATTTATTCGAAATTCTTAGCGTCCGAATAGTGCCCACCTCTGATAGAAACGGGTAAAATGTGACAGTAAAAAGTGTTTGTATGCGCCATTTGTACCCATGTGGTCCGATCATACTCAGTATGAAACTGGAATTATGGGACACTAAAACAAACATTTTCCCGTTCACCCGGTTCAATTTGGTTCATTACGTCGCGAGAAATCCTTCGCACAATATTATTTTATTTTTGTTTTGTTAAGCTCGAAAGAATAGTTGAGCATTAAAAAAACGGACATTTTTAATATTGCTCAGATCGACCTCGGAACATGTTCAAAAGTTTTTTTGTGATCTGAATATTCGATTTCCGGTGGGTTGCATTTTTTGTTCTGGCGAATTTATAAGGCCTTCCCGACCCTTTCGGGGTCGGTCGTGCCTAAAAATTATAATTTTATTTGATTTTACTTATCTTGCTAGTATTAATAGCAGATATACATTCCAAAATTTTCCAAAAAACTCTTCTTAGAGAAGGTTACTAAATTATTTTTCAAAAAACACTTAAAAAACCAGATTAAAGATTAGATAATGAATTAATTATCGAAAATATAAAGTACCTTCGACACATGTTTTCAAAGAAATAGAATGTTAATATGCTTTATCAACTGACTTTTAATTCATAATTTCAAAATTTTTTTGTAAAAAAAATTTTTTTATTCTTTTGTTAAATTGAAAAAACACAACAAATGATAATAAACTCATTAACCGATACCTCTAGATCGCTTTACGTTATAAATAATTTTTCAAAAAATTTTTTTTCAAATGAATATTTAATCATGAACCAATTATTTGATATTTTAATTGCGCGTTATCAAAATGCTACAAAAAAAGTGGCGCGTGTTGTCAATACAAGAGTTGGGATATTTTTAATAGATAAGCAGGTATATATAACACTGCTACCATAAAACCAGATGTAAAATCAGTCTTTTTTTTTAAAGATCCATCGTCAAGTCATATATTTTCAATATATACTCATAATTAAATTCTCTAACTATCTAAACTTTTTTTTTAATTTTACTAAATTTTTTTTTACGATGAAAATTTGGATTATCACGACAACGATTCTAATCGTTGCAGTGAGCGCAGATAAACATGGCCAGCCAACTAGAAAAAATAAGGAATACACTTGGAACCTGGATTCAAATCAAAAAGCAAACGAAGATCGTACAAAGAGTTATTCCGAATCAGTCGTAATCAACACTAAAACGTCCAAATTTGAAGAATCCAACAAGGAAGCATCATTTTCCAAAGCATATTCCGGAAAACGTCTTGCCAGGAGTCCACCTAAGAATACGCCAAAAAAGCCTGACCTTGGTCCCATTCTGAACTTCTTCCTGACTATGGTACAATGTCTTCGAGAGCAGCTGCTCACCGGTGAGGTTGATCTCAACATGCTGTTCACTTACGCCGAACGCATACTGAACTCAATAGCCTGCGCTTATTCCGACGGCATTGAAGACTTGATCTTCGACTTAGATAACCTCTGGAATTACCGTGATAGAGTTTACTTACCTCGTGAAGAAGATCTTCACAGATACGTTGAGCGTATGAACACCATGCATGAACCTCCCTTGAACGAGGACGTTGATTTGTTCATAAACCAGTTACGTTCCATACTAGGCGGTGCAACTGTGTATTTGCCAAGATCTTATCTGAACAGATTGACGGATATTCACGTCGAGGATCCTGCTGAAGAGGGTAGACACGATTACTACACTTTGTACAGCTTTTTGGGTATAAACGCACGGAGTTATTTCTTCGAGTTTCACGTCACCGAAGGGTTCCGAGTGCTGCTGGCCATTTTAGAAATGATAGAGGACGCTTTGAACGAAGATGAAGATACCTGTTTGGGTGACATGACTGCCGTTAAAGTTCCCGAAAGAGTCATTGAGTTACTTAAAAACAACCCTTCTTACAGTAGATTTCTTTTGGACAAAAAACACAAGGAGTTGAGACTGTCTGGTAAGGCTACCAGCCAATTCAAAGATAGACTCGTTAAAGAAATTCGAGTGAGCGACCAAGATTTGGTGATGCTTACCTGGACGCGTATCAAAAACATCCTCAGGGCAAAAGCTCCGGTTGGTAAGGGTACGTCGACCACCGCGTCTCCGAATCCAAGAGTAGTTTATCCAAACGAGCAGAAAGTGGATGAAAATATTGACACTGTAAATCAAGGGACAAGTGGCTGGGGTAGTTCGAACTCCCAGGAACCGAGAACCGCAGACATTTGCAGCGATGAAATAATGTGCAGTGATAATTTTTCAGAGCTGCCTTTCCACGCTGTTTCAGCCTCGGTTTCAGCCGAGTACGAGAAACTGGACAATGGTAAAAGAAAGGTCTTGAGTAAGCCTTCGGGACGCTGCATTCTGAAGAAGCCCAGAACATGCGAATTGGATTACGAAAGTCCGGGGGCGAGTGGCTTGCAAGGGGCTCTTAATTCATGGAGAGAGAACCGGAACGTTGACAGTTCTTCGGAAGAGGAAAAGTCAGGTGGAACCAAAAGAAAAGCTTCGACAGCAGCTTCGAAAAAATGTTACTCGAAAAGAGCTAAAACTGGTGACAGCTCCGATAGCGAGAGTCCTGCAGACTCGGGAATAACTTTGAACTCCCCTGAACAGTTCCAGAGTTCCTCGGATGACGAAGGAACCATCAGAGGGAACGGGAAGACTTCGAAAGGGTCCTCGAAAAATTGCAAGAAGTCTAAAACGTGTCACGACGTTGATCCAGATCAACCGGGTACGAGTGGTTCTCAACCATCTGATGATGATCAGTATTACGGGTATCTTTTCTTGAATAGCGATGATTATCGACGTAGTGAGATGTTGGCAAGAGAAATAGGCTCGTTTTTTGAATCGATGATTTTGAAATTTGATGATTTCAATCCATTCAGTGAAGACCATTGGGATCGTTTTTAAGTTATTTTCATTTAATTGTAGAAGTTCTTGTGTTTAAGCTTTCTATCGATGATTTATTAACTTAAAAAATAGTAATCCGTTTCCATGTAATAAATTATGGTTTATAAAACTTGTATATTTGTCAATAAATATTAAATTAATATTGTTTCTTGTAACCAATTTTATTTCTTTCTTTGTTGATCAGGCCTCAAACATGCAAACATTCTTGACTTAATTTTTTTTTTTTTTTGCAATATTTTATTAGAAAAAAAATTTAAACTTATGTCTAACGATGGTCCCAGCAAAAACCTTAGTCCAAAATCTGCCACGTTCATAAGTCCGTTGATAGGTTATACACGGGAACGAATAAAACTTTATATCACGAAAAAGTGGTTTACAGACATTTTGTCACCAAAAGTTGCCTCATTGTAACTTTATTCTTGGCTGATTTCGGGCTTTTCTTTGTTGGGAACTATTTTTCATGGAATAAG
Source organism: Encarsia formosa (assembly GCA_038277355.1). Classification (NCBI taxonomy): domain Eukaryota; kingdom Metazoa; phylum Arthropoda; class Insecta; order Hymenoptera; family Aphelinidae; genus Encarsia; species Encarsia formosa. The sequence continues at coordinate 21,047,491 of CM076188.1, read as the reverse complement.
AATAATTCTTTCTGATAACTATACGAAGCGTTTTGAAAAATATATTATTGTAAGCTCCGCTTTTTCAAATTGGGTAAGAAAATTATAACCAAAAAGTTTTTATATTTATTTATTTTTTATTTATAAAAAAATTTTTTTTTTTTTTAACTGTTACAAGCAGAAGTTTAACTTTGAACATTTTTATGGTAATGGCAAAAATATGATACAATTAATGATAAAATAATTTTTTTTTTTTTGTTAGTATTTATTTTTATTTTAGATTAATAGCAATTTGCAAAATTTTTGTTGGTCTTTGACTATAAAAGCACTCATAAAAAATAAAAAATAAACTTAAAAATAAGAAAATGTAAGCATGCAACCTGTACGAAATAGCTTCGACAAGCATCTCGGACTTTAGGTAAAAAAATCTGCGTATTAAAAAGAGCATTCTAACCGTTTCGAAAAATTTTTTTTTTTAAACCACCTAAAAACGTGGTGCAGTAAACTAACCAAAGCCTTGTAAAACGAGGAGTCGTAACTACTGTTGTTCTCTAAAAAGAGCCTTCGATCTAAATGATCGTCAATAAAAATAAAATAAAGTCATTAAAATAAACTGAAAGTTTATTTACAATTTCGAGAGTCCGGTTCTTCAAAAGAATACTTTTATCTTTTTTCTTCTGCTGGTTTTTCGGAAAGAAATGTTTGATTTTAAACTACTGATTTTATAGGAATGCACCGGCTTATTACAGCCGCTTCTTCTTCTTCTTCTCGGGTAAGTGATTACATTGACCGGGAGGGAAATAAAACTTCTTTCTTTTACGGGTCAATTATCGAAGAGGGAACGGAAACACCCTTGCATTAGGGAACCCGGATTTAAGGGGCCTCCCTAAAATCGTCTATTATTTTCTTTCGGGACCCAACGAACTTAAATCATAAAGTATACCCGAAACTTTTAATTTCATCGGTTTCTGCGGCCGTCGTTAAAACTTGAGATCCTGGACGGGGTAAATAGTTGACGATTTTGAAATAAAATTTAAGAGCGAAGATGTTGCTTTAGTTGTTTTTGGAAATTTAAGTGTCATCGAGATACATAAACAAGCTGTTTAATGCGTGCTTACAAATTTCTGAAAAAGGTTTTAATTTTTTTTAATTTTTTATGCATGTACGAGTCATTGTTAATACTGAAATATTGTAAAGATGCAGAAACTAAATTTTTCTTAACAATTATTTATGAAAGAAAAAATTATATGATCAGAGGGCTTGGTTTAGTCCTATAAATTGATAGAAAATATTTTTTATTAAATTTTTCAAATGATAAATAAAAAACTATTGACGGTTTCCAAAATTTAAGGTACTACTTATCTACTATGTATCTAAGTATTACAAAAAATTTTAATTAAAAATTAAAAAATGGTGTCTGTGTGTGGTCTTTCTCGTAATAGAAATCTACTTTTTGTACTGAAACTAAACTTTTTTTTTACATTTTTTTGTTTTTGACTATTAAACAATTTTGAATCAATAAATAAATTATCAGTCGAGATTTCAATGAATTTCCCGCCAAGTTTGAAATAGAGATTTTCTTAATTCTTGATTTTTCAGCTTCGACGCCCCGCTGTGTTGCTACCCAAGTCGAAACGTATGCGGCTCGAACCGTGAGTTGAAAAAAAAAAAAAATTTTGATGAATCTATTAAACGATCCCTACAAATTTCAGCCTTTCGTCTTAATTAAGAACGTACGTTAGAATATATAGCTATCCAGTAATATGGTATAAAAGACAAAAATTTCACATTATTTTCCAATCCAAATCGAAATCGATGAATTAAACGATTATTAATCGATTTTTTTTCCAGTTGACTAATCGAGATTGATTAATTTTTCGAGGAATCGATCGATTAATTTTTGTAAATTTAAGTTAACTTTTCTTACATTGAATACAAATGTTTACGTCGAAAATGTCAAAACTTTACTAAAAAACTTTAAAACCCTAAAAAATCTTATAGTTTAGTCAGTAATAGGTTATTTAATGTAACTCAGGTCTCAGAGTTACCCACTTGACTTCTAGAAAATCAGATACAACACACAACGAATTTAATCCGCGCCGTCGCGCGGTCTACCTGCGCTTCTTCCGCGGTTGCATGATCCGCCTGGCTCGGGCGCGACTCCTGGTGGAGTCCAGGAATCTGCCTGGGTCGGGAACGAGGATGTCTACCGCACCGAGGGCCGACTCTACCAGTTACCAAGCTCGGGTAGATTAAATTGATAAATATTATCTAACTCCATAAAAAAGATCAATTTAAGCCCGTTTGAGAGCCTAAAAAACTGAAAGAAGGTTTTTGATCGAGATAATAAAAATACTTTTTAATTCATTCGAATAAAACCAGTAAAAACCGCATTGAGTTAACAAAAGTTAAATAAAGCATTTGCAATTTTGATAGTTCTTGAAAAAAAAAAAAATTCTCTTTCTGGATTTAGACACAAAATTTTATATTAATTTTGAATGCTCTGAAGTCGACTAAAATTCAATTCCAAGTTTGGAAAATTTAAATATTGTTATATCGTACCTTCACTTTGTACGAAATGTACTATTTTTACTGATTCTTTGAAACAAGGAGGAGCCTTCAAAAATTGAAGACAATTTTCATGAATGAATTTCAGTTTATTTACCAACATTTTCAATACACGATAAAAACTTTAAATATATGCTTGAAATCTTACCAATAAAAGAATCGATTACGTTTTGAGAGATCAAACGAATATATTCTAAAAGATATCGACAAAGGACCTCTTTTATAATTTGATCCTGAGAAACTCTCAATTCGTATCCTTCGGCTATTCTAAAATTTTGATTGAAATGTTTTTTGGGCACTCATGATGAATGATGACTCAACCTGTTCTGATGCAAGACTAGTTTCGGCTACTTGCTTTTCTGATGCCTTCAAAAACTTATAATTAATGGGTTTTGAAAAATTAAAAAAAAAATAGTTTAGTAGCTATAAAAAGAAATTTTTTGACTGACTTATAGTACTTAACATAGTTCTCGATGTTTGATAAGACTTTTGATCTATGTACTTGAAATTTCAGAGCGTAAACGTTATCAAACTTAAACTTCATCTCTGGGTAAAAAATTGAAATTTATAAGCATGTTTCAGGTTTTAATCAGATGAGTGGTTTGATAAAAGCCATATAAAATTTAGATTTCTAAAAAAAATAAATACAGAATTAAATATAAATACTTTTCGAAAGCTAAAGACCTAGTATCTCGGTACAAGAAACCGACTCCCAAAGATCGTCGTTTCACATATGTGAGTTACAGAAAATCTTGAACATCCGCACGCGAGCCGTCATGACGGAGCAAGTTGGACTAATGAGGCGGCTCATATAAGAACCCGAGGGTACTCGGCTCGGCTCCATACTCCAATATGAACGCAGTCCTGATGATTTTGGGCCTACTGGCCGGGATGGCCCTGGGTCAGGACCAGTACACCACCAAGTACGACAACATAGACGTCGAGGCCATCATCAAGAACGAGCGCCTGCTCAAGAACTACGTTGGGTGCCTCCTGGATAACAACCCCTGCACGCCCGAAGGAACCGAGCTTAAAAGTAAGTTTTTTAAATTTTTTTAATCGGTGAAGGTCGAAGAGAAGTCTTTGGTGGGAAATACATATTGCATACCTAGGGCGCGAAAGGGGTTTTTGCGCCCTAGGTACGTAATATGCGTGGGTAATTTTCGTTCCGAGTGACATAAAAAATTTAAGGTATTTTTTATTTGACTAGTTTTTTCTTATAAAAATAGTTTTAGGATACTTAAGGTAGTAGTTCCGCCTCAGTGCACAACTCAAACTAGTTCTGAAATTAAAATATGTTGTAAATAAACACTTGATCTTTCTAAATATCACTTAAAAAATACAGGTATCCATGCTTTTTTCCGAGATAATTGAGTTAGAAATTCACCAAATCACAATTTATAGTAATACCTAACCTGTAAAATTTAACATTTTTTGAACTCAATTATCTCGAAAAAAAGCATGGATACCTGTATTTTTTAAGTGATATTTTGAAAGATCAGATGTTAATTTACAACATATTAAAAATTCTGATAGTGTTTGAGTTGTTTGCATTTTGCATGTGTTTTCCCATGTATGTGCTATATATCGCGGAACTACTACCTTAAGGTTTGGATTCCCATAGTTTTGGTGTGTTTTTTTTTTTTTTTTTTTTTTAAGTTTTTAAACCCTGCACCAATTAGATCAAGTTGTTTTGGGAAATACCTAACTTTTATTCATTATTCCTAAAGTTTTTTTGCAAAAAAGTATATTTTAGAGTAACTTAAAAGAAAAAATATAGTATAAAGAAAAATATAGTAAGAGGTACTAATTTTCGTGTGACACGGGTAAAATAAGGTAAAAAGCATACTTTTTACAACTTTAGTAAATTGTATCGGATTTTCGGAAAAACGAATAACTACTTAGTTAAAAAACGTTTACTGTACACATCATTTAGGGCTCTAGACTTCAATTTATTGCTCCTTTTTATATGTAAAAAAAAAAAAATCACCTAACCGTGAATTAAAAAATATTTAAAATATTTGGAGGTTAGGTTGAGAATCACTGATATGATAGCAAATAGCACTTATTAATGTAATAAATTTTTAAATACTTTTCTAAAATAAACGAATATACATGTAGTTCATATATCAGTGCAAAGATCGTAGCTTTGAATTAATAAAATTATAAAATGTTTGATATATATAGAGGTTAGATTATGACCATTGATATGAAAAACCACTTTGAGAAGATAGAAATTTTTCAAGAAATGGAGTTATTATATTGATAGCTTTAAAGAACATAACTAAATTTATCATCTTTAAGATAAATTATTTCGAAATATGATCATCACTGGACGTTGCAAATGACGATCAAAAAATCGTCATATTTGTCATGACATGGCCATTTTTGAGCAAATTTCTACAGTTGTATATTGTTACGTTGTAGTTTGAAAAAAAAGAAGCTTTATCGACCGCCTTGTGAGTCGAAACGATCATAATAAACGTCGGCTTTAATTCTACGACCCGAAGAATAACAAATTCAAATCCTGGTAGTTTGAGTTTTTTCGCGTTACGAGATGTACGTAAAACTGAAATTGTTGGAAAATTCGCGTGACGTGCGGTAGATTGCGTAATCAATCTACAGGTTGAAGAATAAAAAAACATCGTGTGCGTTTTGGAACCTCCGTCACCACATTTTTGATTAAAAAAATAATCTTGAAGAATATTTTTCAATGAGTAAAACCTCAAAACTTTCTTATAGCTTTAAAGTTATTTTGAAAAAATGAGTATAGTGAGTTCATTAAAACTAACTTAATCAATCACATTACATACATACCTAAGTTTGTACAATCAAGATGATTTTTTGTAAGTACACTTCTGAAGTTAGAAATTGTCATAAAATTTTTCAGAATCATTTACAGTTTATTACATTTGAATTTAAATTTTAGACTTCTGCAAAAAAATTACAGTATCATTTTACTGAATTTTGTTTTTATATGTGCTTGAAGGTATGGATCGAAATTTCACTATTTTTTTTATTTTTTTGATCGTTATTCACTAAACTTTAATTTAATTACTTGAAAATTAAATTATTTTTTATGTAGAATTATTCAAAAATTGGTAAATTAGATCAAAACTTTTCTCGATACCCGCAAGTAACCTTACAAAAGTATACCTTACAAAACTTGAACGAAAAACGAATTTCTTGACAAAAAATTGCCAAACCTTGATGAATTTAAGGTTTTTGACTTTCTAAGGTTTTGAAAAGTTTGTAAAGACTTTAAATTAAGTATAAAAAAAAAAAATTTGGACTCAAGTAGTTTTCCCTATTACATAAAGATTCGGATACAACGAATAAAAAAGTTATCTAAAATATCGACTTGAAAATTATTTGTTTTCCAGAAAACCTGCCCGACGCACTCGAGACGAACTGCAAGAGCTGCAGCGACATCCAGAAGAGGATCTCGGACAGGCTTACCCACTTCCTGATCGACAACAGGCCCGACGACTGGGCCCTCCTCGAGCAAAAGTACGATCCCACCGGTTCCTACAAGAAGCAGTATTTGGGATGATAACAAACCCAAATTTTTTTTTTTCCGAATTACGATGATACATTTGTGTATTTACTTTTGCATGTACCTCAAACTTTTTCAATAAAAAGTTTAAATAAAAAATTGCTTCAATTTTGATTCATGTAATGTAATTTTTTTGTAAGTATTATCTGGAAATAGTTTTTTAACTGCAAAATTTTGCACTATAAATTTTGGATTTTAAAAAAATTTCAAATTCTGTTGTATACTTAAAAGAAATTCACTATTTTGTTTCACGTTTTGCACATTTTCAATAACTTCAAATTTTTGAAATTCAAAAAGCCTGTCCCTGATAAACAAATTGAATATTTCTAAGAAAAATGCTTTTTTTATCCGAAAAATTAATTTGTTAAAAAATCGTTTATAAAAATTAAAATGAAACCAAATTATTAAGATGAAAATGTGGTTTGCAGAAGAGACTATAAGATAAGTCCATTTTTCTAAAATAAACAATTCCATCGTCGTCCAAAACCGATTTTTCACTCAAAAATTCAATATAGATCAATTCAAAATGGACTTATTTTAGTTCTCTTCAATGGTTTTTTTAAACTCTTAAGATTAATAAAAAAAACTTTTCATTGAAAAAAAATTACTTTTTACATTTCACTGGAAATAAATTAAGAAACTTTCAAGCATCCTGAAATATTGCGGTATATTTGTGAAAATAAAATAAAAAGTAACACATTGTAGTAAATATTTTAGCTTTTACGTAGTAAAAATAGTTATTATACTTCATAGCAGCTGCAGTTTACAAAAAAAAGTCTCAGAAATTTCCAAATTTAAAATAAGTTACCATAAACTAATGCACTATTGAATTGTATTTTACTACGTAATAACTATTTCAACTGGCTTTTATTGGAAAATGACATTAAAAATTATAAAAAGTATTCAAAGTAAATCACATCCTTTGAAGCTCATCATTTTTTTTTAGACTCGCAGGCTATAAAAAATCTTTTTTTACTGCTTTCTTTATTAAATGTACAAAATGGTTCATGAACCATGTCAATTTTATGTCTAGACTTTCCGAAAATTATACTTCTTCTTTTAAATTTCCTGAAAAATAACGTTCTTGAAACCTCAAAAGGAGGAGAGAGAGAAAAAAAAACGTTAATTTCTTTCACAAAACCGAAAGTCCTGATTCTCCATGCTACCCATAATCTTTTTTCCCTCCTTCTCCCTTTATCCCCGAGATTTACAACTCGAAAACTTTTCCCGAAAGTCTCACGATTTTCTTCGGCCTTGACTAATTAGCGTCACGGTTTCTCTCTCTAACTCTCTTGGACCACCACCGAATATAACTTTCGAAGTAACATTGAAAAATATTAATAATTTATAATTTTTTTTAGTAATTAAATAAATACGGAAAATAATTACATGAAAGTCCTTCTTCAACAAAATTTAAACTTTCTCTTCGGAAGCCGAGATTTACCGCTCCTTTTGGCCTTGAGTAATTAGCCCTCGGTTTCTTCCCAAGTTCATTGATTGTTTAATCACACAAATTTCTGAAATTTGTAAAACTTAACAGAGTGTATTTCGATAGTCCCAGCAAAGAAAAACATTAGCCCGAAATCTGCCACGAGTAAAGTTACAACGAGGCAAGTTTCGGTTACTAAAATTTCTCTAAACCACTTTATTCATGATTTTTAATTTTGTAGATTATTAGAAAATGAGCTTTATTACAATACTGTTGATATATTATAGCAAAAAAATAATTTTTCGACACACCCACCACGAATAAAAAGACCCTTGCGATGTTTTACAAGCTGAAAACTTAAAGTCATTTTATTCGCGGCTATTATGTCGAAACAATTTTTTTGCTATAATATATCAAAAGTATTGTAGCAAAGCTCATTTTCTACTAATCTACAAAATTTAAAATCATGAATTAAGAGGTTTTGAGACATTTTAGTCATCGAAAGTCGCCTCATTGTAACTTTTTTCGTTGCAGATTTTGAGTTAAGTTTTTTCTTCGCAGGGACAATCGATTTTTATAATTCCCTAAAAAAATAGTATTCGAAATTGTAAAGTAAAACAACTAACAAAAACAATTAAAATTTTTATAGTTTAATTTAACTTTTATTCAAATTTTAGATAAATACTATAATTATTACAAAGAATTCAGTTGCATTGAAATTTTTTATTGTTAGATCCGCTAAAAAAACCGTCTGTTTGAGCCCATTTTAGTAATACTACGTAACGCGAATGAAGTTCCAGTAGCTACGTCAACCATTCAATAGCGCAATTTTCTTTACAGTTTCTTTTTTTTCTTTAGAATAAATCAAATATTCTCTACGGTAAAACCTTGAAAAAGACGATGATTCCTTCCTGAAAGGTCTTTATTCTTCTCCCCCGAGATTCACAGCTCGAAAACGATTTTTCAAAAGACCCTCAGGATTTCCCTCGGCCCTACCTGAATGAAGATCTCACCTTGCCTATTCTTAATTTGAATTTGAGTACAGGTGGTATTTTTTTTTTTTTTTTTTTTAATGGTCTACCGGTTTTTAAACTTTGAATAAAATAACTTAACTAAAATCACAATAAAATATGGAACATTTTTTTTTTTTTTTTTTTTTTATAAAAATCGAAGTTTTTAGGATTTGCAAACGTTTTGACTAGGAATTAGCATTGAAAATTGTAAGAAAAAGCGTGATTAAATTTTTATTACAATATACCAAATTTACTATATTATCATACCTGTAGTTTTTTTTCTAATTTCGTACACCAAAAACTCGAAATATCTTGATAAAATGTTCAAATTCTTACTGATTTTTCAACCAGAAGCTTGCGTCTCAGTTATGTGAGTCGTAAAAATGGTATAAATACATTGTGAACTTTATTTTATTTGTACAAAATATGAATAAATGAAATTACAAAAAATTTAATTTTTTATAAACATTAATTATTATTTACTTTTATGTAAAAGATGATAGTACTTTCAAAAAATAATCACACATGCTTTTAATTTTGAACTGTATCGTATGAATTACAAAAAGAATGTAGTAAAAATTACTGTAATTCAAACAATTTTAAACTCGATTTTATCTTCTTTTTTTTCAAGTTTATTACACTATTAAATTTTATTTTATTGCATTACATTCAACTTAGATGAATGCTTCTACTAAATTTTATCGGATCTTTCAAATGCACTACCGCGTCATGACAAAAGTCAATTTTGTTATGGTATTTTTTAAAATCAATACAGTTGTATACCAAAAGTTTGAATTTTTACAGCAATTTTGTTACCAAAAAAAAAAATAACATAACAAAATGGACTTTTGTTATGGTAGTCCATTTTGTTATTTGCTTGCCAACTTTTACAAAAAATTAATTTTTTTTTAATAATCATTTAAGCAATTATGTTAACGTTGAAAAAAATGATTTTTTTTTACTAAACTGTCATTAGTAGTGCTTCAGAAACCATTTCCATCTTACCGTTCCCTAAATTTCTTTGAATCTTTGTATATGTATACCATAAGCTCTGGGTAGGCATTAAGTACCCAAATAAAAAAAAATGATTTCCTTGAATTAAACCCAAATAAAACTCCTTACAATATGAACCCATAATATCCTCATAAAAATTCCTAATTCCCCGACCGATTTTTTTCTCCGAAGTCTGCACCTCGATTTTTCTCGTCCATAAATTCCAACTTGAATTGAATTTTTTTTTAAACAAATAAACAACCTTGTATCGTACATTGAAAAATTCTTTTTCTTATAAAACATGAAACTCGTGCAAAAAGTATAATATTTTTTTAAAAAGACCGTAATTCTTACCGATGCCTTACCCAACAATTTTCTCTTCGTTTTTTCGGACAAATGTTGACTTTTCGACATAATTACGTGAAAAATTTTTTTTAGTTTGTCCACTTACGTAAATTTTTAAACTAAACATAATTTTTATTGCACGTGTGCGATAAAAATTTTCAAAGTATAAAATTTATTTTTGCCCTTATCAGTGTGTTTGATGGAAAAAAAGATTACATACTTCACTCGTGCGATAAAAAATTTATTCAACGAACAAAATAAGATTTTTTATCGCACCAGTGCCATAAACATAATTTTCAAAGAACAATCATTATTATTATTTTTTTTCAAAACAACCATCGAAAGAAGTTGATACTTCTCCCTCACAGAAAATTCAAGGCTCCCCTTTGAGAACATAGTCCTCACAATAGAAACCCCATAACGCAGTCGTAAAGGTCGATCATCGCGGGGCAGGCAGCATTTCTTAGATTTTCCAGCTCGTGGTCGTCCTTGCCACGGCCCCCCGGTTTTTCCAGCCGCGCATCTCTCAAGGTCGCAGCAGCTATCTCCCCGAGATTTTCGACTGCAGCATAAGGCGTCTTACTTACTCTCTCGGTGGTTTCTGGTACGCGTACACATCTCTTAGCCAGCTTCTTCTTCTTCTTCTTCTTCTCAATTCTCCTGGTGGGGGGATAGTCCGCTTCGGTGCATCTTGGGTGGTCGGGTCTGTTTATGGGCCAGCCAGCCGTATCTGCAGTCGAGTGCGCCTGGGTGGTCCTACCTCCTCCTCCTCCTCCTGGCTTAGCATTCGATTCACTACTCCCATCCTGCTCGCTCGGGCCGTCGATGATTATAATTACAATATTCCGCGCTCTCTCTCTCTCTCTCTCTCGCCACCCTAGAAAATAGTGTGTGTGTGTTATATACCGAGAGCGAATTGAGAGAGAGGAACGAAGACCACCCGTGCAGAAACCACCCAAGAAGTCCGAAATTTCGACCGGGAAAAATCAATCTAGGATCCTCGGCTCTGCGCTTACGCAAGACCACCCGCGTCGTCCCCGTCGCTCGGCTGCTCCACCCGTCCGTCCGTCAGCCAGCCTCTCTCCTCCCAGCCAGGACGTTGCCTCGCCTGCGAGTGTGTGTGTGTTTAGCCAGCTTCTTTCTATTTTCACGCTCCTCCTCCTGCTCGGCACGGCACTTGGGTGGTCTCGACCCGGCCCGGCACCCACCGATAAGCGAGACGAGACGGAAAAGTCAGCGGAGCGCGACGCCCCGCCGCAATTTCGGCTGTTTGGCTTTTAACAGCCGAGCTATACAACACCCACGCGATTTACGCGCCCCGGCTTTTTGAATTCGAACTGCGAGGGCGCCAAGAACAAGAGAGAGAGAGAGAGAGAGAGAGATAAACTCTCTCGTTAATGCGAGAGCACGAACTATTGATTATTGCTCGCGAAGGATTTTCGACTTTCCTAGAAAAAGAAATCTGCGTTCGAAATTCAATCGGGTTTAAATCGGAAATTGAAAAAAAAAGAAAAGTATTACCGATTTTTCGAATGCACGCAGCTTCTGAAATTCAACAGGGTTCAAATCGGGCGCTGGTTCCTACCGATTTTCAAACGCTTCCAAAATCCATCGCCGATCCTAAAATTCCACCGGCCAATCCTAGGAATCTAAAATTCTCGTTCTCCCCCCCCCCCCCCCCGGGTCCCTCCTCGTATACTTACCCGGGGCCAGATAAATCAATAAAAGCTCGAGTGTGCTGCACCGCACCCGCAATTACTCGGGGGTGGGGGCCCCGGGATCGTGGTCTTTGTTGTTTAATTCGGGGGCCCCCGGTAGCGCGCGTGTGGTCCGTATCTTAGCAACGGGCGCGACGCCGTCAGTGCCGTAGTCCCCGGAAAGCCCAAGTCTGGGCCCTCGCGCCAAGCCACGGTACGCGGACCGCTGCGCCGTACGCCACTGGCGCTCTCTCTTGGAATGGTGGGGGCAGTCCGCCATGGAGGAGCCGCGGGAGCGAGCGTGCCTGGCTGCAATTCGGATCTGCTCAGTTCAAGCTCGCAGCTCGCACGGTACGGTAGCTCGCGTGTACTAGTGTGTTTTAAGTTTATTGTGTTGGTACGTCCAAGTCCCGTAGTACTACCATTCGGCTGCTGTGGTTGGTTGATAGTTCGTCCTCATTGTTATCGTTGCACGTGCGTGGGTGTATTTAAAGTATAGTGCGTAGTCCCGCGAGTGTCCATCGAAGGGGATGACCGAGGTCTCGTCACCATGGTCTCAGCGTCCGGACCAGCAGGGTTCCTAGCGGGACGCGGCGGCGCCGGTGGCGACAACAACAGTCGTACTCCACCACCACCATCACCGGAGACCTCAAATGTAACCTCGGTCACAGTCAGAAGCAGTGCAGCGAGCCCGAGAGACCCGGACCAGCCCAAGAATGGCACCCTCGTATCGAAGAAGCAGCAGTCTTCTTCGGCACCCAGGAACTCCTCGAGCAGTGTCACCGAGGATGAGACGAGCGACAGACACAAATCGGATCTGTACATCAGACCCAGCTGGACCAACGCCTCGCTCTGCCTCGATCAGATGGAAAAGGTACACGTGTGTTCCCTCTTACAGCCTACTCACCAGCTTGCTTCCGAGCTCGCGCGACCCAACAACCCGAGATAGAGAGAGAGAGATAGATCAAAGGGGACCGCTCCGCTGGCTAATAATAGAGAAAGTCGAAAAATCCTAGGAAAACCTGCAGCAGGCCTGACTGACTGACTGCGGCGCAGCGCTGCTCTCGCTCGGCGGGACGTCCCTCCACGCCCCTCCTTCCAAAACTTCTACGATCTTCCTTTTTTTTTTTTTTTTTTTTTTTGAAAAACTCTTGGACGCCAGCAACGGTTTTACACACTTTTTCTCTCGCTCTCCTCTTCCCCCGCGCGCGCGACGCCCGCTGCAGCCAGCTATTCAACGCGAGCGCGGCTGGCTCTATTATGCTGGCAATGACCTGGAGGTATTCGGGCGACGTTCCTTTTTTTTTTTTTTCTTTCTTTTTTTTTCTTCTCTTCTTCTTCTTTTTCTTCTCTCTTTTCGACCGAGGGGAATAAATATTATTGCGCGGGGGCCGACCTACCGACTCGAGTTTATTAAACAACACCCACGTGTGTTTTGATACGCGATCGTTGCGAGGGGATAGATCTTGCCGATCGGCGGTGCTGCCGATTTTCTTTTGTTTTGCAGGGTTCGGGATGCTGGAACGTGGGAGGTCGATTCGTGGAAGTTCGAAAATGATTTTTACGTTGGGAAATAGTTTCGCGCTAGCTGGGGGGTCCTTGACGGTCTCTACCTTACCGACGTTAACTGTAAAAATCAAATCGAGGTTTGAATGTTTAAAAATTCGGGGGGTTTCTTGGAACTTGACCGTAGAATTTTATGAATCGGGAAATTACGGAATTAGCGGAGTACCGGAATGTGACGAAATTCGATGAAATTGACAAATTTAGTAATTTTTTTGTCTTACCTTGACTTTATTTTTGATAACTCATTTTTAGATTTAATTTTTTTCAACTCCAGAGTAAAAATTTTTGGTTTCCCCAAAGATTCATGATTTTTTATAAAGTACTCAAAAAATTTGTAGAAATGATGATGTGGTAGACACTAAATCATAGTCAAATGTGTAGTAACCAAATTTTTTTTTTTCTTTGCCTACATTATTATGTTTTGATCTTGAAGTAAACGAGGTGGCATTGAACCATAAATAGGTCATTCCATATTTTCAAAAGTTATCGCGCATGTTTTGTTACACGAGTGTCGAATAACGTTTAAAATTTCAAAATAACCACCTTCAAAGTTATTATTGATGTTTTGACACTAGTTAACTACTCCTGTAATGATTTTTTTTATTATTAAAGTACAAGAGATTTTCCAAAAAATGTATTTTTCAAATTTTATTAAAACTTTACGAAGTTTCAAAAAAAAATAATATAAAAAATCAGATATAAGTTTCGAGTATGAGTTTTTGAAATTTCTCCATCATCATCAACCTAAATACGGCGTGGACGGCGATTGCCTGGTGTCCTTGTGACGTCATCATAACTTTTTCAGGAATTTACATATCGGCTACACGTTTGCATTATAAAAAATCATAATAAATCGTTTAATTTCATAAAAAATAACTGCAAAACGTCGTCGTGATATTTTTTTGCTTTAAAAAAACCTATGAAATTTTTTTTCCGGAATTAAACAATTTAAATAGATTAAAACAATCTCTAAGCAATTAAAAAAAAAGTCTAGCAAAACATTAATTACATTATTTAATGAAACAATTAACGATCGAATGGGAATTTTATACGGTCTATCAGAGACGCGCGGCTACAAAGTTATTTATTTCCTCGGAATGTCGCGGCACTTTGATCGTCATTTCTTTATACCCCAGATTGAAACTTCACCGTAATGAGATGTGCTATATATATTTTACATATATATCGCATACTATACCTATATAACGTATACCACACACACATTAATACACTCTATAATATGTAATTTACATTTTTAGTACATATAATAGTGTATAATATGTACTATGATACCATATGTATGGTATATTTTATCAAATACTGTATATATTATACTACATTATAATATTTGTGTGCAAATTTTATATATCCTCGTAATTTACTCTATATTACATCTATGTAATAGTATGGATTATAACATATACACATTATGTAGTATATGTTGTACGTATTTTATAATTGTTATATATACATATATGAACATATAATAGCATTTTAAATTATTATATACATATACTATTATATATATAGTTATACGTCCTAATACACAAGCTGTATAAGTTTTTTCCCAAAACCGATGATCGTGGCCAAGTTTGACAATATTCGAGTGTCCTATACGAAAATCCACGAGAGAGAAAAGAGGAGCCGATGGTAAATTGAGTCACGATGTACCTACCCACAGCCGTTTTAAATTCCCTCTCCGCCTACCTACTTCCTGCTCGCGCGCGCGCGACCGTTTGGGCTGTATACTAGAAAGCTGCAGCGTTCATCCTTGATATTTTTTTTCTTTTCTTATTCTTCTTCTTCTTCCTTACTTGTGCTTTTTCGTCGTTTAAAGTCGATTATTGCGTTGATTTTTCTTTAAAACAAATTATTCAGATTTGTGTAATGGGTATTTTATGGGGTTTTTTGTTGGTTGCACTGCAAAATTGGTTCTTAATTATTTTCGTACCCAGCGGTCAGTTGTAGTTCCGAATTCGAACCGAACGCTACTAGAATGGAAATGCAGGTTTGAAATGTTATATTTTCTGTGAAAATTAAGAACATTAAGACCATTAAATAGTCTAAAAATTTAAAATTTAAAACCTTTTTTTATGGTTTATATCGTGAAAATTCCACTAAAAAAAATATTTTCAGGAAAATTGAGAAAAGAATTTCAGTTATTTTTAATTCTTTTCAAAGTTTGTTTTGATTTTGCGAGCTTGAAATTTTAGTAAATTTACTTAACTCATTGAAGGTTAAGTTACCGCACGTAATAAATTTACAGTGATAGAGTTACCCTCGAGACCGCAGAACCCAATCGACCGAAAAACCTCACGCGTTACGGTTTTTAAATACAGTAGATGAGCAGTTTTTGTTTGCTTCAAATATTTCAGTTTTTTTTTTCAAACTTCTTACTTTAATTTTCAGTCAATTCATTTATGACTCTAATCTTTATCAATAAATTTTTGAATGAATCATTTGAAAATGTAAATCAATACTTATCTATAAACATACTACAAAATTCATATACTTTCGAGACAAGAAAATTCAATTTTCAATTAAAAAATTATAATTTTCAAATCCTAGATTTTATTTTTCATTTAAATATCATCAATTACTGGAATTATTCTTTATTCTTACTTTAATGTAGGAAATTAAATAGTTCAAACTTTGACATCTCTATTAAACTGAATGTTTTACTCAAGACTTTCTGAATCAAAAGTTTTAATCAATAAATAAAATTATGTGTAAATAAAACTCAATATTAATGTTAAACTTCATTTTCACTTCAAAGTATGAACTTTCTTCTAATACTCATAATTTTGAAATAAGTGACGGTATTTCATTTTTATCAAGTAGAATACAGTAACGATTAATTAATGAAGTAATGTGTCATATAACATAACAAATGTTGTGCATAAATACTAAAGTTAGTGTAAGAAAGAATGACATTAAGTCTCAACTAAACTTCCAACTTGCATGTGTAAAGAGCAACCCTAAATTTAGCCCCTTCATAGTCTTTGAAGTAGATATTAATTAGACTGCCCTGTGGACAAATATGTTAACTTCTAGACGAGCCTCCAAAGTTAAAGAATTTTGTCACTTGAACATAACAATTCACGTCACTAATCCACCCCTTAAAATTTTCTGATTTCAGGGCAAGGTCGAGGGTCAGAGGACGGCGGTGACCATAAGAGCCAAATCTCAGCGCAAGTGGGCGGCGTTGGGCCAGCAGCTGCACTGTCACGCGGGAAAGGTCCTGTTCGTCGCCATAGTCATACTCGCGAGTCTCTGCGTAGCCCTCAAGTCGGCCAAGGTGCACAGCCGAATCGACCAGCTATGGATCATGGGTGAGTAGCAGCGGAAATCCGGCGATGCGGGCTGCATCCGCGTAAAAGTGAAGGGCCGCTGGAGCCGCTGCCGCCGCGCGCCGCTTACATCTTCATTAGGGATGAGAAGAAGAAGAAGAAGGAGGAGGGAGAAGCAGGAGGAGGAGAGTCAGAAAAGCGTCGCCGGGAGTCTCTCCCAGGGGCTCTCAACCTCCGAGACCTTATTTTCGGGCTACCGATCTCTCTATACGAGACGACCTTTTTTTTGCTTACTTTGTTTTGATGATTTGAAACGTCGTTTTTAATTTGCTGGTTGCTGGGAGACTAGATTGTGGCCAGTTAATGGCCAAGTACTGTTCTCACTGCTGGGCAGGAATAGTCAAAATGACGTTTTATAGACACCCGGATAGCTCCGAGATCGGACCGTGATCGATTTACAACGTTAACGCTCGTAATTAGCCAAAAACTTATTATAAACAGTTGTCGTTGCTTATACTGTTTAAAGGCTAGCATTAATGAGACTTAGATATTAAAAAACAGTGTTTTTGGGTTCTTTGGTAGCTACAGAATCAAATTGGGACCACTTTACAATGTTAAAAAACCGATCGTAAAATGTTTTCGTTGTTTACAAGTATAATATAAATGAGTTCAAATCATGTAGCTATGAAACTAAACTATGGCAAGTTTACAGCCAAAAACTTGATCCATCGCCCCCAGAAACATTTTTGAATTTCCTGGTAGCGATGAACTAGATTATGGCCTGTTTACAACCAAAAGTTGTTTTCTCACTGCTTACAGGGACGATATAAACGAGTTCGAGACGTTCTAAACAGCGTTTCGAATTCCCTGGTAATTACGAGATTATTTTATGGCCAAAAGCTGGCCAGAAATAGTTCTTGTTGCTTACCAGGGTTAACAGAAATGGGTTTAGAACGATTTTTTCAATATCAGTACAGTGTAAGGATAATTTAAACGAGATCTCGGCATTCCAAAGTTCTAAACTACCTCTACCCTCAAGTGGGATACTCTCGCCCCTCACTTATATTTTGAAAGAAAAGTCCAGAAAATCCGAGCGCTAAGCGCGGGGTAAAAAAGAGTCTCGCGATACTCGCGTTGAGGATCACTGGAGTAGGAGCCTGGAGCGTCGGCGGCAGCCAGGCAGCGACGGCGGCGGCAGGGTTCCGGTGAATGGTCTCCGTGGGTGGGCCAGGCGCTCGCTCGCTCAAGCGGCGGCGGCGGCGGCATGCGGTGCCCAGGCTTTTCCATCCCCCGAAATCCGCGATTTTTATTCGATCTCTCTCTCTTCAGCTCGCTCTCTCAAAGTCAAGGAGTTTGTGGTGGGAGATCGAAATTAAAAGATCGCCGCATAAACATCCTGGGCAGGGAGGGGAGTTGAGAACCTTCCCCGGCTGGGTGGTCTCGGCGCACTTGTTTCCTTTCCTTTTTTTCTCCTCGCTCTCTCTCTTCTCTGGTTCTCCCCCCTCTGACAGAGATACCACAGCTAGACACGAAAAGAAAAGGAAGAGAGAGAGAAGAGTAGAAGAAGAGGAGGAACGATAGAGGATTAAAAGAAAATGTTAAAAAAAATTGGATGATTTGATTATGCTTGCAGAAGGCGGAAGACTCGCGCGGGAGACGGCCTACGCGGTCGAGCACATCGGGGACTCCCTGGTCAAGGAGAAGCCCGAGCGAGGGGAGCTTGTCCGGGAGTCCCTGGTACACACGCACCAGCTCGTGATACAGTCGCCGAAGCAGCACGGCGCCAACGTATTAAACGCCGCTGCGCTCAAGGAACACCTGGAGGTACTCGCAGCGGCGTCCATGGTTTCCGTCTACATGTACGATGCGTAAGTGTCTCAACAATAATAATAATTTGGTTCAACAAAGTTTATTGTGTAAACAATAAACGATGAACAGAAATTTTTAATTTTATACGTCATTATGAGTAACTAAAATCATAGCAATACATGTAAATCAACTAAATTGTAACATGGAAATCTATTGTTCAGTTGTGTCATTAGTTTTACAACATTTAATTGTTACTTATTCCTTAATATGCATACTCTAATGAACATCTCTTCAGAAACCTCAAAACCTGTGCAATAGAAATTTAATTTTTTTTAAATAAATAACATGCATATAAAAAAGTAAAATCTTCAACCGATAGTTACATTTTTTTTTCATAAAAACTTATAAAAAGTCGGCAATTTGAAAGAAAACTTGTTACGATCAAATTCCAATAAACAACATTGTACCAAGTTAAAATTTAATTTTTTCCTCATTACTCTTCCTGCGATATGAAAGTTTGTATATCGAGAAGCTACCCGTTTCGAACCGCCAGATGGCGTCTTTTAATCCCACTCTTCGCAAATAAAAAACGCTGATCAATCAACCATAAATAGTCAACATACCTAACAATCATCATTCGGGTGGTTTTTCTTCCAGGACATGGAAGCTCAAGGACCTCTGCGTGGCGATGTCCGGCCCCATAATCGAGAGTTCCGCGTACTTCGAGCAGATATTCGAGCACGTACTGCCCTGCAACATAATAACTCCGCTGTCGTGCTTCTGGGAGGGCAGCAAGTTCCTGGGCATGGACAACAACGGCACGCACATACTCGAGGGCAAGCAGATCTCGTGGCCCAGTCTCAACCCCGTGAAGCTCCTCCAGGAGATCAAAACCGGGTACAACTTCTCCTTCCCCTACCAGATCCTCGAGGACTTCATGAAGCAGGGCGGAGTCACCAACGGGTACCAGTCCAAACCCTGCCTCGACCCCTTCGACCCCGACTGCCCTGAGACCGCGCCTAACTACCGGTCTACCAAGGTGAGTTTCAATTACTGACCAATTGATAATTCAAATAAGATGACAAAAAAAATTTCGACCCATAGCAGAAAAATCTAAGAATTGATCTTGTTGATGATAATTGAATCGTTAGAAATCCGAGACTAAAAAATGACAATTACATTCAATAATTTCCCTAGTGGTACCTCAATAGAAGGATTAACTTTTATTAATTTATCGAAGTCGATCGGCGAATCGATCACGAGCGTAATGGAAAAAACCCAATTTTCAATCGTCGATATCTTTAATACCAAATGGTCAACGTTCACCCGATTTCGGGAAAATGTCGATAAATACTCTGTCGATCCGTCCTAAAGATTCGGGGTAAATCCCTCTTGAATTTTAGTAGCAAATCACCACAATAAAATTTAAAAATAAAACAGTTTAAATTTCCAACATTCTCGTTTAGTGTCCTCTAACTCGGTAAAATAATACTCCATCAAGCCAAAGTCCGGACAATTTCGCGATATTTACGAGTGCCTGACCCTCTTTTTGAGGCGCGGCCTCGGGCTCTCCGGTAGGCATGTCGCGTGGGACGTAGCGCATCAAAGCAAATACACATACACAGTACACACGCGTGCGTCGTCACGCGGGTGGTCTTCCTACTAAGCCCGCAGCTCCTCTTTTCGCAGCCTTATTTTTCTTTCTTTCTTTTTCACTCTAGCCACTGGACATAGCCGCGGTGCTGACGGGCGGTTGCTACGGTTTCGCGGCCAAGTACATGCACTGGCCCGAGGAGCTTATAGTGGGTGGCGCCAGACACAACAGGAGCGGCTACCTCACCAAGGCCACCTCGCTGCAGTCGGTGATACAGCTGATGACGCCCCTGGAGACCTACGACTGGTGGAAGAACAACTACAAGAGCCACGCCATCGACTGGACCATGGAGAAGGCCGCCAAGATACTCCAGAAGTGGCAGCTCGCATTCACCATGGAACTCAACAGGCTACAGAACGGCAGCGTCTACCACAGGGCGCACAACTACTACGCCTTCAGCACCGACAACCTGAACGACATACTCAAGACCTACAGCGAACTCTCGCCCCTGGTGCTGGTCATGGGTGCCGGCGTCGTGGTAAGTTTGAGATTCGATTCTTGGAAACACTGAGATTTTGCGCTTTAAGTGCGACATCAGCGCCCCCTGCTTAAAATCATTGATCCGAGTGTTAGGTACATTTATACGAGAATTATTGATTCTCTAATTGTCGATCAATCGGTAAAATCTAGTTAATAAAGGCGCTGGCACGATAAAAAAAAACACCTAAAATTAAATAAGAGTATATAAATTACTAAACACGTATTTTTCCATTTTTCACAGGCTTTCTACATGGCGGCGGTGCTTAATCGTTGGGACGACAGGATTCGGTCCCAAGCTGCCGTCGGTATCGCCGGAGTGGTGCTGGTATGCGTGACGATCGGCGCGGGTCTCGGTTTCTGCGCCATGCTGAGCATGCCCTTCAACGCGTTCACCATACACATCCTGCCCTTCATAAGTCTCGGCTTCGGGGTCCACGACATCTTCCTGCTGACCCACACCTACGCGGACTTGTCGTTCAAGGAGGTGCCACCCAGGAAACAGACGAGCGCGGTTCTGGAACGCACCGGACTCTCCGTCATAATGTCAAGTTTGCTGAGGGCAGCCGCTTGTCTACCGGCTTCCCTTATTCAGATCCCAGCGCTGTCGGTGTTCAGTCTTCAGGCGTGCGTCCTGGTGTTGTTCAACCTCGCCGCGATGATCCTCGTGTTCCCGGCGATGATCAGCCTGGACATCCGCCGACGGCAGTCCGACCGCAGGGACATTTTTTGCTGCTGTCTGCCGGACACCCCCAGGAAGCCGAGGTCCTGCAATCCTATCAAGGACCAGAAGCAGCAGCAGCGCCAGACGCTCATCGAGTCCAACGAGAAGGAGGACCTCACCGATAATCTTCTGGACGACTGGATGAACTTCTCCCTCAAAAGGATGGTGACCAAGCACTACGCGCCCTTCGTCACCCGGCCCTCGATCAAGACCTTCGCTATGATACTCTACGCCGCGGTTATGGTTTGGAGCACCTGGAACGCCATGAACGTATCGAACGGCCTCGACCTGGTGGACCTCGTGCCCCAGAACTCCCACGAGCACGCCTTCCTGTCCTCCCAGAAGGAGTTCGGGTTTTACACCATGTACGCGGTTACGGGCCAGGACTTCGACTACCCCAACAACCAGAAGCTCCTGTTCGAGTACCACGATGCGTTCGTACGCATAAAGAACGTCATGAAGAACGACGATGGAGGCCTGCCGGACTTCTGGCTGAGCCTCTTCCGTAACTGGCTGAAGAGACTCCAGGAGGCGTTCGACCACGACTACAGGAACAACTGCATTACCGTGGAGAAGTGGCACACCAACGCCAGTCTCGACGGCATCCTGGCCTACAAGCTCATTGTCCAGACGGGCCACGTCGACAACCCGGTCGACAAGACCCTCATACACCGGGTACGACTGGTAGACTCCGAAGGTCTCATCCACCCCCACGCCTTTTACAACTACCTGAGCGCCTGGATCGCCAACGACCCCCTAGCCTACGGGGCATCCCAGGCGAACTTTCGTCCCCAACCGAAGCTCTGGTACTTCAACGATGACAAGGAGCTCAAGGTCTCGAAGAGTGCCCCTCTGACCTACGCTCAGATACCCTTCAACCTCTACAAGCTGACCGACACCACGGAGATGAGCGACTTCATAACCACGGTCAGAAAGCTATGCCAGAAATTCGAGGAACGGGGTCTTCCAAACTTCCCCATGGGCATACCCTTCATGTTCTGGGAACAGTACACGAGCCTCAAGGGCAACTTGTCGCTGTCCCTGGCCATCGGACTGGGAACCTGCGCCTTCATAAGTTTCATACTGCTGTTGAACGTTTGGGCCACGATACTGGTCGTCATCTCGATAGCGGGCAACATACTCCAACTCCTAGGTGTAATGGGCTTTCTGGGTATAAACCTGAGTGCAATAACCGCGGTGCTGCTTGTGATAAGCATCGGCCTTTCCGTCCAGTTCAGTGTACACATATGTCTGGTAAGTTGATTCTTCATATAGATCTGAACACAATTAGTTTAGACACCAAGATCTAATATCTCAATTCGAATTTTTCAGAGTTTCATAACCTGCGTCGGAAGCCGAGACCGTCGAGCCCGACTCGCCCTGGAGCACATGTCGGGTCCGGTGATACACAGCGCGGTGGCCACTATCCTGGCCGTGGTGATGCTGAGCTTCTCCAAGTTCGCCTTCATAGTAAACTACTTCTTCGTGGGCCTCATGTGCCTCATCCTCATCGGGGTGGCCAACGGTCTGCTCTTCTTCCCCATCCTGCTGTCCATGATCGGACCAGGGGGCGAGGTTGTACCGACCGAGTATCCGGACAGAATATCCACCCCGACGCCCCCGACGTCGCCCGCGACCAGGAAGTCGAAGAAACTGCCCGCACCGCCCAAGAGGTCGTCGTACAAGATCGACAACGCCAAGATACACTCGGAGCAGAAATCCCTGACGACGATCTCGGAGGAACCCAGCTCTTGGCACAGTCAGCAGGAGTCGTGCTTCTTAGGGCAGCAGACCGAAGTCAAGGTCGAGACTTCGACCTGCGCTAATCAGGTAAGCTCGAAGTTTCTTCTATTGTATAAACAGCGATTTGTTCTTGAAGTTTAAACTTATTTAATTTCCAAATTCATGTTGATTAATTGTCCAGAGAGTAAAGAAAACCTTTTTTTTTCTTCACAGAAGTGCAATGGATCGGAAACGAGTATTTCTAGTTTCTCGACGCCGGCTGCATCGTCGTCGCACTTTCACACAACCAAGGTTGAAGTCACTACTAAGGTTGAAGTTCTACCACAAACTCGTAAGTTTCACAGCTTTTTAAAAATAAAACAAAAATTTTTTTATTTTTAGAAATTTTTAAATTAACAATTTGAATGATATTTTTAGGAGGAACGGAACACGGTGAGAAAGGTAGACCGAGCTCAAGACAGCGCCCTCAACGTTGCAGCACGACTTTCGTCAACATCGTCGAGTCTTCTGGTTCGAGTTCTGAGCATGATTCTGACACAAACATAAACATTAGTAGCAGTAAACGTTGAAGAAATAAATTTAAAAAAAATAAGGAAGAATAATAATGGTAATAATATAAATCATCCGGAATAACTACCGGCAAGTGCTACTTACTTATCACCCAAAAGGCTGACTAGGTTATAGATAATAAAATAAAACTACTGTTAACGATAATCATGCTTTATCGAAAAATGTAACTTGAGGGTTCTCTGCGTTGCGACAGGCCGAGAGAACTTTTGACTGACGGTATTCAAAGAAAATTCGAGTTTTCGTTACTTTTATGCATTTTTTATTATATATATATATATATATATAAGTTTATAACGTGTTACCTGTGTACTTACCTGTTGGCATTTAAAAAAATTTCTCTCTTTTGATGGGAGAAAGAAGTTCGGTTGCAATATTAAATTATGTTTAAAAGGTGAAACTTGAATTTTCTTTTTTTTTTTTTTTTTTTTATTATTATTATTTTTTTTTAATACATAGACAAAAAAATTTCTAGTTAAGCGAAAAAAAAGTATTACATGACTAGGAATATAAAGTTTCCGATTCAAGAGAAATAAAAAAAATCTTGAACAAATAGACAAATATAACCGGCGAAATCCAAGTTCCTGAATTATTATGAAGCAAGCATGGCTATAATATATTACGAGTGTAGCCAGAGATTTTTTTTTTTTTTTTTTTTAATTTTTTTATTGAGATTATCTCAAATCTTGTGAATATGTGTTTTTTTTTTTTATCGCGAATCGCGAATGATCAAGAGTGGTGCGAAACTAGCTTTATTTGTTACCAGTGGTAGTGTGCGATTTAATTGCGACGAGTAGGAACTTCGACTCTTTTTAAACGAGTTTTCCGAAAGTCAAACAGTTTCTTTTTTGCCTACATTGACGCATAAAATAATTAATTTCGAGCACTGTGTTTTATGTTTCGCTGACAATAATCTACGTAACGTGCGAGAGTGTATGAGAAATTTTTTTTTTTTTTTTTTTTAGAGTAAAATTTATTTATTTTAATAGTGTATTTTTTCGAATTGTATAAAAAAAAAATGCTTATGAAAAAAGTAAATTGTAAGTTACTCTCTTGGAATAAACTTGTATAAAGTTATTTATTTCGTGTCTAACGCATAAAGCGTCATGCAATGAACACTAATTTAATAGAATAATGTTAGTCAAGATGTAAAAAAAATTAAAAGAATGAAAATATGCATCACACCTAGAAGTGTATAAATAATTAAGAGTTTATGAGGCGTAGGCATGCACTTAACTATAATTGTAAATTATATATTGTATAACTTATATATATATTGTAAATTGTGTATTGTCAGAAAATTGTTTTTACTAGAAATTCAAAAGATAAAAGAAAAATTGTATTTTTTATTTTTAAACCGCGTAAATCAATGTATTATCCAGTCATTTTTCTGTACAATTCATAGATACGTAAGTACGGTATCTTTTAAGATGATCGCGAATTATGCGAGCGAGAGATATAAAATGTATTTGGTGTAACATAATTTTTGTACATAAATGAATTTTTATGAAAGATGTGAGGAAAATAGTCAATAATCCTCGTTTTTTGGTGGACTCAATCAAATTGAAACCGCTAATTTAAATGAAAAAATAAAAAAAAAAAAACTCGAGCCAAACTTTACAATAATGCTCAAGCTTTATTTTTTCTTTTGTACATACAGACATCAATAAAAATCTCGTTGAAATAAATTTAATGTGTATTTTATGAACAAAACTTGTCCTTTGATCCCCGCTTTTCTATTAATTTCTCTTTTCTTCTTGAGTAACAATTTTTTTATCTTTCCTTGTACGAACAATAGTAAATTCAATTTAAAAATTTTTTTATTAATTTTGATGAAAAAATCATTCTAGTTTTCGATTTTATATTTAAAGCTATTATTGAATTAACAATACATTTTTATAAGTAAATGGATTTATTAATCAGAAAAAAAAAATTTCAATTAAAAGTTTTTATTTAATTCTTTATTACTAATCGGATAGTGTAAATTAACTCACAACACCATAACACAACCAAGAATCATTAAATCCACGTTTCGGAGTTTCCTATTCGTATAAAAATAGACTAACATGGGAATAATAATGTGAGAGTTGGTGTTCTCAAAATATTTTTAACGTTGAATTCTAATTTTATCCAACTTAAATGAGTAAAAAAATTACAAAAATTAATGATTCACTTTAAAATTACAAAAAAACTGTAAATTAATTAATTGAGTTATTTAATTTGCAAAAATGAAAAGCTTGGGTATTTCATTGACATTATATCAATCGCTGTAGAACTTTCTTTAAACAATTCACTTTCAATTGCTATACAGATTTTTGCAAACATACTTAACACAGTTCGTTAAATAAAATATTTTTATTTTTATTATTTATTTTATATGAAAAAAATAATAATAATTAAAAAATCTTTGTTGATTATTAATCGAAAAGTCGAACGCAACACTCGATTGATTAGTTTTCAAACTTCGAAATTTTGGCATCTTCGATCCCGATGAACGTAATTTTAACGAATGAATTTTTAAATTCATCAAAAAATTAATTTAGCAATAATATGAATGTATAGGTTTAACTATTTCATTTTGAAACTTACAAAACTTTTATAGGATGGTAGAAACTTTTCAAAATTTTTAAGTTTATATTATCCGGAAAGACGGAAAAATTTTTTTTTAGTAAATAAAAATTAATTGTTGATTTAATTAATCAGTTATGAATGATTAGTTATTAGAGCTTTAAAAGAACCGTAAGATGCAAAAATATTGATTAAATTATTATTGGTATTTCATTTATAATTATTTATACAGTCATTTTTTTATAATATAAAATAAAAACAAAGATAAAAAGTCTTTATCACCTCAATCAATAAAAGTAACGCAATGGACAAGTCTTCATCGGTTAGTCGCTTGTGCAATAACAATAGAGATTGCTTAAATAATATATATAAAGATAATAGCATCGGCAGATTGTAACTCATATTGTAAAGTCAAAAAAATGCAGCAACACTATTAAATTATTGTATAATTTCGAATTACATTTTGTAAATTGGTTAATTAGAATGGTTACTTTTATTTATATCATATTCAAGGAACATTATTACATTTGTGTTTCTCAAAAAAATACCGAAAATACCTTGAGGAATCATTGTGAATTTTGATTATCTATTTTAAATGGAAGCACTACCGTCGAAAGCTTTCATAAAAGAAGTGGATAACAAAAAATGAAAAAATATAAATTCGAACATAACGTTCAGTTTTTTAAAATTATTAGTAATAATAATAATAATAACTTAATTCTTTATTAACAATTTAATTTATATTATTAACTTTTATTTTGTTAAATATATATATATATTTTTTAATTAAGCTATAAAAATAAAAATAAGTTGAAAATTTGAAAAGAGAAAAAAGAGAAAAGTAAAATTTTGAAAATTCGAACGTAGTATTCTACTACTTAAATTTTACGGCATTCGTAAACTGTTAAACTTCAAGGTTTGATCAATTGGATCATTTTTACAATTTATCAACAATTCATATAATTATTGTTACACTGTCATACAGTACTAATGTTTTACATAAGTTAATAACAAATTGGCCATTAAAAAAAAAACAAGTTTATGTTATTGTTAAGTAAAATCTTGAACCGAAAAATTGCAACAATATATATTACCTGTCCGCAATCAACAAAAAAAAAAAAAAAAAAAAAAAAGTAGGGAAATACGCTAGTCAAGCGCGCGGGGCGTTCGCGCAAGGTGCTTCTTGCTAGGTACCTACAGCGAGAAATTCGAAGCCGCGCGTAAAGAAGGGAAAAAACGACTAAAAGCGGCTGCAGCAGCACCGCGGGAGGCAGGCAGGCGCGCGGGCGAAGCTGAAACACAGTGCGAGAGCAGGCCAGACAGCGGAGTAGCGAGTCAAACATCACCCTGAGCTCTGGGCACGACGATGTCCGGGATACTGTCTAACTCCTTGAGGATCGCCCCGCGCGATCTCAAGCGTCTAACCTTGCTGCAGAACAAGGTGAGCCCTTCGTATTATTTACCTACCTTATAATGGGGCCCTGCCTTTTAACCTGATTGCACCGTATATCAATCCTAAGAGATAACGAGTGTGGAATTTTACGGTAGACCACCCTTTACTATTTACACCTTCTTAAACGCTCGATCCGTTGTTATGTAATCGTACGCGCGAAAAACTACCTATGAACACAATTTTGTAACACCTTATTCTTATCACACGTGACCCTATAACTCAGAAAACTTTTCTTTCTGCTACGACCTGCACTTATGTGTACACACACTGTGCATCGATCATGTCGACGTACTTCATGATTTTCTTTCTATTTTCGTCTATTATGGCATTTAATCTTTTAATTTTTTCTCTTTCAGGTACTGAGAACGTTATATCTCGGAGGTAAGTACGACAACAATATTTTTTTTTTTTTTTTTTTTTTGCAAGTTGAATTTAGTCATGAATAAATGATATCTTTTTTTTTAGGACCTGCCTCAACCGTACAAGCACGAAAATTATTGGATAAAATTGTTTATCAGTAAGTGTTTCAATGCTACTTTTTACCCAAACAAAGTTCATACAATTTTTAATTAAAGCCTTTGTTTCTTCAACTAATTAGCAACAACGATAAATCTTATGACCTGCAACGCTGGAGTAATCAGTTAAGATACATATACTCAACACCAGCATTATGTAAGTTTACACTTGTCAAATATTTATATAATTTATATAATTTATTCAAAATTAATGATGGTTTTCAGGGGAGAACAAGGACATTGTGGTGCCTCCATTCGCAGAAAGTATCAGTGAAGGAGATGTCAGGTGGGAGAAGAAGGAAGGCGACCAAGTTAACATTGATGATGTCTTGTGTGAAGTTGAAACTGACAAGGTACACCTATGAAACCCGTTTAGCAAATAGTAATTTAAAAAATGAACCATGTAACTAAAGTATACAAGCATGGATATAAATCTAAGAGTAGCAATGAAAAAAACACTTTTCCAGACATCAGTACCAGTTCCATCCACCGTGGCTGGTGTCATAAGAAAGATCCATGTAGAAGATGGATCCACAGTAACTCCCGGAACCAAGCTGTGTACCATCGAAGTTGGTGCCACTGGTGGTGCTGCAGCCTCCAAGCCTGCAGCTGAGGCACCCAAGCCACCTCCACCAGCAGCAGCAGCTCCACCCCCACCACCACCACCACCACCACCAACGGCAACTCCAGCTGCTCCGGTTTCAGCACCCAAGCCACCACCACCACCGGCTGCAGCACCACCACCACCCCAAGCACCCAAAGCCTCGATGCCCGTGGCTGCCATAAAACATGCCCAGGTAAAATATGTTTTTTTTAAAATAATTTTTGAAATCTTATGTACCAAGCCTATGCAAAGGTACTTGTTTACCTCTATAAACTTTTTAAAATTTATATTTGAAAAAATTTTGTAATAATATTTGCTTGAGCAGGGTTTTTTTTTAAATCTGATAAAACTACTTCAGTTTATTTACATAAGACATTGACCACTAAAAATATTAGACTTTTTTAAAAGGTCATTTTTTAGGTACCCAAGACATTTAATTAATAATAGACAAGAATAAGTCCATTTTTATAAAAGAACTCAAATTAGTAATGTAAAAGAGTATTATCTGAAAGATGATAGTGGATATAATAATAAACTATATCTACATGTACTTATTCAAAATTTGTAAACTAATTTTCTCAATTCCATAAAATATAATTAAACTCTAACTAGAATTTTTCAAAATTTTATATTTTAAACAATGTCTTAATACTTTCAGTCTCTGGAAGGTGCTAAAGTGCAATTACCTCCCCAAGACTACGCCAGGGAAATAGTTGGAACCAGGACTGAGCAAAGAGTTAAAATGAACAGAATGCGTCTTAGAATTGCCGAACGTTTGAAGGATGCCCAAAACACCAATGCAATGTTAACAACATTCAATGAAGTAGACATGAGGTATGATAACAAACTGATAAATCCTGAAAATTAAATTCAAATTTATTATTTAATTCAATTTTATTATATCACTTACATGAATAAATAGTTACTAATTTAACGTCAGTATAAAACTTGAATTTCGTTTAACTTGTTGTTAATTCAAAATATTTGAAAATTCTTACATAAAAGCACAATTTCAAAATTCTAGGTATGTACAGAATCAAAGATCATTAAACCAAAATTTGTCTATGTTCTAGTTCACTCATGGAGTTCCGTAAAGCCAACCAGGAAGCCTTCCAAAAGAAGTACGGTCTCAAGTTCGGCTTCATGAGTCCGTTCCTGGCTGCCTCAGCTTACGCCCTCAAAGACCAGCCCGTGGTAAACGCCGTGATAGACGGCGGCGATATCGTCTACAGAGACTACGTCGACATAAGCGTAGCCGTGGCCACACCAAAGGGTCTTGTAGTGCCGGTGCTGAGAAGTCTGGAGAACAAAAACTTCGCCGAGATCGAAATCGCCCTTGCCGCTATTGGTGACAAAGCGAGAAAGGGAAAGATTTCCGTTGAGGACATGGACGGCGGCACCTTCACCATTAGCAACGGTGGCGTTTTCGGGTCGCTCATGGGTACCCCTATTATTAATCCCCCTCAAAGTGCCATTCTCGGTATGCATGGTGTCTTCGACAGACCTATAGCCATTAAAGGACAGGTAAATTATACAATTTTACTATGAAACGTTTTGGTTCACAAACTTTTAACTTTTTTTTTGTATTAGTACATCTCAGCTCGCAAGCGCTCAAGTTTTAAAATTTTATTTAGTCATACTCGTTTGAAAAAGTTTTGACTTTTGCCCATAAATTGAATAATTTTTAATAAAATTACAATTTTGAATTTTTATTTTCTTATCATGTAAAAGAAAAACATTTTATAAGACATTTTTACATTAAATTCTACTGTATTTCAAATAACCTATAGAATAAAAATTTTTAATTTTCAATTTTACCATTCTGGACCTATAGATACGTAAAAATGTTACTCAATTTTTAATTTCATTTCAGGTTGTTATCAGACCCATGATGTACATCGCACTGACGTACGATCACCGATTGATTGACGGTCGCGAAGCTGTTATGTTCTTGAGAAAAATTAAGGAAGCAGTGGAAGATCCTAGAGTTATTTTAGCTGGTCTATAAATATCTTTTTACTACATGCTTTGAGCGCCATCCCTTATTTTCAAGAATCATGTACATGTACAGTTCCCCATAAATCAACTTTTTTTTTTGTTTTTAATTGAGTGCAAAAGTTTCAGTTTAGAAACTCGAGCATACCGTTGCTTTTTTTCATACCTTGCAACTGTGATTAAACGAAAGTAAAGATTTACACTGCTGCATACTCAGAAGAACGTTTTAAATTGTTTATTTAAAATACCCTGAAATAATTTTAATTTTTGAAAATAATACATTTTCTTGAATCCTTAATGAATACAGTAAAGTCATGTGGTGCAGTCATATTATATCGTTTACATTTACACCTGCAGTATTAATTATTATTATTCATTTTTTTTTTTTTTTTTTCATTTATACAATTTAATGTCCTAGATTTGCAGGTGACTAAGGAAATGTATTATTTGTAGTAAATTTGTAATCATCTGTCACAATAATAAGAATTGTCAAAACGTTTGGTTCACATTAATGTTTATTTTATCCCAAAACTAAATTAAAAAATAAAAAATTCTGTAATTCTGAAAATAATGAATCCTCAAAATGTTGTATATAATTAAAAAAAAAAAATGGTTTTTAACTTTGAATATTATATTTAATATTAATAAAACATGTATTGTGAATATTGTAGTTTTAATTAATAAATTATAAATTTACTAATTAAATCTGATGATATTCAAATTATAATAAAACTGCCTGTTATTAAAAAA
Organism: Encarsia formosa; assembly: GCA_038277355.1. Classification (NCBI taxonomy): domain Eukaryota; kingdom Metazoa; phylum Arthropoda; class Insecta; order Hymenoptera; family Aphelinidae; genus Encarsia; species Encarsia formosa. The sequence goes on along the minus strand of CM076188.1, from coordinate 21,016,196 downwards.
TAAATAAATAAAATAAAATTATTGATTCTACAGTTATCTGTTTACAAACTATGCAATTTGTAAAAATAAGTGTTACAATGCGCAATCAATATCATGAGATAATTAACGATACGTAATAAAATGAAAAATTTTTTATCCTGAAATTTTTTTGGTGACAAGAACTGAAGATCGGTTAATATAACATCATCAACTATACTTTATCATTGTAAGATAGATAATTGTACTTAAAACTCACACCTAATAAAACAACTTTCACGATCAGTAATTATAATAATTTTCTTTTCATAAAGTTACCTCAATAAGCCTTTAAACTTCGACTTTTAGAGAAATAAAAAAAAAAATTATTTTTTAAAACTTATTATTATTTTTGTTTATTAAGATCAAACCACCCGCGAAAAATCAAATTTAAAGTCCTCGTAAACATCTGCAGCCAACTTCAGAGCTTGCTTACATCTGCGGGTTTCCGTGGATGGTGGATGACTTTTAGTATTTAGTACAACGCTGAACATTTATTAGTGAAAATGGTAAGAAAAACACCTCCTAACTTTACTCTATAAAACTATTTTACTTCTCCATCTACCTTCCCGACAAAAAGGCCAAATTTCCATAAATATTCCATCAAAACAAACCCAATTAATTCTACAAAACCAAAACATAACCTCTACTTTTTTTCAAATCAAAACTAATATTTTTGTTATTAACATCCAGGGTCAAGCCCAGTCTGGTTCCGGTGGAACCGGAGGTGATAAGAAGGACGACAAGGACAAGAAGAAGAAGTACGAGCCCCCAGTACCAACGAGGGTTGGCAAAAAGAAGCGCAGGACAAAGGGTCCCGACGCAGCTCTAAAACTACCCCAGGTCACTCCTCACACGAGATGTAGACTTAAGCTGCTCAAACTCGAGCGCATAAAGGACTACTTGCTAATGGAGGAAGAATTCATAAGGAACCAGGAGCGACTCAAGCCCCAGGAAGAGAAGAACGAAGAGGAGAGGTCCAAAGTCGACGACCTCAGGGGAACCCCTATGTCAGTGGGTACTCTCGAGGAGATAATCGACGACAATCACGCCATAGTCTCGACCTCTGTCGGCTCGGAGCACTACGTTTCAATTCTCTCGTTCGTCGACAAGGACCAGCTGGAGCCTGGGTGCTCAGTGCTGCTCAACCACAAGGTTCACGCCGTTGTCGGGGTACTTGGCGACGACACCGACCCTATGGTAACCGTCATGAAGTTGGAAAAGGCTCCCCAAGAGACTTACGCCGACATTGGGGGCTTGGACGTACAAATTCAGGAGATCAAGGAGTCGGTTGAGCTTCCCATGACTCATCCTGAGTACTACGAGGAGATGGGTATCAAGCCTCCCAAGGGTGTGATTTTGTACGGACCACCAGGAACTGGAAAGACACTGCTCGCCAAAGCAGTGGCTAACCAAACGTCAGCGACGTTCCTCAGGGTGGTGGGCTCGGAACTTATTCAAAAATACCTAGGTGATGGACCTAAGTTGGTACGAGAACTGTTCAGAGTGGCAGAAGAGCATGCACCTTCGATTGTGTTCATTGATGAGATAGATGCTGTGGGTACCAAGAGGTACGACAGCAACAGTGGTGGCGAGAGAGAAATTCAGCGAACTATGCTTGAACTTCTGAATCAGCTTGATGGTATGTATTGTATACATTTTTGGACTTGCAATATTAATATTCATCTAATAATTATTATTTTTTGATTGATAGGGTTCGACAGTCGCGGTGATGTCAAAGTTGTTATGGCAACAAACAGGATTGAAACATTGGATCCTGCCTTGATCAGACCTGGTAGAATAGATAGGAAAATAGAATTCCCTCTGCCAGATGAGAAAACTAAGAAAAGGATATTTAGTATTCACACAAACAAAATGACACTGGCACCCGATGTCAATCTCACAGAGTTAATTATGGCTAAGGATGATTTATCTGGTGCTGATATTAAAGTAAGTTCACAAAATTTATTTAATTTTCATATCTATTTTTATAGTTGTTTACTATTGTAATTTACATAGACGTAGTTCCTTGGTATTTTATTTTTTTTTTTTGCAAAATGTGTATAGATCTTGTATAATACTTTTTATTTACTCTAGTTATGACAAAATATGATTTTAATTGTGCAGATCTTGTCTTGAAGTCTAAAAATTTATAAAAATTAGTTAATGTATTAAGGCTTGAATAATATTAAATTGTAAATATTGTAAAAATATTAATTAAATCATTTTAATTTACAGGCAATTTGTACAGAAGCAGGTCTTATGGCTCTGAGGGAGCGTAGAATGAAAGTGACCAGTGAAGATTTCAAAAAGTCTAAAGAAAGTGTCCTGTACAGGAAAAAGGAAGGATCTCCAGAGGGATTATATTTATAAGAATTTTTTTTCTATATATAATAAAAAGCTAATATAGAATTTAATAAAGAGCTAATAAAATTTTATTACAACTTTTTGTTTGTTTTGAACACGCAAACAGACAAAATCATTTTACAATTTCACATCAATACAGTTTACATGTGTTGGTCCTTTGGATTTGTTAATTACTTAAATAAAAAAATTTTTCTTAATCAAAAAAACAGTTTTTTATTCATTTTGATTTTTGTTTATTTCTTACTTATTTATTAATTATTCCTCTATTCTTTTTTTTTCTCTCTTTTATTAAATGCAGTACAAGTAGTTTCATTGGAGTTTCATTTTTTTTTCATTTCTAAAATAGAAAAATTTATTTCAAATAACTCAAACTAAACACTTGAGTTGTCAGTCAGTAATAATTACTTAATTAAATGTTATGTCATTAGTCCACAATTTAACTTGTTGATGAAAATTAAATATATAAAAAGAATTAACCTTTTAATTTAATAAAATTAAAAATATCTTAGTAAACATCAACTGGGTAAAAAACTGAATGACTGAATGTCAATGTCCTTTTCTTTAAACCGAGGCTCAAAGTAGCCCAGTAATATTTTCAAAGTCTTTTCTGTATGTTCTTTTTGACAGCTCTGAATATCCGGAATGGTGTCTTCAGATGCATTTTTGGAACCACTCAAGTCTAAATGACACAAATAGCAAATTCCCTTTTTGGTATCTGATATAATATTTTGAATTTCTTTTGGATGATCCGACTCATCAGTCAAGTACTTTGAAAGTCCCTTGTAAACTCCTAGAATGAATGATGGTTGAAATGCTTCCTTGTAACCTTTGTCAAATCCAATCTGAAAAACTGACAGAGATCCATCTGATTTTCCCTCAGTGTACCCAATCTAAAAAAAGTCAAAATTGTTTTCTGTATAAAGAATCATTTAATTTCAGAAGTAGAAGCAAGGTTTATACTTGTGATGCAGTGTTGATAGCTTTTTTCCATGTTTTTGAAACCAGTTCAAACGAATCCTCACCGTCAGCTACTGTATCATCCATCGCAAGTTCTTATTTTTGTGCCTTTAACTTTAAAAACAAACCTTGTTAATCGCATAAGTAACTAAAACTTTTCCTGACCATTATCGCAGCTGATTTTTACCCACGTTTTTTTTCTGCTATGAACAAAAGTACACAATGCTCGAACCAATGACGCGTGAGCTTCATTCGGTCGAGAACCAATGAAATGGTTGCATTTCCAAACCTCTAATATGATTGATTCTAAAGCCCGTCTAAAATCTAAAAACGCACTTTCTTTGTGAATTGTTAATGAATTTTCTTAAAAATTAACCAGCTGGTAATTGAATTATTTCTACTCGAGTTATCATGTTATTTCATTTACCTTTTCGGGGTTATGTTCTGCTAAGCTATTAAAGTTATTTTTTTTGTTATTTAACAAAATTTATCGATATTTAACTTTTTGTAAAATAATTTCAACTTGTGAAATAATTTCAACACTCCTAACGTTCTTTTTCGATTTTCTCCATTAGCTTGCGATTTGAGTAATCAATCAAACTATAAAATGGCAGATTTTCCCCAAAAAATCATTGAAAAAAATCGGTTTCTCGATTTCCCGCTATGAAACGCTTTTACCAACAAAATTAAAAAAAAAAGCGCGCGCGGGCGATCAGATGATACGCACTATTTTCGCGTGTACCTATACTTAAGCAGTCGTAAAATTCAAATTTTAAGGAATTTCAAAAATTTAATCTATCATTGCAAGAATTTGAAAAGCCAACTATGAAAACTGCGAGAGCAAGTACCGCTATCTAATGACAATAGCTCGAGATAATGATCGCACTCTGCATTAGAAAGTTGGTACCATGGTTGGTACCTTCAATTTTCGTACGAGTGGTGGGGGAAATGAGATCCGAGCTGCTTCAGTTCGGTGCTTGCGCGCGACGACTCCATTTCGGCTGAGCCCGCAGCCAGGTATCGCGCGCGGGAAGTAGGGAAGATTGTGTAATTAATCGTAACCGTTAAAACATTGTTAACAATAAAATCAAAGAGTTGTCAGTCAAAGTTCGATATCGAAGTCGATCTAGTGCGTGTAGCGGCGGTGAAGTACGATGAAAACATGGATATAAGTGGGTGAAATTGATCGAGGCGTCCCGAGTCAGCTTCTGGCGGGATAACTGCGTTTCCGTGTCTGTGTCTGTGTGCAGTGTTTTGTGTTTGTAGTAGTAGTTCAGTCCAGCAGCCGCAGCAGGTGTTGAAGAGAAGCCGCGCGCGCGCTAAGTTAATCGAATACTTTCCATCCATCCTCGAAGAAGACTTTCGGTTGTCAACATGCCGCTGCTTCGTAAGAAGCCCTTCCAGCGGCTTCACGTCTCCTCGGACTTCAGGGATGACGACGAGGTCTTCCACTGCGCTGTCACGAACGAGATATTCAAGGACTACAAGTGAGTCTTCACTTCTCTTCTCTTGACTGGCGTCTTAACCACGCTACGAACTCTCAACCTCAAACCATTTCCGCTTTCGTTGCGTGCTCACGAACCTTGCCTTTTTCTTTTTCAGTGAGTTCTGCGAGAGAATCATACTCTGCAACTCCATGATATGGTCTTGCAGCATCACAGGCAAGTCAGGGATGACCTATGAAGAAGCCCTCCAGTGCGAAGAACATGCCAAGGAAAGCCTCAAAGAGTTTCCCATGGAGGTTCGTACCAAGCATCATACTTCAGATGTTTTGTAAACAAACAACCAATGTCATGTGTGTTGTGACTATCTCTTTTTTGTTTTTTATGCACAGCTGAGGATTCCAATCCTATACCTTGCCAGCAAAACATCCAGGACCTCTTTCAATGAAATGATGGAAGATGTCTTTCAGTACGCCCGAGAGAGGTACTTCATTGGGGAGATGGTTGAGGCCAGCTTCACTGAGGACACTTGGTGCGAGTGTCACATATTACAGGTCATTGAGCCCTCCGAACAGCAAATCAATGCTTACAATGCAGAGAACAAGTGAGTTTTTTGGGCTTATAATTGTGTTTGTGGTATATAGAAAAAAAAAATCTTCAATAAACTTTTCTTGTAAAAGCAATTTGTTAAATGGAATTTCATATTACATTGAAATTTGTTTGATTTTAAAGTGACTATAGTTCTTGAGAATTAAAAGACTCAAAGTTATAAGTAAAGATTAAATTTTTTTTTCAACTAGAGCTCAACAAGAAAGAAATTATCAGCCTCCAGCAAAACTATTTAGATATGAAGTGGAACAGTTAGATTCGGGAGACTCTGATGTCAGTGAAATCATGATTGTGGAGGCCTCACAAATACGTAGGAGAAAACAGCAGTACAGTCGGGAGCGCAATAAAATTTTTTTGAGAATGTTGTGTGAACAAATGACTACTGGAATCTGGATAGTCAAGGTAAATATGATTATTTTTATGTAAATTTATTTCAATTCATAAACAAATTTTTATTCCTCAGGAAAATGTCCTTCAAAAATATGGTATCAACAAAGTCAGATGGGATTCCATATTTGCCGGTCCCCTTCCTGACTTCACACCAAAACCAAGAAAGGTTGTAAAACAAAAACAAGAGTCTCTAGACAGATTCCTTACTTCAGATCCAACAAAGCAAAGGACTTTTGAAAAACCAGATCCACTAAAAAAGTTGAACGAAGGTGGTATGGTTATGAAAAAATACAGGAAACCCAGGTAAACATATGTGAAAAATTATATTTATTATCTCATAGACAATCCCATCTAGGACATAAAAATTAATGCATGAAATTTGTTTTCAAAAATGAATGAATGTACAATTTGGTGATTTCAAATAATTTTTTGTAATTACCAAATTACTAATGCTAATATTTTTTTATTTATTGATGTAAAAACGACATTTATGTCTTCTATATATAATTAAATAATGCAGAAACAGTAATAGTTATAAAATTCAAAATTCAAAAAATTATAATATAAAGTGCCAGTTTTAACCATAATTAACATTAAAACTCTCTCACATCAAGTTTAAAAGTACTTACAAATTTTACTCTAGCAGTTCAGAGACTTCTGGAACTATTTACATTAACATTATAAGCATTAAAAAAATCATTTTCGACATAAATGTACTTGTCTTTAATAAATGTCTTTACATTGAAAGCTGCATTATTATTCTGTTCAAAAACTATGTTTTTTATTTCTAAAGTTTCATTTTTGTTCTCTTTTTAGTTTATTGCAATTAAAATATAAAAATAAAATCTGTGAGCGTTAAATTATTCATTAATTTAATTAATTTTTCAGGATGAATGGAAAATTCAAGGAGGAGCTCAAAGCCAAGGCTTTGGAAGAGAAAGCCAAGAGAAAAGAGGAGCGCACTCAGCAGAGTTTAGAAAAGAAAGAGCGCAAAAAAGCATTGGCACTTTACATAAAAAAATGGACCAAGCCACGGGACGACCTCGAGGTCGAAGATCTCAAACCTCTTCCCTCTGCAGTTCCCGTAAAAGACTCGCTGCTCAACTCAAAGTTCGGTGAAATCGCTATGATCCTGGAGTTCCTCCAGTTCTTCTACGACGAGATCGAAGTCAAGACTTACTTCCCAAATGGTCTCACTCTGGAGATGCTCCAGAAAGCTCTGCTCGACAAGGAAGTCACGGGCACGCTCAACGACCTTATACAGCTGCTCCTGGCGAACATCTTCAAGTACCAGGCCGAAGAAGAGGACGAGATCGAGGCCGAGACCAGCGAGGACGTCAAGGAGAATAATATAAATGTCGACCACAAGGTTTCTTCCATGGCCGAGGCTGTCAAGTTGGCTACCATCGCGTCAACCTGGTCCCAGACTCACCAGGGGTACCAACTGTCAGACCTCGCCCTAGATTACTACTCCATGAGCGAAATTCTCAGGCAGCATCTGCTCAGCTCAGGCGGACGCATCAGCGAAGCCGCTTCAAAATGGAGATATTCTCAAAGAGGTAACTAATTTTTTTGTAATTTGTATATTCATTACTTCCGTCCGTTTCCTGACTATCTTTTTTTTTTTTTTTTTTTTTTTCCACAGGTGGTTACACAAACCACGACGATCCAGCTCTCCTTCTGAGAATCGAGAAGCCCCGAATTCTCCGAGTTCTGAGCCATCGCAACGTGTGCGAGCTGGACCTCGAGGACCGTTTGACCGTTATAATCTGCCTGATGAACCAGCTGCTAACTTTCGCGTCGATCCGGGACGTGATTGACGAGCGGCACGACAAGCTGTTCCAAGCCAAGAAGGAGCTGAGGTCGTTCATAGCCGCGGAGCAGAAGCGAGAAAAAGAGGAAAAAGAGAAACTCAAGGAGAAGGAGAAGGAAGCTGGTGGGGTCGTGCCCCCACCGATGGAGGAAGTTGAACCAGAGTTCAAGAAGGTCACCAGGAGCAACTGCAAGGAGGAGAAGAAAAAGGAGGAGTACGAGGAGAAACTCAAAGAACTGCAGCAGGCGTCCAGGGATGACCAGATGATGGTACTATTGGGGTACGACAGGGCTTACAGGAAATATTGGCGTCTACTGTCCATACCAGGTGAGGATGCAACATCATTATTTATGAATTACATGGTATGTCAATCGAGGATTTTATGCGTGGCCATTTTCTTCGGAAACATAAGTCTACGTCGTTTGTTTAATTTTTTGAAAATTCAATGTATGAAATGATAAATTTGAAAAACTCGAATTTTTTAATAATAATTACGGCATAAATTATATAATTAAAAAATAAATAAATAAAAAATAAATTTTTAATTGTTTTTAATCATAGATCTAATTAAGACGAACATCATGATTTCAATCATTCGTAAATTATGTCCTCATTCCGCATTCAAACAATTTTTTTTTTAATCTTAAAATTTTGTTAAAAGTTAAGTATTAATTAGAAAATAACTGCAAGACATTTTTTAGCTTAAAAACTATTTTCGTTTAGTTATAATCTAAGAATCTTTTTTTGACCTTAAAATTTCGTTTCTTTCAGGTGTATTCGTGGAAAACGTTGATACGTACTACGGCACGTGTCTGCCTCAGGGCACCCCGTACATGCCAGAGCTGTCCGACCCCGAAGTTTTGTACTCTTACCTGAAAAGCAAATTCGAGGACGAGAACAGCGACAAGGAAAACACGGTCAAGAAGGTCAAGTCTCCCAAGAAGAGCCTTGCCGAAAAGAACGGTCTCAAGTCGCCCAGCAAGGACAAAAAGGACATACTCAAAAACCTGATGGCTTGCACCGGCAACTCCGAGTGTCCCGTCCACGTAAAGCGACCCGGACCCAATTGGAGTTTCTATGGTAGCGAGCAGGATATAGACAATTTGATAAACTCACTGAACGAGAAGGGATACCGGGAGCTGGAACTTAAGAACAATCTCGTGCACGAGAAGGAGAGCATCGTGGCGGCCATAAACGACTGCCAGAAACACAAATTTAATCCTGATCTTGTAAGTGACGAGTTTACTTAAAGTTTTCGGGAATTACTTAAAGGGCTGAAAAAATTAAGCAAGATTTTAGGGGGGAGGGGGTCTTTGAAGTATCTAATCATAATCATAATTGCTAAAAAGAGAATTTTTTAAATTTTTCCATACATGCAAGCTACAATAAAAAAAAATTAATTAGTTGATTTTTTCCATTGGATAAAAAATAAATCACCACATAATTAATCTTTAAAAATAAGTAAATAAATTGGTTTATAAATATTAACGCGTTTTTCAAATATTATTTTTTGCAAGTTAATAATAATTATAAAATAAATATATTTACAAAGAAGCTTTGTCATGACAGTTCAAAATTGTATATGGCCTTGTGAATACTTAACTATCACTAGTTTGATACAAAATGTAAAAATAATTTTTATTCAACCATTTCAGTTCACTGAACCTCCCAAGGACACATCCAAGACAGTCAAAAAAGCTAAGACCACCGAAAGTACCCAGGCCTATCCACCCGACATGTCAATTGATAACATTCTGGAGCTCAATCTGAGGGACTATATCCTCGACCTGGAAGACAAGATCAAGGTGGGCTGCATTGGCATCCTCAAGGTGGACAACCGAGAAGCCTGGCGAGCTGCTCTTAACAACAACAAGTACGACAAGCAGTGCGACAAGCTCTACTACGGTTCCAACGAGACCCCCGTCGATCTAAACTCCTCCACCACGGACTCAAAATTCAAATCCAGCCGACCTGGGACCCCCGACGGCGAGCAAAAGTCCTACCGCGACCCGGGCAAGTACCTCGGTCCCCCGGAGAAGAACGAACCGGTGCCCAATCCCGGCCAGCAGCAGTCTATAAAGCAGATGGCCTGCGCTATTTTGCAGATTTATCAGGCCATTGAGAACAAGTACCTGAAGAAGCCCCTGGGCGATGACAAAGACAAGAAATACTCGTGCGAGGAGGCCAGGGACAAGTGGGAGACCTCGCTGATGGCCTCGACCAGTTGGGCACAGCTGTTCGTACATATAAACACACTGGATAACTGTATCGCGTGGAGCAGGAGCGCTACGAACGCGCAATGCCGCATATGCAGGAAGCGCAGGGACGCTGAGAATATGCTGCTCTGCGACGGGTGCAACAAGGGACACCACCTCTACTGTCTGAAACCAAAATTAACTGTTAGTATTGAGTTTTTATTGTGGGATGAAAAGAGTGTTGAAAATAAAGTTTCTTTTGAGTTTAAGACCAATGTATCTTGGCTGATTTGGTGTTCCATAAAGTTTTACAATCAGCTTTAAAATGTTTTTTCTAGAAGACAGTTTTGTGACTCGATCACGCCGTGTTTTCGGATCAATTGAATAATTGTCAAGTTTAGGCTAATATCAGAATAGTCAGAAAAATTTAGTTTTATACAACCTTTATTTCTTCTGAAAGAATCAATTTTAGTTCAATTGATCAGTAGAAATGTGACGCAACACTCTGGTGTCTTACTCTTACATTTTATAGTTGAAGCTTTATCATTTTGAATGTTTCCTTTACAATTTTTGACAAATTAAGTATCTTCTACTGATAAATTAAACTGAAATTATAATCAAAATATTTTGGTCAAAATTAATGGTGGTTTTTATATTGTAACCATAAAGCAAAAATGGATATAGCTTTTTCAAAAAAATGTCTATGTTTTAATGATAATTTAATTTCGTGTTAATTTTTTTGCAGTTTTAGTTTATTTTTATTTAAAATTTTAGTTATACAATTCATAGTTTCACCGAGATCTCAATGAAGATAAAAAAACCAAAATCAAAACCTAAATTTTGATACTTTTTTCATCCCTGGTTTTGATGTATCGTTTTAGTACTTATATGATTTTTACTGGAAAAAAAAATAAATGTTTTTATCTAGGCTGTACCAGAAGGTGACTGGTTCTGTATTGCTTGCAAACCAAAAGAAAGCAAGACAAAAGAAAAGTCTAAGAGGAGAACGAAGTTCGAAGACGAAGTCGAAGAGGAGCCAATGTTCACGAAGGAAACGCGGCATAACCGAGCTAAAAAGGTTGTTGAGAGCGACCCGGATGACGCTGAGGTTGAAGAGAGCGAAATGGAAACGTGAGAAAAACCTTGAAATTTATTCCCTAAATTCCAAAAACGTTTGATCTCAGAATTTACAAAAAAACAATTAAAAACCTAATTCAAAAGTATCAGTTTGAAAAAAAAAAATCTAAGTTTAAGTTGAGTAACTAGAATAATTTATTAATTTTCGTCTCAGTCTGTAGAATTAATTTTTTTCTCTCAAAGCTTGGTAACTCAATGCTAACTGAAAAAAACGTGTTACCTTGAAATAATTGAAAACATAATTTCATAATCGTCTGTTTTTACTTTCAAGCTACAAAATTTGAAGCAATGAATTTATTTTTCAGATCCCAACTGTGTTCGGTCTGCGAGAGCGACGGAAAGTTGATAGTCTGCGACACATGTCACAAGTCCTTCCACACAGATTGCCTGGAACCACCTCTGACAAGAACGCCCCGAGGTAGATGGACGTGTAACAACTGCAAGTCCCGTAAAAGTAATTCATCCAGAGCAGGTAATTAAAAAATCCACAAATAATAATAATAATAATCTGAAATATTACTAAACTTGAATGAACAATTGGCAAACCAAGTGGCTAAATTACGAATTCAAAATTGAAAATAAAAACTCTGCTTCAAGTTTAGTCCCACTGAAAAAAAAAAAAGTTAAGTTTTAAGATGCTAAGGGATGATGTGTTGTTGTTAGTAACCAAGGGCGGTACCCGTGAAAGGGATAGAGAGTCGGAACGAACGTCCGCAGCTACCGCACGATCTCGCATCCACGGCTTCGCCAAGAGCCTCCTAACTAAAGAAACTAAAGACTATGGTCTGTATATTGAGAACACGCACACCATGATATTCATCCTGTTACATTTTGATTAACCATTGGATATATACAGATTTCACTCCTAACGTTTTTTTTTTTTTGTTGATTTTTTTTTTTTTTTAGTGTTGGTGAAGAATAATTTTTTTTATCACAATTAGCAGCGAAAAAAGTTACATTGATACCCACAAAGAAAAGCATGTTTCAATACGTTGAATTTGGACCTTTTTCTCTGAGTGCTGAATTGTAACTTTTTTTGCTATACAGGTCCCTTTAATATTTAATTTATAAACACTGTTATTGTATTCATTATAATTGTATGATAATTAAGCAATTTCAAAAATGTGTTTTATTTTAAGATGTATTCTGCTTAATTATTAATTATCCTTTTTTTCTTAAATCTCTGGATGATTTATTTTGTAAACGTCATTTTGAACTTAATTGTTCTGCAAATTCTTAATTAAATCTAGAATTCGCAAGTGTAAAAAAAGCAGTTTTAATTGGATACTCACTAAAACACAATTTTGGAATGTTCTGTATATATTAAACATTAATGTCGATTAAGCCTTGTATTTTAAATTTCAAATGTTCATGCAGTTATTACTGTGGTGGTTCAACTAGCTTTATTACCAAATGTAAATTTTTTTTTTTTTTTTTACCCCCCCGTAGACGCTTTTTTAATATTCCAAAAACAAAGTATAATTTATCACACGTCACCTTCGCATACAACTGCATCATTCAAAGCATTAACCACGCTTCGACATTAATTTTCTCAATAAATCTGCACCATCCTAAAATCGTTTTAAAATTCCAGACAGTAGTGCCTCAGACGAGACCGAGCAACCCAGGACGACTCGGAGGTCGGCCAAGCGAGCCGCCGAGGTCGAGCACGAGGAGGAGGAGAGGCTAAACATTAAGAACTGCAAGTCCTCGATCCAAGAGCTCCTGGTGGACATAAAAAAACACAGAGACTCGTGGCCCTTCATGACCCCGGTCACTACGGACGAGGTACCAGACTACTACGACTACATCGTTGAGCCAATGGACTTTGGAACGATCAAGAAAAAGTTCGAGAACAACGAGTATCAAACACTTCACGAGTTCTTCCGGGACTGTTTACTCGTCTTCGATAATTGTAATACGTATAACACGGAAAATAGCACTGTTTACAAGTGAGTTCAGCTGGATGGAGTTGGTTTATCAAGTTCGGACGCCAGAGACCGAATTTTGATGCAGACGTTCGTCCAAAGAGTGCCTGAAGCTTTTTTTCCACTGATCAAATTTTTGAATGAAGTTTTTGTATTTTTTGTATATAGTAAACCAGGGTTGCCACTAAATTGCATTTCTCTAAAAAAAAAAAAAAAAACTTTTTCAAATAGAAAGTGATATTCATAAACTTTAATTGAGATCATGAAGACATCTTGTATGTTTATTTTTATTTTTTTAATGTTTTCAAAATTTTTAAATTTTTCGTCAATGCCAAGGTCTAATTGAGATATTTACTTTGAGGACAGAATAAATTTTTACCATTATATTTATAAATTTATACATAAACAAAAAATCAAGTAGTTTCTGAATTTTTGTTTCTTGACTAAAAAGTTATCAAAGTGATGAAAAGTGATAAACTTAAAGTTATATCTCTAAGTTTTCATTATAAATCATTATTAAAAATTACAAAAAAAAACTTCATTTAAACTTGATTCACTTCATGTATTTCCTTATAAAATTGAAAAAATCTAGTTGAAATTCTTTATTGCACGTGTTGCATGCTTAGTATTCATATGTTTGTAAATTAATGAAGCATGATCAAATTTGTATGTACCTAACTTCTGTCATAAAAATCTACCATCAGTCATCGATTTTCAAAAATTATAACAACAATCTTTGGCTTCCGAACACCGGAATTCTCGATTAAATTAAGAATGTTTTTACTTCAAATTAATTAGCTATGTTTACAGGGCTGGTATAAGACTTCTGAAGTACCTTGAGAAGAGATGTAAAGAACTTCACATTCCATACAATGAAGATTCCATCAGGCAGCCACCTGCCAAAACTCAAAAGATCCAGAGGAATGGAGAACACAATGGAATCAGCCACAGTGAAGATTCAAACGATAGCTAGATAATATAATAATCATGCACTTTATTGTGTTAAATAATTAACAACGACTTGCCTTCCTTAAGTTTTTATTTAAGATCAATTATAATGAAAAGAAAGAAATTATGAAAATTTTAGTGCCGACGGCAAGAAGGCCGATAAAATCAAATAATGTCAAGGCAGATTCTTAAATTATTTTGTATGTAATATTCTATTTAGTTTGAACAAATTATAAAAGCTCGTAAAGTGTTAAAAGTGCTGGGGTGTGAGCAATCAGTAGAGATTAAATATTATTCAGAGCTGATTTTCATAAACATCAGAGCACTTTTATTAGATAGTTTTGCAAAAGTTCATAATATTTTTTTTTTATTTTATTTTTTTGTAGGCTTGTCTGAGATTAGTATTATCATTATTAAGACTTAAGTTTCTCAGAGAAAGTCTCGAGTTGATTCAATACCAATGTAGAAGACTTAATTTATAATAATTCAGTTAAAATATCCAGTTGAAAAACTTCTACACTCCTGTTCCATAATATTGTTATTTGATAACTTGAATCATTATAAATTATAATTATTTATTTGTTTAACTATGTACACTTTAGATTAGAGCGCAGTGAATATCGCATTATTACTGTCTACGTCGTTTTATAATTATTTTTTTAATTTCTTCTTCATGAACTATGAAATTTAAGCTGCAAACTCATAGAATCAAAAATTTTTTAAAATATTGTTTTTAAAAGTGACATCACATATGTGTATATACTTATACATATATATTTTTTTGAACAAATTCTTAGCATAAATTTTCGCGGCTAAGCGAAAGTTTTAATTTTCCAATTGTTAATTTAGCGTATTGGTACTTACTTTATGAACAGTACGAGATATAATTTACTTCCAGTGAAATTAATAACCTTGGGCTGGACCTATCCAAATTTTAAGAATTGAAAAGTTTCAAAAATGAGCATTGCCTTGTACAGCACAATTACAAATCATTTTAAATAAATGTACGTTTTATACAATTAATTTGGTAATAAACACCTTGAAAAAAAAAAAAAAAATCTTTTTTCCAATCATAAAAGACCAAAATTTTTATTTCATTTTATTTTTTTACATTTTTAAATTTCATAACAATAGATTCATAATTTTTTTCTCATTTTACTATTTAATTCAATTATGAATGTATCTAATGATGATCTGCTCCAGAGAATTCTCTCCTGTGAGTTTCATCCCACTTCTTGACATTCTCAGGAGAGTATGCTGCAAACGAACATTTTTAATTTAATTGAAATAGTTATCAAAAATTAAAGATGTGTTTATTCATATGATTCAACAACTTACAGAGCTTCTGTATCTTATAGAAAACTGGTGCACAGACAGCTACGGATATAACCCAGTATTTGAACATCCAGCTGTGTTTCCAGTAATGTTTGAAAGGGAATTGTGCTATTTTAGCTGAATAAGTATAGGGGTACTTCATGGGCCTTGATGGTCCATCCATGATTACTAAAATCAATGATATACAAAGTTCAATTATGATATCTAATGTTATATAAATTTAAGGTTAGTTTTAAAATACTTTGATAATTAAATTTTGGAATAATTGGGAATATTTAATTAAAAGCAAATTCGATTTTAATTTAATAAAATTAATATTGAAAAGAGGTGAGTGAATTGAACAATACTAAAGAATATTTTCCGAAATTTACTGAAAGTTATCTAGTGTTAAGTAACTTGTTTTCTAAGTTGCACAAAAACAATAAATAAATTAAACTTTTACAGAGGGTTATTGATAAGTTCAAAATTAATCAATCATTGCTCTTACCTTTTTCTTTTTGACCAGAAACAGAAATAAAAGGTGAACTTTCGGAAAATCACTTGCCAAAAATCACAATGCCACTGAAATTGGAATCAGCAGATCGTTACCATCGCCATTTTTTACCTTACGTAATTCTCGGTCGGTACGACAGGTTGTGACATTTTTAATTTCACCAGAGCTTTTATGATAATAATTTATTTGATCAAGGTAAAATAATAATGTCTTAATGTTAATTAATTTGTTATACTCTTATAAGGATAGTACAAATATACACTATGAGTAAAATATTCTGAAACTTATAAAATAGTAATATAAGCAGAACAAAAAATGCTTTAAGTGTTAAAGATAAAATTTTTAAATATTAGCTAGTAGTTTTGCTATTTTATGATTAAACTTTCGCTCACTGTATTATAATAATTATTAATATCATTATTATTGTTTATTATAAGTATTATTATTGTATTTTTTTTTCAATAATATCATCACCGAGATTGAATTTGTTCATAATGTATTTCAATATTAATGGAATTTTAATAATGTATAAATTATAAAAATTTCTTTTGATGTAAATCATTGCTAATGTATTATTTTTTAACATTTAAAAAAGTACAAAAAATGAAAACTCATTTAGTTAAAGCTTATCTTGTTAAAGCTGGGCTCTAGATCAAACTTTTTAAACGCACGATATGGACTAACAATAATTGTTTCGAATCTCTGCAATTGATGTACATACAACAAATAAATCTAACAATATTTGAAAAATTTATTGAATTTCCTTTAGAAATGATGAGTAGAAAGCACCTTTAAGTTACAGGCAGAAATTATTTTTTCTTGCAGCTCAAAAAAAAATTTTTTATGTATGTATTAAATGAAACAGTTTGTAAACCCAGTACGATCAATATTTTTTTTTCTATCAATATTTTTCTTCTTTATTGTATTTGAAGAGACGGAGTAACAGTTTCAGGTTTTTTTCAAACTTTTTTTTTTCGATTTTCCAAGCTATGAAAGTTTTTGTTACTTATTATTAATTCTAGATCATTGAGTCATCAAATTTAATTCTTATTTCAAATACATTTTGAGTTCCTATTGTATAAAGTAGTTTAGTAAAAAAAAAAAACCATAATAGTATTACTTGAAAACATGAATTTTAGAGCTTTCAATAGTCACTTTGGAAAAAAACAAAAAAATTTCCAACCAGCAATTTTTGAGCTTAAGATTGACTTCATTTTTATTGAATTTTTAAAAACCAAATGAATTGTCATTTAAGTACAGTTTTACAATAGTTTTTTTTTGTGAATTTCGATAAATTAATCTCCTACGTAACATCAATTCCATTCATTTTTCAATTGAAAAAAAATTTTTTTATCTTTTTTATTTAGTTATTTATTTTTAATCGTGCAAACGACAAACTAATTAATTTAAATTAAATTTTTTTTTTTCATTTTTAGAACGACGGAAAAAAGTGCGAATTCCCGCGCTACTGCAGCGCCATTCCGATTTGAGGTTATAGCAGCTAGAAGCTACAAGTGGGAAGTACAAGCTACAACCTTCATAAATAACCACTGTTATTAAAAGCGGCATTACTAAAATTTGTGAAACTAAATCACGTATTCCAAAAAAAAAAAAAAGAAAAACTTGAAGTGTTATTCTCAATCTCTCAATTGCACTCTCAACTGACGAAGTGCAGAACAGTGTTCCACACCTGTTCCATGTTCGAAGCGTTTTTCCCTGTTTTTCCCGCTCGTGCGTTGCGAGTGACGCCGCCGGCCGCGCGTACAATCTTCAAACATCGTTTTTGTTCCCCTGCCCCGGCGGCTGTGCTGGTACGGTGCTGTGGTGTCAGCACGGTTATTTACGCTCTTTTGCAAGTTTTTTTTTAATTAAATCGACTCGAGGGGAGCCTAAGGTTCACCTGAAGGACAGTTAGCCGCGATGTCGCCGAGGAAGACCCGGAGAGGTATTTTTTTATCGATCTTCATCAAGCTTTGCTCGCCCTTAAAAAAGTTTAATTCATTTTCCGGTAACTTTTGAGTATTTGAGCGGGCTTCTGCAAACATGGCGTGCGTCAGGCGACTCGAAACAGAATAACAACATTTAGTTGTTTTATCGCTGCTCGATTGACATAATACTGCAAAGTGCTGTTTCGAAAATTCGAACGCACGTGTTTGCTTTGTAATCTGTTGATTTTTCCCGACCGCAGCACGGACATGAGTGGTTAACTTTTTGGACTACCGGTGTCTTTGCCGATTGATAACACTGTTTTCATTGTGATAATCGGCGTCGGTTTTACTTGTTTATACGATTTTACCCACACTTTAGCTTTCTCAAATTATCAATAAGGTATTCAGACTGATTTCTTAAAAAACGTGAATTTTCAGGTGCCGCGAAGGAAAATGTAGACGTCAGTGTGCAAATTTCTCCTGATAGCAACTTGAAATCTGCATCAAAAACAATCAGCAGGAGTACTAGAAGAACTAACAAAGGTGAGTTTTTTTAATCACTGTCTCTTTTATTTTTGCAATCTAAATCAACTGTTCATTTCAGTTTCAGCAGCAGCAATTGCCAAGATTTTAGAGGACTGCAATGATAGTATGGATTCTCCGAAAGGATCACGAACATCCAGAGTTCAAAGGAAAAAGGGTTCAGAAGTGTCATTGAGTCAGGACACAACTCTGTCCGTCAATATTGGTGAGTCAAAGACTAAAGTCAGCAAAAGTGCCAAGAAATCTAGAGCCACCAGACAGAATCACAAGCCCCAAGCTGTAGACTCAACCAGCAGTGGTGATGACACCTCATTTGAGGCAAAGAATGACAAGAGTAGAAAGAGGGCACCTCAAAGCGACAATGTTTTCAGCGAAGATGAAGAAGTTACACAGTCACGGTCAAAAAAAAAAGTCAAAACAAACAGTCAGAACCAGAAGGGTTCAAAAAAACCCACCGAATCTCCATCATCCAGTCCAAAAAAAGGTGGATCCAGTACTGTCAAATCTCTGATTGGAGTGATCACTCCAGAACACCATACAAGTCCCTTGAACATTTCTTTCTCTCCGAATCGTTCCAAAAAGACGCCCAGGAAGTCGCCGTCAAATTTAGGATCTCCTAAGTCTCACGTGCGTAACTCGAGAAGAGTTTTAAAGGTGCCAAGAAAATTACCTGTTGAAATTTCTCCGCCGGACTCTGAAAAATCTAATAATTCACCTACAATGTTCAATAGTCCCATTCTTGTTAAGAAAACAGTGGCTCAGAGTGGTGGTAAGAAAGCGAGAAACAAGAGAAAAATCGAATCTCCTAAATCAAAATCTCCTAACAAGTCGATTTCTAAGTCGCCCAAAGTCATTCTTGAACAGTTACAGTCAACAAAATCACCGGCCAAAAAGCCAACTTCGAGATCTGCCAAGAAATCACCAGAAAAATCTCCAACCAAAAAGAATGAATCTCCTAATAAGGTCGTCAAGCCTGTTTCTCCAGTCAAAGCAAATGATTCTTTTATTAAAAATTCTCCCCAGGTTAAGAAGTCGAACAAAACCGCGGCGCAAAAGAAGTCACCTATCAAGTCTCAAAAATCACCCGGTGGACCTTTGTCACCCAGAATCATTCTATCACAAGTTTCCAAAAAAACACCGGTCAAGTCACCTGTTTCAAAGTCATCGGCTTCACCCTCAAAATCAAAAAAATCGCCGACTAAATCAACTGTAGAGTCTCAAAAATCTTCAGAGTTTATTTCCCCTTCAAAGAGCAAAGAATCTCCGACAAAGGCAGTTTCACCTACCAAGTCAAAAAAGTCGTCAAAATCAAAATCCAAAGAGCGATCGAAGGACTCGTCAAACTTGGATTCGTCCAGAAAGTCATTTTCAAAGTATCTTAACAGATCCTCTCTTTCCAAATCCAACAAATCTCTGGATAAACTCTTTAACATCGACTCGTTTTCAAAATCAAGATTATCAAGCACGCCCCTGAGCGCAAAGAAAATGCCCAAGATCGTTTTGAATCTCAAGAAGTCCCCTCTGAAGTCCAAGAAGTCGTCGCCCCAGGGTTCCAAAAAAACCCCATCGAAATCACCAAAACCATCTGAACCCAAGAAAACACCAGCGTCAGCTGCAAAACCCAAGAAACCTCAAGTTTCATCAGCCAAGAAAGAAAAAAGTCCAGGAAAATCTGTTCATAACAAGTCCGATGCCAACGTGTCCATGAGTCCGCGAGTCCTTATAAAAAAGCTCTCGTCTTCCCACTCAAAAGCAAGTAAGAGTTCGGGGAGCCCCAAAAAGTCTTCGCCTGGTAAGAAAAGTCCAAATAAATCATCCCCATCAAAGGCACAAAAATCCGCACCAAAGTCTTCGCCTGAGAAAAAAAGTCCAACTAAATCGTCTCCTTCAAAGGCACAAAAATCCGCAGTAAAGTCTTCGCCCGAGAAGAAAAGCCCAACTAAATCATCTTCATCTTCATCAAAGTCACAAAAATCCGTACCAAAGTCTCCTTCACCCGCGAAGAAAAGTCCGTCAAAGTCGAAAAAATCCTCACCCGTGAAGAAGTCCAGTCCCATAAAAAGGTCGAGCGAGGTCAAATTGATCCTGAAGAACCTCACGCCTTCGGACATCCTGGACAAGAAGTTTCTCCACCTGAAGCCCAAGAACACCTCAACCCCCAGGGAAAAGGTAAAGCGGGCGTCTCCGATTACAAAATCGAAAGCAGTTAAGAGACTGAACAACCAGTCAAGGTTGTCGAGCAAGTTTCTGGAAGACGAGTCCGAGCCGTCTATGAACGAGAGCTCCCTAGTACACCTAAGCGACGTCTTCGACTCCGACAACTCGAACGTAAAGGCAAGTCCCAAAAGGAGCACTTTTGAATTACAGAAAAAGAACAGCACCTACGAGGTGGAATCCCCAAAGACTCCCGGATTAGTCAAAAAGGTCAAGTTCAGCAGTCCGGAAAAGAAGAGCCAATTTCGGGGTTCAAGTATAAACAGGGTGGGAACACCCGGACACGCAATCCAAAAAAGAGACTCTAAGAGTTTGTCCAAAACACCCACAAACCAATTGTTGAAGAACAAGATCGAAAGCAAGAAGAAGAATCTCGTACAGCAGATGATCAATAACAAAACACCGGTGAACAAGAGGTTGTCTGTCGGGCTGAGCGACTCGAGCTTGAAAGGCAGGAAGAGCCTGCACGAATCCCAGCTGGCATCCGTCAACAGACTGAGCAAACCAAAGGCTGTCACGCTGTCAGAAAAGAAACCAGGTACAAAAACTTGTTTTTTTATTCATTTGATGTTTGTAGAGTTAATTTAGTTTTTTAGTCTCATTTGCAACTACGTTGAAAATTCTTTATCGCGTTCGAAAAAATTGTTTTCTGAATATTAAAAAACAAAAAAAAAATTGAAACATTGAAATTGTAGAAAAAATTACTGTCCAAACTTTTTCAGTATAATTTTATATCTTTTAATTTCTAAACATTTTCAATTCATAAACTTGAACCGAAACTACAATATCGATGAATATTTAAATTTGATTATTTATGCTATTTGTAAGTTTCATACTAAAGCAAAAAAATTTTTGACTGTAAAAGTTATAAAATTCAACTTGATTAGAGTCCATGTTTTGAAGTTACTCTAACTTAGAATTTCCAAATTTATTAAAATTTTTATGACTATGAATTTTCGTCTATATATAGAACACTGAGGATCAATTCAATAATATTTACAGTTATTCGTGATTTTATGATAATTAATAATAATAATAATAAAAAAAAAACATTTTCAACAGTAAAAACTCCATCCGCCAAAAAGATTCCAAACTTTTCGGAAATACACAAAAAATCATTTGCCAAGATGGAATCGTTGGTAGATCGAAAGGAGAGGATCGAGAAGCGACACACGACCTTGAATACCGCCACATCTAGTACAAAAAAAAGTAAATATTTATCTTTCTTTTAAATTTTTGTGTATACATACTTTTAAAAATTTATTTTTATTCTTGTTTTTTAAATATTTTAGTTTTTCCCAACTCGGCGAAGAAAGAGGGTGAAAAACCAGTACCACCGAATTCGACAAATAATGCCTACAGCAGATTTGGATTTAAGTTGCGCAAGAACGATGCGGTTGATATTATTTCAAAGAAATCAAGCAACGTGAAAGCAGTGTAAGTATTCTACAGTCTACACCCTGATACTACACTTCTAAGTTATTCGAAAAAAAAAAAAAAAAAAAAAAAAACAAACAAAACGAAACAAGCATTGAAGTTTCTTCGAAAATAGTCTTTATTAATTTTCAAAACTAATCCTAACACAGTAAAACTCAAGTTTATTAAAAAATTTGAATTTTTTTTTTTCAGTGCCAAAAAACGAGAGGAGGCAAGGTCGACGCTGAAAGGAGTTCGTATGAACAGGCGATTTGAATTGATAATGAAATCTCGCAATAATAAGAATTAATACTAAGTATTTAAAAATTTATAATCAAAAAAAAAAAAAAAGAATTTTTTTAACATGTAAATAATTATTTACAATTTTTTTATACGTGTACGATATTTAAGACGCTAGTTAAAAAAAAATTTTGAACATGCGTGACTTATTATAATACTAGAGGTAATTTTTCACAAACTAAGACCCTATTGTTCTAGATATTTTTAAGTTTCACTTAATTTTAGTCTAAGAATACTGTAAGCTCGTGCGTAAATTGACTTATTAAGTTTAAAAAAAAAAGTTACTGTTAAGGAAATACAAATTTTTTTTTATCAGACCATTTAAAAGATATCTTCTAATTAATTGATGAAATGTAATGTACGATTTGCGCCGGTGATTGTAAAAATTTACTTGTTATTAGATTTTCTATGACATAGATAATTAAAAAGAAAATTATTGATCTATACCTTTATAAACTTAACTTTGTTTGTTTTAAGATTGTGAAAATAAAAAAATAATTAAATGAAAATATGTAAATCATAAGGTATTGCCTACTTTGGACAAATAAATTAAATATTTTTAAAAAAATATGTTTTTGTTGTTATGTTATTCAAAAATATCCCTGACGACGGTGGCGCTACCGGTATTCGAACGAAAACACCTGCGGCACATGTTTACTGTTTACACTAGTCACTACTCCACGTGGTGCGTGTTTTTAATTTTGTAAGTTTTTATTTAAAAGTGAGAGCATTTTCAATCGTAAATAAATAAACATTTGAAAAAAGGACGCTCAAAACATGTTTTACGTCATTGGTTTGGGCTTGGGAGACGCGAAGGATGTGACCGTCAAAGGACTTGAAATAATTAAAAAATGCGATCGCGTTTATTTGGAAGCTTACACTTCGATTCTGACTGTCGGGAAGGAAAAACTTGTGAGTATCATTAGAATTGTTCAATAAAATTTAATTAAAAATTATTTTATCATTTTTTTCTCAGTGAATTATAACCTAAAAGATTTACTTTGTACCTCATGTTGATGTTTGGTTCATCAAAATTGTTTGTAATTATAGGAGGAATTTTATGGCCGTTCTGTCATTATAGCTGATAGAGAACTCGTCGAGAGTGGAGCCGATGATATTTTAGAGTATGCAGAGCACAAGGACGTCGCGTTTTTGGTGGTGGGTGATCCATTTGGCGCCACCACCCACACCGATCTCATCCTGAGAGCAAAAGAGAAAAACCTAAAGGTACAAATCGTTCATAACGCATCAATTATAAACGCAGTTGGTTGCTGTGGACTTCAGCTCTACTCCTACGGTGAGATAGTTTCCATACCTTTTTGGACTGAAACTTGGCAGCCGGACAGTTTTTACAACAAAATCGAGGAGAACTACCAGAGAGGGCTGCACACACTTTGTTTACTAGATATAAAAGTTAAAGAACCAACACTGGACAGTATTCTGAAAAAAGTCAAAACTTACATGCCACCCAAGTTTATGTCTGTGGCAGAAGCAGCAGATCAGTTGTTGCAAATCATAGATAGAAAATCTAGACTTAGCAGCGACAAATCAAGTACGTTTTTTTTTTTTCATAAGATTATTCATAAAAATTCAAACTTGAACTTATTAACTGTGCATTCCAGCTCTTACAGCGTCAAGCCTTGCGGTGGGACTGGCAAGAGTTGGTTCAGACGAACAAAAAATAGCTGCCTGCTCACTGTCAAAAATGAGTAAAACTGATCTTGGTCCACCCCTGCACTGCCTTATCATACCTGGAAAAACTTTGCATCCACTTGAGTCAGAATACCTGTTACAGTATGCTCTTGACAAAGCTGAGTTCCAAGAAAATTATTTTTAAAACAGGAGTTGGTTTCTGTTAATTTGGTGCGCTGAAATTTTTTGCTTGAAAAGTAAGAATTTTTGCAAAGATTTTAAGATTTCTATATGATATTTAATTTTGTTTGTAAAATAATATAACGTTGGTTCTTTGGAATACAATCAAGCAGCATGTAAATATGTTAAATATAACGTTATTACTAAAAGAGTGTAAATAAGTAAAAAGTGAAAATTCTACTTTTAAAAATAGTCTTCTGCTTGTAACTCTCTCTTGTTATTGTATGAAACAATTTATTTTTATTTTTAAAAGATGTGTTCATAAAGTAACTATCTAGTGAACTTTTTTTACAAATTATTGAGTTAAACTTTACTATTATGATTTATATGAATAAAATTCAAATTTTTTACAATTAATTTTTTGTCTTCTATTTCTTACCCACATCAATATTTTATATTAAATATAATTCATTGTAAAAATTTAACTTTACAGACCTGGAAAAATATTTGACACAATTATGAAAAACCCTTCTCAGAAGTTAGCACTCCATACCCACATTTCATCCCTCCTGAATAATTCATCGACCTCGCTTGAAGTCAAATCTATATTTTACATACACACGATATGTATGTAAATTACTTATTCATACACCGAAAAATTTTTTTCTTTTAAAATCCACCACCCGCATCCACCCTTGTGAAACTTTCTTGGCGTGCCGCGGGTGCATTAGGGTGCATATAGTTGGGTCACGCGACCATAGAAACCACCCAACTATCTAATCAATGGAAGAAAAATATCGAGCGACCCTTTCCTCCTTTCGGGTAAACCGAGTCCGCAACGCCACGCTCAGTCGTCGTTGCGCTGCCAACGTTTATAAACAACCTCGGAGACACCTGCACATCTCACCTTATTCTTCTTCTTCTTCTTCTCTCGAGGCAAGTGTCATAAGTATTAATTTTTTATTTACATATCGACCGGTGGCTTCACATGAATTTATTAATAACTCGCGTTCCAGTTTCAAAACAAACTTTTCTATCAATCGTATGTTTTTTTAATTCCCCAGATGGCGGCGACTATGCAGGACTCGAAGGACTACGTGTTCCTCACACCACGGGTTCCTCAGGGTCTGGCGGCGGCCGTCGAGGGACTTACCAGGGAGGTAATAAGACATCGGCCCGAGAACATCTACGTGTTCGCGGCTCACCACTTTGAGAAGCTTTTGAAACTTCGGGATCAGTACTCCACCAACAACAACAATAACAACAATAATAATAATAACAATAACAATAACAATAACAAAATGGAGAACGCGAAGAACATGAAGATCCTGCGCGAGGCTATCGAAGAGCGTCACAAGGAGACTCGCAGCAGCATGCACCAGGAGTCGAGCGGCTGGTCTCTGAACGAGACCGCCAAAGTCCTTGAGCGACACCGCAGCATCTTCGGAGAGTCCGGGCAGAAAATCAGCACCGAGGAGATACGCGAGCTCGCTAAGAACGAGACGATCACCACGACCAGGATGCAGAAGAAAACCGAACCCAAAATAATATCCCAGATTCCGATAACCAAGGACATCAAGACGGAGCTCAAGAAGAATCGGATAAGTAGTAGAGAGAGAAAGAAGTACGAGGAGAAGAGGATCCAGGTAACCACCATCGAGAAGACCACCAGGAAGTCGTCCGTGGAAAAAACCCGGAGAAGCTCCTACGAGTCCCGGAAGAGCTACCGCACGGAGGAGAAGAGGGAAGAGTACTCCAAGGACAGGAGGTCCAAGTCCGAGAATTTAGACACTACGGTCAAAGACTACGTGGCCAACAACTTCTCGGGGATAACCAACCTGGACGAGCTTCAGACCCCGAGCTACGTTGAGAAGGTCCAGGAGGTCATAGATGAGACCTCGACGCTGATCAAAGAGAAGGTCGAGGCTCTCAAAGCGAGCGCCATGAAGGCTCAGGAGTCCTTTACCAAGGATTCCCCGCCCCCGTCCTCCTCTTCGTCTTCGGCGTCCTCCAGGAGTTCCAAGAAGACCAGGATGGAAGCCAAAGACGAGTCGTCTCTTCCCGCCGTAAGACCACCATCTTCAAAGTCCACGTCCAGGAGCGTCTCGGCCCGAAGCGGGGACTATGACGGCCTGGTCCTGCCCCCGATATCTCCGGAGTCGACAAAATCCCCGAAGCCGAAGGAGGACCTGGTGCTCCCGATTCTTTCACCCCCGCACAGCGCGAGCCCCGAAGACGACGTTTTTATGAGACTCGAGGTCTCCAACGCCGACGAGGTCTTCGTCGACAGTCTCAACGTCACCCCGGAGGTACCCCACGAACCCCCCAGGCCCGACTCCCTGGACAACTCCACGGTCGGGAGCAGAAACAACAGCGGTCACGCAAGCCCAGCCCCGGAGGTCACCCTCAAGGACAAACTTTTAGAGATCGAGGAGGTACAGAAGCGGATCCTGGATACGAAAAGCGTCGAGGTCAAAGACAAGCTCAGGGAAATTGAAGAGTCTGAGAAGCGGATCGAGGATACGAAGAGCGTCGAGGTCAAAGACAAGCTCAGGGAAATAGAAGAGTCCGAGAAGCGGATCGAGCGGATCCTGGACGGTCCCCAGGAGAGCATAGAGACAAAGCTCCGAGAACTCGAAGACGCCGAGCGGCGTATAAACGACATCCTGGTTGCCGAATCCACCGGGGGTGACAAACCCGAACCCAAGAGACGGCAAGACGACAAACCATCTTCCGAGAATAAGGAACCTCCAGAGGAAGAAAAACCCAAGGTTCCAAGTCCCAGGGACTCCGGTGGAGATCCAGGTGGAGATCCGGGTGGAGATCCCGCGACCAGGACCTCTGAGGCCTGGGCGTACTCTCCGCGCTCGTACATCCTCACCGAGGGCTCGCCCTACGATATCCCGGACAGCGTGACCACGGTGATAATCCCGGAGTTCTCCTCACCGGAGGAGAGGGCGTTCGGCGAGACGGTGAGGGTGGAAAACATCGTCGAGGAGACCTCGACCGTGGACACCAACTACATACGGGGTATAAAAGCCAGCCACGATAACTTGGTACACCCTGGGAGCGACCTTGGACTGATAAAGGAGGAACACGAGGTGGACTCTGAGGATGAAAGGGTACTCAAGGTCGTAACCACGTCCCTCGAGGAGATCCTGGAGGGGGATAGGGTCGAGTACGTGTCCACCACCACGGACGAGACCAAGGAGACCAGCGTTACGGATAATTACATCGAGGAGACGACGACCAACGAGATCATGAGCGCGGGGGGTACGGATGTGTCACTGGATCAAGCGGGAATGCCCATCGTTCCCGAGCTGAATTTGGACAGTTTGTCCAACATGACGATATCGTCGTTTAATTTTACGGACGACGAGCAGCGGGAGTCGACCTTGGGGAGTATCGAGAAGGAGGGGTCTACCCCCAGGACACCCAAGAGTTTGGATGCGAAGAAAGAGGATAAAAACGAAAAACCGGCAGAGTCTCCGAAAGTGGATAAAAAACAACCGGAAGAAGAGAAAAGTTTAGATATTAAGATAGAGTCAGGTGAAGAGGATAAAAGTTCTGATCTCAGAGAGTCACCTAAAAAAAGCGAAAGTTTGGATCTCAAAAAGGACGAAAAAAATTCTGATCTCAAAGAGTCACCTAAAAAAAGTGAAAGTTTGGACTCTAGAAAAGAGTCTCCGAAGGAAGAAAAAAGTTTATTACAAGACCCCAAATCACCATCTGTTAAAGAAGACAAAGCTTTGGATCTCAAGAAAGAGTCGCCAAAAGAAGACAAATGTTTAGATCTCAAGAAGGACTCAATAAAAGAGGACAAAAGTTTAGATCTCAAAAAAGATTCACCAAAAGAGGACAAAAGTATAGATCTCAAAAAAGATTCATCAAAAGAGGACAAAAGTTTAGATCTCAAGAAAGATTCACCGAAAGAGGACAAAAGTTTAGATCTCAAAAAAGATTTACCAAAAGAGGACAAAAGTTTAGATTCTGAGAAGAAATCACCAAAGAAAGACGAAAGCTTGGACATTAAGAAAGAGTCACCTGAAGAGGACAAACCAGTGTCGCCTAAACAAGAAGAAAAAACCCCAGAGGACACAATAAAAGAACCATTAAAAGAAGATAAAAGTTTAGACTCCAAATTACCAAAGGACGAAAAAAGTTCAGAAGTTACCAAAGAAGTCGATAAAGCACCCAAAGAAGAAGAAAAAATATCAGGCGCCGCTGCAGTAGCCCCGAAATCAATCGAGGGGGAACCCAAGTTGCATGTTGTCGACTCGGAAGCGAAAACAACAAAAACAGAAAATATTGACGAGCAGCCAGACGACGACGGTATTATTAATAAGTCGGGCGAGGATGAAAAACAAGTTGAAAAAAAAAGCGCGGAGGAAAGTTTAGAGGGGACGAGTCAATGCACCCCGGATGACCTTTCAATAAAGACCAATCGAGATGATGATGAGGATGATAAATCTTGGGACGATTCTGGGAACGTGAAAATTGACACAGCGTCGTCGAGCTCGATTTTATCGGCGGTCACCGTCATACAGGCTGGTAATGGAAATGTTTTTTTATTGATGCGCACTGTGATTACACTCATAAATGCGATGGTGTTTTTGAGCACGAATATTAATTTGTTTGCTTGTTGGTTGAGTCGGAAAAATTACGGTTTATTAATTTTTTTTTTAACAAAGAAAGTTTGAGGTTTTAACCTGTAAATTGATTCATTTGACAATTGACGAAAAACAATAGATTTTTTTTAAACAATAGATATCAATTTATATTGTAAAATAAATTATTCTTTAATGAAAGTTAATTTATGAAACGATGGATCTCATTTTTTAAAGACTTTTCGTTCTAAATCAATCTCAAGACATTCGATCTTGATTTATTATTTTCTAAGAAAATGAATAAAAAAAGATTTTCGTGTTTGAAATCAAATTAGATTTTAAAGTTTTCAAAATTAAGACTGGTTTTTTTTTTTTTTTTTTTTTCTCCTTGTAGCAATTTAAGCCCTTTAAGACCATTTTGGTACTTTCACAACTACACTTTTTTTATTTTTTTTTTTTTATTGATTGTTAAGGATACTTTTACTTATCCTTAACGATCAATAAAATTAATTAAATTAAAAATCAATAATATTAAATTTTATTTATTCTTAATTTGATTTATTTTTAACTTATAGGATATTTATTTTTAACTAAAAACTTACTTAATTTTTAACTTAATTTTTAGTTGATTCACATTTTTAATTTTGAAAATTTACCAGAATATTAGTTAGAAAAATTAAACATCATATATTTAATAAAAAAAATGAAACCGTGAATTATTTATTTTATACTACAATACTATAGTAAAAGCAGCCATCGACCATCGTCCACTGTACAGTTTATTACTTTTTCATAAGCTTGTAAAAAACATTGATTGAATCCTTATTTTCAACATCTTCAAATTTTCTTCCTCTTTTCAGGGGTACGAGGATTCCTCCAGCGTCGCAAGCTCCAGAGCACCCAGCACCGTAGCAGCACCCTGGACAGCGTGCCCTCGATCCAGGAGTCCTCGACCACGTCCGTAAGTAATGCCCACTCATTACCAGCGGCGCGTAGACGACTGCGATAAAATTAAACCCAAGCCGCGTAAACTCAAACGTTATTTTTACCCCAAATATTCTAGCTTAGCCGTACGTACGCTGAATTGAAAAAACATTTGGCCGCGTCACGAGACTATTTTCGTCCCGTACGGAAGGCCAGGGGTACCATCTTCATCGTTTTTTTTTTTTCATCCGTACTTCCGTTTTCGACAATTGCAGTTTTTACGCGCGGGTAAATTTAGACGACCCTGAAAAAAAAAAGGTGCGGTTTTTTGGGGTTTCCATTCAGGCGATTTGACCTGAAAAGTTTCATTCATGAAGCGACCGAGCCAAATTGGTGTCGTCAGTGTACTGATGACGTGGATTAATTTTCAAAAGGAGGGAAAAAAATTTTTCCAACGCGGAGTCTCAAGGCTTAAACAATTTCGGGGTCTTTCGCACGGAGCCTGAAAAATAACGTCGATTGAATCAATTAAAAGCTCGCGGGATACGATAGTGTGAGTATATCGTTTTTTATTGATTTTATCTAAAAATGCGGTTTCAGAATTTTATAAATGTCTTCGATTTTTCATTGTGGCTAGAGACGATGTCATAAATATGTGTCGAACGGAGCTTATTCTTTCGAACGGATTATACTAAAAAAAGATATATTCAAGCGATATTTCAAAAAAAAAATTTTTTTCTTTTTAACAGTTTTCTTGCGGTAAAACTTCAGACTCATTAATTTGAAGTATGAAAAATTATTAATAGCTCGGATATTTAAAAAAACATTTTTTGCGAAACTTCAAAGTTTTTTTCACCGTCTTACTCTGAGAAAAATTCTAAGAAGAAAATATACTTGGTGTTTTTTCGATTAATCTAACCGATTTTTTGTGAAAATTCATATTTAATTCTACCTAATAGTCTAAGATTTGTCGATTTTTGCGGTAACTCTTTATTTATTTGATTTGACAGCCAAAATTATTCCAAAAATTATTTATTAACAATCCCGAGAGGTCATACTCATAATAAATTTTTCATACCCACAAAAATCTCTTCCAGGTCGACATCGCCCACCCGCTCGGGCCCAAGCCACTCCTGGAGCCCATAGACGAGGCGTCGTCGTCTACCTCGACCACTACGACAGTCAGGAAGAAGCTGACCCGGGAGGACGCGGTCCAGCGCAAGACGTTGTCCCTCGAGACCGCCTTCGCCGAGAGCCGACTCCAGCACACCGGGGAGTTCCACGACTGCATCCCCCTGCCGGTATTCGACGCCCGGGCTCTGGCTCTTAAGTCAGTCGTCCCCGAGAACAAGCAGCAAGAACCTGGGGGAATATTACTCCTGGACGTACTCGTAGTACCCGGAGAGCCAGACCCGAGGTACCTGAACTTCATAACCAGCGTCGAGGACGACTTCCCGGGGGTCGTGATCGAGGACGTTACCAGTCTGACCGACGAAGACAGCCGACCCTCGACCGCCGTTGAACAGAAGAGTGTAGCTGTTGGGAAGAAGGAGGAGAGTTTGTCGGACGTGTCGATGAACATCGAGGAGGTGCTGGGGTTGGGCGAGGACAGCAAAGCTTCCGACAAAAGTTAGATTTTGTAGATGATGAAATTTTTTATTTGTAAATTTTTGCCCTTTTTTCGCGCGGTAAAAGATGTTTATTTTTTTTTTGCTAGGCTGTAAGGTAACTAGGTTTTATTTTTTTGATTATAGAGAAAAAAAATGATAATGCTGTGACAATGTTTCGCTTGCTAACTGTGTATTTATGTACATAAACCTATTTTAATACAAAGCATCATCGGGTATTTTATTTTGTAAGCCAAGTCCTGATATCCAAGCTACAGAAAGGTGCAAGGTTGATAAGATTAAAAAATTGTTTATTTCTTTAATTGTTACTCAATTTTTTTGTTTTAAATTTATTTAATTTCTTAGAACGAAGTTTTATTTTTATTTTTCTATCTATTCAATTTTTGTTTTTAATGAATTACATGTGGTAATCTACACGTTTCCTTTTTTGAAAGCACAAAATTATATTCACATTTTTTATAATGTTTAGTTTTTTTAAGGGCGCAAAATCGCTTTTTTTAATGAACAGTTTTTAAATTACATTTACTGCAAAAAGTGAATTTAAGCTTTAGATCATTTACAGATATATGAAAATTTTTACGATTTATGTTTTATATTTTTTAAATTTTCATTACTATACATTATTATATCATTATTGCATTTAAAAATAATGTTAATACCTCTCTTTGTAAGATATCTGATGTTAAATTCGCATTTTTTTCATTCTATTTATAAAGGAGTAACCCTGATAATTTTTGAATCACCATTTTTAGAACTACATTTTTTCTCAACCTTGCATTTATGAAAACTTGCACAAGGTTTAAAAATTTTAATCACTCTTAGGGAAAAATCCTATTTGAATTAACGAGGCAATTCGAAATTAGCGCTGGCCAGTAACTATTCATCAAAATTCAACATAAATTTGAAACCATCACACACGTTCTGAATTTTTCAAATCTTGAACATCTGCATTTCCAACCTTGCACCCTGCAGCACGTAAACCATCTATAATTCTTCGGACTGGAGGGCCTAAAAATAGTCCACCGTGGGTTAGGCCTCCAAGCAAGGTTGAAGCGGGGGGAACCCGCGCGTCATCCTTACATAAGTGCAGTAACTTTGATTGACGCTACCCATCCATCCATCCCATAAGCAATGACTCACGGACTTATTCGGCCCTCCTCCGCCATTCAATTGGTATCAATTGGCGGTTGAATTGTTGGGAGTTCGCCGACCGCGCCTGCGCGCAAGCGTTCGAACTACCAAGCGCGCGCTGAGCGAAGCCAAAGCTCTCAGTGCGTCACGAGCATGTCTGAGGACCAGTCCGCGGAGGAGGCCCAGCAGGCCGCGGCCAAGATACAGGCCGGCTTCAGGGGCTACCGGGTCCGAAAGCGACTGCAGGAGGAGAAGAAGAAGAAAGAGGAACGCGAGGACGAGGAGCACCAGGATATGGTAAACTTACGGTGGATTTAAGCTGAGGGGCTGGGTACTCCAGAAACAAATAAGTGATTTTTTTTTTCGGAATTCATAGTGGGATACATAGACCTTGAAAATTATTGTCATGAAGTTTTGTAAAAAAAAGTACACAGTGAAGTTTTTTCATGTGATTCTGGAGTGCACAGCCCCTTGTTGACTTTCTTACCGCGATGAAAAAGGTGTTTTAAGTGCTTAATTTTTTATTGAATCAAGTGTTTTTTTCATAATAGTAGCTTCTTATCTCTGCATATTTTTTCATAATTTTTCATCGTAGTAAAGAAGTTTGTGAAGTTTTATCGTGGGAAGATTAGGTTTTCAACGCTTTTATTTTTAAAAAGTTAAAAAAAAAGACAGTGGTAAATTCTTTTTAATAACGACTTTATGATCTCAGTGGAGAGTATTAATTGTTTTATACCTTTTTTTTCAAGGGAAGAGAAGTTTATGACGTTCTTAACAATAAAGCATCAGTTAAAAAAAACATATGACTAGAAAAGGTCTACAATGATGAACAAAAGCTTACGACGAAAATTTTTTTTTTAATAATCTTATGATCTTGGTAGAGAGCTTTTTCGCGCAAAGTCAAGTTCATAACTTTTTCATCGCGTCATCATGGGTCACGATGCTTTTTTAGTCAAAATCAAATAAAATCTTGGTACAGAGCTTTTTCGGTACAAAGCAAAGCTCTCAACGTGCTTATCGGGTCTGAGTGTAATATAAACGCCGCGTAGCATTTTTTCTCAAATTCGGTTAATTAAGCGGGAATATTTAAAAGTAACGAGAGCTTGCGTAACTCAGAGAGCTCGGACAGAAAAGCTGATCAATTTTAGAAAATACCGTTCTCGCAGAGGATGCCAAAAATCATCTTATCTTTCATTCTAAATCCGTCTTATTCTAAACTCGCAGGAGGAAGCGGCAAGCCCAGAGTCGAGCACGCTCGAGGATAAATCGGCAACCAAGATCCAGGCGGGAGTCCGGGGCTTCCTGGTGCGAAAGCGTCAACAGGCCGAACAAGCCGCCGCAACCAGGATCCAGGCTGGCTTTCGGGGCTTCAGGACCCGGAAGCTACTCAAGCAGAGCGGACAGTGACGATCGCACTTCCGGTTTATTACGAGTGGATGCGCGCCGTGTGATAGTGTACAGTGGTGATGATTGATGTGGTTGTTTTTTTACCATGAACATTTATGCGAGCTTTTTGATTCGGGTAGTAGTTTTTTAAATAAATGTCGGATGATAAATATTTTTTAAAAATAAAACCAAATGAAATATATATGAATGATAAATAGTATTTGTGCTGTATTTTTATACGTTATTTTGTATGATACTCTCGTGACAGTAATAATAAATAAATTTACTACGCTTTTTTGATTGACCTTCTTTTTTTATTATCTTGACACTTGTGTAAAAAGTATTAGCTTAAGAGTCTTTTTTTTCTATTCTCGTGGTGTATTTAAGTGCGACAAAAGCTTTGTTGTTCTGGTGACGTATAGTTAATGTTAAATACTAATTTTGTTGTTTACGTTCTTTTCGACAGCTTGTTATGATAAAAAAGGTGGATTTACATCTAAAAATAGTTTTTAATGAAATTTAAATGATAATGGTGACAAGGTATGATTTTACTATGTCATTTTTTAAATACATTGACGTAAGCAATAAAAAATTTTGTAATTGTTATTATTTCTGAGACACGATGCGTGTATGTAATTTAAGTGGAGAAAAAATTTTTTAACTTTTTGATGTATAAATTTTGTGATAAATTGAACTGAACCAAAATTTTTATTTTTGTTGAAAAAAAGAGGAAGAATAATAATCCAGTTCGAGGCAAATTTTTCGATGAATCAGATCTGTTTTCAAAAACTGAATTTTTCGAAAATATTTACAAAAGATACAATTATAAAATCTGATTGATTCGTTGTTTTATTTTGTTTCAATTTTTTTTTTTTTTTTTTTATGTAACCTTTATTTAACCAATTATGATTATACAGGATTTATAAATAAATTTAATACTTAAATATAAAGTAAAAAAAAAAAAATAATAATACTAAGTTTTCGGCCTTCACTTGAAAGCCACAGTCACTTTAAGTTCAAATCTTAATTTCACATTTTTTTAAAAAGTCAACAATAATTCGAACGACACTAAGATCAGGAGCCTGTAGAAAAGAGATGACATCGTACGGTGGATATTTCTTGAGTTTTATAAGCCGGTCAACCATGGCTTGGCGTAATTCTTCATATAGAGAGCACTGCCAAAGAACGTGATTGAGGTCTTGAGGATCCTGTCCACACATACAGCTGGATGTTTCAGCCAGATTGATTTTGTGTAGAGATTCATTGAGGGCTATATGATTACTACGACTGCGGCAGATAAAAACAATTAGTTCTCTGCTAAGATTGAGGCCTTTGTACCAGGGGATCGTTTTATTGGAGAACAGCCGTTGAAAGTAACTTGTTCCCTTGTAAGCACTCTGTTGTTTCAGCTGCTCAATATTCTCTGAGTGTATCAATCTTTTGAAAAAGGATCTTAGGTCTGTATATGGAATAACAGAGACCGTTGGTGAGGAGAGCGTTGCCCTTTTTGCCTCAGAGTCTGCAAACTCATTGCCAGTGATGCCAACATGAGCCGGTATCCAGTGTACAGTGAGTTTGCATGTACCATTATTGCTGTGGGTAAACTTCAAATTTTTTTGACGAACCTGTAGTAAATGGTAGTTTTCACTGATATCAATTGTATAAGAAGCCAGAGCTGTTGCTGCACTGAGTGAGTCAGTAAAGATGTCCACGTTACGGTGAGAATGTTGCAACGCAATGTCCATAGCGTCTGAAAGTGCCATGCACTCAGCCGTATAAACGGAGGCTTTTGTGTTGATGCTATTTGTACGGACAATGTTTAATTCGGGTACGACACATGCAGTTCCAACCGAGGAACCATTTTCTGTCTTGCTGCCATCAGTAAAAATTCTGATGGAATCACTATCTTCAAGGCAAGAGTAGAATTGGAGGCTTGGATACTCACAGGTTTTTAAAAATTGTCCGATAGTAAAGTCGACATTCACGGTGTTTCTGTAGCAGTCAAATGGGTAGTTATAAATACTGGTCAGCCGGTCAGCATGGATTTCGTGCATGACCCCAATAACGCTCTTGATGGACTCTTGAAAAAGATTTAGTTTCTTACCTCGTATAGAGATGATTTTCATGATCTGTCGTTGGATGATATCATAGGCCAGTGAGTCAGTTCTACCAAATAGTTTCAGTAAGTAGTTAGTACACAGCAACTTTGACCTGAGTTGTATCGAGATTAATCCAGACTCCGCAAGTAGAAAATTTGTAGGTGTGCTAATTCTCAGTCCCAAGGCCAATCTTGCAGCAGCAAATTGAACTCGTTCAAGCTTAAGTATTCTTTCTTTATGGGTAGGGAAGTAAATGTAACTAGCGTAGTCGACTATAGATCTGACAAAGCTTTTGTATAGACATATAAGGGTAGCTGGGTCTGCACCCCAGTATGTTCCTCTAAGGAACTTGACTATGTTTAAGGCTTTGTGGCCCTTCTGTAGTACCAATCTCTGATGTTTGTCAAAAGTCATCTGGTGATCAAAGTAAACGCCTAAAAATTTTACTGCATCTGTAGAAACTAAAGTGGAGCTGCCCAAATTGAGCTCAGTCTGACCAGGGTCAATACCTTCCCGGTTGAAGTGGACAAATTCTGTCTTCTGAGGGGAGACATCTAGCCCAATAATTCCAAGGTTTTTAGTAATCCGAGCTACAGCTTTCTGGAGTATAATCTTGGCCCATTCAATACAAGAGGTCCTGATGTACAGCACAATATCATCAGCGTACTGTAAAATTTTGATTCGAGGAACATTAACTTTGCAGTTGCTTCTTTTCCCTTTCCTGGTGTTTCTTCTTTTTACCTTTGGCCTTCCACCTCTGTTTTTTCTCACGTTTCCTTTATTCTTTCTTCTTTTCTTCTTTCCTTTGTTACTAAAATAGACCGCATTGGTGACGTATAGTAAATAAAGTAGAGGACTAAGGACACCACCCTGCGGCAGTCCCTTATAGCAGCTGCGAGGTTTATCAGGGTTGATCTCCGTGTACACATTTCTCTGGTAAGTGAGAAACTTAATAAACTTGAGTAGTTTTGTCGAGAACCCAAAGCCGGCCAATTTATGTAATAAGATGTCACTGCGTACTTCATTGTAGGCATTGCTTACATCCAGATATACCGCAAGAACGTGCTCGTGACTCTTAAGGGCTTCTTCTACATCAAACTTTAGGACTGTCAAGTTATCAGAACAAGAATAACCCTTACGAAAGCCACCTTGATTGCGGGGGAGATAACCATTTGTTTCAACAAACCAGCGAAGCCTATTTGAAACCATCAGTTCAAATATCTTGCTAATACAAGAAGTGAGTGCCAGAGGTCTTAGTCCATTGCCATTTGGTTTTTCCACAAAATGTAGATAGGTGTCTCGCCAACTCTCAGGATATGAATTATCTAAAAACAGCATATTCAAAATATCAAGTAGCAACAGATTATATTTAATTGGAATTTTTCGAAGAACCTCGTAATTAATCCCATCGACTCCAGGGGAGGATTTGTCACCTCTTGAAAAAAGTGCCGTGTTAAACTCAGTATATGTAAAAGGTGCATCCAGAAGTGGGTCATCTTGCGACTCTGGTAGCCAACCGGGATCATTTGGGGTGTCAAAAGTGCAGATCTTATCGAGAGACTCAGCCACTTTTTGTTTATTATCGAGATATTCAGAGCGAGAGGTAACTTTAGTCTTGGTAAATTTGTTTTTGAAAACCTTGGCCATTCTCCAGGTATATGTGACTTGGTTCTTGAAATCTATAGTGGAAGCAAATTTTTTGAAGCATTCTCTTTTCTTTCGCCTGAATAACTTTCTTGCCGCAGTTCTAGCGGTCTTATAATGGGCATGGTCGTTATCAAGTCGGGTATAGCGCCATCTTTTGTACGCTGCTTGCCGGAGTCTCTTGGCTCGATCACAATCAGCATCCCACCAGCGAACAGGGTTTCGATGAAGTTTGGGGCTGACAACTTTCCTTCTTGGAGTACATCTTACGACCGCATCACTTATTGTTTCGATAAAAAATTCGTATTTACCCACAGGTGACTTTAATTCATACTCGCTATCGAGAAATTTAATGTATTTTTCATCCAAAATCTCATTTACTGACAGCCAGTTTGTGCGCGTTGATTGAATCTTGAATGACTTACGGTGGTATATCACCTTCTCGACGTCGACAATAATTTCGACGGGGAAATGGTCTGAACCATGACTATCGTTATAGACTTTGGTATGTGTGAATGAAGCAATGTCGGGCGAGGAAAATATAAGATCTATATTGGATTCCTTAAGTGTAGATGGATCAAGATGAGTGATGCTATCATGATTGTGTAATATCAATCCATACTTGTCAGCATGCTCTTGAAGTCTGCGTCCGTTGACATCAGTGTCTATACAGTTCCAAGCCTGGTTATGTGCATTAAAATCTCCAATCAGCAGGCATTGATCATATCTGTCAGTGTTACCAATAAGAGCCTCCCATTCCAAATCCGTCAAACTGACTTGGGTCGGAGGACGGTAGCAGGCCAGAATAGTCAGAGGTTTACTTAAATTAAGTATCTTAATTCCACACATTTCAACTGAAGGATTAAGGTTAGTAAGATCATTAACAGACTCATAATTTAACGCAACGTGTACAAGAAAAACTAAACCGCCGCCAGTAGCATGTAGACGATCCTGTCTAAATACATTAAAAGAGCTGAAGTTAAAATGCAGGTGTGGCTTGAGCCATGTTTCAGCCAAAACAATCACGTCGTAATCATGCAGCAGCTTTTGCAACTCTCCAGCTTTCTTGACTATACTTCGTGGATTCCAAAATAAAATACGAATATTATTCGCATCTGCGAGATTGCAACACATATTGTTGCAATCTATGTCTGTTGTAGTGTGAGAAGAAAATTCAGTACTGCGAGTGATCAGACTCGCAAGTCTCAACCTCCGAGGCCGAGGATGAGGGAGGAAACTCGCCACCATCAACAGAGGCCGTAATGGCATTAGCCGTTTTAGTGATCCTTGTTTTCATGACACGTGAGTCAACATATTTATGTATCTCATTAAGCATTATTACCACTGCTTGTCTATTGGATGTGAATTTATCAACTACCGCAGGTACCTCTTGATAGGTAACCTGTAGCGTCTCAGTTAGCATTAGCGTCAGCTCCTCGAAGGTAATCGGGAAAGTAGCAGCGATATAGTTGGGGATTTCGATCCTAGCCAAGTCGATTTGTTCTTTAAGTTCCGTCGTTGTGGTTTTGCTAGTAGTGCTGGATTTTTTTAGCTTCTTTTTTTTTTGCGTTGGCATCTCGGGAGTCTTTTGAAGTTCATCATCGGGTTTGCTCCTCTGATTTTCATCTTCATCTGTGACTTTTCTTTCCGTGGAAGACAGAGATGCTTTTGAAAAAGTTCTTTTGAAATTATCGCCGCTTGGTTTCACGAATAAATTTTGGCCGTTGAAACGAGGCGTATTAACATCGCCGTCAACAGCCGTATTAGAAGTCGATTCCTTGTTTTTGTCATCAGCTGTTTCCATGTGCACTGTAGGTTTAGTAGTTGTAGACTGCGGGAATTGAGGAGCTCCTACCTTATCGACCGCGGGAGAAGGCTGAGCTGGAAGTGTATGCTGACCTTGACTCAGCTTTTGTTGTTGTTTATTTTGCGGGCAACTCTTCGAGGAATGACCCTCTTGTAAACATTGAAAGCATTTCATTTTATCGGAAGATGCATAAACATGATATGCCGTGCCATCGTAGTTTAGGGTAAAGTCGGAGGGAATTTTATCGATTTCTTCCGGATCCACAAACAGCTGACGCCTGAAGGACATCACGTGCGAAAAGCCGACTTGGACAAGGCTCATGCGCACTGGAGTAAGGCTGGATTTAGGTACAACGTTGAATTCCTCTAATTTTTCAAGCAGGATATGGTTCGGAATACACGGCAATACATTTGAGAAAATCACTCGCTTTAGTCTGGCAATGTAGGGGCGAATCGTAATTTTACGGCCTTGAACAACAAGCACATTTTTTCCTTCCTTGGTAATTTCATCCACTATGGAGGCACTATTAAAGAAAACACAAAATCGATTCTGCGTGATTTTAGAAGCAGCTACAATGTTTTGGGGAGGCACTATAGAGGCAATAGCATAAACATAATCTTCCGCTTTTACTCCTTCAATGGTGTCAAAGACAATTGCTTGGTCTTTCTTGGGGTACGTAGAAACAGAGGTAACGTTCGAGTACGACATAGTAGTAGTAGTAGTTGTTTTCGTTTGAGTAGACATTTGGGTTATTCACTTTATCTTACGCGTAAAAAAAAAGAAAAAACCTCAACAAAGAGATTCAGCACAAAGCGACGCCACCCAGCGGCAGTCGCCGCGCAGCGGAGAAATTAACCTCTATAAACTGCCGAGAAGACACGTCTGCCACGCGCGACAGTCGGCGCAACACTGCCTTTGTTTCAATTTAAAAAGCATGTCTAAAGATTGGGGAATTCTGATGATTTAACATCAATCAAAAAATATAGGAATTGTTTGGATTTGGCTCATAGTTAAAAAAATAAGTTTTTCCAATTGTAAAAGCTTGAGTAGTCTAAAATTTGATACAATTAATTTTTTTTTTCAATTGTCACATCATATCAATTATAAAAATTTGTTTAAGAATTTAAAACACATTTATAGTCTAGAAACTAAGGCTTATCAAGATTAATTTATTTGATAATCAATTTTAAGGATCAACCGAGAGATAAATTTAAACTTCTAATTAAATTATACTCTGAAGAAACGATTTTCTTAAAATAGCGACAGTAGGAAAATTCTGTATAAAGCTAAAACGTGTCTTTTTTTTAATTTCTCGAAATAGATCGCGTTTCTGATCTATTTTTATAGCAAAAAAAAAACTGTAAAATTCATCTTTAAAATGGCAAGAAGGTTCAAAAAAATTTTCACGTCCGAGTTTAAAATCTAAATTAAAAATTTTTACATTAATTTATTTAATAAAAACAA
Organism: Encarsia formosa; assembly: GCA_038277355.1. Classification (NCBI taxonomy): domain Eukaryota; kingdom Metazoa; phylum Arthropoda; class Insecta; order Hymenoptera; family Aphelinidae; genus Encarsia; species Encarsia formosa. The sequence continues at coordinate 20,975,664 of CM076188.1, read as the reverse complement.
TTATTGTTGGAAATTAATAAATTAAAGTTCGTTCATGAAAGCAATTTAGTTATTATAAGTCAAGAGTTTTTAAATTGAACAAATAAACTATAACTAATTAAGTAAATTGCAATAAATATCTGAATCAATATTAATTTCTGTAAAATTTTAATGTTTATAATATAAACTTTTCTTAAGGTAGGACCGCACCTACGGCTCTAGTCAAGATGCATTTTCGGTTAAACATTTGACTAGCTTCACGCGTATATAGATATAGAAGTGCATTAGCAGCAGAAGCTTTTTTAACCTAAAACACATATTTTTGTTTTTTATTAATACTTAGAGGAACCGAATGGATGATTTAATTAATTCTATGTGATTCTTGTGCATTCTAGTTAAACTGACAAATATTCTGAAAACTTGATCACATGTAATTATGTAAAAATTGTATAAAAAATGTGCTCTCCCATAAGACTACGGGTTAAATCGACGCGATGTTAATATTCAATTACTCGAAAACGAAAAACCCCCAGGTTCTGAAAATTTAGTGGCATCATTTTTTAATATTTATCTTCGACTTCCTAAAGTTTTAGATTTTTAACACATCTCTTTCTAGTTTGTGCGGTCCTACCTTAACTATGACAATGATTTAGTCATAATTCCCGTTAATTATAAAATCAAGGAAATAGTTTATAATTACTGGTTAAATTTTAATACCTGAAAATAAAAATTATTTATAATAATCATCGTGGTAATTTAATTTTAAAGAATACATTATGGGCTCAAAATTAAAACAATTATTATTATTATTAAGATTCCCTTTATAAAAGAGAGCTATCGCCATTTTAGTGAAATTTTCAATGTAAGATTTTATTCGTGAGCTAATTGGTCCCTTTATAAAAGAGAGCTTTTTTTTTTTTTTTTTTATGTAACCTTTATTTAACCAATTATGATTATACAGGATTTATAAATAAATTTAATACTTAAATATAAAGTAAAAAAAAAAAAATAATAATACTAAGTTTTCGGCCTTCACTTGAAAGCCACAGTCACTTTAAGTTCAAATCTTAATTTCACATTTTTTTAAAAAGTCAACAATAATTCGAACGACACTAAGATCAGGAGCCTGTAGAAAAGAGATGACATCGTACGGTGGATATTTCTTGAGTTTTATAAGCCGGTCAACCATGGCTTGGCGTAATTCTTCATATAGAGAGCACTGCCAAAGAACGTGATTGAGGTCTTGAGGATCCTGTCCACACATACAGCTGGATGTTTCAGCCAGATTGATTTTGTGTAGAGATTCATTGAGGGCTATATGATTACTACGACTGCGGCAGATAAAAACAATTAGTTCTCTGCTAAGATTGAGGCCTTTGTACCAGGGGATCGTTTTATTGGAGAACAGCCGTTGAAAGTAACTTGTTCCCTTGTAAGCACTCTGTTGTTTCAGCTGCTCAATATTCTCTGAGTGTATCAATCTTTTGAAAAAGGATCTTAGGTCTGTATATGGAATAACAGAGACCGTTGGTGAGGAGAGCGTTGCCCTTTTTGCCTCAGAGTCTGCAAACTCATTGCCAGTGATGCCAACATGAGCCGGTATCCAGTGTACAGTGAGTTTGCATGTACCATTATTGCTGTGGGTAAACTTCAAATTTTTTTGACGAACCTGTAGTAAATGGTAGTTTTCACTGATATCAATTGTATAAGAAGCCAGAGCTGTTGCTGCACTGAGTGAGTCAGTAAAGATGTCCACGTTACGGTGAGAATGTTGCAACGCAATGTCCATAGCGTCTGAAAGTGCCATGCACTCAGCCGTATAAACGGAGGCTTTTGTGTTGATGCTATTTGTACGGACAATGTTTAATTCGGGTACGACACATGCAGTTCCAACCGAGGAACCATTTTCTGTCTTGCTGCCATCAGTAAAAATTCTGATGGAATCACTATCTTCAAGGCAAGAGTAGAATTGGAGGCTTGGATACTCACAGGTTTTTAAAAATTGTCCGATAGTAAAGTCGACATTCACGGTGTTTCTGTAGCAGTCAAATGGGTAGTTATAAATACTGGTCAGCCGGTCAGCATGGATTTCGTGCATGACCCCAATAACGCTCTTGATGGACTCTTGAAAAAGATTTAGTTTCTTACCTCGTATAGAGATGATTTTCATGATCTGTCGTTGGATGATATCATAGGCCAGTGAGTCAGTTCTACCAAATAGTTTCAGTAAGTAGTTAGTACACAGCAACTTTGACCTGAGTTGTATCGAGATTAATCCAGACTCCGCAAGTAGAAAATTTGTAGGTGTGCTAATTCTCAGTCCCAAGGCCAATCTTGCAGCAGCAAATTGAACTCGTTCAAGCTTAAGTATTCTTTCTTTATGGGTAGGGAAGTAAATGTAACTAGCGTAGTCGACTATAGATCTGACAAAGCTTTTGTATAGACATATAAGGGTAGCTGGGTCTGCACCCCAGTATGTTCCTCTAAGGAACTTGACTATGTTTAAGGCTTTGTGGCCCTTCTGTAGTACCAATCTCTGATGTTTGTCAAAAGTCATCTGGTGATCAAAGTAAACGCCTAAAAATTTTACTGCATCTGTAGAAACTAAAGTGGAGCTGCCCAAATTGAGCTCAGTCTGACCAGGGTCAATACCTTCCCGGTTGAAGTGGACAAATTCTGTCTTCTGAGGGGAGACATCTAGCCCAATAATTCCAAGGTTTTTAGTAATCCGAGCTACAGCTTTCTGGAGTATAATCTTGGCCCATTCAATACAAGAGGTCCTGATGTACAGCACAATATCATCAGCGTACTGTAAAATTTTGATTCGAGGAACATTAACTTTGCAGTTGCTTCTTTTCCCTTTCCTGGTGTTTCTTCTTTTTACCTTTGGCCTTCCACCTCTGTTTTTTCTCACGTTTCCTTTATTCTTTCTTCTTTTCTTCTTTCCTTTGTTACTAAAATAGACCGCATTGGTGACGTATAGTAAATAAAGTAGAGGACTAAGGACACCACCCTGCGGCAGTCCCTTATAGCAGCTGCGAGGTTTATCAGGGTTGATCTCCGTGTACACATTTCTCTGGTAAGTGAGAAACTTAATAAACTTGAGTAGTTTTGTCGAGAACCCAAAGCCGGCCAATTTATGTAATAAGATGTCACTGCGTACTTCATTGTAGGCATTGCTTACATCCAGATATACCGCAAGAACGTGCTCGTGACTCTTAAGGGCTTCTTCTACATCAAACTTTAGGACTGTCAAGTTATCAGAACAAGAATAACCCTTACGAAAGCCACCTTGATTGCGGGGGAGATAACCATTTGTTTCAACAAACCAGCGAAGCCTATTTGAAACCATCAGTTCAAATATCTTGCTAATACAAGAAGTGAGTGCCAGAGGTCTTAGTCCATTGCCATTTGGTTTTTCCACAAAATGTAGATAGGTGTCTCGCCAACTCTCAGGATATGAATTATCTAAAAACAGCATATTCAAAATATCAAGTAGCAACAGATTATATTTAATTGGAATTTTTCGAAGAACCTCGTAATTAATCCCATCGACTCCAGGGGAGGATTTGTCACCTCTTGAAAAAAGTGCCGTGTTAAACTCAGTATATGTAAAAGGTGCATCCAGAAGTGGGTCATCTTGCGACTCTGGTAGCCAACCGGGATCATTTGGGGTGTCAAAAGTGCAGATCTTATCGAGAGACTCAGCCACTTTTTGTTTATTATCGAGATATTCAGAGCGAGAGGTAACTTTAGTCTTGGTAAATTTGTTTTTGAAAACCTTGGCCATTCTCCAGGTATATGTGACTTGGTTCTTGAAATCTATAGTGGAAGCAAATTTTTTGAAGCATTCTCTTTTCTTTCGCCTGAATAACTTTCTTGCCGCAGTTCTAGCGGTCTTATAATGGGCATGGTCGTTATCAAGTCGGGTATAGCGCCATCTTTTGTACGCTGCTTGCCGGAGTCTCTTGGCTCGATCACAATCAGCATCCCACCAGCGAACAGGGTTTCGATGAAGTTTGGGGCTGACAACTTTCCTTCTTGGAGTACATCTTACGACCGCATCACTTATTGTTTCGATAAAAAATTCGTATTTACCCACAGGTGACTTTAATTCATACTCGCTATCGAGAAATTTAATGTATTTTTCATCCAAAATCTCATTTACTGACAGCCAGTTTGTGCGCGTTGATTGAATCTTGAATGACTTACGGTGGTATATCACCTTCTCGACGTCGACAATAATTTCGACGGGGAAATGGTCTGAACCATGACTATCGTTATAGACTTTGGTATGTGTGAATGAAGCAATGTCGGGCGAGGAAAATATAAGATCTATATTGGATTCCTTAAGTGTAGATGGATCAAGATGAGTGATGCTATCATGATTGTGTAATATCAATCCATACTTGTCAGCATGCTCTTGAAGTCTGCGTCCGTTGACATCAGTGTCTATACAGTTCCAAGCCTGGTTATGTGCATTAAAATCTCCAATCAGCAGGCATTGATCATATCTGTCAGTGTTACCAATAAGAGCCTCCCATTCCAAATCCGTCAAACTGACTTGGGTCGGAGGACGGTAGCAGGCCAGAATAGTCAGAGGTTTACTTAAATTAAGTATCTTAATTCCACACATTTCAACTGAAGGATTAAGGTTAGTAAGATCATTAACAGACTCATAATTTAACGCAACGTGTACAAGAAAAACTAAACCGCCGCCAGTAGCATGTAGACGATCCTGTCTAAATACATTAAAAGAGCTGAAGTTAAAATGCAGGTGTGGCTTGAGCCATGTTTCAGCCAAAACAATCACGTCGTAATCATGCAGCAGCTTTTGCAACTCTCCAGCTTTCTTGACTATACTTCGTGGATTCCAAAATAAAATACGAATATTATTCGCATCTGCGAGATTGCAACACATATTGTTGCAATCTATGTCTGTTGTAGTGTGAGAAGAAAATTCAGTACTGCGAGTGATCAGACTCGCAAGTCTCAACCTCCGAGGCCGAGGATGAGGGAGGAAACTCGCCACCATCAACAGAGGCCGTAATGGCATTAGCCGTTTTAGTGATCCTTGTTTTCATGACACGTGAGTCAACATATTTATGTATCTCATTAAGCATTATTACCACTGCTTGTCTATTGGATGTGAATTTATCAACTACCGCAGGTACCTCTTGATAGGTAACCTGTAGCGTCTCAGTTAGCATTAGCGTCAGCTCCTCGAAGGTAATCGGGAAAGTAGCAGCGATATAGTTGGGGATTTCGATCCTAGCCAAGTCGATTTGTTCTTTAAGTTCCGTCGTTGTGGTTTTGCTAGTAGTGCTGGATTTTTTTAGCTTCTTTTTTTTTTGCGTTGGCATCTCGGGAGTCTTTTGAAGTTCATCATCGGGTTTGCTCCTCTGATTTTCATCTTCATCTGTGACTTTTCTTTCCGTGGAAGACAGAGATGCTTTTGAAAAAGTTCTTTTGAAATTATCGCCGCTTGGTTTCACGAATAAATTTTGGCCGTTGAAACGAGGCGTATTAACATCGCCGTCAACAGCCGTATTAGAAGTCGATTCCTTGTTTTTGTCATCAGCTGTTTCCATGTGCACTGTAGGTTTAGTAGTTGTAGACTGCGGGAATTGAGGAGCTCCTACCTTATCGACCGCGGGAGAAGGCTGAGCTGGAAGTGTATGCTGACCTTGACTCAGCTTTTGTTGTTGTTTATTTTGCGGGCAACTCTTCGAGGAATGACCCTCTTGTAAACATTGAAAGCATTTCATTTTATCGGAAGATGCATAAACATGATATGCCGTGCCATCGTAGTTTAGGGTAAAGTCGGAGGGAATTTTATCGATTTCTTCCGGATCCACAAACAGCTGACGCCTGAAGGACATCACGTGCGAAAAGCCGACTTGGACAAGGCTCATGCGCACTGGAGTAAGGCTGGATTTAGGTACAACGTTGAATTCCTCTAATTTTTCAAGCAGGATATGGTTCGGAATACACGGCAATACATTTGAGAAAATCACTCGCTTTAGTCTGGCAATGTAGGGGCGAATCGTAATTTTACGGCCTTGAACAACAAGCACATTTTTTCCTTCCTTGGTAATTTCATCCACTATGGAGGCACTATTAAAGAAAACACAAAATCGATTCTGCGTGATTTTAGAAGCAGCTACAATGTTTTGGGGAGGCACTATAGAGGCAATAGCATAAACATAATCTTCCGCTTTTACTCCTTCAATGGTGTCAAAGACAATTGCTTGGTCTTTCTTGGGGTACGTAGAAACAGAGGTAACGTTCGAGTACGACATAGTAGTAGTAGTAGTTGTTTTCGTTTGAGTAGACATTTGGGTTATTCACTTTATCTTACGCGTAAAAAAAAAGAAAAAACCTCAACAAAGAGATTCAGCACAAAGCGACGCCACCCAGCGGCAGTCGCCGCGCAGCGGAGAAATTAACCTCTATAAACTGCCGAGAAGACACGTCTGCCACGCGCGACAGTCGGCGCAACACTGTAAAAGAGAGCTATCGCCATTTTGGTGAAATTTTCAATGTAAGATTTTATTCGTGAGCTGATTGGTGGACAAGTTTTTAAAATATTCGAAAAGTGCCTTTTGAGGCGAGGGGCTGATCACTCGATTTACGGTATTTACAGTATTTACTGCGATTTAATAGGTATTTAAATACTTGAATCATTAAATCCCAATCTCGAAATTATTTCTAATTTTTTTTTTTTTTTAATATTAAAAGTATCAAAAAAGTATATTTAATCCGTAAATAGTTGCTGAAACTTTAATTAAAGTAAGAAAGACTTTTAAACTGTTTAAACACGACTTACATTGATAAATTCTAGTGTTAAATCATGACAAAATATCCGTCGCAATAATGTATGGTAAAACTCAGCCTAAATAACCCGAAAGTTGTCTGAAATTTTGCAGATGGTTTCAAATTAAGTAACAATGATTGACAGTCCTAAGACCTGGACACTCAGGTCACCGATGACGAGGCTAGCCGGGGTACCTGGGGATCATCTCCGGAAGTTCAGGTCAAATTCTTCGGGGATGAATTTTGAAGTTACTGGCGAGATTAGTTTAGGTGTTTAAAGAGGCAGGATGGACCTAGACACCCAGGTCACCGATGACGAGGCTAGCCGAGGTACCTGGGGGTCATCTCCGGAAGTTCAGGTCGAATTCTTCGGGGATGAATTTTGAAGTTACTCTCGGAGTTACTTCAAGTGTTTGAAGAGGCAGGATGGACCTAGACACCGAGCTAGACACCCAGGTCACCGATGACGAGGCTAGCCAGGGTACCTGGGGATCATCCTCGGGATCATCTCCGGAAGTTCAGGTCGAATTCTTCGGGGATGAATTTTGAAGTTACTCTCGGAGTTACTTCAAGTGTTTGAAGAGGCAGGATGGACCTAGACACCGAGCTAGACACCCAGGTCACCGATGACGAGGCTAGCCAGGGTACCTGGGGATCATCCTCGGGATCATCTCCGGAAGTTCAGGTCGAATTCTTCGGGGATGAATTTTGAAGTTACTCTCGGAGTTACTTCAAGTGTTTGAAGAGGCAGGATGGACCTAGACACCCAGGTCACCGATGACGAGGCTAGCCAGTTTACCTGGAGATCATCCTCGGGATCATCTCCGGAAGTTCAGGTCGAATTCTTCGGGGATGAATTTTGAAGTTACTCTCGGAGTTACTTTTGGTGTTTAAAGAGGCAGGATGGACCTAGATACCCAGGTCACCGATGACGAGGCTAGCCGAGGTACCTGGGGGTCATCTCCGGAAGTTCAGGTCGAATCCTTCAGAAATGTGTTCAGTAATTGTTATTCAGCCTTTAAAGAGCAAATTTGAACCGGGGGTCATAAGCAACTAGGTATGAAGCTATGGGTAGAATTTTTTAGAATGAAATTTAAAAAATTTAAGATTATTTTCAGCAAATTTTCTGAGAATTATTAACAAGTAATGAACATTAATGAACTCATTTTTGAAAAGTTGTGGGTACTGCAGTTTGATGTACACTTATATTTAGTTTTTAATTTCTTAACATTTTTTAAAACCTCGTTTGAAACCAGATTTATTGTTTGATTCATTGTCCGAATTCTTGTTTTGAAGTCACTATTTTTCAATAAAATCTACTGAATGCCGACTGAAAAGTGACGAAAAGATTTTATGCAAAGATTAACGAGAGATTTAAAAGGTATTTACAAGGTATTTTCATACTTTTTACTTGCTATTTACGAACGAATACATCCTCGTCGTCTCTGACGGCCATTTACTACACGTTAAGAACTTTTTTTCGACTCGTTCATGAAAAATCCCGAGTACTTATTATATGATTAAAACTGCCATTTGGTTAATAATTGTTTTCGTCTTTGAAAATATGATTTATAGCACAAAAAAGTATATTCATGTAACTATTTTTAAATATATCCTACTGTAAGCCTAATTAATTTTGCCAAAAATTTAATTCGTTAAGATTCATTGGAGTTTAAAAAAGTATGTACAAGGGATTTACATGGTATTTAAAAGGTATTTTCAAAGTATTTACGAAGTATTTACAAGAGAATCAAGTCCCATCGTTTCTCACACTTATCATGAGCTCGTAATGAACTTTTACTGGAGTCTTTTATGAAAATTTACTCATTTAGTACTTATTTATTCATTTAATGATTGACATTTTTGTGAAAATCTATTATTTCGCATTTTTTCGTACATAAAATCCCGTAAATGAAACAAGATTTACTGCATCGAATAAATGTTCAAAAAGTCACTATTTTTCATAAAATCTTTAGGAGGCTCGAATAAATGTGCAAACAATTTATGGTGTTAAGATTCACGAGCGATTTTTCAAGTATTTTCAAAGTATTTACAAGGTATTTACAAAGTATTTACTAAGTATTTACACGAGAATTAAATCCCGTCGTCTATCACAGTTGTTATTAACACTTAATGAACTTTTACTTGAGTCTTTGATGAAAAACTCCGATTTCATTGTCAATTTAGGATCAAATTTTAGTTATTTATTCATTTAATAATTGTTATTGTTGTGAATATCTATTTTTCAGCTTTTTTTCGTATAGAAAATCCCGTAAATGAAGCAAGATTTATTGCATTGAATAAATGTTCAAAAAGTCACTATTTTTTCATAAAATCTTTAGGAGGCTCGAATAAATGTGCAAACAATTTATTGTGCTAAGATTCACTTGCAATTTATTAAGTATTTTCAAAGTATTTACAAGGTATTTACAAAGTATTTACTAAGTATTTACACGGGAATTAAATCCCGTCGTATCTCAGAATTATTATGACTACGTAATGAACTTATCCTTGAGTCTTTTATGAAAAATTCCAATTTCATTGTCAGTTTAGGATCAAATTTTAGTTATTTATTCATTTAACTTATTTTCAGAATCAATATTTTTGTAAAAAACTTTTTTTTAGAATTTTTTTGTAAGGAAATCCCGTAAATGAAGCAAGATTTATTGCATCGAATAAATGTTCAAAAAGTCACTATTTTTTCATAAAATCTTTAGGAGGCTCAAATAAATGTGCAAACAATTTATTCTGTTAAGATTCACGTGCGATTTATCAAGTATTTTCAAGGTATTTACAAGGTATTTACTAAGTATTTATACGAGAATTAAATCCCGTCGTCTATCACTGTTGTTATTAACACTTAATAAACTTTTACTTGAGTCTTTTATGAAAAATTCCGATTTCATTGTCAATTTAGGATCAAATTTTAGTTATTTATTCATTTAATGATTGACGTTTTTGTGAACATCTATTTTTTAGGATTTTTTCGTACATAAAATCCCGTAAATGAAACAAGGTTTACTGCATCAAATAAATGTTCAAAAAGTCAATATTTTTCATAAAATCTTTACGAGGCTCGAATAAATGTGCAAACAATTTATTGTGTTAAGATTCACTTGCGATTTATTAAGTATTTACAAGGTATTTACAAACTATTTACTGAGTATTTACACGGGAATTAAATCCCGTCGTATCTCAGAATTATTATGACTACGTAATGAACTTTTACTTGAGTCTTTTATGAAAAATTCCGATGTCATTGTAAATTTAGTCTCAACTTTTAGTTTTTTATACAGTTAACCTATTTTCAGAATCAATATTTTTGTAAAAAACTTTTTTTTAGTATTTTTTCGTTTAGAAAATCCCGTAAATTAAGCAAGACTTATAGCATCGAATAAATGTTCAAAAAGTCACTATTTTTCATAAAATCTATAGGAGGCTCAAATAAATGTGCAAACAATTTATGGTGTTAAGATTCACGTGCGATTTATCAAGTATTTTCAAGGTATTTACAAGGTATTTACTAAGTATTTACACGAGAATTAAATCCCATCGTCTCTCACGGTTTAATAAACTTTTACTCGAGTCTTTCATGAAAATTACCGACATCGTTGTTGAATTAGCGTCCACTTTTAGTTGTTTATTTATTTAATTTATCATCGGAAGTGATATTTTCGTGAAAAGCTATTCTTTGAGTAATTATTCGTCTAAAAATGCCGTAAATTAAACCAGATTCATTGCATCGAAAAATGTTTAAAAAGTGACCAGTTTTTTATACAATATCAACGAGACTCAATAAAACGTGCCAACAATTTATCACATTAAGATTTATGTAAAATTGAATAAGTATTTAAAAAGTATTTACAAGAATTAAATTCCGACGTCTCTCACGGTTTTTATAAACTCGTAATGGACTTTTACTCGAGTCTTTCATAAAAATTTCCGACATCGTTGTTGAATAAGCATCCACTTTGAGTTGTTTATTCAATTAATTTATCATCGGAATTGATATTTTCGTAAAAATCTATTCTGAGAGTATTTATCAGTCTAAAAATCCCGTAAATTAATTCAGATTCATTGCATCGAAAAATGTTTAAGAAGTAACCACTTTTTTATACAATATCAAGGAACCCTGGGCACCCGAGTTCAACAAAAAACTGATCGGCTATCCCCAAGGCTCCAAACCCTCAAATATCCTGGGCGCCCGAGTTAAACTAAAAAGCTAATTGGCTACCTCCCCAAACTCTAAGCCCCCAAAACCCAGGGCGGCCGAGTTCAACGAAAAAGCTGATTGGCTACCCCCAAAACTCTAAGCCTCCAAAACACTGGGCACGCGAGTTTAATGAAAAAAATAATTGGCTACGCCTAAAGCTCTAAGCCCCCAAAACCCTGGGCGGCCAAGTTCAACGAAAAAGCTGATTGGCTACCCCTCAAGCTCCAAGCCTCCAAAACCCAGGGCACCCGAGTTCAACGAAAAAGCCCATTGGCTAAACCCAAAGCTCTAAGCCCCCAAAACCCAGGGCAGCCGAGTTCAACGAAAAAACTGATTGGCTAACGAAAAAGCTTGGATTTGCTGTACAAAACGGTTTAATTCTAGCATCGAACGACCCTGGCCAATCAGCGTGCTGCAGGAGTAGCAGCTTCTTTTGACTCCCGGAAACCAGCATTAAAGCAGCGCTTCAACGAAAAAGCTGATTAGCTACCCCCCAAGCTCTAAGCCTCCAAAAACCCTGGGCACCCGAGTTTAACGAAAAAGCCCATTGGCTACGCCCCAAGCTCTAAGCCCCCAAAACCCTGGGCGGCCAAGTTCAACGAAAAAGCTGATTGGCTACCCCTCAAGCTCCAAGCCTCCAAAACCCAGGGCACCCGAGTTCAACGAAAAAGCCCATTGGCTACCCCCCGAGCTCTAAGCCTCCAAAACCCAGGGCGGCCGAGTTCAACGAAAAAGCTGATTGGCTACCCCCAAGCTCGAATCCTCCAAAACCCTGGGCACCCGAGTTCAACGAAAAAACTAATTGGCTACGCCCCAAGCTTTAAGCCCCCAAAACCCTGGGCCGAGACCTAGGCGCCCGAGTTCAACGAAAAGATGATTGGCCACCCCCAAGCTCTAAGCCTCCAAAACTCTGGGCACCCGACCTCAACAAAAAAGCTGATTGGCTACCCCCCAAGATTTAAGCCCCCAAAACCCAGTGCGGCCGAGTTCAACGAAAAAGTTGATTGGCTACCCCCAAGCTCGAATCCTCCAAAAGCCATGGCGGCCGAGTTCAACGAAAAAACTGATTGGCTAACGAAAAAGCTTGGATTTGCTGTACAAAACGGTTTAATTCTAGCATCGAACCACCCTGGCCAATCAGCGTGCTGCAGGAGTAGCAGCTTCTTTTGACTCCCGGAAACCAGCATTAAAGCAGCGCTTCAACGAAAAAGCTGATTAGCTACCCCCCAAGCTCTAAGCCTCCGAAAACCCTGGACACCCGAGTTTAACGAAAAAACTAATTGGCTACGCCCCAAGCTCTAAGCCCCCAAAACCCTGGGCGGCCGAGTTCAACGAAAAAGCTGATTGGCTACCCCTCAAGCTCCAAGCCTCCAAAACCCAGGGCACCCGAGTTCAACGAAAAAGCTGATTGGCTACCCCCCGAGCTCTAAGCCCCCAAAACCCTGGGCGGCCGAGTTCAACGAAAAAGATGATTGGCTACCCCTCAAGCTCCAAGCCTCCAAAACCCAGGGCACCCGAGTTCAACGAAAAAGCTGATTGGCTACCCCCCGAGCTCTAAGCCTCCAAAACCCAGGGCGGCCGAGTTCAACGAAAAAGCTGATTGGCTAACCCCAAGCTCGAATCCTCCAAAACCCTGGGCACCCGACCTCAACAAAAAAGCTGATTGGCTACGCCCCAAGCTCTAAGCCCCCAAAACCCTGGGCACCCGAGTTCAACGAAAAGATGATTGGCCACCCCCAAGCTCTAAGCCTCCAAAATTCTGGGCACCCGACCTCAACAAAAAAGCTGATTGGCTACCCCCCAAGCTCTAAGCCTCCAAAACCCTGTGCGCCCGAGTTCAACGAAAAAGCTGATAGGCTACCCCCCAAGCTCAAAGCCCCCAAAACCCTGGGCGCCCGAGTTAAACTAAAAAGCTGATTGGCTACCCCTCAAGCTCCAAGCCTCCAAAACTCATGGCACCCGAGTTCAACGAAAAAGCCCATTGGCTACCCCCAAAGCTCTAAGCCCCCAAAACCCAGGGCAGCCGAGTTAAACGAAAAAGCTGATTGGCTACCCCCCAAGCTCTAAGCCTACAAAACCCTGGGCGCTCAAGATCAACAAAAAAACTGGTTGGCTACCCCTCGAGCTCTAAGCCTCCAAAACCCAGGGCCGCCGAGTTCAACGAAAAAGCTGATTGGCTAACCCCAAGCTCGAATCCTCCAAAACCCTGGGCACCCGACCTCAACAAAAAAGCTGATTGGCTACGCCCCAAGCTCTAAGCCCCCAAAACCCTGGGCACCCGAGTTCAACGAAAAGATGATTGGCCACCCCCAAGCTCTAAGCCTCCAAAATTCTGGGCACCCGACCTCAACAAAAAAGCTGATTGGCTACCCCCCAAGCTCTAAGCCTCCAAAACCCTGTGCGCCCGAGTTCAACGAAAAAGCTGATAGGCTACCCCCCAAGCTCAAAGCCCCCAAAACCCTGGGCGCCCGAGTTAAACTAAAAAGCTGATTGGCTACCCCTCAAGCTCCAAGCCTCCAAAACTCATGGCACCCGAGTTCAACGAAAAAGCCCATTGGCTACCCCCAAAGCTCTAAGCCCTCAAAACCCAGGGCAGCCGAGTTAAACGAAAAAGCTGATTGGCTACCCCCCAAGCTCTAAGCCTACAAAACCCTGGGCGCTCAAGATCAACAAAAAAACTGGTTGGCTACCCCCCAAACTCTGAGCTCCCAAAACCCTGGGTACCAGACTTCAACAAAAAAGCTGATTGTCTACCCCCCAAGCTCTAAACCCCCAATACCCTGGGTTCCCGAGTTTGATCAGCTTCTGTATTAAATTCCGGTTCCCAGGGTTTTGGAGGCCTAGAGCTTGGGGAGTAGCCAATCAGCTTTTTAGTTTAACTCGGGCGCCCAGGGTTTTGGGGGCTTTGAGCTTGGGGGGTAGCCTATCAGCTTTTTCGTTGAACTCGGCCGCCCTGGGTTTTGGGGGCTTTGAGCTTGGGGGTAGCCTATCAGCTTTTTCGTTGAACTCGGGCGCACAGGGTTTTGGAGGCTTACAAGGAGAGGTCACACCCTCCGGGTCACCGATCTTGACGAAACTTTGGGGATCGTTTTCTTATACCAAAAGATGAAGAAATCTACCAATCATCCCGTCTAATGGGCCTTTTATACCTAGTTCCTACATAGCTTATATCGTATTTTTAGCTCTTTTTGGGTTTTTTTGCGAATTTTCAAAAAATTCCTGTTCGAAGCCTATTACACTTACAAAATTCTGCAACCCCGCATTCTCTTTATTTTTTCATCTTTTTTTGAGAAAAAATATTTTTAAATCTAATTTTGAAGAAATAGTCCATGTAAAATTAAAGTAATCAAAAGCATTTTTTACTGTTTTTTTGGTTTTATGAACTTAAAGTGTATGTCGTCAGCCTTATCAAAATTATGTCTAAAAATATTTTTTCTAAAAAATTCATATAAAAACAAAGAACATGCGGGGTTGCAGAATTCTGTAAGTGCAATAGGCTTTGAGCAGGAATTTTTTGAAAATCAGCTTGTTTTGACACTTTTAACACTTTTGTGCGACTTTTGTGTTTATTTGTAACAATTTTCAAAAAATTCCTGCTCAAAGCCTATTGCACTTACAGAATTCTGCAACCCCGCATTTTCTTTGTTTTTATATGAATTTTTTAGAAAAAATATTTTTAGACATAATTTTGATAAGGCTGACGACATACACTTTAAGTTCATAAAACCAAAAAAACAGTAAAAAATGCTTTTGATTACTTTAATTTTACATGGACTATTTCTTCAAAATTAGATTTAAAAATATTTTTTCTCAAAAGAAGATGAAAAAATAAAGAGAATGCGGGGTTGCAGAATTTTGTAAGTGTAATAGGCTTCGAACAGGAATTTTTTGAAAATTCGCAAAAAAACCCAAAAAGAGCTAAAAATACGATATAAGCTATGTAGGAACTAGGTATAAAAGGCCCATTAGACGGGATGATTGGTAGATTTCTTCATCTTTTGGTATAAGAAAACGATCCCCAAAGTTTCGTCAAGATCGGTGACCCGGAGGGTGTGACCTCTCCTTGTAAGCCTCCAAAACCCTGTGCGCCCGAGTTCAACGAAAAAGCTGATAGGCTACCCCCAAGCTCAAAGCCCCCAAAACCCAGGGCGGCCGAGTTCAACGAAAAAGCTGATAGGCTACCCCCCAAGCTCAAAGCCCCCAAAACCCTGGGCGCCCGAGTTAAACTAAAAAGCTGATTGGCTACCCCCCAAGCTCTAGGCCTCCAAAACCCTGGGAACCGGAATTTAATACAGAAGCTGATCAAACTCGGGAACCCAGGGTATTGGGGGTTTAGAGCTTGGGGGGTAGACAATCAGCTTTTTTGTTGAAGTCTGGTACCCAGGGTTTTGGGAGCTCAGAGTTTGGGGGGTAGCCAACCAGTTTTTTTGTTGATCTTGAGCGCCCAGGGTTTTGTAGGCTTAAAATGGCACTTTTTCTTTTATTCGAGTTTTTATAATTTCATTTAACGTTTCCTCCCCTTCTCTGCAGCTAGTCGGGGTAGTTTCCGATAATAAAACGACTCGGAATTTTCGTGCGACTTAGATGCTTGATAACCATTAGATTGACGCAAAAAAATCTGGGAGAATCGCCCTACTAGTTTTCATACAATTTTTTCAAATTGTTAATCGTTCACATTTCAATAATTTTTGGCAATAACAATATTTTATAACAATTTTTTACAACAAAGTGGTATTTTCTCATAAAGTACTCCTCCAAACGAAGAAAACGACTCTCGGAGGTTACTCCACTCCTAAAATTCTAGGGGATATTAATTTTTAAAAATGGACCTTCGATTTGGCCCTCTGTGCGCGACGGGATATAATTCTCGTGTAAATACTTAGTAAATACCTCGGTAAATACTTCCCATTTACGGGATTTTCTATACGAAAAAATACTTAAAAATTACTTTTTTACTAAAATATCGAATCCGATGATAAACTAAATAAATATACAACTAAAAGGGATTCTAATTTGACAAGGAAATCGGAATTTTTCATAAAAGGATCAAGTAAAAGTTGATTACGGACTGATAATAAGCTCGAGAGACGACGGGATTTAATTCTCGTGTAATTACTTGGTAAATACTTTGTGAATACCTTGAAAATACTTGATAAATCGCACGTGAATCTTAACACAAAAAACTGTTGGTACATTTACTTGAGCCTTCTGAGGATTTTATGAAAAATAACACAAATAATAGTAACTTTTTAATATTTATTCGATGCTATAAATCTGGTTTCATATACGGGATTTTCTGTACGAATAAATACTTAAAAAAAAGTTTTTTACTAAAATATCAATTTCGATGATAAACTAAATAAATATACTACTAAAAGTGGATCCTAATTTGAGAATGAAACCGGAATTTCTCATAAAAGTCTCAAGTAAAAGTTGATTACGGGCTCATAATAAGCTCGAGAGACGACGGGATTTAATTCTCGTGTAAATACTTAGAAAATACCTTGTAAATACCTTGAAAATACTTATTAAATCGCACGTGAATCTTATCACAAAAAATTGTTGGTGCATTTACTTGAGCCTTCTGAAGATTTTATGAAAAAAAAAAGAAAAATAGTAACTTTTTAACATTTATTCGATGCAATAAATCTGGTTTCATTTACGGGATTTTCTGTACGAAAAAATACTTAAAAAATAGTTTTTTACTAAAATATCAATTAGGATGATAAACTAAATAAATATACTACTAAAAGTGGATCCTAATTTGAGAATGAAACTGGAATTTTTCATAAAAGTCTCAAGTAAAAGTTGATTACGGGCTCATAATAAGCTCGAGAGACGACGGGATTTAATTCTCGTGTAAATACTTAGAAAATACCTTGTAAATACCTTGATAATACTTATTAAATCGCACGTGAATCTTACTACAATAAATTGTTGGTACATTTAATTGAGCCTTCTGAAGATTTTATAAACAATAACACAAAAAATAGTAACTTTTCAACATTTATTCGATGCAATAAATCTGGTTTCATATACGGGATTTTCTGTACGAAAAAATACTTAACAAAAAGTTTTTTACTAAAATATCGATTTCGATGATAAACTAAATAAATATACTACTAAAAGTGGATAATAATTTGAGAATGAAACCGGAATTTCTCATAAAAGTCTCAAGTAAAAGTAGATTACGGGCTCATAATAAGCTCGAGAGACGACGGGATTTAATTCTCGTGTAAATGCTTAGAAAATACCTTGTAAATACCTTGAAAATACTTATTAAATCGCACGTGAATCTTATCACAAAAAATTGTTGGTGCATTTACTTGAGCCTTCTGAAGATTTTATGAAAAAAAAAAAGAAAAATAGTAACTTTTTAACATTTATTCGATGCAATAAATCTGGTTTCATTTACGTGATTTTCTGTACGAAAAAATACTTAAAAAATAGTTTTTTACTAAAATATCAATTAGGATGATAAACTAAATAAATATACTACTAAAAGTGGATCCTAATTTGAGAATGAAACTGGAATTTTTCATAAAAGTCTCAAGTAAAAGTTGATTACGGGCTCACAATAAGCTCGAGAGACGACGGGATTTAATTCTCGTGTAAATACTTAGAAAATACCTTGTAAATACCTTGAAAATACTTATTAAATCGCACGTGAATCTTATCACAAAAAATTGTTGGTGCATTTACTTGAGCCTTCTGAAGATTTTATGAAAAAAAAAAAAGAAAAATAGTAACTTTTTAACATTTATTCGATGCAATAAATCTGGTTTCATTTACGGGATTTTCTGTACGAAAAAATACTTAAAAAATAGTTTTTTACTAAAATATCAATTAGGATGATAAACTAAATAAATATACTACTAAAAGTGGATCCTAATTTGAGAATGAAACCGGAATTTTTCATAAAAGTCTCAAGTAAAAGTTGATTACGGGCTCATAATAAGCTCGAGAGACGACGGGATTTAATTCTCGTGTAAATACTTAGAAAATACCTTGTAAATACCTTGAAAATACTTATTAAATCGCACGTGAATCTTACTACACTAAATTGTTGGTACATTTAATTGAGCCTTCTGAAGATTTTATAAACAATTACACAAAAAATAGTAACTTTTCAACATTTATTCGATGCAATAAATCTGGTTTCATTTACGGGATTTTCTGTACGAAAAAATACTTAAAAAATAGTTTTTTACTAAAATATCAATTTCGATGATAAACTAAATAAATATACTACTAAAAGTGGATCCTAATTTGAGAATGAAACCGGAATTTTTCATAAAAGTCTCAAGTAAAAGTTGATTACGGGCTCATAAGAAGCTCGAGAGACGACGGGATTTAATTCTCGTGTAAATGCTTAGAAAATACCTTGTAAATACCATGAAAATACTTATTAAATCGCACGTGAATCTTATCACAAAAAATTGTTGGTGCATTTACTTGAGCCTTCTGAAGATTTTATGAAAAAAAAAAAGAAAAATAGTAACTTTTTAACATTTATTCGATGCAATAAATCTGGTTTCATTTACGGGATTTTCTGTACGAAAAAATACTTAAAAAATAGTTTTTTACTAAAATATCAATTAGGATGATAAACTAAATAAATATACTACTAAAAGTGGATCCTAATTTGAGAATGAAACCGGAATTTTTCATAAAAGTCTCAAGTAAAAGTTGATTACGGGCTCATAATAAGCTCGAGAGACGACGGGATTTAATTCTCGTGCAAATACTTAGAAAATACCTTGTAAATACCTTGATAATACTTATTAAATCGCACGTGAATCTTACTACACTAAATTGTTGGTACATTTAATTGAGCCTTCTGAAGATTTTATAAACAATAACACAAAAAATAGTAACTTTTCAACATTTATTCTATGCAATAAATCTGGTTTCATATACGGGATTTTCTGTACGAATAAATACTTAAAAAAAAGTTTTTTACTAAAATATCGATTTCGATGATAAACTAAATAAATATACTACTAAAAGTGGATCCTAATTTGAGAATGAAACCGGAATTTCTCATAAAAGTCTCAAGTAAAAGTTGATTACGGGCTCATAATAAGCTCGAGAGACGACATGATTTAATTCTCGTGTAACTACTTAGAAAATACCTTGTAAATACCTTGAAAATACTTATTAAATCGCACGTGAATCTTACTACAATAAATTGTTGGTACATTTAATTGAGCCTTCTGAAGATTTTATAAACAATAACACAAAAAATAGTAACTTTTCAACATTTATTCGATGCAATAAATCTGGTTTTAATTACGGGATTTTCTGTACGAATAAATACTTAAAAAAAAGTTTTTTACTAAAATATCGATTTCGATGATAAACTAAATAAATATACTACTAAAAGTGGATAATAATTTGAGAATGAAACCGGAATTTCTCATAAAAGTCTCAAGTAAAAGTTGATTACGGGCTCATAATAAGCTCGAGAGACGACATGATTTAATTCTCGTGTAAATACTTAGAAAATACCTTGTAAATACCTTGAAAATACTTATTAAATCGCACGTGAATCTTATCACAAAAAATTGTTGGTGCATTTACTTGAGCCTTCTGAAGATTTTATGAAAAAAAAAAAGAAAAATAGTAACTTTTTAACATTTATTCGATGCAATAAATCTGGTTTCATTTACGGGATTTTCTGTACGAAAAAATACTTAAAAAATAGTTTTTTACTAAAATATCAATTAGGATGATAAACTAAATAAATATACTACTAAAAGTGGATCCTAATTTGAGAATGAAACCGGAATTTTTCATAAAAGTCTCAAGTAAAAGTTGATTACGGGCTCATAATAAGCTCGAGAGACGACGGGATTTAATTCTCGTGCAAATACTTAGAAAATACCTTGTAAATACCTTGATAATACTTATTAAATCGCACGTGAATCTTACTACAATAAATTGTTGGTACATTTAATTAAGCCTTCTGAAGATTTTATAAACAATAACACAAAAAATAGTAACTTTTCAACATTTATTCTATGCAATAAATCTGGTTTCATATACGGGATTTTCTGTACGAATAAATACTTAAAAAAAAGTTTTTTACTAAAATATCGATTTCGATGATAAACTAAATAAATATACTACTAAAAGTGGATCCTAATTTGAGAATGAAACCGGAATTTCTCATAAAAGTCTCAAGTAAAAGTTGATTACGGGCTCATAATAAGCTCGAGAGACGACATGATTTAATTCTCGTGTAACTACTTAGAAAATACCTTGTAAATACCTTGAAAATACTTATTAAATCGCACGTGAATCTTACTACAATAAATTGTTGGTACATTTAATTGAGCCTTCTGAAGATTTTATAAACAATAACACAAAAAATAGTAACTTTTCAACATTTATTCGATGCAATAAATCTGGTTTCAATTACGGGATTTTCTGTACGAAAAAATACTTAAAAAATAGTTTTTTACTAAAATATCAATTAGGATGATAAACTAAATAAATATACTACTAAAAGTGGATCCTAATTTGAGAATGAAACTGGAATTTTTCATAAAAGTCTCAAGTAAAAGTTGATTACGGGCTCATAATAAGCTCGAGAGACGACGGGATTTAATTCTCGTGTAAATACTTAGAAAATACCTTGTAAATACCTTGAAAATACTTATTAAATCGCACGTGAATCTTACTACAATAAATTGTTGGTACATTTAATTGAGCCTTCTGAAGATTTTATGAAAAAAAAAACGAAAAATAGTTACTTTTTAACATTTATTCTATGCAATAAATCTGGTTTCATATACGGGATTTTCTGTACGAATAAATACTTAAAAAAAAGTTTTTTGCTAAAATATCGATTTCGATGATAAACTAAATAAATATACTACTAAAAGTGGATCCTAATTTGAGAATGAAACCGGAATTTCTCATAAAAGTCTCAAGTAAAAGTTGATTACGGGCTCATAATAAGCTCGAGAGACGACGGGATTTAATTCTCGTGTAAATACTTAGAAAATACCTTGTAAGTACCTTGAAAATACTTATTAAATCGCACGTGAATCTTATCACAAAAAATTGTTGGTGCATTTACTTGAGCCTTCTGAAGATTTTATGAAAAAAAAAAAGAAAAATAGTAACTTTTTAACATTTATTCGATGCAATAAATCTGGTTTCATTTACGGGATTTTCTGTACGAAAAAATACTTAAAAAATAGTTTTTTACTAAAATATCAATTAGGATGATAAACTAAATAAATATACTACTAAAAGTGGATCCTAATTTGAGAATGAAACCGGAATTTTTCATAAAAGTCTCAAGTAAAAGTTGATTACGGGCTCATAATAAGCTCGAGAGACGACGGGATTTAATTCTCGTGCAAATACTTAGAAAATACCTTGTAAATACCTTGATAATACTTATTAAATCGCACGTGAATCTTACTACAATAAATTGTTGGTACATTTAATTGAGCCTTCTGAAGATTTTATAAACAATAACACAAAAAATAGTAACTTTTCAACATTCATTCTATGCAATAAATCTGGTTTCATATACGGGATTTTCTGTACGAATAAATACTTAAAAAAAAGTTTTTTACTAAAATATCGATTTCGATGATAAACTAAATAAATATACTACTAAAAGTGGATCCTAATTTGAGAATGAAACCGGAATTTCTCATAAAAGTCTCAAGTAAAAGTTGATTACGGGCTCATAATAAGCTCGAGAGACGACATGATTTAATTCTCGTGTAACTACTTAGAAAATACCTTGTAAATACCTTGAGAATACTTATTAAATCGCACGTGAATCTTACTACAATAAATTGTTGGTACATTTAATTGAGCCTTCTGAAGATTTTATAAACAATAACACAAAAAATAGTAACTTTTCAACATTTATTCGATGCAATAAATCTGGTTCCAATTACGGGATTTTCTGTACGAAAAAATACTTAAAAAATAGTTTTTTACTAAAATATCAATTTCGATGATAAACTAAATAAATATACTACTAAAAGTGGATCCTAATTTGAGAATGAAACCGGAAGTTTTCATAAAAGTCTTAAGTAAAAGTTGATTACGGGCTCACAATAAGCGCGAGAGACGACGGGATTTAATTCTCGTGTAAATACTTAGAAAATACCTTGTAAATACCTTGAAAATACTTATTAAATCGCACGTGAATCTTACTACAATAAATTGTTGGTACATTCAATTGAGCCTTCTGAAGATTTTATAAACAATAACACAAAAAATAGTAACTTTTCAACATTTATTCTATGCAATAAATCTGGTTTCAATTACGGGATTTTCTGTACGAAAAAATACTTAAAAAATAGTTTTTTACTAAAATATCAATTTCGATGATAAACTAAATAAATATACTACTCAAAGTGGATCCTAATTTGAGAATGAAACTGGAATTTTTCATAAAAGTCTCAAGTAAAAGTTGATTACGGGCTCATAAGAAGCTCGAGAGACGACGGGATTTAATTCTCGTGTAAATACTTAGAAAATACCTTGTAAATACCTTGAAAATACTTATTAAATCGCACGTGAATCTTACTACAATAAATTGTTGGTACATTTAATTGAGCCTTCTGAAGATTTTATAAACAATAACACAAAAAATAGTAACTTTTCAACATTTATTCGATGCAATAAATCTGGTTTCAATTACGGGATTTTCTGTACGAAAAAATACTTAAAAAATAGTTTTTTACTAAAATATCAATTTCGATGATAAACTAAATAAATATACTACTAAAAGTGGATCCTAATTTGAGAATGAAACCGGAAGTTTTCATAAAAGTCTTAAGTAAAAGTTGATTACGGGCTCACAATAAGCGCGAGAGACGACGGGATTTAATTCTCGTGTAAATACTTAGAAAATACCTTGTAAATACCTTGAAAATACTTATTAAATCGCACGTGAATCTTACTACAATAAATTGTTGGTACATTTAATTGAGCCTTCTGAAGATTTTATAAACAATAACACAAAAAATAGTAACTTTTCAACATTTATTCTATGCAATAAATCTGGTTTCAATTACGGGATTTTCTGTACGAAAAAATACTTAAAAAATAGTTTTTTACTAAAATATCAATTTCGATGATAAACTAAATAAATATACTACTCAAAGTGGATCCTAATTTGAGAATGAAACTGGAATTTTTCATAAAAGTCTCAAGTAAAAGTTGATTACGGGCTCATAAGAAGCTCGAGAGACGACGGGATTTAATTCTCGTGTAAATACTTAGAAAATACCTTGTAAATACCTTGAAAATACTTATTAAATCGCACGTGAATCTTACTACAATAAATTGTTGGTACATTTAATTGAGCCTTCTGAAGATTTTATGAAAAAAAAAACGAAAAATAGTTACTTTTTAACATTTATTCGATGCAATAAATCTGGTTTCATATACGGGATTTACTGTACGAAAAAATACTTAATAAGTAGCTTTTTACTAAAATATCAATTAGGATGATAAACTTAATAAATATACTATTAAAAGTGGATCCTAATTTGAGAATGAAACTGAAATTTTTCATAAAGTCTCAAGTAAAAGTTGATTATGGGCTCATAATAAGCTCGAGAGACGACGGGATTTAATTCTCGTGTAAATACTTAGAAAATACCTTGTAAATACCTTGAAAATACTTATTAAATCGCACGTGAATCTTACTACAATAAATTGTTGGTACATTTAATTGAGCCTTCTGAAGATTTTATGAAAAAAAAAACGAAAAATAGTTACTTTTTAACATTTATTCGATGCAATAAATCTGGTTTCATATACGGGATTTACTGTACGAAAAAATACTTAATAAGTAGCTTTTTACTAAAATATCAATTAGGATGATAAACTTAATAAATATACTACTCAAAGTGGATCCTAATTTGAGAATGAAACTGAAATTTTTCATAAAAGTCTCAAGTAAAAGTTTATTACGGGCTCATAATAAGCTCGAGAGACGACGGGATTTAATTCTCGTGTAAATACTTAGAAAATACCTTGTAAATACCTTGAAAATACTTATTAAATCGCACGTGAATCTTATCACAAAAAATTGTTGGTGCATTTACTTGAGCCTTCTGAAGATTTTATGAAAAAAAAAAGAAAAATAGTAACTTTTTAACATTTATTCGATGCAATAAATCTGGTTTCATTTACGGGATTTTCTGTACGAAAAAATACTTAAAAAATAGTTTTTTACTAAAATATCAATTAGGATGATAAACTAAATAAATATACTACTAAAAGTGGATCCTAATTTGAGAATGAAACCGGAATTTTTCATAAAAGTCTCAAGTAAAAGTTGATTACGGGCTCATAATAAGCTCGAGAGACGACGGGATTTAATTCTCGTGTAAATACTTAGAAAATACCTTGTAAATACCTTGAAAATACTTATTAAATCGCACGTGAATCTTACTACACTAAATTGTTGGTACATTTAATTGAGCCTTCTGAAGATTTTATAAACAATTACACAAAAAATAGTAACTTTTCAACATTTATTCGATGCAATAAATCTGGTTTCATTTACGGGATTTTCTGTACGAAAAAATACTTAAAAAATAGTTTTTTACTGAGATATCAATTAGGATGATAAAATAAATAAATATACTACTAAAAGTGGATCCTAATTTGAGAATGAAACCGGAATTTTTCATAAAAGTCTCAAGTAAAAGTTGATTACGGGCTCATAATAAGCTCGAGAGACGACGGGATTTAATTCTCGTGTAAATACTTAGAAAATACCTTGTAAATACCTTGAAAATACTTATTCAATCGCACGTGAATCTTACTACACTAAATTGTTGGTACATTTAATTGAGCCTTCTGAAGATTTTATAAACAATTACACAAAAAATAGTAACTTTTCAACATTTATTCGATGCAATAAATCTGGTTTCATTTACGGGATTTTCTGTACGAAAAAATACTTAAAAAATAGTTTTTTACTAAAATATCAATTTCGATGACAAACTAAATAAATATACTACTCAAAGTGGATCCTAATTTGAGAATGAAACCGGAATTTTTCATAAAAGTCTCAAGTAAAAGTAGATTACGGGCTCATAATAAGCTCGAGAGACGACGGGATTTAATTCTCGTGTAAATGCTTAGAAAATACCTTGTAAATACCTTGAAAATACTTATTAAATCGCACGTGAATCTTATCACAAAAAATTGTTGGTGCATTTACTTGAGCCTTCTGAAGATTTTATGAAAAAAAAAAAGAAAAATAGTAACTTTTTAACATTTATTCGATGCAATAAATCTGGTTTCATTTACGGGATTTTCTGTACGAAAAAATACTTAAAAAATAGTTTTTTACTGAGATATCAATTAGGATGATAAACTAAATAAATATACTACTCAAAGTGGATCCTAATTTGAGAATGAAACTGGAATTTTTCATAAAAGTCTCAAGTAAAAGTTGATTACGGGCTCATAAGAAGCTCGAGAGACGACGGGATTTAATTCTCGTGTAAATACTTAGAAAATACCTTGTAAATACCTTGAAAATACTTATTAAATCGCACGTGAATCTTACTACAATAAATTGTTGGTACATTTAATTGAGCCTTCTGAAGATTTTATGAAAAAAAAAACGAAAAATAGTTACTTTTTAACATTTATTCGATGCAATAAATCTGGTTTCATATACGGGATTTACTGTACGAAAAAATACTTAATAAGTAGCTTTTTACTAAAATATCAATTAGGATGATAAACTTAATAAATATACTATTAAAAGTGGATCCTAATTTGAGAATGAAACTGGAATTTTTCATAAAAGTCTCAAGTAAAAGTTGATTACGGGCTCACAATAAGCTCGAGAGACGACGGGATTTAATTCTCGTGTAAATACTTAGAAAATACCTTGTAAATACCTTGAAAATACTTATTAAATCGCACGTGAATCTTATCACAAAAAATTGTTGGTGCATTTACTTGAGCCTTCTGAAGATTTTATGAAAAAAAAAAAAGAAAAATAGTAACTTTTTAACATTTATTCGATGCAATAAATCTGGTTTCATTTACGGGATTTTCTGTACGAAGAAATACTTAAAAAATAGTTTTTTACTAAAATATCAATTAGGATGATAAACTAAATAAATATACTACTAAAAGTGGATCCTAATTTGAGAATGAAACCGGAATTTTTCATAAAAGTCTCAAGTAAAAGTTGATTACGGGCTCATAATAAGCTCGAGAGACGACGGGATTTAATTCTCGTGTAAATACTTAGAAAATACCTTGTAAATACCTTGAAAATACTTATTAAATCGCACGTGAATCTTACTACACTAAATTGTTGGTACATTTAATTGAGCCTTCTGAAGATTTTATAAACAATTACACAAAAAATAGTAACTTTTCAACATTTATTCGATGCAATAAATCTGGTTTCATTTACGGGATTTTCTGTACGAAAAAATACTTAAAAAATAGTTTTTTACTAAAATATCAATTTCGATGATAAACTAAATAAATATACTACTAAAAGTGGATCCTAATTTGAGAATGAAACCGGAATTTTTCATAAAAGTCTCAAGTAAAAGTTGATTACGGGCTCATAAGAAGCTCGAGAGACGACGGGATTTAATTCTCGTGTAAATGCTTAGAAAATACCTTGTAAATACCATGAAAATACTTATTAAATCGCACGTGAATCTTATCACAAAAAATTGTTGGTGCATTTACTTGAGCCTTCTGAAGATTTTATGAAAAAAAAAAAGAAAAATAGTAACTTTTTAACATTTATTCGATGCAATAAATCTGGTTTCATTTACGGGATTTTCTGTACGAAAAAATACTTAAAAAATAGTTTTTTACTAAAATATCAATTAGGATGATAAACTAAATAAATATACTACTAAAAGTGGATCCTAATTTGAGAATGAAACCGGAATTTTTCATAAAAGTCTCAAGTAAAAGTTGATTACGGGCTCATAATAAGCTCGAGAGACGACGGGATTTAATTCTCGTGCAAATACTTAGAAAATACCTTGTAAATACCTTGATAATACTTATTAAATCGCACGTGAATCTTACTACACTAAATTGTTGGTACATTTAATTGAGCCTTCTGAAGATTTTATAAACAATAACACAAAAAATAGTAACTTTTCAACATTTATTCTATGCAATAAATCTGGTTTCATATACGGGATTTTCTGTACGAATAAATACTTAAAAAAAAGTTTTTTACTAAAATATCGATTTCGATGATAAACTAAATAAATATACTACTAAAAGTGGATCCTAATTTGAGAATGAAACCGGAATTTCTCATAAAAGTCTCAAGTAAAAGTTGATTACGGGCTCATAATAAGCTCGAGAGACGACATGATTTAATTCTCGTGTAACTACTTAGAAAATACCTTGTAAATACCTTGAAAATACTTATTAAATCGCACGTGAATCTTACTACAATAAATTGTTGGTACATTTAATTGAGCCTTCTGAAGATTTTATAAACAATAACACAAAAAATAGTAACTTTTCAACATTTATTCGATGCAATAAATCTGGTTTTAATTACGGGATTTTCTGTACGAATAAATACTTAAAAAAAAGTTTTTTACTAAAATATCGATTTCGATGATAAACTAAATAAATATACTACTAAAAGTGGATAATAATTTGAGAATGAAACCGGAATTTCTCATAAAAGTCTCAAGTAAAAGTTGATTACGGGCTCATAATAAGCTCGAGAGACGACATGATTTAATTCTCGTGTAAATACTTAGAAAATACCTTGTAAATACCTTGAAAATACTTATTAAATCGCACGTGAATCTTATCACAAAAAATTGTTGGTGCATTTACTTGAGCCTTCTGAAGATTTTATGAAAAAAAAAAAGAAAAATAGTAACTTTTTAACATTTATTCGATGCAATAAATCTGGTTTCATTTACGGGATTTTCTGTACGAAAAAATACTTAAAAAATAGTTTTTTACTAAAATATCAATTAGGATGATAAACTAAATAAATATACTACTAAAAGTGGATCCTAATTTGAGAATGAAACCGGAATTTTTCATAAAAGTCTCAAGTAAAAGTTGATTACGGGCTCATAATAAGCTCGAGAGACGACGGGATTTAATTCTCGTGCAAATACTTAGAAAATACCTTGTAAATACCTTGATAATACTTATTAAATCGCACGTGAATCTTACTACAATAAATTGTTGGTACATTTAATTAAGCCTTCTGAAGATTTTATAAACAATAACACAAAAAATAGTAACTTTTCAACATTTACTCTATGCAATAAATCTGGTTTCATATACGGGATTTTCTGTACGAATAAATACTTAAAAAAAAGTTTTTTACTAAAATATCGATTTCGATGATAAACTAAATAAATATACTACTAAAAGTGGATCCTAATTTGAGAATGAAACTGGAATTTTTCATAAAAGTCTCAAGTAAAAGTTGATTACGGGCTCATAAGAAGCTCGAGAGACGACGGGATTTAATTCTCGTGTAAATACTTAGAAAATACCTTGTAAATACCTTGAAAATACTTATTAAATCGCACGTGAATCTTACTACAATAAATTGTTGGTACATTTAATTGAGCCTTCTGAAGATTTTATGAAAAAAAAAACGAAAAATAGTTACTTTTTAACATTTATTCGATGCAATAAATCTGGTTTCATATACGGGATTTACTGTACGAAAAAATACTTAATAAGTAGCTTTTTACTAAAATATCAATTAGGATGATAAACTTAATAAATATACTATTAAAAGTGGATCCTAATTTGAGAATGAAACTGGAATTTTTCATAAAAGTCTCAAGTAAAAGTTGATTACGGGCTCACAATAAGCTCGAGAGACGACGGGATTTAATTCTCGTGTAAATACTTAGAAAATACCTTGTAAATACCTTGAAAATACTTATTAAATCGCACGTGAATCTTATCACAAAAAATTGTTGGTGCATTTACTTGAGCCTTCTGAAGATTTTATGAAAAAAAAAAAAGAAAAATAGTAACTTTTTAACATTTATTCGATGCAATAAATCTGGTTTCATTTACGGGATTTTCTGTACGAAAAAATACTTAAAAAATAGTTTTTTACTAAAATATCAATTAGGATGATAAACTAAATAAATATACTACTAAAAGTGGATCCTAATTTGAGAATGAAACCGGAATTTTTCATAAAAGTCTCAAGTAAAAGTTGATTACGGGCTCATAATAAGCTCGAGAGACGACGGGATTTAATTCTCGTGTAAATACTTAGAAAATACCTTGTAAATACCTTGAAAATACTTATTAAATCGCACGTGAATCTTACTACACTAAATTGTTGGTACATTTAATTGAGCCTTCTGAAGATTTTATAAACAATTACACAAAAAATAGTAACTTTTCAACATTTATTCGATGCAATAAATCTGGTTTCATTTACGGGATTTTCTGTACGAAAAAATACTTAAAAAATAGTTTTTTACTAAAATATCAATTTCGATGATAAACTAAATAAATATACTACTAAAAGTGGATCCTAATTTGAGAATGAAACCGGAATTTTTCATAAAAGTCTCAAGTAAAAGTTGATTACGGGCTCATAATAAGCTCGAGAGACGACGGGATTTAATTCTCGTGTAAATACTTAGAAAATACCTTGTAAATACCTTGAAAATACTTATTAAATCGCACGTGAATCTTACTACACTAAATTGTTGGTACATTTAATTGAGCCTTCTGAAGATTTTATAAACAATTACACAAAAAATAGTAACTTTTCAACATTTATTCGATGCAATAAATCTGGTTTCATTTACGGGATTTTCTGTACGAAAAAATACTTAAAAAATAGTTTTTTACTAAAATATCAATTTCGATGATAAACTAAATAAATATACTACTAAAAGTGGATCCTAATTTGAGAATGAAACCGGAATTTTTCATAAAAGTCTCAAGTAAAAGTTGATTACGGGCTCATAAGAAGCTCGAGAGACGACGGGATTTAATTCTCGTGTAAATGCTTAGAAAATACCTTGTAAATACCATGAAAATACTTATTAAATCGCACGTGAATCTTATCACAAAAAATTGTTGGTGCATTTACTTGAGCCTTCTGAAGATTTTATGAAAAAAAAAAAGAAAAATAGTAACTTTTTAACATTTATTCGATGCAATAAATCTGGTTTCATTTACGGGATTTTCTGTACGAAAAAATACTTAAAAAATAGTTTTTTACTAAAATATCAATTAGGATGATAAACTAAATAAATATACTACTAAAAGTGGATCCTAATTTGAGAATGAAACCGGAATTTTTCATAAAAGTCTCAAGTAAAAGTTGATTACGGGCTCATAATAAGCTCGAGAGACGACGGGATTTAATTCTCGTGCAAATACTTAGAAAATACCTTGTAAATACCTTGATAATACTTATTAAATCGCACGTGAATCTTACTACACTAAATTGTTGGTACATTTAATTGAGCCTTCTGAAGATTTTATAAACAATAACACAAAAAATAGTAACTTTTCAACATTTATTCTATGCAATAAATCTGGTTTCATATACGGGATTTTCTGTACGAATAAATACTTAAAAAAAAGTTTTTTACTAAAATATCGATTTCGATGATAAACTAAATAAATATACTACTAAAAGTGGATCCTAATTTGAGAATGAAACCGGAATTTCTCATAAAAGTCTCAAGTAAAAGTTGATTACGGGCTCATAATAAGCTCGAGAGACGACATGATTTAATTCTCGTGTAACTACTTAGAAAATACCTTGTAAATACCTTGAAAATACTTATTAAATCGCACGTGAATCTTACTACAATAAATTGTTGGTACATTTAATTGAGCCTTCTGAAGATTTTATAAACAATAACACAAAAAATAGTAACTTTTCAACATTTATTCGATGCAATAAATCTGGTTTTAATTACGGGATTTTCTGTACGAATAAATACTTAAAAAAAAGTTTTTTACTAAAATATCGATTTCGATGATAAACTAAATAAATATACTACTAAAAGTGGATAATAATTTGAGAATGAAACCGGAATTTCTCATAAAAGTCTCAAGTAAAAGTTGATTACGGGCTCATAATAAGCTCGAGAGACGACATGATTTAATTCTCGTGTAAATACTTAGAAAATACCTTGTAAATACCTTGAAAATACTTATTAAATCGCACGTGAATCTTATCACAAAAAATTGTTGGTGCATTTACTTGAGCCTTCTGAAGATTTTATGAAAAAAAAAACGAAAAATAGTTACTTTTTAACATTTATTCTATGCAATAAATCTGGTTTCATATACGGGATTTTCTGTACGAATAAATACTTAAAAAAAAGTTTTTTACTAAAATATCGATTTCGATGATAAACTAAATAAATATACTACTAAAAGTGGATCCTAATTTGAGAATGAAACCGGAATTTCTCATAAAAGTCTCAAGTAAAAGTTGATTACGGGCTCATAATAAGCTCGAGAGACGACATGATTTAATTCTCGTGTAACTACTTAGAAAATACCTTGTAAATACCTTGAAAATACTTATTAAATCGCACGTGAATCTTACTACAATAAATTGTTGGTACATTTAATTGAGCCTTCTGAAGATTTTATAAACAATAACACAAAAAATAGTAACTTTTCAACATTTACTCTATGCAATAAATCTGGTTTCATATACGGGATTTTCTGTACGAATAAATACTTAAAAAAAAGTTTTTTACTAAAATATCGATTTCGATGATAAACTAAATAAATATACTACTAAAAGTGGATCCTAATTTGAGAATGAAACCGGAATTTCTCATAAAAGTCTCAAGTAAAAGTTGATTACGGGCTCATAATAAGCTCGAGAGACGACATGATTTAATTCTCGTGTAACTACTTAGAAAATACCTTGTAAATACCTTGAAAATACTTATTAAATCGCACGTGAATCTTACTACAATAAATTGTTGGTACATTTAATTGAGCCTTCTGAAGATTTTATGAAAAAAAAAACGAAAAATAGTTACTTTTTAACATTTATTCTATGCAATAAATCTGGTTTCATATACGGGATTTTCTGTACGAATAAATACTTAAAAAAAAGTTTTTTACTAAAATATCGATTTCGATGATAAACTAAATAAATATACTACTAAAAGTGGATCCTAATTTGAGAATGAAACCGGAATTTCTCATAAAAGTCTCAAGTAAAAGTTGATTACGGGCTCATAATAAGCTCGAGAGACGACGGGATTTAATTCTCGTGTAAATACTTAGAAAATACCTTGTAAGTACCTTGAAAATACTTATTAAATCGCACGTGAATCTTATCACAAAAAATTGTTGGTGCATTTACTTGAGCCTTCTGAAGATTTTATGAAAAAAAAAAAGAAAAATAGTAACTTTTTAACATTTATTCGATGCAATAAATCTGGTTTCATTTACGGGATTTTCTGTACGAAAAAATACTTAAAAAATAGTTTTTTACTAAAATATCAATTAGGATGATAAACTAAATAAATATACTACTAAAAGTGGATCCTAATTTGAGAATGAAACCGGAATTTTTCATAAAAGTCTCAAGTAAAAGTTGATTACGGGCTCATAATAAGCTCGAGAGACGACGGGATTTAATTCTCGTGCAAATACTTAGAAAATACCTTGTAAATACCTTGATAATACTTATTAAATCGCACGTGAATCTTACTACAATAAATTGTTGGTACATTTAATTGAGCCTTCTGAAGATTTTATAAACAATAACACAAAAAATAGTAACTTTTCAACATTTATTCTATGCAATAAATCTGGTTTCATATACGGGATTTTCTGTACGAATAAATACTTAAAAAAAAGTTTTTTACTAAAATATCGATTTCGATGATAAACTAAATAAATATACTACTAAAAGTGGATCCTAATTTGAGAATGAAACCGGAATTTCTCATAAAAGTCTCAAGTAAAAGTTGATTACGGGCTCATAATAAGCTCGAGAGACGACATGATTTAATTCTCGTGTAACTACTTAGAAAATACCTTGTAAATACCTTGAGAATACTTATTAAATCGCACGTGAATCTTACTACAATAAATTGTTGGTACATTTAATTGAGCCTTCTGAAGATTTTATAAACAATAACACAAAAAATAGTAACTTTTCAACATTTATTCGATGCAATAAATCTGGTTCCAATTACGGGATTTTCTGTACGAAAAAATACTTAAAAAATAGTTTTTTACTAAAATATCAATTTCGATGATAAACTAAATAAATATACTACTAAAAGTGGATCCTAATTTGAGAATGAAACCGGAAGTTTTCATAAAAGTCTTAAGTAAAAGTTGATTACGGGCTCACAATAAGCGCGAGAGACGACGGGATTTAATTCTCGTGTAAATACTTAGAAAATACCTTGTAAATACCTTGAAAATACTTATTAAATCGCACGTGAATCTTACTACAATAAATTGTTGGTACATTTAATTGAGCCTTCTGAAGATTTTATAAACAATAACACAAAAAATAGTAACTTTTCAACATTTATTCTATGCAATAAATCTGGTTTCAATTACGGGATTTTCTGTACGAAAAAATACTTAAAAAATAGTTTTTTACTAAAATATCAATTTCGATGATAAACTAAATAAATATACTACTCAAAGTGGATCCTAATTTGAGAATGAAACTGGAATTTTTCATAAAAGTCTCAAGTAAAAGTTGATTACGGGCTCATAAGAAGCTCGAGAGACGACGGGATTTAATTCTCGTGTAAATACTTAGAAAATACCTTGTAAATACCTTGAAAATACTTATTAAATCGCACGTGAATCTTACTACAATAAATTGTTGGTACATTTAATTGAGCCTTCTGAAGATTTTATAAACAATAACACAAAAAATAGTAACTTTTCAACATTTATTCGATGCAATAAATCTGGTTTCAATTACGGGATTTTCTGTACGAAAAAATACTTAAAAAATAGTTTTTTACTAAAATATCAATTTCGATGATAAACTAAATAAATATACTACTAAAAGTGGATCCTAATTTGAGAATGAAACCGGAAGTTTTCATAAAAGTCTTAAGTAAAAGTTGATTACGGGCTCACAATAAGCGCGAGAGACGACGGGATTTAATTCTCGTGTAAATACTTAGAAAATACCTTGTAAATACCTTGAAAATACTTATTAAATCGCACGTGAATCTTACTACAATAAATTGTTGGTACATTTAATTGAGCCTTCTGAAGATTTTATAAACAATAACACAAAAAATAGTAACTTTTCAACATTTATTCTATGCAATAAATCTGGTTTCAATTACGGGATTTTCTGTACGAAAAAATACTTAAAAAATAGTTTTTTACTAAAATATCAATTTCGATGATAAACTTAATAAATATACTACTCAAAGTGGATCCTAATTTGAGAATGAAACTGAAATTTTTCATAAAAGTCTCAAGTAAAAGTTTATTACGGGCTCATAATAAGCTCGAGAGACGACGGGATTTAATTCTCGTGTAAATACTTAGAAAATACCTTGTAAATACCTTGAAAATACTTATTAAATCGCACGTGAATCTTATCACAAAAAATTGTTGGTGCATTTACTTGAGCCTTCTGAAGATTTTATGAAAAAAAAAAAGAAAAATAGTAACTTTTTAACATTTATTCGATGCAATAAATCTGGTTTCATTTACGGGATTTTCTGTACGAAAAAATACTTAAAAAATAGTTTTTTACTAAAATATCAATTAGGATGATAAACTAAATAAATATACTACTAAAAGTGGATCCTAATTTGAGAATGAAACTGGAATTTTTCATAAAAGTCTCAAGTAAAAGTTGATTACGGGCTCATAAGAAGCTCGAGAGACGACGGGATTTAATTCTCGTGTAAATACTTAGAAAATACCTTGTAAATACCTTGAAAATACTTATTAAATCGCACGTGAATCTTACTACAATAAATTGTTGGTACATTTAATTGAGCCTTCTGAAGATTTTATGAAAAAAAAAACGAAAAATAGTTACTTTTTAACATTTATTCGATGCAATAAATCTGGTTTCATATACGGGATTTACTGTACGAAAAAATACTTAATAAGTAGCTTTTTACTAAAATATCAATTAGGATGATAAACTTAATAAATATACTATTAAAAGTGGATCCTAATTTGAGAATGAAACTGGAATTTTTCATAAAAGTCTCAAGTAAAAGTTGATTACGGGCTCATAAGAAGCTCGAGAGACGACGGGATTTAATTCTCGTGTAAATACTTAGAAAATACCTTGTAAATACCTTGAAAATACTTATTAAATCGCACGTGAATCTTACTACAATAAATTGTTGGTACATTTAATTGAGCCTTCTGAAGATTTTATAAACAATAACACAAAAAATAGTAACTTTTCAACATTTATTCGATGCAATAAATCTGGTTTCAATTACGGGATTTTCTGTACGAAAAAATACTTAAAAAATAGTTTTTTACTAAAATATCAATTTCGATGATAAACTAAATAAATATACTACTAAAAGTGGATCCTAATTTGAGAATGAAACCGGAAGTTTTCATAAAAGTCTTAAGTAAAAGTTGATTACGGGCTGACAATAAGCGCGAGAGACGACGGGATTTAATTCTCGTGTAAATACTTAGAAAATACCTTGTAAATACCTTGAAAATACTTATTAAATCGCACGTGAATCTTACTACAATAAATTGTTGGTACATTTAATTGAGCCTTCTGAAGATTTTATAAACAATAACACAAAAAATAGTAACTTTTCAACATTTATTCTATGCAATAAATCTGGTTTCATATACGGGATTTTCTGTACGAATAAATACTTAAAAAAAAGTTTTTTACTAAAATATCGATTTCGATGATAAACTAAATAAATATACTACTAAAAGTTGATCCTAATTTGAGAATGAAACCGGAATTTCTCATAAAAGTCTCAAGTAAAAGTTGATTACGGGCTCATAATAAGCTCGAGAGACGACGGGATTTAATTCTCGTGTAAATACTTAGAAAATACCTTGTAAATACCTTGAAAATACTTATTAAATCGCACGTGAATCTTACTACAATAAATTGTTGGTACATTTAATTGAGCCTTCTGAAGATTTTATAAACAATAACACAAAAAATAGTAACTTTTCAACATTTATTCGATGCAATAAATCTGGTTTCAATTACGGGATTTTCTGTACGAAAAAATACTTAAAAAATAGTTTTTTACTAAAATATCAATTTTGATGATAAACTAAATAAATATACTACTCAAAGTGGATCCTAATTTGAGAATGAAACTGGAATTTTTCATAAAAGTCTCAAGTAAAAGTTGATTACGGGCTCATAAGAAGCTCGAGAGACGACGGGATTTAATTCTCGTGTAAATACTTAGAAAATACCTTGTAAATACCTTGAAAATACTTATTAAATCGCACGTGAATCTTACTACAATAAATTGTTGGTACATTTAATTGAGCCTTCTGAAGATTTTATGAAAAAAAAAACGAAAAATAGTTACTTTTTAACATTTATTCGATGCAATAAATCTGGTTTCATATACGGGATTTACTGTACGAAAAAATACTTAATAAGTAGCTTTTTACTAAAATATCAATTAGGATGATAAACTTAATAAATATACTATTAAAAGTGGATCCTAATTTGAGAATGAAACTGAAATTTTTCATAAAGTCTCAAGTAAAAGTTGATTATGGGCTCATAATAAGCTCGAGAGACGACGGGATTTAATTCTCGTGTAAATACTTAGAAAATACCTTGTAAATACCTTGAAAATACTTATTAAATCGCACGTGAATCTTACTACAATAAATTGTTGGTACATTTAATTGAGCCTTCTGAAGATTTTATAAACAATTACACAAAAAATAGTAACTTTTCAACATTTATTCGATGCAATAAATCTGGTTTCATTTACGGGATTTTCTGTACGAAAAAATACTTAAAAAATAGCTTTTTACTAAAATATCAATTAGGATGATAAACTTAATAAATATACTACTCAAAGTGGATCCTAATTTGAGAATGAAACTGAAATTTTTCATAAAAGTCTCAAGTAAAAGTTTATTACGGGCTCATAATAAGCTCGAGAGACGACGGGATTTAATTCTCGTGTAAATACTTAGAAAATACCTTGTAAATACCTTGAAAATACTTATTAAATCGCACGTGAATCTTATCACAAAAAATTGTTGGTGCATTTACTTGAGCCTTCTGAAGATTTTATGAAAAAAAAAAAGAAAAATAGTAACTTTTTAACATTTATTCGATGCAATAAATCTGGTTTCATTTACGGGATTTTCTGTACGAAAAAATACTTAAAAAATAGTTTTTTACTAAAATATCAATTAGGATGATAAACTAAATAAATATACTACTAAAAGTGGATCCTAATTTGAGAATGAAACCGGAATTTTTCATAAAAGTCTCAAGTAAAAGTTGATTACGGGCTCATAATAAGCTCGAGAGACGACGGGATTTAATTCTCGTGTAAATACTTAGAAAATACCTTGTAAATACCTTGAAAATACTTATTCAATCGCACGTGAATCTTACTACACTAAATTGTTGGTACATTTAATTGAGCCTTCTGAAGATTTTATAAACAATTACACAAAAAATAGTAACTTTTCAACATTTATTCGATGCAATAAATCTGGTTTCATTTACGGGATTTTCTGTACGAAAAAATACTTAAAAAATAGTTTTTTACTAAAATATCAATTTCGATGACAAACTAAATAAATATACTACTCAAAGTGGATCCTAATTTGAGAATGAAACCGGAATTTTTCATAAAAGTCTCAAGTAAAAGTAGATTACGGGCTCATAATAAGTTCGAGAGACGACGGGATTTAATTCTCGTGTAAATGCTTAGAAAATACCTTGTAAATACCTTGAAAATACTTATTAAATCGCACGTGAATCTTATCACAAAAAATTGTTGGTGCATTTACTTGAGCCTTCTGAAGATTTTATGAAAAAAAAAAAGAAAAATAGTAACTTTTTAACATTTATTCGATGCAATAAATCTGGTTTCATTTACGGGATTTTCTGTACGAAAAAATACTTAAAAAATAGTTTTTTACTGAGATATCAATTAGGATGATAAACTAAATAAATATACTACTCAAAGTGGATCCTAATTTGAGAATGAAACTGGAATTTTTCATAAAAGTCTCAAGTAAAAGTTGATTACGGGCTCATAATAAGCTGGAGAGACGACGGGATTTAATTCTCGTGTAAATACTTAGAAAATACCTTGTAAATACCTTGAAAATACTTATTAAATCGCACGTGAATCTTACTACAATAAATTGTTGGTACATTTAATTGAGCCTTCTGAAGATTTTATGAAAAAAAAAACGAAAAATAGTTACTTTTTAACATTTATTCGATGCAATAAATCTGGTTTCATATACGGGATTTACTGTACGAAAAAATACTTAATAAGTAGCTTTTTACTAAAATATCAATTAGGATGATAAACTTAATAAATATACTATTAAAAGTGGATCCTAATTTGAGAATGAAACTGGAATTTTTCATAAAAGTCTCAAGTAAAAGTTGATTACGGGCTCATAAGAAGCTCGAGAGACGACGGGATTTAATTCTCGTGTAAATGCTTAGAAAATACCTTGTAAATACCTTGAAAATACTTATTAAATCGCACGTGAATCTTATCACAAAAAATTGTTGGTGCATTTACTTGAGCCTTCTGAAGATTTTATGAAAAAAAAAAAGAAAAATAGTAACTTTTTAACATTTATTCGATGCAATAAATCTGGTTTCATTTACGGGATTTTCTGTACGAAAAAATACTTAAAAAATAGTTTTTTACTGAGATATCAATTAGGATGATAAACTAAATAAATATACTACTCAAAGTGGATCCTAATTTGAGAATGAAACTGGAATTTTTCATAAAAGTCTCAAGTAAAAGTTGATTACGGGCTCATAATAAGCTGGAGAGACGACGGGATTTAATTCTCGTGTAAATACTTAGAAAATACCTTGTAAATACCTTGAAAATACTTATTAAATCGCACGTGAATCTTACTACAATAAATTGTTGGTACATTTAATTGAGCCTTTTGAAGATTTTATGAAAAAAAAAACGAAAAATAGTTACTTTTTAACATTTATTCGATGCAATAAATCTGGTTTCATATACGGGATTTACTGTACGAAAAAATACTTAATAAGTAGCTTTTTACTAAAATATCAATTAGGATGATAAACTTAATAAATATACTATTAAAAGTGGATCCTAATTTGAGAATGAAACTGGAATTTTTCATAAAAGTCTCAAGTAAAAGTTGATTACGGGCTCATAATAAGCTCGAGAGACGACGGGATTTAATTCTCGTGTAAATACTTAGAAAATACCTTGTAAATACCTTGAAAATACTTATTAAATCGCACGTGAATCTTACTACAATAAATTGTTGGTACATTGAATTGAGCCTTCTGAAGATTTTATAAACAATTACACAAAAAATAGTAACTTTTCAACATTTATTCGATGCAATAAATCTGGTTTCATTTACGGGATTTTCTGTACGAAAAAATACTTAAAAAATAGTTTTTTACTAAAATATCAATTTCGATGATAAACTAAATAAATATACTTCTCAAAGTGGATCCTAATTTGAGAATGAAACTGGAATTTTTCATAAAAGTCTCAAGTAAAAGTTGATTACGGGCTCACAATAAGCGCGAGAGACGACGGGATTTAAATCTCGTGTAAATACTTAGTAAATATTTTGTAATCACCTTGTAAATACCTTGAAAATACTTATTCAATCGCACGTTAATCTTAACAGAATAAATTGTTGGCATATTTACTTGAGTCTTCTGAAGATTTTATGAAAAAATAGTAACTTTTTGAGTTTTTTGAATTTCGCCTTTGGAGGGATGGCTGTAAATTCCCACCCCCGTCAAAGGGGTAGTTCCCTGAGGTTTTAATTAATTTTTTGTTTTTCAAATTTTATTTTCTATCTTGAGCCAAAAAAATTTATACAACATTTTCTAACATGATTTTTGGACCTAGGAATAATTTTCATAATATTTTCTCCGCTTAAGCAGATGTATCCCTAGTGGTAAGGGTGCAAAATTTTTTTTACTGTTAATTTAAGTGAGAGAAATGATTAAATAACATTTTTATCAATAATTATCCAAAAAAAATCAAATAAAAAAAAAAAAATTTTTTACCGGTATTTACAGTATTTACAGTATTTAACAAGTATTTAATAGGTATTTAAATACCTTAAATCGAGTGATCAGCCCCTCGTTTTGAGGTTACAATTATTGTTTTTTTCCTATGCGCGCTTGCAGCGCGCTGAGTGGTACTAGTTATATAAATTATTGATAAAATAACAATTATACTTATAAATAAAAATTTTTCAAATTAGAATTGTAATTTAGTAATTAAACTTGAAATCAAGCAAATAATACAATAAAAATTTAAATTTCCCTGGCCTAGTGGGACAAAAATTATTTTTGAAATTAAAAACTAAAAATTTATTTATATTATAGATGAAAAATTCATATATGTATATTAAAGCAGCTTTACGAATGAATATATCATAAGACTCGAATTTCTGGCTCTTTATATAAAAGCAATAAAATACAATGTAAAATATGGCAAATTTCGGGAAGGACAATGGGGAATTAAAAAAAAAAAACCACAGTTCAAATATCTTGCTTTGAAAATTTTTAATTTAATTATCGGTTAAATGCACATTTTGTTGACTAGTAGTTTAATCAGTTAGGTACAGCGCGGTCAGCTTGCGCAAAATACTGTGGTTGTACTTTCACAAAAAAAAGAATTTTATATCTCATTTAAACAGTTATTATTATTATTTTTTTCCTAAATCATCATCATCATCGCAATCTCACAGCCAGTAAAAACCTCGGTCGTCGTAGTGTCGGTCCGTCGGTCGGTTCCCTTAATTAGGATATTTATCACAATAATAAAAGACTCTACTCGTTAGCTTAGAGATCTCACGAATCATGGAATGCAGGTGCGTAGTGAGTAAGTGTACGTAGGAAGTGGTTGGGTAAGTACGGTGTCTAAGCTAGTTTACTTGTCGGACGAAAAGAGACCGTACAGCGACTGGTGGTCGACCTCCGGACACAGACCCGAGAAGCAGTCGAGGGTCTTGCTGCTGCAGCCCATGCACTTGTTGCAGCGACAGAACATACCGTCACCGCAGCTGCCGTACTTGTTCCTCACCCCGCCGCACATCTCTCCAGGGCCCTGAAAATTCATTTTAAAAAATGTAAGTGAGAGTTTTTTTTTTTGCTTTTTTTTTAGAATATATATTACGTATCTAGAGCGCAAAAGGGGGTTTTCGCGCCCTTTGGGCCCTTATGACTCATTAAGGGTCGACCGATCACACAAGGGTAGAAAACCGAGATATAAAGAGTTATTTATCATAGAAAATGTTGTAAGAATTGAAATTTTGCGCCCTAGGGCAAGAATTTGCGTCCCCGGTGACATAAAAATGATTTCCTCCTTGTGTGGTCATTTTTGCACGAGAAAGAAATCACTTTTGTTTCACTGCGGCATTCAATGTGTACTTTTCGATTCGCGCGCTCTGGGAGTCATGTGTTAAGTACTTTGACGCCGCTATAAGAGAGCGGGAGTCTATCGCATACATTGACGCCCGCTGCCTCTCGAGCGGGAGTCAAAGTAGCGAGCGTTCGGGGACGTTCCTATTTGTTTTCTCAAAGTACACATTGAATGCTCAGTGAAACAAAATATGATGTTATTGCGTGAAACTCGGTTTTACGCCTGAGGTTAGCGTGCGTAAAATCGAGTTTCTACACATTAGTGCGATAAAATATTTTATTTATTTTATTATTAATAAAATTTTTATAAGCGGAAAAATTTTTTAATCCAATAAAATCAAATTAGTATCTAACAATGTAAGAATACTATTGAGGCAATATCAATACCAAATTAATAGTGATTTCAAAAGACAATTGCAATAGTCAATTAATAGTAAGAATTTACACACTTTCAATATCAATACAATTAGTCAAATTATTGTATTGTACAGTAGAACCTCGCTCATAGTCCCATCGGAACTCAGAACCTCGCGAATTGTCCATGGCGGCTCCTTTGATCTTTGGACAATGTCCAAGGCAATTCACTATGGTCCTACAGTATTATAAAATCTTTGTAGTGAGAAATTTTATTCGTTTGACACATTCAATGTATTATTTCTCAAATACCAAAATCAATAATTACTGTTTTGTTTTTACTCATAAATGAAATTTATCTTGCGTGTACTCATCACCTGATATTTCAAGTGTGTTTGACAAGTTTGAGAAAAAAAAATGCTAATGTAAAAAGTGAACATGACGTACGCTATGAAAATCTAAACACACTTTTAAAGAGTTACGAAGGTCTGTCAATGTTTTGACTAAATTGAATCGATTAGCTTTCGACTCATTGTTTTAATTTTACAAATCGTGCGTACTTTTATTTGGATGATCTAGTTCAATATTGTGTTTGAGTTAAGTGAAATACAAGGACTTTGTAAAGTACGAATACTTGGCTTCAAGAAAATTTAAAGTTCTATGTAGAATAAATAGGAAATTTTTTGCTCATATTCAAAATAAACTTTGTATGATGTGACAAAACACTAGTTTGAAGAATTTTAGAAATGCTCTTATTATAATAAACGAGTAACTAAACGAACCTCAAAACTTTATCAATGATCATGTAACGTAAATTCAAGTGTTTATTAATAATTTGAAGTCTCGAAATTTCCGACTACTTAATCACAAGAGTGTTATTTTCGGTTGAACGAAGAAAAAAGCCCACGCAAATTATGTAAATTGTGTAAAAAAAAATTTCACGCTTTAACTTATCAACTACCGGTCGTCTATCAAAATAATTAATCAATCAAAATCAGCCAAATCTACGCAGATTATTTTTGAAAAGAAACTCAAAGAATCATGATATGATGTATGTATACATGCATTTTTTACACCATATGTATAAGAAACCTTTTTTTTATTTTTTCTGGAAACAAATAATTTTCATTTTTTTAATTAAATTTTTATTAAAACTGTATTTGGCTGATTTTATCTGGGTACATTCATCGAATTTGTAAACATTTCGTATACAATTAAATTGATAGTTCTTAATTGAGAAATTTACTAGTTTTTACTCTGAATGCTTTATTTATTTATTTATTTATTTATTTGTT
Source organism: Encarsia formosa (assembly GCA_038277355.1). Lineage (NCBI taxonomy): Eukaryota > Metazoa > Arthropoda > Insecta > Hymenoptera > Aphelinidae > Encarsia > Encarsia formosa. Next base: position 20,932,382 of record CM076188.1, on the reverse strand, counting down.
AGACCCAGCTGCTTTTAGAACAAAAACTTTAAAAAACTTAAAATTAAACCTTTTTTTTCTAATAGTTTTTTAAATTCAGGAACGACTCAGGCAAAAAACAAATAAAAATATAATTTTTTAATGTTACGGTTTAGACAATTAATATTTTATACTCTCAATAACTTATTAAACTTGATTTCTATATTTTTAACAATCACATAAAACAATTTTAAAACTACTATTTTTTTTTCGTACAGTCGATTTAGATCCTGCAAAAATTCCCAACCCACCGCGTCATCCCCACGTAAAAAAAGACCCTTTTAAGTTCTAACCCCAAGAATCGTCCCCCCTTCAGCTGCCGTTACTCAACGTACCATCGCTGCAGGAGGCAAAACGTCTGTTGAAAAACTAGTGCACAGCTATTAAAACGATAAGAAGATGAAAATAGGGTAAACAAAAGAAGTTACCTTGAGACACTGTCTCATGCCGCCGCACCAGCGGGAAAGCTCGGATCCGTACTCGCACTTCTGGTTGCACTCGGCCTCGTGTCCGCAGCCCTCGCACTCTAGCTTGTCCCTCTCCGAGCGCTCGATTATCGTCGGGTGACCCGATGATCTGTAGACCAGCAATTTTTTATAAATCTTTGTTTATTTATTTATTGTTATATATATACAAACAAACAAAGACTATGAGTTGACTATGCTATCTTATCGAGAGTGGGTTTTTTTGCCGTTACGTAAAGGGAGATAATGCTTGCTACCTTAGTTCCATTCATGCACATACCAGACAATTGCGCGTGGGGCAAATCAAAACAACAATTTTTTCATTCAGGCCTATTTGGCGTATTGTGAATTAGGTTTATTGTTGCTTTTTAGAACCGGTTTAAACTTGAATCTTCTTTTTTGGCATGCTTCTAATTTAGGGAGGAAGTTTTTCAGGTCGCTTTTTAAGTGGATTATTATGGGGTTTTATGGTAAGCTAAAAACAGCATTTTCCTCAAATGTAGGTGGCCCATTGTGATTTTTCTAAATTAGGGAAACGTTAGTTTTGAGATACTTTAACAATTTACTGAAGGTTGAAAATTCCAAGAAAAATTTTTTAAGAATTTGATTTGATTAAAAAGTTACAAATTTGAAGATTATTTATACGACCAGTAGATTTGAAAATTATATAGTAGAAGTAAAAAAAATCAATAATAAATTAAAAAATTAATTCTAAATAAACAAATAGTTTATCTTTATAAATAAATAAATAAATAAAATATTTTTTAAAGTTGTTTTCAATTTAAAATTTTTCGAGAGAGGGATTTCTTGGTAGCACTGTGTGATAATTAAGGCACCGTTATAACAGTTAACTTTTTCAAACTTATCTTCAAATAAATTTCTGAGAAGTATTTCCGATCGTTGAAATAAATTTATTTTTACTGCATTATCAAGGGGCACTGCAATATCAAATTAGTGAAAAAAAAATTTTTTTTAGGGCTCTGATTAAAATTTATGTAACATTCAAAAGTTTAATATTAGCAATATTAATTATAATTATTATTAATAATAATTTATGAATCTCAGTGAAAAAAAATTAATAATTATTTCTATTCCTAAAAAAATAAATTATTTAAACAAATTGTTATTAAATAAAACTTACAATGGTAGATTGTTGAATATAAACAGGAGTCCGAGGACGCAGGCGGCGGCCGTGGTTGTTGCTGCTGCTCGCTGCATCTCGCAAATCCCTGCTGGCGCGGATCTACAAAAAAAAAAAAAAAAAAAAAAGAAAAAATCCAAAAATAAAAAAAGGCCACTAAAAAGGAAGAAGATTTTTTAAATTCGACTTTCTTGGAGAGCAAGTCGGTGCACTCACCGCGAGCCATTAAGACGTCGCGCGAACTAAGAAGGAGGAGAAGTTGAGAGAAAGCGACAGAGCTCGCGCCTGATTTACAGTTTGTTCTCCCTCCCACGGCTGGTAATATTCCGAAATTAAACCTCGCAAGCTTCGCTCATTCGTTCTTCTCTCCGCTGCTGTCACTTTGACCGAGCCTCAATTACAGGTCGTCGCATCTCTTTCAATTTTCTAATTATCTGATAAGCGCCCGCCCCGGATTTATTTTTAGACTGGCTGATTTGCATTTTTCATTCACGAAATTTTCAAAAATAGATGCTTGACCCTCCACCCCCCGTCGTAGAAGCTTGACACCCTATTAAGAGGGACGTTTTGGAAATTAAAACAAATTTTAGAGGGATGAGCCTGTTTGGTTTTATTAAATTTGAAAGGAACGTTTTAAAAATTTTAATCTGAGAAGGTTTTTTTAATCCCAACGTGCCTATATTTAAACAGTAAGGAAAAAATTTCAATATTCAAAAGAAGAATGTTACGTTCTAAAACGGTTTTTTGAAATTCAAGAAAGTTCAATAAAAACTTCAAAACGGTTTTTATAATGTAAAAAAGAATGTCGATAAACATTATTTAATTTAAGTATGTTGAACTTCTTTAGATCTACTTTGATAAGAACATAAACAGTGATGATAAGCTTCTGTAAGCTTTTTTTTCAAATAACTTGTGTGCTTTTCGCTTTTGACAGCAGAATTCGAATAACTCAAAAAAAATTTAATAATTTGAACTAAAATCCATCTGATTACAGTAATTGAGCGTAACGTAATAAAATTTGCATTTTAGAATGTTGCTTTCCAAAAATTTATCGAGAAGCAGAAAATCTCATCAGATTCAAAAAATAAAATTTCAGAAACTTGTGTTCTAAAACAATTTTACAAAAAAAATAGAATTAGTTTCAATATTTAAAGTTTCTTGTTTCAAAATGTTTATTTAATGTTTATCAATTTTCTTTAGATTTTACCAAAAAAAACATTTAAAAATTTTTTGAATAATTCAAAAAAACTAAAAGAGCGTTGAAAATATTTGAATTTTAGAAGCTTGCATTCCAAAACGTTTATTCAAAAAGAACGATTTTTGAAAATTTGAATTTTCGAAGGTTGCGTTCTAAACCGATTTTTCGAACCCGCCCCGCGCATGATGCACCGAATTCGCAAAATATACACTAGCGCGGTATTTTTAGACCCGGGATCTCTCGAGTTAGTTTTTCCGCGGTTTGTTGCACGTTAACTACTACGTGCTCGCATCTCCCATTGTTTTTGTTTTTTATCCGGTGACTATTCCAGTGCGATGCTGGCGGTTGAGTCCGCCCTGGCGCGGCTTTGAATTCGGCTGGGGCCCAAAGAGGAAAATTCCGCAAATATATAGCTTCAACCGCCCACGACATGTACCGTGATACTCGGGAGGTTCAAGGTAGAGTTTAGTCAATCAGTTGTGTGTAAACGTTGCGTAATTATAAACAAAAACCAAACGATTTTCGCAATGGCCTACTGCCAAGCTGATTTTTTCGCGCATCGGGCGGGTTTTGATTAACGGATGAGTTCTGTTTTGTAACGTTACGAAATGCAAGCTGTTTTTTTGGATGGCGCGAAATTTGAAATAACTAATGTTTGGATTAACTCGTAAATAAGTAATTTTTGTAAGAGGTGTAAAATAATTTTTTTACGTGAATTTAAAAATTTTTATTCGGGTGCTTGTGCACACTCTTTTTTCTTTGATTTGAAAAAATTACGAATTTAATAAGTTTAGTTTTGAGATAAGTAAAATTTTAATACGATTTACAGCAGAATTTTTTGATTTGATAGTGGTCTCGAAAGCTGTGTTCTTTCCTATTATTTACGTCCCTTTTTTTATAAAAAAATATAAAAAATTCCGAAAATTTTGATGGTTTTAATGGATGGTCAGAATTTGTAAACTTAAGGATATTTACTACCTATAAAAAACGCAGTTATTCAAATCAACTATGTCAAATCTTCTAATTATTTGCAACTAAATAATCGTTCAATTTTGCTTCTATACTTATCACAGTTTTAGTTTTTCAAAATCAACAAAATCAAAGTTTTTGTTTAAACAATTGAAGAGGTGATCTAATGAAAATCAAGCATTTTTTTCTGTATCATTATACTCTCTCAAAAAATGCAGAGATCGTTAAAAAAACTATGAGATACTTTAGAGAATATTTTAATTCAAAATTTTTTGTTAATTAAAAAATGTTTGATTATTGATTGTTTGAATAATTCTCCCCCTCTTGAATTCACATACGTTGTAAAGAATGAATGAATCTATAATATTTGTAAGCTATGATTTTGAGTTTAGGATTTAGCATTCAATGCACTCATTCGAAGATGACTCGACATAGTATGTCAAAATGGTCATCGTGAGGCTAAAATGTTAACTATTTTTTTGCGTTAACTGTGTTTAATAATTAAAAAAAAAAAAAAAAACTTAATTTATAAAAAACAGTAAAAAAATTAAAAAAATATTTAAATCGTAAAAATTACCAAAAGATTTGACCAAAAGACTGTAAAGAATCCAAAAGTTAAAGCAAAGTAAACTCACCTTATGAGACTGCTCACGGACGACGTCGGTGGTACGAGTGTCCGTCGGGGATCCCTGGATCCCCGTTAAATACCCAAAGCCAACCCTTCAGCTGTCTCTGCCCATCTCTTAGTTGACTGACTGCGTCATTAACATGCAAATCGACCCATCCGTCCATCCGCGCGCATCACCACTTTTTTTTTTTTTTTTCTTCCTTCTTCTTCCTTTTCTCTCCCTTCCCTCACCTTTAAAACACACATTGAAGGGGAGTGGATTTAGTACTCCTTACCTGGATACCGTACTTGAATATGGGACAAATTGAGTTATATCTTACTAGTGCTTTAAAGTACCTACATCTGGATTATTATCATTTTTATCAATTTGTTTGCTTTTTATTACTATATTGTATCATTTTAGCTTATATGAGGCGTCGGATGCAAAAAGGGCTTAACCCTAAATTTGAAGTTTCGAAATAAACCGATTTAAAGTTTTTAAAGTGTTATTTGTGGAGTAAATATATAATTTGTCAAAAAAAGTTTTCACAGCATAAAAGTATCATTATTTAAGAATAAAATTGCGTCAATCAAAATTTTTTATAATTTTTTTTTCACTGTTTAACAACAAAATTTAAACGATTTGGGTTAAGCCCTTTTTGCATCCGACGAGTAATTTTTCATGTTTTTCATTAATTTATAATTTTTAAACACTCCTGTGTCAATAAATTAACTGAGAATTTGTAACATGCATTAACTTTTTATTATTTTCGTTTTATTTATACGTAATTAGTGACTAGTTTCAAATAAAAATACAAAATTAAAATTTAATCTTCGAATTCAGACTCTTCATCCGATACACTGTCATCTGGTCGAAGATTTGTTTCGCTCTTTCCTAAAATATCTAACAACCATTTTTGATTTTCTGGGCTCAAGTACTCGACGAAGAACTGTAAATCTTTTTTCTTTTCTTCCGTGATTCCAGGTTTGGTTAATAGTGGAAATTGTAAAGTAGAGCTTGAATTGCTTGAATTATTGAACCGTAAGCTGTTACTGTTGTAATCGTGATAAGTAAGAATTTCATTATTTTCAGTGTATTCAAGCATTACATATTTTTGAATTGCAAATTTATTTTTTCTCAACTTTGGGGTATGTTTGTAAATTTCTTTAAGAGCACCAGACCAATCTTTTAATAAACCGTCGCTCAACACAGCTTCAAAAGGTTTTGGTTTTTGTCTTGAAATTTTCATAATTTTTAAGTATTCAGCTGGGCTTTCAATTTTTTCTTTTCGTTTCAAAATAGTCCCATACATACCAAAGTTGCGGTCGCACTGGCAGTAACTGTGCCCGCGGACGGGAAATATGTGCGTTATTTTGACTTTTTTGGTTTTGGCAAACCAAGTGCAAAATTTAACAACATTTACGTTCTTATTCTGACCACCAGCGGCATCCGAAAATAGAATGATTTTTTTTAATTAGGATTAGCAGACAATTTTTTTGTAATAAAGTCATCAAGAAAGCTGCAGACGGAATTCGAATTCTTTTTTCCTTCGCTTTCTAAAAAACTGAACATTTTACTCTTGTCATCATTGAAGCAATGAACATTAAAGATGTACATATTGAGAATTCGTTTATAGTAGCTGGAGTTGATGCTAAGTTTTGGAACAGCTAAGTTTTGTGCATAGTCAAATTCGAGAACTAAAGTATCACTGTTCGAACAACTGTACAGATCATTTTTGCTAACATCACTCTTTTTTTAGTTCATTATATCTTTTTACTTTTTCTAAGAGCGGGAAGTGTCCCGCGCGCGACTTTAGTCCCGCGTTCTACTACCTAAAGGTAGAATTAAGTTATTTGCAACTTTTTTTATATGATTTTTAAGTTGTGTACTAACTAAATAGGGTTTGAGGGTTATAAAAAAGCGATTTATGGAAAAACGGCTTAACTCGACTTAAGTCCTTTTTGCATCTGACGCCTCATATCTTAGTTTATATTATTATCTAATTTTTTAATTTTGTACAATATAAGAGAGATTATTACTTTCTAACTGCTCTTCTAACGGTCATAATAAAGAAACAGTACAAATTCAAATTAATTAAAACTCTTTGATTATGGGATCTAGATATGTTTAACTATTTCCTAAATTTTTGTAAAGATTTCTTATTACTGGTCAAAAGAGTATGATTTTTCAAAACATCGGTACTGACGGGACAATAAAAAGAAGATTAATTCTAAATATAATGGTTAATTTTCATTTTTTTTAAAATAACTTAAGAATCACTAAAAGAATCACACATAAAAATCAATATAATCAATAAAATATCAATTTCATTTCAAGTAACAAACTTCGAAAAATATTATTTTTAACGAAGTATCATTTGGAATTGATTTCAAGGCTCTAAACACTTTAAACTTGCCAAAAGATCATCAGTGATTCTGGAGCGCATAGCCCACCGTTAAAATTATCATCAAAAAACCGAATTTCTGGAACTTAACTATAACTCACCCTTCACAATTTGAAACGAATAAACATATCGCAAAATCTCCTCAGGGTTGTCCGAGTTGGCTCGCAGGGTGCTGAGGCGAGCCTACGCCCCGGTCGACCGGGCCCAGGACGGACTCCTGCGTCTGAAGAACTTCACCGCGATGGCCGAGCAGCTGCTGTTCCTGATGCTCGCCGACCGACTCCTGCTCCCGGCCAGACAGAAGACGACCTGCCTGTACAGCCTGATGTTCTACAACGTCCTGGCGTATTGCATCAGCTACGTCAGGGAGCTCGTCACCAAGGAGGACTGGTCGCCCTACGTAACCCTCACCGAGACTTCCCAGATAAAACACCTCGCCATGAGCGCTACCAAGATCGTGCTCGAGTGGACCAAGGCGGTTACCTTCGTGGTTACCGTTACGTTCACCCTGTTGGTCTTCAGTCTTGGAAAAGGACTGCAGAACTACAAGTTTGTATTGGAGGATTTTTAAAAGCTTTTTTTTTCGGGATTTGTATTGAAAGTGTGGTTTTAGAGTCTAAATTTATTTGCGTGAACGTAATTTAAAACGATGGAATTGAATGAAAATATTTTAATTCTTGAGGAAAAAAGAAGATATTTTATAGAGCGAAAAAAGAAGCTTTTTTTTGTGACTCAACTCATAAAAAGTTTTTGAACAGCATCAAAATACGTGATCTTGATTTATCTTGCAAGCTCAAGCTGCCGTTAAAAGAGCTTTCAAACTCTAGATTCAATTTTATGATTCACGATTTCATCGAGTCAGAAAGGCGTTTCTGGTTTGAACTCGAAATTGTTTATTTCAATCGTCTCGACTATAGAATATCATTTTTTTTTTTTTTTCAATAATCTTCTTCAATAACATTATTTTCTGATGTAATACTCGTCACTTTCTTTCATTAGATCGATATTTTCGTAGTGACCTTGCTTTTCCGCCCAAGCTATTTTTTGCATTTTTAATTACGGCAAAATTTCCGGGCTTTTTTTTGCCTCGCCGCTGCGAAACCAGCGACTCTTTCCGATAAAATTATAAAATCGCTACTTTTTTTTCTAAATTATTAATTTATGCAAATTGTTTGCGGAAAGATAATTTTTTTTCTAGTCTATCCCTATTCATAAGCTCCGTTCCATATTCTTAAACAACCAGCGACCTTGTTGAATACGCGCACGTAACTTACATGTGTAAGTGAATTTTTTTAATAAACAAATTTTACAACTTCAAAGCTCCATAGTGAAAGAAAAAAAAATGATTTTATATCATTCTTTCAAATCTGTTCCAAGAAAAAAAAAAAAATCACTTATACTCACGTTTTGAACGAAATGAGCTTGCAAGCTTTCTCGACATCTAATACAAAAAACCAGTAGAGTTAATTATAGTTTTCACAAAAAAAGCTTTAAATTTTTGCTACAACGCGAATGTCAAAAGCTTGCACTTCCACAGAAAAAAAAAACTACAATCTTTACCCCAAAATTAACTCTAAAGAGTTTTTTTTTAAATTTAATTACTGAATTTTTTTATTGAATTAATAGAAAAAATGCTGGTTTTATGTTTGCAGACCATCTTTACTTTACATAATCGTGACCTGGACGTACTACATGGCGACGGAGAAGGTTTTCGTAAACATGTTCCCAACGGTACTCACATACTTGGAGTTCGACGCCTTGGACAGGCTCGAAAGCTTCTACGCCCCGGTGATTCTCCGTACCTTCACGATTTCCTTGTCCGGGATCTTCGTACTGATCCTTCTACCTTTAGCATCATGGCGCTTTTTATTCGTATCAAGCTACCTGAACGTCTTCCTTAGGTCAGCATTATCATAATTAAATTATTGGTACCTTGGATTTAGTTTGACTGATAACCGGTACCACTGTTTGAAATGGAATTTATTTTATGTTTAGCTGAGTTTTAATAATAATAGACGATTTTAAAATTATTACTCCAATTCAAATTTTAAAATAAAGTATTAGTAACTATTTATGGTTAAAAAAATATTACGTTAAATGAGAAAAATATATCTGTAAATTCATAATCTTTTCTCCAATAAAAAAAATTAATAATTCCCACCCCTGCTAGGTCGAAGGAGCTCAGGATGTACTGGCAGGCTCTACAGAAGGAGCGGGAGGTGGTAGAGAGGTACAGGGTGGCCACGGACGAGGAAGTCACAGAGTTCGACGACGTGTGCGCGGTGTGCCTGGCACCCTTGAAAAGGGCCCGGGTAACGCCGTGCCAGCACCTGTTCCACTCGAGCTGTCTCAGGGAGTGCCTCAAGACCAGCGACAACTGTCCCCTGTGCAAGCGGGAGTTGGCCTTGATCTAGATTTTGAAACAACACTGTGATACGATAAAATCGTTTTTTAATTCAAAGATTTTTTTTGTATGTACAAGTGCGATTGATTTTTTATCCTTCACAAATAACATTAATAAATTGCCACCTTTCGAGAGTCTATAAATTTTGTTTAATTCTACACATAGCGTCACTCTGAGATTATTCAGGTTTCTCCCTCCCACTTCCTGGATACGTCGACGTACTCGCCGTCCGGAGGGTCGAAGCCTTCGATTGGTGCCGTGACCGTGGGGCCCTTGGCTGAGTATGGCAACAATTCTAGATCGATCTGAAACAAACGTTGCGTCAAAATTAATTTCACTCATCATGAATATTTTTAAGAATTCATTCTTTATTGGTTACAGTATATAGTTTAAAATATGTATGCGTTAACAGAAAATACTCGAAATTTGGTCGCAATTTTTTTGAATTTACAAATTTCAAGAGTTTCTTGATTAAGTATTTATGATATCATACATTTCTTTATTAAACTAATCTTTTTTTTCCTGATAATATAATCCTAAAGGTATTTGATAATTATATAAAATTATGTACTGATTAATGAATAATGACAAAAATATAGCACACCTCAATAGCTGCCTGATACAAATCTTCAGATTCGTTTCTGAGATTCTCAAGAGCTTTTTCTTGATCCCTTATCATTCCTTCTACAATGCTGACAGTTTCATCGTACTGTTTTGTCTTGTATCTAGTCCAGTCCTTCAGCAACATGGCTCTGCCCTCAAGTATCTCTACTGACGGTGGAGCTATTTGTCTTCTCCTGAGTCTAAAATAGATTAGAACAATTTATGAGTGAATGTATTTTGTATCAAAAAAATTTTTTTAAATCTTTTTGGACTCTTTGTGTCACATATGAATTTTCTCAAATAATTTTTCCTTAAAAAACCACAGCTGCTAAAGTTTTGAGATTGAAAATAGTTATTTTTAAAGATATTTGCAGCATTTCACTAACTGTAAAGAATAAAGAAATTTTGTAAAAAAAATAGTTGCCAGGATATTTATCAAAATGCTTTTAATTTACTTAGAAGGGAGCAGAATAAACAAAATTTACTTGTGGTAATGTTCCTAATTTTAGAAAAATTATACATTAGTAAACTTGATTTTTTCATAACAAATAATTTAGATATTACACATTGAAAAGATTTGAATAACAGTTTAAGATCTGGGGAATAAGAAAAATTTTTGAGTAAACTTCTACTATCAATAGACTTTTCTTTGTTCTTGAAGAGCATGAGATTGGTACTTACGGCAATTCATCAAGCATCTTTGTAGTGACTTCAACTTCATGTATGGGTTTCAGTTGCTTGGCGTGTTTTTCTAGTCTTCTTATACTCTTTTCAAGTTTTCTTCTCCTGCGCTCTTCTTTGGCTCTGAGGATATTTGGATCCATCTTTTTCTTCTTCTTCAGGGGTTCCGCACTGTTCAAACAAAACAATTAGCAAACACACAGAAACAAAAAATTTTATGAAACTGTATACTTACAGTAGGACGTTTGTGAGGTTCCATTGTAATGGGATACTGGTGGAAATGTTCCGGGACGGTGTCAAAGCACTGAACCTTGAAAAATACCAAAAAATTATTACATATTTACAAATTTTTTGAGAGATTTTACGTAAACTCCGAAACGCGAATTACCTCGAAATTAAATTAAAAACTTTAAAGCTATGCATGGTTTACTATTTAATGTTTGTTCGATAATCAAACTCTTACGCTAACTGTACAAATCAATGTAAATCATTTTTAAAAATAATTTGTAAAAACTTTTCGGAGCGATCTAACCTCCGACGAAAACTCACGAGGATCACGATTCACTAGATGACTAGATGAAACCCGGCAGACGTCATCTTTCATCTTTTCGTCTGCACCACTAAAGTACCGCAACAAAAAGTAAATTGTTAATATTCAAGTTTGAATTTTTATTAAGTTAAACGTTTTTATGCTGTAAGTAGTGATGTTCAAACGTAAGCTCAAAGCTCTGGATTATCCTGACTGGGATAAAATAAACGGAAATGGTAACTTTTCAGTTTTTATTTTCCAAAAAACTACTTTAACCTACCTAATGTTTCACTAAAAAATTATCATTTACTTAATAATAATAATAATTTATTCAGTACACAAATTTTATCATGGATAATATCCTATAGTTATCATACTTAAAAATTTTTAATTGTTTCATATTTAAGTTTAAAAATATACTCAAATTACAGTTTGAATTAACTTCAAAAGTATAATAACTAAGGAAATATAAAACATAGACAAATATTATTCTTTATAATACTGGTAAATTTGAAATTTCAATTTTTTAGATTTGTCACACATTAAAAAGTTAGTACCCTGGCTGGAAGACCAAAAAATTCGTCAATACAAAATCGATGATCGCAAGGATTTGCAAAATGTCAATTCAGATCAGTGGCCAGTACACTTTGACAAATACCTTGGTGATGTTGGATGTCCTGGATTTGAAACTCAATTGGATAAAGTTGAATGGCTCATAGGTTTAGCTGTGAAGTTAGAGTACGAAGACAACTGTGAGTATCATTTAAAAAGTATGTTTCCAAGAATACAGAAATTAATATTTTTTCAAATTTTCAGGTGAAAAGTACAAATCAATTACAGGGGATAAAAAGGGTAAAAATGAAAATGCACCCAGTATCAAGTCTTCAAATCCTCTGGATAATTTAGATTGTGAGTACATTCAGAAATTAGATTATAAAAATTAAAAATTTTTGTATACTCCCATTATTTAAAATTTAATTCACTCAGTTTACTCATTGTTAAATACTGTCCTGTTTGAATAATAATATTAAAAATGATTGATGTAACTATTGTTATTTTCTACTACTATTTTTATTCAAAGATAATTTGACTATTTAATGTTAATTAAGTAAATAAATAATTTATTTTTATGATTAAATTTTGTAAGATTCAAATTTATAGGTCTATGAAAAATAAGCTAAACTATCAAATTGATAAGTCATTCAATTTATATTACATTTTTGTTAATCATTAATTAATATATTACTTTTTACAGTTCAAAGTGATCACTTCAAGGAAGGTGTTGTTGCTTTGGCAAAACTGTTGAATATTCCACAACACCCAGACCACCTGATGACACTCGAAGCTTGCAGCAAACTTATTTGCAAAAGACTGAACCCAGCAGCTGTACAGAACCCCAACTCTGTTATAGTCAGAGGAAAACCGTTTCCAATTATGGAAACCAGCACTGGGTACGACCTGGGAGATGCTGTATTAAACAAGGCAGCTAAAATTTTGAGTTTACTGTATATTCAAGATCTCAGAGATCTTCAAACTAAAATTAATGAAGCCATTGTTAGTGTACAAAGTATAACTGCTAATCCAAAAACTGATACAAAACTAGGTAGAGTTGGAAGATAAGTTAATTTAATATAAGATTTTGTACGCTGATATTTTAGTTGTATATTTTTTAAAATGTGATAGCAATAAAAACACATGAGTCAATTTAAAAGGATTTATTGAATTATTATGATGAACAATATTGGTTAAGGCAAGTTTGAAAAAAATTAAAAAAATTATTTGGAATGTAATTACGTATGTACAATTATGCAGTTCGATTTTCTTAACTTTTTTATTCAGTTTTAAAGGAGTACTGGTAATTTTATTAATAAAATTTGTATATTTTTATCAAGCAACTATATATATATATATATATATATATATATAAGATAAAAATTTGATTGCTTTGTATATAAAGTTTTTAAGAAGAATTACATTTCATTGTGATTGAAAAAAATTTTTATATCTTTCTACTAATTAGTATAATGCTTAAAAACAGTTATCCAAATATTTGAATTAACCGTGCTAAAAGTCACTTTCTTGTCAATAACTAGTTTAAAAATTTTTTATAAAAGATATGCATATTTATAGGAAGTTTGCGCGAATAATTATTAATCACAATATTAGCTTTCAAAATTATCATCTATGAAAAAATTGAACAAAAGTTGACAGAGAATTCAACTTTTTAAATCTATTGATCATTTTAACAATTATAAAATCTTAAAAATATTAAATCTTCTAATAGTGAACCTAAACTAGCTACATGAATAATTAATAACTCACAAAGTGAATTTCTGAGATAAATTTGAAAAAAATTAAACTGTACTAGTAATTTTAAATAGAATTTTTTTTTTAATGTAAATTGGCTAATCTTATAAAAATAAGCATACAATATTAATAGTCTAGTTAAATGCAAGTGGTTATCATTTCAAAATTTAAATTCAAACCTATGATAACCTACACTTGTCTTTGCTAACCCAAGGCACTGGTTGAGTCGCCTGTTTCTGCTGACTGTCCTCACTCTGAAGCGAGGCCTGGACAGCCCTGGCTAGAGCCTCGTCCTCGCTCATGTTACCCTGAAGGTTTCTGAACGAGTTTGAACTGTTACCACTGGTACTACCTTGTGACAAGGCATTTAGTCTTTTCAGTCTTAGTGACTCCTCCTTGCCAATGCAAGAGTGATCGCTGGGGTGTCTGTGCTTTAGGCAGTAGTTTTTACCACAGTCGGAGCAGTTCACTGGTACAATTTCTTTGGTCTTGCAGCCCTTGGATGAACACTTGTTGGCAAAAACTTTTCTCCGATCCTTGCCATAGTCAGACTTGCAGTCGTTGTCTATGTGCTGCCCTACAGCTACATCTGGAGGATCACCTCTTTTGCATGGGACGGCGGCGTTGCACAGTGGACAAACTGGCACTTGGACATTTTTCTTATATGCACTTGGACAGGCGTGCGACTGGTAGGATATGTGGTCTGTACAAAACAACGCCTCGCAGGCGTCACACTTTAAAGGTAAGAAGTCAAGCCTGTTGCAGGAGCTTTCAGAGCAGTGTTCACCAAGATTTGGAAATTCCATTGTTTGTCTGTGATGTAAAATATTTAATAATTAGTCAAGTTTTTGTACCAGAGATAAATTAAGTGTTTCTGCAGATGCATTAACATTACTCAGTACATTACATTATATTACTGTTTAATTTGGTGTATTTCGATTTTGAATTTTATTTTTAAGCTTTTCTGTACTTTAAACCAAAAAGTATTTGTAAATTATTTTAATATACTTAGTATACTTTAATGTGAAAAGTGCACTGTTTGCTAATGAAAAATTTCACTAAGAATTTTGTTGTCTTCAATGAGAGTATATATATGTATGTTATACATTGATAATTAGTGATTGTAACAACAATAGTAGTATAAAAATGAAAAGTGTAAAAAAAAAAAACATACAGACCTTTATGTGTAAAGAACTGATGAAATGTTACTTATGACTTGCAGAGCTGCTGAATCAAACACTGACTAAGAGAAATTGACTCTGCCACGTTTATATATGCACCGAATTTTCATTTCATTGTCGTTTCGTACACATCATAACTAACTGTTCATGGAATTGATCATATGATGACTTTCAAAATATACTACACAACCATATGACCAAATCCCACGATCCACGAAATTGAAAACCACTGGTTGTAAAAAAATATATAGATATACCTTTTCTATGCTACTTCGAAATTCATTCTTAAATCTGGTAACATAACGCAAAAGTTAATTTTTGTTAAAATAAGGTCGAGATTGGAAATTGTTATGAAAAAATTATTTCAGGATTTAGGAGTAAATCAAATTTATTTCATGTTTATTTAAAAATTAACTTGTGGAAAGTGGTTGTTATAGAACGACCCGAAAAACGTTAAATTTCTAGTTGCAAATAAGGACGAAATCCATGAGAAAATCAAATTTTAATAAATTTTGAAATTTTTTTATAAAGTTTATGGACAGCAAATCTTATAAATTGAGTAAAATTTAAAATTTTTTATCAAATTAAATTTTTATTGACTTATATAAAACTATAATAGTCACATATCATTTAGAAGAATATTAAAACTTAATGACTTAACTAGATCTACAGATATAATTTATAATACACTTATAAACAAATTAAAACCTATTATTGAATATATACATAAGTAATCTTCATTCTGAATTAAATTGATGACGAAACGGTGGTAAATCAAATATCCTCGACAATCCCAATCCAATGGTCGCTAAAATAATTAAAAAAAAAAAAAAACAAAAAGTTGAATTCCACTGGTTTGAAGATTCAAAGCGTAAGTTTATGAATTAGATTAACAATCTTACTCCCTGCAATGCCCAAGCATATTGTTTTTCCGACTGTTTTTTGTAATCTTAGGGAATGATAACCGATGTAAAGACCTGCTCCAATGAGTCCACTTCCACTGATTAGTCTACATCCCGTACAGTCGCGATTCCTGCTCGTCACGATGCTTGTAGATTCTGTCATAATTAATTTAAATATTTAAACTATCTTTTAAATTTACAAAAATCTACTCTTCAGAAGCCGAATCATTCAGAATCGTTCAGTCGTTTTGCTACATTAGGTTATTTTTCGTTGAATTCCCTGCACGCCGCACGCGTTTCAGGTAATCTACTTTATCGCCCGAGTAGCAGACGACTCTTTTTTCATATAAGAATAAAAAATACAATTTTTAATTTAAAATTAAGTTTATTTTTCATTCCTGACCAGTGTTAAATACTATATTACAATCATTTATGAAATTTTTTTTTTTTAATAGTATGCAAAGTAGAAAAAAATTTCAAATTAGTACTTATTAAACATTTCTGAAAATTACCTTATAACAATAAGTAAATATTCAAGTTGTAAACTTTGGTCGAAATTATTATATAATTGTTGTTAACAAAAATTTCATCAAAAAGATCTTATTTGTTTGAAAATCCACAATATACAATTAGTTATCAAGCATACATATTCACAAATTACATAAAAGAAGAAAAAAAGTAAAAGGTATTACTAACTTAATACATCTGAACTGAAAAATATTTAACATTTTAAGTTACTGTACAATATTTTTTTTTTTTAATCTTATTTTGTAACGAGATATTTAAGATGGTAAATTGTACAAAAAGTGATCATAGTGAGTGATGATGGACTAATCTTCTTGGTACAAAATTGTTTCAAGCTCAAAGACACAATGTTGTCCAATCAAGCTTCCTATCAAGTTAAATCACTCAGTTAACTTGAAATTGACAGTTCATTTTATAAATGATTGATTACCACCTAAGTCTTGAAATACTTAATCACAATTCCAAAAGAAAAAATGATTTTACTCAATTAGTTTTTTTGCTCTGAAGAAACGTCTCAAATAAAAGACTTGCCATGTCGCCAGACCCAACAAGCAAAGCATTGAGAATATACTGAAGTACAAGACCCGCGAGTTTGTTGCCTCTGAAAGATTTAAAAAAAAAAAAAAAAAAAAAAAAATTAGATTAGCTAAAAGTTATTTGAAAAAAATCAGTGTGATTTTTTTACCATTTGTATCTCTCATTTCTTCTTCATTCTTGCGCATCCTAGCAAAATCTTGGACAATTGCTTCGGATAATCCTTCAAGTTTTTTGAGCTCCACTTCTATGGGTTTTAATTTTGCTGCCTCACCAATCTATAAATGAAATCAATTTTTTTTAGTGCATTCAATTTGTAGTTTTAAACAAAGCAATATTAATTGAACACATGGGTGAAAAGTTAAAATTATTCTCTAATTATCTACTGAAAATAAAAAAAATAATTTACCTACAAACTATTTTTTTTCTAATCTATTTCATGCAAGTATTGACATCTTGATACTTTAAATTTATGACATGCATCACATTGTCAGTGATTTTCATAAATTTATAGGGGGCAATATTTTGAAACCAAAAGTTGGATTATTGATTTTTTAGAAGTTTATAATTTAAAAAGTATTAATGCACTTTACACATCAAATTGCTAGTGTAAACCTCATATTCAAGCGTGCTACATTAGAAAAATAAACTTAAAATAACTTTACCATAACCTGGTCACCCATAAAAACCATATAAAAAATAAATAAGAGTTGAAATACAACAGTCAAAAGTTGAATCTAATAATATCATTAATTACTCTAAAAAATTTGATTTAAACTTACGCCTTCATAACTCTTGGCTTCAATTCCTTTCTTGACATTTAAAGTAACTTCTTGCCTCATACCTCGAGCATCTGAAAAAATAAGCAACAAGTTAAGTCTTTAAATCAAACATCATTGAGTAATATTTAAAAAAATAAATAATACATACTGTTCATAATATGGGATGTGAAGCAAATTTCAAAATGATCATATGTTTCAGTCACAAATGAGAATTTGAGAGATTTTCCCTGTGGCACGTCATTTTTTTGGGCAAGAATGTGTCCTTTGGAGTCTCGAGTCTGGAAAAGAATTTAAGTTTTTTTAATATACAATACCAAACAGTTTTGAGTGAAAATGTAACCGAGCATATTGCAGGTTAGCCTGTTAAACCCTAACCTAAAAAGTGAGATGAAAATACAAAATAAAAATAAAATTACCACAAAATCAATTTTTTGACCAGGCACTTCCGAAACGAGGTATTCACCGCTAACTAATACGTTTCCTTGTATCTCTTCTCTCAAACATTTCATAACGTTTGGCTCCTGGTACCAACTAATACATTGTACGCGACTTACAAGTAGTATCAGTCCAACGATCACGATTTGACCGTTCATTGTGGTTCTAATGGTTGTTAAAACCCTCCTCGAACGTAAAACGGTCAACTAGACAACTAATTTTTATTTTATTTAAACTAATTCTTAACTTTAAACTTTACAACACATTTGTCCACATCGCGCGGCGATGAGGTGGCAACGGCAACTGACGGCAACTAAAATATAGGTAGTGCAGCGCTTTTCGATGTAAAGGTACCTACACTGTAGTGTGATATATATATATATATATATATATATATATATACGTATACATAAAAAAAGTGGAGTAAAGCCGAAGCAACGTCAGTGTTAATTCCATATGGATACACGTCATCTCCGGATTTTTGTTTACATTTTTGCAATTTTATGCCGGCATTTTTTTAATTATTTGAGAGGACACTCTAATAAGCCATTTAAAAATCGAGCTTTTGTCAAATTTTTGTTCATTGTTAATACTTTTTTAGTCTTTTTAATTTATCATTAAATCAAATTTTGATTTAGAATTTTATTGCTGCAGTTAGTTCAGCTTCACTTTATGTATGTATGTATGGATATATACTGAAGATTAAATATATTAAAATATATTAAAAAATAATAATTTTTTATTCGCGGATTACTTGGATATTCTTAAAAATTAAAATTTTTTATTTTTTTTCAAATTCAAACTTAACATCGCGATTTTGTAAATTTTAATAAGCGGTAACTAATGCGGATAATTAATCATGAAAGTGTCTTTAATTAATTTATCAAATTTTGAATTTAAAAATAAATTTCAAGCTGTACATTGCTTTTAAGACATTTTTATTATTCTTTTCAATAACCAGTTTTTCAACCTTATTCATAAAAAACAGTAGATATGGCGATTTAAAAATTTGTTAAATATTATTACAGAATCATTATTAAAAATATTGGTAAAGGACAATAAATGTTAAAAAAAAAATAAGTTTCTTTAAGCTATTTAATTTTTGAAATGTATTTACATTGTAATAACTATGTTTTATTGCAATTAATCCAAAATATACATATAGTGATTAAAATTGTGGCAGTTTTATTAGAGTAACAAAATTTTATAAAAAAAAAAAACAATATAAAAAGCCAAAAATAATGTTTTTATTTTTTAATATTTATAAAAAATCAGTCTCTTCTATCACGTAAAGCAATTTCTTCCTTCATCGTTTGCTCCTTCGTTATTGCAGTCGGCTGGTTGCGGTTCATCAGAGCTGGATTAGCGACGGCTATAATATTGTCCCCGCAAGAGGCAATCACCTGAAAAATACATAAATCATACAGTTTTCTAATCAAAAACAATAATCATAATTATTCGAGATTTTTTTCTTTACCTTTAAGTTAAAGTCGTTTTCCTTATCCATCATGCAAGTTGCCTCGTCTTCTTCCATATTAGCACGTATTTGAGAACCCTGCTCAACAAACAATAACAAGCATATAGTTTTCAATGAAATTTTAGAAAATCAAAATTTTTTAATATGCGTACTGTTCATGTAAGTATTTTAAAATTATGTATGTAACTATCACCGATGTATATGTAAATTATCAAATTTTACAAAAGTGACTTTACGAGTTCTTACGCGAATTAGCGGCGTCGCAGTCGTGGAGGCGCTTTCATCGGCGTCGTCGTCGTCGTCGCCCGGGTCGTCCGAGTCGATCCCGAAATTGTTTTCCTCGTCGTTGCAGTCGTCCCAGTCGTCCTCGAAGGACGAGTAGCAGCCGTCCGAGTCCTCGAGTCCCTCTACTGTGGCGTCCATCCCCATGTTTGTTGCACCACCGTCGCTGCATGATTGCCAAATTGGACTGTAAGTATTCATTTAAACAAATTAATTTGAACTATTCTGAAATATTTTATATTCAATTAAATTTTTTTTATAAATAAATTTATTATTTTATAAATTTTTATAAAGTGTTTAAAAAAATAAAAAATACAAAAATAATACCTAGATGTGGATTTGTGCCCTGCAATTTTCATAGGCCTACGACGTCGTCGTTGTCGTTTGCGGTGTCGATTCCGGTGAAGCTGCACGGACAGACCGTCCGAGTCGGCTCCCCGACTGAAGTCTATGCACCTCAGTCGTGCTATCTCACCCTGGAAACACACGGCAGTATCTGCTACAAACGGTGTTTAACCGTTTCGATAATCCAAAAACTCGCATGCAACTTTAACTCTAACATGCACACTTCGAACTTTAAAGCACACGTGTAAATGAAAAAAAATTTCAATTTTTTGATATAATATGTAATATTAGGTATGCATGCTACATAATGTTACATATTATATGTGGATTATTATGGGTATGTCTAGAATTAATTATTTTTATTTTTCAACAGTAAGGAACACAAAAATTGAATTTTAGTATGTTTTATGGAGTTAAAAAAGTTTATATAACTGAGAAGAACAATGTTTCTTAAACACTTGATTTTGTATTCCCGCAAACAAATCTTGGGTCACGTAATTTCATAAAGCTGAGGCTGCGACTACATGGACAGTTTTTTCAGCCAAAATTGAGCGGTAATTTGAATTCAAGAAATTATAAACCCTCCAAATTTAATAAGAAAAAATTTTTTCAATGTTGAAAATTAATAAAATATTATTTTAAAGAGTTTCCATAATTTTTCAATACTTATTGTTTATTTTTACAAAAAATATATCAATTTTTTAAAAGCTAAATTCAAATTGCCGCTCAATTTCGGCTGAAAAAATTGCCCATGTAGTCGCAGCCTGACTCCAAGCGTTTCGGCGGGAATTCAAACTCAACAACTTCTTTTAAATATAAAATTTTGAGACAAATAATTAAAAAAATTTTATTACTCTTCTCTATTTTACACGTGCGCCTGTATCTTAAAACATTAGTAAATTCAACCTACATCATCGCACTCTAGAAGCGGTAAAGCATTTCACATGACGCGCGCATGCAGGGGTGTAAAAAGCAAAAAAAAAAAACCACTCTAAAAACAAAAAAAAAACTCAATCGGTTAACAGCACAGTGCCCTGGGTAGGCATACTTGACCTTGACAAGGTACGCGTGCCAATGCACATCCAGCAGTGTTAGTGCGCGTGGTTAGCTTATGCAACGACTAAAAGTGTTTTAAACTTTCATCTTTCTTTCTTTCTTTTTTTTTGTTACTTTGGGACAGGTGTGAGCCTAACCTGGTCCGAGGGGTTGACGTTGTCACCGTTTCCGGTAACCATGGAGGAGTCGTCCTCGCTGTGGCACCTCAGGTCGAGCTTTCGCTTCTTGGCCGGGTCCGAGGACTCGTCACCTCCCGACAGGTCCCCGTCGCCGTTCTCCCTCGACAGCGACAGTCTCCGAGGCGACGTTATCGAACTGTAATGACAAGTTGACAATTTTTGAATTAATAAATTGACTGATTGATAAAACTTTTAATTGAATTTTTATAATTTTTATTAAAAAATATTTACTCAAGTAATAAAAAAATTATGCTTGTTTCAAAGGCTTTGCATTTTTTCTGGAATTTTCGCGACATCCTGACTTTTTTCTTTTAAATAGGCGGTTGTTAGTCTTCATAATGGTCAACTTTTTTTTTGTGGCATATATTTAGAAATATTAAAAACGCGCGATAATAGTAAAATAAACTAATAATCCGGCGATAAATAAATAAGTAGGCACATTATTTTTGTGGGAGGCCACAGTTAGATAACACGAACTTGAAAAACCAAAACAAATTTAGTGTTAGAAAAAATTGAATCTGTATGCTAAAAAAATTGCTAGTAAAAAAAGGTGTAAAAAAAAAGAATTTTTTTACGAGTATTAAATCATCTCAAAATTAATTAAAAACTGAGATTTTTTACAAAAAAAAACAAAAAAAAACAGCTTGGACTTACGAGTGAAGCGACAGGCCCTTGGTGAAGTAGTGTCCGCAGTCTCGCACGATCTGTCTCGCCAGTGGGAAGAGCTCGTCCCTCCTGGTGAGGAGAATCGGAGCGAATCTGCATATCTGAGCCGCGGCCTCGTTGACCGAAACCTCGTGGAGCGTGAGCGGCTTCTCGGGTTTTCTCTTGCAGTCGAACCTCCCGTAAATAGCCGCGTACTTCCTTATCTCCTCCATCTTTCGCGGGTCACCGTCCGGCATCGCCATCACCATCTACAAAAAAAAAAAAACAAATTGAATAGTTTTGTGTAAGCTTGATACACGTGTGAATTACACGCATAAAATCTGTAAAGTCACACGAGGGAGTTGCAAATATTGGTTAACTTGAATATTACAATGTATTATTTTCATGTTTAAGATTACACTTGTAAATTATCTTGTATAATTTAAGAAAAAAAATTTTTTACTTTTCAAAATCAGTTATGGTAACATTTTACATTTTAATTCTCTTAGAAAAGCGTAAATGCCATGTGTAAACTTACACTGTCAATTCATATGTGTAAAGTCACACATGTGAATTGTAAATATCAGATACAAAATGTAAATCATTTTATGTATGTTTATTTTAAACTCAAAAATAGTTTTATTAATGAATAAACATGTAACATGTGTAACTTTCATGTGTAAAATTACATATGTATCTTACACAATTAAGTTAAAGTATAAAAAATTAATCAAATCAGACTCGCGATCAAAACGAACCTCGAGATTCTTGCTGATCTTTTTTTTGATCCCGCTCGGAGGCTTGGGGTTTATCGGTCGGTACTTGGCCGCGATTTTTTCGGCGAGCTCGGCCAGTCGCTGCACCTGCGATTCGAGCAAAATCGGCGTCGACATTTGCATGGCTCCGGTCGAGGTCGGACTCTGAGGTCCGGCGACGCTTATTGCACAGTTGCTGTTGCTCGGACTCGGGGTCGTCGTTCCCTGGCTGCCGCACGAGCTGGACTCGTAATTTACACTCTGTAAATGTTTAAATTTTTTATATTAAAATATGTAAATGAGTTTAGAAGTTTTTTTACTCAGTCAAATTTTTTCAGTTAGAGTAAATTTTCATTTTTTATAATTTGATATTTAAATTAATTATAATGAATTTTGCCCCACTTTTACTTTCGATATGAAATATCATTTATTAAAATAATGTCTCCTACAAAAGGGCAATAATACTCATCAATCCCAGCAAGAAAAAAAAATTGTCATTTTCGTTAGCATAATCGTGAACTTGCCTGCACGAGACCGGGACTCCTAGGGAGTGGCACGGCGGCCTCAGGCACGCTCTGCACGTAGGGCAGGGGGCTGGGGCTCTTCCTCCTCTGGGTCTGCAGCGGCTGCTGGACGGGGCAAAATTGGCCGGTGATAACCGCAGGAGTGGCAACGGCCGCAGCGGCTGCGGCGAGTTTGGCCGCTATCGCGCTCTGCGAGCCGCTCGACGACGAGCCGGGACTGAAGCTACCGATGATTCCTGGAAACGCCGCCGTGGGAGTCGTCGCAGCGGCAGCCGGAACTTTTTTGCCCCCCTGCTGGACCGTCGTGACGGTTGACGAGGACGAGCAGGAGGAGGAGGAGGGAGGCGCCAATACCGGTGTCTGGAACATGCCTGAAACAGGGACAAAACAAGCGGGCGCTTTTTTATTTCGGGTTTCGGGCTCGAGTATATCTGCTTTGCAGGTATTTAAGAAATGTCATCTTCCAGGAATTCGAGTGGAATAAGAAAAAAAAAAAAAAAAAGATTGTTTTTGTTATTTACCCGGGTTGGTCAGCCACTCTTGAAGGGCCTTCTGGAGACGTCGGACGTGCAGGGGCTTGCTGGCCATGCCCACCAGGGCCATTATTTCCAAAAACTCCTCCTCGCCAGCGTCGCACAGTTGCTGGACGTCGTCACCACCTGGACAGTTTTTTTTTTGACTTTAATACGCGGGACTATAGAGTAATTTACATTTGACTAAGGGGTTACTTTATTCTTCTATTGCGGGTCAGGGAGACTCTACGGAAGAGGGTGGGAATAAAGAGTTGAGGGTTGTTTGGTTTTCAAGGTGGTTTTTTTGATATATAATTTTGTTTAACTAAGAATGTCAGAAAACGAAATTTCCAGGAGTTGAAGTACAAGGTATGAAAGTACTTTTTTTATGGTTCGTTTATTTGAAGTAATAATTTACTAAGGTTCATTTCAGAAAAAATTAGTGATTTATTATAATTTTTAATGTATTTTTAAAAGGCTTAAGCTACTAGTGGTGAAAGTAACATATTTTTAGTCTTTACCAACTAACGATTAAATAAAATTAATTTTTAAATTTCAGCTTAGGTATGGACATTGTACTAGTGTCTTTGAAAGTATCAGTTTTTGTAAAGTTTTCAGTTACAAATACCCTTTTTTTCGAATAAATGATTACTTTAAACATTTTCAGTGATCATAGACATTTCTTCTACTATAAAAAAAGGCATAATAAAACGAAGTGAATAACTTTTAAATGAAATTGATTCTCTGGTTTCCAACCTAGTAAAATCTTGACCATAATTTACAATAAAATCTTGAAAAAACTTGCCCATTTCCAGCAGCGTGTCGTAGTAGGTGAGCAACGAAGCCCTCTGCATGACGCGGTACAGCTGCAGCTCGGCCTCGTTCTGCGGCATCGACGTCTGGACAACTGAAACGATAAAAATAAAAAAAATAAATTGATCATCAGCTCCTAGAAAATTGTCTTGGCACCGAAAATATTTCAAACAAAAAAGGTCAGCTCGCTCCGCGAAACCCATTCTCGGAAGGGAAGGGTGGAACTGGGATAAAAAGCGGACGCGTGCGCTCACGTACGCGTATAAATTAATAGGGATCGGTTACCTGCCGGGGGAGGCGAAAAAACTTCGGAGGGATGGGACGG
The DNA here is from genome assembly GCA_038277355.1 of Encarsia formosa. Classification (NCBI taxonomy): domain Eukaryota; kingdom Metazoa; phylum Arthropoda; class Insecta; order Hymenoptera; family Aphelinidae; genus Encarsia; species Encarsia formosa. The sequence goes on along the minus strand of CM076188.1, from coordinate 20,907,784 downwards.
GATCTTATTACGAGTTTCTTTTGGATGCTGGGAGAAGGAGGAGTTATTGTAATAACGCGGAGCCAGCCGCGCTCTGCATTGTCTATAATGATGCTGGTCAGCGGTGATTGATTTTTTACCGGCCTGGACGAGGGACTGTTTGTCACTCTGAATTGGCCGCGCGAGATGTTTTTACAGCGGGTTTATAACTTCTGTAGCAAGAGCTTTGTTCGGTTTAAATGTATCGTTTCATTTGCCCCGAGATAAGTTAGCGCGGGAGTTTGTTGTTCTTGGATTGGATTTTTTAAAAAACGTACTTTTAATTGTGGGGGTCAAGAATTAACAATGTTTTAAATTTGGATATTAATTGAACCCTATAGAGAAATATGCTACAGAGCTAAGTAATTAAATAGATATATTTTTTTAAACATTGGAATTCAGGATTTTCAATTCTGACAGAATAAATTTTTATCAGGCTTAAAATAATGAAAAACTTAGAAAAATATTATTTACAGTTTTATTATAAGACAAAACTTAGAAACAGAAAAATATTATCGGAATTCATTTCCAAACTCTCCTAATTATTTGAACTCTAAATCTACTTATTAGCTCAAATCTTATTTCTAAATTACCTTTGATATAATTAAATATACTTTAATCAGAAAAAAAAATTTTTAATCTTACTTTATAAAAAGAAAATCACGTTTTAATTTCATAAGTTAAAACAGAAACTTCGTATTCAATCGCGTGGAGTTGGTGGTTGAAGACGATTCCGTTGAACAATGGACTTGTCACGCGTGAAACTTATTCATACGGTTACTTTCTTACCACGCGGCCTTTATAAAATCTGAGCAGTCATTCTCATTCTATAGGACCATAAAAAACCTCTACAGTTAGGTTTACCCCCGCGCGAGCCCTTGGAATAATCGTGGAATAGTCTAAAGAAATCTATTTTAATTTTAATTTTCTTTTCATTGTTTGATAAGTTTTATATTTGATTCAAATGTATAAAATCCAATAAAAAATTAAAACAAATTTTTAATTCAGCTCGAAGGATGTTTCAAAAATTAATTAATTTCTGCATTATCATTACTTTGTATGAAAAAAGCCAAGTTATTAACATCATATTTTAGCACATTAGATACTTTTTATTTCGATATAAGAATTGTTTTCCCGTATGAGATGTCTAATTAAACTACTTTAAGCTTTAAAAAAAAGGTATGAAGGATTAAAAGCTTGAAACATTTGGATAAAATTACTTTAGAGTTGGCATTTTAAGTGCTAAGAGCTAAATTTTCATTAATGCCCATCGCATGTCGCATTATTTCATGATCATAAAATTAGAACTCTAAGGGTGTATGAGCATATTGTAGAGAAAACTAAAGTATTGTTATGATGCATCATTCATCGACATAATTATTCGATTAATGCATTTTTTTCAAATATTAATAACTTAGAAAATACCAAAGTTTTTGATACTTATTACTGCGTAAATCTAGTTTCGAAATTTGAATTACTCTGATGACTTTAAGTCTTTAAGGATTCTGTGGATGTTGATAGCATAGTGTTGAAGTATTTTCTGATCTAAATTTGTGCGAGTCAGAATTCTTTTAGTATCAAAGTTTTTTTTTTTTTTATATAATGAATTTGTCGCCGTCTTATGTTGCGTGGAACGGTGCACATATCTTCACACGCGAACTACTCCCCGAAAAGTCATGCAATCTCGCGTGCAATATTTCTATTCTTTCCAAATTCATTTTTGTTTCACTCATTTGTTCCTTAAAACTGTAAAAATTAATAAAACACAAAACAAAAAACATGTGCGTCTCATTAAGGCCGATGCTTTATAGACAATAAAAATCAAGAACCCCAGAAAAAAGCCAACATCCTGTATAGGTGCGTAAACATTCCTCACACTTAAACAACAAACTACCCCGGCCGTGCCCCACAAAAAAAAAAGGCAGAGTTAGAAAAAAGCTCTGACCAGGCGGTCATCATCCAATTTTTTTTCTATCCAAAGCCTCGCCGAGTTTTTTGCCCCCCGGATAATAGCATAGCTGCAGTACCCGAGACAATGGATACAAGACGGAAGGAAGGAGGAGTTACTCTTTCTTTGTACCCTCTGCCAGTCTCTCCTTCTTCTCCTCGGTGGTAAAAACTAGTCTAGTTCTTGCAGCGGCGTCGGCCGGTCGGTCGGTTAGTGTATTTCGCCTCACTTTTTGTGCCCCGCGCTGTAATCAAGGGGAAGAAGGGGCACTTTTTTCCGGCTTCTTCTACACCGACGAACTGCAGATGGACTGCGGCCTCCCCTTGCTGTCTCCCGGGGACCCTTTTTTTTCTACCAACCCCCATTGGTTGGGACCCTCAGAAAATGGCGAGACTCGCGCCATCGCTGAGGTTGGGACTAATTTTTTTTGGGGGGTAGGGGGATGGGAGCCCTGGTTGGTTGGTTGGTTAGGGGAGTGGAAAAAAAAATGTTGCAAAATTGGGAATTTTTTTTTGGAAAGGGACCGTTGGAAGGGTTGAGGAAGGGCTGGGAAAATCTTGGTTACGAGGGTTGATGGTGGGTTTGTTTAAAGGGAGCTGAGTGGGTCAGCTAGTTGGGCTTGGGGTGGCGAGTATGGGTTGCAGTGGAGAAAGACAGTTTGTCTTCGTTGCGAAATTTCAAGTATTTAATGTGGTGAAACTTTGAATGTTTTATGATTGGGGTGTTTAAGAACTGAGACAGTGACTTTTACTACAAGGGAGATAAATAAACAATTATTTTTAGGATTCCGAAACCGTCCGGAATAAAGAACAAAGATGAAATTAGTCAATTTAAGAGCCCTTAAAGTGGATATGAATTTTTGATTTTAAAGATACTTTTTTGGCAAATATATAATCTGCATAAAATTTCTAGATGACAGATTTTTTTTAATAAATGCAAACATTTTAAAGCTGTATTATTACCTAAGTGCGGTATTTATCGCATCTTTTATTGATATATTAAGTTTATTTTTCCATTTAAGAACATTTGATCTCATTTTAGATTTTTTTGTTCCGGCCAAAAACCTAAATTCAGTTTTTTTATCTATTTCAAACTAATTTTTTACAGCAAGTGTATATTCAGTTACCTTATTACAGTAGTATGGAAGTAAGTACCAGAAGGCCCGCGGGCAAGTGATAGTTTTTGCTACTTGTGCATCGTCATGACCGATCAACCTGCAGATGCACTTTTGGTGCCCTCGAGCACTACTACACCTGGTCGATAATCACTCACCATACATAAAACAGTAATTTTTTTATACAAATAAATAGGCAGATTGGTCTTTAGGAGTAAGGAAGCTTAGCTCAATAAAAAAATAACATAAAACTTTTTTTTCAATCATTATACAAAACTCTGAGAAATTTTAAAATATTCAAATAATTTAAATTAATAAACGTGAATTTAGAGTTTTTACTAATTTTTTTCCTTAAGTGAGTATTAAAAAAACACAATTTTTTTTTTAAATATGTTATTAATTAGTTGTTTGTAATTTCGTAAAGATTGTTTTAACAATAATTGAAATTGATTATTATAATTAAAATTAAAAGCAATACTTCCCGCCTAAAGTTTTCATAAGTTTTAATAAGCTACGCACGGCTTCTAGCGTATCTTTTTTAAATCAACATGGTGGAAGGTAGGCAAGGGTGAAGGGGTTAATTTAGAAACGAACAGAAAAAAAAGTTGAATGCAGAAGAGACGGTTGGTATCATCCCGCAGAAATTTAAAAAAAAATCGAGTTTATAACTTGAGCGCAGTTTAACGGTTAATAAATTGATTTTTTAAAGTATTGTACAGAGAATATTTTAAAACATAAAAATAGTTGATAAAATTTTAGTTTAATAAAAATAGATATTCTCCATAATTTGTGGGAAGCAGGAATTTATAAAATATATTGGTTTTGATGAGTCCATAGAATGTCAGTTCACTTTTTAAAATAATCAAATGCTTTTGTTAAATTTAAAAATAATAATCTTTGTTTTTTAGGCCATGGAAAAATCATTTTTAATGAAATAATTACATTTTTTTATGATTAATAAAAGCACGCTTTGCTAATTGTTTTTGGTAATCGTTGGAACGGTTGCAAAGAAGATAAGAAAAGAGCACTAGTTTTGCTAGAGTTTATCTTTTAGCTAAAACACGTAACTAATACTGTTATTTTAGTGATCGAGTGATCTATAAACTATTGTCAATCGAAGTCCTCGATCGTTATACTGATAATGACAAAAAATTAAAATTTTATATCTTTTCAGCTGATATAAAAAAAAATTTTAACATAGAATTTTGAGGAATAAGTTGTTTGATTCAAATAATGAAATTCAGCAATCTGCCGTGGATGGATTTTTTTTTTTTAAATAAGTGTTTTTTTAAACATGTAACATTCAATTGTGACTCAGATCAGCTCACCAAGAATTTCGAACCAAACGGGAGTCGAACCAAAGACCTCAAAGTGCTGCCGCAACTTTGAAACAGGCACTTTTAACGACCATTCTACACGTTGACTCCGAATAACCACTTACAAATCAAATATGAATTAAAAATAATTTACTTTTCATATATTTATTGCAGACTAAATTTTTTTAATTTATTTAGAGTTTCTACGTATAGAACAAATTAAAAAATTGCAAATTTTAAAGGGGTACTTTTGCAATACTAAATAACTAAAATAAAAAGTGACTTTTTTACTATTTTTTAAAAAAGGTTTAAAATACACTACAAAAATCTTGAAAACTTTACTATTCACGAAAAAAGATTCGAAATCAGTGTTGTTCTTATCCGTGACAATGCAGAAATTAAAAAATAAAAAAAATTTCTTTTTTTTCCGTACGAATTATTGATACTGTATAAAATTTAATCCTTTTAATTCAATAAAAAATTGAAGTTTGATAAATATTTAATGAAAAAAACAAATTTAAGACATAGATCGTGTGAACTATTCACTTAAATTATTAAATTTTTTTTTTAATCTTTTTTTTTGCACGAAAAAATTTTTATTTAAAAATATCTATATTTTTGGCTCAGGTTCTTATTAAAGTCTGTAACATAACCCAGTCATAAGTATTAAAAAAAAATTCATTTAACGATCAAAATAAAAAATTTAATTTAAAATTATTAGATAAGAATATTTATGTAAATATCGATAACCCTTAGTCTCTTCAAAATAACCTCACAAGATCAAATAAAAAAAAAAACAAACAAACAAATTAGGCATTAAATTATGAAAAAAAAATTTTAACTTGAATGATCCCGAGTGCGCTACAATCAATTAAGGAAGAGAAACAAGCGTCAACCCTTATTCCCGCTTCCGTTTAGCATACGAGCCATCTCGTCATCCCCAGATCGAAGGCTATCTCACGCTTCCGGATAATTTTTTTGCATCCCCGAAATGCCCAACACAACTTTTTTTTTTTCATTTCCAGCTCGTTCCGTAATCGAAAGTCTGTGAGAGCGCGCTCTTACCAACATTTTTTTTTTTTTTTTTTTTGAAACGATGATAATCCGGTAGGGTGCATGCGGGCCCGCGCGCGCTGGTCACCCTTTGTGCTCTCACCCCTTCCACTATGCAAATCGGGTCAATTTTTTTTAAAAGTCCTCCCGTAAGACGGAAAAAACTACTCTTCCCAGGACCCGACAAGGTGCGACGATGATAAAACTTGGTGGAAAGAGAGAAAAAAAAAAAAAAAAAACGGTGGAATCGTGCGAAGATTTGCAGCGACGTGGTGGAAGGGTTTGGTGGCATCTGTTTCCAGCCCTCATTTGAATATTGCTTCGGTGGGGTAGGGACTTTTTATTAATTGGGGGTCATCACGGATTTTGTTGATTGTCTTTATGTATAATTTAAGAGGTGGTAAATGATTTATTTGTTATTTATTTATCAATTTTAGTTTAGTTTATAGACGCTATTTATTTACTTTTAAATTATCTTAATTACATCTTGTATATTTTATTACTATATTTATGTACTTTTAATAAATATACGAGTAGTGTGATAAACAATTATTATTATATGGTCGCGTATGTTCAAATTTATAATAAATATTTAAATAAATTCATTTAATACAATCTACATTTTACAATAAAATAATAATTACTGCTATTTTTTTTTTTAATTACTTTAATTGATTTACTCAAACAAATTTCAATTAATCATTTACATATACTTATGAACTAAAAACTAGTTTAAATTGCGCTTATAAAAACTATACTGTAATTAATGCCTTTTTTCTAGCATCATCTTCAATATGCAAAATTAAAAACCAAAAAAGTTAGTTTAATCCAGGGATGAAGTTTTTCAACAGCTTCCTCAACCCGCAAAAAAGTGAAGTTTTTAAACAAACAAACTCTCCTCTTCCGGGGCGATAAAAATGATTAGTCGCTGGCGCGTTAGTTAATCAAGTAAATTCATCTCATCCTCTCTCCGGCAAAAAACCCCGGCGTACATCACCCGTACGATAAAATTGAAAATATTTAAACAACTCGCTCGCTGGCTCCTCCCAGCAAAAACCGAGCTATTCAAGATGGTTAATAAAAAAAAAAGACTCGCGAGAGATGCGCGCGGATTGATTTGCGCTAATAATTATATTTTCTTCCCATGCACCTGCACTGAAGAAAACCCGACCACGTAGAAAAAAACTCGGCTCGGGGAAAGGAGAAAAAAAAAAAGCGGGATCACCTGGCCCCCGAGCGCAGGAGTTTTTTACCCGGGCACGAAGAGACAAAAAACAAGTTGGTGCGCGGGATGCGCGCGCGGTTCGAAGTCGAATGAGAAAAAATTAATATATTCACAATCTTTTTAGAGTGTCTCGAGACTCCCTCTTTCGTGGGAATTTTTCTTACGGGTCGAATACTTGATCGCCATCTTTTTTTTCCCCTTTTTTTTTAAATTAATTGTTAGTGTTTGAAAAAGTGTTTGAGGTATGATGAAACTGGAGTCTCAGATACAAATATTATTATGGGCTAAATTTAACTTTTTTGTTATAATTATTTACTAATTTTCATTAATTTTATATATAAATATATCTATAAATTTAACTGTGGGTAGTATATAATATGCATACATATGTACTTTATGAGAGTGAATTCTTTTTTTTTTAATATTTATTATATCTTATATACAATATTAACCCTTAAAGGCCACACCCAAATCCAGAACTGCCATATTGACAGTTATGTGGGGTCTTTTGGACCCCGTGTGGCCTTTAAGGGTTAATATACATTATAATATTATAATGGTTTATTGTATATAATATTTAATATATATTTTATACAATAAACCATTAATTTTATTAAATTTTTAAAATATAATTTATATTTTTAATTAATGTATATTAATTCTCATACATAATATACTAAATTAGTGATATACACATTATAAATTTATATTTACAACCAACTTAGTACTATTATAATCAATATATCGTATATTATACAAAAAAGTAAAATTTCGTTTGAAAATATTATATTAAATACAATTATTTTTATTGATAATTAGTCTAGTATTAAGTTTACTGTTATTTTATTCCAAAAATGTGCAAAAATTTATATCAAAATAAGTTTTTTAATTTTTTATAGTATTAGATCAACTTTATAATCAATGTATTATTGCAGTTTGTTGAAAAATTTAATTTACGTTACTATGTATGTAAGCATAGTTATAACCGTATAATTTATGAATAATAAATAAATTAATAAGCTTGTAAAATGGAATTTTTAAATAAATACAGTAGAATAAATTAAGATATGAAGTATTAGCTAGTAAGACGTAGGTAAAGCTTGAGTGATGCGTAAATAGGGAAAAATAATATTTTATGTAATCGATGTTCAAAAATTAAAATTTCATAATCGTTCGCAACTCCAGTAGGCTGTACTTCTAGGTTCGTCGTATTAGTCAAGTTGAGTTTTTACGGATCAACCGTTAATGGATTTTTTTAATGTTTTTTTTTTTTCAACTTGTCAGTGCTCTCGTGGGATACTTTTGAAAAAACTAGCCAAGTTGATTGACAAAAACTATGGAATTTTAAATAATTTTTTTTTGCCTAGCAAAAGCTTAAAATTTTTAAATATTTTATTTCAATAGTGATTTTTGAAGATAAAACTTGATTTTTTAAAGATCTTTTATGAACAGTAACAAAAGGATAGAAATAGAAATTCAACATTTTCTGGTACCTGTTAGAATATTCTTATGCTGAGTTTTAAACTGGGTTTGATAATTAAAAAAAAAAAAAAAAAAAAAAAAAAAAAACTGTACAAAGCTAACTTTTTATTGATACATACAAATCAATTTTTCAAAGAATACTGTATCAATTAGGTTAATTATTTTTTAGATTATCAATGTGTACTTCCGATTTGAAGGGTGCAAATATTTTCGAAAAGTCAAGTTACGTTCACGTAACTTTTAGGTACAATAGTTTTTTTCACATAAGTATTTAATTACTTTTCATATGAAGTGGCGCTGATACTAATGTTCAACTGCGAATGACAGATTTGGAGCATTCGAACTTGCGCTGTTTTTGTAACACTATTTTATGAAATATACTTCGTCTGTCTGTCTGTCCGTCCGAATTTAGACGTAAACGAACTTCGCGGTCTAAATTAATTATGGTATTTGATGATCGTGAAAATAACTTGATTCAAATTGACCTAATAAAAAATTTTTAAAAACACCCTTTTATTTAAAAATTGTAAAATGAAAATCCTGAACCTTTAAAAATTGCAATAATCACTGAATCTCCCATATTTTTATAAACTTTAAATTTTTTTACCCCTTAAAAATAATTTTGAGGGGATTTTTTCATTATTACCAGCCATTAGAAAACGAAACTAACTCAAAACGCAGCCCAACTGCAACGTTAATTGAAGAAAGAACGGAATCTTTTGATTTCATGTAAAGCTGCTGCAGATCTGTGGCGGCGATTGCATTATTCGCGGGTGAGCCCATTGAGACTGAACCGAGCGTGTTCCTTTCATTACCCATCTAAAAACTGTGTTTGTACATCTCTCTTATGCAGCAGCAGCTGGCCCTCCAAGCTTTATTTAATTTTTATTTTACCCGAGATGTTTGAATATTACCGGGTTCTACAAAGGTATGCAAACGTGCTTTTTAATTGAGCCGAGAAAAGTGAATATTCAAGCTTTTAGGGGATTCGGGGGGTTGAATAATTAATTTGTTTGAAAAAATTGAATTATAAATCGTAACTTAGGTTTATTGTGTTTTTGAAAGCGTAGATGCACTCTTTCAGGATGATTTGAGACGAATCAGTGAAAGCGCTCAACACACTTTTCAAAAGTTCACTTGGCGATTTATGTCTTTTTAAAGATCTATACGTGGTAGTTTGAAAATTTTTTTAAATTATATTATGCAGATTGGATTATTTTTATTTTAGCATTTCGGAACGTTTGAGATCAAAACTGCTTCTTTAAATTTGATAGAGTTTAACTAAAAAGCAATTGCTCTAAAAAAAGATTTTGCGAAATTTTTCAAACGTTCAAATTTTAAGTACCTAGTGGTGCAAACGTTTTTTCGATCAAGTTTGATATAAACTATTGCCCAATTGTCGTTGACAGCTCTCTTAGTTTACACAATTAAAAAAAAAAACCTTATTTAAGATTTCAAGCATTTTGAATTTGTCTTAAAAGTTGGAAGGGTTTCAATAAAGTCATCCCTTCCTAACGGACTCGAATTCAAAAATTAAATTTATGATTGAATAGTATGACCACTTTGTAATGAAATTACACTTATTTAAACTTTATGTTACATATTATATTAATAATTTATCTTATTAAATTATACTCTTGCTGCATTTTACTTGTAAAGGACACTCGTGTCCGTCGACGATTCAACGAACATTCAAATAAAACTAAAAAATCATCAATTTCGAATTTGTCGAATTTTTGCCGTCCCTCCGTCCTGTTGGCAGCACTGCAAGTTTAAACAAATCGAAAAAAAACTCCTCTTCCTCGGCAACATTTCAAAAGTGCTGGCAGGAGAGAGCGAGCGAGCGGGAGATTCAGTTTTTGCTCTCTCGATTGCGGCGGCGTCGGGTAAGTAAAACCGAAAGTATCTCGCAAAAAAACCAGCGCACTCCAACGTTCGCTCGCAACACTTTTTGCTACCAGAGCCATTTTTTCCCTCCCCGATAATAACAACGAGAAATAACCAGAGTAAGAAGAAAGAAATTATATTTTCAAAATCTTACCGGTCCCGTTGACGTTCCTGCCGAGTATTCTGGTACCGCTGGGGCTCCTCACGACGACCGGTGCGGGGTCAGCTGGCTGCACCGGCGAAGCCGACCGCTCGTCCTGCATCTCCTCCGAGCTTAGCATACATCCGCCCCTACCTACACATGCACAATGAACCCACACACACAAACACAAACAAACAAACTAAATAAACAAACAAACACACTATTAACAATTTGTAAAAAAAAAAAATAAAAAATAATAGGAGAATTTTTAGCGAATTCAAGATTCGTCGAGCGTGTCGCACGGTGGCGCGTCGCGCATTGTCCGTCTCTTCCTTCCTCAGGCGAGCGAACTCGGAGGATTTCCCCCACCACCAGCAGGCGCTGCTGCCGCTGCGGCTGCGGCGCTCCACCCAGCCAAAAAACAGTCCCCGCCCGCGGCCCTGCAGCCACGTGCTTTTTTGCGCCAAGCGAGCTTCTGCCAATTCCGTCGGAGGTTTTTTGCACCGCGAACAGTCGCCAGCCAGGCAGCGACACTTTTTGTCCTGCAAAAACAATGACCGAGACGAAGACGACGAGGAGGAGCTGCGAGCATATAAGAGCTGTTTTTGGTTGGAAATAAGTTTTATGCAGAACTGCATCTGCGCGACCCCCGGCTATTGTGTAGAAGGTTTCATTGTCTCGGGGGAACTATTTTTGCCTACTTTTCGCGAATTCCGAGGGGGTACTTGGATTTCAACAGGTTTAGGGAGTGGGCAGTTGCGGATTTTTGAATTAGAGTTCATTGTGTGCACCGAGATTGCGGTGCGAGCTACATTGAAATTCCGTTTTTTAGCTACAAATTTTGTTTTGATTGAGAATGGTAGTTTGAGGTCCGCTGGTTGGGTGCGATGCAAAAAAAAATAATTCGATTTTAATTAATTGGTTGCGCAATTTCATAGTTAGAACAATTTTTTATAACTGTTTTTGTGTGAGTGAAAAGAAAAAATTTGCCCTTGAGTATGTAGAAAAATGTGGATAATCTGATTACTGATACATGCACTTTTTATTTCCATTTTTTAACATATTATTATTGTTGTTTGTTTACCAAACAACTTTACAGTTTTAAAAATGTAAAACCCTGTAAGAAGTGGGCATTGTTGAACCTATGCATGGGTTTTGTGGAAATATTTTTTTTATCAAAAATAGTATTTTTTGCCCTCATAACCAAAGTAAATAATATGAAAAAAAAAAAAAAAAAAATTTTAACCATTTTACAGTTTTAACTAATTTTACAAGTAGAAACCATAAGTGTGTAACGAAACTTTTCCAAACTTTACAAAATCTGATCCGAAAAGTACTGAAAATTCTTGAAATTTTAATGTTTTTAAGGCACTTGTAAAAACCCAGGATTCAACGCATTCCGATGGTGGGGAGGTCTCGGATTTATGCCGTATTAGCAAAAAATTTACTTTTTTCGACACTACTCGAAGAATGTTGAAATTTCAAACCTCTTTTTTCCCAAAAAAAATTGCTAAATTTATTTTGAAGCCTCTAAAAAATGTACGCTCCATACCGAAGAAATCTATCGAATCATTGTTTTTTTTAAACTGAAGTTTCAAAATAGCTTTTGTCTAGAGAATTTTTTTTTTAAAACTATTCAAATATTTGATAATTTGAGAAATTTTTTCTCATTTTATTAACTTTATTGCCGTTCGACTTGTAACTTCTAACTTTGCAAAAACTCTAACGTTCAAAAATATCTTTTTTAACACTTCTGTCACAACATCTAAAAAACAGACAGTTTTTTTTTCATATTGACGATACCGCGTAGCTACTAAGAAAAAAAACCGTAGAACAAATTTTTTTCTTCAATTTTTTATACTCTTTTTTTTTTTTACGAAAAAACTAAGCATTCGAATATTAATTTTATTACGAAATCACTAGAAAAAAAAAAAAAACATTATTTCTCAAGAATATTACCTTGAACATTGCGTGTCTGTTTTACGCAAACATATCTGGTTTTACGAAAAATTTACAATTTTGTAAAATTCAAAATCAGGTTATTAAACAAATTCTAAAGTACAAGTTAATGGTAAATAAATCATTGAAAAACATCTTTTTAATACTTTGTACAATTTATTTAAATCTTTTACAGTACAAAACAGTACAATTAACTATAATCTTACATAAGTGGATAAAAAATCGCGCTATTTTAAAAAACATATAATTTTTTAACTCCTATTAAAAATGCATCTCGATGTCATCATTTAAAATCTACATATATAGAAAGCCGCAACATTCAACTATATACTTTAAAATAAATTTTTTTGGCGCAATTTTACAACATTACAACAAAAAAAAAAAAGAAGAAGGCATTATAAGGCATCGGAGTATAAAAAAGTTAACATTATAAAACCTACAAGTAAACGGCATTCGATAACCTTATTAATATATTTTGGAAAATTATAGTCTATATTTTTTATTTAAAAAGTAGCTTTATCGGTAAGTTACTAGGAACGATTTAAGTGTGTAAAAAATTTTTTTTTTTTATTGTGGCTACTGTACCGTAATGTAATTAACGGTATCAATTATTACTATTATACTCGTATAAATAAATATTATTATTTGTACGTTAAAAAGCACTGGATTTCTAATTATTGCGAGGATGTATTACGGTTCATGCAAATGCAGTTGGAAACACTAAAAAATTTTCTAATCTGTCGTGTTTCCTGTTAAGTTTTTAAAATGGAAGATGTGAATAAAAATTAAGCTCGTTTGGTTACAGTTGTAAAAAGCAATAGTTCTAGTCTTAAAATAAAAAAAATATACCCTAAATAAAAAAAAAAAAAAAAAGAATTTTTTTTTTTTACACTAATTTGGTTTTAGATCAGCCAATGATATATATCACGCGTGCGATGATTTAAAAAAAAATTTCAAACATATCTTTAATTAAGATAAATAAAGCGTATGGAAGCTATTTGATTTGGTAGACCAATTGGATATTAACAATAATACTTCGATTATATCGTTGTTACTCGATACATTCACCAATAACTTTCAGTCTATCATAATTTTTAAGTGTATCCTGGTTGTAAATGCACACTTGTAACTTACACGTGTAATGTTGAGAATGCAACGTAAAATGTACAAATTTTTTAATTTCATAAAGTGTACCTTACACGTGTAAATTTTACACATGTAATTTCTATGTCCAATCATTTTTTTATTTTAACGTTGCTTTCTCAACAATACATGTACCCTCAGTAACATATAGCATATGTAAAATTTCGTATGGTTACACATAGAAGTTAAATGTATACCTTACAAGAGTAAAATTTCATAGTTTACTTAATACGTGTAATTTCTATGTATAATCATTACTCATCGTTTTTTTATTACAAAATTACATGCACAAATATCGCACGTATAAATCATTAAATTGTTGAAATTAATAAAACTTCAACGTTACACGTATACATGTCAACCAGGACACCCTTCATATTCGTTTCACACGCACCCGTATTCGTACCAGACGGAATTTGCAGTCTTGCGGTCCTTCTCATTGGACGTATCCAGATCCTTGTCCTCCTTCGGTTCCTCCATAGTCTTGGTGGTCGTGGTGTTCGTGACGGTGTCGTTGATGACCGCGGACACTTTGTTGTAAATTAGCAGGGGTCGCTGTTCCTGCGGCTGCTCCTCCCTAGCCAGCGACGGCGTCGACAAGTCGTCCGTGTAGTAGACAGTCCTTCTCGTTCCAGGGTGGGCCAGGGACAGAGGATCGTCGGTGGGGAGTTCCTCCTCGACGCTCGAGTTCGACTCTTTGTCCTCTTCCTCTTCCTCCTCCTCGTTCGAGTAGAAGCAGTCGTTGGGCGTGGTGTTGGCGCTCCAGGAGCTCCTCCGGCTGTTCCGGTTGAACAGACCCGAGCCGGCTTTCCGCACCCTGCGTACCAGACTGGCCCCCAGGCTCTTCTTCTTGGTAGAGCAGCTCTCGAGTTTCTTGTAGTGCTCCATGATCTTCTCCTCGAGCTTCTCTTTCTGTCTGTACAAATTGTTGACCTTGTCGGTAAACAGCTTCTCCTCCATGTGATAGTGTTCCTTGTCCTCGAGACTGTGGGTGAACAGCTCGTGGTACTGGCTGAAGAGCAAACTCGTGTGCTCCATGAGAGACCTCCGGTCGTTGTCCAGGCCCGTGTTCATCTGCAGTAGCATCTCGTTCTGCTGGTGGAGCTTGCCGATCTCGAACTCCAAGGTCGTCAGCCGGTCCTCCTTGGCGCTGAGCTCGCCCTGCATCTCCGTCTGTCTCAGACTCAAACGATTGTTCTCGAGCTTGTTCTTCCTGTAGTCCTCCTGGAGGTTCCTATACTGCGTCTTCAGGGTCTCGGTGTTGGTGAACAGGTTCCTGAAGTCCTCTTTGAGCTTCGAGTGCTCGCCCCTCAGGTTACTCAGACTCTTGGCGTTCTCCAGAAGGTGGTCCCGCTCCGCCTGGAGCGAGTGGCACTTAGCCTCGAGTCTCTCGGTCGACTCTCTGAGCAGCCTAGCCTCGTTCTTTGCGTCCCGTAGGCTGACCTTGAGACTGTCCTTCTCCCGGGACAGGCACTCGTACTCGGTGCCGAGCTGCTCGTGTAGCGTCTGGAGTCGTTTCTGGTCTCTTCCAAGTTCCGCGTGGACGCGCTGGAGGTTCGAGTGGTCGCTCGCCAGCTGCTCCATGTCGGCCTCCAGACGGGCATTCGTCAGCTGTACCGCGGCCTGCTGCTTCGTCAGGGTGGCGCACTGGGACTCGAGCCGTGTCACGTGCACCTGGAGCTTGGCCTTCTCGGAGAGCAGAGCCTCAGAGGCGGCTTGAAGCGCGGAAACCTTGGCTTGGTCCTCGGTGGTTCTGGTTACCCCAGGCTCCTTTCCGGACTTCTCGCGGTGCTGTATCACCCTGCTGACGACTTCCGGGACCTCGGATATCTTGTCCAGGATCTTATCAGCGGGTAGCGAGAGAACCGTATCGGCCTCCAATCCAAGTTTCTCCAGGGTGGCCTGGACTTGCTGTGCGTTCAGTCTTTCGGCGACGAGGTTTGTCTGGAGGTTCTCAAGGGCCTCTCGATCTACGGCTGCCCTCGAGTCGAGCTCCTTGTTCGACCTCTCGATCTCTCTGAGCCGGCATATCTGGGCTGCGGAGTTTCCGATCTCCTGCTGGAACTCGGCGAGCTTCTTCTCAAGCATCTCAATGGTATTGTTGGCCTCGTCTATGGCGACGTCCTTTGTCTCAACGACCTCCCTGAGCTTCTGGAGCTCCTTGTGCGTGCTTTCTCGGTCTTTTTCCAAGTTGGCGAGTTTACTCTCGAACTCTGCCTGCTTCTCCCTGAGCTCTCGGGCGCGCATCTCCTCCAGAAGTTTGAGCTCGTTGAGTTCCCGGTCTTTGCTGGCCACGCTTCTCTCTGCATCCTCAGCCCGCTTCTCAGCGCTCTCCAGCAGAGTCTGCAGCCGCTGTCGCTCTTTGGAGATGGTGCTCTCGTACCCGCGCTCCAGCTCCGTCAGTTTGGCCTGTAAAGTCTGTATCTCTTGTTGTTGCTTGTCCAGGTTGCCTCTCTGGGCCGAAAGACAGCTTTGCAGTTTTTTGTTCTCCTCCAGGGTCTGTTTGCACACCAGCTCGAGGTCCTTGTTCTGCTGATTCAGCCGGTCCGTGTTGTCGTTCAGAGAGTCAACCTTGAGCGACAGCTTCTTCTTCTCTTTCTCCAGCTCCAGCATCCTCGAAGAGCTCTCGTGGAACGAGGCTTCCTTTAGCGAGTCTACCAGGTCCGTCAATCTGCGGTTCTCCAGCTCAAGCTTTAGGGCCCTCGCTTGGGCGTTGTTCGACAGCTGCTCCGACAGTCTGTTGTCCCCGGAGCCTCCATCGTTCGGATCCGACTCCGACTCGGACTTTACTCCACCTGCGACTTCGCTCGCTACGCTTTTTATAAGTCTCTGTAGCTGTGCGTTCTCCTCACATACCTCTTGGTACTTGTCCCGGTCAGCTACGCGCTCCAGGGCCATGTCGTTCAGCAGCTGTTCGTACCTTATGATCTCCGATTCAAGCTCCAGGACCTTCTCGGATCTTTTCCTGGCGGAGTTAAGTTGCTCCTCGAGCATCTCTCGGGTCTCCATTAGCACCCTGTTGTCCTCTCTCAGCTCCTCTATTCGGCTCTTATAGTACTCTATGTCGGTGAGTTTTTCCCTGTAACGGGCGACCTCGGCCTCCAGCCGGTCGGCTTTCTCCGCCCTCTCTATGGCCGCGTCCAGCTCGTCGCGGTAGGACTTGGCGGTCCTGGCTTCCAGTAGAAGTTCCTGGTTCTCCTCTCTGAGCTTTACCAGCAGAACCTTGTTGTGCTCAAGCTCCTCCTTGCACTCGATGAAGGCCTCGGTCTTCTCCTCCAGTTCCTGTCTTTGCTTTCTCACCTTGGACTTCCAGTCGGCCAGCTCGACCGCGAACCGGTGTACGTCTTCCCTGCTGGTGCTGTTGTCCCTGCTGGAAGGACTAAAAAGCTTGTTGGACATGGAAGACGCGTTAAGGCTGCCCTTTTTGGGCGTGGACATGTCGGAGTTTGAGGACGAGTCCAAAAGCGAGTTGTCCTCGTTCCTGTCGTCGACCGAGATATCCTTAGGACTGTCGCAGTCGCTCCCCGTGCTCGCCAGGCTCTTAAGCTTGAATCTGTACGCGTTGCTGTCCTGCATGAGTTTCTTCACCTTGGTGAACACGGTTCCCATGTTAACGTTCTCCATCGACTCGTGGGTTACGACTATGTCCTGGTAGTCTGTAACCTGCTTTATGCAGTCGACTATCGCCAGCTGGGTGTCTACGTGTAACGTTTTAATTCTGGTGATGAAGTCCTCCTTGTTGGAACACTGTACGGCGCATCCCAAGAGCAACAAAAGCAGAAGTTTGGCCTCGGGGACGCTGCGCTCTGGGTCCTTGCCCAGCTTGAAGGTGTCGGGTACGGTGAGCAGCAGGTGGCCCAGGTGTTCCTCGTAGAACTGCCTCATGTTGTCGACTATAATCTCTAGGTTCTTTATACGCACCCGGGCGTCGCCCCCGGATGGTATCACCCCATCGTGCAGGGGTTCAGGGTCACTGAAAAAATTAATTTTTTTTAGTCAAGAGTCACTTTATTACATTTTAATGTGTAAGTTGACACTTACATCTGTAAAAACACACTGTGTAGCAAAACACCGTCCACAAGGTCATCGTAGTTTGTCAGAGCGTTAGGATCCTCTAGACAGCTGATAAACTGAAAAAAAAAAATATTTGAGGTTAGGTATTACCAGTGTGTATTACCACACTCCTCTTCCGCAGGAGTAGTATCTTACCCAGGTGACCAGAGGTCCACAAAGAAACTCGTTTATCTCCGTGGAGGCCATTTTATACAGTACAAAACAAACAACAATCCTCCTCCACCCTCGGGGGAAGAAGATCAGTCGTCAACAAAGAGCAACATCAGCATAAACATCATTTTCGCGAGGGCACTAAACTAAACACAACAAATTACACTTGGTCGTCGTTGCTCCACATCGAGTCATTTTATCGTCGACAGGACTGGTCTCGACGACAAGGATCCTGGGAAGACTGCACCACACACATAACAACAATCAAGCTAGCTGTGATCTACATACCTAGTACCTACATGTAGGTATGTATGCAGAGTGCGGGCAGCGGGGCAGAGGAGGGGGAGAGTCGCGGTTGAATGCCGCCGCCACCGCCGCCACCGCTCGAATAAATACTTGTTTTCTTTTCACTTTTCTTTTTGTAGGAGTATCGTACTTCATAAGTAGTTTACTTATTTATTAGAGCCGGTATTTACGCTCGTGTTTTTGATAATGTTTGCGTAACATGAAGAAACTTCTGGTCACCTTTACGATTTTTGTTAGTAAAGTTGTTCGCCCCTACACAATTGGTGTTTTACAAATGATTAATTGTGGTTTTTATAAATTTTCAGGTTTGTTTGAACAAAGTTTTAGCCTTGGAAAATCTTCTGCACTATGTGATAGATGACGTGCAATCGGGTTCCTACAAGTACTACAGTTTGATGTACGAGGGCTTGATCAAGATTCGACTCACAACACAGTGAGTCAATATTACAGCTAGTAATTAGTATAAAAATAGTAATATTGTAATACATATAAAAAATATATATAAGTAATTCATTTGCACCAGCCTAAAGTTAAATAAAATACAGATGTAGGTATGCTTGATTGAAATGTTTCATTCAATTTTACTTTTTTATTTGCACTTTAGAACTGGAGATGCAGATCTGTACATTTCTCAAACAAACACTAAACCAACTTACGAGCCTGAAAGATACTGTCTGCAGTCAACTACCTGTGGAGAGGATATAGTCTACATACCCCAAAGGTTAGTTAGTCAACAAATATATTTGCATTTCAGTTTGATAATTTTTGGTATTTTACACAGTTTCAAAAGACCAGTCAGCATTGGTGTCTACGGACACCCATCTCATGAAACCAGCAGGTACACACTGCTGGTGTATCAAGTTGTAGACACTGGTGGAAACTTCTTCGAGGATCAAAACTCAGACGGCGACAGCTACCAGAGAAACCGTAATCCTAAGGTTGGTACTTAAGACACATGCTGATTTGAGTTTTTTGTCAACTTTATGAATTTTTTTTTTTATTTAGAAGGAGAAAACATCATTTATACTAACCCTGCTGTGGTCCCTAATAGATGTGTTTTTTCATGTAATTTTTTGATGCATGTTTTGGTGCATAATATTGTGCTAAAAAAATGTCAACCCCAACAACACCAAGCAAGATGCTGGAGTATGAAAATCAAATGTTTTTGGATATCCTTCAAGAAGATGGCTTGGTGATTGCTGCCAAGTAATTGATACATTTTTTATTTTTATTTTATATTATTGTACCTACATGTAGAGCAAGAGCCAAAAACTGATGTTTTTAATCAATTTTCAGAGGCCTCGGTATTGAAATTGTATTTATGAACATTTTGAAAGCATACTCCGATCCTGGTCAGTTAGTTATTGTACTGGGGACCAATGACTATGAAGAAAAATATTTTATTGAGCAATTAAAAAGCCAAGGAGTCAAGCACTTACCCAGAGTAGTAACTGCGTCATGTTTGTCGGAAGAAAGGTAACCACTTTGGTAACTTCAATTAATTTGCATCAGGATATTTATTTTATTTCAAAATTTTAGAGATATTATGTACTTGGAGGGTGGAGTTTTGTTTATATCAGGAAGAATATTAGTTGTTGATTTGTTGAAAAACCGTGTGCCATTGAACCTAGTTAGCGGAATGCTTGTTTACAGAGCCCACACTATTTTAAATTCACACCAAGAGGCTTTTGCTCTTAGACTGTACAGAAAAACGAATAAGGTAAAAAAAATTTGTTAACTTTTTTATTAATATTTATTGATTATTTTAATTTTGTTTTTGTTTTTAGACTGGTTTTATTAAGGCTTTTACTAACTCAGCTCTAGCTTTCACAGTTGGTTACATTCAGATAGAACAAGTTATGAAGAAACTGTTTGTTAAAAAATTGTACCTCTATCCTAGATTTCATTACACAGTCAAAGAAAGTTTGAACAAACATCTGGTATGTTATTGATGAAATTACCAAGCACAAGCTTTTTACTAAGTGTTATTTAATTTTTTTAGACTGATGTTTGTGAGCTTCACGTAGAATTAACACCTAAAATGACTAGAATACAAATTGGATTACTTGATGTGATGAATTACATGGTACAGGAATTAAAAAAGCACAATAAATATGTAAGTTCACTTACGAATCCTCTGTGTATGGAAATAATGAATAAATATACAATTTTGTTACAGCTTGATTTGGAAGAGCTAACAGTTGAAAATGCCGTGGCGAAAAAGTTTCATAAACAGTTACAGTTACAGTTGGATCCTATTTGGGATCAGTTGAGTTTCAAGAGCAAACAGATAGTGTCAGATTTAAAAACTCAACGATCGCTGTTGATGTAAGTTGATTATAAATATTGTACATGTATAATATCTTATGAGTGAATAATAATAGCATTTTTTTTAGTATTATTATATTATATTAGGTAAAAAAATAATTTTGTGATAGTATATTTATTATTTTAATTTATTTTGATAGGTGCTTAACTCATCAAGACTCTGTATCTTTTTATGCAATGCTGAGTGGCTTGAGAACCCAGGAATATGCCATGAAAAGTAGTGGTTGGACAGTATTAGATATTGTTGATGACATGTTTGAAAACGCAAGATTGCGAGTTTTTTCAGAAAAAGGAGGTATGTGCAATACTCAATTCTTTATAATTTATTAAAATTTTAAAATATTATATATTGTATACATAACTGTAAACATATATCACTTATAATGTTTTTTTATATCATAATTTATCATGTAAAGCATTACTTATTACAAGATATAGTATAAAATAATATAATTTATCATACTGATACTTTGTAAAAATTAACAAGTATTACGTGATTGTAGATATAGAGCCAGAGCCAAACCCAAAGTGGGTCGGACTAACCGAGGTACTTATGGAAATTCGTCGGGACTGCGCTAAGCGGGAGAAAAGCGAAGCCGAAAAAGTCCTCATACTCACCCAAGACGGTAGAACTTGCGGTCAGTTGAAGAATTACTTGACCATGGGAACTAAAGAGTACTTGCGGTACATGGCAAGGAGAAAATTGAAGCCTGATAAAGATAAGAACGTTAACAAACCGGAAACGAGGTATTTCAAATAATTTGAAATCGCGTGGTTTTAATTTTTCAACTATGTATACATTGATTTTTAGCAAGAAGCCGCTGTTCAAGAAAACAAAGAACTCCAAAGCAGAGGAGGCTAGCAAAGAGGCTGAGGCTGAAAAAAATCCGGATGAGGAGGAGGATTTCGACAGCTACGTCCTGACGCAGAAGATTGTCGATGACGATGCTGACGATGTGGTCAAGGATAAAAATACTAGTCAATACTTTGAACAGTGTTCACAGGTATTTTTCAAGAAAATTTTAATTTTTAACAGTTTTTAGTTGGTTGATATTTAAGTACTTTCTGTCAACAATATACACAATAATCATACACAAATCTTGAAAATTTTTTTTAATTTCAGTATATAAAACAGTCATATTATTGTAATGTAAGCATCAAATTGTTTATGTGATTTGATTATTATTTTAGCTTGCGGAATTAGATTTAACTACAATTTCTGCTGCTGAGCCTTTGTTGGTGATACAATCGTTTAAAAAGGACGGTGACGCGATGTCGCTGCACAAAACTCTTGAAGAAATGCGTCCGACCTACGTTGTCATTTACACTGCAGAGATTTCAACTATTCGCCAGCTCGAGGTAATTTAATAATCCTTGTATAAAAATAAGTTTTATTTATTTATTTATTTATTTATTTCTGCAGGTCTATCAAAACAAAAATCCATCGATCTCGCTGAAGGTTTTCTTCCTGCTTTACGGGGACTCCGTCGAAGAACAGGCATACCTGACTTCCATGCGCAGAGAAAAGGAAGCCTTCGAAAAGCTAATCACTGCTAAAACCGTAAGCAAAAAAAAAAAAAATTATTTATTTTTATATTAATTATTTAAAATGATTTGGATTATATAAATTTCTAAGAATATATTTAAGTAGATATATTTTAGTTATTTTAAAGATTCGAATTATTTCATTAATATTCATAATTAATTTAAATTTTAATAAATTGATATATTCTTTATTATTAATTATAGTATTATTTGTAGATTTATACTAAGTAATAATTTTCTTTTAGACGATGGTGATTCCGACGGAACAGGACGGTAAGATGCCCGAGCCGTCGAGCAGTAACGAAACCGAGGAAGAAAAAAGCACCAGGAAGGGAGGCTTAACGGGTGACCAGCCCGAGGAAGTTAACAAGATTATCGTGGACATGAGAGAGTTCAGAAGCGAGCTGCCGTCTTTACTTCACCAGCGTGGTATCGAGATCGAACCCGTCACTATTGTCGTTAGTATTTTCTAGCTGTATAACTATGAATTTAATTAATTATCTCTTTTAGGCATTGAAAATTTTAAGTGTATTTTTTAGTTTTCGGAGAAACTACTTTTAGTATGTTTAATGATTTTTTTTTTTTTTTTCAGATTGGTGATTACATTTTGTCTCCGGAAATATGTGTAGAAAGGAAGAGCATTGCGGACTTGATAGGATCACTTATGTCTGGCAGGTTGTACAATCAATGTGTAGCCATGACACGATATTACGCAAAGCCGATGCTGCTCATCGAATTCGATGCTAATAAACCTTTTGGACTTCAGGTAGATTAAAAAAAAAAAATTTAAGTTAAAAAAAACAGCTTAAAATTTGGAGACAGTAAATAATATTAAAATGATCATCAAGGAATAAATTTATTTAAAAAAAAATTGAAATAAGTTTTTGAACTTAACCCATTAGGTCCCAAGAGTTATGAATTTTTTTTTGTACTTTGAGCTTATAAATCAAAGCGAAAAAGTTGAAAAATAATTTAAAAAATACCCTACCCCCCTATTTTCGGATATGCCCTACACGATGGCATTGTTTAAAATACTCAAAAATAACATTTTAATTTGTTAATAAACAAATTTAAAAAAAAAATGAAAATTTTTACGTCATTTTTTTTTTTTCAAGCTGGTGAACAATGCCAAAAAAATTATTTTTGCCCTCAAAAAGTTGACCACGGGTGTTCACATTAGTTGAACTTTTCGTGCATATTTGATTTTTTTGGTTTCGATTTTTTTAAACAAAATGGCGGACTAAAAACTTCAACGCCAATAATTGTACGGCAGCACATGGTTGAATAAATACCGAAAAATTACTTTTTATAAAAAATGACTGTGGTTCCTAAGATTTTTATGGTCGCTGATTTTGAATCTGAGATCAGAATATCAAAATTGTAAGAATTGGGCCCAATACCATAGGACCCAATACTCAAAGTTAAGATTTTATAAAAACAAAAAATATCATCATATTTTACGTAGAATTTCAAGATCAAAGTATACTTGGTCGTTTTTCGAAAAAAATCGTCATTTTCGACTAAAAAATCAAAAAAAGTTCAAAGTATTGGATTTACTTCCAGAGATCCACAACAGCTCGTCCCCGTGTGCCTGTAACGAATTGAACACAACTTTTGAGATGGCAAAAATATATTTACAAGGTTTTTGGGTTGCTGATAGTGTATCTGAGGTAAAAACATGAAAATCCCAAATATAGGGCCCAATACCGTAGGACCCAATAGTAAAAATTGAGATATCATAAAAATAAAAAATGAGATAAAAAATCTGTGCAGAGATCCTGCATTCTAATCATTTCACGTGAGTTACGTCGTAAAAAAGATCGACGAAATAAAAAACAAAAAGTAAAAAAATTTTTTTAAAACCACGTGGTGCTGCATGTCCTTGAGTCCCTTTATTTGGAATTTTCATGTTATTACCTCAGATACCCTATTAGCTACCCAAAATATATATTTGCCATCTCAAAAGTTGTGTTCAATTCGTTACAGGCACAAGGGGACGAGCTGTTGTGGATCTATGAAAGTAAATCCAATACTTTGAACTTTTTTTGATTTTTTACTCGAAAATGACGATTTTCTTCGAAAAACGACCAAGTATACTTTGATCTTGAAATTTTGCGCAGAATAAGATGGCATTTTTTATTTTTATGATATCTCAATTTTTACTATTGGGTCCTACGGTATTGGGCCCTATATTTGGGATTTTCATGTTTTTACCTCAGATACACTATCAGCAACCCAAAAACCTCGTAAATATATTTTTGCCATCTCAAAAGTTGAGTTCAATTCGTTACAGGCACACGGGGACGAGCTGTTGTGGATCTCTGGAAGTAAATCCAATACTTTGAACTTTTTTTGATTTTTTACTCGAAAATGACGATTTTTTTCGAAAAACGACCAAGTATACTTTGATCTTGAAATTCTACGTAAAATATGATGATATTTTTTGTTTTTATAAAATCTTATCTTTGAGTATTGGGTCCTATGGTATTGGGCCCAATTCTTACAATTTTGATATTCTGATCTCAGATTCATAATCAGCGACCATAAAAATCTTAGGAACCACAGTCATTTTTTATAAAAAGTAATTTTTCGGTATTTATTCAACCATGCGCTGCCGTACAATTATTGGCGTTGAAGTTTTTAGTCCGCCATTTTGTTTAAAAAAATCGAAACCAAAAAAATCAAATATGCACGAAAAGTTCAACTAGTGTGAACACCCGTGGTCAACTTTTTGAGGGCAAAAATAATTTTTTTGGCATTGTTCACCAGCTTGAAAAAAAAAATGACGTAAAAATTTTCATTTTTTTTTTAAATTTGTTTATTAACAAATTAAAATGTTATTTTTGAGTATTTTAAACAATGCCATCGTGTAGGGCATATCCAAAAATAGGGGGGTAGGGTATTTTTTAAATTATTTTTCAACTTTTTCGCTTTTATTTATAAGCTCAAAGTACAAAAAAAAATTCATAACTCTTGGGACCTAATGGGTTAAGTAACAATTTCAAAATTGACGGCATACTATGAATGTGTATGAATATAATATTTTTTTATAAATTCATTTAAGAAACAAATTTTCTCGTTGCAGGGCAAATACTACGTTAGCAAAGATATGAAAAGTATGGACATCACCAAAAAATTACTACTACTCACAATGCATTTCCCAAAGTTGAAATTAGTGTGGTCGCCGAGTCCGAACGCCACAGCTCAACTTTTTGAAGAACTTAAGGTAAATTTCAATCATGATATTATATTGTGTCCAGAGGCGTTATTACATTTTGGGCCCAGGTCTGGATAAAGTTCGACTCCCCCCCTCCCCCCAACTAATCTTAATATTTTTCAACTCTGAACAGTTCAGTACCTAATTTATAAAAAAAAAAAACTCAAACCTTGAACCCCCCACAACCCTCGGCGCGCGAGTTCAACAAAAAAAACTGATCAGCTATCCCCCAAGCTCTAAGCCCCCAAAACCCTGGGCGTCAAGTTCAATGAATAAACTAATCAGCTATCCCCCAAGCTCTAAGCCCCCAAATACCCTAGGTGCCCGAGTTCAACAAAACGACTGGTCGGCTATCCCCCAAGCTCTAAACCCCCAAAACCCTGGGTGTCCAAGTTCTCCAAAAAAACTGGTTGGCTATCTCCCAAGCTCTAAACCCCCAAAACCCTGGGCGCCAGAGTTCAATAAAAAAACTGATCAGCTATCCCCCAAGCTCTTAACCCCCAAATACCCTGGGCGCCCGAGGTCAACAAAAAAACTGATCAGCTATCCCCCAAGCTCTAAACCCCCAAAACCCTGGGCGTCAAGCTCAATAAATAAAATAATTAGCTATCCCCCAAGCTCTAAACCCCCAAAACCCTGGGTGCCCAAGTTCAACAAAAAAACTGGTTGGCTATTCCCCAAGCTCCAAACCCCCAAATACCCTAGGTGCCCGAGTTCAACAAAACGACTGGTCGGCTATCCCCCAAGCTCTAAACCCCCAAATACCCTGGGTGTCCAAGTTCACCAAAAAAACTGATTGGCTATCTCCCAAGCTCTAAACCCTCTAAACCCTGAGTGCCCGAGTTCAACAAAAAAACTTATCAGCCATCCCCCAAGCTCTGAACCCCCAAAACCCTGGGCGCCAGAGTTCAATAAAAAAACTGATCAGCTATCCCCCAAGCTCTTAACCCCCAAATACCCTGGGCGCCCGAGTTCAATAAAAAAACTGATCAGCTATCCCCCTAGCTGTAAACCCCCAAATACCCTGGGCACCCTAAGACAACGAAAAAACTGATCAGCTATCCCCCAAGCTCTAAACCTCCCAAAACTCTGGTTACCGAATAAGGTTGTGGATTTTATTTTCTAGTTATAAAAAAAAAAAAAAAATCGTTGATAGCTTTTTTTGTTGAAATTGGGCACCCAGGGTTTTGGAGGTTTAGAGCTTGGGGGATAGCTGATCAGTTTTTTTATTGAACTCGGGCGCCCAGGGTATTTGGGGGCTTACATCTTGGGGAACAGCTGATCAGTTTATTCATTGAACTTGACGCTCAGGGTTTTGGGGGTTTAGAGCTTGGGGGATAGCCGATAAGTTTTTTTGTTGAACTCGGGCGCCCAGGGTACTTGAGGGTTTACAGCTTGGGGGATAGCTGATAAGTTTTTTTATTGAACTCGGGCGCCCAGGGTATTTGGGGGCTTAAGGCTTGGGGAATGACCGATCGATCATTTATCGAACTTGGCGCCCAGGATTTGGGGGGTTTCAGGCTTGAGGGATAACTGATCAATGGTTGGTTGAACGCGCCCGGGTCTGGATTTCCAGACCCGGAATTTCCCAGGTCTGGATGAATCCAGACCCACTATAAGGGAAATAACGCCCCTGATTGTGTCCTTAAAAAATACTAATCTTCGCGTTGTATTTTAGCTAGGAAGACCGCAACCTGACGCAGCAAAAGCAGCGCAAATCGGCCTAGATGACAACATCGAAGATGAAAATGTAATGGCGGAAAAGTACAACTGTCACATACAAGATTTTATTGCAAAATTGCCGGGTGTGCATTCGAAAAATTTGCGACAGATTCTGAACAAAGGTCGTTCTTTAGATCATTTGATGACGTTGTCCAAGGTAATTTTTTTACTGACTTTAAATTCTTTTATAATTGTTTTTAAGTATCTTCAAGTATAAATGAACTTCCTGGCCAGTATAAATAGTTTTAGTATAAAATAAATTTCTTTTTTAATTTAAAATAAAAATGTACTGCACAAGTCTTGTAAAAATTCATCTATAATAAATCCCCTTAATATAACGTTTACAAAACATTTATGAAGGATGTATCTAAATCAAAATTAATAAAACCATTTTAATATTTTAAATAATTCCAGGATGAGTTAACGGCGATTGTTTTCAACAAAAGCGATGCCGAATTGTTGTACAACGCTCTCCACACCGAGCTTAAGCCTCCTTCAGATTCGTCAGGCGCTGGAAAGTCCAAATTCGCCGCGTCGAAGTTCAAAAAACGTGGTTTGTTCTTTAAAAAACCAGCAGCTGATAAATAAACTGGTAAAACCCTTTTTGTTTAACATGAATTTTTATTGATAGAATTCCTTTGTTATCATGTTTGAAACATGAAAAAAAAAACCTTAGATTGTAGTAATCGCAATGTTTTTGTAAATAAATTAAAATAAAATTTTACAACAAGTATAAAGTGAGTTTATCTATGTACAAAGTTCATTCCCAAAACTTCCTTTTCTTCTTCACTTCTCCGAGGTTTCTTCCTCATCGCTGTCACTGCACGCGTCCAAGTTATACAAAAACGAGTCGCTTTCAAACATTGGAAAGTAAAACCTAAAAAAAAAAAAAAATGTGTTATAAAATAAATTTTTTATTCATAAATTACAAATTAATAATATTTAACTTACTCTAGTTGATCCCATACGTCCCTACCCGGCAGCTTGCAGTGATTTTTTTCATTCATATGACCGACGACATCATCCAAGTTTTCGTCGCAGTTTACACATCTGTTTATGTGAATTTGCTTTCTTATATAATTTACAGCTTTTACCTACAAAATTTTAAGTCATGATATGTTTAAATCTAAATGATGAACAATTTTTTACGAACCTTTTGGTAGAATGTAAAGTCCTTGACAAGATCCTCAAAATCAAAGTTGTGATCTGTCTTCATGTGAGTCAGAGTTGCTGAAAAGTCTTGTGTCGTGTGCTTGCAGAACAAACAAGTGACATTGATTTTCTCATTGTTCCAGTCTGACCAGTCGTCGTCCTCGTTGTCGCTACCAGGTTCTTCAGAATCTTTATTGCGCTGTGAAAAAAAAACTTAGTGAATGAAGTAGCCATGATTAGCGGATGAAAAACTGAATTACCTCAACAGGTTTTTTTGTATTTGCAGGCTTTTTATTTTTTGAATTAACGTTCTCTAGTAAGTAGTTGGTGATGTAATATTTGTCATATGTTTTGTTGTCAGGGTTTACTTGTTTGTGCAACTTCTTACGCATGTGCTCTTTCAGAACCAGTCGATTTTTGAATTTTTTTTCACAGTATATGCATATCAAACTAGAAAAAATAAATTATTTTTCCGGAGCTCAATAAAAATATAGAAAGAAACATAGTATAATATAGCGAACGAACCTCTCGATATTATTTTGTACTTTGTCAAGGAATTCATCGATGAAGACCAAGTTTTCAGGTTTTCCAAGTAAAATATTGTGTTTTTGGTAGAGATGTTTTACATAGTCGACGCGAGAACCAGAAAATTCTGTTCTACAAAACATGCAACCTCTTTTGAAAGATGTGTCTGATCTTTCTTTGACTTGTTCTTCTAACACCCATTCCTTGAATAAAAATCATGAGTTTTGAATTAAAGTTTTGATACTGTATTGGGAAATAACTTTAACTCACTAATTTTGTTCTATGCAGCTCGTCCCTGAGCACTTTGTCTTCCCTTAAAAATACTGCGGGCAAAACATATATTTCTTCCTGGTTTGTATTATCATCTAGTGGCTCAAAATTACAGTTGAATGTATTACAGAAGTCGGTGAGTGGTTGGTCTTTTAATTTAACTCGCCAATATCTAACATAACTAAAAAAAATACCAAACTATGAGCATAGGAAAGAGATTTAAAAGTAACCAATATTTTACCATTTCAAACTTGCAATATTTTCGACGTCATTTATCATTAAACGATGTTCTTTTAGCAGGTGAGCTAGGAAAACTTTTTGAGTTGTTGGTAGAGTAAATACAGAGTCACAAAGTATGCATGTCATATCATAAGGTTTGTCATCAATAAGATCATAAAATTGTGATTTACACTTTAGTTGGCAATTTTTTAATTTTGAGGAAATTTGGTCGCAGTCTTTTTGAGAATCTTCTGTAATCAAAAATTTAAAGGGATGAATTTAAATAATTTTTAACTCTAAAGAAAACTTTAGTTTAGACTAACCTTCCATAGTTTTTTGGTTACGAACTTATTTCTTGAATTTCAACGAGTTAATTGAGGTTAATATTTTTTACAACTTAAAAATAAAATCCACTTGAAAAAATTTTACTCTAAAATTTGTTTTAAACTAAATAAATTACAAAAACATTACAATTTAAAAACAGATCCTAAAAGTGCAACTTGCTAGCAAGTGCTGAAAATAGCAGACGTACATGTGGGTGCCACCATATTTGTTATTCTCGAACGCGATTGGTCAGTTATTGATCCTTGTGAAATTTAAAAATTTTTCAGGATCAGGGAAGTAGAAATCAATTGATGCGTTTGTAAAATAGATTTTTTGTTTATTTTTCATAAAAATTTAAAATAGTTTCTAAAAATATTTTTTACAATCAACATTATTTCTGTTCAGTACAAAAGTATTTTTTTTTTCATATTAAGCAACCTTTTCAGTCCTCTTTAACAGATTCATCAATCTTACTAGAACTAGAAGTCTTCAAAGTTTTTAAAACCTGCCTATTCAGACAAAACAATATGACCAAATGACAGGCATGCAAGCACAAGCTGCTGTACACTGTGCTTGGATATGTATTCCAACAGAGTTCAATGAACCCCAAGATAACTAATCTGGTAGCAGTTTTGTATTCACAGCACCATACTAGGTATGGCAGTGTGTGATAGTACCATATGTAAAACTGATAGTGCAAAGATCTGCTGAAAACCAGACCAATAAAGTTTGCAGTGAAAATTGGCAGGATGAACAACTGGGAAGCCGTAGACATGTCAACTTTGGTTTCCTTGTTGAACTTTGAATCTAGATCTATTTGCAGAGCTCTCAACTTTTTGTAGGCGCTCAAGTACTTCATCCACTTTGGAGCAAAGTAACAAACTGTCAAAACATGTAAGAGTAACAGTCCTAAGTGGAAGTAAGGGTGGACAAATATGTTCTCTGGCAAAAATCTCCAATTCACTGTCCACTTGAACTCAAAAACTCTGCCCAGATTGAAAGCACCCTTTATGTACGCTGCTGGATTTGAAATTAAAAATGGCAATCCCAGTATCAGCTGGATGACAGCACAAATTGACAGTTGTACAAATGTGTTCAAAAATCCTAGGTTACTGATGTAAGCTACCAATACGGCTGGTGCAAACAGCAGAATGTTCATTTTTACTGAAACAGCTAGACTGTACAGCACACTTCCAAGGTACCACTTTTCATCCAAAAATGCATTGATACTGGCATAAAGGAGTATCATTGCAACTGGATCATTGAAAAGTCTTAGCACAAATATTGAGTGTATTCTGTATGCTGTGGAAAAAACTAAAATTAAAACATAAGGTGGAACTTTCTTGGTCCTTTCA
This sequence comes from Encarsia formosa, assembly GCA_038277355.1. NCBI lineage: Eukaryota > Metazoa > Arthropoda > Insecta > Hymenoptera > Aphelinidae > Encarsia > Encarsia formosa. Next base: position 20,877,310 of record CM076188.1, on the reverse strand, counting down.
TAGATCCTTAAGACCAGAATCAGCAGCACAACGTGAAAAATGGCAAAAAAGTATTGTGCTACTTTGACATTGACACCTTGAGATGTGATGAAATAGAAAATTATGTATATGTAAACAAATCCAGCAGGGTAAACCAGTGGTCCTGTGTCTCCCTTTAGTTTGGAGTAGTCAAATGTTCCATTCAGAACTCCTTCAACTTCCTGCATGTAAGCTTTCCAGTCAATTTCTGTATAAGGCACTTTTTCAATCACAATTATGTTCACAAAAATCTCTAGAATTATAAATAACACAGCTGGAAAAAAGAGTTTTTTAGGGTCCCAAGCAAATGCAAAAAGGTCTCTCCATTTGTCTTTACTTTTAATCCAATTTGTAAACTTTTTGTAACAAACATTGACATAACTTGAGTGCAAAGAAGACTTATTCTCCTTACGGGGAGCCATTTTTTACCTGCATAAGCAAAATTTTAGGGTCTGTGGGAATCGGTACATAAATAGCAGCTTATATATAAAAATAGACCCAGAATATCACTGTACAAACTTCGGTCTTTGTAACTCTTCAAGAAACATTGTACAATTGTCTATTCTGGTGATTTCGGTCTGTTCATTGAACAGAACTTTTCGGCACACGTCGACACGATAAACGTAATAATTATCTCTATTCTCTATCAATTGAGATATTCCACGTCGTAACTACAATAGTTTACAGAAACCACAAATATTAGTGGATTTACAAAAAACCGAGTTTTAAAAACTTGATTATAAAGAACAAATATTTTTTATCAAGCATCTAAAATTAATTTTGTGCTCCAAAAAAAATTTTATTTATTTATTTTTTCGAAAAAAAAAATGAGGTTAAGAACGACTTTTAAAACTCATGGACAAGTAAATTTAGTCCATTGTTCCAAAAAATGATTATTATTTTTTTAAATTGAGGTTAGGTGAATTGATATCCTTTCCTTTTCAAAATAAAAATAAAAATACTCCCGCACCGACTTTTTACATTTTAATCCACGTACTCGGTCTTTCTCATAAAGTGCATCAGCTCCGCGCGCGCGATGCAATTTTCATGTATACATATATCGATTGGGTGGGAGGGCAGGCCGGTGGTGGTAACTTGGTAAGTAGGTAAGCTAAGTATTTCGCGCAGTTGGTTGGTGTACCTCCATAGCGATGGAACGAAGTCGTCGAATAAACAATATCTGCAGGAGCTGATTTATTCCCGATCGTCAACCCGGACATCACCGTTCACATGCAACCGGGAGATGATGCCGACGAACTCGCGAGGCGGCGGCGATGGTAAGAAGGATGATTATCCTCGTCCTCATCCTGGTACACCCACACTCCTAACCTGAACTACTCTCGCAGCGCGTCATCATCCTTTAACAACACTCCCTCCATATATAGGTAGATGAGATGCATTCATTTCGGAGTCGAGTGTGTGCAGATGACTTTTTTTTTATTCGCACGCAATCTTGTTGTTTGTTTATCCCCCCTCCCCACCCGCCTTATTTGCTGCTGGAGCTTGATAAACTACTTCCTTTTTTTTACAAAGAGGAAGCAAAGTAGTGATTCCAAATGTACTCTGATTTTTATTTGATGTAAACAAATTTTTTCTTTCACAGGGTTTGAATGGGACACTTTGATGGAGGTTGTCCATGAGCCCATTGAAAAGAACTACACACTGCTTGAGGAAATTGGAAAGTAAGTTTAATGGTTTTGTCTGGTTCAATTTTAGTTATTGGTTTGTTGAATAATACATGAGCAGATGCCCATCATGACAAAAGTTAATAGATGCACAATTATTTATAGTAAATTCACAATTTTTAAATCCATCAGTTTACAATTTTTTAACACCAAAACTATGTATCAATTATTATAACTTAACTTATTCAGAATATAATGAATAAGATAAAGAAACTTTAAATAGAACACATTTTAGTAATTCATGACAAATGATTGAAAATTATTTTTTGTTATTTTCATCATCACTCACAGTTGATAATGTCATTGTTTATTTCAGGGGTCAATTTGCAGTTGTGAGAAAATGTGTGGAGCAGAAAAGTGGGGCAGAGTATGCTGCAAAGATCATGAGGAAACGAAGGGTGGCCCGGGGTGTTGCTGCAGCTGACATTGGTACTTCACCCAACTATCCACTCAAATTAATAGTTTTTTCTTTTAACTTACACTTTAATGTTTGCTTTTTAGCTCGAGAAGCCGGGCTGTTGGCTCAGCTGAGGCACCCCAACATTGTATCACTTCACAAAGTCATAGACACAGGGACGACGGTTGTGCTCCTGTTGGAGTTGATAACCGGAGGTGAATTGTTTCACTGGATGCCATCTAACGAGGGTGAAGCCGCTCACGTGGTTAGTGTGAATTCGATTGCAAATTTTATATTACTTTTTGTGCCGAGTAAATTAATGTAGTGCATTTTGATTCAAAGGTTAGACAAGTTTTGAAAGCTTTAAGCCATTTGCATTCTCATCAAGTTGCTCATCTAGATATTAAGCCTGAAAATATTCTCTTGTGTTCACCACCGCCAATGCCGAATATTAAGTTAATAGGTAATTAAATGAATAAATTTTATAAAAAATTATAAGTACATACAATACACTAGAGTAATTTATGATTTTTTTCCTAGATCTTGGATTATCTCATAGATTAACGCCTGGTTCTGAGCATCGAGCTTTGTTTGGAACGCCGGAGTTCGTCGCACCAGAAATCGTTAATTACGAGCCACTTAGTTTAGGAACAGATTTATGGGCTGTCGGTGTACTAACTTACATATTGTTGAGCGGAGCCTCGCCATTTTTAGGGGAAGATAAACAAGAAACTTACGCAAACGTAGCCGCGTGTCAGTATCAATTTGACGACAAGTACTTTTCAAACGTTTCCGAGTACGCTAAAGACTTTATATCATCCTTGTTAATAAAAGACCCCAAGTAAGTACATAACGACGGCAGAAAACTAAAAACTTTGCTCTACAGACTTGATTAATATAGTAATTTTATTTTTTCAATTTTAAAGGAAAAGAGGAACAGCAGAATCTTGTCTTACTCATGCCTGGATACTAACGGTGTGTGCAGGAGATTAATTAACTTTTTATTTAAAGTGCTGCTTACTATGATTTGCGTTGAGTTTTTATTGTTATTATTTCGTATCACGCGAATGTATTATTTTAATCTTCTATCATCTACATACACACTTTAGTTGCGTTTTGCGTTGAGTATTTGCACGCTTTACACATCAGTAGGCAAATTGAAATTGACATTAGTACCAGAAATGTGTACAGTGGTATCATATCATACATATATAATATATTGTGAGAATGCGAATTTTTCTCCTGCGGTCCTACATTCCTAAGTAAATAAAAATTGTAAAATAATTACCTAATTAATTAAATTAAACTAGAAAAATTTAGCAACTAGGGCTAAATAATTATAATTATTGATTGGATGAATAAACACTGGCACCGGGATTATCGGTGCTTAAAACCATGTTAAACAATCTTTTTTTTTTTTCTCTCTTTCTTTTTTCTCACCAATGCTTAGTAGTTCTGTAAATGAAACCACTGGTAACGCGAACTGGACAAATATCAACTTAATTGCGTTGCTTGCACTGTTTTTGTTTGTTGTTGTTGTTGTTGTTGTTGTGGAGTAGAAGTGAGTGATACTATTTACGCACCCATGCAGGAATCTCAAGCTTCTCAAGGGCTCGGTGATGCCATCATTAGTGCAGTCAAGGGAAGATGCTTACAAACTGTGTCCCGGTTGCTGCAGCAAGGAGCTCCAGTCGACGTTAAGGAATACGTACGTTATTTTAGATGATAAAGTCAAACGAAATTCGGGGACCCGGTAACGAAAAAAAATTTTAGTAAAAATTTTTTAAGTATCATAAAAAGACGTCAGAAAATTTCACTGTTAAAAAAAAAAAGATATAAAACGTAAAACTATCAAAACTTAAAAATACCTATTTGTAAAAAATGTTAAGTATTTTTTCAATTGGGCTATGACCAAAGTAACTTATGCAAAAGAAACTCATCTATTTATTTAATATTATTATGTTGAAATTTATTATGACTATTTTTAATGTCAATATCATAGTTCTTAATTGACATAAAACTTAAAAAGATTATCTAATACTGTTTCTAAGAATTTTAATAAAATTTTCAAAATTAGTTTCTTCAATGGTTACAAAGACAATAAAAATAAAATATTTAGCGGGTTCCTAAACAAAAAAAAATCATCACAAAAACTAACAAAAAATCAACGGTTTTCAGAACCACGACTCGCTCTTGCACATAGCGTGCAAGTCGGGTGACGACGCGGTGGCATCGTTGCTGATAGACCACGGAATCGACCTCGACGCGGTTAACAAGGACGGCTCGACGCCGCTCCACGTAGCCGCTAAGTTCGGTCACATCGACATCGCGAGACTTTTGTGCATGGCCGGCTGCGACGTAGACAAGACCAACCGGGGAATTAGAGCCGACGTAACCGCCATCAAGTACGGACACACGGAGATCGCAAGCCTGCTGGATAAACTCAGAAATGTAGGTTTTTTTTCACGAAGAATATATTTTTCAAGCCAGTAAAGCAGAAAATTTTGATTAATAATCTATTTTGACTTATAATAAAACATATTTTATGGACTTAAAAAATTCTTTTGCAGGCAAATCAAAAGGAAACTTACATAAAACAATTACAACCATCTCGGAGGCCGATAGACTGCTTGCACGTGCGTCTTTTGGGCCACTGCGCTTCCGGAAAAACGTCTCTCGTCAATTCTTTAAAGTCTGGAATCTTCAACTTTGGATTTTTTAGGAGATCGAGAAGCCAGAGCCACGCGTCCAAAGTATGATTTTTATTAAAAATTATTTTTAACAAATATTTAACGAAATCATAATATTTTAGCGTGATCCAAACATCGAACTCGACGTGACGTGCAAACACAACTCTCTAAGCTTCGAGCACAGCGACAGCGAGTACGAAAGCACCATAGGAGTTGAAATAAACCGTGGTAACATCGGTAAGAAATATTTTTATTTCACGCAAAAATAAATTTGAAAAGTTGCAATGGCAGGTATATGAAGACAAATTTATTTTTTTTTATTAAATATAAAAAATGTATCTATATATTGATACATTTTTTATATTTAATTCTTAAATGTTTAAAAATCGTTATAAATAAATTTATTGATCCGTGCGTAGGCGGTGAATGCGTTTTTTGGGAGCTATGCGGACGCGAGGATTATTTGGTTTCGTATCACCGAGCGTTGATGATTTATCAGCCCATGCAAGTCAATTTGATCACCATAAGCCTCCGTCAACCCCTAACCGTCCAGTTGCAGCAGGCTAGATTTTGGCTGCAGTTCATCATGGACAGAATACCACCGGAAAATATAGGTACACACTCATCTCAACGTAAAAATTTTTAATTTCAATCATTTAAATTTTGTGGTAATGTATTACTATACACACACATGTATTTAACTGAAATCCACGTATAATTTTTAGGTTTTGCTGGTAAATGCGCCGACATCCAAGTCATCCTGGTTGGTACCTACGCCCCGGAGCCTCCGCTTCACAACGCGAACGGTACGAATCCTCTGGCGCCGCTTCTCGCCTCGCTGACGGAATTCACGCCTCTGCTTGGAGAAGAGCCCCAGGTCGTCGCTTTGGACGCAACCAATCCGTCCTGTCCGGGACTCAAGGTGCTACGGACTTACTTGATGAACTCGAGGGCTAAATTTTTGGAGGTAAGACGATTCTTTAAGAAAAATCTTTACTCAAACTGGAAAACCTAAAAATATAAGAAAGTTTTTTTTAAATATAATTTTTGAAATTTTCAAAAAAAAATCTGAATAACTTCGGGATTTTTTTTTAAGTTGGTAAAAACTTTGTTAAAATTTTGTCTATAGTGAGTGTAAAATTTGAATAATTTATTTTCAGAGCGCCCACGACATTACGTGGAGCGGTCTCATGGAAGCCTGGAGAGCTTACATGCAGTCGCTTGAGGATCCACCGATGATGTTGGATCTGAACGGTTTCGTCGACCAGGTCAGGCAAGTGAATCCACTGGTTTCCGTTGAGAATTGCAAACAGCTTGGTGAACAATTACAAGTAAGTATTTCCTCAACAATGTAGTTTGATACTTTACTAAACTATGCGTTACGTAGTTACTGGGAGAGTGTATGCTGCTGCCCGGCGACTTGTACGTTTTGAATCTCGAGTGGCTCTGGAGAGACGTCATCGGCTGGCAGTTGAATCCCGACCAGAAAAATCGTCTGGGAATCCGTACGACTGGAGTTTACACCCTGGAGGATTTTCAGGCCCGATGTCCGTGTCCGGCGAACCAAGCTCTGCAAATTCTACAAGCATTCCATTTATGTGTTCCGGTAGGTACTCTACACTCTGAAATTTTCAAGGTTTTTAGGCGATGCTAAGAATTATGCTTTTTCAGTGCGAAGTCGACGAAGAAGAGGTGGAGTACGAGATACCCTGTTTGAACCTAGTCGAAAAACTCCAGGGACTTTGGGAAGCTTGGGCGCCCTCGAATATATCCATAACTCCCCACGCTGGATTTCGTCTGTGTCCCTCGGAGGCTCGACTTTACAACTTGTTGCCTATTTTTCCTCACTTGCAGGTAAAATTTTTTATCAAAATATGTAATTTAAAGTAAAACTTTGAATTATAAATAATTTTCTTTGAAAATAATATCTACGGCTTCAAATAAAAAATAAAAATAAAAGATAAAGGACCTCTTGTAAATTTATCAAAATTTTTGTCAAGTTATTTACACATACTTAAAATTTTTATTTTTCTTTGATCTTTGTTTCAGGTCCAGTTGAGAAAAATAACGAGGTCGTGGGACTGCCACGAGTCCGACTTGTACCAGTGGTGGCGAGGCTCGAAGCTTTGCTTGGGTGCTTGTGAGTGCATAATAACTTTGGAGGAGGAGGAACAAGGGTACATCCAAGTGTGGGTTCGCGGTCCTCGAGGCATGGGTCTTCAATGTTTTTCGCTCATGGGAGTTATCGTCGACGCTGTCGAGGCGACTATCGAAGTTGTTGCGCCCGGAATGCTCCTGGAGAGACACTGGCAGAGTCCTAGTCAATTGCGTGACTACGATGAAGTAATTCAAATTTGAATTTTTTTATAGTACTTATTGTATTGGTATTTCCTTGGTTTTATTAAATAGTGTACAAACTAATATGATTTTCTTGGGTTGAAAAAACTTTTTTTTTCGTTTTTAAAAATTTCATTATAAATTTTCATGCGTATAAATTAATTGCGGTAAATTTATGATAGTGTCAAAATTAATGTTTTCTTTTTTATAAAATTTGATTGAAGTCAATATTAGTGGTCCTTAAATACAAGTATTACTATTGACCTCCAATACAATACAGTATTTTACAGTATATATTATACAGTACATTACAGTATATTACAGTACACCATTACATTGTAGGCGAAACTTTAATTTTACCCTTTAAATTTAATTATGAAAATATTCATACCGTTTTTTTACTCTAGATTATACACTCGTGGGAGCCAAACGTCATCAATTCCGCCCTTCTGGAACGAAGTTTTCAAGACTCGACCTTCAAGAACCCATTCAACGGTCAGCGCGAGAGCGTCTGGGACATCATAGGTTGCGGTCTGACGTCGATGGAAAACTGCATACCCGGTATAAAGCAGCCTGTTAAAAATATAAAACCGGCTCTTCAAAGACGCTTGGCGCAGTTGCTCGATCCACCGGATTCCTTTGGCCGAGACTGGTGCTTGCTGACCGTCAGACTTGGATTGGAAGACCGAGTTGCGCAGTTTGACAGTACGATAAACAGTCCAACGCTGAGGTAAACTAACTTTTGAATAAAAATTGGGACAGTAATGATGATGATAATGAGGTTTTTTGTGTGTGATTTAGGATTCTCAACTGTGCCGGAGCAGACTGTACCATTGACACCCTCGTGAGACAACTACGAGCACTTGGAAGAGAAGACGCCGTGAAGATATTACTGTTGTTCACGCCCACCTACGTAATGTCGACTGTTTCAGAGTCTGATTCAGGATCGAATCTTTCTAGATGACGGTCTTACTACTCTTATTAAACTTAAAAAGCTTTTCTACAAAAAAAAAAAAAAAAAATTTAATTAATTAAAATACGTGCACAAAAGTACTACTCAAGTCTAAGCAAGAATTCTCAATTAAAATAAAAAGTCCACACGCTATTTATTGCTTTTGCATAAATCTAGCTTGCCGAACAAATTACGTAGGCTATTTAATTAAGTAAAAAATAATAATTAAGACTTAAAAAGTAACTATGTATACACGCAAACATTCTATATTTTACACTGTTATTTGCATAGTATAGTTGATGAATGATGTTCACGTTTAGGTTTATAATTTTTGCTATTATTTTATGATAGAATTTTTATACACGATCTTTGTAATTTTAAGCGATAATTTTATACGCATTTGTTATTGGAACGTACTTAATAATTGCTAAGAAATGCTCGAGAAAAAAAAAAAAACAAGCTTTTTTTAAAAGTAAAATATTAATATAATGAAATGATGATTCAACTTTTCAACGCATACGCCATAGAGTACAAGTTCCAAGTGATGTTACGAATATGAAAACTAAAGATTTTCTTAAAATATTTATTATGACTTATCGCGGGTGCTTATTGGTACAATAATCGAGATGTTGTACGTAAAACTGAGTGTCTTTTGTACTTGAGAAATTTTATTATAATTATTGTAGATGTTTAACTACGATTTTTCTTATTATATATTTAAGTATTCACGTTTTTCTATTGCTTAATGAAAATAATTTATCTTGTATCGATGTTATTCCGAGCACTTATTCTAGGAACTAAGTCTAAACTTTTTTTTCACATTTAATACGATTTAGCGCAAGTGATCATTCTTAAAAATAAGTTTGCACGAAATTTATAAAAAAAACGATCTTTTTTACAATGTTTAGTAATCAGAAAAATGTCGCCTTTTTTGTACGTAAATTAATTGCAGTAAATCACAGTTGTGTATGATAAACGCACGATAATTTGTTCAATAATTTTTTTAAAAATCAATTAATGCAACTAAATAAAGTCTAAAGTGCGCAAGCATGTTTGTCAATTTGATCTCTTATTCTTGGTAATGATGCTCACGAAAATTTTATACACAAAAATAAAATACAAGAAGAAAAATAAATATGAAAAAAATTAATGAAGTGTCTTATTAATAATCCCAGATTAAAACCTATTTTCTATCTACACGCAAGCATTTTACAATTTTTTTTTTCTTAGAGAGTAGCTATTCCATTGATATGTGAATGTAATTAACTTTTACAGATGAACATAGTTAATTTGAAGTTTGGATCAAGTCAAATTTACAAATAAGAGTTTTAGAACTATTTATCAACCTTTTTTACATAATTAAATCTACAATAATTCCTTCTTTTTTTTTTTTAACTTTTTGATCGATAGTCAATAATTGACAAAAGTTAAAAAACTTTGAATTATCTGATTACCAATTTTCTTTTCAGTATAAGATTTTCATCACCAATTAATAATTCCATATTCAAATGATCAAGTCTTCGAATTAAAATAATTTTTGATAAAAAATTTTTATATTGTTTATAAGATTACCTAGATATTTGGGGTTAATTTTGAGTTACAAAGAGTTAACTGTAGGTCATGAGCATTAAATTTAGAATCCTAAATTACCATATATGCATCGGTGCTGATGTATATACATTTACTAAATACAGTAAAAAAAAAAAAAAAAAAAAAAACAAATAATAAATAAAACTAGTAAATATAATACAATTTATCATGTAATATAATTATATTATTTTTACGTATCATTTTAGTTTGTCGATACAGTTATCTAGCATAGCTGACTACCCACCCCCCCTTTTTTTAAAGTCTCAATGCAAATTTTTCAGCAGCAGCATCGGTATCGAATTGTACACCCGGTACGTCTACTTCCAATCATCATCAGTATCGAAACAGGAACAGCAGCGCGAAGCCGTACTAATGTCCACCGTTGTTGGACTACAAAAATAGCGTTTTGGGGGCGCGAGTAGGATCGCATTTCGATCGGTAGCAGTGCGTCGAGGGATTTTGCACGGTTAACTTACTGCGGGGCGCCCCCGATCTACGCAATTATAGAACTTAGGGGAAGATCGGAGAGCTAGTTCTTTTTTTTTTTTTTTTTTTTTTCTTTTTCTTTTTTTTTTCATTCGCGCCGAGAAGAGGCCGGGTCCTGCAGTTGGCTCTGGGGCTCTCGAGCGGCAGACCCCCCGGCGGCCCAAGGTAAGCCTCGCGAGTGAATCTTGTTTAGTGTCGCTTTTTCCACGCTTTTACCTTTGCATTTGCAGCGCTTTTTTTGGATAAAACGAGGATCCAGGAGTAAGCTTTAACCATGGAGGCGATCAAGAAGAAGATTGCGTCCTTGAAGAAGGAGATGGACTCGGCGAACGAGACCTACGACACCAACGAGAACAAGGCCAAGGCGGAGAACTTCCGGGCTGACCAGCTGTTCGACGAGGTCAAGGATCTCGGGAAGAAGCTCATCCAGATGGAGAAGGATTTCGAGGTCTCCAAGGTTCAACTCGAGTCCCAGACCGCCGAACTCGAACGGTGCGAGAAAGCCTACACCAAGGTCTGTGTGCTGAGCTTGCAAAGCTCCCTTCCAGTGCTTTAATCGCGACGAATTTTTAATCGAACGAATAACGTTTACGATATGTTGATACAGGCGGAGCAGAACCGCACGTCTATGACCAAGCGGGTCTCGGACATCGAGACCACGCTTATCAAGAAGGAAGAGCTGAGAATCCTGGCCCAGAACAAACTCGAGAAGGCCATTGAGTCCAAGGACGAATCAGCCCGGTAACTTACTCTCTTAAGTTACAGTCTTCCCGAGTTAGAGTGACATATATCTTTTTTTTCTTTTCGTTTTTTACAGTATGTGCAAGGTCCTGGAGGAGAGGAGCCGAATCGGGGCCGAGCAGATGGAAAAGCTCACGGCGGAGCTCAAGGACGCCAAACTACTGGCCGAGGACGCCGACACCAAGTCAGACGAGGTCGTAGCGAAACTCCAGTTCGTCGAGGAGGAGCTTGAAGCTGCCGAGGACCGCGTTAAAACTAGTGAAGCGTTAGTGAAAGTCCTTAATTTTTAAGTATTAGTGCGGGGATTATGACTTAAGTCTTTTTCTTTTAAATTCGCAGAAAAGTCATAGAGCGAGAGGACGAGCTTTTTATCGTACAGAATATCGTTAAGTCCCTCGTGGTATCAGAGGAAAAAGTGAGTTTTTAAATGTGTGTACCCCATTATGACGCACGTAGTTGCTCCGGTATGACATAAGTAGTTTTTTTTTTTCGAGTGTGTGTACGTTTAGCTGCTCTGGTAGTACTAAAAATAGTTTTTTTTTTACGCGTGTCCCCCTTACGACGCACTGACATACATTATGTTTGAAAAAAAAAAAAAAAAATCTGGTCGTAGGCGAACAAACGAGTCCAGGACATGAAGAACCAGCTGAAGGAGCTCAAGAGACAGCTCAAGATGACCGAGAAGCGGGCGATTCTTGCTGAGAGAACTGTCAAACTTCTGATAAAAGAGGTCGATTCCAAAGAAGGTACCGTGACCCCGTTAACATAACCTCAAAAATCCTCACCTTTCGCACTGGTTTTTCAATCAAAATTACTCGGTGTTTTTTTTTTTTTACAGACGAATTACGAGAAGAGAAGGACAAGTACAACTCGCTGTGCGACGAGCTGGACGCGACGTTCGTCGAGCTCTCCGGATTTTAAGGCTAAGTCTTGTCATTGCTTGCGAATAATCATCTGCATCTACCGCCACCACAATCACATGTTTTACATTTAAAAAAAACACGCATACACACGCATTATTATTTTAATACTCCATCGCTGCAGCAGCGCTTGTACACCTAAATATGCTTACCAACGCTTGAGGTTTGGCTTGATCGCATTGAACTTTAATTACTTCTTCTTCTTTTTTTTATTATTATTATTATTATTATTATTACTACTACCTGCTATACTTTTTTTTCGGCTTCTTCGAGCATGTGTAAGCGACCCGACTGCATTCATAGATAAATAACTATAAATATTAATTACCATCAGTGTAACAAAAATTTACCGAAAACGAATAAAGAAAGTAAAGAAAAAAAAAAACAGTAAAAAAAGGGAATAAAACAAAAAAGCCAACTTTATTCATAATAAATCGAAGCTGTGTTTTCTTTATCACCGTACCAGATCCCCGATCCAAAAATTTACCCGAGTTAAAATAAGAGAAACTAGGCGTGACGTAGAAGAGGAACTCGGTATGCGGACTCAGGAATGCCGGTTGGCCCAAAAAGAAAACGAGACGAGAATCAAAAGAAAAGCTCAAGCCCCTGCAGCTTTTTTTTTTTTTTTTTTTCTTTTTTGCATTACATCTGGTGTCTCTATAAAGCAATGCACCTGTCACCGTAAAGCCAGCAGTATCCGATTGGACCTCGAGGGAAGATGAACGCGATCAAGAAAAAACTCCAGACGCTCAAGGTGGAGAAGGACCTGGCGATTGACAGGGCGGACGCCTGCGATGTCCAGGCCAAGGAGGCTTTCAAGAGGGAGGAGAGGCTCAAGGACCAGGTCGAGGAGCTCAGGAAGAAGATGGGACAGATGAGGATGGACCTCGAGGTCAGCAGGCAGCAGCTCGACAAGTCGAACTCGGAACTTGAGAACAAGGACAAGACGCACCTCATGGTTTGTACATGTTTTTATGCATTATTTACACGTGGTACTCTGGTAGGATGGGGAGAACGGTTGTGAGTTATGTAACTTTGGTTTTTGTTTGATGTTGGTCACACGTGAGAAGTGTGAACATGTGTAACTTTAAAGTTCGGAGGGCTTTTGGGGAACTTATTTTTCTAGATAGGAATGGGTCAACGTTTGTAAGTTTAAAGTGCCATAACAAATATTACGTGTAATGATTTTCATGATAAACATAGATTTTTTTCTCAATGCGATTCATCACGTGTGTACTAGTTTACATGTGTAATGGTTTACGATTGTTGTAAAATCATTTATCCAACTTTTTTTTTTTTTTTTTTTCAACAAATTAGATATTCAACAAAAATTTATATTATTTGAAGCATATTTAGTAAATATTTGGTTAAATTACAGATGTAATTTTAACATGTATGTGTTACCCACGCAATTTATACGTGTATAGTATTTCTTGTGTGTATATACTAAAGTTTACATGTAGCTGATAAAAATTAGACGCATATTTGTTTTTTACAGAATTGTATTGTTACACGTGTAACAATAATGTTTTATGTCTCTTTACACAATTGTTTTTTAACAATACACGTGTAACTTACATGTGTACAGTTTCCACGTAAAAGATGAAAAACCAACTCCTTTTATTAGAAAAAACAACGTGTATCATTTAAACACTTTTACCATTACCACGGTGTCATTGTTTTTTTTTCAACCTTCATACACTAATGACATAACAATTCAAAAGTTTTTGCATTTACTTGGTGAAATTCAACATATTAAATTTAAACTCTTTTACTAGATGTTTGTGATACTCATCTGAAGTTGACATTGTATGTCAAAACGGCCATTATGAGGCTTTTATATTAATTATTGTTAATAAAAAATAAATAAAATTTGTGAAAGTCGAAAATATTTGTTTTATCAATTAGTCAATCAACTAATTATACATGTAGTTACACGTGTGAAAAAAATAAAATTTAAAACCAGGTGCAATCAGAACTCGCGATGTTGAACCGTAAGATGCAGCAGTACATGGAGAACCTGGAGAAGTCGGAGGAACGACGTACCGTGGCCCAGACGAAGCTCATCCAAGCCCTCCACACCGCCGAGGACGCCAAAAGGTTGTTATCCTGCTTACGTTCCCCAAACCCGGATTCCTTAATTATCATATTTCCTCCTTTAAACTCTGGTCTTTAAAAAGCTCGGGCTTGCAGAATATGCCGGGTACTGGAGAACCGCAGCAAGCTGGACGAAGAACGGATGGACTTCCTCACGGCGCAACTTAAGGGCGCGAGAGTCGAGGTCGAGGACGCCGACACCAAGTCCGAGCAGATTTCGAGACAGCTGGCCCTCGTTGAGGACGAACTCGAGGTCGTCGAGGAGAGGGTCAAGAGTACCGAGGCGTAGGTTTTCACACTTTTTTTTTACTCAAACCTTTGGAGTGTTGAAAAAAATCTAAATTGAGCATATTCAAAAATATTCTAAAAAAAATTGATTATAAATTAATTTGAATTTTAAATTAAACGTTTTTAGAATTTTTGGGCAGCTGTGCTTCTAAAGTGTGAATGTTATACGTTATTTAACGTTGCCTGGACTTTCAATATAAAGTCAAATTCTACTAATAATTGAATATTTAAGGCGGGCAATACAAAGTTTAAAGTAAAGATTATAAAAAAAAAATAAATAAATAAATGAAAATAAAGAAAAATATTTTAGTTTTTAGTTAAAAAGTTGAAATGCCCTGTAACAGAACTTGCAATGATGATATATTTTCTTTATTTTTGGCTAATATTTATTTATTTTTTAGTTCTATTCGAGGGGCTGCTCACTCTAGAATCAAACCCATTATTTTATTTATTTTTTTCTAATTTTTTAGTAATTTTTTTTCTGTCGAACATTACGGGGTGCTTTTACCTTGAAAATTATCTCAGATTAAGAAGTTTTGTATTGTTTCTAAACTAGATTAAATATTTCACATGACTAGGTTTTTTGGTGATTCTAGAGTTATAACGGCGTATTATATTTTGTATTTTTAATTGAATTACAGGAAAATAGCTGAAAAATCAGACAAGCTGTTCATCGTGGGTAACATTCTAAAGTCGCTGGAAGTCTCGGAAGAAAAGGTAAATCACAAATGCAAGAGATTCCACTTCTTTTTTTTTTTTATTCTCCTCGAGAAATTTTCTCTAAGAAAAGAATGAATTCGTTTAGGCCAATCAGCGGGTCGAGGAATTTAAGCGTCAGCTCAAAAGTTTGAAAATGAGATTAAACGAAACGGAAAAGCGAGCAGTTTTCGCGGAACAGTCGGTTAAATCCTACTTGAAGGAGTTGGACATGAGAGAAGGTAAAAAAAAAAACTTTTTTTCCTTGCTAAAAAAGGGGTGAATTAAAAATTAAAATGAGAATACTCGGGGACTTTTTTTTCTTTTCAGAGCGTCTGCGCAAGCAAAAGGAAAAGTTCAAGAATATTTGCAGCGACTTGGACAAAACGTTCTCCGAGCTTACCGGCTACTGAGACCTTTTTTTTTTTCTTTTTTTTTCTTTCGTATCAGCCAGCTGCTCTTCTTTTCTTTCCTCGGGCTCTATTTTTGGGCTCGTGCATTCTTCTACGCCGAGACGATCGGTCTCCTATTGTTTGTACTTTTTATGACGTATTAAAACATTGAATAAATTTATTTAAATGTTTATTTAAATTTTTTTAATTTCCTTTTTTTTTCGACAGGTAGTATAAAAGTATGTTGTAAAAATTAATATAAGGTTTTAGACACTAAATAAGAAATATAGTTTTTTAATTAACACTGAAAATTGAATTTTATTATTTTTGAAACTCGCGCCATAAGGTAGATTAAAATTTTGGAGGTATTTTTAATAAAGTATAACGGTTTGTATTAACTCACGTTAAAAAAAAAAAAAAAAATCAATTTCTATATAACTTAAAACTTTATGATTAAACATTAATTCGATGGAATCTTGCGAAAAAAACAGTATTCAATGTCTTTTTGAACACTGCAACTGAAATTTTGGTTGCCCAAATAAATAAAGTCTGTGTACTTCACAAAAAACTTAACATTGCTTAGTTTTTATAAAAATTTTACCTATAAAATTAATATTGAAAATTGTTTAGAGACATCTTTACAATTAGAATATATTTTTAAAATACCGCCAAAATTTTAGTCTTATTTTTGGCGGGATTTTCAAAATAGTGAATAACGGGAACATGAGGATTTTGGTAAATTAAATATTAAACAATGTTTGCTTTAAACGATGTCAATTTATTGATCGACATACACAGTACTTGGAAACGCACGTATTCATTCGAGAGAGATTTTTTTTTTGTTTCTTCTTTATTTATTAATTTTTTATTTCTCAACTAATTTGTGCGCGCGTCTCTCAAGTGTCGAACATTAGGTACAGTCATTCTCTACTAAAAGTCGCGGCCTCGTATCGTCTGCAACAATTGTCGATGGACAACGTCTCTTAAATTCGCACAAGGTCAGACTATTCGCAACTCTCTGATCAGCCTTCGAAAAGTCATATCCAAGAGGTTAATCACTCCAAAGTAAAACGTTTAACGTAACTTACACAACGCAATCAAGTCTCGCTCTCTTTTTTTTTTTATTATTAATTCCTTCTTTGAATTATTATTTATTTGTTTATTTTGAAGTGATAAAAACTTGCTAGTTCACAAAGCTTTTCTCTTAGCTTATTTTTATCAGTCTTTGGGTTTATTTATTTTTTTTTGGTTTTGATTCCTGAAATTCAAGATATGTTTGGCAGTTTTGTGCAAAGATTGTACGAACAAACTAAAGTTAGACTAGATTTTAAAAAATTCACTACACAACTTGATATTTTCATTATAAACAATAGATTTTAAGAGTGATTAGTCCTTGGGTCAAATCTTTGGCACTTGTTATAGTCTTATATAGAAACAACATTGTCTATAACGCGACTTTTTTTTTTTTTTAATTATACATTCATCGTAATATTGGGAAAAAAATTGTCTCCCCCTTTTTTTTTTTTTTTTTTTTATTCCTTGTATTTATTTATATAAAAAAAGAATCAGAACTTCAGTTTGTAACCGAAGTTAAAGATCTATAAATAAGAGAAAAGATCTTTAGCGCTCGAATACTGTGCTCATTGGCAGAGTACCATGATTTAAAATATTTCTTGGTATGACTTTGCGCGTAACTACATACATAATAATAATATTTTTTTTATTTATTTTTTTTTTTCCTCCACTTAATTACACATTAACAAACATTCGATGGATTTGGCATTATTTTTTGGCGCAAAGTCATACGATTATTTTTTTTTTCTTCTTCTAACACACACATGCGCACAGGATTTTGTACAGATTAAAATTTATTTATTATAAAATACTAATAATAATGTAATATTGGTGATTGTTAGTTAATATTATATATAATATCATGTAATATAATATTAATAATAATAGTATCAACAGCCATATTATTTATAATATATTTATAATGTTTGTGACAATAGAAATCAACCGTTTGATTATAATCTCTCGTAGTCGTAAAATCTCGTATTTGTCATCATTTTTTTTTTTTTCTAACACTCACACACATCTTTCGCCGCACACACTCATGTCGTAAATATTCGAATAATTCGTTTATTAGACTTTTTATTTGTTAAATTTTTGGTGGTTTTTTTTTATCGTCTCACATCGGGACGTATTTAATATAATATATAATATTTATCATATCGAGGCCTGAGATACGCATGCCGAATGCCCATATAGCACGGGGGAGGATTTTTACTTTATTTATTTTATTTATTTTTTTTTATACTTGGATGAGAAGAGAACATGGATTTATTCGTTATAATATACCATTTATAAAAGGATACAATGTACAAACATTCGCTCCCCATGCTTATTCGAGTAAAAGTTAATAATAATTTTTATTGTTGAACATCGTCCGTCCCTAAACTATAATAACGCCGTTCATTGGCTTTCTTTATTTACAAGAATTTTCATCGCTATTTATTTAATTACCTTATTTATAATTATAGTAGCGCCTTTTTTTGGTGAATTTCGCGTGGATTACTCTGCAGCGGTATTTCATAAATTCAAAATCTTAGAATTACTTAAACTTATTCACTTTTTAAAAAATAATGAAAGTTTAACGTAAACAAAGTACAATTCCCAGAATTACTTTCAGAAAATTTAACATCGAAACAGTTTAGAACCAGTACGATTATAGAGCAATTCCAGGAATCGTCGTATAAAGGCAGTTAAATTCTTGGAATCTTCAAGGAATATACAAAAATTTTGGCAGTGTAATTCTTGGAACACAGTTTGAAAAAAAAAATTTCGATCACACGTATTTTAGGCTACCGCTGCAGGTGAAGAAGAAACGAGTCCACGAGTGCACTCTTGTTCGGGGGTATATTTTTAACGTCCCTAATACCGAATAAGCCGCCGCCGTTTCGGTCGCTCTGCCTGCGTAACAACAATCGGAAGTCTTTCGGGTATAATAAATCACCTATGTACAAATGATAATTGTCCTGTCAGTTTATAATAATAATAATAATAATTATAATTTTGGATGGTTCGTTGATCCGTTGATTGGTTAATTATCGCTTGGGTGGGGGTGGTGGGGGTGGACTGGTTCTACGGTGTCCGGTTATGAAAGAGGGTAGCTTAGCGTAGGTCCGATTGTTCGCTGCAGGAGGCGCCGGGGGTCGTCGGCTCAGCTGGGGCTAGACGGCTATCGAGTAGTCGGAGGACGCGGGGTTGTTTGAGTTCGAGGACTGCTGCTGGGGACGGGACCAGAGCGAGCTCCTCAGGCCCAGCTTGAGCTTCTTCAAGGAGTCTACGTCCTGGTGGTGACCGTTCGAAACCTCCTCGTGGTGCTGGTGGTGATCCCCAGAGCCAAAGGCCGTCTCCGCCACCGACACCGGGGGGAGGATCGTCCTCAGGGAGCTCCTGCTCGGGACGTGCCATCTTGTCGAGGAGGGAGATTATTCATCGGACAAACCAATCGGATGCAAATATAACATTAGTCCAATCTTATGTGATTTTCATACTTTTGACTTATAAGAAGATAACCAGACATTTTGATTATTCAAAAAGTTAGAATAAGCTTCTTGTGATTGAAAATCAAAAAAGTGACCCGAAGGCCTGGCCATTTCCTTGTTAGTCAGTACTTTTTGCACTAATGACCTGAATGGGTGGATTTAGGTCACTAGTAGGGAAAACGGTTTTTTTTAGGTTAGGTGAGAGACTTACCTCGAGCGGCCTCTTCTTGGCAGAGATTTTTGCTCTGACATGGGTGAGATGTCCGATGAGGTGCTCGACGTGCCGTGATACATGAAATCCGAAACCGCTCGAACTGTACGAAAAAAAAGAAACCCAATTTAAAATCGAAAATAACCTCAAAAAGTAGTGTAAGGCAATATACTGACTGTGCTTGAGTTTGCCCGCATCCAGCTGGTTCGACGACTCGGTCCGGGAGCTCGTCAGTTGGTCGGCGTCGGACTCGCTCTCGTCGCTCTGCTGCTGGTGGTGCTGCTGCTTCCGAGCAGCGGCGGCCTGTCGCCTCCTGGAGGTTACGCTCTTGATCGTATTCGAGGAGTGCGAGGGGGGCGGCGGGGGACTCGCGCAGCCCTCGGTCATCGCGTGCTCGTGGTACATGAAGCTGTGGAGCAGGGTATTGGTCGCGTTCGCGTGGCAGTCGCCTCCCAGGGCAGCCAGACCGCCCAGGGCGCCCCCGCCTGCCTCCGAAAGCTGGAACGTAGCGTACGGAGAGATATCCTCCGCCGTCTCTGTAAAACCAACGAATTTGCCTACCTTTCAACAACTGCCTCTTATAAACTTACTATGACTATAATGTAAATATGTACTTTTAATGTAAATGTTACGGACATTATGCTTCCAAGTGTGCGAATCGGCTGATTACATGTTGTGGTCATCACAAAGAAACTTAATGTATTGATTGTAATAAATTAAATGTAAAAAATAAAAAAAGTAAAAATCCTTTAGAAGTGGCTATGTCAAACACAGTGTTTACAAGAAGGATTAGTGGATTGTTTATAAAAATATTGTTAAAAGTGCGATATTTTACTCTTTTGTAATTTCTGTTGTAATCTATATTTTTTGTACAACAAGGGTATGTAGGGTGGTTGGGCATGAAAAAATGGTTTTTAGTTGTGAATTTTGAGGGACTGAGATGGGTAAATAAAAGTCACCTGGTATCTTGTCTTGCGGCCCAGCATTGCCCGCCTGGAGCGCGACCTTGTGGATAGTCGCATAGTACCTCTCCCTCTGGGTCTCGGCGTTCTGCTGGTTCTCCTGGGACTCTTTCATGGGCCGCTGCATCCGGTCCCCCGCATACCCTGTCGAACAAAAAACAACAAAGTTTTATCCACTGTAACTCGCTTCGAACTTTAATTTTCGAGAGAAGCTTTTGCTAGGACTTTAAATTTGAATATGTAAATCAAGCTTTCAAGTTAAGTTTTGAACTTGAGCTTTAAACGTAAGCTTAGAGCTTAAACTTTAAGTTTCTAACTAAAGCCTCAAGTTGAGCTTGAGCTTTAAACTTTTAATTTTAACTTCAACTTTAAACCCAAACTCTAATAGTATATTATGCAACGGGTTGCAGTATCGTCGCCAGGGCGGTTTTAAAGGTACCGAGTGCGAAGCGAAGCGTAGCACGAGTAACTTTAAGAAGCCCTGGTGACGTGCTGCACCCGTTGCATATACTATTTTATACCACTGGTGCGTAGGGCGAGTTTTTAAATTTCGAAGCGTGCGTAAAATCGAGTACCTACGCACTAGTGGTATAAATTTAAGTTTTAAGTAAAGCTTTTCATTTTTATTCAAATCTTCAAACTTGAAACTTGAACTACTATATAATCTTGAAATTAAAATTTTGAAATTCAAACTGTAGCATCAAAATTGAGCTAAGATTAAAAGCTTCGAACTTAATATTAAATTTGATCTTCAAAACTGAAACATTTGAGAGCTTAATTTTAAGCTCTTGAGCTTTTACCTTGTATTCAAGCTCAAGTTTTAAATTTAAGCTCAATCCTAAAACTTCAAAATCGAGCTTCAAACTTGAGATTTATAAGCTTCGAGAATCAACTTTAAATTTAAACTTTAGAGCTTTTACTTCGAATCAAGCTTTAAGTTCACACCCTCAAACTTTTTTCAATTTTCAAACATTCCAAGCTATAAATCCATCGCAATAAATCTCTCAAAAAAAAGAAATTAAAATTAAAGCCACCGGGGCCGATGATTTATACTCACGGTTCCTCCACCTCGAGCCAATGGCAGCTGCGGCCAGAAGCAGGGCACCCATGGCGACCATCAGGGGCAGGAGTATCTTGAGGTCGGCGTAGAATGCCACGGCTCCGGTCATACCGTCGTCCGACAATTCCGAAGGCGGTCCTGGGGGTAAATTCCAACGATCATGCATCATCGCCCAACACCCGGCTCGTAAATCACTTGGCTTATTAGGCAACAAGTGCCGTTCTTCAGAAAACTTACCCCCCGAGGCGCGAAAAATAAAACTCGAATAATTCTCTCTCTCTCCCCGGCTTTTGTCGTGGCGGGAATTATAAAGAGCAACTTTCCCTTGCCCCCCGAGGAAGTTTTTAAAAATAACGCGGGAATATCGCGCTTTAATGGAGGAAGTGGAAGAAGAAGTTTCGAAGTAAAATATTTTTTGAGAAAATTTAGAGGGCTTGTTGTGTCGTAAAGTGCAAGTTGGCAAGATTATTAAAGTGTACACGGTGAAGCTATATTTTTTATAGAAAGTGGTTTTTTACGAACTAAAAAGTACATACTTTTTTTAGAGAGTGTATCCGAGTTACTATAACAGAGTAAAAGTTTAAAGAATAAATAAAGATTGCTGAAAATAATTTTAAAAAATGAAGGAAAAACTCGAAATCCGCTTAAAAATGTAATAAACTTTCATTATCTTTATTTTTTTGTCCTACATCTGCGACTTTAAAAAAATCTTCCTACTTTAAACCTCTTTGCAGGAAATATCTTGAATAAAAAAGAATTTATCTAAACTCAGATGACAGTAAAAAAAAGTAACGAAAAGAATTTAATTTTTTTTAAAAGTGTTTTAAAAAATTCGATTAAAGTTTTACGTATGAAATTTTTTTTTCATTCTCGTGTCTTTTTAAATTGCTTTGGTCCTACAAAAAAAATTCCACATTTTCACACATTTTCAGAATATTTAAAATTTATTTAAAAAAAAAAACCCTTGACATTTATAAAAGATTAAAAAAGTTAAACAATTTTCATAAGCAGGTAAATCAG
The DNA here is from genome assembly GCA_038277355.1 of Encarsia formosa. NCBI lineage: Eukaryota > Metazoa > Arthropoda > Insecta > Hymenoptera > Aphelinidae > Encarsia > Encarsia formosa. The sequence continues at coordinate 20,855,217 of CM076188.1, read as the reverse complement.
AAATCATTATTGTGTACCATGATTCTTTTCTTACCACCTTAGTAAAAAAAAAAAAAAACCAAAAAATTAACTTTTTTCAAGTTAAGTTTATAAAAATAACTTTCAAAAGTTAATAAATTTTTTAAGTAATAATAATAAATTTCTATTTCCTACTAGACCAATTACCATTATATAAGTTTTTAAATTCTATACCGTGAAGAGCGTAAACTTTTACACTCAAACTCTGTCTTCTAAACTCACAATTTTAATTACAGTGAAAAACCTCTATAATTCGAACCTCCTCAAGTTACTTCTGTAATTCAAAATTCAGAATTTTAGAAATTTAATTCAATCTTTTTGCTTTTACTTTTGCCCAATGAACGACATTTTTAGATACTTTGATCTCTAGTTTTGTTGGAGCGCATTATTATAAAAACAAAACCCCGATTTTAATAAAGAATAAATAATCTAATAATAAATAAAAGAATGAATTTTTTTAAATCTCCTCTAAATCTACCTCTATACGATTCTAAGTTGATGCTCAGCCATTTCAAATCAGTTTCAAATCACCGTTCCACCGTACTCATCCCCCAGACTCGTAAAAAACTCACCGCCTTCCTTAGTGAGGGTCATGAAGGCAAACTCTGCCTGGTTGTTCCCCGCGACGTTGTAAGCCTCGACCTTGAGCTGGTAGACGGAGCTGGGTGCAAGCCCGGTTATGACGAATCTCCGCTGCTGCCTGACGTTGTTCGAGACGAGGGTCCAGTGGAACTCGTTTATGGGCCGGTACTGGATTACGAAGTACTGCATGGGGCATCCGTTGTCGGGCCAGGCGCTCAGGCGGAGGACCAGAGAGGTCGAGTTGGGCGCGAGGAAGGCCGCCGTCGCGGGTATACCTGGGGGCTGTCCCTGCGTCCGCACCGACAACACCGGGGACGCGGGACTGCTCCCGATCTTGTTGTGGGCGCTCAGGTACAAGTGATAAGTGTTGCCGCACAGTAGATCCTGAGGAGTGGTTATCAGAGCTTTGTGGAGTGGAAGTTACCCAGTTGGGGAAGTTTAGTAGTTTAAGGTCCACTCAGAAAAAAAGGAACAGATTTTGCCGCAGTCGTCTTACGTTGTTCGACAAATAAGTTACCAAAAAACTTAATTATGTCTTTTGTGAATAAAATAAATGTCATTTTTATTAATGAACTTCTTCTAACTCATTAAAAATACTATTTTTTTGTATGATAATGTGAAATAAGTTACCAACATTACAAACATCTGTTCCTTTTTTTTCTGAGTGAGGGATGGTTTATGGTTTGAAGTATTATGGAGTAGCTTAATTTTGGTAATAATTCGAAGTGCAAAGGTAAAATGTATGCAGTACCTCAAACTTTAGAGATTTGGTTATTATATCAACTTTCAAGATTATAAAAATTTAAGTTGAAACAATTTCCAGATTTCGAAATTTTGGTTCTTTTTATTAAATATTTATATCGCATCTATACAATATCAAAAATATCAAATTTTTTGTTTCAAAAGGGTTTTACTAAATACGAAATTAGTTTCTGTTTGAAAATACATTTGAAAGTTTCAGATTTATACAACAAAATGTTTTAAGAAATAGTAACAAAATTCTTAAAACGATTTGATTTATCAAATAATAAACAAGAATTTATCGAGGTTACCCCATCTTTATTTGTGTATTAATTGAATTGAAAATATGCAATGCGTTCGGTCAATATTGTCAGTCGTAATACCCCTAGTGCTTCAAAATTGTCGATAATTTTCCGACTGTATTTTGTTGCACAGCAACAAGGGGGGCAAGTTTGGCAATTTAAAAATTTTTTGTCAAACTTGCAACTGTAGGAAAATTACCTAAAATTTTGAAACACGAGGGGTATTTGGCTGGATTATTTTCCCCAGCTGAATTTCAACCCATAGAAATGCTGCATTTTACATTTTTGCGGTTATATTACTATTTGTTTACTATGAATATACCTATGTATACTTATATATACGAGCATATATAGGTATACACCGTAGTGAGTCGGGTCTAACCCAAAAGTTGAATTGAATGAGTCTAACAATTCAAGTTGCCATGCGACTAAATGGAAATAACCGAAAAATTATCGAAATAATTTTACCCACACCCCTCCGCCAAATGTCAAATGCGGCGTTCCTATTGGTTGAAATTCAGCTCGGGAAAATAATCAAGCTAATTTCAAGCTTGAATTATTTATAATAATATTATATTTCTCGCTAAATTAGAGCTGATTTTACTTGTACTACTTAAAACTTTTAGTTATTTATGTCTTACTAAACGCGTCTGCTACTACTTGAAAAAAAAATGGAACGTTTAAAATAAAAAATTATGCTTCTTGAAAAAAAAATGGAACGTTTAAAATAAAAAATTATGCTTCTAAATATTCATATTTTAGTGAATTTATACGTAAAAATAATCTTCAAAAACAAAATTAATTACGTCTTACCAAACACAGTTTTTACTACTTGTAAGTTTTGAAGCAACACGAATTTTTGTCACAAAAAAATTCATCAAGTCAAATACAAAAGTTCAAAGGATCATTCGATCTCGTAATCAAAATTTGTAATTTCGAATGAAACTTCCAAACTCGGTATGAACTTTTGAATAATATTTAAGCCAATATCCAATTTCGCAAGCTCTCAATTACCCCGCAAAACATTAACGTCCATTCAATTAAATCATATTTTACCATATTTGATCTAAAAAAAAAACTCCCGCGCGCCGTAAACATTTTTCTCCCGCATATTTCAATAAAACATCGAAACCATAAATAATTCGAATCGACAACGGGCAAAATTGAATTGCGTACTTCAATTTAAAAATGAAACCGTACACGCCCCCCACCCCCTGCAAAAAATTTTATTTACCATCCTCGTACACGGAAAATCCATAAATTATCCGGCTGGATTGATTAAGAAAGAGGCGTCTCATGAATATCTAAGGCTTGATTTTGAAAAAAATTTGAATAATCGTCAAGCCATGCGTTAAAGACGCTCACCTTGAGTTCGTGGCTGGTGGCTCGTCGGGACAGCTGCATCTCCTCCAGGGTCCCGTGGGTCGTGCGGTAGTGCAGGGTGTACTTGGTGAGCGGCGCCCCGCCGTTGTGGCCAGGCTTCCAGTGGAGGAGGATGCTCGAGGACGTAGAGCTTGACACGTACAGCACCGGGGCGCTAGGCGGCACTGCGGGTTCGGTTGCGAGGGATTAAATTCACGCTTGAGTTGGCGCGAGGGGGACTTTTTTTTTTTTTTTTTTTCTTGGGGGAATTGAAAAGAGCGTAAAGAGACGACGAGGAGGACTTTTATTGGGAAAAATTTACAAAGGGATTTTTTGGGAAAAATTCGGAGGACTGGAAATGGGGAATTTTTGTACCGGTGATTTATTGAAAATAAAAATTTTATTGTGGTCTGTTAAGAAAGCGATTTATTTAAGAAGTGCGGTAAAACCTTTTTTGAACTACTTTCTGCACTACTTTGGTCAATGAGAATAGTTAAATTATTAAATTTTAATTTTAGTTCATATTAATGGGAAGGAAGAAAGATTTTCTGGTCTAGTATTTCATAAGAAATAAAAATTGTACTTCAAAGCTAGAGATTTGAAAATAATTGTTATAGTTTTGTTAGTTAGAATCCAAACAGTGCAATAAACGCTTTTATTGTGCTAATACGATAATTCAATACTTTCAGCACTAAGTTTTCTAAATAAAATTGAAACTATGCTCACTGATACTAAAAAACTCAAAATATGGTTTATTACTATTATAGTTTCATCTTGTGCAGAAAGAAAGGTTTTTTGCATTAATATTTTAAAAGTACTAAAAATTGTATTATAAAGTTTGTTTTAAATATAATTGGTTAAACATTGATGGCTGTGAAAATAGCATTTCACCTAAACAGCGCTATAAAAGCTTTTTATCTCAATAGGACGTAAAAATCTTTTTTTCAAACAAGGGCAATAATGAACTACTCTCTATACTCATAAGGTAAGTTCAGATTGTATAAATTGTGAAGAGATAAAAAAGTGATCGTAAAAACAAGATATTTTTGCACAAATTCTATTAAAAAAACATTGCATTTCACTCACCTTGAACAATTAGCGAGTAATGAAGTCGGTCGCTACCCTGTGAGTTCTCGACCTGGCACGTGTAGTTGGCAGTGTCTTGGGGAGCCAAGCTCGAGAACACGAGTTCCCCGGTGTTGAGTATCTGGATGTTCCTGCTGGAGTCCGTCCTGACCTGCTCCAGGTTCGACTTGTACCAGTCCCGGCTCGTCGGATCCCCCACGGCGTTGCAGTACAGCGTAACCGAGCCCCGGAAGGGCTTGACGATCTGGCCCCCGAAGGAGGTTATCCTCGCGGGAACCCGGTTCGTGGGTACCTGCGCCACGACCTTCGAGTTCTGACCCTCGCCCACCCGCGTGCTCGCCGTTACCCAGAACTGGTACTCCACGTGGGGCTGGAGTCCCGTCGCCTCGAAGAAGGTGTCCCCGGCCGGCAGCGTTCGCTTGCCATGGTTCAGTTCCTCCCTACCGTCCACCACCCTGGACAAAAACACAAAGTTAACGTTTTGTGCGCGAGAATTACTGATGATTCTTTTCTAATTCTTTTTGAAAATTTTAAATGCGTAGACACTCGGAATAAGCTTCTATTGTAATATCGAATATCGATAAAATATATTTTTTTGAAGGTTTTCATTCGAAACGAAGTTGACATTTGATCAATTGTATAAATTTCTATGTGCGATTCTGAAGTGCTCAAGTAAGCAAAAAATATAAAAAATATAAAGAAGTATAGCCAACCCTGTTTCGCGAAATAAAATAGCTTTATGAACTCGCAGCGAAGCTAAAAAAAAAAAAAAAAAAAAAGAAACTCAACCAAAAAGCTTTTAACTTTTTTTATTTGAGCTTTTAATGTCGGCTCTATATTATAAAAGCTCTGGCCACAGAAATCCAATACTCGGAATGAAATTTCGTTATTTTATTTCATCTCGCAATAATCCAGATAGCCTACCTGGTGTATAGGTTGTACTTGGTTATGACGCCGTTGGGTTCGACGGGCTCCAGCCAGGATATGAAGAGCGCCTGGGGCGAGCTCACGACCACCTTGACGTCCGCCGGACTGCCGGGAACTGCAAAGGGCAATCAAAATCGATTAACTCGAGTGTGTGGGTGGGTGGGCTTTTATCAAGGCATGCATGTGGGTTACGTACCGTCCTCCTGTGTGTGGCAGTAAGACAGTCTGGTGGGGACGCCGTCCCCCACCCTGGTGTAGGCCACCACCTGGATGCTGTAGTTCGCGTACTTCCTGAGGCCCGTCAGAACCGTCGTCAAAGCGCTCGTTTTACGCACCTGCCCCAGAAGAAACACGGAGTGTAAGGTTTGCCAACAAAAAATTTTCGTGTTACACGCGAAACATGGTGCGGGAGGCTAAATGATTTATGAGGGGGTAAATGAAGTCTGGACGGATTTTTGGAAATTTTAGTGAGGAATGTTACAGTATTTCTTACGGTAAAAATCAAATTCTAAGAACTCTGAATTTCAAGAAATAACATTTATGTATTTCAAAAATAATTCAAGTGCTATGAAAACTACAGAGTTCTCAGAACCAGACAAGAAACGTAATGCATTTTAGACGTATGTACCTAACAGTAACGACGTTCTGCACATTGGCATTACATCTAACAAAGTTTCAATTAAATTCTGAGAAAAACTTTGCATTGCGCTCTGATAATTGTTTGTTAAAGTTACGCATTTCTAAAAAATGAAATTGACTCAAGAAGTCAAAAATTCTCAAAATAAAATTCCATAAAAATTTTCAAAGTTTGTACTTAATTCCTGGAACTCTCTTAAATAATGTACTATGAATTTTTCAACCCTTTTAGAGTTCACAAACCGTTTTTCCTCCAGGAATTTTCATAGCCCACGAATTACCCTGGTTAAACCGCGCGAGGTTCATCATGATCTCGGAAAAACTTAGTTTGGCATTTCCAAACAACTCTAAAACATCCGCTAAACAATTTTAATCGTACCTCCATCTCGTCGACATTCCAGGATTCCCCGAGGATGGGCTCGTAATTGAGCTTGTATCCTTGTATGATACCGTTGGCGTGGGAGTTGGGTGGCGGTTGCCAGGACACCTGGAGCGCCTCGGAGCTCAGAGCGACGCACCTCACGTCTTCCGGTGGCATGCTTGGAACTGAAAAAAGCACCATTAAATCCACTCTTCTCTTTTCAAAAAAAAGAAGTAGCATGTACACAAAAAGTGGGAAGTTTAACAATTTTAAGGTTAGGTTGCAGGTAAGTTATCGAAAAGTTAGTCTTGAGGTTTTACAATCAAACTTGCAGATACTACAACTTTTTTTTTTCTCCGTGTAAGAAGAATTGGATATAGACTTACCATCCTCGAGCGTTTGGGTGGTTGTTTGCTCGGACAGGGGACCCGAACCGACCTGGTTGTAGGCCTGGACTATAAGGGCGTACCTCGTGTACGGCCGGAGTCCGGTAAGTCTCAGCTCGGCGCCGCCCTCCTCGCCGTCGCCCAGCACCGACGTGTAGTTGAACGAGAGGTTGGACGGTCTGGAAAAAAAGGTAGGAATTGTCTCTTGTGCTGACGATCGTTACATTTGTAAGTAGTTTTTTGAAATTCAAAGTTATTATGAATAGATAGAAATGACATTTTTGACACGTTTTAATTGTTTTCTATGTTTGACTATTTTACATCGATTGCTTACAAACATCGAAGAATAAATTGTATGAAAAACTTTTATTTAAAAAAAGTAATTAAAAATTTTGATTCTCTCGTAACGATTGTCAGAAATTTTCTATTGGGTTCGAGACAGTTCTGTAACAATAATATGACTGGTGACTGACGTCATACCCATCTCTAATAATAGATAAATCTGGGAGTTTTAGTTTTAGAAAGTTTTAGTGACCAGCAGATTTTTTTTTATCTTTTTTTGAAGTAAACATTGACTTTTTTTTAACAAGTCAAAACTATACGAGTCCTCGAAAAGATTTATAAATCTGCAAAAAATTTACAATATGGTCAAGTTAATTAACTTTGGCCTTATGGTATTGGTTGGTTCATTTACAATTTTTTTAATTACAAAAAAATCAATATTTGCGTAACGGTCGTTACACGTATAAAAAAGCTAATATTGAAGCTTTATATTACTCCGAAAAACTGTTTCAAGCCCATATTTCTACCCAACTAGTATTTTACAACGAAAATACTAAGCATATACAATTGTTTAACGTTTTCTGATGTCTCCTAAACTCAAAAAACTAAAAAATAGTACATTTTGTCAATACTCATGGTATTTTGGTTTACGATAAAATAAAACATCATTGAAGATTGGACGATCTCGCACCGGAGTTTATTTTTTCGCTCGGAATAGCCCTTATCACCCGGGTTTATCGATCCAGCCGCGTGATTTAGTTAATATTCCGAGCGGCCCGAGAGTATCGGATGAAAGTTCAAGCTGGAACTTCCCCGATGAATCAATTCCGAGTTTAACTTAATTTTTTTACGCGCCCGCGGTCAAACTTCCACCCGCTGGGGAAATACATCAGCGCGGGCTCGGTCTACATTTTTAAATTAAAATTTGTAATTAGCGGAACCGTGTTTCGCGATATTAATTGAACCTTTTTTTTTTTTCTACCCCCCACGGCCGATTGTTTGTAACCCAAAGGGGGGGAGGCGAGCAATACTTAATTAATTAATTTCACAATATTGAAACAATTTCGATACAGCTGGTAAATTTAATTTTTAGCCCCCGCACTCGGCCTGATGAAAAGTTTGGCTTTGTGCTTTAGGATCAAAAGATACACTTCGACGGAATGATTTTCAGCTTTGAAACGTTCCAAACAATATTATTGGAGGGAAAATTTTATTTTTTGATTTTATAAGGATTTTTTTTTTGTGGGGATTGAACGTGTAGCTGCGAGTGATTTTTGATATTACTTTAAGTGTGGAGATTCATTAATTAAGTTGGATGTCTGATGAGTTTCCGTAGTTTTTAGATTTTACCAACAGTGTGGAACAAAAAATTTTGTTGAATAATACTAACGAGTTTCACTGTTCATAGATTTTTTACGTTTGATCAACGTTTCGCTCCTTTAATACATATACGTAGAAATTTTTTTTGGTTATCATAGTATACAGTATACCTTAAAAAATTTTAATCAAGTATCGATTATAAATTAAATTTTAGTAGAAAAACATACAAAGCGTTTAGAAAATTTTGAAATTAGTTTCAGAGAATCAAAGCACTACTACATTAACATTATTTTAGACATTCCAATGTTGCACCGTAATTTTCATACTTTGGAATTCGTTGTTGGAATTTCGCGGATTATGAGGCATTCAACTTAATTAACGACGCTGCTATTTGTGCCATCAAATCTAGTTGAAAATTGCATTTGTGCTATTTAAGACTTTCAGAACTTTATGAAAAACTTCGTTGGATCATCCATGCGAGTAAATTGCGAATATTCGTATTGTAAAGCTGATTTTGATGCTATTTATTGATATACTATACCAATTTTTGTTAAATAATCTCAAAAATCCCTAAAAAGTCCTTGAATCAAGCTAATCTTATCTTATCGGATCAACAACATCATAAATATTTTTTATTTCAAAAATCAAAAATCCCTAAAAAGTCCTTGAATCAAGCTAATCTTATCTTATCGGATCAACAACATCATAAATATTTTTTATTTTTTTTCTCAAAGGATCAAAATATGTTAGCAATATACACAAATACAGAATGCAACTCACCCAGCCTCCTTGAAACCGACGTTGAATCCTTCGACGTCGCCGTGCCTGAGCTCGGGGAGGGGTGGCAGCCAGGTGACTAAGATCTCTGTAGAACTTAGAGCCCTGGCGGCGAGGTTCAAGGGTGGTCCGGCTGGTCTCTGGGGCTCGGTCCTGACGACGAGTTCGCTCGAGGGCGACGACTTCCCGGCTGGGCCCTCGGCTATCACCCTTATCGTGTACCTCGTGGCGGGCTTGAGCTCGTCTATGAGGGCCGCGTAGGGCAGCGGGGGCCCGGTGAGCTCCTGCTGCTGCCACATCCCCTCGTTGCCCTCTTTGTACTGGAGTATGTACTTGCTGACCTCGCTCGTGTCCTGGGCCTTGTGCTGCCACTTGACGTTTATGCTGCGGCTTGCAACCATGGCTGTCTCCAGGTTGCTCGGGGGCATCGGGGGCTCTTTGGGAGGTAATTTGGGTTAAGTTTCGAGTGGAGGGGGGGGGGGGGGGGTAAATGTTAACGGACACGTGTAATTGTTAAGTGGTACGGTTAAGAGTTAAGACGAAATTATTTACTTGAAAAATGGTAGGATAAAAATTTTATACACTAAATGCGTAAAAAACTTATCATGAAATGTTCATAAATCAGTTGCATGTATAGATCTTAAAAGAAAAGTTCATTTCTCAACTCAAAAAAATTTAATTTATCTTAAGATTCACGTCAAAACTTTACACATGTTCGTTCTAGATGGAAATTACACATTTAAAATTTCAAGTTTTACAAGTCTTAGCAAAATTACACATTACGTACAACACATTTAAGCTTACATCTGTAATTCTAAAAATGGATTCATAAAAATTCTTTTTGCTTTTTTTTAAAATACAGAAGTAAGATTAAACAAGTACATTTTCTAGATTGAAAAATGATTATTATTTTCAATAATTTACACGTTAACTATCTCACATGTCAAATAACACATTAAAACTAATCGAGAAAAAGTATAAACATATTTAAACGTTTAAATTATACAAGTAAACTACATGTGTAACTTACACGACTAAGTTAAATTAATTCATTTATACACACATAAAATTTATCAAAGAAAAAGAAAAAAAAAAAAAAAAAAAAAAAACAAATAGCTAGAAACGAACCAGTAGTACCAACTTTGATTGCGTCAGACAAGTTCGTACTACTGATTTTCCAGACTCCATTGTCGCGGTCCTCTCTCTCGAGAAAAAAAAAGAGCAGCCCGGAATCATAAAACTTGAATTATGTTCTCAAAAAATCGTCGTCGGCTATATAAAATTTATGTATGAAGTTCGTCCGGGTGTTTCAAAAAAGTAAACTTTTTTCCCGTCCCGCTGAAGAGCACACACACAGAACCGCGAAACTTTTGATTTTGACCCCCCCCCCCGGAAATGATAAAGTTGTGGGTGTGTGTACGTGCGGCTCGCCACCGGAAAAGTTTAAGGGGGCAGGAAGTGGGTACATAAAAGTTCGTTACGGGTGCTTTTCTATAGACAAACCTTGCACGAGGAGTTGGACGAGCTGCTGGTCCCGGCCGTAAAGATTGCTGGCCTGGCAGAAGTAAGCCCCGCTGTCGGTCGCCTCGGCCGAGGATATCTGCAGCTGAGCCACCACGCCGTCAGGAGTCGACTCCTGTTTCACCGTGACCCTGATCGCGTAAAAGTGTTAGTTTAGGTTATGTTGCAAAGGGATTTCTTTTTTGATGGAAAATTAACAGGCGTGGGCTTTGACCCAATTTTTAAATAGAAAAATTTTATTAAGAAGAGATTTTTTCGCTGGGATAAAAAAGTTTTTTCATTAATTTTAGATGACGTTAATCCGAGGAAGAAGTTTTTTCCAGAGTATTAAAGGGTTTCGAGAAATTAACTCCTTTTATCAACTCTGCTAAAGCACAAAAGCTTTCAGTTCGAATAATTAATTCAACAAAATGAAATAAACTATAATCAATACATTAAAAATAATTTTCAAATTGAGTTCTTCCAACATCAAATTAGACAGATATATCAATTATGAAAAAATGTTTTGGTCTGTTTTAAAGATTTTCGTCATTCAAATTTTTTCAAATTGGCGCCTCTGTTAATGACGACACATTACCAACATACAAACAAAAACTATTTCGCAAAAACTCAACAACTAAAGCTTTTACATTAGAATTCGATTTGATCCTTACCGAATACCGAGCATCAAAAACGATTTTAGTTAATATGTTAGTGTTTAGGCAATCATACACACAATTTGGGTTGACCGCTATTGTGACGTCATTAAGTACGGCGCGAATTCAGAAAAATTTGAATTTCTATATATTTATATTTAAACAATTAATGAGTTACCTGTAGTTCGTAGATGGATTCATCTCGTCTTTGCCTCCCTTGAACCAGCTGATGGTCACTGGTTTGTCACCATGCACCTCGCAGTGTAGTGTCGCGGTGTCGCCCTTTTTCACGGTTACGAGTCGCGAGGGTGCGGCGAAGAACGGTGAGGCTGAGAGACAACGAGTTGCGAAGTTTATGGTGAGGAAGAAACTTTGATGGGCAAAATTTTATCCCGAGGGGGATTAAAAAACTTACAATTGACTTTGAGCTCGACGACCTTTCCGATCCCGGAGCCGATGCCGTTGCTGGCCTGGCACAGGTAGAAGCCCTCGCGGTCTTCCTTCACGTGCTGGAGTAGGAGGGTGCCATTGCCCAGGATCTTGGTGTATGGGCGCTCCCGAAGCTCCTCGTACTCTCCAGACTTACCACCTGTTTTTTTTTTTATCGTATTTTGAGGTTAGTTTTTTCACAAACTAACCTCAAAATTTTTAAACATGCAGGTTTTAAGGTTAATTTTTGTCATTTTGCATTATGATTTTCTATAAAACTTTTCATGATAAGGTGAAAACTATCCTCGAAATTTTAAAGTAACAGACTGATTTTGAGTTTACATTTTGTCTTAGAAAATTGTATTTTTTATCTGTCATTAATGATTTTCTTTGACACCAGAGGGCATTATGAAAAAAGGTAACCTTAAAATTTTTAACATTCAAAGTGCATTTATAACATGTAGAGTAGGTCACCAAATTCAATCATCGCTTTTTCAAACAAATTTCAGCAGTAAATTCGTTTTATCAACGTTTACAGAGTTTAAATAACCAACGGTGATCAATCGTGACGCGAAGCGTAGCACGTGAACCAAAAATGAAGTTGAGAAAAAAAAACTAGGTCACAAGGGTTTTTTTTTTTTTTTTTTTTTATCGCCAACAATAATGTGCTTTGGCGTAAAAAAGTAAGTGCGGGTGAGTGGCTATCCGCTAGTGGTAGGTCACTCCATAACGTAAAAGCTTTTGAAAATCCCACCTATTGATTTTTCATTTTCACTTCGCTTGTCTCTGATCACAACGAGGCCATTAAGCTCAAATAGAAAGTGTTCCTAATTTGTCACACGCTTGCTCGAAATCGAATTTGGTGATCTATCTTTTTAAAAGGCTCAATTTCCGGAAGTTTTCATTCTAACCTCAAAATCACATCGATTCGAGAATTATTTATTGAATATTTCGGTTTGACTTTTACTAAAAATGTGCAGATCGTGATAAACTTTGAGAAAACCATGGCAACGTCATTTTGACTAAAATTAAAGAAACCGTGTAAAAAATCTTCCGGAAATAAAGCTTTAGCGAAAAATTGAGTACAAAAAAAGAGACATTCACGAAGAATAAATCCATTGAAAAAAGTAGGTTTACTGTACCGGTGGCTTTTTTCCATACGATATCGGGCGTGGGTACGCCCTGGGCCTGGCAGTGGAGCGCGACGTGGCGGTTTCGCTCGACGCTCGTGTCGCTCGGCTCGACGATCCAGCGCGGCGGCACTAAAAATATTAGGAACCCCTTTTGTAGACCGACCCCGCCTTCGCTCTGTACTCTCGCGCTAATCAACTTCACTACAAAGTGCCTTTTTTTACAAGTCTAATTTTTTGGAAAAAACTTTTTTTTTTCATTTAGAAGTTCTTTCGCTCATTATGAAAGCGAAAAAAATGATAGAGAGACAGACGGGAGTCACAGACAGAGCGAAAGAGAGGTAGAGAGAAAAATATATGGTTTCGTATATATATATATAAAGCTGTACAAAATTTATTTTTTTTTTACGATTTTTAAAAGAAATTTTTTTTTTTTATTATTTCTAATCGATATCAAAGTATACATTCAGAAATAGAGTATTAAAAGAGGTCAAAAAAGTTTAATTAAAATTTTTTTTTTTTTTTTTTTATGATTATTATGGTAAAAGATATTTAATATGTATAAAAAAAGAGAGATCATTAAAATGGATGCTTCGGAGCTCACTAATTGAACTCTCGAGATCCATTCGTTAAAAAATATATACATATATAATAGTATGTACATTATAATAATAATAATAAATATTATCAAAGAGAAGTATAATGAATTAAAAAGTACATTTTTAAATTTGAATTGTAAAAAAGAGGTTTTTTTTATTTATATAAAATTATTTATAAAAAATATTAAAAATATATGTAGTAAAAATATAGTAGTTATGAGAGGTAAATTAAAAAAAAAATATTAGACAAAAAAAGTTTTAATTTTTAATTTTTTCTTTATTTTTGATATAATAACGAAACGAGTAATAGGTTGATCATGTAATGTAGTATTACGCAAAATGTCAGCGATGAGAGAAAAAAAAAGTTTTCATAAACATGAGAAAAAACTAAAAAAAAAAAGAGTCGTTCGGGTGTATAATATATCATGGGTGTGGGGAATTTTGGATCGTTGAGATATTTTCAACACAAGACATTACGTACAATTTAGCGAGTTAAATTCGAATAAAAGATTATTATGACGATGTCGACGATAAATTTGATAAAGAGCAGCGAAACTCGCGCGGATTAAACTCCCCGCGAGTAATTCATATTATTCGCAATATGCAGAGGCAAGCGTTATGAACAAATACGATAACCAGGACCGCGCGTCGTTTATGAACGGAATTTTTCTCGAAAAGGAACGGCTACTCGAATCCCGTTAATACACACAAAGCTGATGATAAATGCCTTGTGTTGAAAAAGTACAAAAGAGGCCTGGGCTGTATAGATTGAAAGGTTGGGTGGGGGGTGGGATTTTTTTTTTTTTTTTTTTTAACTCTGCTCTACGGTTGTGAATAAAAACGCTGCAAAAGCGAAAAATATACGTTGGTGAATTGGAAATTCAATAAAATACACGGTTTTGCACAATGATAGTGAAAAAAGAAGCAGATGAAAGCGTAGGTGAGAAAAAAGAAGAAGAAGTAGAAAAATAATAAAAAAAGAAGAATCGAGGTAAAGAAGCAAAAATGTACACGTTTGCGTACGTATATATTTACGAAATAAATATATAAAGTACTGTGGTGCATGGGTAAATATATACATATACGTGTCTTACATCTGTGTTGGATATTCATGAGCTACGGGGTTTTATGTACAGTATATACACGTAAAATATTGAGTATAGTAAGTATATTAAAAATATTATGGATGCTGCTTAAATTTTCTATAAAGCGAGTGATGATAAAAAAAAAAAAAAGTAAGTTGAGTTTAAAATGTAAATTTTACATGGCACTGGTCGGGTAGTTTACTAATACGAGTGGCACTTCGGCTTCCGCGTATAATACTCGCGGAGGATACTAAATTTTATGGGGGAAAGTTTTTATTATGCTTCCGCGTTCGCGTACCACGTAAAAAATACACGAGTAAATTAGAAAAAAAAAGTATGAAAAAAGAACACACTGAGAGTTAAAAACGACTATTTACATTATAAAAGTATGATAAAAAGAGATAGTTAAAAAACACATCGAGAAAAAAGTGTCGTAGATAACAGGCAGAGATAAACTATTAAAAAGATTGATTATTCGAAAAAAGATTTAGTAAAAAACACATAGATCGAAAAAACGTTGAGAAAAAATTTTCGCAGTAAAAAATCACGAGTTTTAGTTTAAAAAAAAAAAAAAAAATGAAAACATGCGAAAAAAAATTTAGAGAAAGATAGAAAAATTTTTTAAGACACGAGGTATCGTCTGATTTCCAGCGTGTGTCCAGCAGCTTCAGCCAAGGGTCGGTGAGCAGAGACCATATATATATATATATATATATATAATTATTCAAAAAAATTCTAATTCAAAAAATTATCTCATGCCTTCAAAAAAATGTGTGCCAATATTCGATCATGCACGAAAGAGATTAAACTTCAATATATATAATATACATAGTTTTGAAAAACTGGGAGGGTTTAGTTGGCCGTATAAGCGCAGTTTTAAGAGAGGGGCGGGGCTTGGGGGGGCTGGTTAGTGGTGCTAATTTTACCTTTATGTTTCAAGCATCTTTCGAGGGGGATCCACGACGCATTCCCAGAGAGCCAAAGCAACGTGTAAGTAACACACTGTGTGTTTTATTTTTTTTATTTTTTTTTTTGTGGTGTTCAACAATGTGAGTTATGGATACAGGATTCATTACGATTTATTGGATGCTGGAGGAGGGGTGGTTTTGGTTCGAATTCTGTTTGATGTTTGGCTCTAAACACACGGAAAACGTAAAATATAATACGGTTGTTTGACGAGATTTTAAAACAAAAATCCGAAGTCATTCCGAGACGCGAATAATGTACTTTAGTGTGCTGATTGATGGAAAACAAAACAAAAACCTTTTGCCAGCTCTGTAAATTCTTTCGAGGTCAATATCTAGCACTGTATAAAACTAAAATTATTATTTTTTAACATTCTGACTCTGAAGAAATGAAATATTTTCGTTAGAAACGAAAACAGCTGATCGCGATGAACCTATCCTCAAAACTGAGCGTCGACTCGCGATTTAATTATCGAATATCTTGAGTAAATCATTACTAAACGCAAGAAATAAGTGAAAAACCCATAGAAAAAGATGGCAAGGTCATTTTGACACTAAAAGGAACCACGTAAGTTAAAAAACAAAGCTCCCCCGAAGAAATTTACACAACCAGCCGTCAAAATGTGCATGATGATGTTGATAAAACCAAACCAAACTAAAAGTAAAACTAAAATTTAAAACTTCAAAAAACAGGGAATCGTGTGTTGGTGATAATTCTCGCGAGTTAGTTACCTTTGACCTGTAGCTTGGCCGTGTACCTGACCTCGGCGGCGGGGTTCGCGGCGACGCAGGTGTAGTCACCGGAGTGCTCGGCGGCGAGGTTGGATATGCTCAGGAGGCTGGAGTAGGGATCGAGCTGGGATACGTTTACGACAGAGGCCAGTTTGGCGGGAAGGGGGAAGGGGCTCTGGCCGTCCTTGAGCCAGGATATGGTCAGGGGAGGATCGCCGGCCGCGACCCCGCACACCGTCCTGGTCCTCATCCCCTCGGAGAGTCCCTCTTGGAAGTGAAATGGCTCAATAATAGGGGGTACTGGAAAGGTCAAGAAAAGAAGAGAAGTACAGACACAGGTGTACTGGCAACAAGAGCAATAGTAGTTGATCATCATGGCACCAATACGCTATTCATATAGTCATCACTCAGTCATTAATATTGGTTGCGGACGGCCGTGCCCACCTTGACCACCGCTTGGTTTCGAAATATTCATGTATTTACAACGTGCAGTTTTTTATTTACACTTTTTGTAGCTAGCAAGTGCTGCAGCGGTGCACAAACTACGGGCACAGCCGTCGTCATATTTACAATTCATCTTATAAAATTTTTGATATGTATATAATATATATTCTTAATATGTAATAATAGACAGTAGTTAAGTATATAGTACAATAAATATATATAGAGAGAAAGAGAAATATATGAAATATATATATAACTAATATATAGTAGTAATAATAATATGTATATGATTATGTACAATAGAGGCAGAAATTGGTAACGTGGTAACGGTTGCACTATAGGGTGAGAGATTATTATTGACGACACCACAAACGATCTGACGCCGCCCCCTTTAGTTTAAAAAAAAGTTAATAAAGTTTAAGAGACGGACACTTTTTTAAAAACACGCACACATACAAGTTCAGCCGCGCACACACCTATTAACCGCATCACACACTACGATCACAATTCTCATCCGTTAGCATTTACCGCTAAAACTCACCTGGTAAGGTAGGAATCTGCTCTCGGTCCTCGGCTTCTTTCGTCCTTGGACTGCATGCAGAGTATAAATTCAGCTAATTTAGCCAAGATGCAGAGCACCACTCACACCTCATTCATCGGACAAACACAGATAGATAAAAAAGAGATAGAGAGATCTAAGTAGTAATAAAAAAGAAGAAGAATAATAATGATAAATAAGTATGATAAAAGTTGAAGTGTAAATATAAGTGCGGGGGCTCGGTCGGTCAGTCGCGACTGGTGTCAATTAATCGAAGATTAATCTTGGGGCCATTTACCATGAACCACGAGGCGCTGAGTGTGCGAAACCTCGGCTGCTAGGTTACGCGCGACGCACGAGTAATTTCCGTTGTGATCTGGAGACAAGCTCTCGATCATGAGTATGCTGTTGTACTGGTCGACGCTGGTAACCGTGACCCGCTCGGACGGTCCCATGGTCCGTCCGTCCTTGAGCCAGAAAATCGTCAGGGGCAGGTCGCCCCGGCTGACCGAGCACGTCAGGGTCGTTCGCCAGCCCATGTGGAGGTCCGAGTCGGCGGTGAACGGGCTTATTTTCGGGGGTACTGTCGGTAAACAATAGAGACATACGAATAATAGTAATGATTACGCTGGACTTAACTGACTACACTGTCGCCAGTCCCATCGAGCCGCTCCTTCCGACGCTGTTCACGAGTGTTAAAGGAACAAAAAAAAAGAGACTTTTAGGTTATGGAGGGATGAAGTTGGCTTACCGATTACGGCGACGTCACCGCTGCGACGGGCGCTGTGCCCCTGCTTGTTCTTGGCCCAGCAGGTGTAGACTCCACTGTCCGACGTCTTCGACACGCTCGACACTATTAGCGTCCCGTCCGGCATGACCTTCTGGCGTAAGTCGTCCGGCAGCTCGCGACCCGCTCGCTCCCACCGGATCTCGTCTATGGGGTAGCCCGCGACCGGGCACTTCAACCTCAGGGTCTCACCTGCCACTGCCGTCACCTTGGGTATCAGCCGGATGTATGGAAGACCTGAGTGGGATGAGAGATTTTATCAGTTTGTGGATTGAGTTCTTGGTGTTGTGAGGTAATGTCGCAAGCAGGGGGAACGAAGATTTTGAACAAATTTTTGCTCTAAACCTATACTTCTTTGTTTTTTTTTAATTAATTTTGAGAAAAAAGTATTTATAGATCTAACTTTAATGCTTTTAAACTGTAAGATAGTCTGTCCTTTAGTCCCAAACTCACTGAATATGTGCACCAACTCCCTAAATCAACCAGTTTGACGTGAATAAAAATTTTCCCTTGAATTTTTAAGGTCGAAAAAAGAGTTTTACCCGTGCCTGCGGAGCTGTACTTTTTAAATGTAAAATACATGGGATCTTAGCCTTTTTACGTCATTCTTCTGTTAAATTTTTGCGTC
The DNA here is from genome assembly GCA_038277355.1 of Encarsia formosa. NCBI lineage: Eukaryota > Metazoa > Arthropoda > Insecta > Hymenoptera > Aphelinidae > Encarsia > Encarsia formosa. The sequence continues at coordinate 20,836,944 of CM076188.1, read as the reverse complement.
TGGGAAAGAAAATGACAGAGTAACTATGAAACATGTATTTTTTTCTGTATAATATGATTGTATAATTCATTTTTCCATTAAAAAATTGTTTGCGAGTCAAAAATAGGTTTTTGCAAAATGTGCATAAATTGCAGTTAAAAATTCTCTTTGGCAACATCTGGTAGACACAAAAAGTTTCAAAATTTTGTTTGAGTCATATCATTCAAATGTTGAAGTTAAGACCTTATCAATCGTATTATAAAATTTTATTGAAAACTTCCTTTAGAGCCAACGTTATAGTCACTAAAAAAAAAAAAATTGTTTTCCGTATCAGCCAGCAGGGAGCCGTAGAATCACTAAAACATTAAACACTGCGCTAGTTTGATAGAATAACTTTTTTTATTTCAAACGGCTGTCAAAGGTCTTGATTTAGATTTTTAATGGTACGATCTAAATAAAATTTTGAAGCTTTCTGTGGCTATAAAACCAGATAGATCCAAAGAAAGATTTTGACTGCAATTTTTACACTTTTTGCAAAAAAACTGGAATAAGTACGTGTTTTATAGTTATTGCGGCTTATTTTTCCAAATGCTTTCTAAAGGAAGTCAAAAATGCAGAAAGACAAGAATTCATGTTCATTTCAAACTGGTTTATTAATATTTTTCAGTTCATTATAAAAACCACTTCTTATACTTTTTCCTTAATTATTCATTAAAGCAAATTATTAATGGACTTCATATCCTTAGGCCATATAATAAATTTTAAGTTTGACGTATCATACACTACAAACTCAACGTTTCAAAAAAAAAATTTTTAATATCTTGACGTTCCAGTAAATTTCAAGTGTCTCCTTCCTCTTTTCCGATCACCCTTTCAATATTTCAGTTTTACGGGAGGTCAAATTTCAGCTCAAACTCACTCACCCCCTCCCCAAAGGGTAAGCCACTGTACGAATAGCAAGGAGAGGTTGAATAATTCGCTCACCGTATACGTTGAGACGAGCCGCGTGGGTCACCTTCCCGGCCCGGTTCTCGGCCGTGCAGCTGTACTCCCCTCCGTCCTCCACCGAGACGTGGCTTATGTTCACGTGGGATATCACGTCCCCGTGCACCGTCACGTACTGTCCTATCACGAATCTGTAAAACACAAAAAACAAAAAAAAATGGTTCTTTAATAAGAGACTTCTCGCTTTTAATGAACGGCGATGCGGGGGCTGCTCAAAGAGAGCGAAAAAATTCAATTTAACCACCGGCTTTGTCTCTCTGTGTCCGGGCTTTCTTTCATCCGGGACTGATTTTTTACTGTGGCGAGGGTAATGAGATATTTGACTTCTTGTTTTGGAAAACAGTGTTTGGGTTGGCAAGTGTTTAATTTGTCCGAAGAAAATAATGCGAAAAATTGTTTTATGGTAGAAAAGCTACCACTACACAATTCGACGGCTCGTGCGAAAAAAAAAACCTTGGACGAAAATCTGTCAATTTAAAATTATCAATAGAGGACTTGAGAAAATTAAAAAAATTAGAAAAAATCAAGTATCTTAGTAACTAGGTACCAAATAAATCGAATTTTTTTATTCAAATTTGTTTTTTAATTCATTTCAGCCTCTCATTGATAATTTTAAATCTGATGATTTTCGCCTAAGGTTTTTCTTCGCACGGGTCGTCAACATCAAAAATGCTAAAAAAATATGAAAAAAATTTAACAATCGCTAACACTTTAAAAAAATAAATTTTATTTTCCAGCTCTTCTGTTTATTCTACCCATCGGTACAAATAAAAAATGTAAATAAACAGATATAAAATACTCTCCCGGGAGCGCGTGTTTAAATTTCATCCCCGATAAAACCAATCGATCGATTCGTTATCAGGCTGTAATATACTACATGAACCTACCTTCCATTTGTGGGCAGGGCGAATCCGTCAAGGGCCCAGGACACCTGGGGCGTGGGGTTTCCGGCAGCGGAGCACTTGAGCGATACAGCCGGGCCGGGCTGCAGGGTCTGCTCTATGAACGAGTAGAGCAGCACCGGCGGTGCGTCTGTGAACAAAAAACATTAAATTCGCCCTGTCAGAGAGAATTTTTAAAAAAAATTTTCTTTTGATCAGAGTTAGCAGTCAAAGGGTTCGGTTAATTGAATCTTAAGTATGGAAAGGTAAAACCAATTTTTTTTTTTTTTTTACTCTTTGCAGCGCGCTACTTTCGGAGTATCTCATTATTTTCTGATCTACGTGCTTTGACTGAGAGGAGTCTTTTTATAGAGCCAGGGAAAAAAATAAAGCGTTCGATGCTGACCGAAAAAATGGGTCTTGCGATAAAGTACGGTGACCTAGTTTAGGGGCCTAATATTTTCTTTCCGATGGTAGAGGCGCGACTGAACATTGCGTGTGGTGCGCGACTCGTACTCCGAGGCGCCAGGTTCGATTCCCACTTCTGAATAGATCTGACTGTGACTTATTTGTAAGTTTTTTATGTGAAAAGGACGATAAAGTCCACGAAAAAAAAAAATTTTTAACTATAGGAATCCCAGACAAAAATGAATGTGTTTGTAAAAAGATTACTCATGAGTGGGAGCTTCAATGCAAATGAATCTGACTCAAATTAATGAACTTAACCTCTAAATTGTAATGTTCAAATTTTTAGGGTGATTGGAGATCAAACAAAGATTGTAAAAAACTCCAATTTTGGAACTCCAATTCAGGATTTTAGAATCTAGAATTTTTTTGTTGGTTATAATTCCCCATTTATAGGTGCGGAATCTATAATTAGGTTATTTCAACTATGACGTCATAAGAGTCTTACTTTGCATTGACAATGTTTTTGCTCCAATGATACGTCGCAAGAGCCCATTGCATTGACTCCCAGCAAAAATGACGTCATTGTTGAAAAAATCTAATTTTTTTGTAGGTTAAAACAATTCAATTTGAAAAACTCACCACCAAGCTGTAGTTCCGCGGAGGCCTGGGCGGTGTCGCCCTCGGACCTCCTCACGATGCACTGGTACATTCCGCGGTCCTCCCGTCCAATGCTGCTTATCCTGAGCAGCTCCGACTGCCTTCCTGTACCCGGAAGCTGCCTGCCGTCCTTGTACCAGGTCACGAAGTGCGGACCCGCCTGGGGGTGCGAGCCTATCTCGCACCTGAACTCCGCGCTACCACCCAGGTGGACCGACATCAGGGCCGGGGTCACCTCGACGTGGAGCGGGGCCGTGACCACGAGCCTGCGGGAATTTTTATTCTTTACGAGGGAGATAAAAAAGGGGAATTTGGATCTGGGAGTCCGAGGTAATGGGGGCTGTAAAGTTTTACTACTGGTTATGTGACGTCGTATTTAAATTTGGTCGTAAATGTAATTATTTGAATAATAGGGAGTAAAAAGTATAAAATTAAGGAATATAATAAGTTTTATGATTCAAAAGTCTTCTTCAATTTTCATTTTTAAAATCAATAAATCGACTTTCTTGGTGCTCACCTTAGTTCAGCGCTGGCTTCGCCTCCAGGGTTGGCAGCAGCGCACCTGTAGACCCCGCTGTCCTCCAGAGTGACCGCCTCGATCGCCAGAACCGGCCCTAGTAGCCTCGTCCTGGGACCCGGAAGTACCAACAACGGCTCGGCTCCCGTTTGCGCGTACCACCTGTAAAAAAAAAAAAGGTACAAACAATTTTTCACAAGCCACTAGTTTCTCTCTTTTTTATTTTTCAAAGTGTCAAGCGCAGATGATGGATCTGATGAGCGGTCCGCTAGCTAGCTACCGTCGATATGAAAAATTTCGCTCCCCCCCTTTGTCCCGGACTTTTCACCTGGTTTGATAAATAACCAGGAAAATTGTTTTTACGGCTGCGGAATTTAAAAGGCGCGGAGATTTAGATTGAAAAATAAAAAAAAAGGGAGGGGGAGAGAGGAAACAGGGAGTTCTTCTTCTTCTTATCTCGAAGTGGCTCTGGAATTCAATTTAACGCTGCGAGCAAGGTGCGCCAATTTTTTTTTTTCTCTCTCTCTCTCTCCGGGTAAATATTTAATCGATTCAAATCAATAGTGATGCTGCAGCGCGAGAAAGAGAGAGAGAGAAATAGAGAGATGAGTAAATATTGACCGTAAAAATTGAAAGTAAATTCAGTCCGCGCAGAGCTCGCTCGACTACTTTGCTCACTCGAAAAAACAACCGGCTCGTGCCAATTACACGACATGAAAACTTTATTTTTCTCTCTTTCCCCCCGTTTTTTTTTACTGCTGGCTTTGCTTTGCGCAAGTGCTGAAAACAGTACGAGATGTCAGTGCAAAAGTATGAAGCTACAATTTTTTGAAGTAAGGATCCTGAAAGTTTTTGAGCGTACCACCAGGTGGCGTAACGTTAAATTCGACTCAAAAGTATATAAAACGCTATTGTCTTTAATATTTTCGACTGTGTATTAAAAAAATCTTGAAAATTTTTTAAATGAACACTAGGTGGCGCAATGTCATTTTTGAGCCGTAAATGAAACCGAAATCCTAACAGTATAAAACGATCTTAATAGTTCTTCGAATAACCAAGTCGTAGCCTAAGCCACTAATAAAATCGTCATCTTAATTACATAAAATATTTAAAAAAAATGATGAGTCAACGTACCTGTACTCCGGTGTGGGGCACGAGTGTGCCACGCAGACAAGGGAGGTAGACTCGTCCTGGGCGACGTAGATGTTCTCGGAGTGGTCGAGTATGACCGGCGGCACCACACCCCGGTGATCGGCGATCCTCACGTTGGCCACCGAGCTCACCACGACCTGCCTCGTCAACCTGTGCATGGTGCGACATCTATACCCCGGAACCTGATCCGTGAACTCCAAACTGTGCACCAGGAGTTCGCCCGTCGGCAGGAGGTGGAATTTACCGTCTGAAACATCACAGCCGCACGATCGATACTCTCGCTAACGAGTTCCCTCATCAGCATCCTGCGGCTTTATTGCTTTTTTCTTTCTCTCTTTGCCTGCTTTTTCTCGATATCCTCTCTCACCGCGCCGCACTCGATAATACTTGGCTTTTTTTTGTTTTATCATTACTTTTGTGAGAGGAGGCAGGATATCTGAGGGTTCAATGCACTTGGTGCAACAACCGACCCTTGGCGGCTTTATTAACGCCGGGGCTCTCAAACGCACCCGGAGATACAAGTATATTAACCCTTTGAGGGAGCCTGCAACACTTTAAAATCCTTCGCAGCGTGGTCGTTATTGCAGCATTCAAAGTCATATTGCCGACTGTGATGAGGAGGAGGAGGAGAAGGGCCGAAAGTATCTTTTTTTTTTTAGTACTCTGGGGTTTATCGATATTGAAAAGTAACGTGTTTTCAACGCTCGAAAATTCAATATCGGGAGCGAAATAAACATTCGAAAGTTATGATGAGCTCGAAATTTCTATCTTTTTTTTTAGTTTTCTGATAGTTTGGTAGTAATGAATTTTTAAAATACTTTCGTATGAATTTTTAGATGGAATTAAGCAGTTAAAGACTATTTGCTTTATTCAAAATTGAAAATCTGAAATTTTATCATCTCATTATACAAAATTATGAAAATTAAATTACCGTGATATATTAAAGATTGGAGTTTTTTTCAAAATTAAACTCGTTTGTGTAAAATTAATATCAAATTTTTTTTTTAATTTAAATTACTTGCGAAAGCTCGCGTTTCGGGCTTGATGAGTTATCGATGTAAACGCACGTGACTGAAACGTCGAGAATAAAATTCGAAGTTTAAACCAATAGATTAATGTATCGGGAAACTTTTGCGCGAAAAATTGATCGTGAAATATTATAATGGCGCAGGGTCAATATTGATTTACCTTCGTTTAAAATTAGTTTTTAAAAGTTTCGGCTTTTATTATAGGTAAATTCGTTGTCCATCTTCATTAAAATAAAAGTTATCGTCAGCCAAGCAATGAAGAATACTATCATTTTTCTAATCTACATCTTTCTAAAACTTCTGATTCCTGGTAATTTACTAATATTTATAAATTTTTTTATGAAAAATTTTTTTGTAAAATTTTTTTTTCTTTTTTAGTAAGCGCAATCAAAGGAGGCACGGTAGTACCCGACCCGAAAAAATACCCATTCATGGTGTCACTGCAGTGGAAGACATCGAGAAATCACTACTGCGGGGGATCGATAATCAGCGATAGTTTTGTTCTAACCGCGGCTCAGTGCCTGGTGCACGGGTACAAACTCTTAACATTCACAAAAGGTTTAATAAAACTTAAAAAAAAGTATTAAAATCGTAGATTGCACGAGGAAGTCTTTGTGGTAGCCGGAACATCGCAGACTTTCGAGATATTGAATTGGATTTTGCATGACCAGTTCGCAGAGATACACACTCTGGATTACGATATCGGGCTCGTTCAAATTAAAGGGAACTTCCTGTCGAAAAATGAACTCAGACCGATTTTACTAGCTGGAAGTTTCATAAAGTATGACAAGGTGGTAATGCTGGGATACGGAGAAACATCGGTAAGAAGTTTAATTATAATCCCTGTAAAAATGAGAATTATTTTATTGAATCTATAAAATAGCCATTAAATGGCAAAATACTATATTTAATCTATAAAATAGCCAGTAAATGGCTATTAAACAGTTAACCTAATGCACATTTCTGACAGGGAAAATGTGTAGTTTAAATTGCGCTTAAAATACAATATTTTTCCAAAAAAACTGAGCAAAAATTGTTGACCTAATTTTATTATCAGGATGACGCAATAACGACCAGCCCGAATTTACGCGAGCTCAGCGCGAAAGTTATCGACGCGAGAAGTTGTGTTTTTCATCGGGAGACGGAGCTGGAAACTCGTCCGTTTTTCTGCACCAAATCGACGAACGCATCGAGCACCATGGTCGTGAGTAGAATTAGTCTTGGAAAATCTCAAGTTTTTGATTTGTGGTTTTTTGTGACAGGGGGATCATGGAGGACCGGTGATAATCGAAAAAAATCCGAATAGTTATGTGTTGGTTGGTGTGATATCTTGCACGAGAAAGACGGAAAAGGGGAATTTTAGTATACCGCTGGGAGATAGACACATGAAGGTCGATAGGTTTGTACCTTGGATTGAGAACGCGAAAGTGGAGTTGATGGAGGAGATGAAAAATGAAATGTACAACCAGTACTTGGTAGATTAGATTGATAAACTTCGTCATTTTTTCGAGATTTAATTAATAAAAAAAAAAAAATTTTTTTACCGATACTGAATTTCTAAAAAAGTAAGCCGATGAAAAGATAAAATTGAAACAATAGATTAAGCGTTCTATTGTGAAAAATGACTGACTTTTATTTGGCTATACTGGCTTTTTTTAGTTTGATTTATCAATCAATTTCGTACGTTTTCTCAAAATAAAAAATTTCAAGCTTGAAATAATTTTTGAAAATATTTTGATATCTTATTTACGAAAGCTTAATTAAGTCGTTCATCATTCAAAAAAGCTTCAAGTTTAAAAGTCATAGTTTGAATTTTATAACTTATTCAAGAAATTAATAAGCTTCGAAAATCTATTTTTGAAGATTTTAGATATACTTTATTTAAGTGGAAGAAATTATTATTTTTTTTTCAAAGTTTAGAGCTTGCAAGCTTTCAAGAGTAAGTATAAATTTTTCGATACGAAGTCATAGGTTGTTACATTTAAAAAAATTGAAGGCTATCAAGTCAACTTTGAGCTTTTTGAAGTTCAAATTTAACTAAAATATTAAAAGAAAAATAAAAAATGAAAAAAATTATAATATTTTTGCAAGGTTCAAACAGTACGAACTGTTCGAACTTGACAGTTTCAGTTTTTTAAAATTCTCGATTTTTAGGTCAAATTACTGGATTTATAGTTTATTGAATGTCAGGAATGCACAGTCATCAGAACTAATTTAAATAGTTAGTATATCTCTATATATATATATGCTTACGAATAGAATTTTCTAATCTACTATCCAGTTAAGTTAATTATTTAAACCCATCCTCCTCATAATTATTTTATAAATTCCCTTAACGAGCTTTCAAAGCTTTGAGACGCAAGTCAAAATTAAGCTAAGACGTCTCGACTTTGAACACCGAAATCAGGATGGATAATCCCAGGGGTTAATCTAATATCTGGCCATAAGAGTAGTCACTCAAACGAGATTAAGAGATTAGGGAAGCTGACTAACCTCCCTGGAGCGAGGGGTATATGTAGAAGGCCGGCTCCTGAAGCCACGAGACGACCCGGACGAGGTCCCTGACGAAGCTCGGTATTACGCATCGCAGCACCGCCGTGCAGCCTCGCGAGGCGCCTCCTATCACCTCGACGTCCACCTTGTATGCCTGTGCGACCACTGAAACCACAACAGCCAAAGATTATTATCAAAACATGCATTTATTCTCTTGTGAAGTGACCCTCTTTTTTTTTTTTCACTGTAGTGTGAGCAGGAAGAGGACTGTAATTTTTTGGCTCCGCTCAGGTTTAACGAGAGGAAAACAAGATAAAGTAATTTATCGGATTGGACAGGAGGACCTGCCTACCTCTTTTTTTTTACGAAAAATCTTGGCGCTGGACCGAGACGAAAATTAATCGAGCAATTTTCCGCCCGATTCGGGATTTTTATTCTGTTTAGTTCGTTCACGCGAGATAAATTTTATTTTGAAAAAAAAATTGTTTGATTTGTCAGTTTGAAAAGGTCACTTCACAGAGTATAAACAAATTTTGAGTTGTTATTGCACTTTATTTGTACGACACATTCAGTTACTAGGAAGCATTTTGTAATACTTATTTTCGAATGATATAAAAAATTTTATAGTACTCCTGGTCACTCTAACCTCAAAATCAAATCTTTGATGCGTGTTTTCGGTTACTCGTACTATAAAATAGTATATAGCACTGGTGCAGCACGTCACCAGGGCTCTTTAAGGACCTCGTGCTCCGCTTCGCTACGCACTCGGGTCCTTAAAACCGCCCTGGTGACGATGCTGCACCCGTACTATAATATACTATAAAATGTTGACGGAATTAGATTACTTATGTTCAAAATTGTATCACAATATCAAATCCCTGTAAGAAGTTAAAACTAGTCAAAACAAGTTTCTAACCTCTAATTGTAGCCAATTAGAAGTCATATTTACTCACTTCTCTCTAGCATTCTCAAAAAGTGTCTGGTCGTACAAAAAAAAAAAAAATGTAAATAATATTATAACTCACCAGCTCGAACCTGTACATCTCGGCTGAGAACCCGTCCCACCGAGTTACTGGCGACGCACCTGTAGGTGGCGCTGTGCACGTCCTGTCTGTAAGCAGCCGCGGGAAAGGGCAGCAGAACCAGGGTGCCATTTTTGAGAAGCCTCCTGACCCCGGGCACGTCGCCGGCGGGGAGTCCGTCCGCGGTCGACCAGTCGATGTTCGGGGGCGGACTACCAGTAGCCGCGCAGTCGAGCCAGGCGCCGCTCGAGTTCGAGAACTCGACCCTCGACGAAGGCTCGATCAGGAAACTTGGACCCCGCAGGTGGGCGTCGAAGCCGTGGCCAGACACCACCAACAGTAGACATATGCCTGTGAACAATACGGTTTTTTGAGTTTTTTTTAAGGTAGCTGACTGCAGTTACTGAACTAGTCAAGATGCGTATTCAATCTCACATTTGACTAGTTATAGATGAGAGCAGACTTTTTTAAACCATTCAATACATAAATAATGTTTTGTTCATACATATAGGTCACGAATGTACAAATAATTTGTATCTTGAATAATTGTGAAAATATTAGAGCGATTGTACATGTTTCATCGAATGAAAATTTAGTCCGTAGGAAACGTTATCACAAAACAGCGAAATAACCCATTTACAAAAATTAGTAATATTTTAGATAATAAGTCACCCCAGGACTTGAAAATTTAGCAGTATCAGTTTTTATATTTATTTCTAGGTAACTCGAATTTCAGATTTTTCACACATTTCCTTATGACCGTTGATGTCTTACCTTTGTTATGCAGAGGTTGGGGGCGTATCGGATATCTAATACGAGGCAAAGTAGGTCACGCGTGCTGTAACAAAAGTTTACTGTTACGCTGAAATTGTAACCGTGATTGGACCCGGTATCTGATGACTAAAATTATGAGAATTTTGATCTTGAGAGAGAATTATGATAGTCTTGTATGTAGAACTTATAAAACTTTACGTGTAGAACATGTGTTAACACGTGGTTGAACATGCTTTACACGTATTTCTTTTTGAATGAGGGTTGACATTGTCATATATTTTTCACTTTTCTAAATAACATATGTATATTTTTCGTAACGAGTTAGACACTACTTACAATAAAAAAAAAATTTCCTCTTTCTATACTAAATTTTAGTTATTAAATTTTGACAATTTTTAAGTTTAAACTGCGGTTAGAGATACACGCGAAAAAAATTAAAAATTCTCCATAATTTATCCAACGGAAAATTTTTTTTAATTATCCACACGCACAAAGAAAACAGTGTCACTTGTCATCAAACTCGAGTAATTAAAGTTTCCCCACACTCAAAAAAAAAAGAAAAAAATCCCCATCGTAATTATAATAATTAAAGGCCGTGTCTTCAAAATTGACAATTAGCGCGAAAAAAGAATCCCTGGCGCGCGCGCGCGACACTCGAGACAGCTCGGCGTTAACGAGGTTAAACAATCGTCTAATTTCCACGACTACCAACCCCCCGCAAAGTTTTGACAGGCCGCGTTTATAAAATTGATTCAGACGATAATAGTCACCAAAGTTAGTTTCTCCCTACGCGCGGCCTATTTAGCTCTGAAATAATATTCAACTTTGGTGTGCGCGCGTTATATTCCATGGGGAAACTCGAAAAATTATTTTTACTATTAATGATTAATTTTAGTGATGATTTTAAAAATTTTTGGTTTTTGAATTGCCACCAAAATGAGTCACGTGACGAGGTCACGTGTTCATTGAAAAAGTTGAGTTACGTATTATATGTATACAAAATATTGATAGTTTCTTCGAGTTTACTTCGCTCTTGAACTTTAACTTTATCAATATCAGTTTCAAACACGTACTACATCATGTAACTCGATTTGTAAAGTTTACGTCATACTACAAACATTTTGGCGGGAGTTTAAATTCAACAATGCAATAAATATCTTTTTTCCATCTATTTCTTCAAATTTACGTCTCATTAAAATCGTTTAAAAAAATATGAATTAAAAAAATCGTATTTCTTCAAACTTAAAAATCCACGGTAACTACGTACGTGTAACCGAGTATGTAAATACACAAGCGAGCATACTAATAAGTAAAAAAAATTACTCAAAGTGGTCGTGTTTTCCGGCTATTGAGATTTTCGAGACGTCATTACTCCGCGCAACAAGTTTTAACAAAATAAGGTACGGGGACGTAGGTAGCAAATGGCCAAGTAACTCCCGCAACAAGTTTCGCCCTCGAGGGATGTCAGGGCAGGGGGAAGGGGAGGGGGGAGGAAAAACTTATACGAAGGAATTTTGCTCCTACTTTTTCGGCTTGTTAAGCCGCCGTATTCGTAACTGCGCTCGCCCCCCCCCCCCCCCGTTTATAAAACTTAAATTCAGCCAACTTATTTTTCGCAACAAAACTTCTTACCCCGAGGAAGACTAATATTTAAAAAAGTAAGTTAGGGGGAAGGTACAATTCCCGGGGATTAACTTCTGGAACTTTACTTCTTCTTCTTTTTGTTATTATTTCTAGGGAAGCTTGGTTTTTTCAAGCTTGCGGTGGGCTTTTGAAAAAAAAAAAAAAATCCCTGCGCTTTGAGCATTCATGAATTCGAACCCGGAAAAAGTAAAAGGAAGAAAAGCTTCCCTTTTTTTCGAGTGTGTTTTGATATCCCCGCGGGTTTGTTTTTCATTTAATTCAACTTGACCTCACCACTCGGCTCCGCACCGACTCTTTTCATTCTATACCGTAGGATGGTAAAGTTTTTATACCTCGTTTGAGAGTGAAATTAATATATTATTTCGGGGCACTGAAAAAAAAAGTAAAATATTTTTTTAAAATAATTTTCTGAGTTTTACGGTTCGAGGGGTAATCGAGATTTTACGCGGGGGGTAAAGTTCAAATGTGCACAGTAAAAAGTAAATTCGAAAATTGGGAATAAATTTAAAAGTAAATAGCTTCGAAGTTTGGATATTAAAATACTTAAGTCAATTTTTATAAGAGCCCGAGACGATTATTACCCTCCGTGGGAATTTACTTATTCCCGGGGGGATGCAGCATACGATATTTAATGTATATATTTTTAACGTTGGTATTGATCGTTGGTTCGTACAAGCGTGCGACACCAATAATAAATGAAGTGTCCCGGGCGGTACTTTGAATTTCGGGTGATAAAAAATACACGACCCAGAGACTAATTCGGTCTTACTGACATTTTTATACCCGTCCGAATTTTATACGAGCGGACGTTCATCTGCATTTGTACCTTTGATTAATTGATTTGAATAATTTAATTTTATTGAATTGACCTGAATTATTATTTAATTGTTTATCTATTCATATGCAGTAGTAATAAAATATTATAGCCAGTAAATGGCAATAAAGTAGATAACCTAATTCACATTTCTTACAGGGTACATATATAACAATTTATAATTAAGATATGAAAATTAGCAGTAAAATATGTAATATATTAATAATTGAAATATAAAATTTATAAATTAATTGATATTGCTGCATCTGGAGTATATAGATTCAATATATTGTTTATTTCAATACGATGTATTATATATTTTAGTGAAAACAGTATATGTGTAAGTACGTACTATAAAGTAAGTATTTGTTTTAATGTTCCATTTTACAATGTACGAAGTAAAATTACGATGAAATTTGAAATTCAACAATAACGAGATCATTAAACACGACATAAACTTTTACTCGCAAAACGTAATTCAAAATTTTTCACATAAAAATTCAAACCATATTTTTTATTTTCTGCGAATAAACACTCATTCTAATTTATTACAACCGTAAATCGAATAACAAAAAAAAAGATAAAAAAGGGGTACCAACTTTACGACGCAATATTCCGGCTTAACTATGATTTACAATTACCCGATAAACAAGCCTGCAGGAGAAGCATTCATCGGAAGAGGGTGGAAAATCAATCCACGAAAGCCAAAGGAAAGCCATTACCGCGCGAGACGAAGGACTCCGAAGCTGCTGCTTCACAGAGGAGTCTTTACCATGTAAATTTAACCTTACTTTTTTCTCTCTTTTTTTTTTTTTTTTTTTTTTTTAGTTCCGACCGGACAATCAGCCCTGTACACACATGGGCAGGAAAACCGGGTCACTGCTGCTGTATTAGGATTTTCAGGATAATCGATTTCCTCCCAGTGCAAATGTTTGGGGGGGTATTTCCTGCTCGGGCTTTCTGCATCATACACCGAAATTTTCGCTTATTGATTTATGATCGACGGAAACTGTCGTATGATATTTGAATTCGAATATAGGCCGCTTTTTTTTTTCTTTTTTTTTCGATTATGTTACATGGAAATTTCACTTCGAGGTAATCTATGGACCCCCCCCCCCGCCCGCGTTTGGCTGAATTATTCCGGTGGATTTGCAAGGAAATTGTTCGGAATTTTCGGAGTGAATTTGCTTGGAAATTCTGGGTTATATTTTACCGGTGGACAAAAATTATGGTGTAATAAAAATTTTTCGCATCTAAAAAAACAAAGTGTGTAAACTCAATTGCATTTTTTGGAAAATTAAAAAAAAAACACATGAAAATTAATGTGTAAATACACGTGTGATTCACATGTGTATTAAATTACACTTGCGAATTGTGTGCTAATGTTAGATTTTCTACTACTATGGCCATAACGTGTATTTTTCAGTTTATCATTTTACACATTTAAATAAACACATGAAAATTAATGTGTAAATACACGTATATTAAATTACACATGTGAAGATAATATTATAGCTTACTGTGTACTTTTCAGTACTTTTACATTTTTCATTATACACATGTAAATTAATGTGTAAATACACATTTAAGTAAAGTTATATGTATACAAATACATACTAAATTTACAAGTAATTTTACATGTGTAAATTTAGCTTGAATAGAATCGTAGTGATGCACGCTTAGTACGTGCTTCGCGTAACATCAGTTGTATTTTGCACTTTAAGCATGTTAATTAATGTGTGAATACGGATCCAATATTCACGTGATTTTACATGTGTGTATCACTGTGAAACAAATACGTTAAAACTACGCACGCAAGTCGCTTGTGTGAATTTCCATCAGGATGAAAAATCTTTGCTCTCATTCATCAAGAGCAATACATTTTTCCACTTTTTTTTTTTTTTAAAGGTTTTAATTTTCAGAGTATTTTTCATTCGTAATCCCAAAGCTCTATTTCACGTTTCCCTTCCGCTGGTAGTTCCCGGAGTACTTTTTTTCCCCCCACAAAACTCCGCCCATGAAAAACACATCCACCTCTCTCTCTCTAAAAAAAAGTCCATACCCGCGCGGTAAGTTTAAACAAAAGCGGTAAACAAACTAATAGAACAGAATTCAGAAGCTCGGGGAGGGGGATCGAACGTTGCGAATTTCCATCCGGCGGGAGGTGAATGGTCTGGCTATAGCGGGACCCAATCTACTGATTTTCAGTCCTATGAATAGCCCGCTGGTGCTGCGTTATTGATTCGCTGGCTCCCAATTTTCGGGCACTCGAAGCTAAGGATATTTAAATAGTCATCTTCTACCGGTTGACCCGCGTCGATCGAAATTATTCGCGGGGGGTAGGTCGTTGCCACTGGAATTTAGCCCCCGCTGCTCGTTTAGTATGCACCGGTGCATCTCTTTCATCTCGCACTTTTCATCGCCAGCGAGGAAGATATTTCGCAAAGACGGTGGCTGCTGCTGCTACCGAATGTATATTCTTTGTGACGCGGCGCGGGTGGCTCCCTCGGGGATCCTCTTTCATTACTTTCTTCTTCCTTCTTCTTCCCTCTCTCGCTCGCTCGCTCTTTTATGACTGTCGCGAATAATCATAACTCGAAATTTGGTTTTTGTCCTCCTCTTCTTCCTCCTCCTCCTCCTGCCTCGGAATTGTCTCTTCTTCTGCTTTCTTTTCCTGCTTCTTTTTTTTTTTTCTTTTTCTTTTAAAGTTACAGTCTGCTGCCACGCACGTTTTTACAATTCCACCTTTGGGACGACGGAAACGGGGTTCCTTGACCGCCCTGTTTACTTTTTACGACCGGGTGGAGTTTAAATTGCCGGGGTTAATTTAACGCGAGAAAATATATGTCTGTCTTACTGAACCGCGATCACTATCTTGTTGGATGTGAGTAATTATTTTAAGCTACTAGGGTAGAATGTACAATTTTACGCCTATGTCTCTTAAAAACTGCTTAAAACGTGGTTAAAGTAATTTTACTTTAAGACTGGGATTGGCAATGTGTCAAAATGCTGTAAATTAGTTTTATTGACTAGTGTAAAAAGTTCAATTTTACACCCTAGTTACATAAAAAGTGCTTCTTTCGTGGTTAAAGTGATTACAAAAATTAGTATGTATTTTTAAACACTTTAAATGATACAACTAGTGCAAAAAATAGGAATTTCAGTCCCTTGTTACGTAAAAGACTTAAAACTCTTCCCGAGTCCGCATACGCTGATTAAATTCTAAATAAAAAAAAAAACCTCTACTGTTGCTAAAAACTCTTTTATCATCGAAAATACAGTCCTTAAGCCCTCTCTTAGCATAAAAAGAGTCCCCAAAGTATCGCAAAACCGGTGGATCCCCGAAATCTCGTTAAGCCAGAGAAGAAGCGGGCGCGTGTTTTCGGGTCTCGTACACGCGATCAGCTGTATTATCGGAGGCACGCACGCTGCCGGTCGGCCGGGGTAGTAACGCATCACAATGGGGGCCACTGGTCGATGCGTAGGAATTAATCGAGCCTCCCCCCCCCCCCTCGTGTCACGCGGTCGGTGTACTCCGGAGCTTCCCCTTTAATAAATATCGCCATTCACGTATCTGTTTTACTCACTTTTGGGTGGTGGTGACTGAATATTTGACCTCGTACTGGGCGTAAAACTGAAATCTTTGGACTCATGTATTTGAATTGGTTGAGTCATGAGACTCATGTGAGACCTTAAGCTCGAGTCTATGCACTCAAGAGCATATAAATTTGAGTTTTGGGTCAATAGTTTATGAGTTTGAATCTTTTGGCTCGTATTTTTAGTAGAAGCAATAAGTTTGTGTCTTTAGAGTTTATTTTCAGATTTGTAAGACATTTAAACACCAGTCGAAATTTGAGTCATAAAACTCATGAATCTTTGAGTTTGAATCTTTGGACTTGAGAACGTAAAAATTTGAGTTTTGAGACTGACGAATCCTCGAGTTTGAATCTTTTTACACGTCTTTTTAACAGAAGTGAAAATTACGAGTCCAAATTTTTATGAGTTTAAAAAATTGAGTCATAAGACTTTCGAGTCTTAGAGTTCGAATTTTAAGACTCAACAGCTTAAAAATTTGAGTCTCGAGACTCCCCGAGTTTGATTTTATTTCAAAACCGGAAATTATGTTTTGTCAATTTAAAGGTACTCGAACTCCCGAGTCCTCAGCCGCGGGTCCAAAGACTCCGGAGTCTTCAGACTCGTTTGAGGGACAAGGCTGATTCAAGCAAGCCAAGTTTTTAAACTCTTTTATTCTTGGGAGAAGGAGGATCTGCTAACGAGCGAGCGACGCGGACGTCGGCGAGGATTTTATTATTCCCGGTCTCCCCCCCCCCCCTTTCCCTGCACCCTGGCTCGGTCGTCGACCTTTGACCCCGTATTTTTAAATTCAAAACTCACAGACGCTCGGGCATAATTGAGGGGCTGAATCAATGGCTCGGGTATCGAGCGATTTCGAAAATATAATGCAATTTAACCCCCCCGCTAATGCGCCTCCGGAGTGCTAAGAGTACGGCGGGAGGGAAATTGAATTTTTGTAAGATTCAAACTCGACCGGACGTAATGAAATTCAAGCTGGGGCTAAGTGCACCTTTTAAATGTTGATTCGGTTATCGCGGATAAATCAAACGCTCTGGTAGCGAAAAATTGTCCGGCCCATTCATTCGGGGCTGGTCGAGCGTACAGAAAAAAAAAGAAGAAAAAAAATTGTTCTGCTAGATAAATTGAATCCATCGCTGCGTTAAATTGGAAACGCGCGGGAGGAAAATTCCACGTGTGTGCGATGTACCGAAAAAAGGGGTGCCGGTGTATTTTCTTGAGCAAAAAAAAAAAAAAAAAAGAACTTCCGAAGAAATCCGTCATCTTTCTTCTTCTTCCTACGGGATCGATTGTGTGTGCGTAGGCGGGGATTTACAGCTAAGAGCGCCTGGGATGCCTGAGCGTAGTAGGGTTGGGATTCCGGTCGTATCGACCTATCGGAATGCAAGCAAATCTTGAGCAAAAAGACAGGCTCTCCGGGAAGTTCTCTTCTCGTTAGAAGGATTCCGGGCGTTCATTTATCGATCGAGCCCGCGCGCTCGGCGACGTGTCGACGATCTCGATAATCGGAGAAGGAGGAGGAGGAAGAAAAGGAAGAGCAAACATCCCGCCTGAGGATATTGCAGCCCAGGGAGCGGATAAAAAGATTAGCCGAGCAAACAGTACGCGAGCGGACTTCAGTCTGTTGTGTTTACCTGGGACCCCTGAGAGTCATGCAAATCATCGGGTTTGGTACTCCCGTCACGTCTGCGTCTTTTACCCTGGCGAGGATCACACTTTGGATCGGGAATAAATATTTACCTCCGGGGGAGGGAGGAGAAAGCCCCCCGACGGGCTCATAATGCGAGATTGATTCCTTCTTAAAATATACACCGTGCGAGCGAGGAAGAAGTTTATTTTAACACCCTGTCCGGAGAGGAGGAAGAAGAAGCTTTCTTTTGTACGCTGGGAGTGATTGATTATGGTAATCTGGGATTCCGACCGGTGATCACTCTTTTATGGGGGCTCTTTAGTGATTTAAGAGGTCTGAAAGCTCCGTTTTGTATAAGGTCATTACTGGTTTACTCGTGGAAGCAATTTTGAAAGTGATTTTTGGTGATTTGCGGAGAGTGAATTGACTACTTCGAAAGCTTTTTGGTGATTTTAGTGAGGTAAAAGCTCTGTATTAGGGATCGACTTTTCTAGCTTTCGTAAAAGCTTCGAAGCAATTTTAGCAGTTATCATGCGGTTCAGCTTAGGTAGCTATTTAGTGATTTTTAAAGTGAAAGCTCTGATTTTTGATAGTGATTACTCAAAAGCTCTTTATAGAGATAATTTGGAAATGAAAATATGAAAGAATTTTGAATATATTTCCTGCTATAAAATGAATATTCAAGGTTGAGCTATTTAGTGATTCAGGTAAATGAAGACTCCGCTTGAAAAATGTTAATCACTAATTCACTCACGAGAGTCTTAAGGGTGTTTGGTACCTTTGGTACAAAATGCAGCCATTTTGTCAATTTTAATCGAATCTTCTAATAATTTATATCAAAATAATCGTTGGAGTTTTTCCCTATTTTTGTTCGTCTTAGTTTTTAGAAAAAACTAATTATTTGTTTAAACAATTGAAGAGGTGGTCTAAAAAAAATCAAGCATTTTTTTTTCTTTATCACTTGTAACTTTCTCAAAAATGCAGAGATCGTTGAAAAAACTGTGAGGTAGTTTCGGTGACACTTCAAAGAAAATTTTAATTTTTTCTAAAATATTGAAATTAAAAAATTTTTTTATTAAATAAAAAAAATGTTTAATTTCATAAGATTACGTGTTCAATTATTTAAACAACTATTTCAATTTTTGAATAACCAAAACGGAGAAAAATAGGAGAAAAATCTAACGTTTATTTTGATATAAATTATTAGAAGATTCGATTAAAATTGACAGAATGGCTGCATTTTTTTGTAAGTGCCAAACATCCTTAAAGTAATTACGAAGATGATTCTTACGCTAAAATTGAGAGAGCTTTTTTTAGTGATTTTTACACTGTAAAATCACATTTTCAAGGCAGAGCTCTTAGAGTTTTCTTGCGGAAGCTCACTTTTCGGAATAGTGATTTCGGTGAGACAGTTTTCTTTTACGTGCAAAAAAAGCTCTATGAAAATCAGAAAGCTTGAAGGATTACTCATTAAAACAGTCATTATCGTCTGAACTGTAAACGCTCAAAGACAATTTTGACAGTAGTTTCTCACGGTATTTTGAAAAAAGACTCATTTTAGTGATATTATTTAAAAAATTGTCGCTTTGAGAACAAATGACCACTTGCATGTTTAAAAAAGTTTTCAAAAAAACACTTTTGAGATCAAACCACGAAACGAGACACTTTTCACTCATAAAAGCTCCGACTCTCATCACGAGCTATTTTTTACAACACTGGCCTTTTTTCGAGTAAAATCTTACCTTTTCCACCCCAAAAAAAAAGCAGCTCGCTCCAGAATTTTAGTACCTAAAAGCTTCCTCTTTGAAGATGAGACCGCGATCACCGTTTCACTAGTGAAAGCTCCCTAACACCTTAAGACCCGCTCCCCCGAAAGCTCAAAGTAGACTAACTCATTAAGGCACTTTAATTCTATCATCGTGAAAATTTCGCTCTTTCACAGCTTCCACCCGGGATCACTCAAACCGTCTGGCGCCTTTTTTTTATCCAAGGATTGATCACCCGCGTAATCGCCTGGAGGAAAAAAAAAAAAAAAAATTCGATACCCAGGGCGACCCGGTGAAGCGTAAAGTCACGTACGGAGTCAAATTGCCGCGGAGGAGAGAGAAATAAAAGGGTAAGAGCAACAATAAGAGCGCTCCCCCGGTCACGTAGTACACAAAACTCACCGGCGAGTAAGCTCGAGGCGACGAGGTTCGTCAGCATGGTCCTCCTCCTCCTCCTCCAGGAAGCTCCTCATCCAAGATCCTCCCGGAATGAGCTTCCACTGGAACACAAAACTAAAATACTGGCTTAACTTGTATTTGGCTCGAGCAGCAGTCCAGCTCTCGCGCGGCGCCGGCTGCGACTGAGGGGATCCACTGCCGAGAGCGGCTTACCCCGGGCGCACGCGCGTGCATGCAACCCGGCAGCTACCTGGGGGCTTTAACCCCCACCAGAAGGGTGGCCTCCAGCCGACGCCACCTACTACCGTCGATGACTGCGACGACGACAACACTTGATTGAAATTTCCCACCCCCCCGGTCAAGAATCTTGTTGTTGTTGTCGTCGTGAAAGTTTCATGAGGGGGTGAGAAAGACTTGGGGTTATTTAATATTACCCGGGCTTTTTAAATATTAACTCCGAGGGTTTATCTTGGGGATTTATCTGATTGTTACCGGCTTATTTGTGTTTGTTGAGATGATACTTTGTGGGTTTGTTTATTTATCCTTGGGGTGGATTTCAAAGTTATAGTATGTACGCTCAAAGCATTACCTGAAGATAAATATGAAAAAAATTTTATAAGTACGTCTTTTTTAATAAGCTGAATTTTTTATTATTTGGAAATTAGTTGCAAGTTGGAAATTTTCATTTCAGTCTCTTGATTTATTATTTTCTAAGATGGCAAGATTAGGGAGAAATTAAAACACATTCCAGCCTAACGCAATAAAATTATAATAAAATGTTTCGATTTAAAATTGATTGTAAATTATTTTCTTTTTTAATTGTATAAGAAACTTTCAGAAATTTCGTTTATTTAAGTTATAAGATATGTAATAATTTTTTTATATATTTTTGTAATGCATGTTAATTGTCCAATGATAATTATTATAAACTAAAGAAACTGTTGAAAAAATTATCAAACTTGCTTATTTACTTCAGGGGTTCAATTTTCAAAAAGTACTCGAGCTTGGGAAATTGGTCCTTGATTCACGGGACTTTGAATTGCTTCCGAGTCGGTGAAACTTTTACCGCGGTTACGACGATGTTCCACACCAAGGTTACCATGAATATCAAAATGGTAGCTAGAAGAACTCATTTTGGGTACTTACCAAATAATTAAAGCACAATGATTATTCGATGAATAAAAATAAAAATTAAAAATTGATTGTTGTATAATTTTTGATTCGCAACGGTAATCCGCATTTCAAATCAATAATTAAACGAGTGTACGGTGTAACTAACGCTTACTCGGCGGGGTAAGGTTGGTGCACCTGAATAATTGCTTATTAACCGGTAGGTGCACCCTCTCGAGGGTAATTATTTCCCGTTGAGTTATTTCGATATTAATTTTCCGTCTCTAATGGGGCATAATTAGTTTTGTTGATAAAATTTCACGGCTCCGAGAGCCTCAAAGTAAAGAAGTGGCTTACGCGAATTACCCCCCGCGGAGCAGCTCCGCGCGCCCGGAAAATCTAATTTCATTGTCTCGGAACTAATCCTGCCAGCAATTAACATGTGTTACGTTACCCCCCTCCCGGCTTGTTTAAATACGGGTTAGGTGAAGAGTGAAATTAATTTTTTTTTCAAGTTTTTGAATTCGTCGATTCGAAGGAGAAAAAATGGTTTGTCTAAGTGCGTTAAGTTCGAGACGAGAAAATCTCCGCGTCTTCCGGAGTAATTATGAGAGCGATTAGCGTGAAAACAGATGCTACAACCGATCGATCTTAAGACAGTAAAGTCATTTACCCCCGATTCGAAACAAGCGTCCTGGTCTACGAACAGAAGTTGAGACTAAATTACAGAAGTATTTGTATCGGTGGGACATGTGACCCGATTATGTACTTTTTTTAGGTTAGGTGTAAGAAATTTTTACAAAACTATTAGTAAAAATTTAGTGACCAAAAAAAAATTTTATTTATTTTGTCATGGATTCATTATCTAAAATTTTCGGAAAATTTTTACTAGATTTTTTTCAAAGAGTCCTGTGAAAGTTGACGCACCTAACCTAAAAATTCATTATGGGGTCACATGCTCCACCAACTGACTCAACATTTCTATCCGTGTATAAAACACAGCCCTGAAAAGAGCCGCATGATTTAATATTCACAAGGCTACAGCCCGAAAACAAAAAAGAAACCCTTTTTAAAAGCACTTAGCTCTCGGTGTATTATTGTGTCGAGGATTAATTGATGCAGCGGTACTTACGCAATGATCATCATCATCTTTCGAGGGAGAGAGAGAGGGCAAACATTTGTAGCCCTAGGGTGCACAATGCCGGCATCAGCCTCGACCAATTAGAATTTTTTAATAATTCATGACCGCCGCGGCCCCCGGAGAGGAGAGATCTTTGAGTGGACTTTGAGTGATCCTGGAGCGTTTAGCGGTCGCACGGAACAATCTCCTCCCCTCCGATAAATACATATAGTAAGAGCACTTTTTTTCTTTTTTGCTTCCATCGATCAATCGGCGGAACCGTGTCCGGAATTCATCGCTTTGTCGTTAAATGGTTTCGGTTTGTTTAAGGGTTTTTTTGTTGAATTATTACTCGTAAAAGCAGGCTCGAGTGAACTGCTGAAATTTACATTGAGTGGCTATGAACTAATGAGATGTAACGCAGTGTTGCCAAAGTATTTATTTTAGATGAGTAATGTAACGCAGGCTTACCAACTTGACTACACTATCAAAATTCATACTAAAGTTATAAACTAATTGGATTGCAAATTAAGATGTAAATAAACATTTTTTTTTTGTAAAACAATGTAACACAGGTTGGTCAACTGTAAATAAAAAAGAAACGTAAAATTTACGTTTTGAAAAAATTCAAAAATGGTGATACAGTTTTGGTAACTATTTGGTTTAAACAATTTTTTTTGCGGTAAACATCGGAATGTAGGCTAGTCAAATTTGGTAAACATTTTCCATTTTAATCAAATAGCAATGCAGTGTTTCCAACTGTTAAGGCCAGGACAGAGATAAAGTTATAAGCGCTTGTGCGTCTGTGCGCGAGCATAGGCACCTTATAACTGGTTATAAGCGAGAGTAGTCCGAAGCAGCCGACAAGTCAACGGTAACCTCAATGTGATTTTAGAGCAATTACTAAATTTCGTAAACAAAAAATTTTTTCAACGAAAGAAAAAGGTCGTTAGTAAAGTGAATATAATGTGTAAAAAAGTGAAATAAAGATATTACTGAAGTGAAAAAAAAATCAGTTTATAAAGTTATGTATTATTTATAGAGACATAGAAATCTAAGAAATGGTTATTGAAATATTGAATAAATGTAAATTTTATTTCACACATCACCAAATAAAATTAAATACTTTTTATAAATATCGCTTTTTTTATAAATAAATATAAAACCTGTACTTATGAGTATTGCTAATTTTGTCATGACTTTCATTTTTGAGTATAAAATGCAAAAGTTAATTTAATAATTATATAAGTAGTAGCTTGCAGTATTACATAGTATTTTATAAATAAAAATATTAATAAAATATGATAATATATTATTGAATTTAAGTCTATTCAATTAAAAACATATACTTCAAAAAACTATCATATTAATCTAATTTGAACAACGCTGTCAACAGTTAATCATTTTATTACTATAATCTATGTATCTAATTTATTTTTTTCATTAAAAATTTTTTCCTATTAACTCTTAATTAATTGTATTAAATGAAAAATTAATATCTTATATTCATAATCAGACTTGTAATGTAATGTTGTGGTTTCAATTAGCACTACAATCACACAACAACCTTGCTTTTACAATAAAAATATGTGTCTGTATAAATTTATTTTAAAAAATGTGAAGCTTCAACAAAAAAGGAAACATTAAAATACTTGTGTTCAGTTTGATTCTGAACCACTGCTTGGAGGATCCGGCAACAATCTAAATATTCTACTTGTTTTTTTCTTAGCACTCTTTGGAGACAGTTTGTTGAGCTTAAATTCCATGATGGTACCGACCAAAGTCTCTTCGTCAACATATTCCTCTGTTTTTGATGTCATCAAATTATTTGTAACGCCAGTGACTTTGGCTAGTACTGCATCAAACTTGCTGTAAGAGTGAAAGAGGGGATCAAAATTTTTGTTACTATTTGAACTTTTTTTTGGTGTAGAGTGTGTAGCAGCTGGGAGAACACTTTTTGATACAAAATTAGATCTTGTCCTAAAAAAAAAAAAAAAAAGAGGAACATTACAATAAATTATCAAACCAAAAGTAATCACTGAAAAATAAACAACTTACTCCCTATCTACTTTAACATCTTTCATAAATGAATGCATTAAATCAAAAAATTCCCATTTTTTCCTTATTGAAACTCCTGAGCCACTACGGTTCTCTTTATCCTGGTGATTTTTTTCTGCGCTGTACAAAGCCAAGCACTTCTTCAACCTTTTTTCAGTCACAGCAACTGCAAAATAAATTTATTGTAAACACCAACAAGTTTTTTTTTCATTATTAATAAAAAGTAGAATATCCTTATAATATACCATCCTCATGTAAATTCCTGGAAAGTTCTTCTAATGCATTTTGTCGAAAATTTTGTAAATGGTACTCTTTTGATCCTTTATTATATAAACATGGATAAGATCTAAGATCATTTAGAAAAGAATCCATAACATCTCTCTCCATTTCATCTTCATTAATTGGAACTTCATTAATCATTGTTGTAATAACTTTTAAATACAACGAATTTTTTAAGTAAGTATAATTTTAAAAATATGACCGTGTACAATTCAGTTCTTTCTTTGTAGCTTGCAATTGGGAAGCTTGCAATCTTGCAGGTAAACAGATAGCAGGTACTATATATTTATATAAGTAATTGTTTTTGTTTTCGTCTGCTACACTTGTTTACTCGCTTGTTTATATACCAGACTTTCTGCTAAGATATTTCAGTGAATTGTGTCGAAAAATAAAAAGGATTTCGTAAAAAAATAAATTTAATATAAATTGATGGCTGCTACAAACGGCCACAGCTATCATAAACCAGTTGCCAATAATATGTCGGCAAATAATAGCGACCTTGAAAAAGATGATAATAAAGTTGAGCCTGATGAAACTTTGATTTTAGAAATAAAAGAATGGCCCAGTATTTATAATAAAAAAGTAAAAAATGATGATATATCTGAAGAAGAAATTTGGAAAATAATTGGTGCTAAGTTACAAAAACCAGGTATACTTTTAGAATAATGAACATGTTTTAAACTTAGATACTAATAAATTTATGTGAAATTATAATGTGGGTCAATTAATTTTTGTTTTAGTAAGCGAATGTCAAACAAGATTTGAGCGACTCAGACAATATTATTCTAGAGAGAGGACCAAAAGAGAGCAAGGACAAAAAGGACCTTTTAAACTGTATGAGGAAATGAAATTTATTGATCCATACATAAAAAGAAGGTATATAAATGAATTCTAACATTTTTTATCATGAATATAATGTCTTTTTTTGTTACAGATCAATTAATAGTACAAAAGGAATCAGAAAAAAAGCAAAAATGAATCCTCTTTCAGAAACCTCTTCTAGTTCACATAATCATCAAGTTGGTTCAGTCGATACGGTTAGTTGTGAAAAATATTTATGTGTATACATATTGATTGTGCAGGCTTATTAATAAATTTTTTGTTTTATCCAGTATCCTTTTGATGTACCCGCAGAGAACATTGAAGAATCCATTGAAGATAACACTCAAGACTACAATATGACCAACTATCTTCAAGAAGATAATGAAAGTTTAACAAATGTGGAGAATCAGATCAATGATACAAGTATTATTGATGAACTAATCTCTAGCAAAGGTGTTGAGAGTGATTCATCGAACTTGTCTATGTTGAGTGTTCGTACAGCAATGGATTCACTTGTTGAATCTAACAAGGTGGGTTTTAAAAGTTGTAAAAATTTACACATAATTTGCATCAATCTTATCACTATATTTTTTCTTACAGAGTAAGGGTCCTACGGCTGTTGGAATTCACTTGAACTCAAGACCGGTTCCTTTGAATGATAGTTCAAATAACTCTTTGCCATCGAATTCCAGTATAAGCCAGTCTGCAGAGGATTTACAGCAATTTAGGAAGACGAATAAAAAAGCTGCTGAATATGTGACATCTAGACTAAAAGAGATTGAAGATGGAGTTGAAAAAGATGAAATTATATCACAAATTTTTGTTGAATTATACAAAAAAAAAAAAAAAAAAAAAAGTTTTGAATAGTTTATATACCATATAAAAATGTTACTTTACTACTCAGTAGTCATGTAGAATAAAAGTAGAAGTATTAATAAACAAAATTCTTACACTATAGAATCTGAACTTTATCTGTCTTATTTTTTCCCTATAGCTTGCTCGATAAAGTTAAGCTCAATTAAAATTGCATGATAAAGTTATAGTGCATCTAAAATTCTATCAAAAAAATTATACTTACCATTTCTTGATTTTACAAATTTAAATACTATTATTAATCAATAATCACAGACTGATAAATAATCAGATTGCAAAAATTATTTTACTTAAAAATATCAATGATATTTATAAACATTGTTAAATTATTTTTCTTATTAAAAACCTTTGGCATCTTAATATATGACTTAAAACTTTGCACTAATAGTTTACAACTATTATATTCAATGGTTAGGATTTAAATAATATTTAGTTTTCTTCTATTATTTACAAAATAAACTTTGCATGTATTTGTAGAAAAAATTTATCAAATGTATTATTATTACACATATTCTTAAAAAAATAACACAACACATTCACTGTTTACACTTTTATTCTTAAATTAATATAATAATTATTGAAACAATAAAATCAAGAACTGCTATTTTCACTTTCACCGTGTTTTCCTTGATTGATATAATCATTTTGCCATGAAACAGCTCCTTCAGGAGAATTTACATAGTTTTTCAAAGCCTCTCTTATTGCAACTGGTTCACCAACCCCTCCACAAGGAATTGTAGGTCCATTTATAAAACAAGAGTCAGCAGGAACCTCATTACGCCATTGTCCAAACACAATATCACCACTTCCATTTACTGAATCTGTAAAGTCATCTGGGCAGTACTTATTGCGTACATTTTTTTTTGTTCTTGCCATCATAAAATTATGCAAGCAGATACAAGCCATGACTATTTCTTTAACATCTTCAGGCTGGAAACTTATTCTTCTGTTTAAGACACTCCATCGAGCACATAAAATACCAAAAGTATTTTCTATACATCTTCGGGCTCTGGACAGTCTGTAATTAAAGATCCTTGCATCTGGTTCGAGGTTTCGACCTGGGTAAGGACGCATCATATTTTTAGTCAATTTAAAAGCCTCATCCCCGACGAAGTAATAAGGAGTTTTTACATTAGAATTTGGGAGGCTTGGAGTTTCAGGAGGTACATCCAAGGTTCCATTCTCAAGTCGCTTCCCAATTTCACTCCGGCTCCAGATTCCACCATCGCTCTCACCACCGAAAGCACCAACATCAACACAAGTAAACTCATATCTGTGGTTACAACAAGCTAACAGCACTATACTAAAAAATTTTTTGTAATTAAAGTACAACGACCCACTGTTTTTAGGTGCTTTCATGCCAATGTGCTTCCCGTCTACAGCGCCAATGCAATTGGGCAAATTCCAGCTGTCATTGAAACCTTTAGCTATGTTTCTCCAAGCTGCTTTATTGGGTGCCCGGAGATAAACTTCTGACAAAGCTTGTTGTATAACCAAGCAGGTTTGTTTTATTATGCCTCTGGCTGTAGTAATACCAATTCTATGAGATACTGCCAGACTGATAATCTCATCCCCAGAGGCTAGATATCTGAAAAAGAAATTCATTTGTATTATACTTATTTTATTAAAATTCAATTCAAATATATAATGAATTACTAAATGAATATTTTTTCTTAGATTTTTTTAACTCTATTGAATGATTTTAAAGATCATAATACTTTAATTACATTTTTTAAATTTATTAAAACAAACCTTAATGTAATAAGTAACCTCTCCTCTTCACAAATTATATCACCACCATGACGTTGAAGATTAAAAAAAGGTAGAGTCAGATAAAGCAGGTAATTAAATGTTGCCAGATCCATTCTATAATACTTGTAAAATAAAAAAGAATCTTTTTTTAGATCTGGAAACGTTGCCGCATAAAAACCCTTCGTTTTTCGTTCTTTGTTGAAGTCTCGCGTCTTCTCCTTTCTATTCAGCCACCTTTTTCTCCTCTGATAAATAATTACATCATGAATAGCTGACAAAGCTAATAGTAGTAATTGTAAACAGTTTTGTAATGTATGAATGGGATTCCTGTCAATCACTTCCATAACTTAAAAATAAACATTCATTTAGTGATTGCTCCAAAATCACATTGAGGTTACCGATGACTTGTCGGCTGCTTCGGACTACTCTCGCTTATAACCAGTTATAAGGTGCCTATGCTCGCGCACAGACGCACAAGCGCTTATAACTTTATCTCTGTCCTGGCCTTTAGGCGAGGTGGCTATTTCAAAGTAAACAAACCGTTTATATCATTCAATATTGCGAGCTATCCGCATACACCGAATGTGTGAAATTTACATTGAGTTATGAAGTAATTGCAACGCAGTCTTGCCAACTTATACTAAGCAAACAATTTTTTTTATAACACAAGCCAATTTACTTACAGCCATCATGAACTAATTAGTGTAAACTACTACTTTATTGTAGTAGCATATTGTAACGCAGATGGGCCAACTAAAAAAAAAGCAGTTTTGCCATCTAAGTGAAATTAACTTTGAGTTATTACGAACTAATTAAAAAATGCGTTACGCCATTTTTTTCGATAAACAAGCAATTTTTTTAATGTCCAATGATTTGACTCGAGTTTGCCTTGAAAAAATGTCCCCTCCCCAAACAAATCCGAAATCTCGTAAAATAATGAAATTAGCACAGCGGTGACAACGTAAACACAGCTAGTATCGAGCGACGCTACCACGTATAATTAGTCCCCCGAAATGATAAAGTTGGCACGAGCTCGGGGTTGGGAAAAAAACGAGAAAGAGAGCTCGAGGGGGGATGGAAACGGGAGGTAAAAAGAAAGAGAAATTTAGAAAAGTGCGCGCCGGCCTTAAATGGCGCGCTCCGTGCACGTCGTTAAAACCGTACCCGAGGCTGGCTGCTGCTGCACCATTGTTTCCCTCGAGAGGCTCGGAGCGCGGGCGACGTTAAACAAAAAATAATAACAAGAACTACCCGGAGCCAAGCGCTACTGCACCGGAGCTGACTCCGAAGCTCGGATCGATATAGTTGCAGCCGCGGCGGCAGCTCGAGGAAGCGAGTGTCCTGGAGATAGGCCACGAAAAACGTGGCGCGACATAATTAACATTCGGAAGCTTCTTTCACTGATAATCGTATTCGAAGACGCGTCCCCGGAGTATCGAGTGTTTCCGATATTTTTTAAGAGTCTGAATGTACCCAATATTGCAATGGTTTTTTTTAGTTTAAATCTGAATGCTGCAGATGTTTCAAATGTTTATTTTAGAATTTTATGAATAAGAAATTGAAAATTTTGAATTACTGTTTTTAAATTTTTGTATTTTATTTTTTAAGAAATAACGTATAAACTTCATTGAATTATTTTACGAAAAAACCAAATCATAATAATGAGTTTTAAATATCCCCAAAATGCCGTATTAATTGGAACTTACACGCTTTTACAAAATAATTTACCGATGTATTTTATTACTTTTATTTACAAAGTAGGTTTTTTCCATGTAATAAAGTCTTTTAAAAGAATTTTAGCATAATAATAATATTAAAATGTTCAAATAACCCCCACTCATATGTCCCAGTTTTTATCTTTCGTCAATTTAACTATCAATAAGTTATTAAATACTTTTTCCAATAGAACTTTATTTACAAAAATAAATTATTTCTCGTTGCAATATTAGAAATCCCAGAGAATTGATTGAATCAAATTGTAAAACTACTTAATCTATTATATTATTCTGTTACAAACAGATTGAGAAGAAACTTTAATAGTTTATCTGTTGATACAAAAAATTGTAATTATATTAGTTTATTTAAGAAAGATATTAGATCAAAATATTTAAAACTTGAATGAAATGAATTTTCATTAATTGAATAAATAAACAAAAAAATAATTACTATAATTTTATGTTTACAAAGTAAAATTCGCTAAAAGTAAAGGGAAGTGTCATAATTACCCCACTGGTCAGAGTTAGCGCATCCATCAACGACATCTCAATTAAAATAATACGACTAACCCAGGGTCGATTGGGAAATCCGACCCGTGCATCGTAAATCATCGCCGGGAATTATCTTGGGCAACGCACGCCAAACACTCAAGTGCAAGCAAACACGCATTGAGCAAGCCCATTAGCCGCACGATCTAATTATTATCTCGCCGCGTTGATGAAAAATATAATCCCAAAGTTACATTGTTATAATGCGATCCTGGGTAGCTGAAAACTTTACGAACGCGAAACATCTGGTGATGCATTTGGGTTCTCCCTACCCCCCGCGACGTCAGAAACTTTAATGCGGAAAGTTCATTGTTTCAAAATTATTCATCATTCTTGCCGACGCTCGGGCTCGGGTTTTAGCCTCCCATTATGTGACTTCCTCTGCCGGGGACACGTTTATTTGCATGCCCGGGCTGACTGCTTTTTAAACGAGTATATTTCACATTGATTGCCCACCGAGTTTTTTTTTCATTCAAGACTAGCAGAAATTTTAAATTGAGGCTAAAAGGTTTGTGAATAGTTTAAAAATTGATTGATTCAATCTTACATTTGAGTACACTGACCTTCACAATGTTTACAGTAGTTGCAAAACATAAAAAAAAGGTAAATTTGTAATTTAATTGTTTGAATAAAATGAATTGATTGAATAAAAACTCTATATATAGAGTTGTCAAATCTTGACTTCAGTAGAATTTTTCATGTTATTAAAATTATCTTATTATTACACAAAAAATTATTTTAATAATTAACTCTTAACAATACACACATTGTCAAATTTATTATAGAGCTTATCAAATAATTAAATGATCAACCATTATTTTTAATAATAAATACAATACAAATGACTAATATGAAATAAAAAATGTAATTAAAAAATGATTTGACAACTCTATACATATAAATAGTTTTTATTTAATTTATTTAAATTCAATAGATGTATGTTTATAAATTTCTAGTTGAATAAAAGTAAAATACTTAGCTATAAATGCCAAAGAAAAGCTGTGGCTAAAAAAATTTGTTTAAAATAAATTTTTTTTAATCGTTTATTTAAATTTTACAAAAACAATGAATTAAATAAACTAATCTTATTAACAAGACTTTGCGACAGAACGTCAAAATGACAAAAAATCAGAATTTGAAAATTAAAACAGAAATAGAGTCAAAAAATTTCATAATAAATTTAAAATTTATTAAAAAATAACAATACATTTGTTATTTTTATTATTTAATAATTTAATTAATTAATTTTTTTGAACGATGAAATTTTAAAATTTTCCGTTAGTTTGCTGCCTTTATTACTTCATTTTTTTTTCCTTTTTTTTGTAAACTTTTGAACTCTGTAAAAGTAAGATGAAAAAAATCATGTTCCTCTTATTTTATTAACAACCGATAAAAAAAAATCTTAAACACTGAATATTCAAGTTTATAAATCGATCAGAGGCCAATGAAAATACTTGAAAACTTCTCACATTCCCTACTGCATCTTTCTATTATAGGAAGAGACGAATGCTTCGGATTCTCGGATGATTTTTCATACTTCGGTTGCGAAATTGTTTATTGCATAGATTAAAATTACCGCGGCGCGTGCATCCCATTTATTACATTCATAAATGGAAATCACTTGAACTTGCACAACTTTGGAGAAGTGAAGGCAGCCTGCAGAGTTAACATTGAGCGCGGGGATTTCAATTACGCGCTGTCTGATAAGGTCACGATGTTAAAAATTTTATGACTGTACCTGCTTTTTGAAAAAAAATTGTTTTTTCACCGTGAGAACGGATCGTTTAAATATTAAGTGCCATTTTTACGCTCTTTTGGGACTGCTATTAGCTAATGAAAAATTAAAACGCGAGTAAGTCGGTCAAAAAATTAATTTTAGTAATTTTAAAGTGCTTCGAGAGAGTTATTTTCAAAGCGTAATTCGTAAAAGGTTTTTAAAAATTATGTTGGAATCATTTAATTAATTAGTAATTTTAGTGAATTATGTATAACATACCTGCGTACCAGGTAAATTATTACTGCTTTTTTCATTTATAAAATTTTTTATTTATTTTACAATTTACATTAATAAAGTCAGTCCACTAAAAAATGTGTATTTTTTAAATTCATTTTTGTAAAAACAATATTTACGTGATCATATTTGAGTGCAACGAACTGCACAGGAAATTAAACGAGCTGTTTTAAATCTTTTAAAAGTTATTTTCCATGCGAATGCAATCATTAATAATTACGTGTGAAGATTATCCGCTTGTGCAATAATATAGTTTTATTTTACAATCACGATGCATCTCGATCTACAACTTCATATTTTATAGCCATCAAGAATTCATAAAAAAGTGAATGAGAGGTGTTAAAAATAATCGTTAACAGATCTTAAAACCAATTATTTCTGATTCGATCCTATCACTAAGATATTTATTATAAACTCATGTTAATAAAATAAAAAATAATTTTAATATTCAGGACAGGATAATTTAAACATTCAATATTTATTTAAGAAAAGTTAATTTATTTTTTTTAGATTGAACTTGTGCTATTTCATTTATTACGTACCAACAATACATTTTAGCTGGTGAAATAATTTATGTAACATTGATATACTAACTGAATGAAGTGTAGTGTACTTGAAAAACTTCTATTAGTTATTGATCGAAGTAATTATTGTTAGTTAAAGTTCCTAGCTGTATTTTCATATAATTACGTAGATGTAGATAGTCTTTTTCTCATTTTTCTTGTCGCTATAATTTTCTGCTTATAAAAAAATATGTTTCATTTTTCCAGCTAAAAGGAAGACCTAATAAAATAATGACCCTTTTCGAAGTAAACAGCTGGATTATTACATACATAATTTTTTATTACGCGCAACAAAAGAATCGCATGATATTGAAAATTTGAGAAAAAAAGTGTTAAAATCATTTTGAAAAATCCCTCTATATAAAAATAAACCATGATCGAATGTCATCGACTTAAAATGATTGTGATCGATTCAGAACATAGAATTCAAAGTTTGAATTTTAATATTAAGAATTATTAACATTTCACATAAAATAAGAATTTTTCAAACTAAACCCAGCTACGAATGTTTACAGCTTAAATCAAATAAAATTTTTGTCAAGTTTCAAAATTAGAACAATAGCTTGAATTTTTTAATTAAAAAACTTTGACAATATTTTACAATTAATAAATAAATGAGCTAAAAGATACCACTGCCGTAAAAAAAAAAATAAAACCAACCAAATGATCGTTCATCTTACTAAGAATGTTTCATCCTGGAACGACACGAATATTCCTTACATACAAATTCAAATATCAAAAAAGTAGGGTGGCTATGAAATACACAAACAATGGACTGGTAATTAAAAGTGCATCGTGCACCGAGTCGTCTTGGACACGTCGCCAGCTGAGTATTCCCGGGTATAAAACGTGATGCAGACGCTCTAATCCGCAATTCCACTCTTCTGGCAACTCCCCCTGAAAGAAGCAGGAAAATAAAAAAAAAAGGGGGGGGGAGAGAAACAAAGGGCGCGCACGGTAGATCCTTTCTTTCTTTCTTTCTTCGTGATCGAGAAGTCTTACGAGCACCGAGGTGCTGAATTCTCTCGCCCCCGGTCGAGAGCTTTAGTGTCCCTTCTTTTTCTATTTATTTTCAGGCTTGGCTTCCCTGAATTTATTTATTTTTTTGCTCTTGCCTCTGCCGAAAGGGTTGCTGCAGGATTTTTTTTTTGGGAAATAGAAATTGTGCAAGGTTTTCTAAACATTTCGTCGTAAGATGGCAGAAATGTAGAAAAAAAATTCTACGTAGCTTTTGGAATTTTTATTTTTGGTTCTTTTGATTTTTTGTATTGATGGGAGAGGATTAGAATTCGAAATTCAAAAATTGAATCAAGCGGTGAGTTAGCACTTTTTTAAACGAAATCTGAGTTAGCATGTTTCTGAACCGGCTGTGAGATAGCATGTTTCTAAATTCAGGCGACGAATTTGTCTTTTCACTTTTTGAGAACAGCTATTCAGTTATTTATTTAAAATGTTTGATATTTTTATAAATATTTTGGAAAATTTACAAATTTAACGTCTTAAGTAGATATTTCGCCGTTATAATTTTATCTTTGAGTAAAAAATAATAGATTATGTCAATTGTATGCAATGACCTTCAAAAATGAAATTGCTTCATATAATTTCATAGAAAAACAATTTCTAATGTTTAATAAATGTTTCGTTAATGATGGCAAACAAAAATGTTTTTCCGCATCTAATCAATCAAACTTAAATACTATTTACAACTTATTTACGAATCAATAATCAACAGCAGTTTTTTCGAAGCCCACTAAATTTTACTTAATTTTTTTAGTCAGTTGGGTATAAGTAAAATGATATTCAGGTTGATTTTGTTAGTACTTGTAGAATATGTTATAAAATTTTTTAATTTTTCTTGTTAATACTATTCCTAAAAAGAAATAAAATGAATATTTTTTATTATTGGAGACTTAATTTAATCATGCAAATCTTTAATTTTTACGTCGAGGGAAAAATCGATTTACATAAAATTATCAAAAACAATATTTTCCTTCAAGTTTCATTGTTCATTTCAAGTAATCTCTCAAAAGGTCCATACATCAAACTGCCTTATTTACAAGATATTCCAAGTGTAACATACTCTGTGAGTTTAAACAATCAAACAGTTAAAAGTTCATTGAACAGTACGTATGGGTTGCAAGAATCGTTAGTAATATTTTATCCAAGTTACATAAATGAAACCAAATCATTCATTGATTATTTGGTACCACACTTGACTGTCAAGAAAGACCGCACTGTCTGATTGTACAGTCGCTCAACAATTTCCAACCTAAAGACAATGCTGACGTAACTAATGTTTTAGAGTACGCTTGGATGATGAAATTCTTGGACTTTTCCATATTGGTTACAGATCAAGAAGATAACATGACTAATTAATCATCATCCATGACTTACGGTTACAATCCGTTCTATGATTTTGTCTACAGTCAAGAATTTAGAGACCAAGACCTGGAAATATTCCCAGATAAACTCAAAAACGCAAACAATTATCCATTTTACTTTCCATTTTATGTAACTCCTGCGTGGGTCTATCTGGCGCATTTTGATAAGAAATCAAGCATTGTTTACGACGTTGACTTCAGCATACTACTGTCGTTGGACATTTTGCATCTTAATCCTGTAGTCAAGAGTGACCTTGACGAAGCACTCTATGGACGTAATTACTTACAAAACGACGTTGATATTCTGAACCAGTTCAATGGTTTTTTCGACCCTACGACTGTGCTCTATTTACCAGCCTATGGAAACCATGTCCACAACAGGGCCATTTTCGTACCGATAATTCCTGTGTCCCGAATAGACGTCTTCTTAAAAATGATATTCAACTTCATAATGATCGTCGCTATATTTTTTGCATTCTTGATGTTGTTTAAATATTCGCAAGGCGCGGTTGGATACTTCGATGTATTCGACATAGTCCTGGTGCTAATAGGACAGTCAATGAATCGAGAGCCCAAAAAGCTCGTTCAAAGGATTGTCGTTGTAACGGTGATGCTAGCATCTTTCATACTAATGAACGACGTGCTCTCTGACATACTCGCGATCTCGTTTGAAAAAAAGACAATGACGTATCATACCTACGAAGATCTGTACAACTCTCAACTACCAACTTACATAATGACTCCTCATCAAGATAACATCACGTTGGGAGACTGGTACGTTGAACAAATATTCAGACGGGCGGTGTACGAAGAAAATTCAAGTAAGTGTCTGAAAACCTTGAGATATTGGAAGAACGTGTCGTGTATGGTTGACGCGTACAACGCCGAACGGCTCGTTCCTCTTTACAGAAATCCAGATGGAACAGATGCGATGAAGATGATCGAACCAGCGCTGAGGTCGGGTAATTGGCTTTTCTTTTGGTTCGCCGATGCTTCGTTCTACGCCATGAAGATACAAGAAATTTGTAGGAGGATCCAAGAGACGAGCCTGTGGTTCTGGCCGGCGTTGGTTGATAGAGTTCGAATTAGTCACTGGTTTCTTGAGAAAAGTAGTTTAGCGTCTGATGAGATCGGTTTGGAACAGTTGCTGATTGTATTGAGTTTTGGTTTCTTGATTTCTTTTGCTGCTTTTGTGATTGAACTGATAGTGTTTAAAAATAGTAAAAAATAGAGTCGAAGTCATAGTTTTGTAGAAACTTATAGACTGTAAATATAGGAAATCTCATGGTTTTTATTTTATTTTTACTATACCATTTCAGAATAAATAATCAGTGTGGTACTGACAAAATTATGTTCTGGTCTTTTCATTTGGTCTTATTGTTTTGAAACCTTTTGCCTCTAAATAATAATGAAATCAAATAAAAAAAAAATTATATAATTTACAAATATCTGCTATCTAATTTTTATATTAAATAATAAGTTATAAAATATACTAGAAAATATTTTTTAAATAAAATTTAAGACGTTCAGATGACGCTAAGTAGCATCAGTAGTCTTTTGTAACTCAAGTTCACATTGCATACATTTTTTTATAATTGTTAATTTACAAATTAGTAATAACACTATGTTAAACCAAAGCTTCTTTTAGGTAGGCGTACCATAAAAAAAAAAAAAAAAAAACTCCAGAACTAAAATCAAACTTTTTTCGGTAAAATAAATATTATTTTTGAAAAAAAAAAAAAACTGAGGAGTCAGTTAAAACAAAATTGTCAAAATAACCCATCTCAGTATTCGTCTAAACTTTTAACGATGTTCTTTTTCTCGCGGACTCGTAACTTTTTCAGTTTTTCGTATATGATTTGCATAAAATTCAGCTACTACACCGAAAAAAAAATTCTGCTCTCCGATTTCATTACCCCGCGAAAATTTTTAAAAAAGCATAAAAACGTCCTCCCGCTTGCCTGAGTCAAATTGAACCGTCAAAAAATTTTTTCCTCCCTCTGCAAAAAAAGGGGGTTAAATTGGAAAAAATAAGCTTGAAAAATAGCCGCCGTGGTTTTTATTATTAAGACGATAAAAAAGAGCGCGCGCCACGCGGAATAAAATTCTTCCCCATGAAGTATGCTCCGCTCGTGCCTCACTGAATTTTCCTACTGGATTAGAAGAAGACCAGATTAAATAAGTCGTTGGTATCCCTGGATAATGCGAATTTTTCATCTACATCAGAAAAAAAAAAACCCCGGCTGCAGAGAAAACCCCGCCCCGGTTTCACCCCCCCCCCCCCCAGCGGAGGGAGATAGAAAATGCGTGTAATTTTTAAAGCCTGTCTCTGAGTTTCCAAGTGGTGCACTCGCACGCATACATACATGGAAGCGGTGGTGTACGTACGTGTGCATCCTGCGAGGGGGCGGCTAAAGGAACACGGCGTCTTCCACTGCAGCGTTTAAATATACAAGAGCTGGAGATGCGAATGTCTGCAGCTTTATTTTACCCTCTGCTTGCGACACTAAATTTTGGTACGGTGGTAGACGATTATTATCAATTGGTCAGGGTGGTATCTTTGAATGACTGGGTGATTTACGGGCTTCGTTATCTTCGTGTTGGTAGTATTGCGCTGTTTTGGTTTGTATATCGAGGAAGCGAAAAGTATTGCCAATGTAAGAATGTTTTTTTGAATTAAGGGTTGGTCCTTCGAGCTGGATAAATGAAAAATATCAATTATTTATTACTATTAAAACTTGTTTTAAGTTTTAATTTTAGTTTAATGTACAGCGCTTCAATTAATAGCGATCGATAATGAAAACTCATTAAATATTTAGTGACATTTAGGCGTGTATAGCTGTTGTTCCAGGCTAAACATTTACTATTATCTGAATTATTAGGTTAATGCACTCGTGAACGAAGACAACGTTGTTATTATTATGAATTAATTTTGAAGAGTGCAGTCGATGTATAAATTTGTGAAATTCATTTCTTACCTCAAATTAGAGTAATTCAACAGTGAGATTCAGTTTTAATTTTTGAATTTAAGTTGTTGGAGTAATAACTTCTTCAACTTTTTTTATTTACTCTAAGAAGTGAATATAACAGTTCGAGAATGTAAGTACACAATCGTTTTACTTTTAAAATTGTTGAAAATTAAATTAATGTATTTTTTAGTCAAGTGTCAAACATAAATTCAAGTAACCTTTGCATACATTATAATATGTATCTTGGGACTCTCTAAAAGAATTTATGTCGAGAAAAAATAATAAATTGAAATTTTCACTGTTTTTCGATATAGTTTTGAATTAGTTAATTCTCATCTGCAAGCAGAAATGGGTGTATTAATCGGAAATTTATACGTAGTATGGCTAACAGGCTCGCGCAGTCATTACCAACAGCTATTAAAATCAAAACAATAGATACATTAGGCTAGCTTTACTTAATGAAAGTCAACTTTACTATATTTATGATTATGTGAACAAATCTAAATGCGTGTATAGATGAATTGTACCAAGTGGAATAATTAAATAAAAGCCCAAAAGTAATTAATTATTATAATTTATGTTTATAAATTATCTTGTTAACTAAAATGAATGCTTAAATTGACAATAATTAGATACTTTTTTCGAAAAAATAATTTTTTGGTCCTTCGAGCTGAATGACTAACTTCAAATTAATCTTACCAAAGTGTATCAAAATAGACAATTGAAAATGTGTATTGGTCAAGATTGAATCCTCACATTTTTACTTTCAACTCTGTATAGCCTATCGTAAATTATAATAAATTTCCATGGTCCTTCGATTTTAAATGCATATCAATCATTGTTAAAAACCTCCTTACACTCCACAAATAAGTTCGAAACCCAAGCACCGCGATAAACATCAAGCTCTGTGGCATAAAAAAAAGGAAAGGTGCAGGTTGTAGCTCTCGCGCACACGTCTTGAGTGACATCTTCGGGCAGCAGGGAGTCGGGGCCTCGAGGGACGTGCCCATCACGTTCTTGGGAGAGAGAGCGTCGGCTCGGGTGAGCAATGACTCTTTCATTATGTCCAGAGTGCGAATTACCCGGTGCACCCGGGAGTGTCTTTTAAAAGTCAATGGGTGCTTGCTCAACCGTAATGGACGAACTGGTTTCGATAATCGCACTGTGCCTTGCTTTGAATTTCAATTTATTCTTGCGTATGTGCGAAATTAATTATCTAGCTTTTGTAGTATGATACTACTACAAATACTTTATTTATGTTTTTAAGACAGAAATTTGACTCACCGATATGACCAGTATTGATAAATTTCAATACTAATTACAAAGTATTGATTTTTCTGACTTTATTAAAAATTAAGATAATAATGCGTTAATTCTTACATGATTGTCAATTTATAAGTATTAAAATCGCGAAAAAGTCGTAAAAACGGAAAAAAAAATTAACCCAAGAAAATCATCAAATTTAGTTAGTACTAGTACCAATACAATACTAATGACAAATTCTAACAACAGTTGTCAATACCAATACATAGTATTGTAAAACCTCCAATTCCACAAAAACTTTCCTGGTTTTAATTAAATCCCTTGTAAAGGATGATTTTTTATTCACACTCTTAAATAATTACCGTTTATTAAAAAGTTGTTCAATAAAAAGTATACGCAACCGAGTTTATTTTGAAATTACTCACTAAAAATCTGTAACGAAGAGAGAGTGGTAATAAACAATCTGAGGTGATCAACGTCAAAGTGCACTTGCGGCATCTCTCTTTCGTGTTTACAAACCAAGAGTTTTACGATCGGGGGAAAAATTGTTTGACAGCTGCGGCACCCGAAAGAGACCTGTTAATTCAATAAAGAATAAGGTTGCGCGCGAAAAAAAAAGACGCGTGAAATTTATTTTAAATTATAAGAGGTGTGGGGAACGAGATGTAAGGTCTGGCGAAATATTTAATTGAAAAGAATTAAATGTACGTAAATAAATTTAAAAATCTGGGTTTTTCATTTTTTAACAAAATTTTCATGATTTCTTCTGGTAAGTTTTCAAAGATTTGAAAAAACCTGCTTTTTTATCATAGTTAAAAGTAATTAATTGTCAAGATTCAGTGGACCTCCAAGGAGATAATCAGACACAGATCTTTATGATCATTTCTTGTGGCAAAAAAATGAAGGCCATCAATAATCCTATACTGACTGGGCTTATTTAATGTTTAACGTGCAGCTTTTATATCATTTTTAGTACATTTAGAATATTCTTAAATAGTTTCATGATCGATGCCAATCGTAATTTTCAAATATAGTTTTGATAAGTTTACCATGTAAAATTTAAATCAAGCCCCCTTTTGAGCCTTTTTTGGTGTCAAGGATCTCATTTGTATGTACCAGTCAGGACTTGAAAAATTGAATTTAAAAGTATTTTCCAAAAAATTAACCAACAAAATAAAAAAGTTTCAGATTTCTAAAAAAAGCAAAGAAGGCTTTGGACACTTATTTATTCGAAATTGTCCAAAAAACCCAAAAAGTGACTTTTATGTCTGGAATCTAGTTTCAGCGACTTCGGAATTCGTGTTATTATTTTGACGTTTATTTGTTTAAGCGTCGTTGTTGTAATAATAAAGAAAACAGAAAACTAACATCGTCTGTTCATTTATGCTTACCTGTACTTATACACAAAACATGAGTAAGATACTTCGTAGTTTTTCAATTAATGTTTAAAAATAGTAAATTTAATGTCAGTAAGTACTCGGATGAATATTATTAAGAAAGAAATAAAAAAGTACTTCAAAAATGGTAGTTTATAACTCTTCAAAAAGGCAAGTCTTAGTAAATTGAAGTACTTTAGATCCAAGGGACCCCGATTAGCTAGTTTAAAAGCTCTCGGTCCAAGCTTCAAAGCTCGCACTAGCTTCATTTATTCCCAAGAGTAAAACTGTGAAGAAAAGTTTTTCAAATTAAAAAAGACCTTGAACCCTCAAAGCATAGAACATGATCTACACATCGGGTAAAAGAGCATCATCGACTGGCAGCGGGAGATAATTCGATTGTCCGAGCGGTGATCGGGCTAACGAGGAGGGCCGCACACACTACCAGAATATCGACCCGCGCTTCGCACTTGGGTTAATCGTCCTGGCCACTCCATTCACTGGCTTACCTCCTCTGCAGTGTATATAAGTATATACACTCGCTCAGAGGGGAAAATCAATTTTTCCGGGCTGTAAAGTAAATGAGCTTGGCGCGGGGTAGGGTTGGAAAAGGAGCCGGGGATTTTTAAATTAACGTAATTGAAAGCCGCCGCGCGGGTTTTAAAGAGGCTCAATTAGCACCGCTTCGAGTGCCGCTGCAAGTTCTTGGGAAAAACTTTTGAAATAAAGCTCGCGGGGAGGATCATCCCGACGATTTTCGGGAGCTATGTACAACCGCCTTTAATCTCGGAATACAGCTTCGGTGAATTACCTTTGACTGAATTTTTAAATTTTCCATCCCGGAGCCCGGGATTAATTATCCAAGGGGGAAGCTGGGCTGAATTATAGATTAGCTTTTTTTTTAATTAGTTGTTTGACGGGGCACCGAGGTTAACGAGAAAAAATAGGCACCCTACTACATACCTTTTTTTTGATGGATTAATTGCGAAATGGTTGCTTTTTGAAAAACCCCGGGTAAAAAGTAATTTTTTTTTTTATTGCTTTTCTGGACGCTGTTTGAAAAATTCTGGCGAAAAACGTACTTTGAACGTTTCGATTCTTAGAAATCCTTTTTTTTAATGAATCTTTGTATTTCTACCTGGATTATAAGAGAAAATTTTTCCATTAAAAAAATCGAGTTGAATGGGGTTGGCAACTTTTTGAAATTTATAATAATTTTTTTGTTTATTTAGTTAAAGTATCGAAAAATAATCGACACTTTTTTTCTTTTATAATTTTTCTTTTTTATAAAAAAAAAAAACTAAAATTAAAGGAACTACAAGTGTTTAAATTTTTAAAAATTTCAATAAATATAGATATTATACTTATAATGGGTAGTTTCAAAAACTTTTCTTAATTTTTTTCTTGATCAACTTTGATTTAAAAATTCTTTAAAAAGTTTCCGTGGAGTTAAAATTAATTAAAAATCAAACACTTTTAGAAAAAAAATATTTTTAAAGTAGCTGTTGCCAACACTATCAAGGACGCTTTTAAAATGCTTCGTACGATGACCAAAATAGTTTGTAAAACAAAAATTCTTCCTTAATCCTTAGAATATTAAAATAAATAAACCCTCTGGTACTTCAAAAATTCTTCAAATTTTCCTCAACATCGTTTATCACATTTGCCCCCAAAGTGTCATACAAACATTATTCCTCCCGGCTAAAGCGATTCCCGCGGCAACTAATTAATTTTCACCCCCAACACCTGCGAATCCGCGCGGGGCGGGGGGACGAAATTAATTAAGATAAGCACCGAATTCTACAAAGATAGTCCGGTGAAAAGCAGGCGGGATGGTTGAAAAACTTTTTTTTTTAACTTTCTTCCCCACCCCTTTTACCGCCTCTCAAACGTAATTAACTAACTGGGTAGCCTACTTAAAAAGCTGGGAGCCAACTTTATTCGAATCGCTAATTAAAATGGAATTTTTCCATGGCGAAAGAGAGAAAAAAAAAAATGCTCCCCCCTGCCTCGCGAAAAATTGTACAATAAAAGGCATTCCCCTAATTAGCGAAAGCATTCGAGAAATTTGCGATCAGGGGTACGACGAAAATTCCAAGTCGAGATGTGTATACATCGTAGATTTTTTTTTTATTGTGCGGATTGATTTTTATACAAATTTCGTACGGTGCGGAAGTTACTCTTGAGTATTGTCCTCCTTTGGTACTCCTCCTCAGTCCCACCAACCTGAAACACGAAACGTAAGTTGAGTCCATTAGGGAGGTATTTTTCTTGGCTGATAAATGACCTGAGATCGATTAACCCGGGCGTTGAGTGATTAAACATCGGTAATTCTCGACGAACTTTGGATCGAATTCGATCAAACTTTTAACTACTCGGGAGTGTCTTTGGAAATTCTTTTTTTCGCGGGACAATTAGTTCGGGGGACACTGATCGAACGGAATCGAGATCTATAGTTGGGAATTGAAAATTTTTAAGTTTTATTGGTACGAAAAATAGTTTTTTATCAGAACTCAAAAAGATGAAAAGAGGCGCTAATAATGCAATTTAATGACATAAAAGTTACTTTGCAAGATTTATATTTCTAAATAGTATCTTTTAGCCTTTTTTGAACACTGAAATTGCAATTTTACACAGTTACTATTTGAAAACTACAAAAATTTTACTCAATTGACTGATTTATTGAAAAATTAGCTGAAAAACCCATAATTTGACCCAAATGACGGATCGTAAATTTTACCTTCTTGAATTAAATCAAATTTTTGTGTAATTTAGTTAAAGAACAAAATTCAAGGCTTTCCATCTAAACTTTTAAGAAAATTTAATGTTTTAGTATCATTAATTGATTTATTTCCGATTAGAAATATTCGATTCAATATAAAAAATCCCAGAGAATTGGTTGAATATAATTGTAAAACAAATATGTTATATTATTCTGTTACAAACAGATTGAAAAGAAGTTGGAATAGCTTATCTGCTGATACAAGAAATTGTAACTATATTAGTTTATTTAAGAAAGATATTAAATCAAAATTTTTTAAATTCGAATAAGAAAGTTGTTAATTATGAAAAATGTATATAAATTAATTATGTATTAAAGGACATTAATGTCCGTTGATTATGTTAAATAAATAAGTAAATTAATTAATTAATAAAAAAGTCTTCAAAAATAGAAATTTATTTTGTTTAAAAATAATTTTTCATCACAAGGTAGCAAAATAACCGCGTAAGTTTCAAAGACTCCAATAAACAAGCGACCCATCGAACAAAATTTATTCACAAACTACCCGATCATTTTATCTCCGCGCCGTAACGAACAATCCCCGCGATAAAAAAAAAGCTCTTTGACACGCAAAAATATGCAACCTGGGGTCCTTTAAAAACTCTCTTTGATAAATCAAGCCCGGGCGCGGGCGGGTCATTTAAAAGGT
Organism: Encarsia formosa; assembly: GCA_038277355.1. NCBI lineage: Eukaryota > Metazoa > Arthropoda > Insecta > Hymenoptera > Aphelinidae > Encarsia > Encarsia formosa. Next base: position 20,792,909 of record CM076188.1, on the reverse strand, counting down.
AAAAAAAAAACTCCACAGCAGAGTTTACGCAGCGTACCTGACGAGCCTCCGCCGCCGCCTGAGCTCCATCCACCTCCCCCGCTGGGCCATATCGATCCGCCGCCGCCGCCGCCGCCGCCGCTCCACCCTGAGCCCGAGGACTTCCATCCCCCGCTGTTGCCTCCACTGCTACTGGGCCATCCCCCGGAGGACCAGCCCGACGAGCCGCTACTGGGCCATGCCGAGGAGGCCCCCGAGGACCAGCCTTTGGAGCTGCTGGGCCAGGCCGACGATCCACCCGAGGACCACCCGGAGGAGCTGGGCCAGGCGGAAGACCCTCCGGAGGACCAACCGGAGCTAGACGGCTGCCATCCGGAGCTGCCCCCGCCGCTGGGCCAGCCCCCACCGCCGCCCGAGCTGATGACCCACTTGGGGGACGAGGAGGACTTCCAGCCCCCACCTGAGGATTTCCAGCCTCCACCGGAGGACTTCCAACCGCTGCCCGAGGATGACTTCCAGCCGCCGCCCCCGCCACCGAGGGTTATCACCTTGATGACCTTGGTGCCGCCCGACTTCCAGCCACCGCCACCGAAGGTACCTGGAAAAGAGCATCGAATGTTGATTGACTTTGAAGTAAAGAAACTTTGTCTTGTATAGCAATAGGATGTTTATAAAAAAGACTTGTCAAGTCAATGAACTCGAAAAAATGTAATCATAAGTACGCAAGTATCCGATTAATAATAAGTAATAGCTAATAATTGTTAGTAATTGGATTCTTGTGTACTTATGGCTGAACTTTTATGACTTTATTGACATTTTAATTATTGTCTTAAGAAGTGAAGCATACTCTGCTGAAACGAAATCTTTTGAATACACTGTTTGCCCGTATAAGCTTGATACCGAGTTTATTTTACTTAAAAGTTGATTTTGTTGTGTTGTTAAACGTGTACCAGAACATTTTTTTACTTTTATAAAAATAAGATATAACAAGAGTCTGTTTCGTAATGTTATCTTGTAATCTTATCGATCTATCAAGTCAAAATCAGGTATAATAAATGCATATATTTTATCTAGTCTTTGGATACTTGATATCAAACAGGAAAGGAAAATTCAAACGTAATCTTTAAGTTATTGTCGGGAAGATGCAGTCAAGTTAAGCTTTGGTATATTTCACTTTGTAAAACGCTGACTTTGCTGGTTTTGATTCTGTGCGCTTCAAGTGACGATTTCTGACAGTAAAGGCGGTCGTTTTTGGTAGTTTTTTTATCCAAGACAGATTTCAGAAAATAAGGGTTTTTGTCAAATTCAATTAAATCAATTAAGTAAAATGGCTGCACATGCATCTTATGATTTTTCGTTTTTAAAACAAAAACCCAATAACCCAATTTTGTGGTTGGGTTTGTGTGAAATATTATTAAAAGATTAAGAAAAATATATGTTATGTACTTTAAGACCTAAATCTACCGTGAATATAGTAAATTTTTTGATCCGACCATCACATTTCATGTGAAATTCTCGATTTATTATCCTAAATTCAAAACCGCAAAAGTTGAAGTAATTTACAAAGATTGATCAGATAAGTACAAGTTTTAGACTCTTACTCATTGAAAATATGATAAGAATATTTCATTAATTATTATTAATCGAGGTATTAAAAGTATGTACGTCAATTTTGTCTAAATTCAAAGTAAAAAATGTAAAATTCACCACGAGTTATTAAACCCAGCTAAAATCAATCCGTCGAGCCACGAATTTTAAACATCAAAAGCATACCACGTATCACTATTTTAAATCCCGGTAAACCCCAGAGCAAGGGTTTCACTTGCCGCAGTCATTCATTTTTCAACATTTAGCATCCACGCCGCGCGGATTAACCTGGTTTTCCAAACTTCCCCGAGTGAAAAATAAATTACTAATAACAAGAGCCTCCTCCTTTTCCTCTCTTCTTCTTCTCTTTTTAATCACAAAGACCGACTACGATGGGGGAGGGAGGCTTCCTCGAGAGTCATTAAAAAGTATTTCGAGGATCTTGCCGTTTTTCAACAATGGGGGTGGGACTTTAGGCCAACGACAACAATCCCCGGCAATGAACTTACTTATATATGCTTTAACAATTTTTTTTTTCTTTAGGAGGGTAAGAGAGAGGTTTTTTTTTCATTTATTAATTAAAACTTTATATCGCCGGGGCGTTCTTTATAACCCGACCGACTAATTACGTTCCTCAAACGAAGCCCCGCGAAGAAGGAAACGTTCCGCGCTTGCGTAAGGAGAGGACTCTTCAAGCCAAGTTTATTTTTTCTTTTTTAATTAGCGATCTCGCTGGGGATTTTTTTCTTTTTTTTAAGAGTTTTGAAAAATTAGCGATGATTTTTTTGGATGCTGCTGTGTGTGGGAAAAACAGGAAGCGATTAGGAGCTTGCAAGCGTGTTATTAGACACGAGGAACATGGATTCGGTTTCGTAACTATCTTAAAGACGCAGTTTGAAATCTTGTAAATGTGTAAAGTGCTTTTTTGCGTTGGAAATTGTAACGTTTGGGAGAAAAAATTTTTTAAATAAAATTCTAAGAATTCTAGAGAAAACGTTTGAAGGTTTCCTAGAAACAACCCTTTTTATTATTTCTCGTTTTTTCAATATTTGAAATAGATACTAGGATATTTGTTTATTTCTTTACTAGACTATACACAAAATAGATTTTACACGAAATTAAATCCTAACGTATGGGAAAAAAAAATTTCGAAAAACATTCGAATAATTCCTAGAAACACTAATTTTCACAATTTTTCCTTGGCACAGATACAATGAAATAATTGTTTTTTATGCAATGAATTTTTCTAGAAAAAATAATATTCATAAATTTAATTTTTATTTTTATGTTTTAATGTACTAATTTCATAGAAAAAAAACGGTTCACCCATAAAAAGCGTTCGAAATACAATCAAGATTCCAAGAATCGAAAAAAAAACTTCGTTTCAAAGTTTCCGCTTGCTAGACTCTCGATCACATCTGTTTTTCTTATGTTTTCAATCTTCAAAAAAAGAAACAACACAATCTTAAAAATTTATCCCGTCACAATAATCGAGCGAATAAAGAAAAAAAAAACAAAGCAAAAAGTATTTTTCCGAAAAGAGCCGCGCGCGCGAAAAACAAGTGGCCAGCAGCGGGCGTGCACCGGCTAATCAAAATTTTTCTTTCACTCCGGAAACTCGGGCTTCTAGGGGGGTGAGGGTGGTTTTTGTGTGTTTTTATTTCCAGGCCGCGCCGCGATCTCTATCCGAGTTGATGGCTTTCCTCGAGAGTTCACTTAATGGGGGTTGGGTAGGAGAGAGAAAAAAAAAAAAGTAGGAGGGCGGGGTTGAAAGCACTTTTTGAATGTCCGGAAGTAAAAGAGGAGTCTGCAGTAGTGGAAGAAGCAAAGAAGCAAGCAAGAAGCAAGAAGCAAGAAGAAAAAAGAAGCAAGAAGTATGAGAGAGCTGCTAAATACGCACCGTGAGCAGTGGCTGCGCCGTAGGCGAGCAGAACCAGCAGGACGGATCCAAGTGGCAGCTGAAACGAAACACACACAACCGAGAGTTTTACCCCTTTTTTTACTATTTTACTTTTTTTTTTTTTTTTTCACAGTGTTGGCTGTTTTACTAATTGTCGTACTGTTTATCAGTTTTTTTTTTAAACGATAAATAATGTACTACTAATAAAACAGTAACAAGTACTATTAATACTTAATTTGAATAAATATTAAGGCTCTACTAATAGTGTGTAATTTGTATTGATAAATTAAATTTAAAAAATTTTTGTATATTAAATAGTCGTAAACAATAGTATTTAAATAATTCGTTTTACTAAATTAAAAATTAATAAAATAATTTATGACAAATTTGAATTATTTTACTTTGAAAATTTTTTCATTTTTCAGAATATTCTATTGCAGTGGGTCAATTTAACTATCAGTGTTTGATATTATTGTATTCAAAAAAATAACGACTATTCAAAATCAATATTGTAATTCTTCGATAATTATAAATTATAAGAAAAAAAAAAAAAAATTACTAAATTACTAAAATTAATTTTTAATTGTAATAAATATATTGTACTAATATAACAAAACACACAAATTTTTTAGTAATTTTTTTATCAAGATTAAAAAATTAAGAAGAATTATTTATTTTTAAAGTTATTATATTTCTGAATTTTTTCAGATGAATAATTTTAATTATTGTTTATTAACATTAAAATGGAATAAATGTGTACAAAAATTTTTTTAAAGCCATTATAAAACTAGTCTCTAGTAGGCATAGGAATAATGTCAATATCAATACAATAGTAATATACAAAATTAAAGATTATTAGTTACCAATGAGCCCATACTAAATTAAAATTTGAATTTAACCTCAATTACAAGTTACCAGATCATATTCTTTGAAAAAAAAAAAAAAAAAAAAAAAAAAAAAAATTAACTTAATCTCCCTGAAATTTATACTTAATCTCATCTTTGAAAGTCCAAAATTAAAAAAAAAAAAAAGCACACATTTATCCGAATCTCGCAAGGTGCAACATAAAACACAGCGTACTCACCTTCATCTTGATCGCGATGCGTTTACGGTGTCTCGCGGTCCGTACTCTTTTATATATCCCCGGTCGCACTGCAGTAGCCGCTGCTGGTGAGGAGAGCGGAGCAGTTTTTTCATGGAAGGTCGAGACTCTGCGCTGCAACTACCTACGGGACAGGATGTCTTATCTGAGACGAGATTTTATTGTCTTTTCGATACTCTTATTTTTAATAAGGTTTTCGGGTAAAAAATTATTTAGACCCGGTGACTTTTTATTTTTAATCAAAAGAATGTTGCAGAACCTTGGTGGTGAAAGAAAAACTTTTTTAAATTACCGCGCTTTTGTTAGTGTCCTTTTTGTAGCGTCATTGCTTGCGATGAGATCGAAAATTCTGTCTTGCGTAAAATTATTTTGTGTATGCTTTGAGTTTAACCGAAGTATTTCCCAATATTGATTTTTAATGAATATAAACTCAATATTTAAAAATTCTAAGTGCCTTATTGTAACTATTAATCATATTAATGTGTATTTATATAAGATATTTAAAATATTTTCTTTCTCAATATTATATTTAAAAATTATTATTATTTTATATTTATTTACTTAATTTTTACAATCAATAAAAATGAGAGTTTTATGAAGTTTGGAAAAATAAGTCGTCTCAACTACTCGCAGGACATCGCGAACAATTAGCAGAGCGATGATCTCTTACGTAATTGAGTGTTTATGGTAGCAAGATTGTTTTGTAAAGACGCAATTGCCGCCAAAGCCTTTCTGCTATTTTTCAGAGTGAAAAAAAAAAAGAACTGACTAATTAGTTGCTAGAATTAATTGTTTTAATTCAGTCATAACATCTGAAAATCTGATGATAAGCAATCGTATTGTGAAATTGTCTTAAGAATATTATAATTTTATTACGTTTCGTAGATTCAAGTTAGAAACTTGCTAATTCATAATTCCTTCACAAATGTATTAACTTCTAGACTTAGTTCTTTATTTGAATTTAAAGTTGATGTATGTAGCATGTAAATTTTTTAAATTAAAAAAATCCTACTATTGTTTGAATTGGAAAAAATATTAAATTAAATCTAGCTTGAGTTGGCACCTTTCTGACGGTTTATAATTTAGTTTATCCAATTTTTTCATTATTTTAGCATAGAGTTTATACCAACTTAAATATAAAAAAATATCTTTTTCCTTGGTTGGATATATAAACTCTTTATGATAATTATTTATTCCAAAATTTTCTCTAAATTAACCCTATAGTGGTATTTATTATTTATTTTTTAATTGTATTTTAATTTTTCATGGTTAAATAAATTAATAGACTTTAAAAAATTTAGTACATTTACTGTCACAATTTTTTCAGTAAATATTCCGAAAAAAAAATTAATCTACGTTTACCAGAGAATGTCTGACCAACAGCCAAAAGATCCCATCTTCAATCTCCAAACTCACTTCGAGAAAAAAAAATTAGAATCCATTTTGACAACATTCAAATACCCACTTAACTCACAAAGACCGATGAGAATCCTTCCGTTGCATCCAACTAAAAAAAAAGTCTTCATTCATCACTCGCATGTGAATGAACAGGCCCCAAGGAAATTTAATTATCCCTCAAGCAAGCGTATACAAAGCGTATACAAAGAAAGAGAGAGAGAGAGAGAAAAAAAAATGAAGCTCATTGTGCAATTTGAGATAGCGTCGGTGTTTACCCAGCCCCTGGTATCATAACAAAAAACGATTAGTCGCACGCGACTTAATTGCCGATTTCCATTGTGAAGTTCATAGCGCGGGTGCTCGAGCAAGAAAAAATAACTTCGAGAGTTGCGTACTCGATCGGCCGTTGCGGCAATACCGATTAAATTCCGTTCGCGCGTCTCTCAAATCCAGCGTGAAAAAGTACTAATTACAATCATCGTCTTTGCTTTTAAACTTGTAATGAAAGATGCGCCGGGAGAATTGTTACAAGGGCAGAGTTGTTGCTACATCCTACAGGGGGGGGGGGGGGGTGAACTTGAAAAAGCCCGCGAAAATTTCTCCCACATTTAATTAGGAGAGATTTAATCTGACTAGCGGGGTAATTCCGCTCGTCCGGTAGGCTTCTTGCCAACCGCTACGACGAAAAAGGATTAACCTTTTTTTTTTTTTTTTTGGGTTGCGTAAAAAAAAGCAGAAGAGATGATGATAATAATAATAAATGAGAAAAAAATGATCTTGCAAAATTACGAACGGTGGTTTCAAAATGGACTAAGAAACTGTTTTATGACCATATGAAGATGTATGTAAATCGAAATTATTATAAAAAATATTACGTTTTGTAAGGATGTGCGAATTTCAAAAACGGAGTATGCAAGGAAACTACACAAATAATTATCATTGTAAAATTAAGAATATATTGTAAACAATAAAGTTAAATATAATTTTGATTATGTTATATGATTAAGCATGGTATTAAATTATGAAGAAATTTAATAACGAAAGTATAAATAATAATAACAATCTCCAAAATATTATATGAAATGCACAATGTTCGAAGTTTAAAAAAAATTATTTATATATATATATATGTATACAAAGAAAAATCTGTACAAATTGTTTATATTGTAAAATTATATATATACATGAAGATCTATAATTATGAATTATGTGTCTAGTTTATGGTGTTAAATTATGAAGAAATATAGCAATAATAATAACAATTAAAAAAATCTTCTAAGTATTATGAAAAATTACTCAATGTAATAAACAAAAATAGCAACAATAAAATGCATTGAAATTATAAATAAAAATTAATTAATACGTATGTAAAAATTAATGATTTACGGTAATAATTACTATAAAAAAATAGCAATAACTTAATGTACCAGCCCACATTATCAAAACCATTCCCATAAAAAAAAAATATTTTTTATCATCATTATTATTCCGAAAAAACCTCACACTTAATGAAAACTTCGAATCCCTCTAAAAAAACTCGCACGCAAGACGCTCGTTTCCCCCTTTGTTTACCTCGCGCGCATTAAGATATTAAAACTAAAAAAAGAAAGTCCGTACGAAACCCTGGAACGCAGAATTTCGGAATGTCTTGCCACATTTTCGTCCAGCAATTAATTAATTAAAGGAATGTCTGGACCCCCGCACACCCCGTATTTGGATTTTCTTCCACCATAGAGTAGAAAAAAAAAGCAGCCCGGGGAATAAAAGAAGCCCCGGGGGATATCATCGTTTTGTAAGCGAGCAGGAAAAAGTCTGCATTGTGGAAATTTTTTTTTTCTCTCTCTCTCTGTGCTCGGGTTGGAGAAACGTGACACATTGTCGGAGCGGTTTTTTTCCTTGGGTGTTTCATCTTCGAGTGAATCGCGCTGATTTGCGTCGAAGGGCGCTGAAAAATTAGTTCGCTGTAATCATACGCCCCATTGTAAGGTGCGAGCTGGAAACTAATTTTTTGGATTGTGCGGTTGGTAATTGAAGATAAATTTTTATTTTTGCGAACGGGTGGATTGGTTGCCCCCTGGCTGGGGTATAAATTTTTTTGATTCATTACAGCTGGAGAGATTTTTTGTCGTATTTGTTTTTATTAAAAATATTGTTTACATTTGTTTGAATTACCATAGATCCTTGTAAAAACTATTAGCATTGTAATTAGAGACAGAAAAATTGCTTTCTCTTCGAATAAAAAACTTTAATCATCGCTAAGTTATGACTAGTAGGGAGAGTACGCACGCTGTATTGAAGATTAAGCAAGATTTTTTTTCAATGGTGGATGTCTGATTTATTATTATAAGATTGATTTATGAATTAAAAAAATTATTTTATTTTGTACTCGATCAAAAGAGCTTAAATTATCAATAATTGGCACGTCATAAAAAGGCACGGATTTTTATTGTTAAAAATCACAGGTTATTATGAAATTTCCATGCAAAAAAAAAAAATTTTCTAAAATATTTTCATATCAAATTTTCTAAAAATTCCCTCTCAGAAACTGAATTTAAATTTTGAAAAAATTTTCATCGATAAAAAAGGTTTGAATTTGACAGGTAAAAAAATTTGAATGATTTTTAAGTATATAGGAGGAATTTTTTAGTGAAAAATCACAAATTATTGTAAAATATGTATGCAAAAATAAACATTTTTATTCAAAACTTGAATAATTTCGAAATAAATTTTCACCGACCGTTTAAAAAAAAATTTTTTAAATAATAGTCTAGATTTTTCAATAAATTATTTAGGCATAAAAATAAAGTTTTAAAAACAATTTAGAGTTCTAGTACACTTTTAACATCTTTTAGTCATAAACTTTAAAAACCGAATTGGGTGCAATTACCCTACTGCAACAATCACTGACGTTTAATTGGACTTGGCGGATTATCAGCCAGAACCCAATCTGAGCTAACATTTTTATAAATAATAGGTTACCATCAAATTAAAGTTACAAAACCTTTCTACAACCATTATTACTCCCAATTTTGTTCAAAAATATTTCACACCCATCAAAAAAAGAACAATGCATCATAATAACAACCGGTCGTTAGCTCAAACCCCGCCGATTTACTTCTCCCAATCCAAAGAACCCCGCACTCTTATAGCACGCAACAATCCCAGACGCGGCATTTAGCGCAAGCCGCGCCCAGTGCATTTAGTATCAAATATTTTTCTCCTCTCTGCTCCTCCGCAGCATCATCGATCCTCCCCACCCTGGTGCGCGTGCGCCCTGGCGCACTTCCCTCCGCTACACCTTTTTTCCATCCATCCACCGCGAGACAATGACTCCGGCTCTTACAACTTTCACCCATTGCCCAAGAGAAGAATTTAATCATCATGCGCGGGGGTTGGCAAAGCAGATAAAAAAAAAAAGCTCGGGGAGCTCGTTAGACAGACTCTTTATCTCCGGGTGGCATTGTCGAACTCCGCGGCCGCGAGAATTTTTAATTAGAAGGTGTAATTAGTCTCGTTAAAATCTGCACCCATGATCTTCTTCTTCTTCTGGGGGGGTGGGTGACCGCACCGAAATTTCGTTATCGAGGGTGGTTCGCCCTCTCTCCAAGTTTATAATTAGTGCCTCCGGCCGCCCACCAGGATATTGCCCTCGGCCCCCTCGTCAAAGCCTGACCTGATATTAGATCGACCCTACCGACGACCGGTGTTTGGTGCGAATTTAACTGGGTAAACTTTTTTTTTACCTGGGGATTATTTTGATCCTACTTGAGTTGAGATTTTTTTACTTATGTTGACCATGGAAATTCGATTTTTCAAAGCTCAAATTCGCACGAAGAAAGTCTTCGAAGTAAGCTTCGGTACTATTACTTTTCAAAATTATAGCTGGTAAAAATTTTTATAGTCCTCTGAGTACGTATTCGTATGATACATAAGGGATTATTAATTAAAGAAATCAATAGGTACCCGAGCTAATAATTCTCAAAGTTATCTTTTCTGAAAATTCAACTAGGTACTTCTTTCTCAACTCGCTGAAACTTTTACCGAATCTTGTGATTGTGCACCCAATTGTAAGATTTTCAATAGATAATTATTATTACGACTCCGGGGTTACTTCCCCCCGAAACTCCAAGCTGAAACTCTTGGCTTCGCCACCTAGCTTTCAAAGGGTAACGAGGTATTCAGAGTTATCGGATACTTTTCCCGAATAGAAAAAAAGCCATGGGGTAACTTTCTTAATGGAAGGTACAAAGAAACAACTACAAAATTCAATCAACACTTTTCTTATCTCGTTAACAAACAAACAAACAAGCATTAGTTCATCTAAAGACTGGCGGATTTTCCAGCCAGGTTTACGGGAACCCCAGCCTTGCGAAGTCCATCGGTGACTCTGCGTCCCAGTTCCACGGACACGTTGCTGAAGTTCCCGATGACTCGCTCGATTATGAACACCGAGACGTACTTGAGGTCGTCCACCAGGTTGTCCACCAGCCGGGTTCTCTGGTCCGGGTTGAGAACGTCCCGCCAGAACTCTATGGCCTGGATGTAGATGTCCTCTTTGGAAGGCTCGTGGCGGTCCACCTCGCCGCTTACGTGCCAGCTTGGCTCCCGGACCGAGGGATCCTCCACGGGACCGTTGAAGCTGTTCGGGAAGTAGTTCGGAGCGCCGCCCTGGTTGTTCCAAGCCATGGATCCGTCACGCTGATAGTTGAAGTAACTCATGTTCTGTGGAGGAGAGAATAGAAAAATATGGGATGCTTTAATTTTTTAGTGGCGATTAAATGGATAGCTTAATCCTCATTTCTTACAGGATTTCATTAAGTTTATATCTTAAAGTATGGATCTACATCATTGACATTTACTGGAAATTTTATGTACTCAATATATATTATTCAATGATCATAAGATATTTAAACCGGTCTTACAGACTAACCAGAGTCCCTGATGAGGAGCCGAAGCGAGTTCGAATCGTTGGACAGCTGAGGATCACTATACTGGTAATAATAATAAATTTTCTTCCACATATCTGGACTGAAAGACCAATGTAAATATCTTATGATCATTTATTGTGGGACAGTCAATATAAGGATTTATTAAAAATATAGTATTTAGCTTGTAACTAGCCATCTAATGGTGAATAAGTGGACAACCAAATCCTCATTTCTTACATGGTTTCACTAAATATGTACCTTAAAATATGTATTTACATAAAGCAACACAAAGTACATTAGAAAAAGATAGGAAGTGGGTCAAACGAGTTTTCTTTGGGAGATCAAAGAGGCTGCTGCATGAATCCACGTCGTGTTTTACGGTTGAATACGCGTCATTCTTAAGGGTTGTACTGAAAAGACAAGACTTTTGAGTATTTTAGTGACAGTAAATTTTTGACAGCCAAAAGTGGGTCATTAACTAATTATTTTTTTGCTAGCTGTAAGAACAATTTTCTGTAATAAATCTTTTTGGTCAAATTTTATTAGGGTCAAAAAGTTATTTATGAACTGTAAAGAAGGCTAGCATTGATGGAGATTTCAATATCTTTTACGAAAAAAAATAAATGAATATTTAATATTAAAAATCTCTAGATAATTACGAAAAGAGTGAAATTCGGTTACACAAAAAAGTGTTACTGACGGTTTTGTAATTGTTGCTTTTATATCAATAAATTAATAAATAGACTCTACTGGCTTTTTTTATTGACTTATAACTTCTCAAAGCAAATTAAGACTTAGATAGTTAAACGAATTCAAACGTTGAAAACTTTTCACCTACAGTAGTATGACCGCATATATGAAAAACTATGAAAATTCTTGAATGATATTCAAAATTTTGAAAAGTCTCACAAGTTTACAATAATTTTTTTAAAATAAATAAAAACAACTAAATAATCTTACCTTGTAGGGACAATTAACGGGCAGCTGGAGGTGGTTTGGTCCCAGTCGGTGCAGCTGGGTGTCGCCGTAGGCGAAGAGCCGACCATGGAGAAGCTTGTCGGGACTCACCTCGATACCCGGGGGCATGTGCGCGGGGTTAAAGGCCGACTGCTCAACGTCGGCAAAGTAGTTCTCGGGGTTCTTGTCGAGCACGAGCTTGCCGGCCGGTATGTACGGAAATTCGTCCTTCGGCCATATCTGGGTAATTAGAAAAATTCGCGAATTTTATTTTTTTTCTTGGTTTTTGATTTTACTGATAAAAAAATGTTTTATGGAAAAAAGATTTTCGTAAAATTTTTGGGATCATTTTCTGCGCAGCGCTCCTTTTTACCTGTTTGCCGTGCTTTTTATGATATTTTTAGCGCTTTTGAGATTTGAATGATTTTTTAAAAATTTATGCTGGGAATCTACTGCATTTCACATGTTTAGAATCTTGCATTTTTTTATGCATTAATAAAGATTTTTTTCTCAAAGCTCATAAATGAACAAATAAAATGCAAGATTTCAGACGTCATCTCTGAACTTGATTGTAGCCTTTTCAAAATTCAAATTAGATAGTATTGAGGTATAACCTTTCAGAATCTAAAAAAAAAATTCGAAAGATTCATTTTCAGTGTCTCACTTCATATACATGAGATGAATATTGAAAATGTGATCTGTAACCCTACTGTATCAACCACTCATTCATTCTTGCTTCTATCTCTTTACATCTAAATAATTCAACGTCAAACCCAGGTTTACAAACACATCCAAGATAGAAAGTAACATCTTCGCACACTCAAACAAGCAGTTGATTACCACAATTACCTCAATTATTAAATAACGATTAACACTTGCCTTGGTTGCGTCAAAAGGATTGTACCTGAACGCCTCGGCCTGTCGAGGCGTCATTACTTGAATGGAGAACGACCAGGAGGGAAACTCGCCTCGGGCGATCGCGTCGTACAAGTCTTTGGTAGCGTAATCGGGCTCGGTAGCGCTAAGCTGAGCTGCCCTTTGGGGTGTCAAATTCTTGATTCCCTGATCGGTCTAAAAAACAAAAAAATCTTAAAATAAAAAATATGAACTAAACAAATTTATGAGTCTAGTTCGTCACCTCAAAGTGGAACCTGCACCAGTAAATCTCGTTCTTGTCGTTCACCAGCTTGAACGTATTGACGGCGTGGCCGTTCAGGTGTCGGAAACCGTCCGGGAGTCCGCGATCGGTGAAGGTGAAGAGCGTCAGGTAGGTCGTTTCAGGCCTCAAGGACAGAAAATCCCAGTACATGTCTTTGTCCTGCGGGAATTTATTTTTCATAAAGACTGGGAAAGGATGTTTGAGGGAAGGCTTACCTTGATGTAGGTGACGGGGTTTCTCTTCTGGGAGTGGACCATGTTGGGGAAGAGAAGCGGCTCGTTTATGAAGAACATGGGGGAGTTTATCATCAGAAGGTCCCAGATTCCTTGCTCGGTGTAGAACTTTATTGCGAAACCTCGATTTTCTCTAATAATTGATACAATAATTTATTATAACAATATTATAAAGGTTGAAAATGAAGAATCTAAAATTAAAAAAAAAATTCCGAGAAGAATGTCATATTTAATAAAAGTTATGAAAGTGAAGTTTACCTCACCAAGTCGTCGGAACCATTTTCACCCCTGGCTGTGGAAAAACGTACGAATGTGAGAGTTTTTTTACCAATTTCAGAAAAAACTTTGGCTTTTGAGTACTTGGTGATATCGTGAGTTGGTATGAAGTAACCGTAGGCACCTATGAGAAAAATATTAAAAAAAATATTTAATGTCAAATCTTTACTAAAATTTGACATCAAATATACTGAAGAAATATCTTGAAAAGCACTGCTTTCTCCACGAGAAGCAAAATAATTCATAAAAAAATTAGAACTTATTTATTTATTCAATATTAATAAAAATTATTTTTAGTGACTATATTATTTATTGATTTCATTGATTTTTCATTAATTCAGTCAGCATTGAATAAAATTTGTTAAAAATTAAAAAGGTTTTGATAATTACCAGCCCCTTTTGCGTGGACTACTCTTTCCGGGATTCTTTCTTGATTGAAGTGCGACCTGAAATAGGAAATATTTTTTTAATCTCAAATTTTTCAGAGGTTTACGAAATAATTACATTTCATCAATGAATACGAAGTCCTGCATGAGCATCGGCCCTCGAGGACCGACGGTGAGGCTCGAAATTTTGTTGGCGATCGGAGCTCCATTTCCTTGCAGAAGTGGACCAGGTTTCTTAATAAAAAAAAAATTATTTGAGTTAAATTATACTTGGGGGAGTATTTAAAAAACCTATTTTTTTTAATAATCAGAAAAATGTTATTATCTAATACTGAAACTTAGGTAAGCTGAATTAAACTGGAAATTGTCCCTTTAAAAATTTCATAGCTTACGGTAAGAATTATTTTACGTGTTACATAATTAATAATTTTGAAATATTTTTTAAAATTTTATTTGTATATTCAGCATTGATAATTTATTCATCTGCATAACTTTTCTTCATTTTGTAAGGCTGATTATGCAATGACAGGTTCGTTAATTTTTCGATAATTCAAATAAGATACAATTTTATGGAAAGTGTCGCCTGAAACTTCAAATAAAATGACAAAGTTAACTTATTAAAAATAGCTTCTTTTCAGGGAAAAACTAAAAATTAACAATATTAGAAAAATCGTTTGAAATTAAAAAAATAAAAATTACAGTAACTCATACATATTTGGATGTAATCAAACTGACCTTGACTTTTTTTTTGTAGTCAATTAGTTGATCGCTGGAAGGATCCCTAGACATTTTGAACTCGTCGCTTTAATCGTTCGAGGTAGCGTGCATGGATCAATAGGCAGATGGAAACCAATTCGTACCTGCAGTGGAAATGCAATCGAGTCGATGTTATCAAAAATTATTCACTCGTGCAGCTTCGTGAATTTTAATGACCTAAATTTTTATTTGTTGAGGTGGCACAAGTTGATAAGCTAATTTAGTGAAAGTTGACTTTGGGGAGGAAAAAAGGAAAAATTATTGAGCCTTGAACATTGTTTTTCAAAAAAAAAAATTTGACAGATAATTTTTAAATAAAATTTAATTTTTGTACGTTTAATTTTTAAATAATTGACCCCTATAAAAAATTATACCTATCAGCTAATATGTAAAATTCTATGACGCTCCACTTTGAATTGAATTTACTGTTTCAAACAGTTAGCCCGAAAATCTGCAAACATTTTGATGATCTTTATTACGAGTGCCATTCAAAAAATTCAAAATACAAAAATATAATGCACAAGCACTAGCAACAAAAGTTTGAAAAACGGAAATATAAATTTAAATATATCAAAGTTACTTAAAAAATATTTTTTTGCCATAAATCACCCTCAAATAAACTTTGTTGAACGCAAAATTTGAGTAAAAAACAAAATAAATTAAAGTAAAAATTGTAAAAAACTAGAAAAAGAGAAAAAGAAGCCTTTAGGCAATAAGAAACAAATTTTTTTTAATATTTCAGAAAAAATTAAGAAAAAAAAAAAACATAAACTAATATATTATAGACTTTTTTATTAAATATATTCTATCAAAATGACATTGCCTGAGGTACATAAAATAAGTCAATTTTTATAGATTGCAGTACTTTATTTTTACATTCACTAAATTAAGTGTTTATTACATGATGACTAAACAAAAGTCAACTCATATCATTCGAATAAAACAATTTATTCAACCTATTACAAAAAAAAAACTCATTTTTCCATCGAATAAATCTCTAGTCTCTAGAGGTGCGCCGATTTGCCGCAGGCATTAATCGACACGCCGGATTCGCGTAGCTCATCAATCAGCCTATTGCCCAGATCAACGTCAACGTTCGTAAAGTTCGACACGGCTCGCTCGATAATCAAAACGGGTGCATCCCTCAAGGCTTTCGCAATTCGCTTGATCAATCTCGTTTTTTCACCCTTGGTGAGTACTTTGCGCCAGAAGACCGCAGCTTGGGCGTAATCACCCTCGTATTCAGGCTGATCGTGCCTGTCGACATCGCCGTTCAGGTAGAAACTGGGTGATTTGGCATCTGGATTTTCGACTGGGCCGTTGAAGCTGTTTGGGAAGTACTTGGGGGAACCGTTTTGGTTGTAGTAGGACATGAAACCGTCTTTCTGATAGTTGGTTACTGATGATAACTGTAGTAACAAGAAGAAGATGTCTCATTAGCTAATTTTGAGCTTTGAGCTGAAGTAAGCTTTAAATGACTTTAAACTGATATCCACTCTGCTATCACTACTCTGAGATGAAAAATCGATACCATAGTTCAACCTGCGTTACTAAATATAAACATGTAAAAATACCTGGACACTTCAAGGCAATTGGTAACAAGAACAGTCACCTCATTGCTGTTAGACAGTTCACTTACTGAACCAATTCAAGGCTCTTTCCTATAGCTTATGTAGCCTATACTATAAACGTTCATCTGTACAACTTTGTATTTCATTCTTAAGAAAAGTTTAATAAAATAAATTAAAGTTAATAAAAAAAAAAGAATTTAATACTTGGTAAGGACAGTTGACAGGCAACTGCAAATGATTCGCTCCGAGTCTGTATCTTTGAGTTTCGGTGTAAGAAAACATGCGAGCTTGCAAAATCTTGTCGAAGGGACTCGCTTCTATACCAGGAACCATGTGACCAGGATTGAAGGCAGCTTGCTCAACGTCTGTGAAGTAATTCTTTGGATTCTCATTCAACACCAACTTTCCCACTGGAATCAGTGGAAACTCCTTATGAGGCCAGACCTATAAATTTCAAAATTTTTATTTATTTTAAAGAGTATGATTTGAGTCAAATTGTCAACCTTGGTCATGTCAAATGGATTAAACGTCATAGTTTGTGCCTGCTGGGTCGTCATAACTTGAATGCAAAGTGTCCATGAGGGATAATTGCCTTGGGCGATGGCATTGTACAAATCTCTAATGCTGTAATTAGGTTCTTTCTCGGTTATCTCAATCGCTTCTTCGTCGCTCAAATTTTTATGTCCTTGGTTAGTCTACAATACAAATAAACCTTTTAAACAAGATTTTTTAGATTTTATTTTTCAGGATGAGAAAAACTCGTACCTTCCAGTGGAATTTCGCGTAGACAATTTCATCTTTGTCGTTCACGAGCTTGTAAGCGTGCCCACTGAAGCCGTCCATGTGACGGTAACCATCGGGAATTCCACGATCGCTGAATATCATCAAAAGGACATGCATGGTTTCCGGACGTAAAGAGAAGAAATCCCATGCAGCTGTTAGATCCTAAATAAAACACGATTGGTAGCTTTGGAATATCAAAATTTTAAGGTTTGCAATACTTTTAAGTTTGTGACCGGGTTCCTCTTAGTGGCATGGATCAAACTAGAAAATAATAGTGGATCTCTCAGAAAGCTCGGAGCGAAATTCAACATCACGAGGTCCCAAATTCCTTCCTCTGTGTAGAATTTAATGGCAAAGCCTCTAACATCTCTGGAAAAAAAAATCTTTTTTGTAAGATAAAACTAACTATAACTTTCATTATTTATCTTACCTTCCAAGATCATTTTCACCTTTGTCGGAAATACCTTGAGAAAACCGCACGACTACACGAGTTTTATTACCAATTTTGGAAAAAACTTTTGCCTTTGAGTATTTGGAAATGTCATGAGTCACTTGAAAGTAACCAAAGGCTCCTAAAAATTACTTAGATTTAACCTTTGAGTAACTTGTAAAAAATATTACTTGCCAGCTCCTTTAGCATGCACGGTTCTTTCCGGGATTATCTCTCGATCAAAATGTTTGAATTCGTCGATAAATACGGAATCTTGTAAAAGTAAAGGTCCTCTTGGACCCACGGTGAGACTCGCGTTTTTTTGCCAGATCGGAACTCCATAGCTAGTTAGAAGAATATTTGGCTTTTTCTTGATTGTAAGCGATGATGTAACAAAATTAATTTTCGTTTTTTAATGAAAGATGAAAAAAAAAAATTTCTTAGCAACAATTGTTTGGCTTTTATTGAATTTTATTGTAACTTAGTTTATACTTTCAAATAAAAAATATATTTTTGCTTGTAAGTTACAAATACCGACCTTGTTGGATTTTTTGTAGTTAACTAGTTGATTACTTGCAGGATCCCTCAGCATTGTAATTATACCTTTTACAAAATTTCTTAAAAATTTAAAAGACTTGTTCGAAAATTTTAAAATTAACGTGATAACTACAAAATAATCATTGAAGATGATAACGCGACCTGGTTGTTCGTTTATTTGCATAAAAATTTTTGTTTTAAAAAGTTAGACGTCATTACCATGATTTACGATTTTAAAAAAATTGTGTTTTATTATGTCTCAATCGGTTTGTCAAAGCTGCTTGAAACCTTACGACGCTTCTGAATAATCTAAAAAAGTTTGCTAACGGCAACCTTTGCTATTTTTAATGTTTTTTTTTTTTTTTTCATGAATTCCACCAACTCATAGCCAAATTTAGAGTTGCTTATTTGATATTATAAAACGGGCAAAGTTGAAAAATATCTTGCAACACATATAATATAATTTATTTAATGAAAACAATCATCAAAATAAAATGAATAATATTTTTATTTGAACGATTACATGAATACAATCGAACTATCAAGATCTATAATCCGGACGTAACAATTTTATCTCTTTTCAATGAGAAAAAAATTATCTACAGATGCGCGGACTTTCCACAGGTGTTAATCGGCACACCGGATTTGCGTAGTTCTTCAATCAGGCTATTGCCAAGCCCCGCATCAACGTTAGTAAAATTGACCACGGTTCGCTCGATAATGGAAGAGGTTGTATCCTTCAAGTCGCTCACAATGCGTTTCACGATTCTCGTTTTTTCGTCATCAGGGAGTACTTCGCGCCAAAAAACTTTAGCCTGGGCATAGTCACTCTCGCTGATAAGCTGGTCGTGTCTTTCGACCTCTCCGCTCAGGTAGAAACTGGGCGACTTCACTTCTGGACACTCGACTGGACCGTTGAAACTGTTTGGGAAATATTTGGGCGAGCCGTTCTGGTTGTAGTAGGACATTGGTCCGTCTTTATGGTAGTTGGTTACCGATGGAGACTGGAAATAAAAAGATTTTTTTTAATTTTCTATACTTAGAAATTCAGTCTAGATTAAAATACTATACGCGAAAAGGGCAGTTTATAGGCAGCTGCAAGTGATTAGTTCCGACTCTGTATCTTTGCGTTTCCGTGTAAAAGAATATCCTGGCTTGCAAGACTTTATCAGCGGGGTTGACTTCGATTCCAGGAACCAAATGAGAAGGATTGTAGGCAGCCTGCTCCACGTCCTTGAAATAATTTTCCGGATTCTTGTTCAGAACCAGCTTTCCAACTGGGATCATGGGAAACTCCTTGTGAGGCCATACCTAAAAGAATTGAACTGGATTTTTGAAAAAGCTTGCGTGTATTTTCCATGAATCAATCAAATTATTGACCTTGGTTGGATCGAAAGGATTGAATGTCATAGTTTGGACTTGCTCGGGTGTCATGACTTGGATGTAAAGTGTCCACGAGGGATAATTGCCTTGGGCGATGGCATTGTACAGATCTCGAATGTTGTAGTTTTGTTCTCTACTGTTGATCTCTATGACTTCTTCGTCGGTCAAATTTTTAATCCCCTGGTTTGTCTACAACGCAAATTAAATTTTTGAGAAAAATCATTGATTTTGAGCTGGGAAACTTTTACCTTGAAATTGAACTTGGCGTATACGATCTCATTTTTGTCGTTTACGAGCTTGAAACCATGCTGGCTGAAGGCTTCAGTGTGACGATATCCGTCGGGCATTGATCGATCGCTGAATATCATAAGACTTGCGTGTACCGATTCTGGCCGCAGCGATAAAAAATCCCATACCATGACTGGATCCTCGAAAAAAAATCAAAATTTTAAAAAATTTTGAAATCAGGATTCTAGTAATCAAAGATTCTTAGTTACTCTCAAATTAGTGACTGGATTTCTCTTTTGCGAGTGAATGAAGTGCGCAAACAGTGTTGGATCTCTCAGGAAGAATATGGGAAAATTCAGCATAACGAGATCCCAAATCCCCTGCTCGGTGTAAAACTTAATAGCCAGTCCTCTAGTCTCCCTGTAGAAAAAAAAAATCAAATCCGTCATTGATAAGACAAAAAATGTACTTTATTGATTTTTATGGTACCTCACGAGATCAGCTCCACCTCTGTCCGAAGTACCCTGAGAGAATCTCACCACAACCGGAGTCTTCTTGCCGATCTCCGAGAATAGTTTGGCCTTCGTGTACTTGGTGATGTCGTGGGTCACTTGGAAGTATCCAAAAGCTCCTGGAGATGTTGAATGTCGTGTAAAAAAAAAAGATGAGGAGAGATGAAAAAAATACTTGCCAGCGCCTTTGGCGTGGACGATTCTTTCCGGGATTATCTCTCGGTCGAAGTGCTTGAACTCGTCGATGAAAATGGAATCTTGTAATAGTAAAGGTCCTCGTGGACCCACAGTGAGACTGGCATTTTTATTAGCGATTGGAACACCGTAACTTGTAAGTAGTTTCGGTGGATTTCCCTTGAATATTTAAATTATCGTAATGATTTTCTTGTTAGAATAAAAATTTGACAGAACCTAAGTAGTGTTATGAATACTTACTTGTGAGGATTCTTTGAAATTTATTAGTTGGTTACTTGCTGGATCCCTGAGCATTTTGGTTCTCAAAATTCAAGGTTTGTGTATGTTTAAATGATGATAATGCAAGTGACACCCAAATCAAAGTGGATTACGTGACCTCGATAAAAAGTAAAAAATTACTTTTACAAAATTATGCTTATTTACCGTGATTTATGACCTTTAAAATATATATTTTTTATCAAATAATTATTTTGGATTAATTGAAGGTGATGCAGATTGTTCAAATAAGGAAATTATGTACAAATAACAGAAATTATGTTTTAAATTAGTAAGGGTAGCAAAGACTTTGAATGATCCTTTTGATGTGCAACTTCGATTAAAAATCTGAAATTAATTGGAATTAAATGATTTTTCATAGTTAGTTTAGTATTTGGAGTAGACAACGACATTAATTTGGACAGATTTTGACGTATGCTATAATTTTTATTCCATTTCAATATGAAGAAAAATCAGGACATTTACATAAAGGTTGGAATGCTTGCAACAATACAAAAATCTTATTTAATCAATAAATGAACCAAAACTAGACACGTGTAAATATTTTTATTTTTCTCTGTTAAATATACAAAACTATCTAAAGATGTGCAGATTTGCCGCAGGCATTGATTGGCACTCCGGATCTGCGTAATTCTTGAAGCAGCCTGTTGCCCAACTCAGCGTCTACATTCGTAAAATTCGTCACGGCTTGCTCGATAATATAGGTAGGCACTGACTTCAGATAACTAGCGACTCTCTTGACGAGTCTTGTTTTTTCGTCCTCTGGAAGCACTTCGCGCCAAAAAACTTTGGGTTGTTCGTAATCGCTCTCGTTGATAGGCTGATCGTACCTGTCTACATCGCCGTTCACGTAAAAACTCAGTGACTTCACTTCTGGACACTCCACTGGACCGTTGAAACTGTTCGGAAAATACTTGGGCGAATCATTCTGGTTGTAGTAAGTCATGAATCCATCTTTCTGATAATTCGTTACCGATGACAACTGGGAACAAAAACAAAAGTTCAAAATTACGACACAATACATTTACCAATGATTTTGAGTATCTTTTGCCATACTTTGAAGTGGCAGTTGATGGGCAACTGCAAGTGATTCGCACCGAGTCTGTATATCTTTGAGTTTCCGCGTAGGCAAAGAAACGAGCTTGCAAAGCTTTGTCGAAGGGACTCACTTCTATGCCAGGAACTAAGTGACCAGGATTGAAGGCAGCTTGCTCAACGTCTGTGAAGTAATTCCTTGGGTTCTTATTCAGAACCAGTTTTCCAACTGGAATCATGGGAAACTCGTTGTGAGGCCATACCTGCAATTTTCAAAATTTTTATCTGTTTTGATAGAGTATGATTTGAGTCGAGTTGTCAACCTTGGTAATGTCGAAAGGATCGAATGTCATAGTTTGGGCTCGCACAGATGTCATAACTTGGATGTAAAGTGTCCATGATGGATAATCTCCTTTAGCGAAGTTCATATTCATTAGTAAATTTTAAAGAGCTTGCAAGCTCAAAAATTGAGATAAAAAATTTATGAGGCCTCTTGATGGAGTAGAAAAGTGTATTCTATATTTTCTGATTATTAATATTGTAAGTACTTAAAAAAAATTCAAGCAAATTTACGACTTTTTAAATCAATTGTTATTTTATTTATTTAATATATATTGTTATTTTAAATATCTTCTTCAAGACGAAAAGTAATCATCAAAATTGTTCATACATGAAAATTTAAATTGACTTGAATGAGTGGATTGTTGGGGGAAGAAATGATTGCTGCATTTAAAAATAACTGCAATGAATAACAAAAACTCTAAAGAGGTATAAAAAAAGAAAAAATTTAATGTGCATTTTTAAGCAAATAAAGTCGAAAATTAATCAAATCTCGCCAATAAGAGATAATACCGTTAGAATATACAGCTGACATATCAACAAATGCATCAAACTCGGGTCATGCTGTCACAATTATCAATTTTTCCGAAAGATTTTTAAAAAAATATATTTTATGTTCATGAATTTTGATCAAATTTTTTTATCCGATATAAATTCTTATTTGATTTGTTAATTTAAGACGACATGGACTCATAACCTGTTTTGTTTCGAAATTGAATAATAACTTAGAAGATTTGGTATTCATAACTCTCACTAATGCCAAAAAACTAATTATCTTAAATAATTGACACTCACCTTCGTCACTTCAAAAGGGTTGTATCTACACACTGAGAGAAGAGTTGTTCAAATTTGGTTCATGCAACCAAATTTGGTTGTGTGAACCAAATCCTTCTCTCAGTGCAGGATTTAGCCTGACGAGGCGTCATTATTTGCACGTAAATCGACCAGGGTGGATGTTCGCCACGAGCTACAGTAGCTCAGCTACTGCGTTGTACAAGTCTCTGGTGGCGTAACTAACGTCCTTGGCAGTTAGTTCGGCAGCTTTTTCTGGAGTCAGGTTCTGGATCCCTTGATCTGTCAATAGAAATTTATTATCAAAAGTCATTAACAATTTTTATCCTAACTAAAAATTTTCTATAGGGTTTAAGTCGGTTTTGTGACTGATCATCCTAAAGAAAGAACGTAAATGGTTATGGATTTTACCCTGAAATGAAATTTAGCATAGTGATACTCGTTCTTGTCATTCACAAGTTTGAACTTGTTAACGCCGCAGCCGTGCATGTGTCGGTATCCATCTGGAGTTCCGCGATCGCTGTAGAGCATCAGAACCTGATACATCGTTTCAGGCACAAGCGACAGGAAGTCCCAGTACATGTCCGTATCCTACGCAACCCAAAAATTTATTTTCTTTATCTAATTCTTATAGAATGTTAAAGTGCATTTACGCGTACACTCAAATGGGTAACGGGTTTCCTCTTCTGGATGTGGATCACGTTCGGGAACATTATGGGATCTTCAAACCAGAAGATGGGCATGTTGCCACCAACTAGGTCCCATATTCCTTGATCCGTGTAGAATTTAATGGCAAAAACCCGAACGTTCCTGAACATGATCAATGTTTGAGTAATACTGTTCAAGTTTTGTGCAATGATTATTACCTTATTGTCTCGGCAGATCCATTTTCTCCACTTACTGTGGACAAGCGTACCAACGCCAGAGTTTTCTTGCCGATTTCGGAGAAAAGTTTGGCTTTTGTGTACTTTGTGATGTCATGAGTCACCTCAAAATAGCCAAAAGCTCCAAATGGGTAAGAATTTAGAAAATAACTTTTTTTTACCGCACCAAAAATTTCGATTATTTAAAAACTAAAACAGTGAAAAATAAAGGTAAAACGCAACAATTATTGCAATGTAAATTATGAGAAGATTTGACTTAAATTGATAAAGTGGCTGCGTTTTTTTCATAAAAGTTAAGCATCTTTAATGCTTTTGATTGAATAATTAAATTTTTACCAGATCCTCTGGCGTGTACGACTCTTTCCGGGATTCTTTCTTGATTAAAATGCGACCTGAAATAGGAAAGATTTTTTGATTTTACATTTTAAACATCGAGAAGTTTACGAAATAATTAAATTTTATCAATGAACACGAAATCCTGCATGAGCATCGGACCTCGAGGACCAACGGTAAGGCTCGAAATTTTATTAGCGATCGGAGCTCCATTTCCGGTTAAAAGTTTACCAGGTTCCTTAAGTTAAAAAAATATTTATTGCATATATTTGCAAATAACTAGAGCCTGAAAAGTTTGGTTTTAATTCAAACTGCTTGAAAAAAACCGTACTGAGCTTGACTTTTTTCTTGTACTCATTAAGTTGATCGCTCACAGAATCTCTCGACATTTTTTAATTTTTTCTGTTTGATCGTATAAGACCAACGACTAACGTGGCAGGGTTGCAAAAGCGATATGAATGTCGACCTATGATGTTTCATTTTATTTGTATAAATTTCGTAAATTTTGCTGACGCAATTACAGGTTGAAAGAAGTAATTTAGACACGTGTAATCTCAAATCATATCAGAATATTAAATAAATTTTAAAGAATACCGTTTATATTCAAATTATAAAAATGTAAAATTTAAAAAAAATATACTTTTAGACTAATCTTCTAATAACTAGATACTTATTTTAGAACCTAAAAAAGATCAAATTTCATAATAATTACTTTTTTTAAGAGTCTCGAAAATTTTTCAGTAATTTCACGATTTTTATTTTCATCATTTAAAATCCTATAGAGAATTTTAAAAAATTTTAAAAATACCACAAGGAAATAAAGTAACCTTCAGTATCATGTACTTGCCGGGATGATCTCATGGTATCTTCGTACATTTTTACTATTAGGATAAATCCGTGCAGCAACATGTAAACGATTAAGTTGTAGATGCAACCGCGATATGCAAACCAACGTTTTAGCCGAACATGTGATTTTTGCGACCTTTGCTTTTGCCTCAAGCGAATCATTTCACGAACTCGTGGAATATTATCCAATTTTTGAAGGTTTTGCTTATTGAATTCTTGTGTAACGAAGTATTTTAGGAAATGTATGCGTTTAATCACGTCTTGCAAATTGAATTTTTTACCGAAAGGATTTTTTGTTTTGCAAAAAGTACACATACATAGATTTTTCTTGAACCTTTATATGTTTTTTGAAAACAAACAAAAATCGAGCGATTTTTTACGTTTTTGGGGGGTTGAGAAAAATTCTAAGATATCGATTCTTTACCTGCAAAAAGGCACACAACATGAAAAAAATTATTCGTTATTCTAGTTCTTAAAAATATTTCAGAATTTTACAAAAATTAAAGTATACGAATTTTGATATCCAGAGGAGTCAGTATTTTAGCAAATTTTTACTCATAAATCATAATCTTTGTATTAAAAAAAAAAAAAAAAAAAACAGAAATAAAACTTATGTGATTCCCTGAAATGTAAAAAATAACTTTATTGAAACAAATCCAGACAAAAACCTATGCCCACAAACAATAAAAAACTTGTCTTCTTCTGTTACAGATTTGATGACATTCCCAAGCGGTTTATATGCACGCCAGATTTTCGTAACTCGTCGATTAGTCGGTTGGCCAGTTCGTCGTCGATGTTCCGGAAGTTCTTCACAGCCCGCTCGATTATGAACACCGACGCGGCTTTCAAATCGCTCGCTATGTTCTTGACAAGCCGGGTTTTTTCGTCAGCTGGTAGGACTCGACGCCAGAACACCGAGATTTGGGCGTAGTCACTCTCGTTTATTATCTTGTCGTGCCTGTCGACGTCCCCGTTCAGGTAGAAACTCGGCGGTTTAACTTCCGGACACTCGACCGGACCGTTGAAACTGTTCGGGAAGTACTTGGGCGAGCCGTTCTGGTTGTAGTAGGACATGAAACCGTCTTTGGTGTAGTTTGTTACCGACGCCAACTGTAAAAATAAACAGAAAAAAAAAAAAAAATTTATATCGTTTTTAAATTTAAAATGAAAATTATACCCTCAAAATTTTTGGCAGTAGTTTAAAAACAAAAAAACTGGATTCACCTACTAATTGAAATACCCTCTCATGAAGTAGCTTACAAAATTATTTAATTGTTTATTCAGTTCTGAGTTTTGTATGTATGTTTTCAGTTTAGTTACGGTTTTGACCGCTAGATGGACCCGATCATACCGCAACCAAAATACTCCTCAGGTATTCTAAGCAAAAAATAAAATATTCATAGGTTTTTAACCTTGAAAGGACAGTTGACAGGTAGCTGCAGGTAATTCGCTCCAAGTCGGCGCCTTTGACTTTCTGTGTAGATGAAAAGACGAGATTGCAAAATTAAATCGCCTGGATCAACTTCGATCCCAGGTACCATGTTACCGGGATTGTAGGCAGCCTGTTCCACGTCCTTGAAGTAATTTTCCGGATTCTTGTCGAGCACCAATTTACCAACTTCTATCAAGGGGTACTCCTTGTGTGGCCATACCTTAAGTACAAAACAAACGTTATTGGTAAATAATGAATTTTAGAACTTATTTTGAAATTGTAAGGGTAAAATTGACTTTTTGTAAAGAATTTTGAGCTTTTTTAATTTTTAATTCCTGGATAATCTGTCTCGTGAGCTTTTTGGCGGGAATTCAAAATCAAGAATTTATGAAATCTTATATCTCGGTCATTTCATCTTATAAAATCCTCATAAACTTGAAATAAAAAATCATTTCTTTTTTTTTCGTATTTTTGAAACCTTGGTGATATCATGAGGGTTGAACGGGAAGGTAAGCATCTGCTGTGGCGTCATGACTTGTATGTAGAGCGTCCAAGACGGGTAATCTCCTCTGGCAATGGCATTGTACAGATCCCGAATGAGGTAGTTCGGCTCTTGCTCGGTTATCTTGTCCGCCTGCTCCGTGGTCAAACTTTTAACTCCCTGGTTCGACTGTAACATTTCATTAAACAATTAAGTTTTTTATTTTCAACTTTGTTGAATAAAGAGGGTACCTTCCAGTGGAATTTGGCATAAACAATGTCATTTTTGTCGTTCACAAGCTTCAAAGCGTGCGCACTGAATCCGTCCATGTGTCTGTAACCGTCGGGAATTCCTCGATCGCTCCACAGCATCATGAACGCGTGCATCGTTTCCGGTCTCAGAGACAGGAAGTCCCAAACCATGTCTGGGTCCTGAACAAAAAATCTCATAAGATTGTTTATTCAGAGTTAATTGTTTGCATTATTGAGTTACCCTCAAGTTTGTGACCGGGTTGGTCTTCAGGGCGTGTGTGAAACTCGCGAACAAAAGCGGGTCCCTGAGGAAGTTTACGGCTATGTTGTTCATCACCAAATCCCAGATTCCGTCTTCCGTGTAAAATTTGATGCCGAATCCTCTGGCATCCCTAAGAAATTATTCAATGGAAAAGATGATACCTTTAGCAATTTTTTTTTTTTTTTGAAAGTTCTAAATTTTTAATGATCTTTAAGATTTTTTTATAAGGGATGCAAATTACTGGTCACCAGGCTTTTTATCGCCCTAGGGCATAAAAATCGTACGCATTTCAGGCGCTGTTTTGTACTCTGTCGCGCCCTAGATACGTAATAAATATTAAATAATTTTTTGAAAATTGGTACTCGAGACCAGCAGTATCATATTACGAGCAGTATCATATTATTTATACCTATGAAAATTTCTGAAACTTTAAAAGTCTATAGTTCCTTCATATTTAGTTTTTGATCTACCGTCCAATATTGGATAAGAAGATTTAAAAAAATTTGTTGTGCATATTTCTTATTCACTAGACTGAATAACTCGAGATTTTTCGTTTGACGAACCTGACGAGATCAGCAGCGCCTTTGAGGCCGACAGCCTGAGAAAATCTCACCGCAACCGGAGTCTTCTTGCCGATCTCCGAAAAGAGTTTGGCCTTCGTGTATTTGGTGATGTCGTGGGTCACTTGGAAGTACCCAAAAGCTCCTGGAGATGTTATATATCGTGTTAAAAAAAAAGATGAGGAGGAATGAAAAAAATACTTGCCAGCGCCTTTGGCGTGGACTATTCTTTCCGGGATTATCTCTCGATCGAAGTGCTTAAACTCGTCGATGAAAATGGAATCTTGTAATAGTAAAGGTCCTCGTGGACCCACAGTGAGACTCGCGTTTTTTTGCCAGATCGGGACTCCATAGCTAGTCAGAAGTTTTGGTGGGCCCTTTAAATTATAATAAAATTTTCATTGCAAAAATAGTCAAAATGTCATGTTTAACCACCTATTGTCAGCACCCAAATATTTAGCTAGCGTTGCCAAACAAAAATAGACTCAAAAATTTTTATTTTCTGTGCTTGTTCTTTAAGAAATGAGTATTTTATATTCGGGACATAATCTGTTTTAAAAATAGGACAAAAATCATCATTTAGCTCAATAAATTGAAATTTTTATTTAAAAAAAAAAAAAAAAAACAGTTTTTTGACTGTATTTGAATTTTGTTTAAAAAACTTTGTTTTTGCCAAAGAAAATTAATTTGTAATTGGGTTATCTTATTCAAACTCAAATCAAAAGTGAATGCAGTTTATTTTTGAAGAATTTATTGGCTCGGTCAACGCTGACATTTCCTTATGTACTTAATCAATTTTAATTTTCGTCACTAAAATTAACTGTAAATTTTTTTACCAATGTTTTCATTTATCGATTGATTTGAAAATGAATTTTAAGTATTGAGAAATTTTAGTTTTATCAAATTATTAAAATAAGTTTTTTTTTGAATTTTAAACTTAAAAATGGAAATAATAATAAAAATAATATTATTTCTTAAAATACATGAACATAAAAAAAGTTAGCTGTGTATCTTTCAACACACGAGTAACCTTTAGCCTAAATAACAAAATTCGTAACCAGTTGCAATCAAATCATTCCCGCGGTGTCTTAAAAATCGTCGGTCATGTTTATAAATTGAAACCTTATCTGTTAGCAGCCGTTAAACGAACTTAGTTCGCTCGATGATCCCTCGTCCCGATAAAAAAGCGACATGGGAAAAGTGTCTTAAATAATCATCACGCGGAAATATTATGAGCTGACTGACCTTGGCTGATTTTTTTTTCCACTCGGCGAGCTGATCGCTTGCAGGATCTCGGTACATTGTTGTTCTCGGCTTTCGCACGGGATTGATTGTTGCAAAATTTTATCTTCACGGGTAACGAAAAAAAAAAAGTAGCTCTGGCTCGCAGCCTTATATGCGGTGGGGGCAGAACGACGGCGAAAAGAAAATTTCATCCTTGCTTCTGGTTAACCGAGCGATTTCTCTGCACCTGTGCTAATGTTGTAAATTAAGTGTAATTGATGCGATTAAGAAAATCATTTTTTCAAATATTTGTCAAGCCGATAATTTTTGTGCGATTAAGTTGAAGATGGCACGAGCTTCGAAAATAAGCGAATGCATTTTTAAATGCTTGAAGTAATGAAGTACTTGTTTTATGTACATTATACTATTCACAAATTATTAATGTTTTAGATTACATGTGCAAGGGTGTGAGAAAAATAATAATTACACTTTATTCTAGAGGTAGTTTGTTTTCAAGATAAAATAATATATTTTATTCTGTTAGGTATGTATAAATATATGATTCATTTTCAACAAGGATTGCCATGCTTGTGAAATAATAATTTCATAAATAATGTTGACATTTTTATGATTCAATGACAAATACATAATCATGAAACAATTTTAATTTAAAAAATTGGAAATTTTCCCACTGGATAAGGTAGTAAAACAATCAGTTTGAAAACTCATGTATGTTCTAGTCGAAAGAATTGTTACATAAACAAATGACCAAAAAAATTATGACTACTCAGTTTTAAAATGGTATATCTCAAACATTGTAAGTATATGTCTATCTAATAGTTGATCTACGAACATATAAAAAGAATCTCAATTTAGAGCAATCACATAAGTATTCCAAATTAATTTTAATGAATCTACCTCAACCACTGATAAAAATTATTCATCTTAGAAAGCCCCCATAATAAATAAAAACTCCAGTCGCTTTAGTACGTAAAAAATACAAACAACTTTTATTAAACCACCACGATATACAAAACATCATGTCATAAAAAACTACATCCGTAATAATAAACTTAAGAAAAGCTAAACTATCATTAAAATCCTTTTACAAATTCGCTGACATTCCTGCGGGATTGATAGGAACCCCAGACTTTCTCAGACCATCCACGAGTCTTCTTCCCAGCTCAGCGTCGACGTTGCTGAAATTCTTGACGGTTCGCTCGACTATGAACAGCGAGGCGTCTTTAACGTGTCCGACTATGTTGTCAACCAAGCGAGCACGTTCCTCGTCGTTCATAACCGTGCAGTAGAGGTCCCGGGCTTGGCTGAAGTCGTCCTCGGCCACGGGCTCGTGGCGGTCTACGTCGCCGCTGACGTGGAAGCTCGGGGACCGGACGGCAGGACACTCCTCGGGACCGCTGAAGCTGTTCGGGAAGTAGTTGGGGGCGCCGCCCTGGTTGTTGTAGGCCATGAAACCGTCACGCTGGTAGTTCATCGTGGATAACATCTGGAACGAAATATTTTTTATTATTTTATTATAAAAAAGTATTGAAATTTTTTTTTTTTTATTGTATATTCGGTCTACTATAAAAAAAAATTTTCGTAACAATAACTTTTACCAAAAAAAAATTTTAATAAATAATAATAAATTAGTATTTTTTTTTGGGACCAACTGCGACATTCGAAAAAAAGTTACACAAGAGAAAGAAAAATTTTGTGATACTTATCACATAATTGGACGATTCTCTATACTGAAAAAAAATGATTCAAGTTTTTTCGAGTAAAAAATCAGACTATGCAAAAATTTCGCGACGATGCATTATTTTATCTTTGGCGTCAAAAGCAGCCGAAATTTAGTCAAATTACCAAAGTCGGCTTACTACATACGAGTCTCACTCGAACCATAAATCTAAATTAATTATCTTAGTAAAAAGTAAAATTCATCACTACTATCTTTAAGAAATGTAGATAACTACTCTCGCACGATAAATCCTCCAGCCAGTATTTCAAAGGAAAAAAAAAGTCCAAGAACAAATGGGTAACTAATTTGAAGAGCCCTAGACTCCCATGAATAGACCGAATTTAACATAATGTCTCAAAGCTCGAATGAATGGCAGCCTAGTTCACCCTTTAGAAACTACTCGTACCTTGAAGGGGCAATTGACGGGTAGCTGAAGATGATTCGGCCCGAGTCTGTGCCTGTGGGTGTCGCCGTACGAGAACAGACGTCCCTGAAGCATCTTGTCGGGGCTCGGCTCGATACCCGGGGGCATGTGCGCGGGGTCGAAGGCCGCCATCTCGACGTCGGTAAAGTAATTCTCGGGGTTCTTGTCGAGCACCAGCTTTCCTACGGGTATCAGCGGGTAATCCTTATGCGACCATACCTGGAATTGATTTTTTTTATGATTTATTCACTCACGGGTTTTTAATTTTACAATTGTTAAAAATTCAGTTGTTGATTAGTTTGTACTAATTGAAAAAAAAATGTAATAAATTTTTTTTTGAATATTTAGAATTTTTATTTTGGTGTTCCTAATTGAAATTTTTTATAAATCATGACCAAAAATTAAAACACGTTGACAAAAAAAAAATTAAAAATTGCGGCAGTTAAAAAATCTTGCTGAGTTTAGGTGCTTTTATGGCTAGAGTCGATTGCTGATATTAGTTTTTCAAACTAACGAAAGTTTTGTATGATCAAAATTCAATCTATTCAAAAAATTATCAAAAAAACATTTTTTGAAGTTTTTTTTGTTTGTGTTTTATAACCGGTCAAAAATCATTATTATTTTATTTTATTTTTTTTAAATAAATTAATAAGAGAATAAATTTAATTTTTTCAGTAGAAAAATTATTACACGATAAAAAACATTTTGCAAGTAGTAAAGTGCTATAAACAAATAGGTAAAATAATTTTAAAATCTAGTTTCTATTATAAGCTCACAGCGATTCATTTTTTTCATGAAAACGAGTGAATTTGTATTGTTTACACGCTCACAATCACTCTCGCAATAAAAGCCTTATCTTAACGTGCAATAAGCAGATTAGAACTTTCACATCGCAGCTTGAATAGAAACGTCTGAGAAGCAGAGATAGAGTTATGTAACTTGCCTTCGTTAGATCGAATGGATTGAATTTGAGTTTTTCAGCCTGTTGAGCGGTCATCACTTGGATGGAGAACGTCCAAGAGGGATAGTTGCCTTTAGCGATGGCGTTGTAAAGATCCCGGATCGAGTAGTCGGGGTCGGATCCGCTCAAATCGGCGGCTTTGTCGACCGGAAGGTTCTTTATCTTTTGGTCGGTCTGCAATCAGAAAAGTATAAAATTAGATGATGTGCTATGCGAAATTTCAGAGAAGCAAGCTGATTTGATTAAGTATTGGCAATATTGATTCGCTCTGGGTAAAATTATTGTATAAGTTTTGTCTACAAAAAATAGATAAAATTTTTAAAGGCCTCTTTATAAAATAAACGAATAAAAATATAAATTATACCAAACAGTTATGTTTTATGAAAATTCATTTAAAAATATGTTGAATTTGTACTTTATAAATTTAAAAAGATTATTAAAAATAATGCATGTATAAAAAATATTACTAATGCCAACTTATCAGCAGGGTGCTAATCTTTGACGATATTTTTTAAAATAAATGAATAATAACAATAATAAAACCAGAGAATCTGAAAATAACTTTTAAATATGCGAAAAAATACAAAAATTTTTATCTGTCAGGCCCCCCAAAAAAAAATTCAAGATACGTCAACGTTGTCATTGAAAATAGAGGAAGTGGTAAAACAACATTGAACTAAGGAAGTGGTATCTAAAAAATAATTCTTTGACCTTGTAGTGAAATTTGCACCAGACCCACTCGTTTTTGTCGTTTACGAGCTTGAAAGTGTGAGAACCGTACCCGTTCATGTGTCTGTAGCCATCGGGGATACCTCGATCGCTGAACAGTATCATAACCTGGTGGGTAGTCTCAGGTCTCAAAGAGATGAAGTCCCAAAACATGTCCGCATCCTGAATTAAAAATTTCGAATATCAAATAAACAGATTTCAAAAAAATTGGGATTATTTGGAAAATTGATTATACTTTTAGATGCGTGGCGGGGTTTCTCTTTTGAGTGTGGATGAAACTGGGGAACATGAGGGGGTCCTTGACGAAGAAGATTGGTGTGTTGTTTCCTACGAGGTCCCAGATACCTTCCTCGGTGTAGAACTTGACAGCGAATCCTCGGGGATCCCTGGAATTGAAAAAATAAAATTTAAGTAAAGATGTGGGCTTGAAGCTACTTTCAATTTGAAATCAGACCAAATACATATATTTTCGAGATTATTCTCAACTTTTTAAATTTTTTTTCAGGATTTCAGTACTTTTTAAGAAAATGCAAAAATTTTAATTAGAGGACCATAACTTTTAACTTTTACAGATATTTTAGTCAAATAGTTTTTAAATAAATTTAAGTTTTAAAGGCAAAACTACCATCAAAAACATTAATCATGTATAACAGCTCAATTCATCATTGGCATTTTTGTGGAAATGCAAAATCAACAATTTTAGAAAATTTTTATCCAGTTATTATAAATTTTAAATAACTTTTATGTGTTTCAGATTAGTGTATGAGACGCTTTTTAATGTGCAATCCCATCGTTTTTTCAATTTCGGGTTGTATTTGTAATGTCAACCGTCCTCACAATAATACACAAGTTATATCCGTCAAGATTAATAAAAAAAAAAGTTTTTGGTTTAAAATTTATTTTTTTGTTTTTCATAAAAAATTTGTTACCTGACGGTATCGGCAGATCCGCTCTCGCCTCCCACGGTGGAGAATCTCACGGCTATCGGGGTCTTCTTTCCAATCTCCGAGAATACTTTCGCCCTGCAGTACTTTGAGATGTCGTGGGTCACCTGGAAGTACCCAAAAGCTCCTAAAAACAAATTCAAACATCAGCTCCGAGTACACAATAAAAAATATATATATTTTTAATAATTATTTGTGCTCACCCGCCCCTTTGGCATGGACGACTCGTTCGGGGATGCGTTCCCTGTCGAAGTGCGAGATCTCGTCGATCCACACGAAGTCCTCCGCAAGCAGAGGCCCTCGGGGACCAACAGTGAGACTCGCCTGTTTGTTGGCGACGGGGGCACCATTTCCGGTCAGGATGCTTGGTGGGTCGCCCTGTAAGATAAAACAAAAAATCATTGTCGTATTAAAATCTATGTATATATATTGTTTTCGATAATTACTTATGTGGTTCGCTGGAAAAACTAAAAAAGTTCGTATGTTTAGAAGACTTTTAATAAAATTTTTGAAACTAAATTGACAAGGAGATGATCTGCCCTTCGGGTCATTTTTTGCATTATTAGCTCATTTTTTTAAAATTCGTGCTTGAAACCTATTGCACTTACAGAATTATGAAATGTCTCATATTCTTTTTTATTTTCTCAGTTTTGAAGGAAAAATATTTTTAAATGTAAATTTTTTTATTTTTACTATGTATACAATTTTGTTTTTTAACACTAAAAATTACTTCTAGAAATCTAAATCGTACATAATGAAACTTACAAAAATTTTTCTAGGTTTCTGGAGGTACAATAATAAGCTTGAGGCACTAATTTCACAAACCAACTGCTTTTGACAGTATATTTTTATTTATTTATTATTAAGGCTTACTCAAACCCCGACAGGTTTACAGTAAAAATTATCGTAAAAGAAAAATCCAGTCACTGAGCATTCGTATGGAATAAATGACAAAAGTAAAAAAAAAGTTGTAGAAAAAAGATAGTAAAAAGAATTCAATTATTAGTGATCTACAGTTTTACAGACACTGATAAAAAAAAAGTGTTCATGCAAAATTTTATACTTTTATCCTAGATTTTTTTAACGAATGTTTAGTTATTCACGGAAAATTTTTGCTCTAGTTTGTTTTATTCTCTTGAGTTTACGTATTTCTTGCAAATACAATAATTAAAAAGATATTATAAATTTTTGTAAACAAGTAGAAAACACTAATACGAAAAAAAAATTTTTAATAAAAATTAATAGGTTACTCTACCATAACTAAATTAGATTAAAATTTTTTTCTATAAGTGTTTATGGTGAATATTTTCATAAAATCCCTTGAAAAATTTTTTTCCTAAGTATCGTCAAAGTTAAAGATACTATCAAAAACAAATAGTCACTTGCATGAACTTTTATCTTTCTATCTCTAGCCTTTTAATCTGATTTTTGGTCAAGGCAATCGATATCTAACGTAATAATGATACCGAAACCCAATAAATATCATTTCATGAAGATTTATAATTATTGCGACGATCGCCGCCACCAAAAAATTATGTAACCATATCAAATGCTTTATGACGTCTCATCGCGCGATTTATCACCTCGATATTGCAAAAAATTACGCACGGAAAAAGAAAAAAAAAAAAAAAAAAAAAAAAAAAATGATCCATAGATCATTGTAATACAAACTTAAACGGTAAATAATTGATTCCTAAATTACACCTGTCAAATAATTGGCGTACTACATCGAGTGGAAAAAAAATTTTTATGTAACAAGTTGTTTTTTATTGTTTCTCACGACCTTACAAAATAGGGAAAACTCATATTTTAACAACTCTTGAAACACATTTTGAAATATTGTCGCATTCTCGGTCGCATTTCTCCTGACCGTAGTAATTAAGTAGTAAATATTTTATTTTTAGTGCTATAATGGACCTTGATCTGAAAAAAGTTATCGACATAAATTTCGCGCTGACAAATCAACGGCTGACACAGAGCCTTAAGCAAAAAGTGACTTGTCCGCATCCTCAAACCCCCATATATTTTCCAAAATTTTCCGCGAGTTGGTTATTTGAAAACAATAGCGTAAGGGTATGAGTCATTAGGGTGTTTTATTTCAGCGAGTTGCGCGATGTTTGCAGGTTTAATGGGTTTTTTGCGGTGCGCCGATTTGGGTTTAGTCACCACGATCAATTAAGCCTGATGAATTTTTCAATATAACGAAGAAATATGTTGATACTTGATAGTTTGAAAAAAGCCAGAACCTTTTTTTTTAATTTTCAAGCTTGGTTACCCGTACACAATAGTAGACTGAATCATGCTCACGTTGCAAAATTTTATTTATAATTTATCGTCAATCATTATAATTATTCATTGTTAAATAATTATAGTGATAAATTAATTTTTTTGAAAGACTCACCAAAGTTTCATTGATTTATTTATTTTTACAATGGTTCTTTTCACAGAATACATGGTTTCGCAATATTTTATTTATTTCATTTTTTTTTAACTAGGACCAAGATTTTTGTAGGTTCTGTATGTACATACACAAAATAATTTATTTTTGCTATCCTAATTTTAATGCATATTTCTGATAATAATATATTTTGATTTTATATATATAAATTTACAATTTTAAGTATGTAATTTATAATATGGTTTTAATAATAAATGAAAAATGTATATATGAATATATTCAATTATTACATTTAAATTAATTACTATTATTATCATGTTTTTTAATTTTCGTAAAAAAAAATTAGTTTAAATCGACGGGTGATACGAAAAAGGGCACTTCAGCAAAATTAGCAAAGTAAAAATTAACAATGTAGGCGAGTCGCGTAAAAAATAACACGAACGATTTTTTCATTATTTTGATAACTTGTTTTATTAAATAATGATGAAATCGTTCGTGTTATTTTTTACGTGGCTGGCCCATGTTGTTAATTTTTACTTTGCTAATTTTTCTGAAGTGCCCTTTTTCGTATCACCCGTCGAAATGAGGTCAAAATTTTTGTAATTGTTATATAAAGATATATTGTTTAATATGTTAGTTAAACTTTATCAATGAATTGATTGTACTTAATTAATTTATTAAATACTAAAACATGAATAGTTACTGATTGTATTTTATTTATTTTATTTTATTTCATTTTATTTTATTTACGGGCTTTTAACCCTTTAGTACATGAATTTTTAAATACAATAGTTAGGTGTTTAACATGTCGAGTTGAAAAAATAGAGATATTATTCAATTTATATCGCTAGCCAAATGATATACACAGTTAATATAATAATATATGTGGATATTTAGCCATAAAATAAACTAATTAACAAATCAAAGTAAGATTTACGTAATACTAGAACGGGAAGTTTTTTACTGTTTTGAAAATAAAAGCAATACGCTTCAAATGAGTTTTTAAAAATATTTGAAGCGTTTCGTTAAATATTGGTTTTATCATACCGCAGTGTTATCGACCTGCATAAATTGTATTTTTTATGCAGGTAGACATATTTCTTTCAAAAACTAAACTTTTTTTTTCAAGACTCCGGGAGATGATACGGAGTAGAACAAATTCAAAAAACACGCTGTTTGCATAAACATCGGGAGCGCGAATTATCGCAAGTTAATGTGACTATGCAAACCCAATTATCAACAGTACGTATGCGTCAGTGAAATTAATCGACAATGCTCTACGAAAAATTAATCATTGATTTTATTTGTAAACCCTAAAAAGGTAAACAATCGTAAATTACGAATCTGACTTTTTTTGCTCTTTTCAGGTCAAAACGTGGCTTAATGGGCAATTAAAATTTCTGTCCTAAAAAATACATGTTTCGAAAAAAAAAAATTAAGTAATCATTGTCATTTTTTTGCGTCGTATTTCATACTTTTTAAAACAATTGTTAAAAACTGTAAAAATATTTATTACTTTTTTCAATACAAATTACTACTAAAAATACTATTAAATCGTTTATCTTTGGAAAGTATAAATAATCGTTTTCTATACTGATAACTTCATTTTTTATCATGAGCTACAATTCATCTATAAACAAAATACTTGATTCAAATAATTTTTTTTTTATGTTCGAATTTTGCGATGTCAATAAATGGAAATACTTGCTTCGATGTCCTAAAAACTTTTTTTAGCCATCATTAAGTAAAAAAAAGCCATTTAAAGAAACCTCTGGATGTCAATTAAATGTAACATATACAAACAGTACTTAATTATCTTAAAGGCTGATATGTCATTCGAGGTAATAAGCGATTAAAATTTATCTAAACGATGTCATTTAAAAAAAATTTAATTTTCTTTTTGATCTCATTTTTTTGATTGTGTACCTTAAAATCATAAACTATTAATCTTATGAAACCAAATTCGGAAGAGTTGAATTTTTGAAAATTATGGACATTGAAAAACAAGCTATATTTAGAATTTTTTTTTTTTCAACTTTATGCTTATTAAACTTTTCTGGAATTCGTTTTAATATATTCAAAAATTATAATTTTATAGTAAATAAACTCAAAAATACCAGTTTTATATCCTCATAAAAATTAACTATTGCCTTTCAAAACTATATTTATTACGATTTTTACAACGTGTTTACTGTTCAAATGTGATAAAAAAGAAATCAATTGCATAATTCCGATTACAATAGAATGTGTAATAAATAATATATTCAAAATTTCAAATTATTTCTTAAAATTAGATTCGACTTCCGCGGTTTCTTTTCCTAAAAAATTAACAAATCCAATAAACAAGTTTAAACATAAAACACACGAAATGTACAGTTCAAAGATATGAAAAAATTAATTGCATAATCCCGATTACAATAGAACTCTTTGTGTAATAAATAAAAAAGCAGGTTAATAAACAGATAAAAAAAAGAGTTAGCAGTGATAAGCAATTAAAAAATTTGCCGCTACAGAATTGGTTTCATTGATACACGGTGAAAGTAGTTTATTCCAATGTCGATCCATGCAAAATAAGTCTAAAAATATCCCCTAATTAAGATAATTTATTTTTCTGCTAACAGTTCCTCCACGTAGCAGACAGTTTTTACTCACGGGGCGCACTATTTATGCTAATTACCCCATCATAAAAAGTAAAAACAACAACAACAACAACAGGTTCTAATCCATCTTCTCATAAGATGCAGATCTTCGTACTTAGTATGGCGATTAAACGCTCGGTGCATTTGATAATGACTATGGGAAATCTAGTAAAACTAACCTTGACTGTCTTCTTGTAGCTGTTTAGCTGATCGTCGGCTGGCTCTCTCGAGGTCATCTCGCAAGAAGGTGCTTTGTCGTCGCAGCAGTTATCCGAACTGTAAAATCTAGCCGAGTTTCGTGCTTGGAGCCGGTTCGGTGGGTACTGATCGCACAGCCGCGACCTTTTTAATATTTGACGCTGCACGAGCGAGTGGTGGGGACGCCGCGCCGAGGCGGGGTAAACAAACAAGGCGCACTGACCAACCCGGTCACATGCCCTCAACAACTTGAACCACCTGAGCGGCGAGCTTATCATAACGTGTGTCAATATTTTTTGGGTAAACTGAGCTGCGATTGTTGCTTGACACTGAAGTTTTTTTTGACAGACTAAACAAATGAGTAACTGTATTGGGTTAATTGAGTTTAGTTTTTTTTAGAAATATTGTTTGGTTTATTTACACTAAAAAAAAATAATAATGACCATAGCAGACAAACATAAAGCATGATAAGAAATTGTTGATTGCATAAAAGTATGTATAAAAGATTATAATATTTTCCAGATTTATATTTTAAAGTTTCTTTTTGTATTATGAAATATTCTTTTTATATATTTATTTCAAAAATATTAAATATGTAAGTATGTACTGCTATTCCCTTTCAAAGTTTCAATTATATTTCTCATCAATTTATTATAAAGTCTAATGATTATGAGGATTGTATGGAGAGTACTACTAAAAAATAATGTTTATTAAAATTTGAAGACAAAGTAAAATATATACAATATATTGAGAGCGTAAATTTATAAAATTATGTAGATATGTAGTCTATTAAATTTATCATGTCTAAAGTATCTGTTTAAATTTT
The DNA here is from genome assembly GCA_038277355.1 of Encarsia formosa. Lineage (NCBI taxonomy): Eukaryota > Metazoa > Arthropoda > Insecta > Hymenoptera > Aphelinidae > Encarsia > Encarsia formosa. Next base: position 20,753,034 of record CM076188.1, on the reverse strand, counting down.
TTAATAGTTTGTTGTAAGCTATGAATCCTAAGTTTTATCACTTAATGTTTATTAATCGAAAAAAAAAAAAAAATTTAATCTACATTTTTTTTTGATGACAGTAAAAATAAGCACACTCACAAAGTTTTATTCATATATCTCTTTTATTATATTTTCTTTTTTTACGATGATCACTCATACCAACTATAGGTATAATCCTTGCTTTCCACATTAAAAATTTTCACAACATTTTTAACTTAGTGGCCAAAGTTATAAATAAATTTTTTCTTTTTCTATTACAATCAATCAGTATCTTTGGTAAAAGATTCAAAATAATTCATTCAATCAAGAAGAAAAAAAAAAAAAAAAACATAGTCATTAAAACTTCTGACTAATTCTTTTTAAAAAGACATAACAAATATATTTCACTAGTATTAACATTATATATTTACAAAACCCAAATAATATATACTTTTTTTCATCTTTAAATAAGATGTTATTTATAGACATACATAATCATTAATTTTGTTAATTAAATATAAAATAACATATTTTTCTATACCACAAAGGTATTTTTCAATGATTAAGTCTAGTCTATTCTTAAAGTTATCGTAAAGCAAACAGTGATTTGATGATGCATACGTCAAAAATTAATTAATAATAAGCATCATACACATATGTATGTACATACTGGTAGTAAATAAAAAAAAAATAATTTAAGTCTCCCCAAAAATAAGGCTAGCAAGCGATGCGTAAAAATTCCTCGTCTCTTAAAAAATTTTCTTCTAAAATGTATAAAATTTCTTCTACAATTTCATCCATACGCAAACGTTGGATTAATAAATTACAAAGGAAAAACAATGATCATGCTTATAAAACTTCGTGCTATTGATAGTAGTAGTAGTATTAAAAAATCTTATTCTCCCCCCAAAGCACAAGCCTTTCTTAAATTTGGCAATTTAATTTAATAAATTAGTAGTGGCGTTGTTATCATCAGTCGAGTCGTTGCTAGGCCATGAAATCAAAGACTAGGGGTTCGTCACCGGCATTGGACACTGCACCTGCCAAACAATCAAGTGGCTCTGCTCGCCTTGCTCCTCGTTGTTCGGAACCGCAGCGGTCGACGATCGGTCAATTCCCTCTTCGGTTTCTTCACCGTCACCTGAAAAATTTCATCAATTTAGTGTGGATAGATTTTAGTTTGGATATTAGTGAGTTTCTGTACTAGGCATTTAGAGACAGTAGAGTTGTTCTAGGTACACATGAACCCCCAGAGAGCAAAGATCAAATACTAGATAAACATTATCCCCAACAGAATTATTAATTAGAAACGGAAAATTTTTTGAATTAAGCAGAGATTCGGGTGTTAGTTCGATAGAGCGTGCGTACATTTATAAAGAGAGTTTTACACTATTATTAGTTTTATCATCAATTCTTTGCTCAACGGTAATCAAAGCATTAGAATCGCGACCTTAAAGTAACATGTCATGGTGTCTACTAAGAAATCCGTGAAAATTTATAGGATATTTCTAATATATTAAGGACTAAAAATCGAAAATTCTAGGAAAATTTATGCATCTAGTAAAAGGTTATAATTTTTATAAAACTGATAATCTCAAGTGTTCAATCCTCAAAACGCTAAAATAAAAATTTCTGTATCTCAAATCGAATTTTAAAATCATTAATGGAAACATTTTTTAATAAAATTAATTTTACACACTATTATAGTGTCCACTAAATTTTTTTCATTAGAAGAAAAGCAAATTTTTATCTTACTAATTTTTTCTCAGATTTCTCGTGAGTATTTAAAACACCCCTTATTTTTTGAAAGAAAATTTCATTAATAATATTGTCAAAATGGATTTTCAGGATCAGTAGACACCATCGCTCATAACTAACGTATCTTCCTCAAAGCTGCAATAAACAAACAAAGCAGACACGGTGCTGAATCCTGATACTCTCTGGGGGCATACCTGACTAATTGCCAAACAATTAGGTGTGTCGCCACGTCACTTTCATCCTCAGCTTCGTCTGCTGAAATTACAATTACATATTGGAGAGAGAGACTCTTCGACATCGCGAGGACGAGTTTCACACCCCAAATCTGTTGATGATATGTTAATTAAGTTATTTTTTAAATTACTTACCGACTCGGAAATCTATGTAGCCTTCGCCACCGGACAGAACTAGCATGGCTGGTTGCGTGTTGTCGGATGCTGCACTTTGACCACCGTGACCTATGAAAAATACCCATTGTTATTGAATATTCTTAATTTATTTTTTTAGTTTTTGTTTCTAATGAATCAAAACAACAATCATTTAATTGGGTTTAAGTACGCCTAAATAACTATATTAAAAATAATAATCCAATGCGTAATAAATAATTGGAGTTTTTTTTTTTTTAATTCCGATATCTTGTGTATAAGTACGTACCAGGTACGGCGACGAACATTTTGACGGCATCTCTGTGACCGTGAAAACTAAGTTGTGCATGGGCCATACTGCAGTAAGGAATGAAGCTTCCGGGCGTAACGCCGGAATCGGAAGCGAATACTCTGACCCCGACACCCGGAGCGTCGCCCTTCCCGCTGCCTGTCTGAACACGAGCTACAGCCATCGAACCGCCTGCACCTGGAAGTAATAATTATTTATTTGTTTAAACATTCACAGGAGGTTTTTTTTTAACGTTCAGATGAAGTTTTTAAACAAGTCATCACACATTCAAGCTGCACTCTTACTTTCAGACAGTGGCACGGATATGATGACTCCATTTCCCGTGCCGATCCATAATCTGTTGGACGAAATTAGTAGAGCGGTTATCCTCACAAACGAGAATCCCAACTTTCCTGTTCCCAACATTTTGCTCACGTAAGGCTCAATGTCTACATCCTGGAGGTGCTGGTACGTGTGGGCGTGGTAAAGTCTCAGGGTAGAGTCAAGTCGTATACTGATCCAAACTCCCTCTCCCAGCCAGGCCAGCTGTCTAACTTGAGACTCTCGGCGTGGATGTGCGTCAACGGTGCACTGAAACGAAACGTATCCTTAAAGAATATTTGCATATTTCGCGCTTTGAGGGCTACACTTGGATAAGAAGTGGTGTATTCGAGGGTCGAAGCTGATAGTTACCTCGAGGGTCAGTTTCATCGGGTCTATTATGTGGATTTTGTTGCGGTAACCGCACCACACCGTCTTACCCAGGACCACGGTCATGCATCTGATTGAGTGCTGCGGACTGCCCAGGGTTATTACGTGGTACTGAGACAGGTCCCACTGGCCGTCGAGACCGCGGCGGAATATCGCCACGGTGCCGTCGGCCAGAGCTATCAGTACTCGGCCTTGCATGTGACTGAAAAAAAAAAAAAAAAACACCAAAGTCTATAGACTTACATAAATTGTATACAATGTCTTAATTTGCTCATGTACGAAATGATTTTTTTTACAGCTACATCGATAACAAAATTTAATTAACTCACACAATGGAAAGCGCGGCATCCTGGAGCTTCACGGTGTGTAAGCAAACCTTCCACTTGGCCACCGCTGAGTGCACGAAAACAGCCCCATTCTGAGCCCCAAGCCACATCGTGGGCTGCACGGACGACATCTTCTCTATGGGACTTTCGACTTCGTCCTCCTCCCTCATGCTCTCGACCTCGCTCTCGATCTCCTCGCTCTTGACGAACCTGACCTTACCCAGGTTGACGGTTTCCACATCCACCTCCTCGGCGCCCTCGTCGGCTTCCGTTTCGTCCTTGGATTTCGGTTCCTCCTCTGACAGGGCAATCTCCACCTGGTTGTCGACCTCCTCGGCGGCATGCACGTAGTCGCTGTCCTTGGCACCTGGGACACTGGCTATGCACAGCAGGTGGCTCTCGCAGACATTGAAGACCTCGAGTATCTCGGCCGGGTTGTTGGCGTCAATCACGGTGACCTTAGACATCTTCTGGGTCGAGGTACATATCCACACGAGCGAACTTAGTTGCTCTTCGAGTTTTTCTGCCTCCAGACGGCGCTGCTCGCTTTCCTGGAGCTCCTTGTCCAGGTGTTCGATGGCATCCTCGGGTTCGGTCTTGTCCACGCTGCTGCTCTCCCTGGCCTCGGCGGCGTAGAACACACTGCCACCCACCATGGAACCACCGTCCCGGGTTTTTCCACCGCTCAGGTTGACACCGGCACCACACCAGATCTGATTGAAAGATAAGTTGGTTAGTATGGTTGCAAGTTTGGGTTTGAATGAAAGGTAAAGAGATTTTTTTTTTCAGTTCAGAGTGATTGGTGAGCCATAAAAATTTACTATACACTTTATCATTGTTGTTCATTTTTACCTGATTAAAAATCAATTTAAATTATAATTCTAACAGTAGGTTCTTTACCTTCATTCCCGGCTCGGTTTCCTGGAGCGGTCTGCAATAAACGGGAACCGGTACCGGCTGTCGGGACGGCGCGCTTGGTTTTCCGGGCAGACTCCATCCGTAGGCTTGCAGGCGTCCGTCTTCCTTCCTGACGTGCGCCCTCACCTGTCTGTACTGTTCGCGTCTCTCGTTCGCTCTTCTGGCCACTAACTTCTCCGAGGACCTAAAGTTAACAGACAGAATAAAATTTCATGTTCAAGAAGAGAGTTGAGGTCGTTTGAGATTAGCCTGATTCAGAGGATAGGGTGAGATAAAATGAAGCTACGTTACCTGTTTTAATCAAAGTATCAAAGCCAAAATTTTTTATTCTTGAGTGCTTGGAGCGGAAGAAAAGAAAGTGTGCAGTAGCGTGTATGTACCAGAGAGAATAAGATACCATAAGTGATAAATAAAAAATAAGAGTGTAAAATAAAATCAAAAGTAAATTATACTTTTTATTCTACTTGAGAGAAATAAATAAAACAACTAAAAACACAACATAGTAAACAAACGGTAAAATAGGAGTCCCTTTGATAAAAATTCAATTACACTTTGTGGCACTTTTCTAGTCAGAGAGCTAAGACACAACAACAACAGCAACAACAATACGATAAAACTTAACCTAGTGACTCTATTTGAAGATTCGTACTATACAGATCAGCAGAGTTTTTTTTTGAAACACAACGTTTATCTACGTGAGTACAATTATTTAATTTCTCACATTGTGTCTCCTTGATCGAGAAAATCGTGACGGTTTTTGAGATTTCTACGACGCATCATGTCCATGGGAGCGGCCGGGACGACTTGGTTCGCGGGTGCACTGTAACGCACGTGCGGTCCTCTGACTAGGGGTCCTCGGTCGGCTGGGCCAGTGAAGAGATTACTAAAACTGTGAATAAACAAAGTATGCTGTATGGTAAAAAAATAAAACTAAAATAATAATAATAATAATAAGGAAAAATTTTTAAGACTTTAGAATGATTTTCATCAGTTTTTAAATTTCACTTCAGGGTATTATAAAATAATACTAACAATTTCCAAAAGGTCTGTTTCTGTCCTCCAGAAATGCTGGATGGATCCGTTTTGCTGGCTCGTATCATTTCCGTCCATCTGACTGCTTCCTGTAGTTCCATGAATCTCTCTTTGTACTGATTTCTCTCCATCAGCACCCTCGCCATTTCAGCCCTCGTGAACCTTTTCCTCTGCGCCAACGGTACTTCTTCCTCGTCGTCGCTCTTTGTGGTTTTCGCTGTGGCTTCCACGTCTTCTTTTATTTTCTTAAGCTCCTCTTCCAGCGCTGCTATTCGTTGCTGCAGACGGTCCCTCAATTGGTTTAAACTACGTATTTCTTCCCTAAGTACCTCTTGTTCTCTGTTTGGAAAAAAAAAAAATTGTTAATTTTATAATTTTCATGCTTTGACTTTTTATGTTTTGTGACTTACCCAGTTAACTCATCGACTTTCACAATCAAGTCATCTTTTACGATGTTCAAAGCGTTCCTGAAAAATGATTAAAATATTAATTAATGTTAAAAAAAAGATAATATTTTTTTCTCTAAAAAAAAAAAAAACTTACTTTGTTGCTAAAAGTTCGTTGTTTTCCATTATCAAGTTTTCAACCTCTTTGCCCATACCTAGAATTTTAAATGTTAACTATTATACAACTGAAAAATAAATTTTTACAATATTTACAAAGTATTAAATCTAAAAAATAATTTTCAAGCTTTAATTTTATTTATTTAGTAAATAATCTGTTTTATTTAAATACAGACTTGAATTTTATCGAAATCAAAGCAAAAACATTCTGTTATGATTAATATATTAAATAACATTTTTCATAAAGGTGAGATATCTTACCGAAAAAGTTGTCGTTAACTGCTCGGAGAAACGTTATATGTTGCATGCACCAGAAAACGTAGATTTTGCAGAAACACAACAGCGTTGACAAAGACAATAAACATTATTAGTTAAGACACATGTTAAAACAGGTTTGGGTTTTCGTTAAGAAAAAATCATGCTAAATTAAAATAAAATCCTTGTAGTTAAACAAGAATCAAGGAATATTAAATTTTTCATTTTGTTATCAGATATGCTACAATGAAAAACATTAACTTTAAAAATTTAAGTATTAAAATGCATACCTGACGAAGCGTACTCTCCTGGATGGACCCAACTTCCTGAAAAATTGATAAACCAAATGTAAATTATTTTTGGTCCAAGTATCAATTTAAAAGAAACTCTAGTGAAAAAATAGCCTTTCATTTTTATTAAATTCTTTTGCAGTTTCTAAACATTACTTTGAAAAAATTCTCGCTTAGATTTCCCGACATCTAAATTATGACAAATTCTAAAAAGTCCAAAAAATATTTTTTAATTTTTCAATACGCTAAATAAAATGCTTCTTTCAGGCTTAAATTTCACTCAAGGTTCTTCTTAACAATTTAAAAAGCTGTAAATTACCCGTGATGTCGGCTCCTTCGTCCATTTCTCCAAGAGCGTCGGCATCTTGGAAGCTGATCTCTTGGTACAAAGTGTTTGCGCTTCGTCGCTCTTCCCGATCCGTCCGACTTCTTCCACCAGGCGTCGTAGCTGCTTTCTCTACACGTGGAGAGGTCGGGGTCGTTACCACGGGCGGTGTTTCCGTTTCCGGACTCGCGACTAAAAAAAAATTTAATAAACAATTTTTTCATTGTTGCGATAATACATTTTAATACTTCAAATTTTCTCTAATTTTTGAGTTGGATTCTATAAAATTCAAGTAGAAACATTCGAGTCACCATGCATTTTCTAAACTGGTGGAAGTACCAAAAAACAACAACAAAATATTCTTACTTTTGGGAGGTGCAACCGTCACGGGTTTATTATCGTGCGGTAGCTGATCGGACTTGTCGGAAGTTTCAATAGTCGCCTCGCTCGTGCTGTCCAGAATCTCGGTCCTTATACTGTCCCCACTGGGCGGACTTTCCTCTTGGATGTCCTCGTTCATGCTGGCCTGGAGGCTTTCGAACCCGTAGCTCAGGGGCCCGGAACTCCTGGACATGTGGGCCAAGCCACCCAGAGGCAAACGACTCGAGCCTCGGCTGTTGCCCTGCGAGTTCTCCAGTCTCTCGGAACTGCCCACGAGCATCTTCGTTCTCTCCATGTAGTCAACATGGGTCTTAAAGAGCTCGGTGTAGCGATCGTGTAACCGAGAATATTCACGTTTCAACTCGGATTCTTTTTCCTCAAGGCGAACCACTGGAATTTAAATGTTTCGATTTGATGACATAAGCAGAGTTTGTTTATGTAATGGAAGCGTGTGCGTGTGGGCTTGCAATGGGATGAATGAAATTTAAATGAAAATTATAAAAATTAAAAAAAAAATGAATTGAGATGGAATCGAATTGCCGATTACATTAAATCAAATTCTCTAACTTTTAGATTACACTCAGCATGAAATGAACTAAATGATACAAATGTGTTTTCAAAAACTGTGAAAATCGATCACTATAATGTTTATAGTGAGTTTTTAGAAGAAAAATTTTATAAACTTTACAATTGTGTATGAGAAAATTTGTAATGGACTAAGTACGTGTGTTTAGACAAAAAAAAAAAAAAAAATCGATAAAGATTCAATATGAGAATGGTAGTGTTTAAAGCCAAATGAAAACACTCTTAAATATTAGCATGATTCCCTCTTTTGAACAAAGCAAAGAAAATAAAAAAAATCTTCAACTAAACAAAAAATAAACTACTCTACTGTGGGAGGTTTTTCTTGTGTCTTTTGTACCGTGGTCATGCGAGTTCTTGGTCTTGAGCTCCAGCATCCTGACAATGGACTCCAGACTGTCAATCTTGGACACCAACTCCTTCCGCTCATCCTCTGCAGCATCTTCCAGCTCCAACAATTTCTGGAAAAAGAATCATTATTTGAAAAATGGATCAACCACTGGTTTTAAAAATTATGATGGTGATTCTTACTTGATCTGATGTTTTACGTAGTTGTTTTTCTCTTTCATACTGAGTGACAAGCTGCTCATTGTCTTCTCTTAGAAGCTCCAATTCAACTTCATGCTCTTGGTTTTGGGTGTAAGCAATATCCAAACACTCCAAAACATTGACTAGTAATGGCATCAATTCCTTGACTACGTCTTCGTCATACCTGGCTATCATTCTCTCAAATTCTTGGTATATACTTCCAGCCAGCGACTGCACCTTCTCGGACATGACAACATGACTGTCCTCGTGTGTGCCATACACTGTTTCCTGGTCCATTTTGATTTCAGCCATTTTTGCTGAAAATTCAAAATCAATGATTAATTGTTTACATGATGAGAATCATGACATTTAAACAGTCTACTCAAGCAAAAAATTTCTCAAAGCTTTTGCTTGGCATTCAGCCAAGTCTAAGGGAAAAAACCTTCACTGTGTTAATTTTTTTTTTATCCTTTTTGAATAATTTGAATAGTTGCTATATTTATATCTTTGGAAACTCTTTTTAGATCAAAGCAATACATTTCCAAAGACTAAATAAATAAAGAGTTTAAATATTGTATGAAAACTTATAATCTATGATTTTCTTATGAAAAATAAAAATACATACCTTTAAGTAAATTGAAAACACTCAGCAAATATCAAAAATCTCACACTATTGAGTACAGTTACATCTGCTATCTAAACTATTCTTCATTTCTGTGGAGTTTTAGGCGTAATTTGCATCTGATTAGAAAATTTTACAACTGACATATTTGTAAGTCGTACCAGCACTTTTGACGACGTATTTTTTGACCAACAACGCACAATTTTTTTCTACCTATAATAACTATTCGTGGGCAGGCTTGGGCACCTCTGAGAAACCTGCTGCACCCGATGACATCGTAATCTTCGTCCTTGTAAACACAGCGACTCCCATTTTACAGCTGCTGTGATCAAACCACCACCACTAACACCTTACGAATCATAATCCTGTAGGAATCTAATTTACGATTATTTTCTTCCACCTTTTTCACAACTAACATATCGATGCATAACTGAACTCGATCGTGCAGAAGCCAGGACTGAGCTTGCTTTACCGTTGTTTTTTTTAATAACTAATACTTATTGCGAAGAAGAAGAGGAGAAGGAAAGCAGACGTCTGCGGTCGTCCGTACTAGTAGTCGTCGTCATCCCCCCTCTGTTTTTCTTTTTTATGATTTCTTTCTTTTTTTATTCCGCTCGCGACTCCATTTCGGAGCACAGGTGTCGTACTTACCGACAACTAGGCTAGTTTTTGAATATCTGAATAAAATTAAATAATCCAGCTATAATAAAATTATTACGAACTCAAGAAGATATTTATTTTGTTAATTTCCCGACAAATTACTTTTGAATTGAACGAAAAATTATATTTACCTGTATACTTGTAAATTTTTCGAATATGTCAGTAATATAGTTTTCTGCTTTGCCGCGATAACTTCAAAAGTTTAAATTTGACAGACTCAAAAATTGTTGTAAGTTTTATTATTTTTTTTTTTACATTTCTAATTTATATTAAATTATAAGTTTACCTTGACCTATTAAACATAAATTTACAATAGTTTAGCTATAATATTTTATAATATTTTTTTTTATAAACATTTAAAATCTAATCAATTTTTTATAGTTTTTTATTATATAAAAATAATAGTATATTACTTAACTAGGCAGTATGAATGGGAAACGTCTCAGATCGCATGAAATTGTCGTCCGAGGCGTAGCCGAGTGTGACAAACATGTGATCTGAGACCTTCCCATTCAGGTGCCTAGTTGAGTATGCTATTTTTCCGCACGACGGCGCCGGGAAGCGCTACTGACTGTAGCGGCAGCGGCAGGGAAGTAGCGCTTCCCGGCCGGAGTGCGGAAAAATAGATTACTTATGATCAGATTTAAAATTTCGAAGTCAAAAAACTGACAAATCGCGACAACTGGCAGCAATTCTATATATACATATATATACAGTGTGGGTGTGTAGATACATAGTTATAGGCTGCAATGTAAAATTTTTGCAGAAGTGTATGTGCTTGCGAGGCGTGTTCTGTGTACATTGCCGCGAGCCGTCGTTGGTAGTCGTCGACTGGACTGCTCCGAGAGATAAGAATATTATTTAATTGTGTTGGAGGGAACTGGCTGCAGCAGAGCACGTCGAATATCAATAACACACCATCCGCTAGCGGTTGCTGAGTGTACAGCAACATATTCGTGGGTGCAGATCAATTACAGTCAAAAACTGAAGAAAAATACAGTAAAGGTGGCCACCACCACCACCATTCAACAGATTGCGTCTGCTCTGTTCTGTTAATCATACAGTCATTACTCACCCAGCCTGCAGCAGGACCTTGCTAAATGTTAAAGATCACGGAAGCTGGATTTTTTACACCTACGAGTACTTGTACTATTTTTAAGCGTTTACACTTGGATGATAATAAAATAGATTCGTAACTTTTCAAGTATAAAATATGCCGTTGGCTACTCTAACCGTTCCTTGGAATCATGAACAAGTAAATGAAAAGGTGTGTTAGTTCAAACACTTGGCTTTTTTTTTCTTTTCTTCTTTTTTTTTTTTTTTTTTTTTTTTTTATTCTTATCTGAGGTGTTTATGGTTCATTATTTTTTCCACCAAAAATGTGTGCACAATTGGTATTTTATTTTTTTTTTTTTAAGAGCCAGTGCACACCTCAGTTCTCTTACCATATTTTATTCCATTCTAATAATTTGGCAGCATTGTTTTAATAATTTCTTTTGATTTGTTGACTAAACAGCAAAGCTCAGAAATACTCTCTGCAGAGAGTCAAGAAGAAAACATGATCACAAGAAATTCCACTGAAACTCATACCAATGGCTGCTCAGAGTCCCTTGAAATTGAAGTCCGGGATCTGGTTCGGGAAGGACATGACAAGGCTGAACCTGGACAGTTTGAACTGCTCAAAGTTCTTGGGCAAGGTTCCTTTGGAAAGGTTGTAGAACTAAAGTTTTTTTTTTGTGTGAATTAAAAATGTAAAAATTCAACATGCTGCAAAAATTTTAGGTATTTTTGGTAAGAAAAACTGTTGGGAAGGACAAGGGTACCTTGTATGCCATGAAAGTTCTTAAAAAAGCCACTCTCAAAGGTACTTTGAAAATACATATTTTTCTCAACAGTTTTTTGCATTAACTAATTTCAACTAAAAATTTTTAGTTCGAGACAGGATGAGAACAAAAATGGAACGGAATATTCTCGTTGAAATGGAGCATCCTTTTATAGTACGTTTACACTATGCTTTTCAAACTGAAGGTAAACTCTACTTGATTCTTGATTTCTTGAGAGGAGGAGATTTGTTCTCTAGGTTGTCAAAACAGGTTTGTTAAAAACTTGTAATATAATAATTCATTGTCTAAGATCAAATGTCAACTAATTTTGTATCAATTCTAGCTGATGTTTACCGAAGAAGATGTCAAATTTTACCTAGCAGAATTAGCCTTAGCTCTAGATCACGTACACAGCCTTGGAATTATTTATAGAGACTTAAAGCCAGAAAAGTAAATATTATTGTAATAAGTCATGAGTTTATTTATTGTTCTAATGTGTAATATTTTTTACAGTATATTACTGGATACAGAAGGTCACATAGCTTTAACAGACTTTGGTTTGAGCAAACAGCCACTGGGTGATACTCAGGCTTACTCCTTCTGTGGAACTGTTGAATACATGGCACCTGAAATTGTCAATCAAAAGGGACATTCTTTTGCCGCCGACTGGTGGAGTTTTGGAGTTTTAATGGTAAAAACGATATCAAAAAATATTTTTCTTACACCACGAATTTTAAATACTAAACGTTTATTTTGATATTAGTTTGAAATGTTAACTGGTGCATTGCCATTCCAAGGATCGAATCGTAAAGAAACGATGGAACAAATTCTTAAAGCCAAATTGGGTATGCCTCAGGAAATATCTCCGGAAGCTCAAGCGCTTTTGCGCGTGTTATTCAAGAGAAATCCTGCCAATAGATTAGGTTCCAGTTAGTAACTTTAGTTTAAATTTATTTAAAAACGAGAGTATTCAGTTGAATAATTTATTAAAATTCTTACAGAGGGAATTGAGGAAATAAAGTGCCACATATTTTTCGAAACCATTGACTGGGACAAGTTGTATACAAAAGAAACAAAACCACCGTTCAAACCGGCGGTGAGCGAGGAGGACGATGCTTTTTATTTTGACAATGAGTTCACATGCAAGACTCCTAAAGGTAATACTATACTGTCCCTTATAAAAAAATGTGCAATAAAAGTAAAAAAATCGACTTTGCAGTATATTATTATATAAAAATTATTTATTTATACTTCAATTTTTTTAGTAATATTTGATGTACTGTTTCATTCATAAAATATTTACTATTTACTTATGAATATAAAAGTTTTTATATATGTATTCAGTGTTGTAGTTACTGATCTTATAAATAATATTTTTATCACAATGCATAAAGTATAAAAGATATGGATGTATGTACACTATTATAAAAGTAACATTAAATATGAAGTTTCATTTGTGATGTACATTCACTCTTACATGTTAAATGTGTAAATTTTCAATTATTCATAGCAAATATTTTTCAACAGATTCACCAGGCGTGCCACCGAGTGCAACTGCACACGAACTGTTTAGAGGTTTTAGCTTCGTAGCACCGTGCCTACTCGACGATCAAGACAACAATCGCACCGAACACATAATAAACAAGCAGTGCGAAAACAACACAGCCGCTAATTTTCCATCAAACATAAACCCCTCCTGCATAACCGACGAATACGAGTTCAAACAGGAGATTGGCAAGGGTAGCTACAGCACAGTCTACTTGGCAATCCACAAGGCGACGAAAACAGAGTTTGCCATCAAGGTAATTTATAAATAAAATTTAAATAAACAAATAAAAGTAATGCTTGAATTTTTTTATTTCCCAGGTGATAGACAGAAAAAAACGAGATCCTTCGGAAGAAATAGAAATACTACTGCGGTACGGTAGACACCCGCACATCGTTACGTTGAAAGCTCTCCACGAGGACGAGAGACACGTCTATCTCGTCTTGGAGTTGTTGCGCGGTGGTGAGCTGCTTGATCGGATGTTACAGCGTCGCAGCTTCACCGAAATCGAAGCCGCCGAAGTCACCTACGTCATCACCAGTGTCGTGCAGTATCTTCATGAGAATGGGGTGATTATGAAAAAAATTTCTTTTAGACTAAAAAGTGAATGTCGTTAGAGTTGTCACTAGAATGGAAAATCTGCAAAGGCAGGAATTTTCATTAAAAAATCTGGATTTTTTATTATTTTATTTTTCTTCAATACTAAAGGGAAATGTTCTCTTTATGACATTGCTAAGTTTAATCGTTTTCATTTCAATTTGAAATTTTTTTTTTAAATGATTTTTTGTGCAGGTCGTTCATCGTGACATAAAGCCTTCAAACATTTTATACTCCAAGCCCGGTTACAATCCTCTGACGTTATGTATTTGCGATCTTGGTTTTGCTAAACAACTCAGAGCTGAAAATGGTCTTCTGATGACTCCTTGTTATACAGCTAATTTCGTCGCTCCGGAAGTTCTGAAACGCCAAGGGTACGATGCTGCTTGCGACATCTGGTCACTCGGTATATTGCTGTACATAATGTTGTCTGGGTAGGTTTTTTAAATTTTAGTACAAAAATTTTTTTTTTTTTTTAGTTTATAAATAATTAATAAAAATTGATACAATTCCAAACAAAAGACATGAATAAAAATAAAATTAATATATTACTTAATTTTGATTGTATTAAAAATTTAGCTATTATTGAATTTAATCGATTTTTTTAAAATTAAATTTGTTTTTAGTCGCATTCCGTTTCCCAACACTCCCGGAGACACCGCCAATGACATTTTAGACAGAATTGGGCGCGGTTACATCGATATGGAAACTGGAGTGTGGCGTCAGATATCGTCCGAAGCGAAGGACTTGGTCAAACGAATGTTGCACGTCGATCCAACGAAAAGGCCGACAGCGTCAAATATTTTGAAGCACGCTTGGATCGTCAACAGACACCGTTTACCTCTAAATCTTCTACCGGACATTACGAAAGATCCAGTTACCATAAAGGTATTTTTACTTCAAAATTAAAACTAAAATTTTGTTTTTACCTAGCTACAAAACATATACTAATTCAAAAATCACGAAATTTAAATGTAAACTCGTAAATATGAAATGAAAAATATTGAACAGTTGTTATATGTACAAATACTACATATTATGTAGTATTCATTTTTAATGTATTGTATGTAAGTACTTCTTATGTCAAGTATATTCAGTCAAATGGTTTATTTCAAATTAAATTTTTTATTTCATGTTTAATAAACTAAAAATTTTGAATTTCAGAACGCAGTTGCAGCAACCTACCAAGCCATGTCAAACAGCCCGAGGATGCCTCACATAGGTCCGGTAGTTATGTCGGAACTGGCGCGGCGAAGAAACCAAGCGAAAATGTCGGCCAACTTTAAAGTTTGAAATTTGTTAATGATCCTCAAAATCATGCACAAAGTTATTGATTTGACTGGAAGTCTAAAATTTTTGCGACAACATTCGATGTGGTTGTCGCGCACAATCAAGATGTATGCCTTGATTTCTATAGTTAAACAGTGAGAGTAAATAAAAATTCTCATTTTTTTTTTTAATTTTAATTTTACTTTAGAAAACTTTTTTTAATTTATAAACGCAAAATGATTGTGATATTTATTTAATTTTCAACTGAGCTTTTTAATACATGTAAGCCAAAAGAGACGTATTTATATTATTTAAAGAAGGAATTTTTTTAAATTATAGTACTAGAAAATTTTAAATTGACTTTAAAACTTTTTTTTTTGTTGAAATAATTTTAATATGATTGAAAAATTAATTTGATCCATGAACCAATGTTATATTAAAAACCTCTATTTATAAGTCTATTAAGATTAAATAATATTTATGTATTAAAGTTGTTGATATAGTTGTATGTATACATATTGTCGATATTTGATTCAAGTTGACGCTTATCTTGTTTAAATAACGTGCAATAGCCTCGAAACAAGATCGTTACTCTGTTATAAGATAATGAAGACTTGATCAAAAGTCAATAACATTGATACATATTATTGGCTTATAACTAAATTTTTCTTAAAAAAATCACATTGTTGATCTTTAAAAAATTCAGATCGATATTCAATTTAATAATATTGCCATAAAATTCCTTACATGCTCGAAGCTACCTAAAACGTGTATATTTTTATATAAATGATGGAGAGAGATATAAGATGTATGTGAAAAGAAGGATAACCATAGAGATTAAATAATTAATGAAGTTAACGATATTAAATAACTATTTCTTTTATACATTTAAATTTTAAACAAATATGTGTATTAATACGATCAAAGTCGTTATTTGACTCTACTTGGAGAGTTGGAAAAATTCAAGTTACTAGCGTTACAAGATCATCGAGTTAAATTTAATTTTCAAGTTTTTTTTTCATTACTTTGACTTTTTAAATAACGTTAGTCATCTCGATCTTCCCACTCTTCAATGATTAAAAAGAAAAAATATTTTACATGTCGTTGAAATTGTGTATTTGTATTTAATAAAGCAAACATAGCCATGCATCTGTAATATCAGCAAGGTACCCTTAATCAAAAAATTCAATTTTAAATTATGTACAATTAAAATAAATTGAAAAATAATATATGTGAAAAATTATCAAAGCCGAAAATACCTATTTATCTATATTTATTTTTTCCTTTAGATAAATGACTTCTAGTTAATAATTTTTTTTTTTTTTTTTTTTAACGGAAAATGAAAGAGTTGCAGCTTCATTGAATTAAAAAAAGAATTTAAAAAAAAGTTGAAAAAAAAACTACAATGATAAACTTTGATGTGGAAAGATTGACTCAGCTTCATAATTCGGGGCGACGACTTCGCGATCCCGTAAGATCTCGAAGTTTCAATGATAAATTCCTTTGATAAGATTTGATTTAAGAATTAATCTGTAGATTCATTAAAAACCCGGTGGTTTCAAAAAAAATCTTTCATAAATACTTGTGGTTCTCACTGAATCCCAATATGTAAAATAATAATATTTATTTATTTATTTAATAGCGTATGTTATTATTATAATTTATAACATAATAAAGATAACATTTTTTTGTTGTATGCGGCCGATCAAACATTTATTATTAATTTATTAAATATAGCTACAAAAGAAAAATGGTTATTTTGTAAAGACATATGTGTACCTTTTTCTCAATCATACTCTTTTCAAAATCAGAAAATCTGAATGAATTCCAGTTTTTTTGAGTCCTTGGACAAAACCCCGCGAAAGTCACGTCGCTCCACCTGTTGCGCAAAGCTCGAACTACCCCGGAACTCGCTGAAAAAACTCAGAATTTTCTTCTTCCTCTATATACAGACAAACTTTGCTTCTTCTTCTGCAATCTGCAGTAGGAAAAACGTCGTTTGCGGCGAACGCTGCTCCCGAGCATGAGTTCAAAGTGATCAAGACGAAAAAAAAAACGTGGCGCACTGTCGGAGCGTTTTTACTAAACGTAGTAATTAAAGTTAAACATTCCTCTTCTCACTCTGCCGCAGACGTTTACCGAGGTGAGTTGTTTTCCTTTGTGTTCTTTCGCATGTGTTGTCCTTATGTTTCCATCTACAGGATCATCGTATCATCCGAAAGTGCACGTTAACTCTTTTCGCGCGCGTGATCAAGACATGTCATAATGAATTAACCCACTTTTTTGATTTATAACAAGTAAGTCCTCCACGTCTCGTTAACTTATCGTCTTCTTCATTTCTCTTCGAGATGTAATTTGTGAGCTGTTTGTATACACGACCTCAAATTTTACGTCACGAAATCAATAACCACTCTGGGGAAGACCCTCAAATCTTGTTCTATCTCTTTTAACCAAAGAAATAAACTTTAGAAATAGTCGTCCCGAAGCTTCTGGTAGTTGCTGAGATGTAGTCGCTCCTCCAAGAGTACACACATTTTTTAAAGTGTTTTCCATCAGGTGAATATTATTAACATGGGATGAAAAAAAACGCATGCAATTGTTGACACAAGATATATTGTTGTGAATGCATCTTCTAAAGCTTGCAACTAAATTGCCATTGACCCTTACAGTGCTCAAAATAGGTATGAATTAAAATATGGAAAATGAAATTATACTTCCCCAATTAAAGTCTATAGAAAAACTAGTATCCTTTTTTTTTTTTTTAATTTATGCTGTCATGAATTATTAGAATCCTCAATTTTTTTGTATTTCAGGAAGTTTCAAAATGCTTCAGAAAGGCCCACGTCCAATTGTATTTTGTGGTCCATCGGGCAGTGGAAAAAGTACTCTGATCAAGTTGCTGTTTGACGAATATCCAGACAAATTTGGATTCTCTGTCTCTCATACAACCAGGCAACCAAGACCTGGTGAGGAAGATGGAAAACATTACTACTTTACCACTAAGGAAAAAATGCAGCAGGAAATCAATGAAGGAAAATTCATTGAAAATGCAACATTCAGTGATAATATGTATGGAACTAGGTAAGTTAATTCCACAAATTTTACACTAGTATGTGTTGGAATGAAATAAATTTTTTATTCATGTTACAGTTTCAAAGCAGTTGAAGATGTACAAAGAGCTGGAAAAATATGTGTATTGGACATTGAAACTGAAGGAGTCAAGCAAATAAAAGCCAGCCCACTCGAGCCATTTTATGTATTTATCAAGCCTCCATCCATCTCGGAGCTAGAGAAACGTCTCAAAAACAGAAAGACAGAAACCAGTGAGTCCTTGCAACGACGACTTTCATACGCAAGATTGGAAATTGAATTTGGTGAGTCAATTTTTTAAATAAAAATTTTACTTTATTATTAGCTCTTTTTTTTTAAATAATAAACACTTGCATCCCAAAATCATTAAACAGGTGAGAAAGAAGGAAATTTTGACCTAATAATTATTAATGACAATGTTGAAAAAGCATATGAAAAATTGAGAGATTTTATACTGACCAAAACAAATGAATTCAACCAAAACAGTACGTATTGGACTACTATAAATGTATTAACAACATATGAATTAAAATGATAAAAAGAATTTTTTAAACAAATTTTATGATTTATTTTAGTTAACTAATTAAAGTCAACATAAAAAAGTGTGTCAAGTGCCAATTTACAGTTTGGAACTGATCTCTAATTCGCGCTAATTAGCGTTTCAAACAACTCACAGTCTGGAACTGCATTATGTTAGGGGAAAAATAAGTATTACAGTGTAAACGTGATCGAGGGTTTAATGTATTTATGTCTTGCATCGAATCAAACGAGGGGAATTTTTTTTTTCTACAAACAATAATCTGCATTTACATTTTTTGAATTATTGTTGATACATAATCTGTTACTTATTTATCGAAACATAATCGGTAGTATCGATGCGCTATCTGCGTAATTGAGCTTACATAATTTGATTTATTACAGTTACAGATTGAGATTTGATGCATTGCATTGAGTAGCATGTATATTTTTCATAAATAATTTTAGATTACGGTTCATTTAATAGAAACAAAAAGAAGAAATTAACTCTATTGAGCTAATTTAATATTTTAGTTTTTTAATTTTACTTTTACAAGAAATTTCACTAGAAAATATATTCATTAAAAAAAAATACCAGTGATTGTAAAAAATATTTTACTTTATAATCCAAAAGAGAATCTTAATAAGGTTTTATTTGTATACTACAGAGAGCTACACTTGTTTTACCGTTCAGAATGTTATACATATTTTTGAAACTTATTTATTAATTTTTACTAAATAACTTTACAAAACTGAAATTTCTAATAAAAAAAAAAAAAAAAAAAAAAAAAAAAAAGAGATTAATTTTAAATCTCACGCGTTAATCATGTAATTAATAGTTTCTACTCTAAAAGTATTAACTGTGTGCTTAATTAAATTAAAAGTAGTGGCGTATTTAATAATCTACTGTTAGTGAAATTTAATCAAAATTGTTAGTGTTAATTAGATTCAAAATCTAACTTAAAATTTAGGAATTAACTGAGACTACCCACCATTGAAAAAGTTGTGTTTTACCAATATAGGAAGTATTATGTGTACAAAATGTTCACACGAAATTGTCTTTTCATAAAAAAAAATGTTAGTTTAGTAAGATATATAAGCATAATAATATCATTGAATCGGTCAAATATAATTTACATATTTTTCCTATGTGTTATAGATTTAAGACGCAAAAACTTTAATCAGTTAAATCAATTTTTTAAATTAAAAAAATAAAATAAAAACTAGGAAAGATCAGAAGTTTAAAAGTTGACTGATTATGGCAATATTTATGCGAGACGTGAAAGTTACGATTCGCGCGTCAAAACAATGTTAAAGTTGTTTCTTATCAATATAAATTCTTTAAACAAACTGTATGGCTTGATTAATTGTTCGATGATTGTGAATGAAAAGTTTACGTCAAATTTTTTTTTCTTCTTACGATTAATCAGCGCGTAAAACGATAAAGAGAATATATAATGTGTATAAGGCGCGAAAAAATTGTTTTTTTTTTTATATATTGACAAAAAAGAGGTATAAAAAGAATTGTTGAGTATTTTAATCGACGTTTGGTTTTAATAACGTCTTTTTTTACGCATTTTTTTATGATTTTGATCAGATGCTATTTTTTTTTTGCTTTATTTTTAAATTTAGACGAGTAAAGTATTAATAATTTTGGTGTAGGGAAACGGATAGTTTAAGAAAAAAAAGTTAATATTACTTGTATTTGTAAAAATTTACAAAAAAAAAAAAAAATGAAAATTGTATTCATGAAATAAACGTTAGTGATTTTAACTACTGTGTGTTTATTTTCCAATGCCTTAATTTGAGTAGAAAGTAGAAATCTATTTCTTGTTTTTTATTAATGTAGGATTATTAAGATAGTTCAAAAAAAAAATTTTTATTGGCACTTGACAGATCATCCCAGCACATACCTTCACCTTTTTTTTTATTTTTTTTTATTTTTTATTTTTTTTTTTTATAGCGACGCAACAGTGCATTATAATAACAGCGGAGTTTTATTATTAGCACTGAGGATTTTTTAAATTGCATAATTGATAAATATGTATGAAGCAGAAAGAAAAACCCGTTATCGGGTCAAGTTTTTTATTATCATTCAAGGAAAATTTCAGATCTCTAGAACTTTCTGTATGAATTGAATCGTAATTTATTTAACAAAACATCTATAAATTTTTTTCAAACCAATTTTACAGTTTTATAATTGATTGAATCAGGTAAAAAATAACTAATCTTAAATAATATTACAATTAAAAATGTATAAAAAGTTTCCTTACGCGTTCAGAATACCTAAATTATATAACTTTTATAAAATCAACACTTTTTCGTGATTCTGACACGTTACCTTAGAAGTGTAAAAAAAGTAGTCGAAAAAATTTTTTATGCAGTTTTTCGAATCTACATATCATAATTATAAGCTTAATTTAGATCTTGAACATTTGTAATAATACATACGCGTGAAGTTACATAATAAAAAACTTAAAGTATAAAAATTTTTTTTCAAAGTTTTTTCAGTATCAACTGTGATAATTACAACTACACGTTACACATGTGAATTTAAAAGATTCAATAAAAAATGTAAAGTATGAATTTTTTTTCTTAAGTTTTAATTACAATTAGAACTGTTACCCATTGGTAGAATACATGTACAATATTTCTAAATCCAATAAATAAAATTCACTTTTTCATAAAACACGGCACTCGTAAACTACCAAGCATTTGTAAGTTACATTCTTCATACTTCCATAAAAGAGCGCGATATTAAAAAAAAAAAAAAAAAAAAAATTATCAAGCTGCGAGTCGTTTGAGTAGCCAGTTGGGGCTACCGTGGTGATGTCGTATGCGGTGCTGCTGCTGCTGGTGCTGGTTTCCGGTGTCTGTGACGGTGAGCGAGGCGACCTGGACGTCGTCCTCGGCCGGCTGCGAGAAGACGTACTCCAGGACCTGACCCCGGGGCTCGAATATGTTCTCGGGGGTCGAGCTGCTCGCGGCCGCCGCCAGCTGACGCAGCTGCTCCTCCTCACGCAGAAGCTGACGCGTCAGCTCGCTCAGCTTCTCTATCTCCTTCAGACTGGCCTGAGGACTCTACGAATAAATTTCTAGTGTTGGTCTTTTTTTTTTTAGAGAATTTTCGGGTTTTTGATCAAGACTAAAAAAAATTATTTTAATTAAAATTTATTTTTTAACTTTTTATGACTGGAAATTTTTTTCTAATAAAAATATGTGGGCTACATAAATAAAAGAAACCTGAACTTTTTTGAAAAAGTTATTTTAATAAATTAATTCTAACTATTTAAACATAAAAAAAGTTTTTCATTCTTCAAACACTCCAAATCCCCCATGCAACCAATTATTTTTTAAGTTTTTTTCCTGAAAGTAAATTTAATAATAAACTTTTTGATATACTAGAATTTACATCAAAATTAACAAATGAAAATTTTGTCTGTTTCATAATTAAATTCAGCGCGGAGCTCGTGAAATTAATATTTTCAAGTTGAAGCTAATAATGAGTTTTCTGAAACTAGGTATTTAAAAATTTAGCTTTCAAAGGATTAATTTATTAAAAAACTAATTAAAATACTCATAGAGACTTTTAAAAAAATATAGGAAACTAATATCATAGTCAATATTTATCATTTTGTATAGAATTTATTTACTTATTATCATTTAATTTATTAACTATTTTCAATAGCATTTGCTCAGAAGCACTAAATTAAAATTAGTTTTGAAATGAACAAATTTCTGGTCACAAACCCAATATTTTGAAATTTTCTGTAAAATTTAACGTTAATTTACATAATAATTTTATTTTTATTATAATTTTTTTATTTATACGTAATTAAACCTTTGAGGTCTATACGGTCATAGAATGTTTGTTAAACTTAATAATTGAAAGTATGCGCATACTTTAGAAAAGCGATTTTCTTTGATATCGTCAAAGGAAAATGATTATAACATCTTGCAGTCGGTCATTAAAATTTTCTTAAAATTATCAAAGGACGTTTTTGATGCAAATTAATTAATAAATTTAATTAGGGAGGAAGCGCTTGAATTTATTCTTCACAGAAGCTGCTGGCTAAGAAATTTTCAAATACTTTAAAAATTTTAATATGGAATTATGCTTGTGAGAAATGTGGATTATGAAATACTGATCGTATTTAAAATTTTCTGTAAATTAAAATAAAGAATTATAAAATTGGTTTATTTTTTTTTTTTTAAACAAATTTCAAGTTTATAAAAATTATAAATGTTATAATTATGTTATCACATTGAGAGTAAAGTGTAAACCTACATATTGAAATTTTCAAAACTTCAAGTGTCTGACACTGCTTTATTTAAAAAGAAAAATTAAGTTTTCCTAAAAAAAAATCGAGTTATTATTATAATATTAAAACCTTGCCAAAAATTCATTCAATTTAACCTATAAATAAAACTTCAACGATTCATTCGTAAAATAATATTATTCTATTTTATTGGTAGAAACATTTTATTCTTATTATGGTTATTTTTTTTTTTTCATAGAAAGTACAGTATTATAATGTGCAGTATAGTAAAGTATATAAAAAATGTACAGTATATCAAGTCAAAAAAAAAAAAATTATACAAATAAATATTTCATTATAATACATTATTCGTAACAAATATCATGTGGTCTAGTGAAAATAGATAAAATTCTTAACATTAAAAAATACAGATTTGAAATTTTATATGTTATGAATCAATTACAATGATTTTTAAATCGATGAAATTCTATCTTGGTTCATCTATATATATAAGAGGGATGATGCACGAATTACCTACTTTTCTCCCAAGCAGTAATAAATGTTTTTTACGTACCCACTCGCGTGGCTCGGGGTAGTAAGCCTCGTAGAGGATCGGGACTCTGCTGGGTAGCCTGAAAAAAATTTTTGGAATTTTTATTTTTGCATATACATGAAATTCCCGTAGAATGAGAAAATTTAAATTGCTGGATTACAAGGAGGACGCAACCCATTTGCATCGTATAATAATCCTGGCTACCACGGCTTCTGTCTCCGCTGGTGCATCGCATGCATATTTTATATAAATTTAATTGACTGAAGTTCTAAAAATCATTGTTTTTTTATTTTTTTTTTTTGCGTTTGATGAATTTTTGAAGTTTCGGTTTACGAGTTTTACTTTTCAAACGCAAATATTTGCGAAAATAAGTTTTGTGGGGAGTTTTGATCGAGTGCGTCCGGAACGTTTTTCGAATTTTCTTGTAAATCTTACACTAAAACGAGAATAAGTTTTTGAAATTGTATTTTTGGAAGTTTGAAATATTCTCTTGGAGTCGAGATGAGTTACATATTCATGGGTTCTGTAGTTTTTGATTTACAGAGTGAATAAACAATGATTTTTGAGGCTTTGTAAAATCTAAAATTTTTTTAAAAATCAATAAAATACAGTGAAATGGTTGAAAATTGTATTATGAAAAATTTTGCTTTTTTATTGCCTATAGCTGTATCATTTATTACACATTATTATTAATATTGAAATTTATTGGTATTGCCTAAATTTTTTGAAGTGTTGACTTTTTTTTTATTTATTTATTTATATATGGTACATACGGGCTATTGACCCAAATACAAAGAAATTATAAATCTTGCGATGGCGCAAAAATATCAGTATATAGAAAAAAATAAAAAATAATCTTTAAAAAAGTAAAAAAATTGCAAGTTAGATAAATATTTTTATAAAAATTTTATTTCGGATTTTACCTAATATTTATAAACTAATAATTGTAACTATTAATTTACAATAAACTAAAAAGTAACATACTATTCGTTCATTTTTTGTGCGAAATTAGAAAAAATTCAATATCACCTATGGATTTCAAAACTATTGGTTCATTAATATTTATATTGAAATTCAATACAATTGTCCATTGACGCTCAATTCAATACCAATCCTGATATTTTCATATTGGTGAAACTTTAAATTTTTCAGATAATATAAAAACTGTTATCATTACATATGGACGTTGAGTTAAAAATTCGATATAAAAGCTCAGTATTTATTCTTTTTTTAATAATAGTTTTTCTTTAAAATACAAAATATAAAATCCAACTCGCAAAACTCAAAATAAAAGCTGAATAATTGGTTGTAAATGCTTTTCAAAAAATTCTAAAAGAAAAACTGAAAGCACTAAAGCCTCTACGCAAGCTCAAAGTTGTAACAAATCCAGCTGCAAGTCGTGTTATCTTATCACAGCAGTTCGCTTATTTTCATAAAATGCGAGACTCAACCGACACTACAACGACCGCTTCCCTTTTTTTTTTATTCGAAATCACGTGAAATTGCTGTTGCACCGGAATACAAAGAAAAGCGGATAAAAAAAAAGTAATAAAAAAGACTGGCTTCGACTTACCCCGCGCGATGTTCCTGAATCGTGGGCGGCGGTGCGGCATCGGCAGAGAAGCCTGTGGAAAGTTGAAAAATGTAAAGAAATATTCCGGCTGTTTGACAGGTTAAATCCACAAAATATGAAGGAAACTTACAGTTTACGATGAAAATAAGGGATAAGAGTCCGAGCTTCGGCGTCATGGCGGACGAGATTGACTGAGGAGGAAGAAGAAGATGATGCTTTCGGTGCTGGTTCTAAGTTCTATTTTCAGACGCCCACGCCCGAAATAAATTCACGCTGGGGCGCGAGTAGTTTCACTGTAAAAGCGCACGGATACAGAAAATATTCGGAACTGTTTTTTCACTTAAAATCACGCGGTGAATTTTAACGTATCGGTTGTCCAAAATTTGCCACGAAAAAAGTTACAATAGACAGGACTTTTGGACCATGAAGTGTCTCTAAACTATTTCATTTACTATTTTAGACTGCGGGAAAAAATTTTAAAATGACCTTTGCTGTCAATCCGTTGATATATTATTTAGTAAAAAAAAAAATTTTCGACTTATCAAACGCAAATAGAATGACTCTAAGTTATAAGCTTATAAAAATCACAAGGTGTCACTTTATTCGTGGCTGGTGTGTCGAGGAATATTTTTTTATTTAAAATTTTTTGCTTCAGTATAAAATAGTTAATGAAGTAGTTTTGGGACATTTTATTGGCCAAAAGTACGATCGTTGTTACTTTTTTCGTGGAAAATTTTGGACATAAGGTTTTCTTTGCTAATTTAGCAGTGATTTCGGTAAGAAAAAAAAATGAAAATCTAAATTTTGGGTTTTAGTTTAGCCAAATTTTTTTTTTTTATTTACTTAGGATACATAATAATTACATACAATTAAAACTATTTTAAAATAAAAATAATTATTTACAGATACACCTTTAAGTTTTATCAAGGAGCAGTTTAATTAAAAGTTTACAACTCGAGACCACTTTTTAAATGAAGCAATTATTAAGTTTTTTCAATGAAATTTTTTTTTACATGTTTGATAAAAATAAAGAAGGCCTTCGCACTAAAAAAATGAAAATTTTTTTCAAATACTCAAAATTATGTCATAAAAAATTTAAAAACTAAAAACATAGCGAAAACTCTATAATTTAAAACATAAATAACAATTTAGATGTAACTGATTGTTGATCAAAAACATTACCTTTTTTGTATCAGTTTACTTATTTTTTTCATTACACTCTAGCTTGATCAACAAAGAAAATAGAAATAAATGTTATTGTACCACGCAAAGCTGAAAATTTTTTCAAATAAAAATTTCAAAAACCATCACTAGTGTATTTTTAATTTCAGCTTTCAAAGTCCATTTTCCTATAAGTGTAGCTACATAAAATCTTTTCGAAAGCTCTCTGCATTATTTACCCTACAACAGTTGTTTTTATATGAAAAACTCGTAATTAATCTACCCCAAAAGTGGGGTTGAAACCCTACTCATGGAAATAATTCCTTCTTGTTTTGTAAAACAACCCCTATTTATTTAACCCGAAAGGAGGGGTTGAAACGTGACGATCTTCGGATAAAAGTTTCCTGAGTGCCACTACACTATAAAATAACAGAAAAAAGGGTTGCATTGTTTGTCGAATCGAAAACTTTTCGTATGAGAACTCCCGTAATGCTCGTTTTTTTGGAAACTGTAACTTTCACCGAAAAGTTTTTCGGGCCAAAACTAGTACCAACGAAACGAATCGAATTTATAAGTTAGCGCAATTGTGTTTTACGATAAATTTAATTCTTTACGTTGGCAATTTACGAGCTTTTCTTGATCACTTGAATTCTCAATTCTTTTCGGTCGGGATGGAAATTTCGTTTTATCGTGATTCGGGAACTAGGTTTTTACATTTTAATTGAATATTTATGAGAACTGTAAATATAACAATACTATTTATTTTATATTTTTAAATAATTGAAACATTTCATTTTTTAAATAAATACTCGAAAAATAACAATAATTTGATATAATTTTATGATATTTTTATAAACAAATTAGTATACTTAATATAAAATTTTAAAATATCGAAAAAACTTGTTAAATTTTTAGTTTCTCGTTACATGTGCGTTATAAATTGTTTGTCTTAAAACTTTTGAAAATATTATGGGACTTTAGTAAAATCAGTCTACTTACTTTGCTTCAGTAAATAGATCGTTAATAAAATTCATTTTTAAAAATAGTAAACTTGTAAATAACCATTTTATAAAGAAAGTGTCTAGATACCGTCGCTGTGTACCGTATTCGGTGCACGGTGCACGGTACACGGTACCAAATAATAGTTACTTTAGACACTTTGTGAATTTAAGTTGGTTTTTTAGGATGGGTAATTGGATTTAAAGTAAAAACTAGTTGTTTTTTAAACTAAAGTGGGTTATTTGGGATAAATTATAGGATCTAAAGTAAAAAGCTGCAGTGTACCGTGTACGGTACACGGCGATTGTACCAAGACAAAACCTTTTATAAATTATACAATTATCTTATTTTTTAAAACTTAAAACCATTTTTTTACGTTTTCAAGGTTTAATTCATTAACAAGAACTAAAAATATTTTACAAATAATAAAGTTACAGTCAGACGCAGAGAAATAGAAAATTTATTAAACAAAAATCACATAAACAAAAAAAAAAAATTGCCAAACATTTTTTCTCATTTTTCTCAGCACGCCAAGATTTTTTTTTCGTAAAAAAACGTGTCCATTTTTCATCCTCCGTAACATTTGTAACAACTGTATTTGCAAGTAATAATTAATAGACCTCAAAAATTTCATATATTTATTTATTTTTTGTCTTCTTTCCGAGTCCTCAAAAATAATTAACCCAAAAAAAAAAATAAATCAAACCCATCGTCGGGTGAAAGGAATGATAAGTTTCATCAAACCCGACAGTATTTTCCAAGAAAATCCCGAACAATATTTTTCGCTCGGGTCCGATAATCCCGACAATTATTCCATCGTCCGTAGCAAATCGAGAAGAAAGAGAGAAAAAAAAAAAAAAAAAAATCTCCCAGGCTAGAGGAGAAATAATAAATAAATGGGGAGTCTGCGAATCAATATTTGTACGTGTAAGAGTCAGGGTTTATCGATGAAGGGATCTATTTGCTTGCACGCTGCGTTTGATACTGGGAAAATAATTGACGAAAAAACACGGTTCATTTGACGAACGATTACGAAAGTAAACTAATCAATATCGCGGTGGGAAATAAAAAAAATTGACTTTTTTTGGTAATTTGGGATTACTCACGAGAATATATTTATTTGATGCCATTATCAAACAAATTAGAAGGTGAAAAAAATAATTTACTTAGTTCATTTAGCTTAATTAGACATTAGATCGAAGAATATATTTATTAAATAAAATTATTATTTATTTATTTATTTATTAGTTTAACATTTCATAAAAATCTATCTAGAGTAAGTTATATATATTATAATAGCAAGTTATAAGTAATATCACATAAACACAATATTAAAAGATCAGTTCAAATAATCGATATGTATTATTAAATATATATATATTTTTTTATAGACCTTGGAAGTTTCCAAAATATTCACATCTATAAAACAGCGAGTAAAACAGAATTGATGACGTCACGATCTTAGTCCAAATTCTACCACGAATAAAGTGACACCTGGGGTACTTTCGGTGACTAAAATGTCTTAATGTGATGGATGTATTTGTAATTTTTATCCTATTGTTAGATGTCCTTGAATTAAACAGTTTTTTTCTTTAGATTGTTCTTGAATTTTTTTTTTATTTGGATCATCGTTAATCTCAGTTTAAACAATTTATTTTTAACTTTCATTAGAGTTACAAACAAGAAAATTAGAATAATTCGAGCATTTGCATTTACAAAAATAGGAAGTAGTTAATTTGTTAAAACGGTAATTACTTTTTATGAACTGCAGTTGGTTCGATAAAATTTTAAAGCGAGTTTAAAAAAGACATCTTTCTGAAGTTGCCAACTTTTAAATACGGAAAAGGTTTTGTAAACTTTTCAAAAAAAAAACTACCATGAAAAAAAATTAATTTGTTACAGAAAGTAATTAAAAAATTTGAATGAGTACTTTGAACAAACTGGTATTTTCAAAGAGAAGTTTTAATACTAAAATATAAGATTAATTATGACCTCAGTATTTTTATGATGAATAATTATTGCTGATTATAATGAAAGATGAACTACTATTAACTTTCTTATCAGATGTGTTCTTTACTTAGGAAAATTTCAAGTACAACTATGATAACTTCCGAAAGTTATAAACTCCGTTAATGCAAAAGCTCTGGAGGAACTTTGCCTTAATTATTACTCTTTTTTTTTTCTCAGTAAGATGCTTACTAATGTTGTTTGCGAACTTGTCGAAGAAAGTAATGTTATCACAACTGTATAATCACTAAGAATACATAAAATTCCAAGTACACCGAGTAAAAACATTTATCGAATAACTTAGCTTTGACTATAAATAGCTGAAAATTCAAAATGACTGAAATGTTCAAAGCTTGATTGATTAATGACCATAATTCAATTTTTCTTTGGGAAATGACAAAAAAAGGACACCATTTTATCACGAAGAAAGTGGTTTTATTTTGATTTTCGGATTACATTATAAAATTTATAAAAAAAATTGAGTGTAAAAAATAATTCAGGGCCGGAGTTTGATGTCGCGAAACTATTCGCACTTGCATTTACCGCTGTCGCAGAACTTCTTGTTCGCGCCCTTGGGAAAGATTTTTCCGATGTACTCGCAGGCCTCCTTGCACTTTTTTTCTTCGCATACCACTAAAATAAAAAAAAAAATTTTTGAAATGTTAATTATTTTACTTATTTTTCAAAAATGTTCGATTGGGTTTTCCCAATAT
Organism: Encarsia formosa; assembly: GCA_038277355.1. Classification (NCBI taxonomy): domain Eukaryota; kingdom Metazoa; phylum Arthropoda; class Insecta; order Hymenoptera; family Aphelinidae; genus Encarsia; species Encarsia formosa. Next base: position 20,723,323 of record CM076188.1, on the reverse strand, counting down.
ATAGACATAATATTTTTTTATATTTGATATCAAATCAAATTATTGGGCAGAATTGAAAGACATTAATTAATATATATGATTATATCAGAAAAAAATAATGTACTACAATACAAATAAATAACGTTTTAATCAAATTAATCTATTAAGCAAGAAAATTAAGCTTGTTGCTTTTTCAGAAATACATATATTAACATAAATTGAAATTTAATAAATTTAAATTATTATTTTCAATCAGTATAAATACAATATCATGTCAAATTATTATGTTGGAGGATTGTGATATGATTGTATTAAATATCACACTAAAATATCAAGAAAGTCATATTAGTCAGTAAAATGAACGTTAAATTGTTTTTGTTTTTTTAATTTTTAAGGATAAAAATAGAAAGTACAGATCGTTTTAGAAGACAGAAAGAAAAGCTGACAAGCACTGTTAAAAATCTCAAACATAGATCTAAAAATATTTTTCCGTGAAAATTCATAAATAAACAAAAAAAATCCGCTATAAAAGAGCGTTGTTGTAAGATATCAGCAGCATTACTTAAAACTAATGTTATTTTAACTGTTTACTTATATTTTTAGTTTTTTTTTTTTTTTTTCTGTGTATTCTATATATTATGAGAGATTTGACAAGATACTGAAGTCCAACAACTAATTATTAAAATGAAAACTAGAGTGGACTATATTTTCTTGACCATATGACCATATGTACATGGTAACCCCTTTACCTTTATAAGATATATATTGTACGATATACCTATGTATATTTTTCTAGTAAAAATAAAACTTACGTCCAGCAGCTTGGACGGATCCAGCCACCAGCATGAGGGCGACGAGGAGCAGGCACAGACAACGCAGGAGCTTCATGATTGCACGTCGATTGTTATCGTAACAGAACTGTCTCGATGCAAGTGTCCAGTTGGCTTTTATACCGCGTTAATTTGCAAACAACTTTTTGTTTAGAAAATTTCACCGCAATGACCTATGCCACTCGGGCAGAGATTAGACGCTGCATCAACACAGAAATAGAGCTGGCTGGTGGACGTTTGTTTGTATTGATAAGCCAATGTGCAGCATCTGGCGCTCCAGTTTGATCAAGCCGACCAGCCCCAAGGCTAATTCATACCCCCGTTTCCAATAATTACTGTAAATTTAGTTTTGCGAGGCTCTATCAACGACTACGTCCTTCGGGTGTTTAATAGGAACAGTTGACATTATTGCTAAAGATAAAGATGTTGTAATGTACTTTGATACCGTATGTTTGTTTTTTTACTGAAGGGGATCTTGAGGAATTGATTTTTTTTTTACAGTTTTTAGAATTTTTATTTTGGACTATGATTGAAAATTAGAAAAAAAAAATTATCGGAAAATAATAAATTTTGTGAAACAAGAGGACTTTAGGTAATTTCAAGCAGAACGTTGGACTTACTTATTCTTATTCTTGTATTTTCATTGATTTATCATTTGTTTATTTATTACTCTCTTACTTCATTTTAGATTTATTTTTTTTAATTCTATTATTTATTCATTACATAGACAATTAACTTATATTATTGTTATCTAATGCATATTACCTTACAGACTAACTGTATTGATTTTGTCCAGCATAAATAAATATACCAAATCAATCAGATCTTAATGTAACTGTATTGATACATAATTTACAATGAAACCAATTAAATTGATCAAGCTTACAATAAATGGATATAATTAGTGTATCGGGCCAAGCAATTAAATTAATGTAACCAAATGGCATGAATAAATGAATCCAAGCGTTGCTAAAACAAATTGAAATTTTCAAAGTAATACGATTCAACGATGTTAAGTTTTTTTATTCAGCGTAACAGTTTAATATTGCCTTGTTATACCTTACTTATTTTTAAATTTATAAACACGCCTGTACAATGGTCAATTGTAAATAAAATAGCTAAAAAATAAACTAATATTCAAACGTAAAGGAATGTACTTTAAACAATAAAGTTCTAAATTATAATTTGAAGTTTGAAAAAAATTGGTTCTAGGGTATATAAGATATAGGATGATCAGATGTTGAATTACAGTTACATCTCAAAAAGCTTCAGTTTTCAGGCAAATTTTATAAATTTCCAAATCACATTAATTTATGTAGTAATCAAATTTTTCATATTTATACATTGTATGTCGTGTTTCGACCTGTTAATTTTGAATCGTAGATCAGAACTTATACATAAAACATAAAATTATTTATTGTTATGTATATTCAATATTCATATCATTATTGAACTAATATGATTCGGTCATAGTAATTTAAGACATTTTACATAGACCTCAAAAATGACTTTAATAAAATAATCTCTCAGCAACTTAAAAGATCGAGATGATTAAAACAATGTTTTTTTTTTTTTTGACAAGCTACGATTATCAAATCAATCAACGTTAAATTGTAAGATCCAAGATTCGAATGCACGAGTTAATGCACCAGGACACTAGAGTTATCGGGCCGTCGGTTTTAGCACAGATTAACGTCACTGACTTTGATCAGCCTCGACGTCGGTCGATACAGACCCCGAGTTTATGCAAATTTACCTACGGGATTAATAATTTTTTCCTGGGCTGGCTGCATCTCGTCGAAGGGGATACTTTTACCATTACTGAGAAGTCTGCAGGTTGACTGGATAAGAAATTGCGAAAGATAAATCGACGCGATTTTGATTTACACAATAACTTTTGGAGTTTTTTATGTGAGCCAGTAAAATATTTTTATTACCGAATAATTTTAGTTCAGTGAAATATTTGATATATTTGAATGAAATACATTTTTTTGTTGAGTCAGTTAAATGTATTATTTATTCAGGTAAGTAAGTCAATTTTTCATGAAAAGTGTTGAAACAATTTTTTGTCGTAATAAGAACATTGAAAATTTTGATGAAAAAAGCTGCTAGTCAGTCTTTTCTATAATTCTGAAGAGTTTTTTCAAAAAATTTACTTCCTATCGACTTGTTTTAATGCTATATCTTATATGAATTTAAGTGGAAATTATACCAATATTTACTTCAACTATAAATTATGAAAAAAATTATTAATTCGAAGAGAAATATTTTTTAAAACTAATTATCATAATAATGGAATATTATATTGTAAACTCCGTAAATTTTTAGTATGATTTTTCTCAATTTTTTGTGATGTATACGATAACTTTTTCTTAATGCGATGAACGATATTAATGCATTTAAATACAACGCTCTTTGATTAAAACTAATTACGAACGTTTTTGAAATATTCGTTTGTGGCTTGACAATCATTGAATTATACGGAAATAAACTTTTCAAACAGATTTGAGATTTACTCTATTCTTTAGAAATAGACAGATAATTTCATAAAAAATTGTACCCAGCAGCCATAATTGTTTTTGGCTTTTTAATTTTAACTTAAAATCCGAAAAAAAGTCAGATTACTGTAATCTAAAAATAAAAATTATCAAATCTTGAAATTTTAATTTTTTTTCAAATTATTATTTAAAAACCGAGCGCAATTATCAGCATATTTATTAAGCAATCCCCGACGAATTAAAATAAACTCTGACGCGATTGGCATAAAAAGTAAGTGATAATTATTACATTTTTTACTTATCGCTGGATTCGTTACGCAACCGACTTATTTTTTTTTTTCTATAACAAAATATCTCTCTCGGTCTCGGATGTAGTAAGCCGGGGGGTGTGAAATCGTAAGTGAAAAATCTCGGGCTCGTAGGGAAGGCTCGTCACGTACTTCATTTATCGTATCGCGTCCCCAAACACAATTAAGGGTATATTGCGACTGCGTGCACGCAACCTGTATTTACGAATTCAAGATGTTACCTTTGGAGATCTTTATTTTATCGTGAGACGGGGCCAATGATTTTTTCTTTTTTTTTTTTTTTCATCCGCCCTGCAGCCTACATTAAAAATAGATCGAGGGGTGCTGCGGGAGATTAATTTGGGAATTTATTATTCTTGCGAGCTTTAAAGATTTTTTACTTTGGATGCAGCTTGAAGAAGGCTCGTTCGGGAGAGTCGTTGAAAAATGAATTTTTGTAATAAATGTTTTTAAAAATCGTAAAAACCTATGTATTTTACTTCAAATATTGTAGTATACTAAGTCAAAGTATACCTGTGACTTACAAGAAAAGCTAGATAAGTAAATTTAAAAAAAGAATACCGAAATTCAAGCAAAACTTATTTGCATAGCAAAAAAAAATATTTATTAGGTACCAAAATTAGTTTTAGCTGATAATTTTAGTAAATTCAAACAAAAAAAAGACAGATAAGAAATTTTTTTTTTTTTTTTATATAACCTTTATTGAACCAATTATGATTACACAGGATAAGAAAATTTTTAATAAATTTATATGTAAAAAAATCTCATCAGTACAAAATAGAAAAGTAATAAATAAATCTCGAAATAAATAAATAAATTAATTGTTTAAAATATCTGTGAAAAACTTAATCTTTCAAAGTAATTTGAAAATTTGATCAAAGAAAAAGGTCTATTAAAAGTTTTAAGCGTTAATTTTTTTTTATGAAACTGTCAAAATTTGGCGGTTTACCCGGAATAATGAAAATGTCATTTTCAGTCGATGCTTCAGGTGCAGTATCAAATGTTCGAAAACAGCGACAAACTTTATTTATACTTCTTTTATTACATGATTTATTTATGATTTCACCCTTTTAATTATTATTATTACTCAATATTCATGAAATTTATAATACAACTTAATCAAATTTCATGTGAACCAGCCTTTCGCGTTTGATTCAAAGCAAAATTTATTATACTTATTATTAATGTACATAAAATTATTACTTATTGTGTATATAGGAATGAATTATTAAATAAATAAATGAGTTTTCATTATAATATTTTCCGTGAACCCTGTAACAAAAAAAAAAAAAAAGAAATATTTTTTTAATTTCAAAATTTAATTTCCGTGCCTTCTGTTGGCTGAAATTAAAACCACTGCACGGTTTCAAAAAAAAATCTCATTTATTTTTTCACACAAAAGAAATTCTTTCTTGCCCTTTACAAAGGAATACTTTAAATATTGATAATTCGAATAAAACTTCACTTCGCCGTCTCAACTTTTGAAAATACAAACTTACTCATTTTTTCAAAAAATTTATTTTATCTTACTTTCTTGACGATACTAGTAAAAAAAAAGTTCTTTGCTTTCGCATTAATATGTATAGACGGCTGATTATCAATGCATACGCGTCTGCTTTATCGGTGCGAGGTCAGTCGTGAAAAAGATCAAAGACTAGCCGCCCACTTTTCTATCTTACTCCCCTCCCCCCTTTGATATTTAAATTCTTGAAATCTCGCTCTGATTATTCAAAGAGAAAGCTGTTGGCTAAACTCGGTAAATAATGAAAGTCCGAGGGATGATGATATTTTATCGGAAAATATTTTTTACGATACATATACCGTTTCTGCGTTTAGCGGACCGCAGGATTTCCGGGCTATCGGATCCAGAACTTCCATCGATTTATTCTCAGCGTGTCAAATCCCGAGACTTGTCTGTTTAATTTTAAAATATTAAGGGGACTGGAAAATTCGTGACTTTGTCAGGGATTTGAAAATTAAAAAATCGTTGATTAACGAACGTAAAAAAATTACAAAGGTATGAAAGAGTTTTTTTCATATAAGTATTCCCTTTACGAGATGTGAATTAGTCATTTAACGGCTATAGTAACTAGTTGAATACTATCGAGTCTATAAAACAGCCAGTAAACGGCTACATATTTTGTACAGGGTTGTAAAATTAGCTACCAACTTTGAAAACTAAGGTTAAACTATTGTAAAACTAACTTTATAAAACTATTTTTAAAATGGCTAACCGACAGTACTTGAAACGTTGAATTTTATAAACAACAAAGTTTTTAAATTACATCCCACTCCACAGGTCCAAAAAGTTCGTAAGTAAGAACAATATTATATTTTCATCGGACGTCAAAAAATTCATTGGTTTTGTTTTAGAAAAAAAATTGGAACGCGTTTTTACTGCTTCCGGCACTTTTCGAAAACCTTAAAAGCGTTTCTCTCGAAAATGACGTTTTTTTCAGTTTACAATAAACGAAATTCTTTTAAAGTTTAAAAAAAAAAACGATTCGCTTTACTTCAGTTGACATAACAGTTTGAAATATTCAAAAAGTTTAAAAACAAATTTTGTATTTTTGACAAAAAAACTTTTCAAAAATTTATACTGTTTTTAGAAAAGAGTATTAAGCGGTTTTTCAAATGTTTTTTTTTTTTATAAAGTTATATTTGTAGAATGCTAAAAAAGCAACTAGGAAGTAAAGTTTTTTTTATATTTTTTACCTGAAAAGAATGGGATATTTGTAAAGTAACAGTGCTTTAGAAAAAGTGAACGAAATCAAATTTTTTTTTGCAATTCAACAACATTTTTTAAATATATGAACTTTTTATGCACATCTGTTCAATATGATATTTATGGATGAATCAGGTAGTTGCAATTTTGATTTTTTTGTATCGAGTGTATCAATAAATAAAGAATTGTTAGTTATCCAAAATTATTTAAAATAAAAATATCATTTTATTATTTTTATATTTCTGATAATCAATTAACAGAATCGTAGAAAATATTTTTTCAAGTTTTAATATTTTATAAAAAAAAACTGAAATATCCCTAGTTATTAAAATGTATACATATAAATAATAATTTGTAGATTGATGTTCAGAAATTAATCACTTTGAAAAATAAAATAAATTATCTATGCTGCCTCCTCAAAAACTAGTACATTCCAACTTTAAAAATTACAAGTAAAAAATAAAAAACTTATGAACAATAATATAAACAATAACAAAGACCTACACTCGTTCTAGTAGAATAAATATCAGTGAATAAAAGAATCAAAGTACTCAAATCATTAAAGCTCGTATAATAAAGTGTTAAATTTACACCTCGCAAGCTCATCTAAATATGTCTCTCGAAGATAAAAGCCAGAGGTTACACAGGTAATTAACGCCACGATCGTTAATTAAACTCCGTTCGGTCTGCCGACGGAGTTTAAACTTTTATGTCCAGCTCGCACGTGACGATGGATTATCCGAACTCTCGACTCGTCACTCGATAAGCGTAATTAATCACGAATAAACTTCCGTGATTATTTTTAGACTTCATCCCACATCTTCCATTATGCATTTTTTTTTTACGAAGCTCATTAAAGTTTGTTTACAAAGAGGTTCAAAGACTCTCGATCTCATTAGAATTTTCCCTCCGAGAAAAATTGAAAGCGTGCTCGTAAAAATATGAAATTTATAGAGTCCGCGGAGCTTTGATTTACGGCTTGTTTTTTTTACCCGAAAAAAAGGAGTTTCCGGTCGGAAGAAGAGCAAGGACATTGCAAGCTCGATAATCCCGAAAAAAAGGGGAGGAATTTGCAGCGATAAACAAGTTCAAAAGTGAATGATCCTGTTTGCTGATCCGTAAACCAAAACTAAAGTTTGCGGTGCTTAGCTCACTTTCTGCGGGGGCGTCAAAAAAGTCTCTCTTTTTGGCTTTAATAGGGTTGGCAACCAGTACTTTAAAAATATATTTTTTTAAAAGTATGTACTTGATTTTTAATGAATTTTAACATTTTTTTTAGAATTTTTAAATCAAAATTGAGCCAGAAAAAAATTAAGAAAAGTTTTTGAATTTACGGGTTAATGATGTCATTGACCCGAAATCCCATTAGAAGTATATCTATATATATCGAAATTTAAAAAAATTTAAACACTTGTAGTTCCTTTAATTTTAGTTTTTTTTTAAAAAGAAAAAATACCTGTCGATTATTTTTCGATATTTTAACTAAATAAGCAAAAATATATAATAAATTTCAAAAAGTTGCCAACCCTATTAAGAGTTAATAGTTTCGTGGAAAAAGTTTATTTTGAGTAAACAGTTTTATGCAAATTGCAATCAGCGCCCTCTGGCGGCTAAACATTTTTTTTAAAGTCAAAAAATCTAAGTATAGACTTTATTTAAAAAATCTTATAATGGCTTGAAAAAACGCATTCAAAACTTTTTTGTCAAACGACTATCTTCCGCATATCGTACTTTTCTGGTGTAACAACGCGTGTTGCCTGTATTAAGGCATGCTGCCAAGTGCAGCTTTCAGTTCGTCGCCCCAATTCAGAATAAGTGATAAGTCAGAAATTGTGCTTGAAAAGTTCTAACTCACAGCCGGATTCAGAAACGTTTTTTTTTTTTTTTTTAATGACTTCACGTTTACTAATTGTTGTAGTTCTATTACAACTGACCCTAAAAAAAAATACCCAAATAAAATTGATAGTAGAAACTTTTTTTTCTTCAATCTTAGTATCAGGGTGAAAAATTTCATTTATTCATAAAAAATTGATTTTGTTATGAAAAAATTTAAAATTTATTTAAATTCTTTTGTGGCGAGAAAGAAATTTTTAATACTTTATAATTCTTTAATTACTAAGCTTATGATTCCTGTAAAAAAAGTTAATATACCTTAAAAGAAAAAATCTTATGAATTTTTTAAGATTCTGTGGAAAAAGGCGACGTTTCGTATTCATATATATATACTCAAACGTCAATTGTCTGTAGTTATATATATGACCGTACAAATCCACGCGTCGACGTTTGCAACATTGGATTTCAAAGTTGGTACAGCAGTTAATAAGCTTTTATACAGTATTTTTCAAATAATCTTCAATCGAAAAAAAACTGCCTGAAAACTAGCTTTGTAATAATAGTAAACAAAAAATAGAAAAAAATATACCAGAAAACAATAAAAAATAATAATAATAATAAATATGAAAAAAAAATTTATAAAATATTCTGCTGCTTTCTTTTTACACACTTTCTAATAATATGTATGAATGTGCATTTTTCGATTTGGATATAAGTCCAACGAAACATGTATTTCAGGCAGTTCAAGTTTGTCCTTCATTAAAACAACTATTATAATTTAAAAAACTCTTTCACGTTTGAAATAAACACTGAGTTAATTTTTTTTAAAAAGAAGTTTATCGTATAGAAGGAAAAAATGAACATTTTTCGAAATAAATATTATTCGAAAACGAAGATGATGTTGGAAATTGTCGGTTTGTGGCCATTTCAAACTTTACTTAGAAGAAGGATTAGCCTGCTTCTGTACAATCTTATCATTTTTTCCGTGATAGTTCCAATGGTATTATATTAAATATTATAATAATAAATTGAATTAATTTTTAAATATTCGAAAAACTTATAAACCTCCTTTATGTTATTAGTATGTATATTCTCGTATAAACCTGATGATAAAAAAAGAAAGACAAAAAAGCATAAAAAGTAGATTTATGGTTTTAAATTAATAAAAATTTATTTTTATTAGTATATACATACTTTTAATAAGTCAAATTTGGTCATATTTTCTCAAACATGTTTCAGATTCTGTATTTGAGTTTAAGAAAGAATAGTTTTCGTATTTTTATTGAAAACTTAATGAGTATTTTATACTTATCAGTCAGTGTATTGAAGTATTTAATAGTATACTTCAGCATTTCAAAGGTTTCTATCTTGATATTTAATTACTTTAAATAATAAATTCCGATAATATTACAATTATTTTGTGCTAGCTCAAAATTTTGCTGTCTAAAATGAAAAAAAATTGGAATCAAATCAGCAGTAAAGAAGAATCGAAAATTCTTCAAAATTTTGCAGAAGAAAGTCGTTTGGTAACATTCTTTTATATGAGTGAGTATAAAAAAAAAAAATCAATAAAGACAAAAAATCAAAAAACATAAAATAAGGTAGGTGTACCTAATATGCCCCCCCCCCCCTGTTATTTTGAATATGCTCGATATGCAGCATCTCTACAAGGTAGGAAGAAGTCAAAAACACTGAATTATGAAGTTTTAAGTTGTTTAGAACATTTGAAAATTATTTTTTCGCACGCCTTATAGCTAAAACTCGTTTCTTATACCTTTGTTATTATTTTACGTTGTCATTAAATGGTCTACCAAAAGATTTAAACACACCTGACCAAAATTTTCATAAGTAGCTTCGATTCGTTATTGTTTCAGCTTTAAAACGCGATTTTAGTTTTTGTTCAACTTGTTTTCTAACGGGTTTTATTCTTAAATAACTTTTTATTCTGCAGTGTACCTAATATGGCCCCCCACGAATTAGTATTAATTTATATTATTAATTAGATATTTCAAAGTGTATTTCCTAAGAGTCCTTATTAGAAAATCCTATCCTAATGAATTATTTAAGAAAAATAAATTTATTGTTTCAAAGCTTTTTTTCATTTTATAACTAAAAAAACATTCAAGCTCAAAAAACAAATTTTGATAAAAATTTAAAGTTTAAATTTTTCTACTAGTTGCGAAGCTTTCAAGAAAATTGTAAAAAAGGCTCAATTTTCAAATAAATAATTTTTAAAATCAAGAAAATTTTGAAGTTTTTTAAATCTCATATCCTGATTGATTTAAAAAATAGGAAAAAATCGAAATTAATAAATAACTTCAAGGGGGCCTTATTAGGTACACAAATTTTAGGTGTCATGAGACCTTACACATCAAAAAATATTGATTTGATACGCCACAACGTCGATTCTCGCTTAGGGGGGCCATACTAGGTACAGGTACCTCATTTAAAAATTTTAAAGGGTACGCTTTTTTGGATTCCCGAAATCCCGAGGACCTGATTCTTTCATTAAGTAAAAAACTGTAAATTTTTTTTTTATTTCAGTTTACGGTTATACTGCCACCGCTGCATTCATTGGACCTTCCATCACAACACAGTTACTTGAAAAACTTTTACCTCTAAAAAATGGATCGTATCCAACCCTTCTTGCGTTTCGTAGCGATTATATATTCTTTGAACAGTCCGATCATTATTTATTATCAAACTTTCACACTCTTTTTGTCGACCTTTGTGCGGTAACCTTGTTTGTCGGTACGGACTCACTTTACCTCTGTGCTGCTCAGCATGTATCAGCGTTATTTTCGATAGTCAGGTGCGATCTGTTGTTTGAAAATTTTTATAATGTACACTCGTCAAGCCTTTTAGAATCACCAAAAAATGTGAAAAAAAAAAAAATAAATAACAAATCAATGCTCTATTAAAATAATTAATTAATTTTTATTGAATTTCCAGTCGCAGGTTGGAGAACATGTTCAAATCTGACGATATTAATGTTGTTATGGGTGAAGTGAAAAAAAGCGTCAAACTTCATAACCAAACTGTAAGGTAAATATGACATTTTAACATTAACTTGCCTCGAAAAGCATTAAATTACTTCACATAACTGTGTTTACGCTGTTTCGATGGAAAAAGCTGCTGCAAACTGTTAGAAGGTGCCTTCAGCATCATCACATTTTTCATTCTTATATTAGGTATTGCCGGAATATCTGGAGGTGCTGCACTCGTAAGAATAAAAATTATTTTCTTATATTATGATGGCTGAAAAAAAAATAATAATTTCCTATCTTGTGAGTTTAATTAGTCTTATACTTTTATTCCAATGAATTAGATTCACTTGTCAGTATTGTTCAGAGTCTCTCTTCAGTTCTGCTTCCTTAATGTCAACCAAATCTTAAGTCAGCTTGAAATGAGTACTAAATAGAACAAAATTAGATCTAAATCATGGTTAAATATTATTATTTTGTAAAGAAAGAACCGATCTCAATTAAAAATAAAATACTCAAGATAGGATTTTATTCGATTGACACTATCTCTCTGCACTTTTTAAAATGATAAAAATTTCAGATTTTTCATATCGATGATCCTTTTATAAAAATAAAAACAAGCATGTTGCTGGTCGGAATAACTTGGGAATTGTTCTACGTGAACTGGGTGGGTCAAAAAATCATAGACTCCAGTGAAAAAGTATTTAACAAAGCGTAAATGAATATACTATTTAAATTTTATGACTTTTTTATATATAAAAAGGAGAAGACTCATAAAATATTTTTAACCATCCAGGTACTTCAGCGATTGGTACTTGATGCCACCAAAAATTCGAAAGTTTGTAGTTATAATTATGTGTCGAACATTGAAGCCTCAAGAAATGACCGCTGGTAAAATGATCACCCTCTCCATGTACAATTTTGGAAAGGTAAGTTTTGACAATTTTTAAACACAATTTATACCTTTTAATAATATTAAAAGTCATTTTTTTTTTTTTAGATGATGAAAGCTTCATTCTCTGTTTTTGCTGTTTACTCGTATATGTTTTCAAAAACCAATTAAATTATTGTAAGTCTTGATAGTTACGTTAAAAAATAGTTCTGTAATACTAACATGTGTTTAATGACGTTGTGATAAGAAACAATTCTAGTTTATAAAAATAATGTAAGTTATTAAGGTAGGACCACACAAACTAGAAAGAGGTGTGTTAAGAATCTAAAACTTTAGGAAGTCGAATATAAATATTAAAAAATGATGCCACTAAATTTTCAGAACCTGGGGGTTTTTCGTTTTTGAGTAATTGAATATTAACATCGCGTAGATTTAACCCGTAGTCTTATGGGAGAGCACATTTTTTATAAAATTTTTACATAATTACATATGATCAGGTTTTCAGAATATTTGTCGGTTTAACTAGAATGCACAAGAATCACATAGAATTAATTAAATCATTCATTCGGTTCCTCTAAGTATTGATAAAAAACAAAAATATGTGTTTTAGGTTAAAAAAGCTTCTGCTGCTAATGCACTTCTATATCTATATAATCGTGAAGCTAGTCAAATGTTTAACCGAAAATGCATCTTGACTAGAGCCGTAGGTGAGGTCCTACCTTAAGGGAGGGGTCTAGGGTAAGAGGTAAAAAAAAAGTGATTTTTTGTGAATTTTTTTTGAAGATCCAGTAAGTTATGGTATTTATTTTTTCTGCACATAATAAAGTAAAGTTTAAACTATAATTCATAATTTTTTCGTTGAAAAATATCAATAAACAAACTGCTGACAGACCATTGCTCGAAGTGCTTTGAAAAGAAGGAGCTCTGCGGTGGACATTGGAGCTGTTTACATCTTTATCTAAAATCAAAAAATGAGACGGATTTCTTTAGCTGAGGGCAATACATAGTGCTTAAAGCTGTTTTTTTTTTTTTTTTTTTTTGCGGTTTTGACAGACAAAAGTTTAACAAAGCCATTTTTTGACCAAAAAATCGACCATTTTTTAGTGGTAAAAAAAAAAAAAAGCGTTGTACACTTAAGAAATATATAGAAAAAAAGTGTCCCAAATCGCAGAAAGATCGGTTAATTATTTTTCAAGTTACAGTGTCCACCGGCTTTAAAAAGTATAATTTCGAAAAAAACCCGTTTAAAGTTTTAAAAAAGGAAAAATCATAGGAAACTTTTTTATTTTTTAACTTACACTGAATCATCAATGCCAGTCCCATAAAGGATGTTGCCTTCAGCTATTTCTTCATCCATCATTGCTTGTTTTTCCTGACGCATATTTTTTTAAACCGCTTACCCTAGACCCCTCCCCTATTGAAAATACACACGTGTAAGTTACATGAGTTACATTACACGTGTCTTAGTGTAATTTACAAGTGTACATTACACATGTAATAACTGTATTTTATGTAATTTTCATATGTAATAATTATGTGTAACTTTTGATGAGATAACTTAATTAATTAATTCATGCTTCTTTTTTTGTTCAATTTTCATGTGTAATTTTTGTAACTTACACATTTCTATACTTGCGTATTATTTGATAGCATGCTGCAGCATGAATTAACTATAGCGTGAAAGTTTTTACAACAATTACACATGAAAATAACACATAAAAATTACATTTGAAAACTACATGAAAATCAAATAAAATACAGTTATTACATGTGTAATTTACACGTGTAAATTACATAAGATACGTGTCACTTACACGTGTTTATTTTCAACAGGGTCCCTTAAACAAATAATTATCACTCTTAATTTTATTACTATGAACGTTATTATTATTGTCTGATTTATGCGTTATGACCTATAAAAAAAAACCAAAATTATTAAATAAAGCATTTCATGGTAGTAAAATGTAGTTAAGTCTTTGTGCCGTATCTTATGCATTGTTAAACTGCTCTTTCATGTATTAATGTCAACTTATGAGGTCATTAAAAATGATAAATAAAAATTATTTATTAATTTTTTGTGTTTCATTAGTCCTTAAAATGTTAAGAAATAAATTAAACCTATGAACACTTTGATATATTAATTTCAGATTAGTATAGTAAAAAAAGAGATTCGTTAAAGTTTTTTGAGACTAAAAAAATGACCGTGTGTAAAAATTCAAAAGTTTTTTTTAAATAATAGTTAGATTTAATTTATAAATTACTAAAAAGGGAGATTAACACTGTGTAAGTCGGGGAGTAAATAATGAAGATCATTTTAGAGGAAGAAAACTAAATCAACATAATAAACGAATATTCATTAATATCAATTGAAGTTATAAAAAATAAAGCAGCGATGCGATGAGCTTTTAATGTTTAAGGGCGCATGATGGATGATACGCTGATAATAGAATACTTTATCACCGACTAATGTTTTCAGCTGTCGAAGCTCTCTGTATCTCGAGGATTCGCTCATCTATTATTCACTCGCGCATCATTCCCGCAATTTCACTCACCTTTTTTCTTCTCGTATGTATTTTTCCCTGCAACGGGGTTCCGGTAGCCTCCCTGTTATTCATTTATGATGCCGAAGTCTCGGTTATTTAAATTTGAAAAAAACCCGCTGGGTATGTTTGAACATTCACTTGTTTACGTTTTTATTCTCGCGATGCGTTTGTTTATCAACAGTTTGGGAGTACCGTATTGTCATAAAAAAAAAAAAAATTTGGTGTTCTTGATGTTGTACTTTTCGTAAAAAATTTCGTTCAATATCGATTTTTATCTGGAAAATCATGTATAGAGATAACCATTGTAAACTTGTTCATTTAATGCGAACCCATAAATTTGGTAACTACTCCGTAATATTAAAGTTTGGAAATTATTAAACTAAATAAATACCATGGTTCTTGAGATTTTTTACTTCCTGGCAATCAGATTTTATTTATTTTTCAAATTCCAAAGCACTTGCTCATATTATAATATTATAAAGAGATAAGAGGCTATTAACATGTGTATTAAAAATGTATTGTCTCATATTTTACACAATTCTAGTAATAACAAATCATCTTAACTAAGATTTTAAGTATCTAATTATTTTTGTAAGCTTTTGGACTATTTGTGCATGTAAGAGCTTTCGATCCCTAAAAAAAGGTTTGAGAGTTGTACTATTGATTATTTCTCTCGATGTCTGTACACAGTTTGAATTCTGACAAGAGCTTCATATAAGAGTTTCTTAAATTGGCTTTTCTTATACTGTTTTCCGTAACAATCGAAATTTATACTTATTTTTATTTATTTAAACTCATAATACAAAAATTTATTATAAACAATAAGAATAATATTGTAATAAAACCTCTTATACACTAGATATGGAAGAATTTAACAAGTCCCCTACTTATTAATTATTTTTGGTCTACTACTATAGTAAAATTAACTTTTTTTACCTCAAAATTTACGTAACAAAGTAGTTTTTTAAATATATTTTTCTTCTGCAAAGCAGAAAATTAGCTATTAAACCAACAAAGATAATTCGCATTCCAAGCGAGTCTAAAGATTCCATTGTTGAGAAGAACATTTGATGAAAAATATTTAAAAATCGGGGTCAAAGTGGAATTTTTCCGAAAGCAAGATCAAATAAGAGAGACGAAATTTGCATGTTACGTGTCCGGCCTCTGACCGTCGCAAAGTGCAGCGGCGATCGTAAAAGCTCAACGAGCTTTCTGAAGATTATATCCCGCGAGCGGTCGTCGTATATTTTTCCGTTTATTATCGCGGAATAAAGAGCTTGCGGCCTCCGGCTAATTGAGTTTTTTTTAATCTTGAGAAAATAAATATTGCTTTTTATCACTTTGGCCGGGAACGTTTATTTGAAAGTATAAATGTTTCGAAAGGTAACGAGCAATCCTGTTAAATGAGAAATTTCGACTGATTAAGACCGCGAGATTCAAAATTTTCAGTTTTAAAGTTTGTGTTGTAGAATTACGAATTTGAACTTTTTATTGCATGAAATTAATATACAGCATTTTTCAGTAAAAATGTAACAAGTAAAATACAAAGGATAATCATGAATCAATATATTTTGAGAAAAATGAATTTTACCCATACAAGCTAGTATTGTTAAACTTTGATTTATAAAACTTTACTTAAGGTAATTTTAATTACTGAAATTTACTTATTTTTACCAATAAATTTAGTTTTGAAACAAGCGAAACCTCGATTTTTGAATTTAGAAATGAAACATTGAAGGCTGAATTATAAAAAATTAATTTTTTTTTATTTTTAACAACAATTTTTAGTTTATTTCAAAAATATCTGAAAATTAAAAATATAAATACACAAAAAATTATCATAAATTCCTATATTATAAATAAATGAACTATCATAAATTATCATACTCACCTACGTAACGATTGTCATGTTTATGCAATTCAAATTCTGATTAGTAATATTTATTTATTTCTAATTTTTATAAAGTTAAGAACTTATAAAATAATTTACTTATTTATTGTTGAATCATATGTATATGTCATATTTTTATTACTTTTTTCAAATTTTTATTAATTTATAATGTAATTATAATTATCATAAAATGGTTTATTTCTGCAATGGGATTTTAGCTCGTAAACTGAACAAAATAAAAAGTGTTAAAAATTGTAAAAACATACTCTAAACATTTTTACAAAAACTTTGTTGTCAACAAAGTGTTTAAATTTAAGTACGAGGCGAGCTATATACACACTTAGGTTGAAAACGCAGTAGTCTGATGATGAATTATGGATTCTCCTCCGTAAAAAAGATAACTTTTTTTCAGGAATTGGCATCGCCAGTCTCCCACGCATTTGTTTGAGGCTTTTTTTCATTCTAAGAGCGCGAAAATGAATAAAGTAACAGATATTCGTCACCGCTGCAAAATTGATCGGCCCATGGAAACGAAAAAAAAAAACCTTCAAAAAAAAGGCGTAAGAGATGAGTCTTCCATCGTGGCTCTTTGTGGATGAAATTTAATATAAAAATTCTTTCTACTTGAGTGGCACAGAAAAAAATAAAAAAAATTATCGAAAGTATTTCATTTATTATAGATAGTTACATCAATCGTACTAATGGAACGATTTTCAATTAAATTCTTTTAGCCTTGATTAATCAAAAAGAAAAAAACCTTGAACAAATTGTAAAAATTTACCACAGTTAATATCGAAGTTATTTAAAATAAAAAAAAAACGCTATTGGAATTATCATATTAATAACCTGGAGTATTATATATGAGGAATGATATTTTTCAATTTGTACCAACATTAATTAAAATAAGTTTTTTTAATCAAGAGAAATTACAACGATAAACAGCTTTATGCAGCATCCCAAATACCCTGGAGATATGGTATATATAGTCTGCAAATGTAATAATGCCCGATACTGCAACACTATTGATCGTAATTCACTAAACAACGTTGTACACTTTGGTAATGTATATAATTTTGGCTGTAAGATGAGTCCGTTAAATTTTGAATAATAAATTGCTAAGATTAAATTTGAGTGTTAAAGCCTCTCAAAAACGTAATTTTATAACTAGGTCATTAATTTATTATACTAACAAGGAGATAATTTGTCCTTTGAGACCTGGATTTTCATGAAACTTTGCACACAGCTTCCGTTCAACATGGAAAAACAAGCCCTTCAGTGTTCTTTTTCCGGAATGGGGCCCATTTTTTTCTAAAAAGCTATTTTTGACCTCATTTTCGAAAAATTCCCATCTGGACAAAATATCTGGAACCTTGTTTTTTTTTCGTTTTTCCAAGTACTTATAGAAAAAAATTCTGCAAATTTTTTTTTGAATGATTCAGTCTATGTAAAATTAAGGTTTGCAAAGCCAATTTTAAGCCTGTTTAAGTTACAATTTACCGAGCACAAAATCATTCAATTTAACTTATTTATCAACTTAGACTTTTCGAGATAAACTTTGAAAATTGTTAACCGCTTCTTTTTGAGATTTAATTGCAATACGCCAGTTATTTATTGAAAAATTTGTTATCACTCTAAAAAAAGCTCGGACTCTTTGACACTTTACACCTTCTTACGTACAAACAGATTGAATAGTTCTCATGTAACTCCCACATACCAGCTCTTATTGGAACGAATAGAAATTTTTCAGCTTAAACAGCGTTGGCGCATCAAAGGGATTTCACAATTTACGTATTCCGTAGCAACGCGCACTGAGAAGGACAGTCAAACTTCGCGATTTTAAACGATCAGAAAGTTCAAACTTTCTGATTTGTCCCAAACAGGGAGTTTGAACTTTCCTTGCCTTGTGTTGAAAAAAACATTACACACGACGCTGGAAAAGTATGAGCTAACCCTTAGCAAACCCTTGGCTTTGCTAGGGCTAGCTAATACTTTTCCAGCACCTGGTGTGTAATATACTATTTTGAAGAAATTTCTTAGATGTAACAATTAACTGACATAAATTTCACATCCTGTTACACAATATTTTTTAAACATCAAGTTTGATACATAGACATAGATTTACTGTAGTTATTACATACTTTTAAAAAAATAAAGACTGACAGTTGCCTTCAATTTATCACACTTAAAAACTTATACATAAATCGGGTGAGTTTGGAATATTAAAAAAAATAATAATTACTTTTTCTTACTTTCATCAAAATTGCTCATATTGGTGGTAATTATTTATAAAATTTTATATTTAAATATCGTAAAAGAAAAATTTGTTCAATCCTAATTTTTAGTTTAAATCTTGAATAAAATATTAGCGTTTAAAACTTAGATAAAAATGAATAATCTTTGAACTCATTCAGGATCTAATGAACAATTGAAGATTATCTACAAAGCGGGTCGAATTCGCCTATTATATACGTAATCTGCTTCATTTCCATTATCATAGTGCGGTAATCGTAAAATTTAACCAAATGGAACCTTTGAAACTGACTCTATATTATTCACTATCTTTTTGATTTTTGTATTACTTAAGTTACTCAAATATTTCGTCCTCGAGATCAAAGTGTAGTCATGTTCGCGGTACGGTCCATACACAATAAATTATTGAAACTCGAGAAATTGAAAATAAACATTTAAAAGAAGTTTACTACTCAAATTGAAAATCCAATAACTTTTTTTCTCAATCTTACCCCAAAAGGTGAATGAAAAAAAATCAATTTCGCTTCCACACACGGATTTTTAGCAGCGAAAGCTGCAACGAACTTTTTTGGGTAAAAAACGATAAAACTTCGAGCGCGAGTGTTTACCTCGTTGTTTACACCCGGAAAATTTGTCGCTCGAGCCTCAAACGGTGCGCGTTTGTATCTTGTGTGGCCAAAATCTTTCAGTTCGAAACAGTTTACGTGTTAGGCGAAAGGTTTATTTACCGCTAAACAAATACCGCCTTTTTTACCGTAATCTTCATTACTCAAACATTGCGATTTCGTAAACTGGCTACTTGAAACTTAATTACATATTCTTCCATGTTTACGTAACAGTGGAGAGTTTTTTTTTTTTTATTATGTAATTTTACGTTAAAGAAGTAATTTAAAAAAAATTTTTAATTTCCGACGAAGGTCTATTATAAATCTGTCGTAAAGGATCCAAAAGGTTTTAATTTTTCGTTTTTATGCTTCCAAGCGATCCATTATTCACAAGTTATATAACTTTTCAATTATTTATTTAAAAGAAAGCTATTTACATTTATTAATTTATTATACTGACACTTTAGGTTCATTAACTTACTATTTTTTAAATAAATTTAAATACAATAACAAATGCTTATTTACATCGGAAAAACATCATTTCACCACCTGAGTGCAAGCGCGGTTTTTAGACACAAGATGCAGATCATTTATTGTGGCAGTGCAGTGAATTTAATCAATGTAAAAGTGTCTTACTTACTGAGCTTTATAAGCTCGGAACGAAGAAACCTTATTCGATTTGAAAACATTTTGTATAAAATAAAACGTTGTCTCTTTAATTTGATTTCCAGGATAGTTAAAAAATTCATTATCCAGTAAACTTGGAATGCAAATTGTAACACGTCTAAGGGCGACTCGATTTTAGTGGTGTAGTTTGCGCTTGGTTGTAATTGCAATGGGCCCGACAGTAGAATTTGGGAATTCAATCTCGGATTGTTCGAGTGATGGAGAGTCTCACTTTGAATCTGATTGGTCCTGATCCAAGCTTTTCAAAGTCCAGTCTGATGTTACGAGGTAAGATTTTTTACTGCCAACTTATTGAAAATCAATATATTTTTTTAGTTTCGACGAACGTTAAATTCCGCTTACGTAATGAGTAGCAATGAAATTTATTATTTTATCCCTCCTATGGGATTATTTCGTTTCAAAAATTTTTTAGTTGTTGTTTACATGCCCTCAAAAATACAGCTAGTAATCAAGTAAGCAATTCAATTTTGCGATCTAACTACGCTTTAAAATTAGTTTTGGCCACACTAAGCACCGGAACTTCAAGACTGATTTACGTCCGAAGTTGATGATTAGATAAGTTTTCATTTAATTAATGAATAAGTCTGACGTTAATCTATTAACTGACGACTTAATCAACTTTCCTTTAATTCCTCTAATCGAACTTGAAAAATTTGGCTCAAAATGAATGCTCTCGTTTTACATGTAAAATTTTGTGTTAAATGAACTAATAAACTTTGAACCAACCAGAGAAAAACTTCTTTTTTTTTTTTAATAATGCTACCTACGGAATTTTGCCTATTGAAATATTTCCTTTCAATAGATTTATTTAACAAATTTCTAGGACAAACAAGAATAATTTTTTCTCATTCACACTGGAACGATAAACAAAAATCCTGATTTTCAACGCGCACCCGATATAATGCATCCCGTAGTCTCAATAGCCAAACAAAAGCCACGTGTATTCCCAACCACTCACGTGAAAAAATTAACCCACCCCCGAAAGTAAAAAGCAGGGGTGGTAAAAGTGAAAGCGGGGCTTGCGCGCGCAAGCTTTAGAGTTAGTTGCGTTTGAGCTTGCAAGCACTCGGTTCAGTAGCATCGCGACGTCCGACGAGCGCGTTTTGGTCTCTAACCATCCCCCAGTGAACGGCCTTACTCAAAGCACCTGTTGAGTGTACTAGTAAGTATTTTTAATGGATGGGCAGGTGTTGATTGGTTGTTAATTAATAGTTTAAGGAGTTTTTTTGGGGGATGTTTGTTTATGAAGAGTGATCGTGGTAATTTGACTACTTTATGGAATTAGAAAAACTTAACTAAATTAATTAATTTTTTTATACATAAATTTGAATTCGAATTTATTGAATTCGGTGATTCATCGTATGATTAATTTTAATTATCGAGGCAAGTTTTTTCTATTTCAAAACAATTTTCTAATCTTCGAATTTTTCAGGGGCTGATAATTTATGTTAGTAAAAATCAATCGGCAAGAAATTAATTTTATAAAAACTAAATAAATTTTTGTTTTTTTTTTTGCATTTGTACATTTTAAGTCTAAAATAAAAAAAAAATGATATTTGACAAAACTTTTTCCTGTTGTGATATTCGAAGAAAAATGAAAATTTTGGCTTCTTCTCGGGAAGAAAACCAAAACAAAATTTTTATTTTTGTGTTATTTGAAGTTTTGGGGCTATAGAAAAACTTTTCTTTCACTCTTGTAAACTTTATGCTGTCATTCCAACGCTACGTATCGACCCTTGAAATTGTGCTCAAATCGAGAAGAGTGCCAAAATTTTTTATTTTTTATAAAGTTTCAAATGAATTATTAGTATTATAAAACATAAACAAATAGAAAGAAAACACGCAGTTGACTTTGAAGTGCAATTGTTTTGATAAATGCTGTTTCAAGCTTAAATTAAAAGTTATTAAAGTTTATAACTTCAAAATTATTAAAGTTTATAACTTCTTGGTATGATACTTATGATGCTGTAATTAAAATTACTAATTCTGTAAGTTTGTTTAAATTTTTTGGGTAAATTTTCTCAAATCTGAAGATTTTTTTGAAAAAAAAAAAATAATATTGTCATTTCTAAAAATTTTGATTAATAAACAATTAAAATGTCAACAATTTTTTGAAATAATTTATCCATAAAATAACCATAAAAGAACTGAAATTCCTACACAAAAGGGCGCCAATCTACCGCTGGAATTGCTCAATTAAAGAACAGTTTTTAACAAAAGTTTTTATCGTGGTACGTTAAAGTTAGAAAATTGGATTTTAGTTTGTTGATTTTATTTAAAAACAAAACTTTTTTACTGTGTAATTTTCCTAAAAACAATTGTAAGTTTTGTTTACAACAAAAGTTTTATTACTTTTTTTTATTCAAATATTGCAAATAAATAATAAAGATAAATTAAAAACAAAACACAGTTAAGTTTTCTGCGCTAATAAATAATTGTAAAAATCGAAAACAAGTGTTTTCAATAATACAAATTCTTCTCTCTTGTCACTGTGTGCTCTACAAAAATTTTTATTCGCTCTATTGTTCTTCAAAGTGACAAAAAAAAAAAAAATAGTTCTGGTCATTTTGCCAATAATTAAGACACGAAAAAAGTAATAAAACGGTTCGTTACAAACCTGTCGCTGGCTTTTTCATCAGCACCAGTCGAAGAATTTGCATAGTTATTTGAAAAAAACGGAATCAAAGTTCAGTAGCTGCTAAGAGTTTAAAAAAATTTTCAATCAGCTCGTTGAAAACGGAAAATTGAAAATTTTTGAAAGGAGACAGCGGATCAATAATTGATTTAAATTTTTAATGCATCCAAACTGCAAACATTTGATCGCGGATTCATCGCAAAATCATGAATAATGCAGGTTTAGATGCTGGATTTCGCAAAAGTTTGATGAGCAAACTATTTTGCGTCGCCTAGCTTAGGAGAATTTAAATTGATCGTTAATCAATAATTACCGAGCTTCTTGGTTAAGTTTGAGATCCACCGTGTTTTTCTTTTAAAAGACTTTCAAAAATATTTTGTTAAAAAAACAAAAGACCGGGAAAGGCGCGAATCTGTATAAATTTTAGCTGGTCGACAATATGCGGTGGCAATTAGTACACTCTATAACCCGGATGATTACAAGTAATCCGCGTTTTGTGGCAAAATAAATTTCCATTAAGCCTGATTCGCCAATGCTCAGATTACTCGGCTCAATTACAAAGTCATGAAATTTTCCTTTCATAAAAAGATCAAATAAAAATATGAATACAGCTTTTTTAGTACATTTTTTTTTTAAAGAAATATTTTTTACTCTCTAACTCTATATGCTTGATTATATTCGTGAAATCATTCATTTAGTATGTAAGGTCGATATGCCTAATATGGCCGTGCTAAGCGAGAATAAAATCTGCGGCTTACTAAATTGATATTTTTTAACGTTTAAGCTTTCATTTTAAAGCTTTCAAATGAGGTCTTAATTGATTTTAATCAATTAGCTATGACTTTTATTTTGATCCATTGGTTCATTTCAGGCGCTGGAATAATTTTTCTTAAACTTAATGAAAAAAGACAAAAATTCTGTGATTATATATTTTTTCATTTTTCTAATTACTGCCTAAAATGTGCTCCTAAGCTTTATTTATTGTTAATTCAAAACACTTGACCAAAATACAAAATATGCAGTTCAAATTAAAGGGGGTGGCCATATTAGGTACAGTTGGGTTGCTGTAAAGTAAAAATTTTAACTTTGGTGTCTAATTTGATGGAAAATGCGTTGGCTAAAAAATAAAAACGGGTTTGAAACGCGGAAGGAAAGGGAATGAGTGCATTTTGTTTCATTGGTAAAGCATTAAATGCATTGATTTTCGCCGATAAAAATGACAGAGTTGTTAAAAACCACTTTTTGCCAAGGGACGAAAGGGTCATTTTTAAATGTTCAAAATTACTCAAAACTTCATAACGTTGGGCACATGGGAATTTTTCCTTATAAATTAGTTTATTTAAAACTTTAGATTATAAACCACTCAAATGAGATTAAAAAGTCGTTAAACGAAAACAATCATCTCGAAAGTCAACACCTGTGGCTTTGAAGAAAAAGCTTTGGGGGCTTGAGGATGCAATTTATATAAAATGAAATTTTACTTCAATTTACAACGCAAGATTGCTTAGTCATCGAGTTTGGTAAGAAAAAGAAAAAAGCTGTAGTTTCGATTTCCATTATATCAGCGTTGATCGAACATAAAATTCGCGTCTAATTCGAATTTGACAAAATCGATCGTCGGAATAGACACGTACGAACGTTTCCACCTCTTAAGTGATAAATGCGAGGACGCACGTATGCAAAATTTATTCGGGGCTTCCCATCTATCATCAAAATCGTCCAACTTAACTTTCCCGCGCTAAAAAAAAAATCACCCATACGTGAAGAGAAATTTCAATTTGTTTCTGAGCTCAAGTACTTTTTTGCTCGGGGCAGTTGACCAAAACAACGACGTTGAGGTGAAGTGACAAGTTTAATTAGTTTGGCTTACACGGTTTTCTTTGACTTCATTTTAGAGTTCTAAGGAGCGAAAAGTAAACTCAAGAAATCTCTTTTTTCTGGAGTTTAATTAAAAGTAGAACAAATATTGCTTTTGGGGGTAGAAGGTATTTATTTTGAAAAATCTTTTTTTTTTTTTTTTTTTTTAATGAATGGGTACGTTAATAAAAAGAAAAAGTTATGCGCAAGGCACTTTACGTTTATAGGACTCGAGTCGTAAGATGATATAAAAATAACGAAGTAAAAAAGTTATTTCATCCTGTATAAACGCAGGTCACTTTTCTTTAATCAACACGTTATTTCAAGAAGAAGATTACAAGGGGTCAAAGAAAATTACAAAGTAATTAAAGACTTTAAATTAAAAAAAAGACATTGGAGTTAATACTGCTTGCAGTTTTTTTAATTTGTTGGCGATTCGTGTCAAACATCAACTAATGAAAAATGCTCATGAAAACTCGCTGGAATTATATTTTTTAATCCTTGCTGCATTTAGCTAACTGCGAATTCTCATAAATTTATTTGTTTTTCAAAAAATATGCACTTAATTACTCTGAGATTCGTAAAAAAGTTTTTTGGCAATAAATAAAACTTTTTCAAAGTTTTTTTTCGGCTTTTCTCCAAAATTAGTGCTTTACTTTAGTCCTGGAATAAACTTCTATGATAAATGTTGTTTTTAATTTATTAAAAATTTATAAATAAATTCATTTTCAAAAAGAATTGCTAAATTTCTATTTGTTCTACTAAAACAAAATTAATTTATCTGTAATTATTATAATTTAATTTTTTTTAATTATGTTTTTTTTTTTAATTTTTTATTTTTTTTCGCAATACAATACATTTTGCCGCTGAGTTCCAAAAATCTGTCGATAGTCTTTCCATTTATCTCGTCTTTAAAAGTACCAATGTTAATGATTACTAACAAGGAGAGGTCACACCCTCCGGGTCACCGATCTTGACGAAACTTTGGGGATCGTTTTCTTATACCAAAAGATGAAGAAATCTACCAATCATCCCGTCTAATGGGCCTTTTATACCTAGTTCCTACATAGCTTATATCGTATTTTTAGCTCTTTTTGGGTTTTTTTGCGAATTTTCAAAAAATTCCTGTTCGTAGCCTATTGCACTTACAAAATTCTGCAACCCCGCATTTTTTTTGTTTTTTCATCTTCTTTTGAGAAAAAATATTTTTAAATCTAATTTTGAAGAAATAGTCCATGTAAAATTAAGGTAATCAAAAGCATTTTTTTACTGTTTTTTTGGTTTTATAAACTTAAACTGTACGTCGTCAGCCTTATCAAAATTATGTCTCAAAATATTTTTTCTAAAAAATTCATAAAAAAACAAAGAAAATGCGGGGTTGCAGAATTCTGTAAGTGCAATAGGCTTTGAGCAGGAATTTTTTGAAAATCAGCTTGTTTTGACACTTTTAACACTTTAGTGCGACTTTTGTGGTTATTTGTGCCAATTTTCAAAAAATTCCTGCTCAAAGCCTATTGCACTTACAGAATTCTGCAACCCCGCATTTTCTTTATTTTTTTATGAATTTTTTAGAAAAAATATTTTGAGACATAATTTTGATAAGGCTGACGACGTACAGTTTAAGTTTATAAAACCAAAAAAACAGTAAAAAAATGCTTTTGATTACCTTAATTTTACATGGACTATTTCTTCAAAATTAGATTTAAAAATATTTTTTCTCAAAAGAAGATGAAAAAACAAAAAAAATGCGGGGTTGCAGAATTTTGTAAGTGCAATAGGCTACGAACAGGAATTTTTTGAAAATTCGCAAAAAAACCCAAAAAGAGCTAAAAATACGATATAAGCTATGTAGGAACTAGGTATAAAAGGCCCATTAGACGGGATGATTGGTAGATTTCTTCATCTTTTGGTACAAGAAAACGATCCCCAAAGTTTCGTCAAGATCGGTGACCCGGAGGGTGTGACCTCTCCTTGTAAGTATCATATTAAAAAGCAATTAAAATTTATTTATAAATAAAATTAACCTATATCAGTGTGATGCAGTACTATAAATTCATTTATTATCATTAAACAATGACATTGTATTTCGACCATAAAGCAGTGTACGATAGCTCGAAACTTGATAATTAAGCTGCTCGGATTGTTCTTGGCCCGCGTCCAATTAAGCTACCTCTCGCAATAAACTAATTTTCAATTTACCCCAAAATTATCCTCTGCAATTACCCCAAACAGATAATTAAATTCTAAAGCCTTTGAAGTAGCGAAACCCCGAGAGTTTATTTTTCACGCCCTCGCGAGAAAATTTTCCACCGCGCGTGGGGAAATCGAGGCTCGGGTCAATATTATTGCAGCCCGAGACGATTGTCGTTGGTGAGGGCAATTTTTCGAGTGCGACCTTAATAATAATTGTCCTCGGGTAGCTTTTCTATTTCCGTGGGGCAAAACGAGCTGGCTTTGGAATAAAAAAAAATGTTCTATAGCTACCGCTTGGATGATAAAAAGCGGGTCTTCTTGCTTGAGGAGCGGTTACGACTGCTGTGTAGTTTTACTCGCGATCGATGCAGATAAGGACCGAGATTTTAAGTGCTCCGATCGATTCTTAACTGTTGTTTCTTTTGTAAAAGATATCGTTGAGTCAAGTGGGCTTACTGAAATTTAATTTTTTTCAAGAATAGTGAATTTGAACACGTAAATTGATCGAGTTAATCGTCAAGTAAATTGATGTAAAATAAAAAATTATTTTGCAAAGTACAAAATAAACAACAATCTATAAAAAATGTTTTGTTTTTTTACTTAAAATTAATTTTAGTTATGTTTTCAAATGCTTTTAATTACTTTTTTTAAAGCGTACGTTACTAAAGGTTTAAGGAATCGCAAAAATAGTGAGGTACAGATAATTTTGATTTGAATGTTAGTGTAAGTTCGATTAAGAACTTAAATTACCCAAGTAACCAATAAAAGTCGTGTTTATTCACAAGCTTTGATGTCATTTTAACTCTTCTAACGGGATCTTCAAAGGATCGTTTAAATGGGTTATAAATGTCTGCAGGTTATTTTTAAGAGAGACTACACAACAAATAGACTTCTTTAAAACTTTTAATAGAGCTTTTTCTTTGATCAAACAAATTTCTTTGAAAGATCAAGTTTTCATATAACTTTTGAACAAATTTATTTTTTTGTACTGATGAAGTATATAAAAATTAATACTATTAAAAATCTTCTTTGCAACGTTCATATTTTAACAAAAATTTATTAACAAAACTTTTTCATTTTTTAATAAAAGAACTAGCTTGATGAAGCTACGAAGTATTGTTTGCAAAACTGAATTTTCAATTTTTGAAAAACCAACATAGTATTCAGAAAGACCGTATAGAGCTTTTTTTCAGTATACATGGAATAAAAATTAAAAGCGTATGAAATGAAGCTATGCGTGCACTTCAACAGACATCGAGATTTTAGGTCATAAAATTCGCTAAAAAAACAAGTTTGAAAAAAAAAATTTCCAATCTCTTCACCACATTCCTCTTTTGCATCAATAAACGTCAATTCAAAAACTGAGTATAAAAGCCATCGATTAATTCATGGTACAATTGTTGTTTTTGACTTTACAATACCGAATAAATTAACTTTCACAAATTGCAGTAACTTTAAATAGTTAATTTCAATTTGTGCAACCGACTTGCGAATACGAATACAAAGTTTCAGTTGATTCAATATCTGCTTCAGTTTGGAAAAAAAAAAATGCAGTCGTGTCCGTACCAAAAGGTCGCTCTTTTCATAATCGAAAAAAATTCAATTTATTCGCGAAGGGAAGAAAATGCAAAGCTCATGCAAGCTGTAGCGAAAGAAAATGGCATTCTTGTCTGCGCTTTATCGACCTAGTTAAACTATAAAAATGCCTTTTTTAGTTCAGTTTTTCGTCATAAAACATTATTTTTCAAAACTTACCAATAATAAAAAATCACTTTTTCAACACAAGTTAAATAAATTGATATTCATTGTTCATCGGGAAATCTAAATTTCTGTGCTATATAAATTTGAATTTTTTATTTTCAGAATAATTTTAATGAAATTAAATGACTATTTAATTTTTTTTTTCTCTTTAAACCAGGGCTAAACAAATAGATTGTATTAATGTTATTATTTCAATAAAAATTATACAAATGACAGTGCATGCGTAGGCTGCATGAATTTTTGAATAAATTTTTCCTGTGGCTGAAAAGAAATTTTAAGCTTTTTGTACAAACTCAAATCACTAATGGTAAATTTGCACTTTTATTTTTCATCTTTCCGAATAATTTTTTTTAACCCCCCCCCCCTTTTTTTACCAATTTTTTAGTCGTATTTGTCATTAAACATTAACATTTTGTTTATTTATTTTTTCTTCCAACGCGCAATGGTTTTACAGCTCATCAAGATAGCTTGTTTAAATATTCTTAATTTCATTAGCACTTGTTTAAACTTTGTTTAGCATCGATATTCCAACACGAATAGCTCGTTAACTCGGGGACTAATTATTCATGTAAAAAGCTTTCCACGCATTGTACCCAAGCTGGCTTGTCATTGAAAACGACAACAATTGTAATAATTTCATTCTGCTGGAATTTCATTGTTCGGACACGCGGCAATAAACAAAAGAATTTGAAGCTTCAAACTGCTTTTTCAGTGCACTGCGTACGCACATACCTACCTTTGTAGGAATAAAAACGCGCACAGAACCCGTGGACTAGTAGAAAATAAATTCCAGCTATGCTTATCAAAGTCCTTTATTACAATGGCGGTGAATAACAATGTCCTCGTTGTGCGATAAATAAACAAATAAATGCGCAAAGCTGAGTCAGAGAAATGAACTTTTGTAAAACGTTTCTTTATTGCCTTCGAATCCCCTCGAGCTATGGCACTTACTTACAATAGGGTTTACTTTAGTCGTGCGTGTTTCTTGAGAGTTTCTCATTTGAGGTTACGGATAGACTGTTTGCGCATAAGAACGACTACAATACAATATGACAATAATATAAGCAAAAGAACCCAATTATGAAACACCTAAATTGATACTTTTCAGCATTTTGAATTTTATTGAATAAACAAAGAATGTTAGCGTGAATCTTTTTTTTACATATTTAATTTTAAGGTTCTTAGGAACTTAAATAAATTTTTTTTTATTTTTCGAATAATTAATGTTTAAAGTCCAAGATCTTTCGGACCCAACTTATGAGACTATTTTATATCTGTATTCAATTAACAGAACACTTTTTAGTGAAACGGAATCGACAAAAACCGTGGGTTTTATCATTCCTAAATAAGAAAAAGTAAAGAAATTAAAAAAATATAAATAAAATAAATTTTTTCCATAGTAAATTAAAACAAAAAATTTGTAACTTTAAAATTATTTTAAAAAATTAAAAAAAATTATTTTACACAATTTTGAGATTAAATACATTTTCTGGCCGCCTTCAGATTAGATAAATTCTACAAAACTTGCTTGTTATTAGAAAAAATATTTTATTAGAATTTTTCTATGTCACATTTTAATACTCTCATTTTAGTACTCTCCTTACAGAACAGTACTTTCAAAAATTTTAAAACTTGTAAAAATGAAATTTTTAACAAAAAATTGAGATTGTTCAAAATCTTGGCCCCGAGATGACAACTCAAAATCTTCACCACCAATAAAAAACTTCTAACGGCTGTTTTAAATTGCTCTTCGGTGTTACCGTAAAAATTCTTCGGAACGCTGAAAAATTATGAAAATTTAATAAAAATACAAGTAGCTCGTCACTCGCAGTTTTTTAATTACAAAGAGCTGAAATAAAAAAAAATACCAGATTCGTAGTCGTCCTATAGCGCGTCAGCAAACAAGTGTAAACATTGTTGTAGTACGCCCACGTCCAAACAACATATACGTGCATCGCTAATTAGATTCCAGTTTCCCGTGATATCATTACACCTCGCTCCGGCACCAGCCAAGTTGATGCTTTTATTAATCCAGTGCCTCGATGCTGAATCGTTATCCGGTTAGAATATCATGGATGTTCCTACGCTCCTCTAACTCCTGCATAGTGCATACGTTATGCGGTTAACTTTACACCTAAAACTTTGATCTGGCGCTTAATTACCTTCGTAAGTCTGATAAATTTACATGATAATTCCGAATAAGTCATTCGATTAATTTCGATCATAAAACTTCGACATTTCCTTCACTCAACTGTAATCAGATGTTAAATTATTATATAGTTTGATCTTTTGCACAAAATCAATTATCATAAATATTTTCAGCTATATTATTCAGATACTGTATAAAAACTTGTCACTTAAAATGTATAAATTGAAAATTTTTTTGTTCTAAATCAATTCAAAGATTTTCAAAACGATGTTTATCTCGATTACCGTGATAGTCGCATTATAATAATTACATAAATCATATTTTCAAAAATATTAATTTCGTTAACTCAGTACCTGAAATTAGATATTTAATTTTTATTTCGATATTTATTTTTTAAATTTTGAAAATTTTAGTTCTTAGTCATAATTTGTGCACGTAATTAAAATAATATTTTGACATTTTAATTATATTATTACATTTATTGCTTTAAAAAAAATTGACACTTACAAGTTAATTGATAAAAAAAGTTTTTAAATCCATTGACAAAAAAATTTAAACTTCACTTGGTTTTGTAAACAATGGAGACTTCGAATAACTTGTAGAAATAAATTCAAATGTTTCACAGATGAAATAGTACTTTTAAATTAATTAATTACTCGAGCGAATTCTTATTAAGAACTTCGAAGCTAGAGAGTTTCACAATATGAAAAAGCCGGGAAACTTATACAAAGACGAATAAAAAAGTTTAAGCTTGGCTTATACACTTTTATTGGGTTGACTCTGCAATCTTCGCAAATTTTTTAATTTCATTTGACTTTGTTTCTTCCTTTCTTTCTTTTAGTATTTTCGGCTTTTATATTTTTGAAGCGAAGCTTTTTCTACGAGGAGTGAATCCGTAAAATAAATGAAGTAAATCCACAAATATAGATATAGAAACTAATTCCGCAATAGAGATATTTCATCTATTCTTTTCATATAAAACCCTTCGCTTCTAACAGGCGCTTAAGACACGATTTTTTTTCTCTCAATCACGGCAAACTAGAAATTCAAATTTAATCTTTTGTAAAAAAGTGAAAAAACAAGAGCATAAGCAACCTTTTCAAAGCCCATTGAAAAGTTCTGGTCGAAAGTTTTTGTATCCATAAAAGCCTCGGTTGCGTAAGAATTTTTCAGAGTTTATCTTGGAAATTATGTGAGACGTTCAATATACCGCGGAGGGCAAAGAAAAATCCAGTTGGGTTTTTTTTAAAAACACATTTATTCTTATACAACTTTGAAAACTTTTACCATCTTCCGGGATATTTTAAAGCTGCAGGTTATGACAGTGTTTTCAGAGTCAGAATTTTATCACCTGAGGGAAAATTTTTTTTTAATCAACCTGAAAATTGATTTAATCCTGATGAGGATTTAATACTTTTAAAATCCAGGTCGCTCAAGAAAATAACGTTTTTCTTTATCTCCGATGACAAACGGTGGAAAAACTCGGAAATTGACAAGCGTTGCGCAACTCTGATCATCCCAACGATTTTTCAGTAAATTGAGTTAAACATTGTAATTATTATATCGCTCGCAAGGAAGACCTTTTTTTTGTTTAGTTGGCGTCCTGTCAATCCGAGTGATTTACAACGGTGATAAATTCACTCGGTCACCATTTTTCTCGATTACGTATCAATTTACATTGAAAACTCGAGACTCTCCCTTTTTTCTTGTTGTAAAAAGCTTCGTGAAAAACGAGAGAGTGGAATTTGAGTTGTAAAAAGTCAACTCGTAAAAGCGTTTCCCGATGACTATGGATTTTAAACGGTGAACGGGGGACGATAAAAAATTTCAAAATTAATTGGATTTTTATTTTGTGCTTCGGGATTTGGTACTTTACGAGCGGAAGTTTAATTGAAGTTTATTGAGATGGGTTTGTTTATTCGTTAATGTGTGTCCGAATGAATTTTGGATTGGATTGTTCTTGACAAATTTTAAATGGGCGTATAAAATCAATACTTGAACTAAGGATTATAGGAAAAACTAGATAAATTAATTACAGTAACAAATAAATATTTTTTTTACTTCAAAATAATGTGAAATACCAAGTAAAGCGACCATGGTTAAAAAGTCTGTTTGAACGTTGGTATTTTTTTTTTAAATGGACTTATCTAGTTTCTCTTATAAACCATACAGGAATATACTACGAAAATGAAAAATGAACAAATTTTTGAGCTGATGGATTTTTTTTTTTTTATACTAAGTATGTACTTAGAATAAATTTATTTCAGATCTAAAAGATGTTGAAAATTAGGATTTAGATAGAGTGATAAATTATAAGATATTAAATTTTGTCACTTTATGAAAAAATAAAAAAAATCTTTGATTTTTTA
This sequence comes from Encarsia formosa, assembly GCA_038277355.1. Taxonomy (NCBI): domain Eukaryota; kingdom Metazoa; phylum Arthropoda; class Insecta; order Hymenoptera; family Aphelinidae; genus Encarsia; species Encarsia formosa. The sequence goes on along the minus strand of CM076188.1, from coordinate 20,690,334 downwards.
TTTGGATTGGTTAAAAAAAAAAAATTGGTTATTACAACCCTAAAAATAAAAAACAAGATTTTAAAATTTTCACATTTTAATAAAATTTAAAGCTCTTAAATGCTTCAATTTTTTTTCGTATCATTTTCAGGTAAAATATTGTTGCTGTTTCGGGAATATAATAAACATCCCCTTATTATGTTTTGAAATTTCTGTTTGAAGTTTCATTAAAGCAAATAAATGGATTGATGTTTGTTAATGAAAACAATTTTTTTTTTACATTTAATGAACGTTTATTTCATAAATTTGATGTTTTTATCGTTAGCAATAAACAAATAAATTATCTCAAGAACGTTGATGATTCAAAAATAATTACACATTTATTTTCTCATCAATAATGTAATTAATGTTGTAATGATAATATAATCAAACACAGCTGATGGAAAGCCACGAATTTAATTACATTATAAAAAGCTTACAGTACAGGGTATTCTAATTATTGACCAAATCAATTTTCCGATAATCGATGGTAATTCTTCATTAGCACGCAAGGATCCTTAATTCGACCTCAGAGAAAATTGAAACTTAATTTTATAGTTACAAGTTATATCAAGTTTCGTGTGGGTTTAGCAAAGTAATACTCGAAATCAAACAAGACATCGTATTATGAAGCGGAATTCTTTCTTCGAAAATTATTATCAGCTGTGAATAATTTTTCGTTGGTTTAACCTTTGGTAGCTCAAAGTATAATTAGTTCACTACTATGAAATTCATCAATCTTAACTTTACTCAAGTTAAATACCCCAGAATAAATTTAATGTAAAAAGGTAAAAAAAACTTTAAAAACTTTTTTCCTGTAATTACAGCGCGGTGTACATCAATTTTCTCAAATTACGATGGCAATTTTGATGCAGCGTAACGTAGATATAATCAATCCAAGGTGATAAAAAATCAAAAATTTAATCACAGAATAAACAATGTTTATGAAATTCTTTGATGATAAATAATATTTCCTCGTTAGCCCGCTGGAAGAGCAAGTAACTGACTTGAAAAAAAATTGACATTCAATATACTGCATCACGTAGCTACTACTTTATTACAGTTTAATGTTTCCTGAAATTTCGACGGTTATTAAAAATTCCTACTTGGATACTTTTTTGAAAAAAAAAGCTTAATGATTGAGTATTATAATATGAGAAACTGTATAACAGTTTTTTAATTTTAGTTTGAATCAATCGTTGTTTCATATAAAATTATGATGTTTAAAATTTGAGACTTTTCTCGTCAGTTATTGGATCAAATTCATAAAATCCATGGATAAACATTTTTATTTTTCATTTAGATCCAACTGATATTTGATCTCCAATAATAGTTGAAAAAATTGGAATCGCATTACCTCTGCTCTTAACTTTTTTCCTGTATGAAATTTCATATTTATCGAAATGAAAACAAAGGAAAAAACAGTAGAAAAAATAAAAACACGCTGCTTGAGCTGTCGCTCTCAATTTTAAGCTCTGCTTTAAAACAAAGATTATTCTGATTTTACAGCTATTTAGAATACTTTTTTTACTAAAAATTTTTGATGATTTGAGTACGCGCTTTAAAATTTTACTAATTGACCGTAAAATGAAATTTTTCAAATAGTTGATTTTGAACTCCCGCTATAATTTTTGACGCTTGACGAAATCACGTGACTGAGAAGTTAACAACTAATTTATGAAATTAATTGATAGATGAGTTAAATTAAATGTTGCAACCGTATAACTTAATATTAATCGTTCAGGTTTGCCTTTCTTTTAACCAGTACCATTTGTAAAATTCTAATTTTGTCAACATGTTAGGCTGCGACTGCATGGGCAATTTTTTCAGCCGAAATTGAGCGGCAATTTGAATTTGGCTTTTAAAAAATTGATATAATTTTTGTAAAAAAAAACAACAAGTATTGAAAAATTATGGAAACTCTTTAAAATAATATTTTATTAATTTTCAACATTGATTCAATTTTGGCTGAACAAACTGTCCATGTAGTCGCAGTCGCCGCACAAAGAGACATTTTGGCGGGAATTTAAATTCGTTCAAAAAACTTTTTTTCGGAATTATGTCATCTCTTGAAACTTAAATTAATAAAATTTATAACTGATCCTAAACTTTTGTTTGTCGGAAGAATTTTTAAAACTATTAATTTTAAATATTATTGTTTTTGTTTGATTCAGCTACATGGCCCCGGACGTGCGCTGAGTTCGTATCGCCATGTCCCAGGAGCACCGCGTGGGTGAGCCAGTCCTGGCGGCGAACGTGACGGTCACGGAGCTACTGAAGGGCTTCAACGTGACCGAAGAGGAGTGGCTGAGCTACGTGAGGAACGCCAGTCTTTACAACTCCTCGAGCTCGTCCACCTCGGAGTGCAGCTGCTCACCTTGCTACTGCGGCGCCAGGACTCGACACTTCACCGACGCTTACCGGTCCTACCATGGTTACGTGGCCCTCGTTGTCTGCGGCTTCGGCACTATGGCCAACCTCCTTAACGTCGCCGTACTCACCAGGTAACGGAAAATACGAAAAAAATTAAAAAAAATAAATGTTAGAATGGTTTTTAAAGTTAGAGTAGCTGAGAAATAGACTTTCTTTAAATTGTCGATTTTGAATTCCCGCTAAAACGCGCTGATGCGTGACGCGTCACATAACACGAAAACATTATAAAATAAAGGATAAATAAGGTTCAATGACAAAATAATGAACTCAGAATTGACAATACGGTTAAAATGTATCCATCTTTTAAATTCATCAGTATTGGTTACAAATTTACAAGTAGCCGTCACGTGACTTTGCTTACGTTCTGGCGGGAATTCAAAATCAAAAATTTTAAGAATTTCTATGCCTGCTAGTTTTTTTACTTTTAAGATATTAAAATGGATACAACCATAACTGTACATTGTTAATTTGATACAATTTCTTAACTTTTTTCCAATTTTTTGAATTTAACTCATATTTATTCATTCTATTTTGAAGTTTTATTTGAAAAAACTTGTTACTTAATATTTTGACTAATAAATCAAATTATCACAAACTACAAAAAAAAAAATTTAATTAAAAATCTTTTTTTTTTTTTTTAACAATTAAAAAATATATAGAAAAGAGCTCAGAAGAACCCCGATAAACAGGATCTTGACGGGCTTGGCAGCGGCGGACGTATTGGTTATGCTCGAGTACGTGCCATTCGCCGTTTACGAGTACATATTCCTCCCTCGGAGTCAGCTGTTTCCCTACGGCTGGGCCGTGTTTGTGCTATTCCACATGCACTTCAGCCAGCTACTGCACACCATAAGCATCGCCCTGACTCTCACCCTGGCAATCTGGAGATACATAGCCGTCAGGTACTTGGTCGCCTAAATTTCAAAATTAATCCTTTTCGGGTACCATTGTGAATGGTTAACAGGTTTTTATGTACTCTTTTGCGGACTATTTTAAGGCTTATGACTTCATTTTTAGATTTCTTATCTATAGGCTGATTTTTTAAGTTACGTAGATATATAGTAAGATATTAAAATTATTAAAAAATTACTGCAATGAAAATTTTTTTTTTTCAAACTTTTACTTATTGAATTTTTTGCTGCTATAGAGGTAGACTCAAGAGCTATTATGCTTAAAAAGTTTTGCCTTTTAATCAGATATTCGAGTGGTAGAAGCGGTTCGCCATCTGGTTTAACATAGTTCTTGAAAGATTTCTCTGTTAAGGGGCAGTGAAAGTAGATAATTTTTGATTCCTTGTTTATTAATTTTTTCCATAACTTATTTATCAATATAAAAAAAAATAAAAAATAAAATCGGTACCAGCAAAGTTTCTTGCACTTGATCAACATAATATGAATCATTCTGCAAAATTTTGAAATCGAAGTTTTAATTATTTTCGGTTTACCTTTGTCAGTCATTTTTACAAAACACTGTTTTTCAAGCAAAATTTCGATAAAATACGGCTGACAAGGTTTTTCCAAATGTAATCAAAATTTGGCAGAAAGTTACATTACTTGTATATCTAGTGTAAGTATCTCTTCATTTTCAATAATATTGTTTACTGTTTAAGTTTGAGATCAATATTTAAGTTATTTTAGTTCTTCTTTAACACAATATCTTTGATCTGATTTTGATAGTTCTTATATATTATTATTTTTTTTAAAAACCAAATAATATTATTGAAAATGAAGAGATACTTGTACTAGATATACAAGTAATGGAACTTTCTGCCAAATTTCAAATCAAAATTTTGATTACATTTGGAAAAACCTTGTCAGCCGTATTTTATCAAAATTTTGCTTGAAAAACAGTGTTTTGTGAAAATGACTGACAATGGTAAACCGGAAATAATTAAAACTTCGATTTCAAAATTTTGCAGAATGATTCATATTATGTTGATCAAGTGCAAGAAATTTTGCTTGTACCGATTTTATTTTTTATTTTTTTTATATTGATAAATTAGTTATGGAAAAAAATTAATAAAGAAATAATAAAAATTTATCCACTTTCACTGCCCCTTAATCTGACTAACGAGGAATTTCGAGGATATAAGCTTCAAATTTTAATGAATTTGATAACTTTGATTATATTTGAAGTAACAATTCTAACGAGAATTATATTCACTGCCAATGAAAAATGACTCTTTTTTGTAACGGTATAAAAAAAAAAAAATAAAAAAAAAAGCTAATTTTATTGTAAATAAGAAATTCGGTAATAAGAATTTCCGGTAATAAACCTACCGTTGATGAAAAAATCTGAATAATTATTGAAATTTTAAGCAGTAAAAAATCATCGGAATGCTTTTTGAAATTAAAAACCAAATAACCAAATAGAATTTTTTTCATTTTTTCTTCTGCAAATGAAATTTCATTTGAAGTATAAATTTTTGATACTGTTGAATAACTGAATGTCACCTTTTAATAAAAGCACATTGTGGCAAGAATTTAATTATTTAAAAAATTTCAAACCAATTTCAGTTTGACATTACAATGTAATGTAAAGAATCATAAATATAATAATTTAAGTAACTCAAACAGAGGGAAAAAAATTAATATCAAATGACGAATTTTTTATACGAAATTCGAAAAACTTGAATAAAAAAAAAACTTTTATAAATCGATCAAGACTTCGTTAGCTTGTAGTTTATGGAGTATGCACACACGCAGGATAATTTATCTTCTTTTTCGGGACGTGGTTAATCCTCGCTGTGATATACGAGAGCGACGCATTTTCAGCCAGCAAATAAATAATAAATCGTAAATAAATAAGAAAAGCTGATAACAGTGCAGTTCTCAAATTTAAATTCCCCTTTTTCCTGGCATCGAGTCAAATTTCTTTGTCGGGTCCATGAGTCACGGAAAACGACTGGAAATTCAAAAGGTTTTCATTCTTCTCGAGGATGATAAAAATTTCAAAAGCGAAACGTTTTTTCAGATTTTTTTTTAGACCGCACTGTTATTTTGAAATATTTTGACAGTGAATTTAAAAGGTGAAAAATAATTATAAAATAAATTTTCTTGGGTTAACAATTATGTATAAAGTGAATATTTGCGCCTCTTTAGAAGCAAAATTTATTTCAAATGAATGTATGAATTCAAAATTTTATTTTTATTACACTGCTATCTTGAAATATTTTGACACGGTTTTTCAGAGATTTTGAATAGATTTAAAAGCTGGAAAATAATTATTGAATAAATTTTCGTAGACGTAAATAATTCTTGCATAATATGGAAATTTATGCCTGTTTAAAAACAAAATTATTCAAAAATATGATTATTTATTGAATAAATGAAATTTTTCTGGGTTAATAATAATTCTTGTATGAAATGAAAATTCATACCTCTTAAAAAGCAAAATTATTTCAAATGAATGTATTTTCATCCGAGTTAAATAAATTACATACTCGACGCTTACTGGCAAGGGTAATTAGTTAATTTTATATGAAATTAAGTGCTAAGTAATGCATAGTAGTTATCTTTTAAAAATAATTTTTTTTTTTTTTATTATTTATAAAATTACAATCATGAATATTTACTCTCTTTAATATTTTGATACTTTATACTTAATGATTTGATCAAAAAATACAAGTTGGTAGTATGCAGACTATTTAAGTATGTATAGTCTAATAACAAAGGGACGTTATGATATGTGGAAAGCCGATCTTGATGAGACTTTGGGGATTATTATTTTCTCATGCTGAATGATGAATCGAATCAATAATATCTCTTGGTCATTTTGTAGGTTTATACAACGGTTTATTCTTTAGCCACAAGAGAAATTTTAGCTACTTTTAAATGTATATAAAAAAAAATTTTAGCTTGTTTTTATCAAAATTCCTGCTAAAAGCCTATTGCACTTGGATAATTCTGCAACCCCGCAATTTTTTTTGATAAATTTTTAGGAAAAATATTTTTACTATAAAAAATTGAGATTTTCAAAACTAAAAAAACTTTAAAAAATACTTTTTGAAATCGAAAAGAACCAAAAAGTAAAAAAAAGGGTGTAATTCTCTGATCGATTAAGGCTCGCGTACGTACGTACGTATGCATCGAAAAAGTTTGGCCTTGTATAAAAGTTGAACCGAGGGCGATAAATCTTCGTCGAGGGGGTTTTTCTTATCACCGCACCCAGGGAAAGAAAATAAATAGGCAGAGGTCGGTTTGTTTGTTGGTTGTCAGGTACCCGCAGTGCAGCGGCAGCTGGTGCACCGAGTCCCGATGTCGGCTGGCCCTTTTGTTCTGTCTCCTCGCTGCCGGACTAGCCTGCACGCCCAGCTACTTCGTATTTGGGGTAAGTTTTTTTTTTCTGCTTGAAAAAAAATGTGTTTTGCTTTAAAAAAGTGGTTTTTTATCTATGAAATTAAAAATTCTCAATAAAATCTACTTGATGAATCTGATGTCCGTCCTATCGTCGAAATGAATTGATAAAAGCTCATTATTTTGGGCTGATTGGCAATAGTATGGATGTAATAATGAATATCTTCTTAAAGTTTGAAAATTAAATTGAATCACCTTTTTAAACAATTTTTAATGAAGATGTACTTGAATTAATAAAGTAAGAAGTTTGTTACTTTTGAAACTATCAGTTAATTATATATATTTATCCTACAAGTTAAATATTATGTTAAAAATTTTTTTTTTTAATTTTTTTTTACTAAAAATAGTATTTTTCATACGTGGTTGAGGAAGGCTTTATTTTTAGAGGTTAGAATGAGGAAAAATTTATAATAAATTATTCATCCGCGAAAAACTAAATTTTCATCCATAGTGTACTCAGCCGGTTTTAATTATTTACGATTGAGAATCTTTTTGCATGAATTTATTCTAAAATATTCCAGAAAAAACTCTCTGTAAATTTTATACTAAAATTATTCAAAACAAGATCGATCATAAATTAGTAAGCTAATGATATTTTTTGTTTATTTGTTACGAATAAATAAATACTAAATTATCATCTTCAATAAAATTGAGAGAAATGTATCATTTTCTCTAAAAAAGGTGATCGCAGAACAAAAAATATATGTATCGATTAACTTCGTACCTTTGTTGGAGTTGAATTCCATAAAACTGCACTTACACCGTAATTAATGTTTACTTTTCGTGAAAGCATTCGATAATTGAATAAGAGTTTTTTAAAAATTTATCCAGAAAAAAATCTTAATTAACTCTCAAGGTAACTTTCGTAACAAAACATCGCAAATAATCACCAGCGAATTTTCTCAAACTTTTCGCATTGCAAACAAATATTGTATTTCAAGAAAACAGGACAATAAAATTTTAACAAGCCACTTTCAGCGAAACTTTACTTAAGAAAAAAAAAAAAAGTGACGCCTTTAATCATTGTTGGAGTATTTTTTTATCGAGCGCTCGGCTGACTAAACTCGGCTTTTTCTACTTAAATCGCAGAGAGTAGTCGTTTCCAGGCTCTTAGTTCAATTTGCGTTTGGTTTCCATCTTGTCAATTTTCAATAACTTGATTCTTTTTGTAATGCTATTGAAAATAATTTTTTTTTTTTTTTTAGTTCATAATTGACAATTTAAACAATTGCTAAAGCCACTTCCAAAATGAGCTTCGGTTTTTTAAGCCTTTATTTTATTTTTTTTTTCAATACTTTGAAGGTTTTTATGCGTTTTAAGATTTATTTATTTATTTATTCAATAATACACGGGAAAAATTTCTGACTATTACACAAAAACTTTTTTAAATTAATAAAATTGTACAGAAAAAACTTTTGTTCGAAAAATTATGAAACTTTTATGCTTAATTCAGAATGACGAATAAAGCTAAAAAATAGAATCAAAAGCCATGCTTAAAAGAAGTTTTTTTATTTTCAGACTTATTATGCTACCACTAGGGAGTATATGAAAAATTTTAATTCAGCTTGATATTATAAAAACCACGACTCACTACATTAATTATTTTGACGAAGAAGAAGTATTTACTTTGTGTAAAACCGGGTTTATCTCTATCACAAAAGTAAATATTTTACGAAATACGTGAATGAGAATAATCCTTTTTTAATTAGCTCGCAGGCTAGTTCGTTGTGCCTCTTCGACAAAAGTAATTGTATCATTGTTACGTAATACGTAATATCAAAAAAAGCAACAAGAGTTTGGACTTGGGAAAATCAGCTTGAGTTCGGAATATATAGTGACGTGAAAGTACACAAACTAGAGAATTAAAATTGTGTTGTTTTGGTAAACACATCGTATCAAGTTATAATGAACCGATAGTAAGATACTTTATTGTTTATCAAATTTCGGTTGGTTTTTATTAATAGTATGAATAAAAATACTGGATCGTTTTAACCAAATGAACAAGACAGTTTTTTTTTACTTTTATTGCCAAAATTTTTACTAACAGCGACAATTGCGCAATAAACGAGAAATATTATATCAACAATTAATAATAACAATAATAAAAATAATTTATTGTATTGGATTAATAAATAATTACAAATAAAATATAAAGTTACACTTTAATTATTACAAACAATAAAATTTTCAATGATTTCACTGTATTAACTAAGAAAATAATATTATAGTGTGAGCCAATAAAACTAGCTTACAGTGGTTTTTTCATTTATTATTTTTAATGTTTATTGATTTATTATAAAGGTTTTTCAATTTTGATTAAAAAAGTTTTTTGAATAAACAATATTTTTATTTATGTATGAGTCGTACAAACACTTTTTCACTGAACAAAGTTAGTTACGACAAAAAAATTTTCATTTGAATTGTAGAAGTTACATTAAACCCCGCTCAAAGCTAAGCACGAGCTTAATTTTAATAACTCCATTAAAGCCTTAAGCATTTTTATTCAAAGGCCAAACAAGCTCGTTTATTTACGCGAGTCTCATAAAAATTATCAACTTCGCATAATTTCACGTATACTTTTGAAAATTCATTTACAATGTGAAAATTTAATCCTCCACTTAGACATTTTAAATTGATGAAAACAGCCGGCTCGGATGAAACTTCCTCACGGAATAACTTGGAACTCGCGGGGGCGCGAAACTTGACGCGAAACTCAATAAGAAAATTTTCCCCGGAGTATAAAATCAAAGTAACTTACCACCCCGCGAATGATGTATCGACAGATAAGCGAGCAGAAGTTCCGGGAGAACGGGAAAGACGTAGTGCTGTACCACGTCGACGCCAACCAGGGCGACTCTGACAACTGGGGACTCCTCGGCAGGATGAACTTCTGGCTGCTGGGGATACTCGTCAAGCTGCTGCCGTGCCTCGTCCTCACTGTCATCAGCTGTCGACTCATACAGGCCTTGTACAAGTGAGTGTTTAATCATCGATATTTTCTTCTTTTTTTTTTTATTTCCTTTTTTTTGCACTAGAGCGAAATGTACTGTTGATTTTTTTTTTTTCCGAGTGATGAAAATTACGTTTCTCGTACTGGCATTGTAATTTATGAAAATTGTCGCTTTTTTGCACAAATGCAGAAAATACGGTTTCTTGCTCTGGTAAAATTTTAAAATTAAGGGTACTGTAAAAGAAAAATTTCATCGATTCAATCCATTTGAATTTTTACCGAATACAAAAAATATCACTTCTTGCATTTGTACAATCTTAATAGTAGACAAAAGTATCATTAAATAGAATAAATTTTAGCTCAGTTATTTAATTAATTTATTGCACGTATAAAATCAAAAAATTATGGTTTTCGTACTGGCAGAATTTTAAAACAGTGTAATAAATAAAAATAGTTTATCAATGTAAGTGTCTCAATCAAAAGTTTTTTTATTGCATGATAGCAAAAAGTACTGTTACTTGAATAGTTATTTCTCTGATATAAAACAACATGTTAAGTATTTATCTAATGTTTAATGTAATAATAAGATAAAAAAAATTAAATTTTCTTTATTGGTATTAAAAATCAATGTTATCTATGAAGAATAGTAGATTTCGATACAAGATCGATAAATAAGCAATCCGTGAATGGCGTCGTTAAACGCCCGAGGGAACCGAGGGTGATAATACGCCATTCTTGATTGCTTATTTATCACTCGTATCGAAGATAGTTTTATGATATCCGTGGTAAATGCGGATTTATCGCACGTAGTGTCATAAATGATAATGTAATTTAAAAACGTTCTTCTGATGCCTTAGGCATGAATTCGCTTTTTTTTTGTTATAGTTTACAGTACAGTATTATTTGAGAACAGTATAAAAAAAAAAAATACCATTCGGCTTGTGCATTACTTTTTTTGTGTTTAAATAGTGCAAAAAAAGTTGTTTTTTGTACTTGTAATTATTTTAATAATGTCTAGTATATTTTCAATCCCCTAATTTTGATAACTAAACTAACAGAAATTTTTTTGTTTTTCACTAGTGTAAAAAATATTTATTCTCGATCACTTCGTCTACTCTCAGAAACAGTAGTATTAAAAAAAGTATTTTTTTCATTTTTTATTGCACTAGTACGAAAAGTACTGTTTCTTCTATCGTTAAATTTTCAAAATGTATTAAAAAATAGCATAATTTACAGCCTTATTTAATTACACAGTAGTACCCTTTTTATCGGTAGGGTGCATTAGCGTCCCTTTTTTCACCGGTAAAAAGTCTGAAAAATCGACAGGGTAAAAAAAAGATGACAAAAACAATGCTTTCCTTCAGGCAGGAGAAAAAAAAAAAGAATGATTTATTGGCTTTAATGGTGGATCGCAGACGATAAGGACAAGACCAGCATGAATAATGAATAACAAGGAGGCGGTTCTCGGGGTCTTTGAAACGGCGTAAAATTTTTATGAAGCGATAAAAATTTTTCTCAAGACAAATTGAAAGGCGAGCTTCCAAACAGTTTCTCGGATTTCAAAATTCACGGTGTATCTTTTATCATAAACTCTCGACCAATGATAAAACGGGTTGATTCGGAAATACCAATCTTTTTTTTCGACAAAATTGAATTTGCGAAGGAAAAAAAAAATTTTTCGTAAAGAGATTTTTTCGTAGGAACCAAATAAGATTTTCCTCTCGAGTGCCGTCTGAATATCGAGCGGTTCGAAGGTTGATAATTTTTTCACGTATTTCGCGCGTGCGTTCGGCTGGATAAACTTTTTGATCAAAATTCATTAGCGCCTTTTTTTGCGAAATTAGGAATCTCGAGCGATAATTACTGTGAATCATGTCGATGGACTTTTATTTTTCCAGGCCGGGCTACTTTGAAACTTTTGATGAATTTTTTTTTTGCGACGGTTCGGTTGGCAAGTATGAACTAGCTGTCCGTAATCCAGTCGGATATGATTAGAAAACGAGAATAATTATTGAAACTTGGAAATAATACCGAGAAAACAGCTGAGCGATAAGTTTTAATTAAGGATTATTTTCTTGAGCAACGGGGCTGAAGGAATCTGTTTATATTAATTAATTAAACCACATTTGGGACTAAGGAGAAACCAAAAGAGATAGAAAACTGGCATTTTCAAAAAAATAAAAACAAGTTTTTCTTTTTTTAATTTTGATTGTTTAAAATATTATTTGTTTAAGCAAATTATAAATTTAATTAATTCGAGATTGTCACTAGTTGAAAGTATATTTTTTTACATTTCTTAATTTATTTATTTGCTTAGTTTCATTTTGAAGCATAAAAATTAAATAGAGGTATCTTAATTTTTTTTAGTTTTTTATTAATAAACTATTATCCACATAATTATAATTACAAGCCAATTGTAGTTATTTATCTTCTCTTCTAAAAGTACACGTAAATTTGTTCATCTCTGAATTTTACTTACAAAGTTAAACTATAATTTACATTTTAAATTTAACTGCACAAAGTAACTTCGAATTATCGAGTTTTCAAATTATAGAGTTTCGCAGGATATTTTTGGGTTTCTCTTTTGAAAAGTTTAAATTTCTGCGGTCTCCCGCTTGGAATTTTTGAGATTTAGTTACTTAATTACAAAGTGAAAATATAAGCTTAAAACAAAATAAAAAAAAACATTTAAAATTAGTTTCAAGCGTACAATCTTTGTTATCAAAAACAATCCACAATTTCCTCAATTACGAGTACAAACTGTATTATTCTACACCTGCTTCAATAACTAATTGAAATTAACCGAACCTCGGTGTATTTCATAATTTGATTTACAGCATTCCAACTTAACTCTTGATACCGTCAAAGAGTTTCGGTAATTATGACGCTGTAAATCAAGCTTCGTCGCTGCAAGCACGCACCCGCGATATTGGCCATAAAGGCGTAATGCGTCAAAGCCTTTTCGCAAACTCCGGAGCTTGCGGCTGGGTTAAATCTTTTACGCACGCGGCTTCGGTTATAAACACGCTTCCCTGATTTTGTATCGCGAAGCTCTAATTCGGCCGTCAAAACTGTGAATCCTTCGGGATTTTATTACATACCAGGGGCATACTCGGTCAAAATCGGGTACACTAAAAATTTACGACTCGTCCAAAAAGTGAGACAAAGAATATTTTCATAATATCAATTACTCGAATTTTTCGCAGCAAATATATTTCATAAAATGATACGTAACAATTAAATGAACATTAGTCATGATGTCTACCTTGTAAAAAATGAGAATTAAATTATCTATCTAATGGATATTTAATGGATAGTTACTAGCAGAATACTAAATTGAGTTTATGAAATATGTACTTAAGTGTATGACCTAATTCTTATTTCTTACAGGGCATCAATAAGTAAAGAATCTACTTTTATTAACAAAGAATGTAATGTTTATGGCTTGGATTAATTATTGTTGTTTTTAGGTTAGGTTTTTCATTCAACAAAATTGAAAAAAAAAAAAAAATGTGTTTATCATTATTATCTTAAGCAGAGCCAAGGCAAGGCGGAGACTCTTGGGTGTAGCCTTGGACCAGCAGCAGGAATCCTTAACCCTGGGAAGGTCCGAGAGGCGAGCAGACCGCACGACCCGGATGCTGGTGGCGGTGCTCCTGCTGTTTTTGTTGACCGAGATACCCCAGGGTGTCCTGGGTCTGATGTCGGGTCTCCTCGGTCAGTGCTTCTTCCGCACGTGCTACCACTACTTCGGGGAGATCATGGACATCCTGGCGCTCTTCAACGGCGCCGTGAACTTCATCCTCTACTGTTCAATGTCCCGGCAGTTCCGGATGACCTTCAGCCGGCTCTTCAAGCCCAACGTCTTGTTCGGGAAGCTTCAGCCAACCACCGCCGCCTGCACTCACCAGACCGACATCGTTCAGAGCACCTACGTCTGACCCCTATGTGGTTTTTACTTTTACGTTGTTTTTCATTACTTGGTCAAAAAAATTAGCTCCTGGTGAAAAACATTAACTTTACAGTCTAGGGTTTATAAGGATATTTTTTACAATAGGGAGGAAAGTGAGATTTTTTACCCTAGTGTAGAATTTTTTTTTTCTAGAATAGCTGAAATTTTTTTACCCTAGGGTGTAAAAACATATTTTCTTTATGAGTAGAGAAGACGGTATTTTTTTCCCTAGGGTAAATCTTTTTTTATCAGGCTAGGGTACAAAGAGTCATTTTCTTCACCAAAGATATAAACAAAATTTTTTAATTTGACCGCGAATGTAATAACTATTTTATTCCATTCGAAGAAAATTGCTTGGATAATGCAATATTTCTTCAAAAAAACAATTTTCAAATACGTACTTAACAGTTTTAAGATGGAGGACAAAAATGTGAAATTTAGCATTAAGTAAAAAAAAAAAAAAAAAAAAAAAAAAAAAAAAAAAAAAAAAAAACCTAGCACCCGTAGTAATGTACCCCTTACAAAGATAGAAAATAATTTTAATCACAGGGTTATTTTTAGACCCCGTTTTATTATACTATAGGGTACCCTATATATACACGTGTAAAAAGTCGTCTTCTTCACTAGAAAGGTAAAAAGTACTTTTTTCTTGGGAATGTAAACAGTACTTAACATACCTCATACAGAAATAATTTTTCAAACAGTATCCACATAAAAGTTATACTTTTGTCCCTAGTTAAGAAAACAGTTATTACACTCAAAATTATATTATTATAAAAGTGCGTAAAATACTTTATTTTATCGTACTAAATGCACTAGTGCGATAAAAGAAAATAAGATAGTTTCAATAGCAGAGTTACATTTCGAATTAATTTTGTACTTTGAAAAATATTGTAGCCTGATAAAATATTCTCAGGGTATCTGAGGAGAAGCGTGAATGAGTGGTGCTGTCGCGGCTCGCGGAACCCGCGCTTTTTTTTCCCTCGACTTTATCGTTTACGTCCCCGAGTAAACATCTTCGAGATTAAAGTGCTCCGCAATTTTATTCGCGGGGGGAGTGAAAATGTATGGCATCTGCGTCCTTACCACCCACCCGGATCGAAACTCGATTCATTTGTAAACTTCAATCTCAATTTTTTTCGCACACTGTCCCATTTTTTATCGCGAGTTCGCGTACAAAACATTTTTTACGTCGTAAAGCGTACGGGGTTGTAAATAGTACGATATTCGTTGTTGAAGATTTTTGAAAATTTTTTTACGATAATAGCTGTAGATTGAAAAAAAAAAAAAAAAAAAAAAACCAAAAAAGTAATTCCATTTTTATACGCATTAAATGGGTCGTTTGTGTGTTTATCGATCACTGTAAATACTTTTTTTAAAAAAATAACTCGGTGCTGAATCATCTCGTAACAATCAAATTTGAAAAAAAAAAAAAAAAAATTGCGTTATCATCCACAGACAACGAAAGCCATTGTGACGTAGTAACCGAGGTGTTTGACATAAATGTTCGATAAATCGATGTTTAGTTTGTACATTTTGTTAGCGACTGATATAAAAAAAAAAGTATGAAATATGTTGTTTGAAGATTGACAGCTACTGAGCCCAGCTGGTTATCTTCGCATAAAAAAATATATACATGAGATTTTTTAATTACTCGATATCTTTTTGTCATGTAAATAAACAAATGCTTTTATCAATGTGAACAATGTGTATTTATTTTTCAATCTACCTACTCGCATTTTTTCCCCTGAAAATTATGATGGCCCACGTGACAGTATTTATGGATCCCGTCTGATGAAAAATGCATGAACGTATTTTTGAAAAAAGAGCGATGTATAAAAGATCGCCTTAAACATTAGACGTCGACGAAGTTTCGACGTTACATCAAAGTTTAAAATATTCTCCCAGAAAAAAAAGAACTTCGTTGTATGTATGTATGTACCTCAGTTTTTTTTTCATAAATTACAACTTTTTCGTACTATTTAAAAGATACAATCGATTTTTATGGTTACGAGAGTTCTACTTTCCTTGGTCAAAAAGCCTTTTCGTGTTTTATTGTTTAGGAAAACAGTCACTCTTTATCAACTGTAGTTTGTTTTAATGCATGACTTGGGGAAAACAATGTTAGGATTTAGGTCAGAAAAAAAACTTCGTTAGTGGTTCATCAAACACATTTTTCACACGGTGATTGTAAAAAATATATATATATATTGAAAAGAAGTATTTATTACGGGGTTTTTTTATTTTCTTTCTTCGGCATTATTTTTTGAATTTTATGGTGCACTTTTTTTTTCTATGGACCATATACGAGAGATTAAAAAAAGCGTATGAAAAGGATTTTTATTTTTTTTTACGTATGAATATTTTAGTCACATGTTAAATTATACCGTGATTTAATTACTTTTCGTTGGGGGGTGTAGATAAATATTTGACGAAAAATATGATTTATTGAAGAAACAAATTTAAAAGTCAATCTACGTTCTAATTAGCAAAAAATAAATATAAAACTCTATCGAGTTCTTCAAATAAATAGTCAATGTTTTATTATTTTTTTATTTTTTTTTTACAGTTTCTACTCATAATTTAGAACAGCTTCTCGAATGTAATTTGCAAAAATCTTAATTAGAATCGAGATGTGAAAAGCTTTGAAAAGATAGAAAATGCTCTTATCTCAAATGAGTACACAAAATTTTCAGATTTATACAATTATTTTTTGTGTAGGCAAATATTTTGTTTGGAGGTAGGCTTAATTACATTTGTACATAATGTAAAAATTTAGCTAAAAATATAATTAGAAACTAAATAAATTCCAACCTACGAGCAGAAAATAAATAAATTTATAATAATCAACTAAAAAAATAATAATTTAACATAATTAGAATCTGTTACGACAAAAAAACTAGAACTCCAATATTAATTAAGAAAAATTTATTCTTTTCAAGCTTATACAATGCTTGAAAAGAATAAATTTATTTATTGTGCCTGAAAAAAAAGTTAATTAAATAAGTTAATGAATGTATAAAATAAACAAGATAAAAAGTATCACAAATAACAAACTTATTCCACAACGAAGGCGTTAATTAGAAAAAAAAATTTTGATTGTATTTTTTTTTTTTTTTTTTAATTAGAAAAAAAGAAAAACCGGCACTAAGAAGGCTTTGATCAGTGTATGTTCTTTACTATTTCATTAAATAATTGAATATAGTAAACAAAAAAAGTAAATTAGTATATTCTAAGATTCATGTAGATAATATTTTACAGTTGGATCGAATTGAACAAATTAAATAAATAATTACGAAAAGAGAAAAACCAAAAAAAAATACAGTAAACAAAAATTAATGTTCTAAAAGGGTAAATAGATTACAAAAAGAGATAAAAAGAGAAAATTCATTAAATAAACATAGAAAAAAATACAGATAATTATTAAATCTTCAAAGAGGGTATTTCCAGATTTGTCTGGATATATTTTACAGTCAAATTGAATAAATAAATAAATAAATAGTTATAAAAAAACCGTTAGTGGTGAAAAATTTTGTCACCATTTTTGATAGATAAACAATTAATAAATGTGAATCAGGTCATTCATTTAATATAGTATTTTTCTAGTGACTAGCCATTTAATGACCATTAGCCTAATCCTCATTTCTTACAGGGATTGAGAAAACTTCCTCAATGGTAATTTACATTACAAATGCATCTTTCATTATAAACAAATAAAAAAATCTCAGTCAATAATAGCATCAGCATCTTTCAAGCAAGGAAAAAACAATATTGAAGGGGTCGTTAATCCTCGATGGATTATCAATCCTCCTCAAACCTCGTCCTCGATCAGTACCCGCTGCTCCTCTCCAAGCCGTAATTTAGCCGACAGCTGCTTGGCCATATCGGTGATCTGGGAATGAGACAAGAAGCTTGATTAAACTCGGTGCTCTGAGGATTCTTTTTTTCCCACCCGCGCGTGTCGGAGAAAATTAAATAATTTACCCGATGTGTGCACTACCTTAATTAGTCGGGATCGATCGATCGCTCGAGTTTACAAATATTTCTTCCTTATTCAAAGTTTGAATTTGTACGGGATTAGCAGTAATCCCGATGATTGGACCCTGGATTTGGTTTACTTTAATTTGAATTCAGGGGATTGAAAGCGTTTCGTTGTCAAAGTCGAGATTATTTATATAAAATAAAATGAAATTTTTAAATGAATCTTGTTGACTTTCAGATGAAACGGTTCAATTGAGATTGCTTTGATTTAAATTTAAAAATAAACATAAATATGCATGATTAAATTTAATATTATCAAATGAATTGAAAGTCAATACGTTTGAAGGATTACAAGGAACAACGTTTATCGAAAAAATACAAATTCAATAAAACATTCAAAATAAAGATAAGTAAATTTTTTTTTAAATGAATATTCTCTTCGATTGTAATTGAATAAATTTGAGCGTAAAGTACCATATTACCACGACACCTCAAGGTAAGAAAAAAAAAGCCCCCAATAGAAAAAATTATTGAGTATGTATAGCCTAATAGGACAATAGATCGAAAAATAATCAATACATACATTTCCTTTTAGAAAAAAAAAAGAAAATTGAAGTGACTATAGACCTTGGAAGTTTCCGAATATTCACATATACAGATATATCAATCGTGTAAATCAGTAGTGATTACGTCACGATTTTTGATACTCTTAAAATGTTATGTGATTCTGATAAAAAAACTTGTCATCTTTCCTATTACGGACAAAAAAATGTTTGAACTTGACCCACAAATCCCGTAGGTACAATTTACGGTGCGATTTAAAGATTTTCCCCGCCGCGGTACAGTATGATCGATCGCTTCGAAAAAATTGCACTAAAATTGCAGTAAGGAGCTTAACCGACCTTGGGATCGACGTCTATGAGGGCGGCGACGTCGCTGAGCACGCCCAGGAGTTCCCGGGCACGTTCGGTCTTATCGCGGGCGTCCAGGACGACCGCGTAGTTCACCAGCACCTGGGGATCCTGAGGGTCCAGGGTGTGGGCCTTCTCCAGCGCCTTTTCGGCACCGTCCAGGTCGTCTAGACGCTTCAGGGCAACTGTAAATAAAAAGCGAATAAAAAAAATGAGTGAGAAATGTTTTATAACTTAAAAGAAAAAAATTGATCATTTTTTATACAGCAGAAAAAATTATTATTTTATTCAAAAATTATTTTTTTATTCAAACATCAGTTAATAGATTAAAAGCAAGTAATAAATTTACATCTTTTGTTTTATATCAGCTTGATTCAAGGTCAAAAGTATGAAAAGTATATAGTATTCAAGCAAATATGAAAGAGAATATTTATTACCAAAAAATAGTTAGATCAATTTGACCTACCGAAAATCGATGAATTTTTAATAACCTCATCTAAATTTAATTTATTTCACAATGGAAAAATTGAAACTACGTCTTTCAATGTTTGAACAATATTTAAAGACGTACTTTTCAATGCTTTGTCACGTACTATCAGCGAATAAATTAAATATTTCGAGCCTTTAAAATTAATCAAGACCACAGTTGAAAAGTCAATTTTTTTTTCTCTCAACGACACTTCAAGAATCCGCAGGTACGTACACACTTCATCCGATCAATTCAAAATTTTCAACTCCCAAAACACTGATTTTTAGATCATTATGTTGCCGAAACTCATCCTTTTTCATCTCCCGTCGGTAATTTTGCTGTCTTCTGCAACATTATGGGAAGACGACGAGGCGAACATCGAAAACTTGGTAAAAGTAGTCGACGAAATAGAAGCACTCTACCCCAACTCGCGCTTGTACGGGTTGGGAAGCGACCCTGGCTGGATCCTGGAGGCCAAGAAGAGGCTCAGAGCCTACATGCCAAAAAAAACCAGCAGCTTCCATCACTCCCGACACATCCCTTTCTCCGAAGGCTTCCAAGAGGAAAGTCGAAGAATATTTAAGGGGAACTACACCCTGGTGGTCTCCAAAAAGAAGCCAACTTCCGAGCGGACGGCCCACTACGAGAGGCTACTCCACGAGCTCGGACTGAATCCCCGGGAGATCCACTACCAGTACGAAGAATTTGGAAGGAAAACCGTGATTGTAGAGGTCACCAGTCGTCACAGGTACATCGCGACTTTCACCAGGATACTAGTCAACTGGGCCAGGAGACAGGATGTCGACTTGAGGAACGCCCTGAAAATCGTCACCGTTTCAGCGAAGACCGACGGGTTTGCACCGGTGGAGGTGTTGTTCTACATGAAGGGCAGGTTGAGTTTGACTTGCAATAACGTCTACGTCAACGAGAAGACGCTCGGGTTTCTTCGGGAAGGCTCCAAAGTAGTTCCGGACTACCCGGCCGAGGGTTGGGTAGAACCAGTACCAGCGCTCCATACAAACGAGCGAGTCAAGAAGATAATGAAGAAATTGGATAGGTTTGCGGAAACTATGGCGGCTTCGCATTACGTTACCTCGACTGTATCCGGAAGACAAGTCCCGAGTTTGACCTTGAGATCCCAAAGTACTGAGGGAAACCCATCGGTCGAATACAATGTACCGTCTATGAGTTCTGGATGGAACAACGACGCCTGCGCCAATTTGGAATTGTACACGAAGAACAGGATAAGCTACAACTACGAAGATGCGCATCCCGAGGAGCGATACCTGGGCATAGTCAACGAACCGTTGCACATACTGTTCACCTACAAGACCACTGGATTGTACACTATAAACAAACTGTGGTTCGCCTTGAACTTGAAGTGGAATATTCGAGAGTCCAATTTTGATGAAACGTTTGAGCAGTTTGTAATGGACGACATCGCCGACGAATCTTCAACGATTCGGGGGATTTTCAACCAAGCTTGCGCAGCTCGAGCTATTGGAAACAATTCGATGATACTGAGAGCTCCAGAATTTGACTTTCAGATACCCTACTCACCAACTGCTGGCTCTGTTAAAGATCCTAACTCGTTCTACATGATCTTCAACTACAACACCACCAAGGAAGACGCGTTGAACATAGGTGTGCTAAAGAACCTTTGGGGACTGTACGGGATGCACCCCAGGAACGCTTCCTTCCTCGAGTACCTCGGCCAAGAAATGTCCAACCCGAAGTCTCTCGCTGCCAAGTACTTGAAGAGGGCCAGCGACAGACGTCACAACGTAGAAAGGAAGAACCAGGATGCCGAGGTTTACGAGGAAGAAGGCTTGCTTCACCAAGCCCTCGTTACCGCTCCTCTGAAGGTCTTGAACTTCCTGGGATCGTCCGTGCGCACTGCCAAGGGCTGGTTGGGCGGATCTTTCCTCTTCGACTGGGATTACTCCACACACTTTCCCCAGCATTTTTTAACTTCGTAATTGTTACGTGTGTCAAAAAATAAAATAAAATATTTTTTTTTTAGTTCTATACGTGTTTGTCACAATGAATTTTTTTCGAATATCGAAAAGTAAAAAATATATAACAGCTCAACTGTAAATCACTGTCAGCAACAGGCGAAATTTTTATTACCAGCAATAAATTTTAATTAATTTCAAGTAAAAAAACTTTAATGTGTTCAAAAAATTTCAAAATAATAATAAAAAAAATTTGAAAAAATAGCGTAAAGAAAAATGTGAAATTCACAGCCAAGCTTCAATCTTCTGGATTTATCCCGTCAAGCAAGAGAATATTCAAACTGAAAAAACATGAAAGCAGGGCTTTTGTGGGTACTCACAATCGAAACAAACTGATACTACAAACTTCAATGTATTATTTTTTTCTTCAAAGTAAAAGTTGTAAAAAGTAAATCTGAAAAAGCTAGAAGAGTAATTTGATTTTCAAATATCAAGTGACTCGTAGAAACCGTAAAATTCATTACTCGAGCTTTCAAGTCTGAAAAAATTTTTTATAGTCATTGAAACTAAAAATATGCAGATGAAGTATATAGCAGCCAAAAAGTTTCTCATAAAATATTATTTCAAATTTAAAAATAAAAAAATATTTTATCTAGATTTTTCAATTGACACACACAAGTCTAATTAGCAATATCCCAAATTTTTTTTTTTTCTTTTTTTTTTTAACTCGATTAATTAAGTGATCAATAAAATGTTGAAATTAGAGTCCTGAAAGAGTCTAGTTCATCAAAAGATTCAATCAACTTCTGAATATACTGGAAAACTCAAACGTGAAAAGCAGATTAAAAAATTTCATTAACTCTAAAAAAAGAATTTTCACTGGTTTTATTTCAAATTAAATTTAATTACACTTTGGGCTAACTATGTCACGGTCGGTGAAAATATCCGTCCACACGATCGATATTGATTATCCGTGGGCGTGGGCCAGCAGCTGGCGGACCATTCCGGAACGGCCCGACCGTTAGAGGTCGGACCGGGTAGAACGGGACGGAAGCGCGCCAGTCGTGTGTAGAACGTTAGCACGGACGCTCGATTTTCTTTCAACGTCAGAGAGAAAGAGTACTGTAATCGCGAGTCGCGTTGAGGTTTTCGTTAAACACGACATCGCGAGGAATGAGTGCTGTAAAAGAGTGTGTGCTGTTTTCGTAGACCACCCGTCTTCGCTTGGAGATCTCCACCCGCGCCTGTAAAGGTTTGTGTAACCGCGTTCGAGTGCAGATAGAGTGAAGGAG
The DNA here is from genome assembly GCA_038277355.1 of Encarsia formosa. Classification (NCBI taxonomy): domain Eukaryota; kingdom Metazoa; phylum Arthropoda; class Insecta; order Hymenoptera; family Aphelinidae; genus Encarsia; species Encarsia formosa. Next base: position 20,668,018 of record CM076188.1, on the reverse strand, counting down.
TATGTCGCGGTAAGGGAGAGAACTTGTCGATTTTTCTCTCCCTATCTGGATTTATTTCCGAAAGGTTCTACCCGTGAATTCTTGTCAGAAATCCCGCGTAGAAACTTGCGAGCCGGCGAGCGTAGCCCGACAGGTTCTTTGTTTACCTACACGTCTCTTTGTTCGGCCGCCTGCGTGATCGGCCGAACTTTAAATTCGAAGATCGCGACCGTTGATTTTGGAACAATCTTTGTTATTTTTTTGTTGTTGTTATTATTAATAAATTAAAGATTAAAATTGACTTTCTTCGAGTTTGTTATTGAAAACTAATCTTTTTCCTCCGCTCGACATTTCCTCGCTTAGGACACTTTTCTGAGAAATTTGGTTTTTTCTGTTTACATTTAGCTTGGGGAATTTCACCCTGCCCACTACCGGCATTTGAAAGCTAGTTCGCGTGCGCGTCTCCCCAAGCATGTCTGATTGATTATTTACAGGTATCAACGACGACAGCAGGAGTACTCAGGAGAGAGTACTCGAAAATTTATTTGTGCACGGTTGTTAGTCCGACAACGCGGATCGCCGTTGTTTTTCCCCGGACGAGCACCGTAACAAATTGGCGCCCAACAACGTGGTGAGGAAATTTTTGCGTTTAGGCACCGTAACAAATTGGCGCCCAACAACGTGTTGGGTTAATTGCTGAGAAAGCAATAAATGAAAGGTTACCACAAAAAATAATTAAATCAATAGAGGGCAACACAATTGAAAATGATTGGTTGGTAAGAGTCAATTAGGTACAAAAAACAACAATAAACATTGTAATCAGGGTTTCAGAGAACAAAATTGGATGTAATTGTTTTTCAAAACAATAAAGATACTTGTAAAAAAAACCAGGGAGGTGTTTACACACTGAGAGAAGGATTTGGTTCAAGGAACCAAATATATTTGGTTGAAAAGAAATCGAATAATTTGGTTGTGGGAACCAAATGATTGGACCACACTCCACGCGTAAAAATCGAGCTTTTATTTTTTATTTTAAAAACAAATTTTATTTATTATTGTATTATTTTATTGTTTATTGTTGTAATAATTTGCTTAAATCAGTTACCTTTATTCTTGTTAAATGTATAAGAATATATTTTAATTTCAAATTTCAGCAATAAATTTCGAAGAATTAATTAAGTTTATTTAAATATGAGTCTTCTCTTGACAACAAAATTATTTTTCTCTATGAAGTTAAATCAAATTACTAATCGTTTTCAATCTAATATAGCACCGATCACTTTAATAAATTTTTCGTGAGTTCGTAATTTTCTGAATTACCGCAAAAAATTTTTTGAGGTTATAACAGCGAACTGTTTGACATGACTGTAATCTATACATTTGGTTCCTGTAACCAAATCATTGGTCGCATGAACCAAAGCTTGGGAGAAACCAAAAATAACCAAATCTTGCGTGAACCAAATCCTTCTCTCAGTGCACTCATGGTAATATCGTTGGCCCTTACGAAAAAAAACACCTGCCAGAAAATCCGGTGAAAACAGTAACAGTACCAGTTTTTCAAAAAAAACGTAACAAGTTTTTTTTTACTAGAAAACTGTAACAAGTTAACAGTTTTCCAAGATAACTGTAACAACAAAATAATCGGCCAATATATGAGCCAGTTTTTCAAGAAAAATGTAACAAGTTCTTTTTTTACAAGAAAACTGTAATAAGTTAACAATTTTCCGAGATAACTGTAACAACAAAAAAATCGGCCAATATATGAGCCACATTTTTCCGAGAAAAGAGTAATTAGTATATTTTTTCCGTGATAATAATAACGATCAATAAAAAGGGGAAATTTCCGAGAGTAAAGTAACGGGTGCACTTTTTACGGGTAAAGTGTAACGTTGGGGTAATTGACGATTAGGATATTGTTTTTACCGGTGAAAAGTAACAAGACCATTGTCAACTTATTCAAACCAGATTTGGGAGCTTTTCCCGAGGAAAACGTAACGTTAGAACTTTTTTCCGGGTAAACTGTAATGTTGAAGTTATCAACGGTTAAGGTATTTTTTTCCAAGTTAGAATTTACAATATCTATGCCAACTTATTCAAACCAGATTTGGGAGCTTTTCCCGAGGAAAACGTAACGTTATAACTTTTTTCCGGGTAAACTGCGAGTTGAATTGAAAATTCAAGAAAAACTGGAGAAGGAAGCACAATTGTATGGCGATGACAAAGTAGTAGAAGAAGATTTAAATGAAAATTATGTACCGCCAGAAATCGTGAGTAAACTGTAATGTTGAAGTTATCAACGATTAAGGTATTTTTTTCCAAGTTAGAATTTACAATATCCATGCCAACTTACTTAAACCAGATTTGGGAGCTTTTCCCGAGGCAAACATAACGTTAAAACTTTTTTCCGGGTAAACTGTAATGTTGAAGTTATCAACCATGAAGGTATTTTTTTCCAAGTTAGAATTTACAATATCCATGCCAACTTACTTAAACCAGATTTGGGAGCTTTTCCCGAGGAAAACGTAACGTTAAAACTTTTTTCCGGGTAAACTGTAATGTTGAATTTATCAACGATTAATCGTCGATAACTTCAACATTACAGTTTACCCGGTGAAAAGTTGTCAACGTTACGATTTCCTCGGGAAAAGCTCTCTGGTCTGGTCTCAATAAGTTGGAATTGCTATTGTAAGTTTTGACTTAAAAATATATAAATTTAATCGTCAATAACTTCAACATTCCAGTTTACCCGGAAAAAAGTTTTAACGTTACGTTTTCCTCGGAAAAATCTCCTTTCTCTGGTTTAAGTGAGTTGTCATGGATATTGTAAATTTTCTTTTAAAAAATATCTTTATATTCGATGATTTCCTAAACGTTACATTTCACCCAGAAAAAAGTTGTCAACGTTACGATTACCTCGGAAAAAGCTCTTTAACCTGCTTCAAATAAATTAACATAGATATTGTAAATTCTAACTAGGAAAATAATACTTTAATCGTCGATAACTTCAACATTACAGTTTACCCGGAAAAAAGTTTTAACGTTTCGTTTCCCTCGGGAAAAGCTCCCTGGCCTGCTTAAAATAAGTTGTCATTGTTCTTGTTACTTTTTACCTGGAAAAATATTATTTTAATCGTTGATCACCAATACGTTACACTTTACCTGGAATAAGTTGTGCAGGTTACTTTTTTCCCGGGATATATTTTCGTCTTGAATAAACGTAATTGTTTTCCCGGATAAAAGTACACTGGTTACACTTTCCTCGGGGAATGTTGTCTTCCGACCCGCAGCAACTTAACATGACACTTTTCTCGGAAAAATTATACACCGGAAAATCACGTAATGGTACTTTTTTCACGGATTCTCAGTCTCAGGTGTTTCTTTTCGTACGGGTCAACGAATTATTGAAAGTTCATGAAAAACAAACTTTTTTTTTAAATTGAATGCACTTGTGTGAAAAACAGAAATATTTTTTTCGTTAAAAAGAAAAAAATTTAATAACTGTTTTTAACAAATATTGGAAGTGATGAAAAAAAAATATTTTATTTTTGCACAATATGACAAAATTGTAATTTTTTTCATTGCAAACAAGTAACTTTTTCATACAATTTTTTAAACAACGACCGAGTATACGTGTAAAAAAAATTAATTAAAGCCATTTTTCATACTTTATGATGAAAACATTTTGTTTAAATCAGCTTGCTTCAGGGGGTGAAGGGATAAAGTCTGAAAATTTTTAGTAAATTAATTTTTAAACTCGAAAATATTCCTTCAAAATTATCACTTGGTGTAAAACTCAAAAGAAAAAGAAGCTGAATATACCAGAATTATTCATTGACAGCCGAAAAAAAGGTTCCTATTTTAGACTTGTACTGCAAAATCACCGAAAATATTATTTTTTTTTTATTTTTTTTATTAATTTAAATCAATTTTTCATCCTCACAATCTGTTTTTATTTTAGTTTATTTATTATTGTAATTTTTTTTTTCCATCCACTCCGTAATGTAAAAAAAAATAAATAAAATTACTCATTTTGACCCAAAAAAATATAATAATCATAAAAACTCAAAATAAAATAAAATAAAATAAATTGGATTCAGAAAAAAACGTCTACTTCAAAACTAAAAAAAATCATGCTTTTGTGAAAATTAAAGTTTGATCACTCACGTCCGAGGAGCATGTACGGAAGTGGATTTTTCGGACCGGAAGCTACAGCTCCGCACAGATGCACGGAGGCCGAGGTCGGCTGTCCGGTGGCCAGGAAGACGATTCCGAGGTTGCAGGAAGCCTCCAGCGACAGTGGATTCAGGTAGTGCGCCTTCTTCAAGCAGGTTATCGCCTGGAACGATATCAAACATAAGTTACCGAATGTCGTAGATTAAAATCATAGCGATTGGTTGAGAACATAAAAAAAAAATTTTGAGCTTACGATATGTTTTTGGGAATGAAGTATTATAGCTAAGCATCCATTTGTATAGTTCTTTAAATAAAAATTAATATAATTTAAAATCTTACAAAAAATAAGAATCAAACTGTGTTTTAATCCACCAGGAAATAATTCGACGGTTCGATGTAAATAAGGTCAATCCTAACTGGTCGGTGTAATGAAATACGCTATTGAATCGGTTGCTAGCGCAATAAGATACGCTATTAAAACGCTAGTGCAGTAAGATTCGTTATTGAGCTGTTAATTTAACGTTGCTTCATTTAAAATTGTGTCACGCATCCGTGAATAACTTTCATCGAATTTTTAAAGGATTCAAGTCACTTTTCGACTTATTTATCAACTATTGACTTATTTTAAATTAAAAAAAAAAAAAAAAAAAAACTGAGAGGTAGCTAAAAATCTAAAAATTGGCCTTATATTGTAAAAAGCGAAAAAAATCATTACATTGCGGTAAATTAAACTCAGTTTTCCTTAGTTTTCCACAAAAGTTATAGTTTTTGTTATAAAAATAATTTTTGTATGAAGCTTCATCCTACCATTGAAAAGCTTTCATTCAATGTTATTCAAAAAGCAAATGAAGCTTTTCTTGGTAACCAGTCATAGAATTTCATTCCGAGAAATGGCTACTTTCGTGTATTGCATGGCGTTTGGACAAAACAGAGCTTTAGTCTACAGTGAAAGAACTACTTTTTATTATGAAAGAATAAAGATACGTGGCCAATGTATAGCATTTTAGGAAAAAAATATGATATTCAAACTGTGTCTTGTATCGAGCTTTGTGAATTCACAGAAGTTTTGTTTATTCATGTAGAAAGTATAAATTTTTTTATAAAAGTCCATAGAAATTTTTCCCTGTTACAGATTCCAGAAAAAGTCTCATTTTTCCTAGTGCTTACTTGATATAAATAACCCATTCTTAAATAATTTTTCTACATGTTCTTTCAGATTTATACTTGATCAAAAAAATTTTAATTTATTTATTCATTTATTATCAATGGTGTGGAATCGACAAGATTGAATTTAATTGAATTTTTTTTATTAGTATAGGTAATAGGGTTTTCTTAAAATACTCGAATTATATTTATTTCAAATAGACGTCACTTTACGATTTTCCGACTTTCATTTCACCGCGAATTTCATAAGCTTATTACTTAGCACCTGAAAGGGAAAAGTTTCTCAATAGCTATTCAATAATTTCAAACTTGTTAAAGATGCTGAGAATTTTGAGTCGGAAGCTGATGGAGAAATAAAATTTATTTGCAATAAATTTATAAATAAAACTAATTTATCAATTTGGTCAGCGACTGGAGGTGACAGTTTGTTTATTAAACTCGTCAGGAAAATCGACAAACCGTAACTAATAAATAAACTTTTCTAATTGCGGGGATGCTTGTAAACATATAAATTTTGTTTTCAAAACTTAAATTACATTAACCGGGCTATAATTTTCCAGGTTGCCAAGCTCGCGGCGTTAAAATTTTCTCGAAGCTACTGGTCCGGAAAATTATTCAAAAATGTAGCGGGGAAAAAGTAATTCGTCCTTCAGCAATTCAATTGAAGCAAAATGAAAATTGTTTATTTTTTTTATTTTTTTTTTTTATTCTTCTCAAAGAAGAAAACGTAATGATGTTTAAAAAAAAAAAAAAATTTATTTCCAGTGAAATTTTAATATCGCTCGGCAGATGAGAGAAAAATATGGTTTTCCGTTCCATTACTCTTTTGAAGTGCGAAATTAACAATTTTCCACACAAGTGACTGGACATAGAAATTTTAAAGGGCTGACCAAAAGAAAACAACATTTTTTATATATATATTTTTTTTTTGAAAAAATAAAACGGTAAACGATAAATAAAACGGTCATTTATTATTACGTTTAACAAAAGTAAATTTTTTTCCAACAATTGTTTAACAAGCAGAAAAAAAGCAGTCGTAAACTTTTGATTTTAATGTAAAAGATAGAATAAATGATTATTATCTTATAATTAAATTAATTTTGTTCATAATTAATAAAGCAAAAGTCTAATTTTAAAGGAGCTTTATTGTAATGATCTTATTTAATAAAGCTGAATTCATGATTCTCATAAACAAAAGTAATTTATTATTGATTTAACCAACAATATTTGGTCAAAACAAAAAATTTAAACTGTAAAAACTGTTTTTTGTTAAAAATGTTAAATGAAATACACTGTTCTGAAAACAATATGTATATGATTCTTTCATTTATACAAGCACGATTCTGAGTTTTGATGACTGAATAAAGAAAAAAATAAACTTTTAAATAGATTCTATGAAAAATTTTTGTGTAATAATTGTCAATACTTTCAAAGTCGAAAAAAATTTCTCAAGATAACAGCTACTTTCAACTCCTCCAAATTTAAGATTGAAAGGTTAATCATTTATTCTCTTACAAACTTACTTCTTGTTAGTTTTTTTTTTCTTTTATATATAAAAAATCTCAGTAAATTATTGATACCAATAAATACTTGAACAATTTTACCTAGATTTTTATTTCATCAATCAACAAGTAAAAAAACTCAGATTACAAAGTTAAAAATTTTGAATTCTTGACCAATCACAATAATTTTTGGCCTCGTTTACATTTATAAACATTCAACCATGAAAAAAAAAATCTTGATTAAATTTTTAAAGATACGTGAATCTCAGCACATTTCACTAGTCGAAATGATCCCTTGGCACTCGAGAATTCTCTCGACTCTTTTACGATCCGTCGTTTAATCTTGTAAAACATTCGACTTGGGTAACTCTAAACTACCCGAAGTACTTAACTCCTGCATTTAATAAAACCCACTTTATCGCCACACTAAACTCCGAGTGTTGCGCCCTCGCTTTTAATCATTTGTTTTTCCGCCAATTTTTCTGTATAAATCTTACCCCGGAAGCTTAATGAAGTCGTTACAATTAAGCGATGAAAATTCCTACCGAATTTATTCGTACACTAAGGTATTTACGACTATCGCGTCACATTGTTTTCCTTGGAAAAAAAATTTGTAACTTTGTTTGTCAGGTGGTTGTAGATTTTTTTTTTAATTGTTTGATTACTTAAAACTCAAAAGTACAAAAACTGTACACGAAAGAATGACACTATGTATTAAATATTATTTATGATGATTTTTTATTTATTATTATTAAAATAAATAAACACTTAAATTGTCGAAAGTATACTTTTTGAAAACGTATTCCCATTAACGGAAAAATGATTCTCGAAATGATTGCTAAAACTCGATACCTCGTACGAGAAAAAAAACCAGCGAAAGTATGATTTGAAAAAAAGCGGTGGATGGACACAGGAAAAAGAAATTGTGGTTTTAGTATAAAGTCAAGTTTAGAACGTTTTTAAATTGGAATAAATGTATTTCAGACTTTTTTATGATATCGTCGATTTGTCTCTTTTTATTTTAGTAATCTGATCGTAGTGACCCATTTTTTTTCTCGCGAGGTGTCGACGTACATGTGATATTATTTTTATAAAAGCTATGTTTTAAATTTTTAATGACTCTTAGTTTAAAAAATTTTTTTTTAATATGCTCTGTTCATACATCAAAAACTGACTACTCGAATTTTTTATGACGTATGTAGTAAGTTTTTAAGAGGCTTACTTAAGGAAACATACAAAACATTTTGTGTAATGGTTCTTGTTTCAATGTATGATATGAGTGCTGTTCAAGTTTATTTATTATGGATAATATCATTTATACATGAAATGATATGGACATAAGTTCCTTTCTCTGCAATAACACATTAAGCCGACTAGAAATTAAATTTTATAACTATATTAGAAAAAAAGATTTTAATATTGAAATAAGTCGATGGTCCCGGCGAAGAAAAACCTGCCACGAATAAAGTTACAATGAGGCAACTTTCGACGACTAAAATGTCTAAACCACGAATAAAGTTACAATGAGGCAACTTTCGACGACTAAAATGAATCATTTTATTCATGAATTAAACTTTTTTAGATTGGAGTAAAATAAATTTTGGTATCAGTCCGTTGATACACGAGGGCGAAAAAATTTTTTTCGACTCACCAGCCGCGAATAAAATGACTCTGCGATGTTTCATAAGCTGAAAACTTAGAGTCTTTTTATTCACGGCTGGTGTGTCAACTGTCAAAGGACTGATACCAAAGTTCATTTTCTTCTAATCTAAAAAAGTTAAAATCATGAAAGTCTCATTGTAACTTTATTCGTGGAAAATTAAGCTTCCTTCTAAATAAACTTAACATAAAAAATTCCTAATTCACAAAACAAAGCCTAAATCTTACAGAGCAACGAAAGTCCGCTTGCGGGACGAAGCATCCCCTTTAAGCTCGTTGTCCGGCCCGTACGTACACAGTCGGGGTTGGGTGGGGTGGGGTGATAGAACATTTAGCTCGTCGCGCTTAAAAGCTCCTAAGTGGAGTATTCCCCTTGTAATTTTAGTAAACGAGGCCGTAGTTTACAGGATTTAAAAAAAAAGGTAAAATTAATTTTCACTTCTGGAAGATGTACTTTAAAAAAAAAAAAGGTTATTGAAAGTGAGAATGATAAATCATAAGGAGTGACGCAGGCTGGGGTAAAAACGCGAGATGAGTAACCTTCGCTTGCGGTGTGATAGAAATCAGAGGGCAGAAGTATTCCCAAGCGAGTCGGGCTGCGCGTCTATTTTTTGCGCGCCCATAGCACCTTTGTTGAGGGTACGTGGACCCCGAGAAATGAGAAATCAACTTGATTGCCAGGTAAGTACACCCCTGACGGGCTTTAAATCCAATTGGATTTTTGGTTTTTATTAATGTCATTTGTTTATTTTTAATCGTCAAATATTAATGGTCCTTTGATTGATGATAATAACGTATCATTATAATTATAATAATAAGAATGTCAGCAACTTAAAATGAGTATGATTGGTCAAGAACATAGAAAACAAAATCTTGAACTTTGAAATCAGAGTTTTTTTATTTGTTTATTGATGAGATAAAAATCTAGGTAAAGTTATTTAAATACTTTACAGATTATACTAAAAATTTTTTTTTTTTTTTTTTTTTTTTTTTTATAAAGAAATAATCATATATCAATATTGTTTTCAGAACTATTTTTGATTTTTAACATAAAACATCTATTACAGTCGAATTTTTTGGTTTTGACAAAAAACTTTAAATTTAAATAAAAAATAAACTATAGTTTAATATTGTATATTTTGTTCAATTTTTCCATATTTTGAAAACTGACAATAAATCATAATAACTAAGCAAGTTACTTTTATTTGAAAATTGAGTTGGAAAATCTATTAAGCTTCTCAGCGATTATATAAAAATATTTCAATTGAAAAAAAGAGTGTCAATGTGGATTTAGGAATGTTAAAATTCATTGTGATGGACGTTTTAATTTTTAACGTCAAAATATTCGTTTTTTTAACGTCCCTTAGTTTTTTATATTTTATTTTTAAAAGACACATGGATTGACTTGAATTTTTAAAGAATTAAATTATCCACATTTAATTTCGCCTCTAAATAAAAAATTACAGTTTTAAAGAATTTGTTACAGTAAAATAACCTTTACAATGAGTCAATTTTGTAGCGTCCATCAAAATGAATAATTTGTGAAATATCTTTTTTTTGTAAATCAGTGGGATTTTGATAAACTATCGGGATTTTCAGTTAAAGACCGAGCTACCAAATTAATATTTATAGTAGATTTTACTCTCATCAAATCGCTGTGATCTCACGCAAGAAACTTCAAGAAATAAATTATGAACTACCAATTACATATTTACACGATGATTGTCTATCAACAATACCTCGTTATGTAACCACCCATTATTTGTGAATCACATATATGTACCGATCAATTACTATGTTAGGAATATGAATAATTTACTATTGCATACTAAACTAATTAATCTTATAAATCGAATATAAAAGTTACTATGAAGTTTAGTTTAATAAGCCCTTCCATACTCGTATAATTGTTACAAAATTATTTGCAAAAATTGAAAATAATTCTGTGCATTAAATGTAGTCTAAAAGTCACGCAGTGCGTCTTAAAGTGTCAGTAGAAAAGTTTAAAATTGACAGTTGAACAATCAGCAACCAAATATCAATATAACTTTAAAATCACTCAAACTAAACTTTTAGTCAAAAACAAAGATAAAATAGTAATCAAAATAAAGTAACGAATGCAGCAATATTTAAATAAACTTAATAAATAATGCCTATCCAAGTCATTACAACCTCCTGTCAAAACAAGCCCCACCAACTAAATTTTTGAGCACACTGGATCAGCAGAAAAATAGTCCAATAGTCCCTAATAGCTGCTTACTTTACTTTTTTCCTCCCCTCTGAGTTCGTATAAATCTTTAGCGGGGCGGGTATATGGGTGGTACGAATGCAGGAAAACTCACCGACACGTATTTCTGTTTTCCGTAGAGGCACATGCCGATGTTGTTCCAGAGAGACCACGACTCCGACATTGACTGAGCGGCCACTTTGTACTTTGAGAATGCCACGTCGAACTCGCCGCTCGACTGTAATTCGATTATTTTTACTTGGATTATTAGTATATTATTAATTGATCTTTCGAAAGTTTCAAGCTACGATTTGTTGCTGGATTGTAACCCCGAGTTTGATGAATTATGGATGTTTATGATTAATTTGAATTTCGAAGAGAATAGTATGTTTTAATTGCTTATATTTTATTCGCAAATATTTAAATTCGAGTCGAAGATTGTACTGGAACGATGATTACCCTGTTTTTCGTATGATCATTTTTCAGTGTTTATGTTTCAGAAAATTTTCTGCTAAGAATTCAAACATTTATGAATATAGTTTTTCATAGCAGAAGACTTGTATTTCTCGTGGTGTACCCAAAACGATATTTTTTAGTTTTATTTAATTTTCTATTTCAATGTTTGTACAAGTTATCTACAAAACCTATCAATTATTCTATAATTTTGACAATTTAATCAAGCAAAAAAAGTATGAATTATGACTTTTAAACTTTTAATGTTTTGTTTAATATTTTGACCAAAATTATTTAGATTTCTATGATTCTTTATTAGAATGAAAGCATTTTTTTTAGTTTTATCGCTGTAAATCTGGAACAATCATAAATTTTTTTTTTTTACCACCAATTAGTGGGTTATAAAAATCGTCTGCTATGAAAAACTCTATTAAATGTACAGAAAATGGCCTCAAAAGTTTTATAAAACAACCAAATTTTATAAAAAAATATTAAAAACTGAAAGTTTGATGAATATTTGAATAGACCGACTCACGTCTAAACTAATGGACTTTCAAAACTTTAAACCGTGTTTTCTCGAAATCGTGTTTTTGCACTTAGGGCTTAGGGGTTCTTGCAGAGTACGGCTCAGTTATTAATGATAATTCCCATAGATTATTTAAATAAATAAATAAATCAACAACCTGCAGAATGTAGCCAAGGGGCAGTATGGCTTTAGCATGATCCGGGGTTTGCGCCAGTGCAGTCCCGAATTGTTGAAAAGCTCGCTTCGTGTCCCCCAGTCTGAGGTACATGAGGCCAAGTTCCGTCAAAATCTCCTCGCTTTCCGGGGACGCACTGCAAGTAATAATTTATTACGACGTAATTAACTTTGCTCCCCACGCTAATATGGACATTTTTATTCACGTCCGAAGTGTCAGGGGGTAAATTTATCATGGGGATTTACGTATTTACTTAGGATTTAAGCTCCAGGATTTTCGGTTATTTATGGCTCATGGAAACAACACCACTCTAAATTTTTTTTTTCTTTATGAAAATTGATTTATTGATTTCTGGAGATGGAAAGCTTATTTTTTCTTTCGAATTGGCTGGGAATTTCTCAATGGATCCTGGAATGTTGCATCAAAAAAGCAAGGGGTGAAATATTCCGGTAATTATATAATATTCACGTATTAGTTCACTGATGAAATTAAATTTTTGTTCAGTCATCCATGATTAGTATACGATCACTATCGGCAATAGGTCCGGAAGTATTTTTTTTCACGTTTTTCAGTATATTAAAACCGGGAATATGTATGTCATTAGTTTGATAAACAAAATTTTTCCCATCAAGTACGAAATTTTATAACTTATTAATTTTTTCTTTTTTATATTAGCATTCATTAAACTTTATTTAAAAAATTTTATACTTTATAATATTTAAACTTTTAAAAAGTCTTTCGAATTCGAATGGACAACGTTCAGCAAATTTTTTACCAGATCAGATTTTGTTTAAAATAAAAAGGACTTTAAAAAAAATAATGATGTAATGTTTTCCAACTATCTTGGGAATTATAATTTTCATCGTTAAGAAGAAAAAACTTATTTTCCAGTTGGTTTTAATTCTGCGCGCTTCATTTAACTTTTATTTCATTTCTCTCGCAAGCTCTTTTGTTGAAACTTTTTTTGCCCTACGACAGTACAAAAAATCTTTGAAAAATAAATCAATACTCGACGAGGATTTACTACCGGATCATATATTAATTATTAATAAATAATTTAAAATTTAAGAAAATTATTTACATACTACAATTTTTCATTTTTTAAATTCAATTCTAAAGTAAAGAATCACAAAAAAAGTTTGCAAAACCAATTTTCCACACTCCTAGGAAGAAGACTCGAGTTCGCGTGCCCGCGTGAATCCCGATTCGCGAATTTAAAACCTCGGCACGTGAAACCGGAAACTTCTTATCTCGGTCGTACGCGAGGGGATGAAAAATTATTAATTACGAGGTAAGTTTAGCCAACCTGATGATCATTACACTTTCATGTGATGAGCCATGGAGCGATGAGCTTTTTTTTTCATTTAATCAATTTTCTTGTGATTTTTTAGAAATTTATTTGAACCTAGGCAAAATATAAACCAAATGAGTATTAATAAATGAAAGTGAAACATTAGCAGTTTTATGACATAACGCGAAAAGATTGAACAACTTTTTCTAAGCTTATGTTTTTGAAAGTTTACGGTTTATTATGTATTCTAATTAAATATTTTGTAATTTTTTAAAAATCATTATTGAGAGAAAACAAAATTCTTAAACTGTTGATTTTGAATTCCCACTGAAAAGCTTTATGTGTGACGTCAACTTGACAACGAGATCACGTGATTTATATTTTCAAAACAACTTCTGATGAATTTAAATCAAGTAACGAAACATAACAATTAAAATTTATTACAGCTACTGAAATTTAATTTGATAATAAAAATTCATCAACTACTTATTTTTAAAAACACCTCAGTCACGTGACTTCGTCAAGCTGATGTGATACATGAAACGTTTTGACGGGAATTCAAAATCCCAAAATTGATTTTTTAAACTTTGTTCCAGCACACATTAAAGTAAAAAATTTCAAACTCTATCTAACGAATCGTATTCTCAAAACAAGACCCAAAAAAAAATTAATTTCCTCAATAAATTTTCAGAGAAAAAAAAAATAGAGCAACCTTAGTCCGCGCTCGTACACGGATATCGCGTCGATAATCCGGTCCTCGGCCACGTACAGTTTAACCAGGGCCATGAACGCGTTCTCGTTGTCGGTCAGCTCGGTCGACTTAGTCAAGTGTGCCCTGGCATTTTCGAAATCTCCCAGCTTCATGTAGCACTCCCCTGAAAACAAATCGTCAAACTTCAACGTGACGGATAATTTGTCGAACCGGTGCAGAAGCTGATTAATCCCGGTCAATCACCCAAGTTCAGCTCAACCTCCCAGTCCAACTCGTCGGTCATTTTTTTGGATTCTAGGTACAGGTCGATCGCCTTTTTGTGATCGCCCAAGAGAAACCTGAAAGAAAAAGTTTGATCAAGTGGTGGCTAATAAATTTCACATGAAAAAGATTAATGGTTAAAAAGAAACTTTTTCAGTCATTCCTCTCGAGTTACCTAAATAAATTGTCAAAAATTTGTAAATCTAACTTGCCGCGATGTATATACAAGTATTGTACGAGTATTTATAAAAAATTATTTTAAAAGATGTATTTATTGTAATTAAGTATTTAATTTCTACCAAATCTTTGAAATTGAATTGATTTTTTTTAACAAATCAAAATTACAAAATTATTTTTGAACAGATGTATGTATACAATGAAAAATTTAACAAATTTATTAATGTTAAGTAAAAATATTTCTATCATATTTCCATCAAAAAATACATAAAGATAAATATAGAATCAAATTATCGGGAGTGAAAGCGTGACGGTAATTGATAAAAACACTATACGATCGTATACGACAGTCCAAAAATAAAGCACCAGAATTTTACGATTAAGTAAAAGCTCTGGTAAGGAAATTAATAAATTTCATAAAAAGATAAGAATAAACTGGTGTAATATACTTACATTGACTTGGCAATTTGCTTGACACAATCAGCGCTCTTGGGATCGATTTTGTGACAATGTTGGAAGCTGTCCAGCGACTCTTGCACTTTGCCCTCCCGCCTCAGAATTAAGCCCTGAAATTTACGATTGGCTTGGCTTTTATGTTAATTTAGCGACGAGCAGTTGTTTTCTGCAAGGATTATTACAGCTTTTCTTCAACTTTTACGCTTACTAGGTACTACATTTGGTATTTAAATTCTTTAATTCTAACGAACAATGTTCATTTAATTATTTTTTAAGATACTCTTTACTAATCGTATTACTTTTGTAAATTATCGTATATTTATCTATTTGTAATTTATATACACGTGTAAAAAACAATTCAAATAAAATAAAAAAATATTTTTATAATTTAATTTTGTATCAACTGAAGTGTGAATTAATAATAATTAGTTTTTGATTTATCTTTTAATCACAGACAGTAACCATTTTTACATTTCTAAATTCTTTTATAAGTTATTTTTTTTTCTTATATATATAATTCATTTTTTATTCATTGTTATTATGTATATAATAATCTGAATGAATTAATGAAAAGATGAAGAAAATATAAACTATTTTTATTTGCAATGTAATTAGTGTGTAAGGTCAACCAGCTGTCCTATGCGAAGGCAATTAATTTACCTCCATAGGTACAATGCTATATGTATTACTATTGTAATTTTTATTGTTATATTATTATTATTATTAGTTTATCATAAATATATTTTTATTGTTAATTATTTTTTTAAAGAAATTATTAATTTACTAAAAATTTATTAAAAATAAAAAAATAGTAGATTTGAGTACCAGGACGTAGTTCGGGTAGTAAGTTTCTCCACCCCACATATCGTTCTCGTAGGCAATCATGTCCTTGCATCTCGAGAATTCGTGCCTCATGTAGTAACGGTGAAGCAGCCAGTTGTTTTGCTCGACCGGTCTAAGCTCAGCTGGTTCTAACAAACAAACAAATAAAAACATTACTGTTATTTTTTTCTTTTTTTAAGAGTTTTAAATTAAGTCTCTTCCGAAAAAGATTAAATTTCAAATTTGCTACTTTTATCTCGTTTTTCAATGTGTTCTGCGTATAAGCTTATCGATCTATGTGAATTAATCCAATATTTAGCCAATTTTAATTCTGGAGTAAAAATTAATAGAAAAAATAACGTTACATGATAAATCAGGACGAATTAAAATTTAAAGTCAGCTGATCAAGTAATTTGAGCAATTAGAAATTCATGATACATAAAAAATAAAAAACAATTTTTATTATTTTCAGTGTTCAAAAAAAAGTTCAGGTGGTTTTCTATAAAATTCCAAGATTCTATGTGGTCAAATAAAAAAGTTAATAAAAAAAAATTAAATCATCCTGCACCCTACAGTGTCCAGCTGACGGTGTGAAAATCTATTCCTTTGTTTTATTTTTCAAAAATTAATTAATTACCTTTGTTCGATCTGTCGGTCGACCGAAAACGCTGAGACGGCGGTGGACCATCCTGGTGCAGTCTCCCGTTGCTCATCACGTTGTTTTCCATGCTTTTTTCACCTTTTCATTCAAAAAAGCTCCGATTAAGACTTTAAACGCTTTCGCGACTCCGTGTTACTATGACGATCGAAAAGTACTACATAAAATAACGATTTTTCCACCCGGCATAAACACTTCGAATCGATCTTCAAAAATAACGATTTTTTTTATCTTCATCAATGAACAGTGTTTTTGCCTAACAATTTTCGGTTCTTTTTCAGGACCTCAAGACGGGCGTCATCTACCTGCAAGTTGTCAAACCTGTTGACGTACCTCGCTATATCTATATATCCTAGTACGTATAAACTCCTCGATCCTCTAATATGGCTGTCGGCAGCCAACCGATGATGTTGTTACTTGTTATGCAGTAGCATATTTTTATCGTCGTCGGCTCCGTAACTCCACCAAACGCCCTCAGCCTGTCGGTTACGAAAAAGTAAACAAACGTCTTAACCGCCATGGAATAGCACAGTTTTAATTTGTTTGAAAAAAATGTTGAAACTCGTATAGTGTTTACCCGCAAGCAGACGTCAATAATGCTATCATCGATTTCACTGGTAAATTTTTGCTTATATTCCTAGTGCTCTATGTTTTTATTGTCAGTTCTAGATTAGCGATAAAGTTTTATTGGGCCGTAAAAAACAAGCTCGTGTATTCAGTATTTTTTTCAATTCTATTGCAGATACGCCGACGTTTATTTTTACCAACAAATTGCACTGTTATCTGAAAAAAAAAAGGTAGAGTGCTGCTGGCAATTGCAAACAATGAAAACTAAAAAAAATGATAAATTAAACGAGGCATGAGCTGCTCGGTCGAGTTGAGGCAGCCTGCAAGAATACACCAGAATCAGAATCAGCAGCAGCAAGGGATGCCGGAGGATCCCCATAAATTGTCTGTCATCATGAACAAGTCCCAGAGGCTTGTTTTGGGACTAATTGTTCTCCTGCTTGTGGATGTGATCTGGGTATCAAGCTCAGAACTCACAAAAGTTTGTAATTTTTTAACCTCTCTTTGTTAGTTACTTGTAACTATGTTTATTCAAAAACTTAAAATACAGTTTATTTCAATACACAGTGATTTCTAAAATAATTTCACAAGTGTTTATAAGCATAGCACAAGTATACACATAGTTAGTACAAGACTTATAAAGCTTCTTGAGTATAGGCTTAGCATATCAGTTTTAAAAGTTACACAGATAGTGAAACAATTATTTTTTTTAAACAAGTGTCTCTTTGGAACTTTTGTTTCAGTACATCTACCAGGAGGCAAAATTTGACAAACCGTTTTTCAGTACGTACATTAAAACTTCCATGTTCTCGCTGTACTTACTAGGCCTATGTTTTTGGCCACCATGGAGAGACCAATGCAACAAACCAAAAACATATACGGTAACTTACCTCAATACATCCATTGGCATGCAGTAGACTGATTGAATTTGTTTTACAGATTATAGATCCTAATGTGGAGGATGAGAATTTTTACTCAGAAGAAAATGCCAGACTTAGTGATCCCACATTTGTACCTGTCAAGACACCCGATCAATGTGACCCCTCTTCTGGCACTGAGAGCGATGATTCATCTGTGCGATCGGTGCGGTTCAGTAAATTAGCTGAAGTCAGACACATGTCAGAGAGTGATGCAACCGAGGCTCTACTATCCAGGTTGAGCTATCATGCAAGTGTCAGGGCTGGCGAACAAGCCAGACGGCAGGCTAACAAGTTTTCAATACAGAAAGTATCCAAGATTGCGTCTATGTTCTGTTTTCTGGTAAGCTTACCACAGTTAAAAAAATGTTTTTTTTTTTAATATGATGACAGTTGATTTAATTTTCAGTGGTTCATTGCAAATTACACATACCAAATGGCCCTGTCGCAAACAGAAGCTGGAATTGTAACAGTCTTGTCCTCTACATCTAGTTTGTTTACTCTCTTTCTTGCTGCTATATTTCCTAGTAATAGTGGAGATGAATTTTCACTTTCAAAACTAATTGCAGTTACCATTAGTATTATAGGCCTTGTAAGTCCCTAGAATCACTGGCACAGAATATGAAACGTTTTTGAGGAATTTATTTGTATAGCAGTAATTTTTTTTTTTTTTTTTTCAGATTCTTGTTGGATTTTCAGATTTATCCTTTGAACCCAGTCGAATACCCACTGGTATAATATTAGCTCTAGTCAGTGCATTTTTTTATGCTACTTACATTGTTTTCTTGAAGAAGAAAGTCGATCACGAAGACAAAATGGACATACCAATGTTCTTTGGATTCGTTGGCCTATTCAATTTAATATTACTATGGCCTTTATTTTTTATATTACACTACGGTCAGTGGGAAGAGTTTGAATGGCCAAACTCTCAACAGTGGATGTTTTTGATAATAAATGGTCTCATAGGGACTGTACTAAGTGAAGTTCTTTGGCTATGGTAAAAATGATTTTATTAATTAAAAATCTGAAAGAGTTGAAAAATTACAAAACACTGATGATAATCTTTGATTTCAGGGGATGCTTTTTGACATCATCTCTGATAGCAACATTGGCAATAAGCTTGACAATGCCAATATCAATGATAATTGATGTTTTACTCAAGAAAGTTGAGTACCCGTGTATTTTTTACCTAGGAACCATTCCAATGATTTTAGCATTTTTAACAGTTTCTCTTCTGTCGCATTTTGATAACAAAGATCCCGTTTTTGATTTGGTGAAAAAGATGTATGTGTGTCAAAGAAGAAGAGTAATTAGGTAAACACCTAAACTGTCTACCTAAATCTTAATTTGACAAATATTTATTTATTTGCTTTTTTTGTTTTTTTAGGATACCTGATCTAGAAGCTGAACAAACCGAATCTCTTATTGGTATAAATAACGAGGAGCATGAGGCGTAACGAGTTGTATTTAGAATTTTGATAACGAGAAATTGTACACTACATGCTGAATTGTGAAAAAAAATAATAATAAGCACGCGCTTTGTTCTATACTGCTAAATAATGCAAGCAAAATAAGTGCCATTTATTATAAATTTTTAATTCAAAGTAGGTGATTCGTAAAATATTGAAGACCCCGTCTGGTTTAAAATCATTTTTTTTTTCTTAAGATCACACTGAAGATTGCTAACAAGTACCAATTTAACTGTTGAAATTTTTATTGCTGGATTTGGGTCTTTAATTTCAATCGCTTTTATTCAGTAAAATATTTTCTAGATCTTTTTAAATTTTTCAACTTAAACGGTAATTAATAAAAAGCTATGTGATAATAAATCGACTGTACAGGCTGTTGTATTTCCCATTTGAGTTTAGTAGCTTTGTTTTATAATACATTTTTATTTATTGTTGAAAAACTGATAATACTAATGAATAATTTTAATACATAGAAGCTTAACTAAAATACTTAACGAGAGGTTTCGTAATTAGGTTTTTTTTTTAATTAAAAAAAAAAAAAAAAGAATTTTGTGAGTATTACTTAGCAAGAGTAATATTTTTTATTAATCATGAGAATTATAAGTGTATTAGATAATATATATTTCTGTGCAAATTTTTTCTTTCCATGTATCGTATTTTGAGAAATGTATATTATATTTATTTATTTATAAAAGATAAATATTAACTAAGTTGATGATGCTACGTTTTAACAAACTAAATCTTTTATATACTTGTTATTATTATTGTAAACATTATAAATTAGTCCTTTAATATTTTAAACTTAATATATTGAGTTAGCCAAGAGCATAGATAAGTAAGCTTATCATTTATTAAAGCATTAATTCTATTTAAGTTTCCGAAAAAATTGGTAAGTATTAAATGAAATTCGATGCGTCTGTTTTAAAAGTTATGCATACTTTAAAAAAACAAGACATCAGTGAGATACTTTTAAGGATTATGGAGGCTTTATAGTTGAAAACAATAAAATGTCACACTGGACCAACTACATTATATGTTGATAAATAACTGATTATGAAAACATTAGTAGCCAAAAAAATTTTCATTATTATACTAGTCTAGTCAAAATGAAACTTTCCATTAAATTATTTTTAAAAATGTATTAAAAATAAATGCTAGTAGAATTGAAGGCACAATTTATTTTAAGTTGATAAATAATAAATCGACAAGAATGTTATTCGTATTAATTGCTTTGGTCAAAAAACGCACAGCATCAAATTTCGTAACGCAATTTGAAAAAGTTCGATTACGAGAAACCTTTTTTTCTTTTAGAATAGAACAAATGCGATTGAAAAAAAGTGTGAAAGATTTTATAATTCCAAAAGTTTGCTTGAGATGTGATGAGAGCGTTTGGAGGAGTGAAGTCAAAAATATTGTTAAAAATTATTCTAGCTATAAGAAATTTTGTCATAAACTTTAGCTAACTGTTCCTATGAGAACCTATACTGATAATAACATGTATATTTCGTGTAAATATTGAATATATTGTAAAACCTTTATGAAAATTACGTAAACATTGTAATAAAAATTTGAAAAAATTGTCAATAAAAATAAAAAATTAAAATTGAGCAATCGCGAAAAAATGTATTGATTTTTATCGTGACATTATTTAATTTTGTGACCAGGATCAATTTTTTAATAATTGATCTTTTATTTGAAACTTTCATTTTTAGTAGCGCGCGCATACTAATATTCATGTTTTATTTTTACACGTCAAGTTTAAAACAAACCAAATACCTAAAACGTCTTTATTATAATTATTATTGGACTTTAAAAAATAATCTCGATTAATTAAACAATTACTTTTATTTTTCAGTTTTACATAAAATATCTTATGTAAATCAATACGTGCTTTTGCGTTTATTTTGCGCGGTTAATTTGATTTTGACAAATGAATCAGTTCAAAGTTGCAAGAAGAATCTACCGACTCATCATTAATTTCATCTCAGTTAATACTTAGGAAAAGTTTGTGTTTTAATAAATGTAATTAATGTTGTTAAGGAATTTCGATAATGTGTTTGTTTAAGCAAAAGTTTAAAAAAAAATTTTTTGCGCCAAACAAAATCAATCGAGGGGTTAGAAGTAAGATTTGACTGATGTCAGGTTAACATGGCACACTACTTCAATGATAGTCGGGTTCCTCTGGGGATCAAACCGAAAGGTAAAAGTACATTTTTTTTAATTTTACACGAAGTTATCATTTATTTAGTTATTTTACAATATAGTAGATTTAGAAACCTAAACAACTATAATACGAGTACTTAAACATTAATTTTATTACTTACGCAATTGTAAACATTAGAATTATATTTAGGTCTGGTACTACATAAACAAAATTTATTTATAAATAAAAAAGTTCTGAAAGATCGATTTTAACAACTGATTTATTGACCAGAAAATTTTTTTATTAGGAACTAGCTGATAATAGGTACTAATTTTTGACAATAATTTTAATTTAGAAAAAAACGCAAATCCATATTCACCCACAAACAGATTCAGCTCATTACGGTAAATTATTTAATCTCTTACAAGTATGCTGTTAATTAAATTTTTATAAACTTTTGCAAATAAATTATTATTCCAAGAATTCCCGACGACACATCGTGGCCCAAGGCACCAGTAAAAATTCGCGAAAATTCAAACAGCACGTGTCCAAATCGACGGGGGGTGCCAATTGCCGGTAAAATTCAAAAGTCAAGTGTCGCCAAGCCGTTAAATACTCAGTACGTTTACAATAATTATCATTACTAATTAAAAACTATTTATACATTTTTTTTTAAATTATTACTCAACAAAAGTGTCAACATTTTTTGTTGGATCCTAGTCCGAAAATGAGTTTTTTTTTTTAAAATAAACACCGAAAAAATAAAATTATAAAAAGAATTTAAAATTTTTATACAATATTGAAGGAGATATTGAATTATGGACTTTCAGTAATTTTCATATCCATAGATATACTTACCAACGTTAAATACCGCTCAGTGACGTTTCTGGGGTGCAAAATGCTCAAAATTCAGTAATTAATATTTTCAATAATTTTGATGTAAAAATTATGAAAAAATATTCAAATTCATTAAAAATCTAAAACTTTCAGAAAAAAATACTTGTTAAAAATGTGCAACTTCTCTATTCACTTTTTTAAATTAATTTTTTGCGTGATTTGCTCAACTCTTTCTAGGTTTTTTTTTCTCTATTCACTATTTTTAAAATTTTAGCTTGAAATATGTGTCCAAAATCAATAAACCAGAGCCGTTGAACTCTATGCCGAAAGAACAAAATTCAGTAACAGACATTAAATTAAAACCGTACGTAAAAGCTTTTATTTTTTCATGTTTACGAAACTATGCACTTTTTAAAAAATGTTTCCTCCAGTACGATATCTAGTTTAACTGATCTGGCTGACGCCCCGAAAGACGAGGACGCAAACGTGCCAACGTGAGTTGCATTCCAAAGCCTTTTTTAAATCCGCAAAAAATTTGTAACCGTATACATCCATTTTTTTTTTTTTTTTTTTTTTTTTGCATGCGATAGAGAAAATGCCACAGAAAATTGTCAAATTCACGTTCCCGCAGAGGTAAATTCGGTCACTGGTTCCGAGTTGTCTGAAAAAACAAAAATTACGTTTTCCAACAGCAGTCCTGGGGTAATATTTTCGCAATGAACTGTTTTTTTAAAGAAAAATTTATGGAGAGTATATTTTTATTGAAGGAGACGGCGAAACTTTCAACACCTCCGGTGTATCGAAATACCGAACTGGACAGCGGGGATCAGAGTTATATAATTAAAAATGAGAAAACGAGTGAGTGTATCGAGAGATTATTTGTATCTTACACGCGTTGCACAAAATTTTATTTTTTTTCAATTATAAAAAACAAGTCAAGCGAGAGTTTATAAGTCGATAATGACAAAAAATTAGCATTTCTGGAGTTGGTGAAAATTAAAATTTTTGTATTTTTAAATATCATAATTTTGACAATATCGACGATCGAGTTCTAAAAGCTGACAACTCAAAATTTTTTTTAATAACATGACATCTCAGAGCTTTCCTTTAGAGAGATGTCATGTTTTTAAAAAAAATTTTGAGTTGTCAGCTTTTAGAACTCGAGCGTCGATATAGTTTTTTTCAAAAGCTGTAAAAATCAGAATTTTTTTATTCCAAACAGCAAAAACAGTCAAAAAATATTTAGCATTATAATTTTTTGAACAATTGTTTGTAGCTAATTCTAAAACTATATATAATTTATAAAAAATATAAAAAAATACATAGAAGACTAATTATTTATAGATCAATTGATGAAACTTTGAAATTTTTACTAAGTTCTCTGTAGCTAATTAACTTTATTTATTTATTTTCAGTATTACACTTTTTTATACACACAATTGTTTATTGCTAATTACGATAATAATTTTAAAACTATATATAAATTATAAACAATATAACAAAATACTTACAAAACTAATTATTTATAGATCAACTGATGAAACTTTGAAACTTTTACTAACTTCTCTGTAGCTAATTAATTTTATTTATTTATTTATTTATTTTTAATAAACTAATAGAATAAAATTATTGTAGCCAAGCTGAGAGCACCGAAAATATATGTTTCGGAGACCACGGATTCCGAGGCTTACTCGAGCGACGCTACGAGGACCAAAATTTTACTCGACAGGCGGATCAGAGGAGCGCAAAAGAGTTCGCCCAAGAAATCTTGTCTCAGACTGCCGAAGTACACCTACAACAAGGACGTCATCGAAACTTGTCCCTGTAACTTACTAAAATTCACTTTTAAAAATCTAGAATCTGCAGACGCTGCGCAATTTAGATTTTGCAAAAAATGCAAACCGTAAACGTCTATTTTTAGAGTAGTTCCATCGAAATTTTCAAAAGTATCAAATTTTTTTTTAGAGATTTCGATTTCTTGTGATTTGGTGAATAAAATTCTTTTTAAAAATTAGAAAACTAGATAAAAATAAAAAATACTAAACTTCAAATATTTTATAAATTAATCTTCAATCTGAACCACTTAAATTTGTACTTTTTTATATCTCATTTTATTTTAACCGTGAAAAAAAAAAAAAATTTTTTTGACTGGAAAACGATCAGAATAAAACTTTGATCGTAATATTAAAAAACAATGTTTTTCACCACTGCAATTAACAACCCTACTCTAAAATTACATCCAAATCTATAAAAAAAAAAAAAAAAAAATTGTCCGCTCAGGTCTGCAGTACGACAAGTCGAAGATAGCCAGGCGTTCGGATCCCCAGCTCTGCAGTCGGAGTAAGTGCTGCATGCACATCTGCTGTTCGGAGTCCTCGCACCGCGTGGCTTCGGAGTCGGACTGCAGGATCGAGTGTCTTCGCCACGACCGCTTCATCCTGGAGCCTCCGAGCGTCAAGCCCCAGGTCCAGTTCGAGAAGGTCGTCTTCATAAACGCAAGCGATAACGACAGGAAGGACGGTTTCGAATACCGGATGCCCCTCCTCAAGAAGCGGAAGCACGGGGAGGACAAAAAGTACGAGTTTTGGTCCTAGAGCTTAAAATTTATAAATAACACTAAAAGTAGTGGTGCTAGGGGAGATTATTAATCGCCCTAGAGCAAATATACGATTTTTTCGCTCTTGTGTAAATATGGATTGTTAAAATAATTGTGTTTCACAAAAAGTAGTAGATTTTTCAAGGATTTTAAAGAATAGGAAATTTATATATACCCTAGAGCAACATTTAATTTAGAGATTCATCAAGGATTCAAGAGATTCGTATTGGCCCTAGAGCAAATACAGATCTAAAATTGATAGTTTTTTTTTGCGACTAGTCTCTGCATACCTGAAATTTTTTTATGAAGTTTTCAAAAATTTCACAGTACGGTTTTTTGCTCTAGCGCTAATAAAGACATTTTTGACATAAAAACTATTATTTTTAGCAAACAGGAGAAAAACAGTACTCTATAAATTAAAAAATTACAAAAACACATTTAATGGTTAACTGGTTAGCAATTTTTTTCTCATACATTATATTGGCTTTCTATATCCCTATTGGAATTGCGAATATTAAAAATGGCTCTGAAACTAGAAAAAGGTTAGTTAAAATATTATATAACTGAGTCTAAGAAAAAAGGTAATAATTGCCAATTTTCTCCTATTTTTAATATAGTAAAGCGATAGGTTATGTTTATTCAATTAAAAATACCCAAAAAATAGCTATCAAAAATTATTTTATTTTACGGTCGATTTCAATATATGAATCGCCCGTTTAAAATGGGTAAAAAATTTTTTATAACCTTCAAAACAGCATATTGCACGTGGTGATTCTCATTGCATGTAATTTGATGGTAATTTTGGAAATGTCATAATTCTATGAAATACCTATTTTTTATGAGGTCATCATAAATATTTTTTTTTATAAATTTCGCTGTTAAAAGCAAATGATTAGTATTTAAAAATATGCATTAATTTTGAATCTAGTAAATGGCTATTTACATGGAAAAAAATCGTTTCATACAATCTAAAAATTAGCTATTAATATTACCTTGTTTCTAGTCTGAAGACATTTCGAATAGCCATTAAATGTCTATTTCCTAATTAGCATTTCTTACAGATTTACATAGAATTAACACAAAAATAAATGATTAACAATCTCGAGAGACATCAAATTTTTTACATAATATCAATTAAAATTGAAATGCCGCAAGTTCTTACAGATAAGATAATTAAGCAAATCGGTAGCTGTGTTTGATTTTTGTTTTTCTCTCTTCTTAATCGCTTCCAAGCACGCGCAAGGTATTGCGGTCGGCGGCTGATTAGGCTAATAAAATTTTTGATGCGCGCGGACAGTTATAAGAATAAAATTAAAATCTTTTTTTTCTTACTCGCAATCTGCCAACTGTCAACTTCAAGATACCGAGCTTCAAACTTCGCTTATTTATATACAAAAGACAAACAAACGGATATAAACATTGACATTTTAGCGCAGAATCGAAAATAGAGTGGGAGATTCGGATCTAAAAGCGTAAATTTTCATAAAAATAGAGGCAAAAAGCGTTACGATTACGATTTATTTACAGTGGGAGCATGAATAATTCATCAAGGGTAAACAACTGTACGGCCGAGGATAAAACCGGCTGCTCGGAAAAAACTTCGTCATTGAAGCTGGAATCATCCTCCGCTCGTAATCTGCAGGGAAAAAAACAAGCCGATAGTCGACTGTTCAAATTAAAAATAACCGGTAATACTATGAGTACCGTCCTGAAAACCGAAAAACCAGATCAGGGTCCAGCTGGAACTCGAACAGAGAATTTTCATTAGACAGCTAAATTTTTGTTACTTCAGTTGGTTTTTAAGTTTAGAAAAAATTTTGTACACTTGAACAATCAGTAGTTAGCTCTAGTGAAGATGGAAAATAACTAAAAAAGATTTATTAGTAAAAAAAAAAAAAATTTTTTTGAAGGATTTAACTAAAAATACAAATTTATGGTACCAGCTGATATTAGACAATTGGACTTCCAGATAAAATCTACAAATGTCGTAAAAACATAAAAGTTTCCAGCTGGTTTCAACTAGTCAGCTGGATTTTTTTTTACAAAACTGTGTAACCAATTGGTTTCAATCATTCAGCTAAATGTTTTTCAGTACAATTATTTATTTATCAAATGCCATAAAAACATTAAAAGTTTTCCAGCTGGACAAAACAGCTGATTCCAACCAGTCAGCTGGATTTTTTTTTTTTTTTTTTTTTTTTTTTTTTTTTTTTCTTCACTAAACTGCGGGACCATCTGGTTTCTACCAATTATCTATCAAACGTCGTAGAAACTCAAATTAGATTAAAAAAAAAAAAAATACTGTAAAAAGTATCCAGCAGGACAAAAAATCTGGTTTTTCAAGGTCATATGTACCCTTGCTCCTCCCCCAAAACTAATCGATAATTTAGTGTTCCTCAGCTTCCTGACCTACTCCCTGGTGATAGTCGGGCCCATGCTGTACGACTGGTTGTTCTGGGAGGACGACTCGGGCGACACCTACGACGACATGTCCTACCTCGAGATCGCCACCGATTACGTCCTATCCTCGTTCCAGGAAGCCTTCGGTGGCCTCTTCGGCTTCATCGGACGAATATTTCTCCAATCTGTAAGCTCCATCGTCGTAATTAACTCGTGTTTTTACAAACAATCTATAGATTATCTTTCGCATTTCAGCGTACCTGCAAGAAGTGCACCAACTGATAGTCTTATCTCGGACTCTAATAAATTCGTCGATGACTTTTGTGTTTTACGTTATCGCGCTGTGCGACCAACAGAGTTTTGCAACTCTATGGAAATGAGTTCAGAGGGCATTATTCGATAACTTTTTTTTCTTTAAATGAGTCACTTTTGTGTAGGTATAGAGAAAATAAACAGAGTCCGTAAGTTAGTGTATCACTTTTTGAAAATCACGAAGCAGAGGATTCCAGAATTAAGTTTATTTTCTATGCACTGCGGACGTGGTTTGTTGATTATTTCCAATTAAAATTTTGAAATTAATTTATTGCCTTGATAAACCTAGGACGTAATTTATACATCTTACAGAAATTACTTAATTTATTATTGATAATTAGTTAATTTTTTTTTTTTTTATTCTTAATTGTTAAAACATAGTTTTGGAATTTTCATGAAATCAGTGCTACAAATGTAAAAAAAAAAAAAAAAAAAAAAAATATTCCTTTAGTTAAGTAATTATCGAAATTTAGAAAAAAAATCATTTACCATTACAGTATTTTCAATAATAAATTACTCTTTAACATAACAGTGAAGATTTTTCAATCGTTCTAATTTCAAAACGCTTTTTTTTTTAATTACACCGTTAAACCTGATGAGTTTTAAGACTCTCGAGGGAGATGTCGCGGTTTGCAATAAAAAAGAATGAAAAAAAAGAAAAAAAGCAAGAAAGAGAGATTGATTACACGCAAGCGTCGTGTTACTCGCTCGCGTGTTTGCTCAACTTTCAAAACTAATTCGAAGGAGCGGCAATTCTATAAATAAAATAACGAGTTTTACAATTGAATTAGCCGCGCGGGGGTGAAGAAGTTTGAGTTGATTAACCTTTTAACGCCAAAGTTCCGAAAGCTCGATAGTTGATTTTTTGGAGAGGATGCTGTCAGCTTTCGAGATTAATATGTTTGTTGTAAACAAGACCAGAGGCGATAAAAAATTTAATGATTTATCAATGAGCTTTATTGATTATTTTTCGGATCAATTATTTTTAGTCATTATTCACAGGGGGCCGGTCGCGGTTTTTTCAATAAAATCTTACTTTTTGTTAGTTTATCTGAGTATAATGTCAAAAAAATTATTATTTTATTTCATATTTCATTTTTGTTTATTTATTTATTTTTATTTTAAAAAATGCGTCTTAAAACAAAATTTATCTTTTTTTTCTATACTCCTAGATTACTAGATTACAAGAAGATAAAAAAATTTGTAACCTAATTTTAATATGCTAAACTTATCTTTTTTTTTTGTAATCATTGTAGAAGAGCAAATGTTTTTATTTATCTTTTTCTTCGTAACAGATTGAGATAAAAATAAAACATGATCATTTTACAAACTGTTCAATGATGATAATTTTTTTTTTTTTTTTTTTAATGAATACAAAAAATTTAAAATTAATGAATAAAATAAAATTTTTTGTCACCAATCCTGATTCAGGATTCCTGAATTTTCATGATGCTGATAAATACGATTTTTTAAATAATTATAAATAATAATAATTTTGTTGTAACAAGATTCCTGAATAACCGCGTCATTGATAAAAAAAAGCTACATAATATTTCTTAACATTGATAATTTTTTTTTTTTTCAGTAATTAATAAAAAAAAAAATGTCACTTGTTACCATCCTAGTTCATCACGTTTTAAAAAAACAAAAAATAAAAAAATTTAGAATCCACGCTCGTTCTATTTATATCCCCGGTAAACACTCAATTATTCTATAACCACTGTTGTGTTTGGCACACATAGATTAAATACTCGCACGTCTTATCTCTCCTCTCAAAAAAGTCGAAATCATACATCAATTAACCTCTCTTTTTTTTTCCCGCCCCGATAGGTGTTGAATTTTCGCGGGGGGGCGAATTAAAAAAAAGCCCGCACTTGCGCTGTAGGGTGGGGCGGTAGGCCCCCAGCTGTTACTCGCGCTTCTAGAAAAGCAGAAGTCGCGCGCCGCGTTCGCTCACTCGCGTGTTGAGCCTACGAACATATCTGTCGTGAATTTAAGGCGCCAACGCACGCAACTTGGACCGAGCCGAGCCACGTGTTGGATCCCGTACTATTCTAGCAGGTAGGATATATCGCGTGTTTTTAAGTGATTAATCAAATCTCACGTGTAGTACCTTTTTTATTCAACAGTAGCGATCATGGAGGAGCACATGATGAACAACGACTTCCACGCGCTGGATGACGACGGCCTCACCGCCGACAAGCTCTTCGGCAACGGGGACGGTCTCACCTACAACGACTTCATTATCCTGCCCGGGTACATAAACTTTACCGCCGACGAGGTCGACCTGCACTCGCCTCTGACCAAGAAGATCGTGCTCAAGGCTCCTCTGGTCTCCTCCCCCATGGACACAGTTACGGAGTCCGACATGGCCATCGCCATGGCTCTGTGCGGTGGGATCGGGATCATACACCACAACTGCACGCCTGAGTACCAGGCCAACGAAGTCACTAAGGTGTCGTGTTTTTATTAGTTGCACTTTGTGGTTGAGAGTGAAACTTTTTTTTTATCTCATGAGTTACTTGATAGCTTGGAAAGTTTGAAATATGATTTTATTGGATTCAAACTGTTCATAGGAGTCTTAAAAGTACATTAAGTAATGATTTCAAACTTCAGTTGATTATTACACTCCATACTTTTAGAGTAATTTTAATTTTCATTTATCTAGTTTCAGCAAAGTAGAAATACAATAATAAAAAGTAGTTTCACACTATTTTGGTAGACTTAGATAAACAAGTACATGTGATGATACTGTGACTAACTAGATAATTTGATTTTCAAGTGAAAATGAATTTCCTGGATCAGCAATACCAATTTTAGTACCAAATAAAGTAAGATAAAATATTAAAAATTGTTAAGTCAAATTTACTGAACATTGACAACTTTTAGTTACAAATCAGTCTTATGTAGCTTTTCCTTTAAGTCACAGAATAATCTTTTTACATAATAGATTTTAGAAATAAAAATATACCCAAAATGTCTGTAAATGAATAATTTATAATAATTAAAACACAAATTAAATTTCTAAATTCCTAAAATGATTGATTGAATTTATAAGTTGTTTAAAAAAAAATTAATTTGTTTTTAACTACTAGGCTATACTTCTTGAGTGTAACATTTTCCATCATTGCATAACTAAAAAACTGGATTCTTTGTGTGTTTCTGTA
This sequence comes from Encarsia formosa, assembly GCA_038277355.1. Lineage (NCBI taxonomy): Eukaryota > Metazoa > Arthropoda > Insecta > Hymenoptera > Aphelinidae > Encarsia > Encarsia formosa. The sequence goes on along the minus strand of CM076188.1, from coordinate 20,637,375 downwards.
ACAATTTACTCACAAAGATAAACAACAATATTAACATAATTTATGTGACTCGATGAAGGTACTCTGGAATTATTTTCTCATTGAAATTTATTTATGCATCCAGTGGCTGTTTAAATAATAATCTATCTAAATCAAATTGAGTGACTTAAAAGTGGTAATTCTATTAACTAAAGCTGGCCTTTTTTTTATTGATTTTTATCATAAATTTATGTTCCCGACACCTGAAGTGATTCAAATATCAATGCTTAATCTAGCTTTACAATTATGCAACTGTGCTTCTGAAAGTATGATTTAAAAGTCAAAATTAAAAAAACCCACTCATGCCATTATTTAAAAAATGCACACACTAATTATACCACTAATTTTTTTTTTTTTTTTTTTTTTAATTAAAATTTTAATTATTACAACAGTATTTAAAAATTTAATTTTTTATATCATATCTAAAACTTTTCTATAATCAAATAATTTAGTTGATTGACCTAACATGATTAAAGCATCATTTTATTTAATATAATTTAATTTATTAGTTCAACTCCCATTTAGACTAAGTATCTTTTGTATAAAAAATTTTTTTTTTATTTCGGGTTGTCTTTACCGAATTTATACATCGGTCCTCATAATAAATCATATTCGTTAGACCAATTAACTAATATTTTATGTTTATAATCAATTCACGAACAACCACCAAACGCAATAAATTTCAATTCGAATTTCGAACTAAAAAATTAATTCAAAACTATAATTAAACAATTTTTTTTTCCACAGGTCAAAAAGTACAAACATGGCTTCATCAGGGACCCCGTCGTACTGTCTCCCGATCACACGGTCAAGGACGTCCTGAACGTCAAGGCCGCGCACGGTTTCTGCGGCGTTCCCATTACCAAGAACGGCAAACTCGGTGGAAAACTCCTGGGTATCGTTACGTCGAGGGACATCGACTTCCTGGACGACTCGCAGATGCAACAGAACGGAAAGCTCGAGACCATCATGACCAAACTGGAAGACCTGGTGACCGCCAAGTCCGGCGTAACCCTTCAAGAAGCCAACGCGATACTAGAAAAATCTAAAAAAGGCAAGCTGCCCATAATCAACGAGAAGGGCGAGCTCGTGGCCCTCATGGCCCGAACCGATCTCAAGAAGAACCGTAGCTACCCGAACGCCAGCAAGGACGAGAACAAGCAACTCCTGGTGGGCGCGGCCATAGGAACTCGTTTGACCGACAGAGCGCGTTTGCAACTCCTGGCGTCCGCGGGCGTCGACGTGGTCGTCCTGGACTCGTCCCAGGGCAACTCCATGTACCAGATAGACATGATCAAGTTCATAAAGTCCCAGTACCCGGAACTTCAGGTGATAGCGGGGAACGTGGTGACGGTCAGACAAGCCAAGAATCTCATCGAAGCAGGTGCCGACGGTCTCAGGGTGGGCATGGGCTCTGGCTCGATATGCATTACCCAGGAGGTCATGGCCGTGGGCAGACCCCAGGCTACAGCGGTCTACAAGGTGTCCGAGTACGCCAGAAGATTCGGCGTACCCATAATCGCCGACGGAGGTATACAGTCCATAGGACACATAACCAAGGGCCTCAGCATAGGGGCCAGCACGGTCATGATGGGCTCCCTCTTAGCGGGTACTTCGGAAGCGCCCGGGGAGTACTTCTTTAGCGACGGTGTTAGGTTGAAGAAGTACAGAGGTATGGGCTCCATTGAGGCCATGGACAAGAAGGACGCAAGCGGCTCGGCCATGGACAGGTACTTCCACAACGAGCTGGATAAGCTCAAGGTCGCCCAGGGTGTGAGCGGGTCCATCGTCGACAAGGGCACCGTACTCAAGTTCCTGCCCTACCTTCAGTGTGGAATCAAACACGGCTGCCAGGACATCGGGGCTAGGTCCATATCCGAGCTCAGGAAGATGATGTACAAGGGCGAACTCAGGTTCGAGAGAAGGACCAACTCGGCCCAGCAGGAGGGCAACGTTCACGGACTTTTCTCCTACGAGAAGAGACTTTTTTAAAAAGTGCGGGTGTGTTTAAGAGAGAGAGAGAACTGTGAAAGTACCTGGATTTTTGCATTATCGAAAGCGACCAACAATCAGGTTCATTTATCGATGAGTACTTACGTTAAGTTAACTTACTTAAATTTACCCGAGACTATTACCAAATATGCATTTTACCGGAGAGTAATGCATAAACCGCATATTTTCAAAATTTAATGATCCGGTTATATGTACATATATTAAAGTATCGTTTCTGAGAACATGTACAAAACTTACTTTACTGTACTACTCTTTTGAGTATGATAAAATACATAGTAACTCTTAGATTATCCAATTTATCTTTTTATATCATTTTTTGAAACAAGAATAGGTAATCATGTTGTGTAATTATAATTTGATATGCATTTTTATGTAAACAATTTTAGGTCATCACACGTAACTGTTATTTGCACTTGTATGAAAACATTGGTAATTTATGTAAAATGTATGTCAAGTTGATAGTTTTTTTTTTTTTTTTTTTTTTTTTTTATATCACACAATTTATGTAAAAGTGTTATGAAAAATAAAATTTTAGTTAATTTAAAAATTAATTAAGATTACAGAGTGTTAGATTATGAATTTTATACTGACAGAGTGTGTCAAATTATATAAGTATTTAATAAATAAATATATGTTACAGTTTATTTGTTTACTTTTTTATTTTATTTTTTGTATTAATAGTTTATTTTATATTGGTATTATAAAATATATTTTAAGAAAATACAAGGGAATCTTAAAAAGATGAGATAATTCAAATATACAAAATAGTTTTCTTAAACATAAGAAAAATTTTTTCTTTTTTTTTCAATAACAATGCGTCTTCGAAGATTATTTATTTACACATTAGATGAAAGTGAAATTTAGGTAATTTAAAAATTAATAGTAAAAGTGTTTGCTAAAAACACTTAACAATAAATGATAATAAATTACAAAACGACATGCGTATAAATCGTAATCGACCGACAAATAAATTATTTAAATTTGCTCTCAGCAGACTGAAAGTTTATCTAAAAAAATTATAATACAGTTATCTAATTTTTTTTTACTTTTTCTTGTCTCAAGTTACGAATTATCTACGTCGTAATACGTCTACCGCTTATCCGAATAGGTACTTTCGTTACAACTATTTTTCCAGAACTGAAAACAACGTTGGCGAAAAAAAAAAAAAAAAATTATGCAACTTTACATTGCATTGAAAATTAAAATTCTGTCAAATAATTTTTTTTCTTCTCGTTCCACCGAATGACAATTGCAGATTTAACATGCCGTATTACGAGGTCGCTTGAAACCTCTCGTACGCATAATCATAATCACAATCACAATTTTCACAAATTACGCTTCGGCGTTGCTTCAAAGCTAGGAGGGCTCGGGGGCTACGTTGTGCATCGCGTATTTACAGGTCCACGCTCGGGCTATATCCTCGAACCTGCTTCTGTCATTCATGTACATTTCTCCTAATTCTGGTTCCATACAAACCTGAAAAAATTCAGAACATTGGTTAAAAAACCGAAAACTTTTGTTTATCTTGCTTGAAAGAGCACACGCGATATTCTTATATGTAAGTTTTATTTTTTTAAAACTTCAAAAACACTATTTCTCGTATTTAAATGTATACTTTTTTTAAAAAATTTTTTTAATATTGTAGAAAAGTAAATTATAAAATACATATCTAAATAAAAATTAAAAAATTAATAATATAAATTTTAAAAAAAGTTGAATTTTAGAAATGTGCTTTTTCTAGCAGGTAATATTTGATCATGTTAATTTGTACATTTTTTACCTGACAGTATGGATCTGTGAGTAAACTTTGGACGCTTATGAGAACCTTTGATATTGTTAAAGCTAAAGACCAGTTGTGGTGTATGGAATCAATTCCCACGTCTCCGTGTCTTGACACATTAGGATGAAGTATTTTTGTTAAAAACCTCACCACTGGAGGTCTCATTGGATAACTGAAACATAATATTTTAATAAATAAAGTATAAAAATTAAATGAATTTTCCACTCATCTTTCAACCCTTTTTTTCTCCTAAAAAATCTATAAATGCATAATTTTCGATTTTTAATGGCCAAAAAACCTACTTTTTACAGAATTTTTAAAGATGTTTTTTGGAAACCTATATCAGATCCACAAAAAAAATATCCTTACTCTTCCAAACTTGAAGAACCAAAGCTTTACAAACGTACCTGTGTGGCACCTGCAGGTACAGATAAAACAGTCCTCCTTCGTAGGGACTTCCCGCGGGTCCGGTTATGGTAGCCTGCCAGTGGCAGCACATTTGGTCGAGCGGGGTGGCCTCGATCCCCTCTGGAGGGTCGCTCCTCAACCCTTTCAACTCAATCCTGAGTCTGTTTCTCCTCCAGGAGTTTTCTTCGACTCTCAGGGGCCTAGTACGGTGCATGGAGGTCTGGGATAGGCAAGTCTTACAGGGCGTCGACGAGGCTAGTCTGTCGTAAACCCTGTACCAGTTCTTGACGTTCCTAACTGGCTTGAAGAGGGGCCACCTGAGTTTAACGTGTTTCTGCCAGAGATCGGGGGTCACGTGGGTCGAGAGCAGGTTGCACCACCTTCTGCAGACGTTCGCCGCGCACCAGAGACTGACGTCGTCCAGGTGGGAAAACACCGCCAGAAGTACCTCGGGTGGTAGCCTCTCGACTATGTTGGTCTCCCCCTCGACGGGCCTGTGCTCTACGTGCCTGTAGTTCGTCAGCAAGTCCAACCTCTTTGACAGGTTCCACGGCCTCGAGGGCTCGCCCCGGTCCGGATACCTGGCGGGCTGAAACAATCCGGCGAAGTCGTGGTTGTTGTCTGGTTCTGACTCCTCGACCGGTGCCGAGTCCTCCTCTGGGCTCTGAAAGTCCTCCTCGAGGACGTCGTGCTGAGGGTAGTTCTCGACGTTCTGCTGTATTTGGAGGTGGTCAAGCTCAAGGTGGAGCTCGTTTGGGTCCAAGTTGTTGTGAGGTGGGTTGACAGCGGCGGCACCGGCCTCGTCGTTGTTGTGTCTGTCGGGTGCAACAAAGTTGTTATAGTGGGGTGGAAAGAATGGAGCTCTGTTCTGATCTGGAGAGTCGGATGGACTTGAGACTATCGGGGTAGAGTCCTGAGATGAATTCTGGTCGGTCTGACTTGCCCTCCTCTCTGTGTTGTAGTACAAATCAACAGGCTCGTCGTTTCCTGAATCTTCGTCGTCGGTTTTCTGTAAACAAGAGCAATTAGTAAACATTGCATGCATAAGGTTTTTTTAAAGTTTTTATACAGCTTACCTCGCTGAATATGGGTGCTTGGAGCATCCCCAGGTCATCGGGAAACAAGAATGCATGACAAGTTGCACACACTGGTTCCTCAAAACATGGTCCATAGAACCCATTGCAAACATAACAAGCGCTTGTCTGGAAAAATCATTTATTTGTTACAGTGATAATTGTGACAACAATGACAATCATGAAACAAATGAGTGGAAAGATAAATTAGAAGTAAGATATTTTAATTCACCAAAATCTTAAAGTAAATTTAAAACCCAGTACTGTCGTAAACAATCAATTCGTGATTTACAAAAACATTGTGTATTTTGGGAGTTTAATGAATCAAAACATCAAAACAGAAGAGTAAAGAGAGTAAATTACCGAAAATTCAAATTCCACACAGTGGTGAAGGTTAGATGGATTGTTGTCCTTGGCAGCTTCGTCCTCTTCGGATTCCGAATTGACGTTTGACTCGTCCTTTTCCATCATGTTTTCACCATTTTCAACGTAGCTGGCACAACAAATTTTATCTCCAGCCATGTTGACAGAAATCCAGCCGTACTAAACTATACACATATATACACTTGCACAAACTATAGACCGTGCAACAGAACGCTCTACAAGATGTGCACGCACTTGTATACATATATAGGGTGAAAAATATATATGTGCTTGCTCACTACAAAACGCAGTATGAAAAAAGTGTTTTTCATAGAAATATAATTTGGGCATTTAAAATATTTAGCTAACATTTTATTGATCTTATTAAACAAAGTGGTGTTTAACTATAAATCTGTCATCCGAAATGTTTATTGTGAATAAACCGTATTTAAAGTTTACTAATGTATGTACACTTATAACATAGTAAGAAAATTTTTTATTAAAATTTTTAGTTAATTAAAACACTATGAAAATAAATTCTTTGAAATGAAGCAACTTAAGCATTAAATTAATTTTAAAACTTCGCGCAAGTGCTACAGGAAGTGTATGTGCAAAAACACTTGCACTTGCCGCCCCTGTTCGGCTAGATTGTTGCGCACGTCACACGTGCAGCAAGCAGCAACTAGCAACTAGCAAGGTGCATTTTTTTTGCAAAAGCTTGCAGTTTGTTGCAGTTGAGAAGTTTTAGTTTAGTCTAGTCTGTGGCCTGTGCAAGTCTGTGCCCCGCATACGGGATTTTCTTACACAAGCAACTGAAAATAAAAAAAAAAAGGTACCGAATGCATCGTTTATCGTCACCAGTTTTATGGAAGGTAGAAAAAGTGCGGAGTTTCAAACGATATCACTGGAAATGATGACGGCCTGCAACTGATAACAGCACGAGGATTATCGAATGAAATGCACGAAAAAACGTGCAGCACCAGGATGAAAAAAATTTACAACGTCGGCGGCGCCGACTCCAGGACGAGCGAAAACTCGGACAGCACGAGGCGTCTTTACAGGTGTGATAAAAATTTTTTTACAATAAACTATGCAATAAATATTAGGTAAACGTTATAGAGGTTATGTTCACAATTAACTTTACAAATTAACGATTTGTCTTTATTTTTTCTACTATTTGTAATGACTGTAAGGTGAAAAAATTGGTCGAAATTGATTAAATAGTCACACAAAACAAAACAAAAATGTTTCTTAAACTGTCTAAATTAATTGTATGGTTTTAGCGGGATCTTTGAATTCTCATTATTGAATAATCGACAATTCTTTATCAAAACTCGATGTAAATTAACTTTTTTTTCATGTTATTGAAAGTATAATTAATTAACTAAAATAATGATGAAAAATTAATGAAATCATATGAATTTTTTATTAGTTGTAGGACTTGTAGTGTAACTAATTTATGTTTTATTTAAAATTACTTGTACGTACATATGCATTTATTTATTATTAAATATTATTGAAACCGAGCCTATGTGCAGGTGACTTTTTCATCTCTTTAGGTTTTGCATTATAAATAAATTGTAAATGGTTAAGTAAATTATTTTTTTCACTAAAACTTATTTCAATTGAAATACTGAAATAATTATTTTTATCCGCAGGAACATAAACGAGATCTCCAAGAAGTTGGAGGAACAGAAAAGCCGTGCACTTACTGCAGTTGATTTGTTTTCACCCAGTGGAGAGGCTTTGAGAGCCAAGCTCAGGGATTACTGCGAAAGATTGATTATTGATGACCCAGTAAACTATGTGCAAAAAACAGACGAGCTGCTCTGGAGAAAAGCTTTTTATGATATTGTATCAGCTGCTAAGAAACTGAGAAAGGTATGTATTCAATGATTTTTTAGTTGAGAGTGTTACCAGATCAATTTTACAGACTGAATTAGATTTAAAAATATAAATCACTACTCAATATTGAAAAAAAAAAAAAAAAAAAAAAAAAGAGTAGATTAGATTAGAAACTGTAATCGAATTTTTTTCTTCAGGGTAACACATGGACTGAGACAGAAAAAGCATTCTTGTCTGCCCACCTGTCAGTGGGAGTTGGTTTCTACCATCACCTGATCTTACACCTGCAACTGGAGTATGACTTGAAGCTCACAGGCATCATTGACTTTGCTTACCCAAAAAATCAAAGCAGAACAACTCTTGTATGCACTACTAAATCAAATAAGTTTATAAATTTTTTTTTTGTACTTATAATGGTAATATTTTACTTTTTCAGTTGGACAAGAGCAAAAGTTTATCAAAAGTTCACTCCGCAGAGGCTCAAAAATGTGTCACTCGCATTATTCACAGGAGCCTGATATGCCTTGGAGACTTGTCCAGGTATCAGTTGGATCTCGACCCCAGCTGGGATCCCCAAATAGCAGCAAGGTATTACAAAATAGCTGTGACACTCGACAGTAAGTATGGCATGCCATACAACCAGCTGGCAACTGTTGCTAGCAACAGAAATTATGGACTTGATGCTGTCTACAACTACATGAGAAGGTAAAAATAGCAAACACTTTAATATGCCTAAGGGATTTTTTTTATAAAAGATACTGGCAAAATTTCAGAAATAGTAGGAATTGAATTTATTTAAAAAAAAAATTACATCATCTCTCAGTTGTCTGTGAAACTCAATAAAATCAATTTTTTTTTTCTTAAAATTTTTGATCTTCCTAATTTCTATTAAAAATAAAAAATAATAGTAATTTTTTTGTACTATTCTTAAATGTTATCTCCACTGAATGTCATAAGAAAAAATCTCGTATAAAATTTTAAGTCTATAAATCTATACAAATAAGAAAAGTTTCTCTTTTTCCATATTCCTTTTATAGTAATTTCACTTGAATTTTAAAGATTTTGGGCCTGATAATGAAAATTTATTTTTAGTATGCTGTGTGAGGAACCATTTGAAAGAGCTGAAGGCAACTTAAAGAAAACCATCATAGTTCACTCCCTGAGCGGTAAAGAAAAATGTCTAACTCATTACTGTATTGCAAGGCTATTTCTGTTGCTGCAGTTGTGGGACGATAACGCCACGAATGCACATCAAATAAACCAAGAATCACATGTAAGTACTAATGCCATTCACATAACTTGAATAAGAAGGAAGAACTCAAAGGGCTGAGTAATATTTACTAGAATTTGTCATCATTTAAATTGATTTTTTAAGATTTTTTTTTTTTTCCATGAATAATTTTTATCTCTAGTTAACTTGATTATTAACTTGAATTTTTTATCTAAAATTTTGTAACCACTCATTTGATGCTTTTTTGCAGTAATCTCAATTCAACTATCTTTTTCCTAACAATAATCTGTACTTTTCAGACTCTACTGAGTGACATCGAGAACTGTTTGAACGTAGAAAAATCGGAAAACCTGGACCACAAATCGGCCGAGAACGAGGACAGCATCGAAAAGTACTTATCCCACTTCAAAAGCGAGGAAATAACTTACCTGAACGAAGAGATGATATTCAAAATGATCGTTATATGTTTAATGAAAATCCTAAAGTTAGAAACCGATTCCCACAACGTGGTGGCTTTCGTGCTCGCGGTTTTCTCCCAACTTTTACAATTCGTGGTAATAAGATTGCAAGAATCTCTCCTGGACATGACGGAGTTTCTGAAGGTCAAAGCTGTGGACAATGGAGAGGTCAATGGTAACCACGTCAACGGAAGAGTCAAAAAGTCCCGGTCGAACCTGCTGACTAAACTCCGGAGGCCGCGGAACCGGAAGCACAGCTCCGACTCGGAGGGCTCGTCGAGCTCGGATTCCGGCAGCGAGGTTACGTTGTCCGACGAGGAAGCGCTGTCGGAAGACCTCAGTGACGAGGAGGTCAAGGAGAAGGTTGTACTGGAGAACGAGAACGAAGACGAGGTGGAAGAAGCTACCAAGAAGGTTGAGTTCAACGAGCGCAAGACTGCCAACGACGTGGCTTACGTCGCGCAGAAGGAGAAGCAGAGCCTCGACCCGATCAAGGTCCTGAAGGTCCTGAACGACGAGAAGATCCTAGGGTCGATAAAAGTTTGCTGCGACTGGCTTCAGAGCAACCAGGACGTAGTGAAAAACTGCGCAAACGGACTGAAATCACTGCTGAGTCGTCTGGTGACCCTGTTGAACTTGATTAATCTGGACGTCGAGAGTCTCTTGACAAAGTGGGGCAAAGATCTGGAGATATTTTCAAACCTGGAGAACGCAAAGACGCACGTAGACGTGGTTCCCTTGCCGGAGGACTTTGACCTGAGAGGCCTGAGGATTTTCGAAGACGCACACAGGACCATAGACTGGGACATCCTGAGGAGAAGGAAGATAACGATTTCCGAGGAGACGTTGCTTCGGGCGCTCAAGATCGTAAAGTTCGGTCATCAACTGTGCGAGATTCCCGAGTCCGGGGTCACCTACGACGAAAACAAGGAACTTTTTGTGATCAAGGAGAAGAACGACGTTAGCATAAAGAACAACCAGGAGTGTAAGAATAATTTTGATTTGGATACCTCCAAAGGGAAACTGATGAGACACATGGGTAAATTGTGGCTCAAGGCCGAGGTACGAGCTCTAGAGAGCCGGCTGCACCAGAGACTCATGTCACCGTATTTGGTGCCCGATCACGAGGCTTTTTCAAACTACTTGCCGGTTTTGAAGAATTTGGCTTATGCTAAAAAGTTCATTCTAGTCATACCGTCAGTTGGTGAGTGCTTTAAGTTTTATTTTGGAGTTTTTCATAAATTAAAAAAAAATTTTGCTTATCTAATTTCTCACAATTTTATTTTTTAATATTCAAAATATTGCAAATATATGTAAGAGGTGCGTCTAGTCACTTCCTTAATAAAATTGATGGAAATTATTTAATTTAGAAAAATTTTGGCAACATAATCATGTTAACAAATGAATAAATGTAAAAATCAATTTTTTTTTTATTTTTTTTTTAGTCATTTCGGCTCTAGACGATTTGAAAAAATCCAGTAGCCAAGCTAGGGAAGCAACCAGATGGTTGGAAAATCAGCTGCAGCGGGGCTCCAGATTCTTAAGAGCCCAAAGACCCCACGAAACGTTGCCAATACCTTTTATCAAGGGTCCAAAACCCAAAGACAAAGAAGCCTGGTTGTATTTTCATATCATTGAGTGCAGTCACTACCTCACACAGCAGAGCAAAGCTGGAAGCACAGAAATTCCCGTTGTAACTTTGCTAACTGGAAGTGATGTCAAGAAGCTTTCAAACTTTGGCCTTGATGGTTTGGCTAGTGGTGCTGGTATGTTTAGATTATTTATTTATTTAAAATTTTAATACTATTGCTGATGAGTACATATATACTATCAAAATAATAAGTTATTAAGATCTAGCGCAATCAATTCCTTTTTTTCTTTTTTTTTTTTTTCAAAAGTGTATAAAAAATATTTTGAAATATTTAAATGTTAGATGAAGTTTACAAAATTAATTACTACATATGTATATACAAAATTGTTTTTACTAATATAATGAATTTTTCGAAACTTAATTTTGGAAATTTTTCAGGTGTAAATTTCGAACACATCGGAGCTTTTCACGCAAAGTGGAAATCGTCAATAAAGAGCCACGGCTGAAGGAAAGGAAACGACTTCTAGCCCATAGAAGCTGGAATAAACTCGAGACAAACGTGATGATTAACGTGCTATGTGTACAGAAACAAGTACTACAGCGGTCGGTTTAACTATAGGGTTGGTAACCCTATAAAGAGAAACTTGTTATTAACAACAATAACAAACTTTGACGAGTCTGTCAAAAAAATTGTCTAAAGCGCCTTTTTATTTAAAAAATTATAATAATAATATTCGAATATTTAATTTACTTGGACATAAAGTTAATGTATTTTTTAATCTTGTACATGTGATTGTGATATAAAAAATTACTACCTAATTAGCTAATGGAAACTGAACAAAAATGGAATTTGATAATATTGTATATCATAATGGATTTCGAATAAAAACACGTCAAATTAAAAATCATTGTTAATTTTCTTCTCCAAAATACTTTTCAATTCATCCATTCATATTTAAAAATAAGTACGAGTAACCTTGAAAATAAAAATGTAACTTGAAGCTGGTAATTTTGACGTCGCTAAGTTGGTAATACCAATAACCTGCAAGATCGTTCTTTCAAATGCGGCACATTTTAATTCTCAAAATAAGAACAGTAGTTAGACAGACGTTTTAAAAATTTCAAGTAAATTATCCCTTATCCCGTAAATGCATAAAAATAAAATCCTAAAAACCTAAATTTTCGTAAAAAAAAGAGAAAAAGTTCCCAAATCGAAGTTGTTGAAGTTGTACGGTCCGTAGACCACTTGATGGAGACCACGTAGACACTTGTTATTGCCCGTGGTCGTGGTGGTATGCCCGTCTGTATTCATTTGTATTTCCTTGGAGAAGTTGCCCGCTGCTAGCTCGCTATACTCGCGAAACGTGAAAATTTTACGCAGGGGTGCTGCTGATTTTGTTAATCACAAGCCGCCGCCACCGCACTATTTCGCTGCAGTGACGACGACGACGAACCACGACTACCTACGTACGAGTGCGACGACGTTGATTCATCATCGTTATAGTAGTGAGGTGGAAGCTGGTGTGGCGGAGGAGGTGGAAGTGAAATAAAAAATTTCCCACGTTTTTCACTCGCGAGCCAGGAGGAAGAAGAAATTATTATAAAGTAACGAGTCATCGGCCGATCCAAGATGGCAGAGGGCAGCCAGGATAGCACCAGTCAAAAGAAATTAATAACGATAACCATAAAAACGCCCAAGGAAAAACAGAGCGTCGAAATCGAAGAGGATGCCTTGATCAAAGACGTGAGTATATAACCGCCGAGTGCCGACCAACTTTTGCAACATAACTCACAAGAGTTTCATCAGTGTGTACAATAACTGTTGATTTTTTTTCAAACCAAGTGACAACTTTTTTCTTTCTTTCTTTTTTGTTTTTTAACCTGTTAAACTTGAATTTTTCAGTTCAAAGAGGTGGTTGCCAAAAAATTCAATGCCCAGCCCGACCAACTATGTCTGATTTTTGCTGGAAAAATAATGAAGGATCATGAAAACTTGACCCAACACAATGTCAAAGACGGTCTTACCGTACACCTTGTCATTAAGTCAGCACGCAGTGCAACCAGTCAAAACAATCAGGATGCAACACCACCGAGACCAGCAGCAGGTATTTAAATCGCTTTCATTTCATTTATTTGCACAATATTGACTATACCAATAATTCCAAATAATTACTTTTCATAGCTGATATTGGCCAAACACCATTTGGATTGGGTGGTCTCGGAGGACTAGCTGGCTTAGAAGGCCTAGGAATGGGATCCTCCAATTTTGCAGAATTGCAACAAAGAATGCAAAGAGATTTGTTATCAAATTCCGATGCATTTAGACAAGTTTTTGACAACCCTCTGGTGCAACAGTTGATGAGTGACCCTGAAAATATGCGCAGTTTGTTGCTTGCCAATCCTCAAATGCAAGAATTGATGCAACGTAACCCAGAAATCAGTCACATGTTAAACAATCCGGATCTTCTCAGGTTAGTGTTTTCAATACACTGTTTCAATGAATAGTTTAAATTATTATTATTTTCTTTTCAAATCTATTTAATTTACACATCCAGTGTACTTATTTATTTATTTATTTATTTATAAATATACGGGCCATAAGGTCCTTACAAGAATAATAATAGTAATATAATAGATGTAATAACTACAATAAATGGCGCCTAAAAAAGAAATAACAGAGATATCAGTACTACTAAAATGACAATATTTGATAATATAATATAACAAAATAATAATATAAAGAAAATTTCATCCTTAAAATAGTAAAAAAAAAACGATCATACTCCAAAGTAATAAGAACAAGCTCAATCATCTCTTAGTTTATTGCTAAGTATATTATAAATATTTTTGGTAGTAAAATAATAGTTGAACAGAGTAAACTGTACATAGGTTTGGGTAATAATTATTACATTGTTATTTATTTATCTATTACAGACCTTTTATAATAATTAATTACAAATATAGTGACAGTAACACAAAGCAAATAATAGAATTTTTATTATTAAAACAAAAGGGTAGATGAACAAATTGGATAAAAGCAATTCATTAACATTGCAATTAATACAATAAAATAATTCATTGTTTACATAAAAGTACAAACATCAATAAATAAATTAATAGTCCAAACAATAAATAAATTGAAGGTACTTTCTCTACAGAAAATAGAGTTAAATTTTAAAGCTTTTAAAAAACAAAATTCCAAACCTTTTTATGTTAATTATAAGAAGAAACTGAATTTTTTATTTTTCAAATGACATATTGTAATGGTCTGTATTGTAAACTGTAGCACTCGAGTGTATTGAAAATTTGCATTAAATTTAAAAATTTAATATATTCTAAAGAGACATTTTACAAACTAAATGCGATGATTTTTAAAGAGAGAATTAGTATTAAAAAAGAAATAATTAAGTAACCATTCCATTTTTTTCCAAGTAACGTTTTTCACCAAATACCTGACTTATTATAAGGTATAAAATGAAGTCTAAATTTCAAAGAATAATGAATGATAAATTCAGCCATTTTTTCGTAATAACTGGTTTGAATAATGAAAGATTGAGAGTTTTAGTATCATTAGGAATAGAATTTTAACTAAAATGCTTGTCATCCCAGTTAGTAAATAGACTCTTCTTTTTAAAAATTGAAAGAAGAGAAAAAAAACCAACAACTAACAAATTCGCATTTATTTGCAGACAAACCATGGAACTGGCCCGGAACCCATCGATGTTACAAGAGCTCATGCGTTCGCACGACAGGGCGATATCCAACCTCGAGAGCATCCCGGGCGGTTACAGCGCCCTGCGACGTATGTACAGGGACATCCAGGAGCCGATGCTCGCGGCTGCAGCCAACGAGAGAAATCCGTTCGCCGCGCTGGTGGATAACAGCAACAACGCAGCAGACGCGCAGAACCCACAGCAGGGCCAGGAGAACCGAGACCCGCTCCCGAATCCGTGGAGCCAGGGTGGTCAAAACGACTCGACGTCGAATCCGGAGACCCCCGGCACTGGTGGAGCCGGTCTGGGTACGGCAGGTCGTGGGCTTCTCAACACTCCGGGCATGCAGAGCCTCGCGGCCCAGATGATGGAGAACCCCACGCTCATGCGTAACATACTGAACGCCCCGTACACGAGGTCCATGCTGGAAGCCATGGCCGCCGACCCCGCGATGGCCAGCAGGGTCATATCGGCCAACCCCTTCCTGAGGGGAAACCCCCAGATGCAGGAACAGATGTCGGCGATGATGCCTACCCTCATACAGCAGATGCAAAATCCACAGATACAGAATTTAGTTACCAACCCGGACGCCATGTCCGCTATTATGCAGATACAGCAGGGTATGGAACAGCTGCGCACCGTGGCACCTGATCTTGTTGGAAAGTGAGTATGATTGTTGCTGTTTCGTCACTTAAAGTGAGGAACATAAGTGTAATAAATTTGAAAGGTTAAATTTCGATCAGTTCATGTAAATTTACGCTAAACAATGAAATTACGGTGGTCACTTCGGGAAAAAATTGACCGTCGAGTAGTGCCGTGAAATCCCAAAACAGCGTGATTTTACAGTCAGCATCGTAATTTTACATTGAAATTTTTTAATGTGATGCTAACACACATTTTGTAGATGAAACGAGCTAACTCAGATTCTGTTTAAAAAGGTGCTTACTCAGGGATAATTTTGATTGTTAATATTCTATTTTTTTTTGTCTAAGTGGCCATCGATTTTTTTGACAGTACAAATTATTTAGTTTAAAAATTTAATTTAGTTTTAATATATTTGAATTCAACTTCAAGGCAGTATCCTACACACTCATCAGTCTTAACAGATCGCTTTTATATGTTTCATGTGTTTTTACAGTAGTGTCCACAATGTTTAAAGAGATTATAAGAACAATAACTGTGTGTAAGAGTACTTTATTTAAAGAATTAAATATACATAAGATTAGAAATTCTTGAGCTATGTAAGCTAGAGTAGTGCAGTAAATCTGTAAAGAATGATTAATGTGTGTAGTAAATTAATACTTACATTTTAATGTTGTAGATCTATTTTGGTATAAATTAAAAAAGCCCTTTAATGATGCTTACTATTTCTAACGGGATATTAAGAAAATATTTAAGAAAAAGTTTTTAATCAAACTAATGATTGGTTTAATGAATGAAGTATTTTTCCAGCTACTTTTAAAAAAGTCTGTACAACTCAATTTTTGTAAGATTTCGCGTTGAACAATCATTGTTTATTTAAAAAGGTTTTCTATATTGATAAATTCAAAGTAGATACAATCAAAATTGACTAGTAAATTTCAACGTTGTTTCTTTTTTTTTTATAGCTTGGGATTGACGGTTCCTCCAACTCCCATGAGTACGCCGAACGCGACGTCAACCACGAACTCCGGCACAACAACGCCGAGTCAACAAACAGAAGGTGGTACTAATCAGCAGGACGCGTTTTCACAGTTTATGACGCGAATGGTAAGTTGATTTATTTTAATTTTCGAATTAATTGATGACGTTAACCATTTTTATTATCGACAGCTTGGTGCTATGGCTTTGAATCAGGGAGCCGAAGTTGATGGTCAACTTCCACCACCAGAGGAACGATACAGAGCGCAACTGGAGCAGCTGGCGGCGATGGGTTTTCTGAACAGGGATGCAAATTTACAAGGTAAATTAGTGCATAATTAAGAAAAATTTTTTTATTTATATTATTAATGGACTTTAAATCCTGTTTGTATACGTATCGTGCATTAAAAAGTTGTGTAACAACTGCATTGCGTAATTTGAGAAATTAATATAAAGGATAAATTTAACATCAGTTAGAACATAGATAAAATAGTAAAGTTTGAAATACTTCAAAACAGCTGCAGATTAATTATTAAAATTTTCAATAGATTATAAGTAATTTTTTTGCTTTCGTTTTGTATTCAATTCATATTATACCTAGGTTATTGATGTATCATATCTTTCCTAAAATAAAATATATACACCCTAGTATGTGTATTAGATTCCGTATTGATTAATCAATTAACTATTTTAAGATTCATGAGAAACTCAACCAGTCTTTGAGTAATTTTACATAATGCAGCGTCTTGAGATTAGCAGGTAATTGGTTGTATTTATTAATGACGATCTTTTTTTTTCGCTCTTTCAGCTTTGATTGCTACATTTGGCGACATCAATGCAGCTGTAGAAAGACTATTGGCCAGTGGGCAAGTATCTATGAGCTAACCACCAACAAGTAAAATACTGTTATTCCATTATAAACAAGAATTTTCCTAACTTTTCCCTTATTCATCGGACGAGATGACAGATGTTTAAAGTAGCTTTTGACTGTCAGAAAAAAAGAAAGAAAAAAAAAAAAATTTTATTATCATCATTATTTTAAAGAATTTATATCACGGCTGAACAAATGACGGACACACACTCGCTACTTTTCTTCTACCATCAATTGTGCATTTTTTTTCTACTCAAATAGATGATAAATAATTGTGTCAACGCAAAGTAACATATAAGGCATTGTAAAATGTTAGTCGTTGGAATCGTATTTCATCTATTATTTGATGTGCTATAACACAGATATGTAACTATATTTAAAATATTCAATTGGAAATGAAGTCAAGAATTTTATTATTATTATTATATTTTAAATAGCTTGCTGTTACATTCGTGAGACAAAGTCAATGAAAAACACTTCGTTAAAACATGTGTGTGTGTTTTACTTATTTCTGTAATTTACGTAATTTTTACATAACGTACAAGAAAAAAATTTAAATGACAAAAAAAAGTTATTTTAAATTATATAGGTATGGTTCAGTCAAATTTGAATCAAATTTTTCAAAACTAGTAAGAAAGAAAAAAATGCATTTTTTCATGTGATTAATAAAAAAAAAAAAAAAAAAAAAAAAAAAAAAAAAAAAAAAACTAAATTTAAAAATCGTTTAAAAGAGCTATATAATATTAGTAAGTATCTAAAAGTTGTTTGGAACAAACTCTGCTTTGAATTAAAAAGCAAATTAATCAATTTTTATAATTAAATGTATCACGTACAGACCAATTTTTTCGCAATCGTTTTATGGTGAATCCTTGCATGAAATATACTTTATCCTATGTATCAAGTGAGGTTTAGTTTTATAGTGAATAGTTGCTGATTTGCCTTGTTGTTGGATTTCTATTTTTATTCAGTTTTTAATCATAAACTTCTTTTTCTGTAATTCTTCTTATAAAATAATACCAAATCTGATAAGCGAACGACATCGTTCAATGTAATTGTCAAAAGCAATTTAAATAAGCAGTTCCAGATAAATTTGATATAGTAACGATTGAACAACAATTTTCAATATAGACGTGCGTGATTATTACATGAGTAAGAGACAAGTGAAAAAAAAAAGAATAGAATGAATCGCAATAATAATAAAAAAAATTTCAAAGTGTGCAGCGTATCCTCAGCTTTGAAGAAGCCTATAACTAATTAATCAACGAAGGAATATTTTTCCTTAAAAGTTTTGTAATTGTAATTTATAAGAGGTGGTATCTGAAACAAAGAATGCCTGTAGTAACTTTGAATTGCAGAACTAATAAATTTTATACAAGATTAAATTTAAGTTGAAAAAAAAAAAAAAAGAAATGATAAGAAAAAAAAAAAAAAAAGAAGTGGAAAAATTATTTTGCGTGTTGGGAGATTGCACCGCAAATAAATTCAAATGCCATTGTTAGATGTTTTTATGCAAATATAATTTCCTTTAAAAATATTTTACTCTTCGTATAAAAAGAAAATGTTTCCAAGTTACCGAAAAATCTAAAAAAAAAAAAAAAAACTAAAATAAAAAAAAAAACAAAAAAAAATGTCCAAACGTTTGAAACTTACCTACTTTAAATTAGTACAAAGCTTCGTGACTATTTTTTTACTGATGTTCATCAAATTTGTTTCCTCGATTTAGACTATATTGTGGTGAAGTGATTATTTCATTCGTTAATGGGCAAAAATTTCAATGAAAATTTAAATGTTGATTTTCATTAAATAAATTTTTAAGAGTGTCGTCGATCGGTAATTACAATTAGCATAAAAGCTTCTCGTAAAAACAAATTTATAGATTTGTATTGATAATTGTTCGGAAGCGGCATTAAGGCGTAGGATTGTTATTGGTGAGCAAGTATAATGATCGAATTAAATGAAGAAAAATAAAAATAATAATAATAATAATGCATGTAAAAAAAATATTTTACCTGCGGAGTGTACATCACATACACGAGAGAAATAAAAACAATTTAACTGTCAACATAGCTTCTAAGAATTAAAATGTGGTAAAATGAAGAAAAGAACAAAAAAAAAATGAAAAAAAAGGATGGTGAATGTTGTAAATTATCTTTTTAAAGAATATTTTTGATTGACGTTTACTTCTTAACGGAATATTCATGCGCATTATATTACCTTTTTCGTGTACACAATAAAATTCACTAAAGCAAAATATTGTGTATAAGCTATATTATATATAAAAGAAAATAAAATTATGGTTGATTCGTACAGAAAATACGTAAAATTTTTTAAGCCCTTGAATTTTTTCCCTTCATAATCCTTTCGTATTTTTTTAAATAATCAAATTTATTCACAGGGTCTTTTTTTAATTATTCATAGTTTTATGAGTTATTTTGAAAAAATCACTGAATTTTTATTAAAATACATCTGGTTTTTACTCAATTTTTATTGTAAGAGTTTGATCGATTTTTTCTTACAAATTAATTAAAACTTTTTCTAAGATATGCAAGGTCAACTAAGAATAATTTTTGATAGATTCACTGCGGTTAATTAGTCATAAAATTTTCTACAAAGTCGATGAAATTTTTTTTTACTTGATTAATTTTGATTTTGAGATAAAAAAAAAAAACTTTTGAAAACCTAGATACATACCTGAGTTCATTCGTCAGAATCTGATCCTCAAGATCCAACGGACGCATCTTTAAAAATTCCTGAAGTTTTACGAAAAACCACTTTTTTGAGCACTTTTCTCCCAAATTGTCCTAAACTATGACGGAACCGGTCTAATGTCGGAATAGGCTTAATCATCCGATCATCGATTTTTGAGGGCTCAAAAACTGATTATTATTTTAGGAATTTTGAAAGATGTGTTTTTTGAGAACCCGGGGATTTGACTTTACAAAAAATCCTTAAAATTGTCCAATAAATTTTTTTTAAACTATTTAGCGACCGAAGCGTCAGCAGTACATTTCCAGACTTCGTTGACTTCATCAAAATTTTATTTTTTAAAACATAACTTCGTTAAGTAGCACACAAAATAAAAACATTAAGATTCGTACGCTTATCGACTTTTTTTTTTTTTAAAGAAAGTTTACGAATTTATAAAAGCTAGATGATTAAGATTTTTTTTCACTTATTATCAAAAAATTACTCTTTTTTACTTAAAATATTAGTAAAATGAATAAATACTATATATTAAAATTAAAATTGTATAATTAAGTAACATAGATGACACGTACGAAGAGGCTAAATTCAAAGACTTATTTATTTATTTATTATACATAACGGGCATTAAATGCCCAATACAAATTATGTTTAAACTTATAATAATTTAATCAATAAAACTTTAGAATCTTTTAAAACCGTCTCTATTGTTTTGTGTTTAACAGTAATACTGTCAAAGACTTGTATAATAAAAAAAAAAAATGAAACTATGATGAAAACAAAAAAGCCAACAAAATTTTTTTTTTTCATAACTTGGTAGCATAAGATACTTCTTATTCACAGCTTCCAATCAAAATTAAAAAATAAAAATTTTCGTCAATCATTAAGTCCGATTAGAAAACCTGAAAGCTCAGGTTCCCCCACTACGGCCCTGACTCACCCCGAGTAATCCTACGGCCCTGTGAGTTCAACTGTTGAACGCGCGGCGGTGGATTCCGAGACGCGGGCTTCTCAGCAGTCGACGCACGGCCGCCGCCGAGAGCGCACGCAACTCCGTTCGCCACTAGAAAAAAAAAAGTACCTAATAGTATACTCGGGGGTGCCGGTATATTTAAAAAAAAAAAATAATAATAATAATAATAATTCCAGCACGCGAGTGTTTGCTTGTGATTGTGTAAGTGTGCAGTGGTTGTGCCTAAGGATCATCGTCCACCATGTCCAGACACGAGGTGAGGGAAGGATAACGGTGCTGAGGAATTTTAGCTCGCGGAGTCCTAACGGATTTATTCGGCAGGTGTTCCGTGCGTGCTTAACTCGCAGGCCCTTTTTTATTTTCTGCTCTTCTCTCACGCGTCAAAGTCGATGATTCGCGGGTTGTAACGCGGGGTAATGACGACGCTGGAATGCAGGGATGAGCAGACTCAAGGCCGCGGGATCCTTAGAGCGGCGAACCGCGCCGCCTGCAGGATTATCATGGTGGACCGACAAACCGACCGGCGTACCTGTGCAGCCGATCTCTTTTATTTTACCCGCGCGCGGGATATTCCATCAACGCGGACCCCTTTTTTTTAAAGTGATTAGGGGTAGTAGTTTTAGTTTTCAGCGTGAAGAAAAACCTCAGCCAATAAGAAGCTGAAAAAATCTGATTTATTGGGTACCAATCTATTAATTTATTTATACCTCTCATTGAGAATTTTAAATTGGAAGGTTTTTCTTCGCCGGGACCATCGATATGTTTATAGATAGCTAACAATTTATCCATTTCTATTCGAAAATTTTATCATCAGTTAGTAATTTAGGATTAGTGGTATTTTGTGGAAAGCAAAGTTCACTTTTTTTCGTTCGATACCAACCTTTTTTTTTACCCCAGTGGCCTTTTTTCGTACGAGTCGTCGATATTTGTACCTTTGAATCAAAAAATTCGTACTGATTTCAAAGGTTTTAAAATTTGGAACAGTTCTTATAATATGTTAATTGTGGCACCACTGAAATTTCAAGTATACACAATATAAAAGGATCGAGTTTTTATTAAATTTTTCTTAAAATTACGTTTTCACCTAAAAAGATACGTTAAGTTTTATAAAAATTTTTGGTATTTATTTTATCTGCTGAATTTAAAGGCACGAATCTCTGATTTAAACAATATACCACTGAGAATAAAGGTTTTTCGCCTTCAATTTTTTTAACCATGTCACGCATGATTAACACCGAGTCTGAATGAGTTAAATTCCTGGTCCCAAAACTTCTTACGATTAAATAAGAAATGAAAACGATTCTCTCTCTCTACATATACAGCACTAAATTCTAATCACGAAGCTTATAAATTAATTCAGACAACATTACAATGATTATCGATCCACATGTCAGGGCGTCTCCGCGAGCTAAATAATTCATCTGGTCTCGTTATCCAGTTCTACAAACTATAAATATTCGTGTACTACATACACAAATTTAATATAATAAAAACTTCTCCGCACGAATGCCGGCGGTGAGTCACTTATTTAACAGTAAAAAGAATTTTAGATGGTTTAGCTCAATCAATCGCATTCAAATATCGTCTGGAGGATGGCCTCGAATCAATTTTATTCAACTCAAAAGTTCACCAGGATTATTATTTGGTTTTTTCCATGCGCGGTAACCAACACCACGCACTTCCTAAAAACCCTAAAAGTGCTGACCGACCCGGAAAAGGGGCTTCCAGGTGCAAGCGCGGAACTAAAAAAAAAAAAATGGAGTTTAATTCGGGGTGATCGAGGGGGCTGAGTTGTTTGTTGTGCGAGTTTAATTCCAGACCGAGTTTCGTAATTGACGATTCGTTTCGTCATCGGACGAGTTGGTTGAGAGTATGAAAAATTTTCTGGTTGGTTTTCCGGGACAGGAAACTAACACTTGAAGTGTACGTTTTGGAGGGTCTTGGGTATAAGTGTTCTTCCACTTAAAAAAAAGAACTGTTTTTTGTGCTTTCTAGGAAAGATTGAATTTTTAAAAATAGCGCGGAAAATTGGTTTTTTAAAGTTGGTAACGGAAACTATTAAGTATATTTTTGTAACGGAGTACCTAATTTTTCGTGTAAATATATTTTTCTCAATTTTGATGTGAATTCTTTCCAATTAATGAAGCAATTTTATCTGAGAATATTTGAGTTATTTTACACCAAAATTGTATGTAAAACAAAATTTTATTGTCATAGTTTGTGTAAAGCTCGTCTCTAAGCATCAAAATATCGCGTTTATCATAAAAAAAAAAAAAAAAAAATTTCAATATTCATGTGAATTTTGCCTAAAATTTCATTGTTTTCCAAATCGAGTCTAGGTTTTATTACAAAAGTTAAAAACTAAACAATAAATTACTTTTATCCACGTATTAAGACCCCTTTTATTCATAAAAACCTTGTAAAAAAAAAACAGAAAAACTGTTGCTTCCATCTACCAAAAATAAGTAGTGATTTTCGATACTCGGAAGTAAAGTGAAATCGACAAAAGATGTCTGGACGACGAATTTAAGTGGAATTAAATGACGTAACATATAGAAATTTTTATCTACCCAGTACGTAAAGAGCCGTATTTCACCCTAAGTTCATAAATTAGACCCTCCCGCAAATCCATCACGCGGGGGTCGCAGTGCAAACATTGTAAAAACAAAGTCCCGCAAACACGTGCCGTAGCCGTAAATAAACAAGGGCACCGTCCGATAAGAAAGGAACAATGAAGAAGTAAAAAAAAGGTGAGCCCCGCGACGTAATGATTCACTGCAGGCGTGGCCGCCCACGCGTGAATTATTTTCCTCCTTCTCGCTTATCCTTACTCTCTCGCAGGAAGAATATATGTCATACTCTCGTGGTAGTGGGGGTAAGACGGTATTAGAATACAACCGCGGCTCACGTTTTAGATTGTCAAGAATTACGGGCCCGTAATGAGCCCTAAGACGATTTGGCGGTGCGCAATTAGGCCGAAGTAAATTCGGTACGATTTTTATCTTCCAGCCGAAGTGTATTGAACTCGGAAAATTGCTTTTTCCATTTGCGAGCGGGGACCTAATCGCTTCCTGAAATCGGTGCACCAGGAAGGATTCTTCTGCGAGGATAATGAAGAAATAGTCCGACTGAAGCGGTCGGTTTCAATTTAAACTAGAGAGTTTCGGTTTTTCTTATTTATTGTCAGTTTTGATGAGCTTGGGGTAGTAATGGAAATCTTCAAATTGTCCATTCGAACGAAATAGATATGCTGTTTTTATTTATGTAGGGCATTAAATAAGTTTTTTAGATTCTAGAAACGTAAATTAGAGTTTTTTTCCATGGTACCAAACGCTGCAGTTGTTCAAACAGTCAAATGGTCACCGACTGAATGAAAACTTTTTAACAATGCAAAAAAGTGCTGTTAAATTTCGATACTAAAGAATTATCATTATCTCATTGAACAAAAAGTTTTTTTATCAGTCTAGGTCGTAAATTAGAATTTTTCGGTACTAGCCCAATAACCCAAGACTGCAAAATTTCGTTCAAGAACAATAACAGTGTTTTTCGGTACCAGGTAGAAAAATTGACACTTCCTTCCTCACTAAATTCTATAAACATTCATTTCCTTAAAGAAAAAGAACTCGCGTCTATTCACAGCAAGTAAACAGTGAATCTCTCAAGCTCCTCCCCTTGCAGAAAAACTAGAGCCTACACTCGGGTTCGATAAAACCATTAGCATGTCAACACGCACCGATTTTCCCCGGATCGTTCGCCATTAGCGCATCCTGTCCCCAGGTTTTTCCTTCCACTCGCGGTAGGAATTTTATAAAAGGGAGTAGCAGTCAGGTAAAAAAGGGCCGAGGACGCCACGGCCGCGGGGAAAATCTCGGAGAATCGTTGACCTTGGCCTGTGTGTGCGTGGAAGAGAGAGAGAGAGAGAGCGGCAACGCTGCATAAGCTGGATGAGCGGGGCTGCTGCAGGGTACCGGTTCCTGTCTGACCCGCCGGCGTTTCCGGCCGGAGAACCAGAAGAATCTGTCCTAGGATCCCTGCAGGATTTAAGTAACTGTTCTGAGGTTTTCAATCTTGAGGACTTTCATCGAGAATAATGACTTTAGCTTTTTTTAGTGTTTGATCTTCTTGATGAATGTGGAGAATCGGTCATTTAGGTTGACATTTAGTCATGGTCGTCGGTCATATAGCATTTTTGGTTTATTTCTCATCGCAGAGATCTTAGATCGAGAAATTTAGTAGTATCCAAGGATAGATTAGGGTGGATCAATCCAAAAGATAGTCTTTTTTTTGCGTCAAATAAAATTTTCAAATTGCAGCTGGCATTAGGAGCTTTTCAACAACGTAATATTTTACATAGAAATTTTCATTAGATTTGTGCGTTTTTTAACAAAAAAAACCTTCTTGATGGTCAGTGTGGAGAGGTACCAAAATTTATGCAGAATTTTTGAGTTTCTGAAAGTCAAGGTCATTTTTGTTTAAAGTTTGAGCCTGTAATAACAATCATTTTTACTAACACTAAACCTTACTTTTTCCGAGACTTTTTCTATGTCTGGAGATTTCAAACTGAAACTTATCAGACGATAAATCCCTGAGAATAAATTAAGCGTATTCCATCCTTCTCAACAAAAAATTTCGATGCTATCAGAAATTTTACACTTGCAAATTAATGCTGAGTAACGCATGAAAAAAGCATGGTGAATTGAAAAATCATGACTATTGAATAGCAAAGATAAAAATCTGCTCTAAAAACCGAAATTGTAAGTACCTTTTCTCAGTGTAAACCCTCACATCACTAAAAACTTCATTTCTATCTGAGAATTTGCACGACTCGAAATAATTCAAAGACATCATCCTCAAAGAGTAAATCAGATCGCAAGTTTCAACACTCCGCCTAAAAAGAAGCCACATCACTCTGGATACTAAATATCCATCCCATCTCACGTATTATGATAAAAACCTCAAAACCTAACAACATTATCGCACTGTGTGTTAAAACTTCACACTTCTGTATCCCGCAACTCACCATCCTCAGCGTAGCGTAACGCTGAATAAACAATTAAAAATCATTTCGGAGATAGATCCGCTATCGGGATCCTCCTCCTCCTCCTACCCGAGGCGTAGCTCTCGCATAGTAATGAAGGAAGGAAGCGAGAAGAAGAAGAAAAAAAAAAGTCGCTCGTTTCTCGCATTCACTGGGAAAGTAATACCCCCGGCGTGGCACCCCCTTTGACAATGGGCTCCGTATTCCGTTAGTCAAGTGCTTCGGATATTCTCGGAAGGGAAGAGTATTGTGCGTGGATAATCACTGTGGAGGAAGGTGGAGAACTTAGGTTATGACCGAGTGCTTTTTTAGAATTTGCATGGCTACGGTTTAGACTCAAGAGCTGTCAAGACAGAAAAAAAAAATATGATTCAGGCTGGGCCTGGGAAATAGACACCTAACACAAAGCACTTTTTCGCTCTGTAAACTTGGTGTGAGTTTCGGTGAAAGTTTTAATGTAAGAATCATCGTTTGAAAATAAAAAAACAAACTGGTTTTTCAGTGACTTTTTGAGCCGCGGTATGGTTTTTTACGATTATGAATGATTGATTTTAGATAACAGTCGGTGTGAATTTATTGAGAAAAATTTTGGCTTCGGGATAAAAGAATTGTACAGAGTTGAAAATAATAGTTTTCTGAGACATGTACGAAAAATGGTTCAAATTAACGTCTAAAAAGTGAAAAACAAGTTTTATAAAAAAATATTTATTAAAACTGTAAACGTTTGCAAGTTTAGTGATTTTGAAAATCTTTGAATGTGCTTTATAAAAAGTTACTAAGTTAACTATCATAGGTATATGATCAAATAAAAAAGAAATTAGTCATCATTAAATTTGAGGTCTGTAGAATGTACAAAAAGTCTTTCATAAGAATCCTAAAACTCTCTCGATTACTGAGCTTTCACTCAAAAAAATGTCATCTTGAGGAAAAATCCATTTGACGCTATATCAAACTGAAAATTCTCTTGATCCATAAATATCCTCTCGATTCAAACGGATATTCTTGTATTCAGTCTTTTGATTCGGATACCAATTTTTAAAAATCTCAGTCTCGGGTCACCAGTTGCGACTACAGCGGTAGCACGATCCCCACTAGATAAGACTCCGCACGGACAATAATTCCACCCGCAGCAGCTCGAGAAAGGAAGGGCACTGGTGTTGTTGACCCCCGCCGCGGTCGGCCACACGTGTTTACGGGGACCGGCACGCGCAATAATAAAGCGCGGAAGCCCAAACCAAAACACCACCACCACCCTAATAGGATTTATCGGTACGACTTCTTCTTCTTCTTCTTCTTCTTCTTCTTCTTCGCGGGGAAGCCTCGAGGGCTTTGTAAAATGTTGGATCTGTTTGATGTTCTGTTTCAACGCAATTTTAACTGGACTGTTTGTAAAAAAGGACCTTTGTGGGCAGAGTTACCTGATCGAAATTGATTGAGTACCTAGATGTCCCGAATAGAAATGATTGGTCTTTTAATTATGGGGATTGTAAATGAGACTCGATTTAGTTTTGATTCGTACGTTCAAAATATAATCATCGGGACTCGTTTGATTGGTCACATTGATTTATTCCCTCAAGTTACCTAACTTAACAGTTATACAAATGCCAAAATTGACTGAATTACGGGACCTTTCTTTCAATACACTTGAAAACTAAATTTGAAATTTTTGTAATACTCCTATTTGGTAAGATACATAACCCCATAATCAAATTTTGCAGACTCGTACAGCTTATAATTCCGGATTTCCGGATTTTCGCTTAAACCACAAAACTATCTTACTTCACAAAAACCAATCAATTTTTTGCTGCATATCTACCGCAGATCTATGATTCAAGATACCGACAACTTCTCAGCGATGACTCACAAAAAAATCAATTCACCGATTCCCGAGAAGTCAAAATTCCACTGCTTTTATTTTGGTCTGTCCGTCACGGTCTGACTCAACCCTAACTCGTTGACCCGACCTCATTTTTTTTCAACACCGTGGTAATCCAACACTCCCCCCGAGGTAAGAAAAGACGTAAGTCGATCCCCCATCCCTTGAAAAGTGGAGCGTGAATCGGAAGAAAATAGTAAGTCGCGGGTGGCCTTAATTCAGCGCTTTCGATTGTTTCGAGTATCGAGCGAGTCCATCCTAGATCGTAGAGCCCGCGTTCTCTTTCGTTCGGGCCAGGGAGATATCGAGGAATGCAGAGAGCGGAGCTTAACCAAACCCGTTTACGTACCTATGCCAGCGCACGCAGTAGCGTAGGAGACGTTTTATTGTGACTGGGTAACGGTTTTTGCGGAGCCTTTTCGCGTGCATTGTCGGGTTGAATTCAGGTTTGGGAAAACTCGGGGGTTTTTTTTAATGGTTTTTAATTGTTGTGGATTCTGGAATCAATAGGCTGTAAAGAAGATGCGCGACTTGTTGGATTACTAAAATGAAAAGCGAATAGTTTTCGTTTAGATATTATTTAGCTTGATAAAACGGGCATTATCCAGAAAAATTAAATTAAAATTTCTTTTAAATGTAGAAAATTCACAATTCTGAAAAATACTATACAAAAGTCTTAACCTATAATCTACAATTTAAGTCATATTCAGAGTTACATCATTTTAAATACACTATTGATTCCTTACTTTTAAAGTCTACAGAGACTAGATTACTTTTAAATTAACAATTCATGAATGGTTCCCAACTGACCTAAATTTTGACACTCTTAGTAAAAAAAAATAAAAACCTCTGTATTTGATACCATTACATCGGAATTTGCTTATATTGATTATATAAATGTTGAATATTTTTTTCGCTGTTTTAAGTTTCTTAGGGATGCAAGTTTATTTATAAATGAATTCTCAAATTTGATAACGAGACTAAAGATTATAAAGTCCTAGGATTCTATTAGAAGTATACTTATGATATTCTAACTTTTAATCTTTTGGACTTGAATTTAGAAATTGACTAATCTAGTAAATTCAAATGCGATTTCCGGACAAATTTTTTAGTTTGAAAGACTGGAACTTATAGAACTTTGCGACCTGTCGAACGATATATACTCTAAAAATATATTTCTCATCGCACACATGACACCAGGTGTCTAATAAAAATTATCATTTTTGTTACAGAAAATAATTGGCAGAGATGCCGGGTGTTAGTCCCTCGGCCGCATTCGAAGAAGCAAAGTCGAGGCCGCCCTAAGTCAAGCACCCCCGACGCCAGCTTCCACCTCCCCGGCTGTAAAAAAAGCTCCAAGACCAAAGAACCCATGACGTCTTTCTCCCCCTTCGTAGATATGGCCTCAGGCTTACCGCGACCAAGAGTCGAAGTAACCCTCATCGAGCGATGCTGAAGCACATCCTGACGGGCCAGCCGTCCTCAACAGCGGGCTCGAGGCTGCACCACCACCACCACCATCACCATGAGTACAACCCGCGATTCCAGCACGAGCCGGCCCAGCCGGTGCCCTCCTCTGCCCTGCCCGGCCTCAGGGGCCAGCAGGCACCCCGGGCCCAGAGCAGCGCCGACGTCTACGACAACGCCGGGGTCGTCCTGGGCCAGCGAGCCGGTCCCCAGTACCACCGGCTACACCACCCGCACCCTCACCACTCCCAGCTGAGCGTGAACAACCTCGCCCAGAGGCTCAACTCCAGTCATCACGGGCCCCTGAACCTCTCGACGCTGTCCACGTCGAAGCACTCGGTGAACAGCGCGAGCCCGGTCGTCGGGGCCCACCTCGCCAACTACGAGAGGGCGAGCGTCAGGCACCACAACCTCTCCGTGACGAGGCACAAGCCCAATGGAGGCCTCGACATATCCAGGATGTCCGCGAGGTTCCCCACCCAGGTGCCCCCGACCCCGCCCCCGGTAACGGCGCCCGCCCTGACCACCGCGACGGCGACCACTACCACGTCCACCGGAGGACAGCCCAGCATAGCCCCTCTGAACTCGTCCTGGTCGTCGTCGTCGGTCAGGAACGAGAAACCAGGATCCCTGGAACCGGGACTCAAGGAAGTACTCTCGAGCCTGGGCTTGCTGTGCCTGGTGTCCCTCTTACTGGCCCTCATATCCCTGACCTTCCTCATCAGGATGTCGTCCGTGTCGCTCACCCCCAACAGCCTCATCAGCTCCGAGGAGTTCGCCACTGTTTACGACGTAACCCTGGTACTCTGCGCCCTCGCCCTCATACTCAACCTCTGCTGCCTCCTGGTGTGCGCCATACAGTTCCTGTTCGCTGTTAAACTCGTCAAGGCACCGTACCACGGACAAAGGTAATAAGTCCTTTTTTTTTATAAAATGAACTCTGTTTTTTTTTTTTTTTAAAGAAGGTTTCAGAAAACTTTCAGCTGGGTCACCAGATGTAAATCCAGTTGAAACTAAGTGGGAATAAATTAAAAAATTACATAAATTTTTTTCGTGCATCCCAAATAATAAATAACGAATTTGTTCTATTTTGAATGGCTACTAACATAGTAGCTGGATTATTAGTGAAAAATAATTAAAAAACTTTTTTCGCGTTGAATGTTCTACAACCTATAATTGAAAAAATGCATAATACTAGTAAATTCGAGTTTCAATTAGACAACTGGATTCAAGTAAGGAAACCCAGCTGGTTTCTCAAAGCAGGCCACCACTGGCTAATGAATTTTTTGCTTTACTCTAAAACCAGTAACTTAAACGCACTATAGATGCAAGACAATTAAAACAAGATAACAATTTGCATAGTCTCGCAGGGGGGCCGATAAAATCCAAACGCGTTTCCTTGAGAATGTTTGTTTAGTTTTTCCTGCAAACTCCTCGTACCCAGCATCTGGTGTTGGCTAAACTGCGGGAAAAGTCTATTTTCAGTTTGGTAGTTTCGAAGAACGGTTTCGCGATGCGGCATAGCGTCTTTAAGCAGTTAAATCCGTCGCAATGCGCCACCCGGGAAAAACCCCATGGGATGTATGGTGTTTTCGTCGATTTCGTTTTTTTTTTTTTTTTGAGAGCAGTTCGACAGCGTGAAAGCATCCAACAGATTATTTTGGAGATGTTTGCGCAATGCGCGGGCTAACGGTAAGCCGTCCGAAAAATACGACGCACGGTTTTCGAAGATGAAGAATCGCGGGTGTCGACAGCTCCCTGACTTGCATTCTAAATTTAACTGAGCCACCTGCGAATTTACTGCTTAAAAAAATACATATGAACTTTTTTTTTTATATAATTTAGTAAAAATTATGCACTGAGAGAAGGATTTGGTTCACGCAACCAAATTTGGTTGTGTGAACCAAGATTTGGTTATTTTTGGTTTCTCCCAAACTATGGTTCATGCGACCAATGATTTGGTTACAGGAACCAAATGTATAGATCACAGTCATGTCAAACAGTTCGCTGTTATAACCTCAAAAAATTTTTTCAGTAATTCAGAAAATTATGAACTTACGAAAAATTTATTAAAATGATCGGTGTTATATTAGATTGAAAACGATTAGTAATTTGATTTAACTTCGTAGAGAAAAATAATTTTGTTGTCAAGAGAAAACTCATATTTAAATAAACTTAATTAATTTTTCAAATTGGTGGGAGCTCGATTTTTACGCGTGGAGTGTGGACCAAACATTTGGTTCCCACAACCAAATTATCCGATTTCTTTTCAACCAAATATATTTGGTTCCTTGAACCAAATCCTTCTCTCAGTGTGTCGTTTGTTAAAAAATAACATTTTCAAAATTAATGTGATTAGTTTCTGTTACCAGTAAAGTTTTGAATTCAGGCGGAATAGAATGAAACTAATCTAGTAAACAGAAAATAATATTTATTTAAAATTTTTCATATATGAAACATGCATTGATAAATGTCTTTTTACATACAATTAGTGAAAATAAGTCAAAAGAAGTAAAGTTTTTTAAACTTTGCTGTAAAAAGGATAAAAAAATTGTGGTTAGAGGTGTATTAATTTTGCAAATAAATTATTTTAAATGCTTAAAATAATTTATTTTTATATTTATTAATCTATATTAAAACAAGCAATAAAATGCATAAATGGATCAATAATTTTTTTTTTTTTTCAAACTATTTACTTTATTGACAGAAAATTCTGTCGAATCAACGAGTAACAAAATTATAACAAAATCAATTGTCTCCTACTACCCAACATCTAAATTATTGTTTAATCGCGACTTCATTCACACAAATCAAAGCTTTCTTTATCAACACCATCCATCTTACTTATCTCCGCGAGCTTTAAATTCGCAGGTGCACCGAAATATTTTTTTCTCACGCGGAGAAAGCAGTTCCGCAATGCTAACGAGTCGATTAAAATCCGTAGCTTTTTTCTCTCACGCGATTAAAATTAGCTCTTTAACGAAAAAACTATAAATCGAGGGTAGAGATTAAACCGTCAGCGACGACTCGCTGAGATAAGTCGCGTCTGCGGACGGCGCCTCTTCTTTTTTTTTTTTTTTTTTTCGTGCCTGCTGCGCTGGCGTTAATTATAAACGGGCTGCGACCTTCGAATCCTATGCGGGCTTAGACCAGCTGGCCCCCGGGCTTATCCGATTATCCGATACGAGCTTACGCCCCTCGAATACACCAGAAAGACAAAAAATTTTTTTTTTTTAGGTAGTAATTTTGGATTAGAAAGACTGAATATACGAAAGACTACTAGTCTTTAATTAATTAATACTAGTCATTAATTAATAATGCAATTAATTTTGAGAAAACCGTTTATTGATTTATCTAAGTTTTTCACGGGAAATTATTAAATGTAAAATTTAAATTATATTCAGTAATTTTTTTAAATCACAAAAATTTTTGTAAATTTCATTTAATATTGTTACTTTCCAATTATAAAACAAAATTAAAACAAATTGAAAATTTTTCATTAAGTTTAAAACGAATTTCCATTACAATGCAATAAAATTCTACACTGCAACCGCGGTAAGAATCTTCACTGAATATAGGCTGAAAAATGGCTAAAAATTTAAGAATTAGCTGAAACTTCAGTGAAGATTCAGCTAATTATGAAACGCTTTTTCACTGAATAATTCAGAGAAGATTCAGCTAAGGTGGACTAGGTTAGGATTCTTGGAGATAATTATCGTGACAGTATAAAAAATTGAAAACAATTTCCATAACCTGGATTAACAGATCGCAGACGGTATAGGTACACCTAAAGAGCTAGCACAACCAGGTCGCCGACGACGAATGCACTGGGAAATCATCTCCGAGAACTTGAATCAAATTTTCTTCGCGATGTAATTTTTAAAATAACTATTTATTTTAATTTAGGGAAGTTGAAATGCTACGTAAATCAATTTAGCAAAATATAATTCGTTTTTTTCTTGATTCAATTGCACGTTATGAAATAATTGTGTATTTGCCAACCTTAAGTACCCTTAAAATATCTTATGATAAAATTGCATTGTAAGTAAACCGCAGGTTATTACACGAAGAATATAAACTGTAACAATGCAGGTGATAATTAACTGTAAACACTGGAATTTTTTGCTGCAATGATTAAAAAGATCTTGCTGACCTGTGTACTTTCATAGTATTTTTAAAATAATTATTGAAAATTTATTATTTTTTTACATTACTGTCAGACCACTGACTCATTGTAAACAAACCGCTGTAAAATTAACTAAAAAAACTTATTAACCATTCTCGGTAGAAAAAAATAACCGTTAGTTCCCAACAATGGATAATTAAAGAAATGCACCGAACCGAGAGCCGCAAAAAAAAAAATAATATTCAAAATAATCGTACCTACGATGCACCTAAAAATTCCTAGAGGTACCAACAAAAATCACAGACGACAAAGGAGACATTAATCTTCCAGGCCCTCCACGACGCGCCCTTTTTCAACCTCTACAAAGGGAGGAGGAGGAAGACGCGTAATGTTTCTCACGGCAGCGGTAATTTCGACACCGCTGCACCGTGGGCGTGATCCGCTACCATTAATGAAAAGAGGAAGACCCGGGAGCTAAGCGAGCGATTTATATCTACGAAAATTCTTACGACACGGCCAGGGGGAACAAGAAGAAGAAGAATTCAAGGCTATTTCGGGGGCGATACTTACTAGAAAAATATATAAAAATTCTTTGGGTTTATTGCGACGGCGGAGATGCTTTTATTTTCGTTGGGGGACGACACGATGGGAATTTTAGATTTTTTTTTAGTACGGGTAAAGACTCTTTGAATGGTAAAGTCTTTTAAGAGAACTGCACTTTTTTATAAAGTAGTTTTTAAAAAATCACTGATTTTGAGAGTGCACACCACAGTAGTTATGGGTGTTAAATATTTATAAATAATTATGAAATATACTAACTTTTATCCTTATAAATATTATTTTTTATTTTGAGTAAGAAAAATCAACTTTGTAACCTTTCAAAAAAGTTATAAAATTTACAAAAATTGAATAAACAAAAAAAAATTCAAAATATGAATTTTATGCTAAAGGCCGGGCACTTCAGAATCATTTTTGATTCTTGTCGATCTTTTCGTAATTATTTTGCAAAATTTTAAGTTTTTCGTATTTCAGAATTACCTTTTACTGAAATATTATTAAAAATAATGATTTTATTGAGTATTGTATATAGCCGCTCGATCTTGTCTGTAGCTTATTAGATCAAATTTTACTCAAGTTAATTTATTTTGGTTTGTTTTAAAAAAAATTTAGACAAGTCAAACATTGAGAGATAAATTTAAAAAATTAGAAATATTTATGGTTCTTGATCTAATTTAAAATTATCTTCATTTAGTTTTTTTTTGTAAGAATTTTAAAAACATTGGGTCGAATTTTACTAGAAAACTGGAAAATTGAATGCGTCATACATCACTCAAAGATAAGTAAATCTAAAAACTGAAATTTTTGAGATAAATAAAACAAACTAAGTTCTTTTTCTGCTGTAAGAAATACATATTTTTTAAATTTATAATGAATGTTAAGACATTAACCACAAAACTACCAAAGTATGTAAATTATCTCCCTCGTTTTAAATAAAACAGTGTAAATAATAAAATTTTCGCTCTTATCAACAAGCACAAACTTAAGATCCCAACGAAAGATATTAAAAAAAAAAGCTCGCGACCCTCGCTCAAAAACAGCTCACTCAAAGCAACTTATGTAAAAAAAAAGTTAAACCAACGTTTGTTAAGATTCCCATGAATCATCAAAAAAGTGTCTTTTCGTAAGTCAGCCTTTAAAATGCACTCACAAAGAATCTCGGGTAAGCAAACACATCCCAGATATTTCGAGAAAGTATACATCTTCGCGTGTGTAAACAGTTAAGAAAGAGAAAGAAAAATTAAATTTAGAAAAAATGAATTAAACGCTTCCGCGGCGGAGCCACGCGCTCTGTAATTTATTCGACCTTACTTATATTTTTATCGCGGCCCGTTACTTCATCACCGTAATCTCGTGCCGAGGGGATTGTATAAAAAACTTTGTTGCTGGATTATGACTTACTGACACGAGTGGAGTTTATATTTTTGAATTTTATTTTTTGGAATCTCTTCATCTTATCTTTTACGTGGATCTCAAGAATTCGAAGATTTTTCGAAGATTTTTGAAGGGAAGAAACTTTAAGATCTTTTTTGAATAGTTAAGTTCGGTTCGAAACATAAATAGAACTGGAAGAATTTAAAATTTGTTTTTTTTTTTCGATCTTTGTTCTCAATATGAAAGAAGAAAATTTTTTTTTTTTTTAATAATACATAGTCAAACAAAGAATCTATAAATAAAAAATTGGAAACCTGAATAGTTGATAGATAAAGTTCAAATTTTTTAATTTTATTAATTTTAATTTGTTATAACCAAGCCTACGCACAAGCGACTTGTTCATGTTTACAGGCTTCAGTCTGAATAATAATAATAACAATAATAATAATAATAATAATATTTCTCATTTTTTGTAAATTATATTTAGCTGGTTTTAATCGTAGTCATAAATTGTACTTAAAATAGTCTAATTTTTATTTAAACTAAACTTTCAAACTTGAGTCTCTAAAATTATATAAAAGTAAGGAAGCAAAACACCATGTGTTTTTGAAAAAAGTGGTATAATCCGAAGTACGAGAATGATAAAATTACAGGCCGCATCGGCTTAATTTTTTTGAAAAAACCCGATACGAGAGGGAAGTTGAGTATAAAGTTACTCGTTACAATTTAAAGAAGAAACGGACAAAAATCGCGGATATTTAGTTACAAACCCAGCCCCCGGTGCATCATATCCACTTGATTTATTGTAACTCCGCGAGACTCTTCAAGCGTAAAGAATTAAAACCGGACGAGTTCACGCAAACGAGATTTAAAAAAAATATGCTAAGAACATGGTAATGAAAAATCATAAACCGTGCCGGGAATAATTGTATCGGGAATAAGTGTGCAACGTTACCTTAATGAGTGTAAAGAAAATGCGCATCAAAAATTTTTTAATTTAGTTTATTATTACAAAAATATACTTGTATTAGCACAATAATATGTCGTATACACACAAACGAGTTACCTGTAAATAGGTCGGTAAAGATTTTTATGTAAAAATTAAATCAAATAAAACACATAATTCCAAATTATAATATTTTTGTACTATATAGATAGAAAATATAATATAACGTAGAAAAAATAGATACTTTTTTTCACTCAAGTGTGTACAATAAACAAAATAATATGACAGGGAAAATGCATAAAAAAAATTATCTAGTTTGTTGTATGCTTCATCGGACAGTAGATCGTAAAATAATCGACACGTATAATTCTTAAAAAAAGCGAAGATGTTACGCAGGAAGTTTTTGAAGTTTTTGAAACCACTGTATAAAGATATAGTTCCAATGTAATATTCAAAAAATTATTCCTCCGTAAACTTAAAATTCATCAAATAGAATATTATCATACAAGTGCGTAAAAATGACTTTTTACTCTTCAAAAAACCGTGCACTAATAATAATATTTATTTGAAAATAGTTTAAACCGCACCCGAATTCGTCCCTTGTCGAAGAAGGCAGGCCGAAGGGCCCGGGAGTTGCAGGTGTGGCGTAAGCGGTAACGGTCTTCCCTCTCCCTTTTCTCGAGGAAGGAGGAAGGCACACACGATTAAAAACACCTGTTCCCGCGCGAACGGGAGAAAGGCCGTTCTCCAAAAGCAGGAATGTCCACGTAGCTTCAAAAATCCTTGATTAATCAAACCAACTCCCACGCGCTAAAGATACATATACGTATACAAGCTACCGACTTGCTTTTCCTCTTACTGCTTCTGCAGCGGAGATATTTTGACCCAGAAGTGGATAATTAATAGTTTTATTTTTGTTATTCCCAACGGAAAGATTTTGTTTGAATGAAAACTATTTTTTTGACCGGGAGGATCGTGTAGGAAGTACAAAGTCGAAACTAACTTTTACAACAAAATGGTCTGGAACAATTCGAGCACGTTTCTGTAGTAAAAACCTCGTTTACAATACATACTTTGGGTATGGGGAAGATGAACTGTTGTTGTAAATCTTCTAAAGAGTTATAAATTATTACAGTGAACAATTAAACTTTTCTACCTTGACCTTTATTTTTTTTTAACTGGGAGAAAAAATATGTCACCGTAAACTTTACTGAAAAATCACTTCTGCAAACAAATTAAAAAACATTCTGCTTTAGTACAATTAATTAAATAAGAACATAGATATTATGAGCCAGCTGTTTTAGTTATATAAAAAATTATAGTATAAAATAAATTTTTTGATAAACCCTAAAATTTATTTATAATATTCCTGCTGTACGCGCCTCCATCAGTGTATTAAAACACTCACTTCTAAACTTTCATTTTCAACGCTCAAAGAGGGAAAATTTTCCCCTACCTTGAAATTTCCCTGCCCAAACAATAATAAGAAAAAAAAAGGTTCGCCCTGGGGACAGGTACCAACCTGCCGAAACGCTCGTCGTGACGTTTCGAAAAACGTAAACGGTCACGTTTCTCCAGCGAACAATGAGAATAACGCCAGCTGCGTATTGTCGGGCTCACGTACATCGATCGGAGGAAATTGCAGCCACCGGAAGCGGCCGCGTCTTAGCATCTACTAATTATACCCCCACTCCCCCCCTGATTTATCCTACCGAGAGAAAGTGATTTATTTGCGAGTAGTACCTAAGGGAAATAACTGGTATGTTGCTAATTTACTTACTAAAAATTTTTTAATCATAAATAAATTCAATTTTATAAAACTTGACAAAAATTTTTATTTGGTTAGCAAAAACATCATATTTTTTAGGTATTATATATAAATGTAGGGTTCAAGGGGTAAGGGTGTAAAATAAAAGGGGGTAATACTTTATGTTTAATAATTAACGTATAGCTACAGTACCGATTCTACATAAATAATTTCAAAGTTTTCATTAAAAAAAATTCAATTTGTTCTAATTTTAACACTAGACAAAAATTGCCATGAGCAAATAAAACTTCGACGGTTCATTCGTAGCTGTTTAAAAAATTCATTATTTTTATTAAAATGTAAAATAGTTTAAATCCAATAAAAACAAATGTAAAAACATCCTTATATTGAATTAATAATAATCAAAACTGAGAAAAATTTTGTAAATAAATTTAATTTTAAAACGTTCTAAAGAATTCTTGAATTTTCAAGCCTTCTTTAACAGGTTTATTCCGTTAATAAGTTACAATAATTGACCTTATTTGCAATAAATAATATTTAACTTATATGTATGTTACGAACCGATGACATCTAAATTCGGTCGATCTTTGTATAAAGAATGAATTCTTCGAGTTGTGTAATGCACCGGTGCAATTTTCATTACAAGGTGTACCCTAGATAAGCATGTCATCTGCGGGGGTGTATTTTTAGAGCTAATTGCCGGGGTATTATCGATTTCGTGGAATTCGTGCGGAGTCGCGGTGTAACTAATATTCCGCGGGTTTTAAATGACTCTAGCAGTGATTACTGATTTGTGCAGCCTTCAATTCTAAGAATCCTATGCTGATGAGCAAGAAGTCGAGTTTAATTGATGCTTTTTTTTTAATAGAGGTAGACTCTTTTTTCTTAAGTGTCTTAAAGATTTCGATATAGGTATACTTGACGTGTAAATTTTGTCACCATTTTAAAACACTTTTTTAAAATCGTGACAAAATAAGACACTTGGTTTTGCAGTGTATAAGGGTTGATTTATTAGGTTCATTAAATAATTTCAGTTTTTGTTTAATTGACTTTTAATCCAGTTTCGTCAGAAATAATAGAATATTAAGAAGGCCCAAAATTTTTTAATACAAATTATCAGTCAAAAATGGCATCTTCCAATTTAGAAAATTATTTTGATCCCTTAAAAATAGTGAATCCATCTTGACGATCGATACCTAAAAAGTCCAAAAGTAGAAGAAATAAAATTTTTACTTCCTGGTTTGTGCTTGATAATTGTAGTAAAATTTGCATCCTGGTAACGTGAATCAGGACTCTGGTCCCATTTTCGCTTGTCTAATTCATTCTAAAATTTAATTTTCCACCCTGCGTGCACCAAAGACGTTAACCAAATCTCAAGTAAATCGGCTTACTAGTTCTTGCCAATCTCTCTATGATGAACGATTATCGAATGTCCTAGATTTATAATTGACGCGATTGGTCGAGAACGTCAAATTCAAAGTTTACATGGTGTCGACGTGCAATCAATTTAAAAACTTACCAAGTCGAATTATAACTGTCCAAAGGCACGTTACGCAACAGCTTCCCGCGAAATTAAACTTGAAACCCCGAGACTTCTGACACTGACCCGGGGGGGTGCCGGTAATCATGACTTTGGTCACTCTTGGCTCCTCTTTTGAGTCGCAAAGGGAGGAGAGAGTAAAGTAAGTACACTACACACATACACACACACAGAGAGAGAGAGTTTGCGCGTGCGGCTGCATTAAAACGCGGAGCTCGAGACTCGCGGTCAATGGCCTGCCGGCCCGGCGGGCTTTCATCCCGGCCGAGGCTGCTGCTGCTGCAATCAAAGACAATTCCAGCTTCTTCGCGAGCGAGCGAGCGGGGGAAGACGCGTGAGAATATCACCCCGCGCGATTGAAAGGGAAAATCTTTGATGAAAATTTTGATTGGAGGCTGGGCACGCGCGATGTTTTTTATTTGATGCGGAACCGAACTCTTTTGAGTAAGGGGTACTATTTGGTCTTTGGAGTTTATCAAATTGATAAGACTTTTGATCGAGAGTCAAAATCAGTTATATTTTATCAATTTTTCAATTTTCCGGGAACGTAGACCTTTAAAATTATATTAGATCAAAAGGTTTTGAAAAAAAGTATTTAATAGCACTTACTCTTAAGTGCATAGCCCTTTAAAATTGACACGTGGAATAAGTTAAACAAGATTATAAATATTTCAAGGAATTAAATTTTTTTTTAAGTTTGATTTCTCCTGTATGAATTTCTTCTATAGATAATAAGTACATTCAAAATTATCAAGCAAAAGTTATCCACTTTTCCATAATTTTTCATCAATAGCTTAAAAAGTGAGAAATGGAAGAAAATTTTATTTGAAAGTCATTTAAAAAAATAATTTTAACAAAAATGTAAAAGGTTTCTTTACATAAATTTTCTGATTGAAACGAGGCATAAGGAGAAAAATGCATTTTGTTATTTTATCATCAACTGAAAGAAAATATAATTTGAATTTCATATGAAAAAAGTAAATTTAAATCAGTTTTATAAAAAAAAATTCTTCATATCTTTGCAGAAAAATTGTATTTATTTGAAATTATAATTGTGTAATGTATATACAAACTCATATGACTAAATTGATAAAAAAACGTAAAAAAAGTTTCTCCTTTGTTTGATAAAAAACAATTTATTCATTCTAAAATAACAGTTATTTAAAAATTCCAGTAACTAATACGTAAAAAGGTTTCACGCGAGCTAGCGAAATTCAAAAATCCCTCTAAAGATAAAAATTATTCTTCGACCCCGCATTAAAATTCACGAACCGTTTTTCCATAAAAAACCACCCCGCTGCACAGACTCGCATGCAAGGGGTCATTCTCGCGTTCCAATTATCGTAATAAGCCCCATAGCTTCGTGACCCAGTACAAACAGCCTCATCGATAAAAACCACCATAGAGGCGCGTAGTAGACGGTTAGGGTGCGTTGGCCCCTGAGACCCTGAATAGAAAGTCAAGGGCCGTATTTGATAAAGAAGCCGGAAGCGCCTCGGGGCGAAGACGCATTTAGATCGAGATAAACGACGCCGCGCGGCGGTGGCGTTATTACGGTGAGACAAAACACCCGCGCCCACATTCACCGAGTCATTATGTCACGGGGATTTTTAGTACCTACCGAGCCGAGCTTTTTCGCTCTTGTATCTTTCAAAGCGTTTCAACCCACGTGTTTTCAATATATTTCGAGGCTTTTTTATGGGGGTGCTTTAATGATGAATTTTTTTTTTTTTTTTGGTGAATATATGCGCCCCGGGTTTTTATGGTGTTTTCAAGCGCGGGTAAATTTTTTTATGAAAGGTGTTTTTAAGAATGCGAGGAACTTTTGGAACTTTTTGATACATAATTGTAAAAAAAGATCTGATTTAAAAAAATAAATAAAAGTTTTTTAAACTAAAATACTAAATATGTGTTGAAAAATTTTTCAAATAAGAGCTTGATTTTTGTTTAGAAGGCGAGTTAATTTTAGAGAGCTTTACAACTTTGCTGAATTGTAAAAAAATCTCTCATTTTCTACATGCCTTTTAAGAAGAGGAAAGTTTAGGTTACTTTGAAATAAATGATTTTCAAACTAAAATACCCATCAAAACTAAAATACTATCTGTGAAATATATATTTATAAATTGTTCAAATAAGCGCTTTACAAGAAAAAAGTATTTTTGTAGCAATTATTGTGCTGATATTTGAAATTTTTCTAAAAGTTTAAACTTTAGTTTACTTTACTATGAGAGAATTTAATCAAAAAAACAATTTGACTACCAGATACAGAAAAATCTAAAAGTTCCAAAGGGAAACTCAAAAACTTTTTAATCTCTCAATTTTCACTTTACAGTCATAAATCATTAGACATTTTCCAATTTCAAAACTACGTCACCCACATAAACCAGCTTTCCCATGCGGGAACGTCCACTCCATAACGTGGGACAATCGAGCCCTTAAGCTAATTTTTTCTTACCCGACCTCGACATTTTCTTGCTCGTACCCTGAGTTATGAAATAATTACGTGCTCGTACGTACTTACCCAAGAGAAAAACTAGAGTCGCAGGGTTCTAGTACCTACGATACTCGTCTTCACTCTCGGTCGTGTTTTTGTCCGAGCGTGGCTACGCTGCCCGAGAGAAAGTTTGTAGAAAGTCCCACGGTCAGCCCTTGAGGTCGACGACCCCGATATTTACCAACTGTCATCCCAAAACACATAAGTGATTAATTTTTGTTTTTTTTTTTTTTCTTTCAGGACGAACAAGTACCTGCAGAAGTCCTCGATATGCCGGGTCTGCGCGATCGGTGGTTTCTTCGTAAGCATTCCGGTATTCTTAACTGGTAAGTTGTTATCATCTTTTTTTTTTTTTTTAATTAATGGTTGATCGAAAGAGAGAATTATTTGTTGCTTGAAAGTGACAATTATTATCACAATTGGTGGTTTTGAGTACTCTCTTTTGAATGATTATTTCAAAATGAAAAAAAAAATGATAATTTAAATGTAGAGAAAATTTTCATACGTACTTTACACTATCGAAAGATAAAAACTATTATTAATAAACAAACAAAAATAAAATTTATAATCATGCAATATTATTAGGTGGAATTATAAACACATTAATATCAGCACCTTCTTTTTATTTTGGCTTTACTCTTATTTACTAAGTAATTCAGTAAAATAATTAATTAATCATGATTTTTATCTAAAAGTAAATGCACTCACAGCAAATTTTGTCATTAACTTTGCTAATTATGAAAATTTTTTAAAAGATAACTTATATTTGCACTACCTTCATTTTTACTTGATCATAATAAAGTTTCTGTGCAAAAATTTATATGTATCTAGGCTACTCTTTAGCTGCATTTATTTAATCTATTCATATAAATAATAATAGAAAAGTTAATTTTTCTCTTTTACAAAATTATATCATAACAAAAGCAATAGAACTTAATGTTACAACCATATACATTTAATTACAAGCAAAAGTATGTATACTGTATGTATTATCAGTAAACATTTTTATTACAATAAGCTTTAGCATTAAAATCGGCAGCTCATTTGCAATTCCACATACGTAATATGACCAAGCCAGACAGCATTAAAAAACAAATTTTTTTTTTAATTCACAACTGACACCTGTCCTAATTGTTTATTAAAATTTCCAGGCATAATACTGTACACGTTCATACAGTTTCAATCGACGCCGGCAATAGTAACGTCCGGCTTCATAGGAGTCGGCATAGTGTTTTGCGGCTGCGCCCTCGTCCACACCGTGTTCGTATGGCAAAAGGTAACTATTCGAGCATAATAACGATAAGAATAAAAACGGGGTCGACTACGCTGCAGCTCGCGTGCTGTAGCGATTAGCATTGCCTCTAATCCCACTGTATATACCAAGCCAACCTAAGCGACCAAAAAAACTGGTTTCTTTTTTTTTTTCTCTCTCTCTCGAAGACGGCATTCCCGGAATGCTTTAATCTCGAGTCATCGATTCTGATCTATGATCCGAGAGTTCTCGAGGAACGATAGAAAACCAGCTACCCTCCCCGAGATCATTTTTATTACTAATTTTATTGCACCGCGATCGGGGATTAATTTTGAATGGAAATAATGTTTTTTCACCGTCAGAATTGAATTATTGATTTTTCCACGAGTTTTTCCCTTTTTTATGGCTTTCGAACGCCGCTTTTTTTTTTTCTTTCTACGGCTTCGAGAACGAGTTGTCGCGTTATAAGCACCGAGTTTATTTTATGGATTTTTTTTTTTTCTTGTAAACGGGGTGCGGGAAAATTTGAAAATTATTTTAATTTTTTTTTTCTCTTAGGAGCGAGTGTTATTTATCGAAATGGTAGGGATCTTTGAGTCGAAGGCGTTTTCCTCCTAAAAAGTGCATTTTACGACCGGAACGGTATTTCCTTCGATTCTCGACGGGGTACTCCAAAGTTTCTTGGATACGTCGGAACTGTAAATAGATTTTGTAGATTTAACATTCTCGAGTCATGAAAAATTCAAAATTTACAATTTCTCATTAAAAAAAGGAGACCGTATACAGTATTTGGTAAATAATCTATCTGAGAAAGTTTGGTAAAAATTTTGAGGACTGAAAAAAATTTGGTTTTATTGCAAATAGCTTTTTTTTTAGAACTGTTTCTTGATTTTATGGAAAATATTAGTAAACAATTTTTTTTTATCAATCAACGCCCTTTTCTTAATAAAAAAAGAATGGCTCCAAATTAAAAGACTTTGAAATAATTCAAACTAATTTTAGAGTCTAAATTGATCCGGATGACAAATAAATTTTCACTTTGTTTACTAATCAAATCAATTTTTTTTTAGATTTCATATTCATTATTCTGTAACTTTAAAAAAAAAGCTCAATTTAATTGTTTATAGAAGTTCATGTAATTATAAATTTTAAAAGTCATTTTTTTATGATCATTATTTTCCACTGGTTAAAAACTCATTTACTTAAAATATAAAGTACGCAGTTCATAACCGATGTCGTAGAGGAAAAATACATTAAAAATACATTGGGGCAAAAAGTTACTTTGAATTATAGATATTTCAAAATTTCTTAATTAATTTTACATTAGTCAGGCGAGTAATTTCGAAATTCAAAACAACAACCAAGATAAAATTAAAAAAATGAATGTTACGACTAGTCAAACAATTTTTTTTTCATTCACACCAACCAAAATCGCTAAAAAATCTTTAATCATTCCAGGAGAAGACGAACACGATGAAGGCGCTGAGG
Source organism: Encarsia formosa (assembly GCA_038277355.1). Classification (NCBI taxonomy): domain Eukaryota; kingdom Metazoa; phylum Arthropoda; class Insecta; order Hymenoptera; family Aphelinidae; genus Encarsia; species Encarsia formosa. The sequence goes on along the minus strand of CM076188.1, from coordinate 20,592,788 downwards.
AAGGAGCAGTACGAGGCCGCGGCCCAGCTCCAGCGCCAGCAGACCCTCCACAATCACCAGCAACAGCAACAACAGCAGCAACAGCAACAACAACAGCAGCAGCAGCAGCAGCCTCGATCGTTGCCCATCGCGTACGCGGCTTCGAGCAGCAGGCTGGCTGGACCGCAGCACCAGCTTCACGGTCACCGACACATATCGCCCCTGCTCGTACCCTCGCAGCTGAACGTGTCCCAGAGGAGCGGCCAGGTCGTGCCCCCGAGTCTGCCCGCGACTCCCGGTGACAGGTCGCCAATCGGCCCCAAGCACGTGCACAACCGGTCGGCCCGGGAAGCCGCGGGGAGCGTCAGCCCCGGACTGCCCACCGCCACCCTGGACCTCAGCACCGCGAACAGCCCCCACGAGCTGTCCACCCTGGTTTGAGGGGAAATTCGAAAAACCCGCCGAAATAAGCAGTCTTAAATAATCCGTTTGAGAGCCCAAGTGTAATTTGAGAAAATCTATCTAAAATTGAAATATTAAAAACACTTGTTTTTTATTTTCACATTTCGACGGTTCCAGCGAAGAAAAACCTTAGCTGAAAATCTTTCGTTTTATAAACACCGATAAAAGACTGAAACGATTAAAAAATTCAGACAAAATCAAGAATCTTAGTATGTCAATATCAGATGAGTACATACATTTAATACTCAACTTGTGTTAATAAACAGATGTGAAAATCGAAAACAAGTTTTTTGAATATTTTAAGATATGAGTTAACAAAAGTTTAACGCTACTTTCTCATCTAAAAATTTTTGAAAAATTTTACAAAGATATTTGTTTAAAATAAAAATTTCATATCGATTTCGAGGACTCTGAAATGGACTAATTTTGGTCTCACTTTTTTGGCGGTGAATTTGGAAATCGAAGAACGACTCCGACTGCGTTTACAGATAAACGTGCATGGTTGGTAGTCGTCCGAGACTTTGTTTGATATTGTTATAGCTGTGTACTTGCAAACGTAAATTTCCACGTGTTTAACGCAAAAGAAAAGAAAAAAAAATAATAATAATAATAATGTAATAATGAAAATACGTTTTTACCTAAGCCTCAAAAGACTGATTTGACACGTGCAAAACTTTGTACCACTGCCCCTGCCTTAAATAGCTTTTTTTTTACTACTACTTGTACTTGTTGTATCGACAAAAAGAACGAATTTCTTGCCTTTTAACGTGAACTTTTTTTTTCTCATGTGTGTACGTAGCGAAGGAATAATAATGAAATTTCGTTGTTGAATGACTATTTGTTACGATATTATTGTGGACGAAACATGCTTAGCGAAGTCAAAATTTTTTCACAATCATAATTTTTAAAATATTAAAAAAATATTTATATGATCTGTTAAAAATCGATCTATTTTATTGATTGTATAAATCGTAATTCTAAGAAGATAAAGTAAAATCAAATGTTATTCATTTTTCGTGAACATTTTATGAAAACGTTCAATTATTAAACGTAAGTCAATATTAGTTCTAGATATGTGTATATAAGCATTGTAGCTGTATTGCACATAAATAATAGCCTATTTTTTTATTAAAAAAGAAACGATGTCTTGTTAATATCGTAAGAGACACGAAAATAAAATTTGTAAATTTTTTATATTAAAGTAATGTGTATTGTTGCCACTTCATGTAAGTAGTGTAGTTAAGTAATTAATTTTCATAGTTTATATTAAAATTTTCTATATGACAAAATAAATTATTGAGCCCTCACGACTCCTTACAGTACAAAAGTGTTTTAGCTTTCTGTACTAATTCACATCATGTTATTAAAATATTCAATCATTGTGTACACTCAAAAAAAATCAAAACAAAAAAAATAAATTATTTGAATAGTAAAAAAAAAGCACTGTGTTATGTTTATTCCTCAGTTTACTCTCAATAAATTATTCAACACATTGTTATTGTTTTCTTTTTATAAAAAAATTTTACTTCATCTTAGATTGACAGGCACTTAAAATTTTTTATCAAAAAATATTTAGCTCAACATTTCATAAACTATTATTTCTTGTAATGGCAATCTGCAATAGCCATTAAAAACTATGTAGTATTTACATACATTAAAAACTTAAAAATTATTTTCTATGGTACAATAACAGATTAATTAAGCACAAAAACGGTTGTATTCGATTGTGCATTTATATACAATTATGTGTTCAGTTCATTCCAGTCATACCCAATTGACTTTTATTTATAATTAGAAAACCAAATTTATTGAGACTAAAATTTTCAATATTTCAACTATCTAATGTCAATTTTAACTAATTTCTTTGATCATTGATTGTACTAGGTAATTTAACTTCAAGTCCATCTAATTCTTTTGTCATAAAAACTTGGCAACCTAATCTTGACCTGAAACCAAATAGAATTACATTGATAAATTTAAAAAACATGACTTCATTATTTAAACTTACGTATCAGTTAATTCAAAAGCAAGATCCAACATATCAAGCTCTTCATCTCCAGGTTTCTCGGGTAATCTTTGATAATCTTCATTTGTTAAAATTACATGGCAAGTACTACATGTCAGGGTACCTTCGCAAGCACCTGCAAATCATTATCAGGAAAGAGTAAAAATTTTACCTTGAATTAATTTGCATGCAATGTTCAAATTAAAAAATAAAATTTAACCTACCAAAACCATCTAGGTCTATTTCATTATCTACAACAATATCTAAGAGAGTGTCACCCTCTTTACCCTTGGCTTCAATTCTTTCTCCGCTGGCTCTTATAAATGTTACTTTGACACTAGAAAAAATAATTAATGATGTGAAAATTTGAAAACTGATAAGTAATATACTTAAGGTAAGTTTTATAAAAATTCTCTTACTCTTTTTTTTCCAGCAGTGGTTTCGTCGTGGATGTACCTCTGGCTAAAAAATTGACTTTCGCCAACTGACTGCTCCTCGTCCACGTTTTCGAAATATTTGATGAAAAAACAGACTTTGAAATAACACGTAAATTGTGTGCGAAAGACATGGTAATTGTTTAAACACAAACAAACTAATAAATATCTATCAAACAGGCAACACCGATAAAACTTAAGATTCAAAAATTTGTTTAAAGCCACACAGTGCTACCTGCACGAAAATTTGAACTTTTTTTCTTGAATTTGGAGCATTTGAAGTCGAAATAACCTAACTTGTTCTAACTTTCTTGCAGGGCATAGAATATTTTCACTTGTTCACGAGATTCCTCTCAGACTAAAAGTAAAATGTTCGGTTACTTAATGAATAGAAAGTTAAAAAATTTCTCTCCTCTCTTCTCTTTTCCAACAAGGACACGACAATGTGTGTGCTGTGTATGTTGGTACAGTAGACACCTGCTTACCTTGCTATTGAGGAAAAACATAACCTAACAATACGTCTGCGACTCAATTATCATCTTCCCTAATCTTCACTTTGCTGAGATAAATTATCATCACAAATCTTTATTTTGAAAAAAAAAGTAAATCCTGTAGCAGTGGGGGTTGTGCTGACAATAACTTATTATTGTCAAGCTAGTATTACATATCGGAAATAATTTTTGAATAATTGTGATGTGATTAGGTAGTGGAGAATGAATAAATAAGATGAAATAAGTATTTTTTCTTTCAATTTGGTGTAATTTTTTCAAGTATCCCTGAAATTAGACATAATTAACTATGGATAGGTTAACAGTGATCTCTGGTACATTATTCCTTGCTGCTGATATGTTTGCTATTGTCAGTCTTGCAATGCCTGACTGGATAATAAGCGATGTTGGAGGTGAGTCCATTACAAAGTTTTATAACAATAATTGCAAATTTGCTTATGTAGTGAGAGAAATGTTCACAAACATGATCCTTCATTTTTAATTGGAAATAAATTTTATATTAACTATTGTTAATTCTCAGAAAATATATACATTGCAAGGTGCAAGTAAGGCTTACAAAGCTTTTATTTTTTTTCAAATTCTATTTAAACTAATGTGAACAATTTTAGTTTATATTGTGCAAAGATAAGATGAATTTTAAAAAAACAGTAGAAATTCATACTTTTTCTATGACTTAATTATTAATAATATTCACTCACCTTTGATTCACAGTTGGTCTGTTTAAAGAAATAAAAAGAATCTAATGCATAGTATACAGTTATAGGGGAAAATATAGTTTATAAAACTTTTATCTTTTTCAAACTCTGTTTAAACAGTTCTCATTACTATGGTATTTCATAACATTTGTACAACTTTGTTACACATTGAACCTTTAACACACTCAATTTATAGAAATAAATTAACTCAAAATTAATTATTTGATATTTGTTACTCAGGAGATACAAGATTAGGTTTGATGTGGTCTTGCATGACCTTGTACAACAGACCTCAAGTTTGTTACAAGCCTGAGCTTGAGCCAGAATGGTGGATGGCATTGGTGTGCATATTGTGTGGTTGTATTCTGATCACAACAACCATCATTCTCTTGATAAGTTCACACTGGGATAGACATGTTATTCCTTATGCTCGCTGGGTTGGGTTTACAGCAAGTAAGAAAAAACTTTTTTAATGTTATATAATTAACATTACAGAAATAGTTGCACTAAGTTTTAACTCAACTATTTCATTGCTTTCCAGTGGTGATGTTTTGTTTAGCAGCAGTCATCTTTCCAATGGGATTCCACATTGATGAAATTGGCGGTCAGCCCTACCAGTTGCCCAACTCTCATCAAGTTGGAATATCTTACATTTTGTTTGTTCTTGCACTATGGATAACTGTTGTTTCAGAGCTGTTTGCTGGTAAAGTTTGTTTACCACATTTTTAGCATCTTCTGACAAATTTATTTTTCTTTTCTTTATTATTATGTATTTTATGTGTACCTTACATCTACAAAAGAGATGTATTTCGAGGTATTTTTGAAGAATTTTTTGAAAAATTTAAATTATAGTTTGGTATTTCTTTTTATTTTAAATTATTCTTGTTTATTCTTTCATTTAAAAAAGAAATGATACAGTATTTTTTTTTCAATATGTTTTTGAATAATCAAAAAAAAAATTTTTTTTTTTAAACATCTTTTTTTAATTAAAACTAAATTAAAACTTTATGTAACTTAAGTATTATAAAAATGATTGTGATATTACAATTAAGTATTTAATTATAAGATTTGTAAAATATAATTTTTTATAAAACAAAAAAATTAGACTTTATACAGTAATATTAATATATGATTGAAATTTTTGTCTGTATAGTGTAATTGTAAGTAAAATTATATAGTGTACATAACTCAGCGAATCAATAAAAAATCTCAACATGTTCAATCAGTAAAATAAGAGTTTAAAAACAAGTAAAAACAAATTAAATACATGATTTATCAAAAAAGTAGAAATATATATATATAGAGAAACTATTATCTAATGTGTATATTTGTTTATCTCACAATCAACATGTACATGATAAAAAAAACAAGATCTCCTTCATTGATAAATCTTTAAATTGTTTTCAGTTGTTTATAAACTCTTATTAATTAATTTATTTCTTATACCAAAGGTGATACATTAAACTTATAACAACCACATTCTTCCTGTTTCTCGCTCTATATATATATAGATTTAATATAATATATATAACGATGAGAAATATCGTACATTTAAAAAGAGTAACACTTTGTTTTTTTGTATTTTTTTTTGTTTCTTTTTTTTTTTTTTTTTTTTTTTTTTTTTTCTTTTCTACAATAATAATAACTTTTTAGATCTGTCAACGCTTAATTCGTTTTTTTTGTAAATCGTTTAAATACAGTGTAGTCCTTTTGATTCAAATTCAGAAAATATAAAAATGTAAAGTTATTTTTAAATCTTTTTTTCTCTACCTCTTGTTTAAAACAAACAGTCGTAAACTATTTAAAACCTCTATATTAGTCTCTAGCCATCTATCGCGTTTTAACTGTATTATTATTATTACTCGTAGGGTTATTCCCAATAGTATCACATCTTCTGTAATAAAGTAAGTATGGTACTCTGGGTGGTTGGGGGTTCAGTACATTAGCCTCTGAGACACCTTTGAGTGAACTGTCATCGTAGCGGACCCAGCCGCCGTATCCGATGTGAAAAGCATCTGTCACATAGTGACCTTTGGTTGCCTCTTTACCGTCGTGGTAGGTTACAGCAAACAACTTGTACTGTCTTTGTTTTTGACTCAGCTTAAGTTTGGCATTGCCAGACATTAGCTCTGAAATACAAATAAATTCGATTTTAGTCAAATTAAATGGGCAATCGCATTTTTTTTAAGATATAAAATTCTAAAAAAAAATAAATAAATATAAAATTCTAAGATAAAGCTAACGTCATAGACTTTCACACTGATGTTCAGTATTTTAAATGTTGAATAGGACTTACTGTTGTCAATTTTAAGATCAATGGGGAATTCTACCCTCTTGCATATCTTTGAACAACCGTCAGAGTTGTAATCAAACCACTTAAGGTGCAGTATGAGAATAACTGGCAGTTCTTCCAGGTGAACTTGTTTCCAAGCTTCGATTTGTTGCTTTGTTTTGCTGCAAGTCATACCTTCAAGTTGGTCTTTGCCAACTAGTATTTCCAGAGCACTTTTAACCGATTCGGCTTTCTGAAATTTCACAAAAAAATAAGAAAAAATTGTAAAGTTTCTAAAAATTACTAAGGTTATTTATTAAGATTATTTGTTTACCTCGATGTCGAGTTGCAATGTGAAAAATGGCTGGACGTAATCAGTTGTCACATCAGCAACCCGAGAAACTCGAGACCTCAACTGACCTCGGAATATTTCAGACAACGGGGTGCGCTCGAAATCTGTGCTTCGTGTGATCGAGGTTTTCTTACCACGACCCTTTACCTGGAGAAAAATTATAATTTTCAATCAACAAATTGTTGTTTATTTATTTTTGAATATTGAATTACTTAAAATCTTGCATACCTCCCACTCTTCATCTTGATTGTAATCAACGTCTTCTGAACACTCGATCACTTTTTGTTCATTGTTATTCGCTAGTTTCATTAACTGTAACAAATTCATGAAATTAATAAAAATTATAAATATAAATTCTGGGAAATTACGTAAATTTCAAAAAAAAATTTTGAAACTATTTATTTCAATACATATTTCAAAACGTCTTCAGTTAGGCAAATTTTTAGCTGAAAAACCGTTTTTCACTGAGGTTTACTTTAGCGAGGAATGACCTGGAGGTGATTCCGAGGTACTAAACATGGCTGCATTTTTTTTTAAGTACCAAACATCCTTAAAAAATTATTATTATTAAAAATCGTGAAAGTTTTGAATTACCTCTAACATCTCATCGCTGATTCTATTCAGCACGCAGGACAAAAATTCTTCCGCGTCCTCCTGGCGACCTTCGACGGAAAACACTCCGGGGGACGAGGTATTTTTAAGAATACCGTAAATGTAGGATGGTTCGAATGGTACGCCGCTCTGTACTTCCACCACGGCGTCTTCGTTTCGCTTGTGGGCTCTGTCTTTTCTCGGCTGACGCGCGCCTTCCGCAAGAGGAGAAAATTCATTGACAAATTTAATCCTGTTCAAAAAAAAAAAAAAAAAAAAAATATAAATGAATGAGTAAATAAATATCAACTTATTTGATAGAATATGGTGGGAATTTTTCACACTTACATGTTGTCTATGAGTGGACTGGGCGAGTGTTTCGATGGGCTTTTCGAATGTGGCATCGCCTTGAGTAAATTGTAAAAGGGAGGGCAAGCGAGCAGGGCTTGAAGTATGCTGTTTATGTAACAGTAATTACTGCGATTTGTCAGACCTCGCGGCAACAAACTGACCGTTTGTTTGTCCATCTGATAACCAAGTAAGAATTCTGAAAATAAAATTATAGTTATAAATATACCTGTAGATGAAAACTTTTCTTTCACTATAAATTCAATGAATTTTACGACAACTCACCTCCCTTTCTGTAAGTTATGGGATCATCACAGTATCTCTGTGGTACTTCCGTCTGTTTCTTGAGCTTGCTGGGTCCATCACTTTTGGGTCCGTCTTCTAGAGTCGGCTTGCCCTGGTGGGCCTTTGGTGCCGCAGACTGTGGTACTTTATCATTACTGTGTGGTTGTTCGTTTTTTTCGGCACTTGTGTTTACGGCGATTACGTTAGGAACGATGAATGCGGTAGGCTTGCTGGCGACCTCGGCGTGGGCTTCGGCGAGGTTCGGTCGTTTCAGTATGCTTGCCCAGGACTTGTTTTCAGTCACGGGAGCCGGAGCTGGCGCTTCGTTATGTACTTCGACTTTTTCCGGAACAACCGGTGGAGCCTCTTCCTTGGCTTCTTTTTTAGGAACTACTTCTTCGATTATCGTCGCCTCTGGCTTGGCGACGGAAGCCGGAGCGGTCACATTTGATGCGGCCGGCGCGGTTTCGTCTTGCTCCTTATTGTCGTTACCGTTCTGCTTGACTTCTATGCTGCTCTTGATGTTGACATAAGGTATTTCGTTTTTCTCGCTTGTGTGAACGCCCTGGAACTCCTCCTTAGAGGTAGACACGTAGTGCTCGATTTTGAAGTCGTACTTCTTGCCGTTGAAATTATTGTTCATGGCAGTTGAGTTGTCTTCATTGTGGATGGCCGGCGGCTCGATCTTACTGTTATTTACAATAACCGTGCTTGTGACGTCGACCGTTGGGTGGATGGAAGTCTTGGCTTGTGGCATATTTACATTTTGCGGACGCTTTTCATACGGCTTGTTGTGACTTGTTATTTTAATGGAGTCTCCTCCATTCATTGTGTTTGTTATTGGATCGGCCATCACGTGGATGGCTTTGCTTGTATTTACATTTGGTCGATTGTACTTTTGATTTGCTGGTGGCGGTTGATAAGCCTGATAACTACTGAAAAAAAAAAAAAAAAAAAAAAAAAAAAAAATTTATAGAATTAAATTATATACTTAATTTATGTCCAATACTTGATAAAGATCAAATTTCAATTTTAATAAATTTTTTTCAAACAAATTAGCACTATTTTGCGTTTTTACTATCTTTATATGAATAAACCAAAGGATATTTAAATTCAATTCATAAAACTACAAACTAATTAAACACATATTAATTTGTTTAATTCCTCATTATATATTTTAATTTGTCTAGAAAAGCACTGCTTGACACCTGGTTCAAATCCATTTAAAGGAACTTTTTCTCTTACAATTTTTTTAATTTTTCATCTATTTAGATCTAAATATTTTATTATTTTAATATTATTTTATTAAATTTTCATCTATTTAGATCTTTTACATCTAAATAGTGTGAATTTTTCCAAACAAATTTATTGAAATTTCAAATAATCTTTTTCAGAAATTTTTTTTTTGCTGTACTTACTCAACGCGATGATGAGGCTGTGGCGCCATCGGCGAGTACATGGACTGTTGCGGGTAGAATAACGTGGGTCTGGCAGAAATTTGTTGAGGAGCTACATTTGGATCGCCATAGTAAGTGGCATACGAGGCATAGTGCATTGGATATTGTGCATGTTCTCCCATATAGCTGGTCTGAATATCATTTGTGTTTTGTATATTTCTGCCATAATTTTTGTTCGCACGTCCGCGACCGCGCCTTCCGTTATCCCTTATCATGGGAATTTCCATGTTTTCATTGTTTGCCTGGTACAAGTTTGAAGGGTAGGCTATCTGTTGAATATATGGGTGGCCATTTGGATCGGCGGGCATGTTGTTGATGTACAAGTTTTGCCAGTCATTGTGGTACATTGGTGTCATCATGGGTTGAGCATACTGTATGGTGGGCAAACCCGATGGAACACTGACCAGCACTGGTGATGGATTTGGTGGAGCTTCATACTTTATCAAATTTTGATCAATTGCTGAAAATGTAAAAAAAAGATACTTTAAGTGATGAAGAAAAATCATCGTTGTGGTTGGTTGTTAGTAAGATGATTTATTACGATAAGCATGGGGCCAAATTTTTGGCAGCTCCTCAACCTGGTTCTGTTTAGGATTTTCATGGTATTCGCTTTCCTTCTTATCCCATGGTAACTCTAACTTTTGATTTGAAGGGCTCGGCTTTAAAAGAGCTATGATCTTGTCTCTTTCATTGGCATCGCAATTTGTGTAGTCCAGAAACAAGTCCGGGAAAAAATTGTTGTCGAACTCATTCTGAAAATTGATATTTCATGATTACATAAATTATTTCCCAGTATTGAATTACCCCATTAAAAAAAAAAAAAAAAAAAACACACTAAAACTAAACAAATGTAAGTTTTCTTTGTTCTCAACTGAATAAACTGTACCAGTTACAAAAACCAAATTTGCTAAAAGCAGTAGGTTGCATTAATGGTTCTCTAGGCTCTCACCCCATCATTCACACCATATAGAGACACACCGTGCAGGTATCAAAATTGTATGTAACCTCAATTGAAAGATTGGCATGATCGTGCAAATAAAAAGACTTTCTTATTTAAAACCTCTTTCCCGATGTCTTAAAAAACTACGAAACCTGAGTATGAAAAACACAATTCACCCCCACTGACCAACTTATTAATCCACCTTTGAAAAACGAATATTGAAATAAACGTTGTAACTCTCATAACCTCAAAAAAGATCACATGATCGCGAGGCAGTCCCACCGATATCCACGCTCTTGGGCCCCGAATAAAAAGGTAAATGTTGTCAAAAAAAAAACTTACTGCGTAGTGTATGTCCATGCTGTCGGTCAACGACGTGAGAAAACATCAAAACGACGACGGAGGAGCCGGAGGCGAGGATCGTAGCAGCATGAGGCAGGCCGATCCAACTCGACTCTAATCGACTAGACGACGGTCTGAAAGAGAGACCTGCAGGCAGCCAGTAAGCCTGCACTTGTGCTTTCTGCTTTTTTTTTTAATTTCTTCTTTTTTGCCTCGCTCCTCGTTCCGTACGGTGAATTATTCGCAGCTACCTAATACGAAAACGACCAACGTTAATTTTTTCAGTCACCGGATACCACTAAAACCACAGGTCGAAAAACCACGATAGGAAAAAGTGTGTACGATTTTAAATGTTGTTTGGAGTACGTACTTATGTAAACGACCTCATGTCAGTCACTAGCTGCTATCAAAGCACGGTGTTCGGGAGTCCAGGTATTAGATTAGGATTACCCAGCCAGACCTCCTCTGCATTAGCTGCAGAGTGAGTGATATAACTTTCGGCTCTGTCGCCGCTTGCTTGGTGCGAGTGTGTGAGTGGAATATGGGGACCGTTTTTTCCTTATTTCTCCTCTTGACTTGACTGATCTAATTGTGGTTCTTCAGGTTTGCACATCTGCAAATGACTGAGCGCAGAAAACTCACGACGGCTCACGGCATGGCTGAGCTGAGCAAGATAGATACGTTACGGAGATTGCTGATTGGTCGAGTGGCGGCGCCGCGCCACCTATTTATGATTTTTGCCAATGTAAATTTAACTTTGCGAGTTGCGGACTTGCGGGTGCAGGCCCTCGTGGTTAGATAGATACAGGGACAATGAGGATTTTTAATGGCATTTTAATGGTTCTCGAATGGTATATAAGTTGTAGGTAGTTTGAGAAAATTTATCACTCTTTAATTAGGATCTTGTGGTTGCCGAGTAAATTAGAAAAAGTTAATACAGTTTATACAGCTAATGATAAGATCCGTTTGAATTAAAAAAGTAATTAATCTTTAAGGACGCACTTATGTGGTTGTTATGTGGTAACCATAGATTTTTCGATAAAATAATCTTATAAAATTGACAGATTTTGAAAAATACCTAGTTATACAGTCACTGCTTATATAATTATTAATTAGTAAAAAACCACGCTAAATTAAAGATTTTACCCTTGATTTGTTGCATAAAAAATAGGAAAAACTTTTTTTTACGAAAAAAAAGCTATAAACTACTTTAACGTTTTCTGTTCCTATATATAATTAAGTTTATTTTTGAAAAAAATCGTTTAAGAAACACTGATTTAAAAAAATATTTTTAGATCCATTTTACGATTTATAAAACGGACATTTTCTAGTTTTCAATTGAAAAACAAAATTGATTTCTGTTAATTATAAAAAAAAAAATTCATAATATTATAAATAAATAAAAGGACTGATATGATAATCAGAAATGTAACTCATTGACAATTCTTTGACATCAACTCCACAGAAAAAGACACCCCACTTATTGACTTATTAATTTTTTAAGTTAGCTACAATTAAAATAGTTCTAAATAAACATAATCATCTTATACTTAGGGTATACTTCAGTTATTTACTGTATTTATTAAACGTAAGTGCTATAAACATACAAGTAGTACATTAAATTAGTTATTTTCTTAAATTCACCAGGATAGTGTTCATCATACAATTATTTCATCTCGTCAATGTTTAGAGAAAATTGTAGGTTGCCTCCAGTTCATCAGCTGATTTTGGTCCGGTTGTACCGAATCTATAAGTAACAAATTAAGTATGTATCAATATATCAATTATATTTCAAAGTAAAGAGCGAGACCAAAAATATTTTTTGTTTTCTAGACCAATTTTTAACCTCTCTCTTTTTAAATTGTTTTTGCGTTAAAAAGAATTTACATTCAAATAGTAATAATAAATAAAGCTTTCTTACACGTAGTCCTCCGGCTTAATCTTGTCTTTATCGATCTTGTGAAGTATCGGAGTGAAGATTCGCCAAGCTTCCCTGAGCTCATCGGTACGAACGAAATTCAATTGAGAGCCACGGAAAATATCCAAGATCAGCCTTTCGTAAGCATCCGGCATCGGAACACCCTGAAAATTAATTTTTTAGATGAATATTTTTTATTTCATATTATAATTTTCTGAGATGAAAATTTCCTTGATAATGTAGCTCAATTATGTTTTATTTGTAAAATTGCATGTACGTACTAACTTGCACTTAAAAATTTTAAAAACACTTACTTTATAGTTTTTGTCGTAGTGAAAATCAATGGTGATTTTTTCGATATCGTTGGTAAAACCTGGAGATTTCGACATAATGTCCGCCATCAAGGATTTGGTTTTTCCGATTCTTATGATCAACTCGTTTCTCTTTGCCTTTTCCTCAAAAAGCCCATCTTTTATGTCTTTGAACTGGATTTTGACCTCAGTTTGATTGACGCTCAAGCCTGAAATACGTCAAAAGTCTCAAATTTCATACACCATTTTAGAAAATTTAATAATTTTGGTAGATTTAATTACAAATTGATGAAAATGGGGCGTTGATTGAAATCACCAGACTAGAAAATGTGATAATAAATTACTTCAATGATACTCGGAAGTTTAGTACAGTGCGCATTTAATATAATTTTTTTAATTATAAAATAAAATTTTGATGATATATTCTTATCCCTGCAGATTTTACAGATACCATTTATTATGATTTTTTTTTTTTTTCATGCAGAATATCAATTGGAATTATTTTCGAGTAAAGTATTACCATTTATGGTCATTTAATCAATTTCTAACTCAATTATTTCAAAAAAAACCTATATTCTGTAAATGACATTCTAAAAAATCAAGTATTTATTGACAATATAATTAGAATTAATTTGTAGAAAATTGAACTTTTCATACCTTTTCCAGCTCGTATGATGAAGGGCACGTCTTTCCAACGTTCGTTGTCGATCTTTAGTACTGTTATGGCGAAGGTCGACTGAATCGAGCCCTTGGGCACGGTCTCCTCGTCCCGGTAGCCGATGTGTTCCCTGGGATCCGAAGACAGTGGACTGGCCACGTACTGGCCTAGTCTCACGTCGTCGATTTCTATGGCTCTCACGGCCTTCAGAAGTTTGACCTTTTCGTCCCTGAAAAAATCAAAGATCTTTTACAAAATCGTCAAAATATTATCCTAAAAAACACATCCTTGAAAATTAACAAGTTTTTTGTTAAATCTGTACATGCATTTTTCAGGCTGTTGAAAATTAACACCTTTTTTCAAGTGTCCAAAAATAAAATTTAACTTTCAATCAATTCAATTATCATTGAAAAAAAAAGATTGGTATTACAATAATGGGAATATATTGTTGTTAACATCGCGTGTATAGTTTTTACCAAGCAATTACATCATTGTTCTGAGCAAAAAATTATCTTTTTATGAAAGGGTAAAAACTCTGCATTCGTATATTCCGTGTCAATAATTAAATCTAATTTTATAAAGTTAATTATAATTTTTTGTTCATTAATGAACAACATAGAATTGTTTAATTATACTGGAAAAGTTAATTTAAGAACAATTGTAAAAATCTAAAGCTGTATTGACTTGAATAAGTCACAATTATTACCAAATTTTACAAGTTTTTTATTCAGTTCTGTCAAGGGCAATTCAATTAAGAAAAACTTCGTTAATTAAATTTATACTGAGTAATAATAAATATTTACAATGACTCTAATTTCGAATAATAAAAACTGGTATAAAAAATTTGAGTCTCTCTCAGTTATTAAGGTCAGTCGGACCATAATGATTGTTTTTCAAAGATGTAAAAGCGCTTCTAAACTTTTCTAATCCACTTTATTATTTAAAGTAATAAAGAGTATTTTCGAGCACTCTGAGTATTTAGAATTTGAGTCATTACCAGATTTTCTAAAAGTACCTAATTTTTTTACTACTGAACATACGGATTTTCATCACCGGGATATTACCTAACATCATCGGTGTGGCTACTTCTGGGTTTGTCCATGGCTATGAGCGACATAATCTGGAGAAGATGGTTCTGCATAACGTCCCTGATCATACCGGTAGCGTCGAAAAAGGCGCCCCGGCCCTCGATACCGAAGTTCTCCGAGAAGTCTACCTTGATCGCGGCGACGTTGTCCTTGTTCCAGTCGGAGTAGAGCAGACGGTTGGCGAACCTCAGGGTGAGGATGTTCTGGACCATCTCGTACCCCAGGAAGTGGTCGATGCGGTAGATCTGATCCTCCTCGAAGAGATTCGAAATGTGGCTCGAGAGTTCGTCCGACGACTCGAGGTCTTGACCGAATGGCTTCTCTATCACCAGACGAGTCCACCCACTGAGAATTATAATTTAACAATTTTTATCCAAGTTTAATATTATTTTTTACTCGCTAGGAAACTCACTTTTTACCCACGCACGCTCTCTTGATCTGGGTGGTGGTGTTGGCGAAAACGGCTGGGGGTAGTGCCAGGTAGAAGATCCTATTGCCGTCGGCCTCTTCCTCGACGGTCTTGCACAGAAGGTCGTAACCCTGGACCTCGTCCGTGGAGCTAATAACTTCGTGGACCTTGTTCCAGAACTCATCGTAGAGCTTTTGCTGCCAGGATTTCACCACTACGAAGGGCTGGACGCGCTCCCGCAGCTCGGGCTTGCTCATCGGCTTCCTGGCGTAGCCGTAGATTCTCGTCTTCGGGGGGAGAAGGTTGTCCCGGTAGAGGTACCATAGCGACGGAAAAATCTCCCTTCTGGATAGGTCGCCCTTAAAATTTCATTTTTTTTTAGGGTCAAAGGGCTTCTTTGTGTAACGTCAAAACGTATATCGGCGGCCCCAGCGATGTACTTTTGGCCAATAATAAATGTCTCAAAAATTTAAAAACAGATTTACTCAGATGATTTAAAGAAAAATACAAAATCATATTGAGCCAACCGAGCAAGCTTTAGCGCACCGACCTTGGGAGATATAGAGATTAGTTATATTATTGTTATTATTGATGGATTGATTTATTTATTTTTGTCTAGAGAAGATAAAAGTTTCTTGGTTTCTAAGCTGTCAGTTTTTCGATTTAGAGTCCTCATTGGGTTTTATTAAGTATTATATAAAATTATTGTTTTACTGTCATGGCTTCATTTAATAAATTACACACGAGTAACGATACTGATATAGTATATTACATACCGGGCGGTGGAAAAGTATTAGCTAGCCCTAGCAAAGCCAAATTGACGCCCGCGGCCCGAGCCGAAGGCGAGGGTGTCAAGGGTTTGCTAAGGGTTAGCTCATACTTTTCCAGCGTCGTGTGTAATGTTTTTTTCAACACAAGGCAAGGAAAGTTCAAACTCCCTGTTTGGGACAAATCGGAAAGTTTGAACTTTCTGAAAAATGTTGTTCTGAACTACTTTTCGGTTTTTTAACCTATATAAACAAGAAAATTTTTTTTTTAGATCTACTATCTGTGAAAAAATTAGCATTTTTGTTTTTTTAGTAAAAAAAAGTTATGATATTCAGCTTTAAAAAAATGAATATTTATTCAGATAATAAATAATTGTTATTCTGAAAATCAAACTTTTTTTTTATTTTCAAAAACAACGCTTGCTTTCAAATCATTTATGTTTCTTAAAAAAATTTGTTTTATACTTTGGAATAAAAATTAATAATAATTTTCTTGTGAGTTCAAGTATGACAAAAGGAAATTTTATTTAAATTATAATCAATTACTATTAATTGATGTAATAATAATACAATAGAGGATGTTTTGTTTGAAAATAGTGAATAAATAATACTCAAGTAAATTTTTTCAAATCAGTGAAAAGTATGCTCGTAATTTATAATTGGGTCACCAAAATAATATCGAATGTAAACTATTAAAAAGCTATCCGTCAAACGTCAAATGTTGGTCAAATGTTTTCATTTAAAATTTCTCGCAGGTGTGTACATTTTTGCAGTTTTCCTTGTATTGTAAAAGATAAAAAAAAATGTACATTTTTTGTTGATCAATAATTTTTTTATGAGTATTTACTTCCTTCAAAATATTAAATATAAATTTAATTAATCAAATTAAATGACCTTATCAATAAAATAATTGGCTTGAACTCGAAATGTTTGAAGATAAATCGTTTATTTGATAGTAATCTTCGAATTTTAAAAAAATTAACTAAAAAATTTTTTTACTGTTAAAGCTATTTCCAAAATCCTCGACAAAATCTAGATTTCAGACCTGTAAACTTTTAACTTTTTGAAAGAAGTTTTAGACTAATCTGATTTGTGAAATTTACATATTCCTTCATGAATAAAATTTTATTCTAAAAAATTTTTTTTTTCGATTTTTTTAAGAATTTGTATTTTTTTTAAACTTTCTTTTTGGACGATGAATTCGATTCATTGCATAAATCTAATTATGCGGAATTAAAATGTAATTTTAATGATATACAATTCAAACTTACGGTAGCTCCAAGAATGATGAAAGCGTGGTTTTCCATATTTTTCGCGAGTGATAAGTTTGATTTATGGGTATCTTTGAAACCTGGTCCGGGAATGGCGAAAGCTGATGCGTAGTTTGAAGTCACTGTTAAAAAATTTTCATTTTTTTTTATGAAATATCCGCAAAATAAACAAATTTAAAAAAAGGATTACTCAATACTGCTAAAACTGAAATTAAAATTACTTTTTTGTGTTACGTTTTAGCTAATATTTAATAGAAACAATTTTAGACTAAAGTCAATGAATTGTAATTATCTTACGAGGAGTAACTCCGAATTTTTTGAAACAGGTTTCTAATTTAAATAATTATATTTTTATGCGTCAAGTGGAACCAATCAATTTTTCATCGGGCCAATATAATAAGTTACTGAATTTTTCGATTTGAATTTTATTTTTAATTTCAAACATTTATATGAAATAATAGCCATTTTATTCATTTATTCTTACGACTTAAAAAAAAAAAAATAGTCTTTTTCTTTACAAGTTAATTCGTAATCATTAAATCTGCTCAAACCAATAGTCATTTTTTTCAAAATTGACTTTTATCGTCGTTTTAGTAGAGATAATCGAAACGCGACGAGGTACAACATAAAAATCTTTTAAATTGATTTATTATCGAATAAAAATGACAATGAAATAAAATTTGAGTTTCACAATACACTTCGAAAAAAAAATCTGAAAGCAATAATTAAAACTAAATAGTTAAAACACAAAAAGTATCAAATTTTAAGAATTCAAAAATAATGAAAAATAGTCGTTGATCAATATAAAAAAAAAAAAATTTATATTCTTTTGAAAATATAAAAGAATGAAATCTAATTTTAGATCATTTATTAGTATACAATGAAAAAAAAATTTTCAACATGAATGAACAAATGAGGCAAAATTTGTGGTCAAAAGGTTTTTTTTTTTATATCGGGTGCATGCATAAATAAGTGATTTTATTACGATTATTTTTTAATTTTTTGTTTTATCTAGCATTGAAATTCTTATTTTTTCGTGCAATCACTTGCAAAAAAAATTTTTTTCAATTACTTTTAATTAATTTTTTTCAATTATTTACTCGTTCGAATTTAACTTTGCATGATGAAAAAATATTTTATTTTACTGTCTTGAACTCCTGCAATCGTATGTGTGACATACATTTATAATTATTTTTACAAATAAATAAATAAAAGTAAAATTTACCTATGATCAAGCTGATCAGCACAACGGTTTTCTCCATGACTGTCATCCTGATCGGTTACCTTTGAACTGTAAGAATAAAAAATTACTAACAGAAGAACTAAAGTTTCTTGATTCTATACTTGTTCTAACTGTACATTTTAAATTATCTTTTTCATATAATTGTGACGATAGGTTTAATCTATAATGGGCGGTTTATTAACACAATAGAAACTTATATTTATAAAATCATTATTCTGAATTGTTAAAAATTTATTGGCAAGAGAAATTTTCTATAACCGGAACATAATAACTTCCATTATAAGTTTGGAAAGTTCACAAAAACAAATTGATAAGAATTAGGTATGCACATGTTTTTTCACTGCCTAGTAGGAGAAAATGAAAGAAATAATTTCTCGTGACGCAACGCAATTGACGTGAGTAGCTGTGGAAAAACCTCAAATGTAGGGATTACAAAAGTCAATTTTTTTTCCCGTATAGTTAATATGTAAATTTGTAAGAAAAAGATTCAAATAATTGTTAAACCAAGAAAAATATATATTTTATTTAAATTTTGCGTAGATAATTGTTTTACAACTAGAAAACAAAAAAAGATGGAAAGTTGTTCAGTTCTGAGTCCTTTTGTTAGAAGATTTTTATCTATAGTTTTAAAGTACAAACTGCATTTACGTTGATCAGCCTTTTAAAACAAAAAAATGTTTTTGAATTCAATTTATGATTATTATGTAATTTTGATCAATAATTAACTAGACAATTGCAATAGCCAGTTTGTATCTAACTGAATGATTTCTCGTAATTACGTTAAATTGTAAGACGAAAACGTGCGGGTGCAGCTCTAATAAGAATTCAAAATTTGAACTACAGTCAAACAGCTGATTATTCAAGCAACAATCATTCGAAACAGTTTTTTTTCTCAATCGAACACATTTTCAGTGGATTTTTCTTGGATAATTAAAGTCAAATTTTTTTTTCATACATCATTGAATTGTTAATATTATTTTTTATTGAAATAAAAGTAATTGAAATGTTGTTACATTTCTATTCTTAAAAGGGCCAAAAAAGAGTTTTTATAAATAAAAAAAAATGGAGTTAATTTGTTTGAAAACTAAATTTTCGATAAACAAATGTCAAAATTGAGCCATCAGTCATTGAAAATTTTTATAACTTCCCGACTTTACCTTGATATTTGAAAAGCCCAGACTCTAGAGTTTCGAATTATCAAGGTTTTACTGTTGTAGAACAATACAAAGAAAATTTTAAAAAACTTACCTCTTCTCTTTCAAACGATTCGATTCGGTATAAAACAAAATTTTCATAAAATAAAGCTTTCTTTAAAATCTACACTCACCCGAAACTGTTATTAAAATAAAAATTTGGTTTCTTATTCCTGGAATAATTGATGCCAATGAGATAAGAACGAGAGTAAGCGCTCTTTTAAGTACACAAAAAATTTTTTTAATTTTCTTTTTTTTTCTTAATCTAATCGACAAACGCTATAAATCTTTAAAATTTTAGTTTCTCGATTCTGACATAATGAGAAAAAAAAAAAAATTCGTTCTCGAGGACCAAACGATGAAAGTCACGCTCGGTGCAGGAGCCCCGCGAACGACTGACGATTCGACACTAGACTCAGGTAAGGCTACTCACTGGTAAAAATGTAATTCATAATCGGCGGCGATTGTAACCATTTAGCCGGAAGAATCTCCGCGTGACTCAACGTTTGATACGATGGAAAATTGGCACCTGTTAAGTGGCGATATAAGCGCAAAAAATTTATTTTCAACTTGGAAGTACTTCGAACAATGTTCTTTATATCGATTTTATTATATGAAGGTCTAGAGGGACAGTTTAAATTAATTGTTTATATTATTTAAAAATAAAAATTATTGATTGGGGCCTAAAACTTTAATTGATAAATTTGGTTGATTTATCAACTTTTTTATAGTAAATATACACTATATATATTGTTAAATGATTTAAATTTTTTTTAAAGACAGTCTTTTTAATTAAATGACATATAAATTTATTATACTATAAAATTATACTTTCAAGACTTATCTATTGATAAATAGGCTACTCAAAGTTAATGATAAATTTTGCGATTAAAAAAATTCACTTTCGTTATATTTATTTTAACTTCATGTAAAAAAATGTTTTTAATTGATTGTATTTGTATATATATATATAATGTGTATGTATACTATATAAAGGTTAATAAACCCGCAAATTGAGCTGGGTAATTACTTTTCATTTTATGTCAATAAAAATTTTTTATAGCTTAATTTAAGAATAAGTTACTAACTTATTACATTATTTAATTTTTTAGTTTTAATATAATTATGTTTTATATGCATTATATGAATTATTTAAATAAATATTGAATTTTATGTAATTAAAATGCAGTGTTAGAAGTTATTAATACATGTAAATAATTTTAAAGTGTATCAATTATTATTATCTAGATTTATTTACACTAAAGATATTTTGACTCCTATTTTTTATTTACAATTTTAAGTACTTTTTGTAAATTTTAATAAAAAAATTTTTTTTCTTGAAACTAAAAAAATAATTTTCATGTGAGGTTGAAAGAAAATTAATTATCAATTTTCTAAACAGACAAATATTTATGTATTATAAAATTTACAGAAAAATAATTGTTCTCAAATAAAGATTAGAGAATATCATATTAGTTACAAAATTTGTATCATACATTTTTACATTTAAAAGTTGATTATAATCTGTTTTTTATCATGAAAATACTAGTAGAGTAACCATGTTTATTATTACTATTATTAAATTAATATATTTATGAAAGTTTTTTTTCAGGTAAGTATACCATCATACTTATAATATATAACATATTCAGTTCACTCTTATCAACAATTTAATTCAAAAAACAACAACCACACTCAAAATTAATTCACTTGTACCATTTTCTCAATTAATCAACATGAAAAATCAGAAATACACTCAAGAGTTCATTATTTTTCTCTAGTCAAATTTATTTTATTTTATTTTTTTTTTCACAACTAAAGTTATTGTCCTAGAACCTGTCCCCGACCCCAGCTGTGACCTCTTGGCATGGGATTTGCAGCTTGAGGTGCTGAACCAAAACTTCTGAAGTTACTCCTTGTCTGAGGGAAATAAGATTCCAAAAATGCCGGGGTATTCAATAAATTTGGACCTCCAAATTCTTGAGGGTACTTGAACTTCAAGAAAAAGTACAAGTGTCCAACCAAAATGCCAACCAGCTCTTCTAAACCATCATGGTTAATGATGAAATTCATTCCAAAAAGTACCCATGGCAAGTACATGGCTTTGAATTGAAGACCTGAAAAATGAAAAAAAAAAGTTATGTTAAAACTGAATAACCAAATGCACTAAGTAAAAAAGAGCAAGCTATATTTACCAAACCAAAAGTTAACAATTGCATCCTTATTTAACTGACACCAAACATAAATAACACTAACAATTAGAGCATTCATGAGCAGGGAAAAGTTGAGTATCAGTCCAGCCACGAGACAGCCAATCCAATTGAATATTAGTAAATAAAAGTAATCAGCTGGTCTCCCTTCAAAATCAATTCTCTCTAACCTTAGTGAATAATTGTACAAAAAGTATAAATTCATGAGAAGATGAAAGCTTGTTGGATAAAAGAAAACACTGGTCAGGGCTCTCCATAACTCAAACTTGTGAATGAATGGCTCGTACAACAGTATCAAGTTAGTCACATTGATTATACGAAATCTTCCAATAAGTGAAAATGCTATTGTTAAACCTAACCAGTACCTAGTGAATATTGGCAGGCTCTTGAACCACTCTGTTACATCAGACATTTTAGTAAAATTTTTTTATCAAAAAAATAAATAAATTATCAAAACAAATTCATAAAAAAATTATTATTTTTGGTTAGAATTAGTCTTCTAATGCTGCGACCACACTGCACAACAACGACGAAAATCGTCCTCTCACTCTAATTTTCAATCCTCGGAAATTCTGGAAACTGCGGTCTCTAGTTTAGTCGTGTCACTGTGTTATTCGCATCATTCTGATGTGGGAGAAAAAAATTCTAGTACACTGTTTTTGGTGGTCATCGTCAGTCATCGTACTACTGCGATTGAATTGACGTGGCCTAACGAACTGAGCTCAGCTAAGCTGTCGCTGCTTTCAAAACAGGTCTTTAGAATTCAAGCTCATGATTCGAATCTAGCTGCCAAAATTTTTAACTTTTCTTTAATCTAAAATTTTTAATAATTAATGCAACTATAAAATGTGTAAAATATGGAACAAAAACAATTTTTGAGACTACTAGATTGAACAGTATCAATGAGAAACAAATTTTCGAGATTACAGCGGCGTTGTGAACATAGTCGAGCTATACCTATATATCACACTTTGTAAGGGCGACTTCGGATTGGTCGAACTCGGGGTAAAAAGTGCCGATGTGATGTCATTTTCACGCAAGTTGTTTCTATTTATTTCTATCAAAAATTAAACCCAACATACGTGTCGCAAATGTCGTGATACGAGCGTGTTGTTTTAATCAAATTAAAATCGATTTTTTTCGTATTCTATGAACCACAAACTTTTCTGGAAATGTACGTAAACTAAACTGTATATTTATTCTCACGCATTTCGCCTGTTTTTTATTATCACAGACCACAGTGTGTAATGTTTTGATTGCTCCTTTTTTTACAGAATAACCCTCAGAGAAGATAAACAAAAATGGATTACGAGGATGACTTCCTGTTTGAAGAAGACAAAATGTTTGTTTCCACCAAACCTCTAGTTTTATAATCAAATTTTTTTCTTTATTTGTCGTTTTCAGTATACATGTGTATTTTTTATTTTATTTGCACCATTATCATGTACATGACTGTAATGCCTTGGCTCGGTGGAACAGTTTGATGTGCGAAAGCACATTAATCGACTGCAAACCAATGCAACTGTCAGAGGAAACGAAGGAATTAATTGATATTTTTGATGGTGATAGTACAACCACCGTGCCTCAGGCTAACGTCGAGTTGCATCAGTTTAACATGATGGAAGACCGCATGTATGCACTGTTACTTTTGAGTTTATCTAAAACTTGAAGAGCTGTTTATTCTTTATTTTTTTGGCCTTCCTTGTTTTTGAATTATTTTTTATTATTTGGCTGCTCTGGAATATTGATAGCCCAGATGTAGAACTGGTCGCTCAAGATCAGTCTACTTTATCGCCTCAACATCATATTGATCAAATGTAAGTGTGTCACTTTTGCATGAGCTTTGCTGCTGAAACTCAAAATAAATTAAAAAAAATACCCAACTAAAAAATTGCCTAATACCACCAAGCAACCATCATCATCATCATTATTATGCAATTAATAATACTTTTTTAATTTATTGCAATGTTGCTTAGTTTCATTTTTGCATGTATAAGGTTTAAAGGGAAGTTGGATTTTATTCAACAGTGTATGTATAATTATTACAATACATGTTATCTTCTAAAACTAATATCTTGTATTTTTTCAGAATACTGCTACTAATAATTACTTACTAGATTGCTTAAGACTTTGATCTAGTTCAAAGCGTCCCAAGTTAAAATTTCTAACAAACCATTTTTAATTTAAAAAAGGGGTATGACCATCACCTCTGGAAATGTTGTCATAGAAAAAGACAGCAGCAACCTCATTGGCATAAGCATTGGCGGAGGTGCTCCATTCTGTCCCTGTCTCTACATTGTCCAAGTCTTTGACAGTACACCAGCTGCTCAGGATGGAACACTGGAGGCCGGAGATGAGTTGGTTGCGGTAAATGGAGAGTCTTTGAAGGGAAAGACAAAGGTTGAAGTTGCCAAAATGATACAAGCTTGTGAAGCCAAAGTAAGCATTATCTACAACAAGTTGCATGCGGACATTCAGCAAGGACGTACCTTGGATATTGTTTTGAAAAAGGTAAGAAATGAATTTTTGAACTTGAATTTATAATTATTATTCAAAAGTATTGATAAAATTGTTTTATTAGGTCAAGCACAGATTGGTAGAAAGCATGGGTAGTACAACTGCTGATGCTTTGGGTTTGTCCAGAGCAATTCTTTGCAATGACACACTTGTGCAAAGATTGACAGCGCTTGAGAAAACTGAAAATTTTTATAAGGGACTGGTGGCTCATGCAAAATCAGTTTTACATGCCTTTTTTGACCTGTTTCAAATATACAAAGGTAATAAAACCTCCCAAGACCTTGAATTTATTATTATTGTTTTTTACTCACCAAAATATCAAAAAGTTGAATACATGTGAATAGTCAAATACAAATTTTAAACAAAATATAAAAATATATTTCCATAGTACTAGACTTACAATTCTAAACTTATAGTTAATAAATTTTATTCAAAATGTAATTCAGTAAAATATAATATTAAAAGTAATTTTTTTTTTATTAACAAGCTTTATTAACTTACTACAAGTTAATTCATTTATATAAAATTTTATGGGTTACTAACCCTTTTTTGTACAATTTGATGAATTAGCTAATAAAAAAGCTTTTCCTTGCAGTTTTCGGAGACGCTTTCGCCAACATGGGAGTCAAAGAGCCTCAGCACAGAGCCAGCGAAGCCTTCACGAAGTTCGGGGACCAGCACAGGCAGATAGAGAAGCTAGGAATAGACATGCTCAAGGCCGTAAAGCCGATTCTTAGCGACCTGGGTACCTACCTGAACAAAGCGATTCCTGACACTCGGATGACCATAAGTAAATACGCCGACGCCAAGTTCGAGTATTTGTCGTACTGCCTGAAGGTCAAGGAGATGGACGATGAGGAGCAGGCTTGCATTGCCATCCAGGAACCTTTATACAGAGTCGAGACCGGTAACTACGAGTACCGGTTGATCCTAAGGTGCAGGCACAACGCCCGGACGAGGTTCGCTAAGCTCAGATCCGACGTCCTGGTGAAGCTCGAGCTCCTCGACAACAAGCACATCGAGGACATAGTCAAGCACCTGCAGAGATTTTCAGCAGGACTTGCTGATTACTACGTGAACGTTGCCAAACTACTGTCCGAAAACGTCTTATTCCCCGTCGAGATAGACCTGTCCCAGTCAGCTTTCCAGGTAGGCATCGAAGACTATGGTCAATTAATAAGAGAATAAATTGATTTTGATCGATTATTTAATAATTTTTTTTAACATAATCCGTTTATGTGTTTTCATAATTAAGTAAATAACTGCTAAAAAAAAAAAATAGTATATTTTTTTTAATATTCACGTTGTGTAAAATTATTTTTTATTAAAATAAAAAAATTCATAATAATCGATAATTTTATTATGATAAATATTTTTCAATTAATCGATTTTTAAAAATTTAATATAATCTTCGATTTTTTGATAATTGCCCATCTAGGTAAAACAGACCAATCAGGTGACGCCTTACGAGGACGAGGACGAAGAAGAGGGAGCCTGCGGCTTCGATCCGAGCAAAATTCTTAATTTCGATGTGGGCGAGGAAGCTACCCCCAACAACGTCGCCAAGCCGGAACCCAAAGGACTGACCGGACTTAGTGACCTCCTCGACCTCAGCGGGTTTTCCGACCTTAACGAAAAGTTCGAGCATCTGCTTCAGCTTGACGACAGTGGAAAACTAGAGCCTCGACCCGTGGAAGTTGTAGACGAGAAAGAGCCACTGTTGGTTATAGGAAATAATGAACTTAGCGATTCTATACCAAAGCTGGTTGTGGATTCGGATCCCCTAGCGTTTTTTGAGACTTTGGACGAGCCGCTCATTAAAATAGAAACTAATTAAGAGAGAAAATAGGCCGATGCTGTTTACACGATTCATGTTTTAAATTTTTTATAACATTTTTACAAAATATGTATACTCTTAAACCAGAATGACAGAAAATGAGTTTTGGTAGAGATTTGATGATAGTTCATTTAAAGATTCCACTGAAATTAAATAAATAAAACAGTTTTTTGTTTTGTACGACTACTTAAACAATTTATATTGATTAAATAATTGCCAAAATAAAGAAAAAAATCTTTATTTTGTAAAGTTGATTGCGAACGTAACTTCTACTATCGTGCAAATAGCAATTCCCTTAAAAAATAATAAAAACAAAATTTTTAATTTTAAAATTTTACATAATTATATATATTATACATATTATATGTGTATTTGATACAGTATCTTGTATTTTAATTATATTAATACAAACCATGTAAATAAAAGAAGAATAAATATCTTTATAAATGTTGATGATTCGCATGAGTTTATTTTGAATAGGTAGTGAGTAGTCACGTGATCTCGAATCTAGCAGACAACGCGCGATTGTTAAAATAACCTAACGACAGTGTCATGACGCTACGCTGCTCGTTCTAAAATTCCAAAGTAGTTTTTAGTAGACGTATAAACTGTCAACGCGAACAGGTCAGCTGAATATTCACCTTTTATACTGCATAAATATTAATATAACTAGAAAGGAATAATCATGATAACATTTTTTAAAACCTTTGCTTGTTCTTTTGTTGTTTTCACGCGTGACCCGCGCTGCAGCGGCTGAGAAAAATAAATAAAGCAGAAGACGCGTACTTAGTACAATGGGATGGAAGAATCAGTTTTCTGCAAATGACAGCTAAGAAAAAAAAAATTGTTTACATATCGTGACTATAATAAAATAGGAGGGTAAACTCGTCATGGGTAACTGGCAGGGTGAGTATCAAGTTTTCATATAAGTATTTTTAATTGGTGCTCTTTGCTCTATGTTTGTACGACAGATTTTTATTTTTGTTCACAAAAAATACCAAAATGGTAAATATGTAGTGTTTTTTATTTTTCCCAATACTAAAAATTCTAACCTAGAAATTCAAAATTTTCCAGCTTTTTGGAAATTTATTGAGATTTTTATAGGAGAAAAAAATTGTTGAAATAAGTATGTAGTAGAATCAGGTGTAATGTTTTTTTTTTCTTTCACAAGAGCTAAAATTCTAACCTAAAAAATCTAAAATTTTCAACTTTCCAGCTTTTTGGAAAATCATGTTTTGTTTTTTACCGAACGACACAAACTCACCCCCAAATTTAACCTGTCGTACGAATACCGAGCCCTAGAGGGTATAGTGTAAAGCAGCTAGCTAGCTGGTGTAGCGTGGAGTACGTTATTGATAAAAAAAAAAAATTGTAAAAATATAGAGGTCAATCGCAGATATATAGCTGGCTGGCTAGTTCTAGTAAAGTAAAATTCGCCGGCGAGGCGCATGCGGCCGCACCACTATAAATTTTCTCCCTCCTCTCCAACTCCTTCTTCGACGTACCTACGTACGTATCGTACAGTTCCCCACCCCAATAGACGCCCGCCCGCGGAAAGAATAAGCCGCAATTCAGTCGACTTTTCTACTCGGGCGCAGTAAAGAGTTGTTGCTAGTTAACCGAAGTTTCGCCTTTTTTTTTTCCCTGCAGTACGTAGGAAAAAACGGAAAAGCATGACGACCCCGGTAGTTATCGCAGCTTCTGCAAGACACACGGCCACGGTGAGTTGAGTGCACCTGTACACCTATTTTATTACACCTTCATGAAGTTTTGGAGGGTTAGGTTAACACTGCTGGAGACGTAGCTTTTTATTGAGCGATTAAAGTTGAGCTTGAGTAGATTAATTCTTATGTAAATCGACACTTCGTGTAGATATGTATTCACGCGTTTTTGGAGATACTTTATCCGAATAAAGTTGTGACTGTACAGGGAGAGATAAAAAAAAACTTCTTGACTTTTTTATTGATTTGAAATTTGATGCATACTAAAGTGTGAAAAACTTTTTAACTTGATGAATTTTCATTCAAAATTTTTGTACTGTCAGTATTGATTTTTTCTATCTACTGAGTCTACTCAAGTGTTACTTTACTGGTCAATACTTCAATTTGCATTTCCTGTTCTTCTAATTGAACTTTTTATAACACAAAGTATGTTTATTTAGAGTGTTTTAATGGAACATACTGGAGTAAAATTTAATATAAAAAACTTTTCTTATAAAAGAATGCCCTTAACTTTTTTACTCATGAAGCATATTCAAAATTCAAGTGCTGTCAAGATTGATTTTTTTTATTTATGAAATGTATATTTTTTGTTTAATACTTGCATGAAAATTTCCTGTGTTTTTGATAATTTTTTTGTAACATATTTTAAAGTTTGAAGTATACTTGAGTGTATAAAAAAAAAATAAATTGAATTTTTTTTAGTATTCATTTATTTTGACTTGATGAATTTTTACTTGTGTGGTTTATTTATAGTTCAAATGCTGTCAAGATTGATTTTTTATCTGCCTTTTCAGAAATGTTATGAATTGAATTCTCATTAAGTGTTAATTTTTTTGTTTAACAATTTGATATGCAAATTTTTAACTGATTCTTTTTTTACTACATGGAACATTAGTTTTAAATATTATGTATACTTTGAACATAAAAAATACATGAGTGTGTACATACATAGTTATGGAGTACAATGATGTATAGAAAATTTTAATATGAAAAGAATCAAATTGTAAATATTAACTGTTACTGATAAAAAAAATTATGTAAAGAACTATTAACTAATTTAATTCATTAAAAACTTTATTGCTGTTAGGACTTATCTGTTTTTATTTATATCATGAATTGAAGTTTAGTTAAGTATTATTTTTTTGTTCAATTATTCAATATGCATTTCTTATTGTTTTATCATTATTATTATTATGTTTTTTTTACAACATGGTGTATTAATTTAAAATTTTTTATACACATGTGCCTGTAACAGTTTAAACTAGTTATGCAAGCTTCATAAAAAAGAGATTAAAAAAAAAAAAAAAAAGAATTTAATGATCAATAAATCATTTATTTTAATTGCAGCTTATTTTTTTACATGGACTTGGTGACACTGGGTGAGCATTACAAAATATAAAATTTTAAAAATATGTCTTTTAAAAAAATTGTGAACTCAATACATTTTTTAATTTTACAGGCATGGATGGGCTAGTACACTGGGTAATTTAAGGCCCTCACATGTCAAAGTCATTTGTCCAACTGCGTATGTGTCAAAATATCAACTTTTGATAACAATAAAAAGAAAAAAAATTTTTATCTAATCTTTAAAAATTTATTTCAGACCCACAATGCCTGTCACCTTGAACTCAGGATTTGAAATGGCATCTTGGTAAGAAAAAGTTTTAATATTATAAATGTAAATGGTTTGAGTTTAAAAAAAAAAAAAAAACGAAAAAAAGTTTATTTTTCTTACTGTTGCTCAAAGTTTTTTTAAATTAGCGACATAATCAAGCTTGAGGCACGAGCTAGTTTTTAACGACAAAAATTGATTGAAAGAATAACGTACCCGACGCAAAAAAAAAATTGCAGCCTCAAGAAAAAATTACATAGGATGAGCTGGCTTTTGATTTTGAAGCTAGGCTTATTGAAAAATTATATAGAATGAGCTGGCTTTTGATTTAAGTAGATTCTCAAATTAGGCTCTAAGTTTGCGTCTAAATTTTGGAACGATATATTTCTTGTTCGCGTCAGTTTAAAAAAAAAAAAAAAAAAGAATCCACCGAGTTTTTTTTGTGATTAAATGTTATTTTATGCGAACTTAATAACTGTAATTTTTGATAAATCCTTTTAATAGACCGAAATTTTATAATTTTATTAATTGTTATCCACTAATTACACTCGCTTAGAAAACTACTTATTAATAATCTTTAAAAACTACAAAAATGAGCTGCAATTAGAGAATAAATATGAGAGAGAAAAAAAACTTATTGAGAAATCTTTTCTAATAATTAGAAAAGTCATTACCATTCAATTTAAACGTGGTGTCTTAGCTTCAATTACAAAGTTAAAACGTGCTATCATTAACAAACAATGAGAACTACCCTTGGTCATTTAAATAAAAGCAGGTGCTGCCCGGCGCTTTCAAATACGGTATTAAAGTGCTGACTCTCTATTTGTCAAATATTTTAATTATACATCCTTACAATAATAATAATAATTTTTACACAATATTGGGACTAGAAATCGAAATTTTTTGTCCAACAGGTTTGATCTTCTAGCTCTGGACGCATCAAGGCCGGAGGACGAAAAGGGCATACGCAAAGCCGCTGCGAGCGTACATTCCATGATTGCACAAGAAATAGCCGCTGGAATACCGTCGGAGAGGATCGTCATAGGTGGTTTCAGCCAGGGTGGTGCGTTGGCCTTGTTCAGCGCCCTCACGTTTCACCAGACCCTGGCGGGCGTAGTCGCCATGTCAACCTGGCTACCTCTGCACCAAAAGTTCCCGGCAGTGAGTACCGATAGGACGATATTATTCAAAAAGAGTCAATAGTTAATTTTGGTAGCTTATAAGTTGGTATGATTGAAGTTTCCTTAGTTGTTGATTTTGAATTCCCGCCAAAACGCGTGTGAACTCCCGTGACTCAAATCACAAATGTTTACTACATGACTGGTAAATTAAGTCATAAATGCATGTATGAAAGTAAAATTCTATAGCTCTAATTGATTTTGATAAGTTTATGTTTGATTTTTTGTTACTTAATTCAATCAGCGAAAGTTGTAACCGAAGCCACGTGACTTCTCCTAGATGACGTCACAAGTCAAATATTTTGGAGGGAATTCAAAATCAAAAATTTAAGAAATTTCGTTTTTTCTCATAGTTATTTTAACTTTGAAAGTATCTCAATTGACTGTGCACTCTTGGTACAAAAAAAAAAAAAAAAAAAAAAAAAAATCGTGTCTTGAGCTCAATAAATTTGTTATTTTTAGGAAGCCGTAGGCAACAAAAACACTCCGGTTCTGCAGTGTCACGGAGAAGAAGATTCGATCGTGTCGTACAAGTGGGGTCAAGCAACTGCATCTCATCTAAAACAATTTATGACTCACTACGAGTTCAAATCATATCATATGGATCATTCATCGTGCGATGAGGTAAGATAGATCATTTTTTTTTTTTTTTATTATTAATGAAGTATGTATAAAAAATAACAAATCTTTTTTTTCTTTTTCTAGGAATTGCGTGATGTCAAAGATTTTCTAGAAAAAGTGCTGAAACCGTAATAGAATCAATTTAAATTTTAAATTGTTAAATAAAAAAAAAAAATTGTAATTCAATAATTTTACTATCATAATTACTCAAGTTAAAACACTGAACAAATCAATTCCAGTTAATCTTATTTAATTTAGCAGAAAGTTAATTTAAGCAACTTGGATGGACGTTTCGTCAGCTAAAGACACAGTGTAGTTATAAAGAGCAGCTGAAAAAGACTTTCTATTGAAGTGTTTTATTGTTCTGCTCCAAAAAAAAAATAATAATAAAAATTAAAAAAAAAAAAAAAGTTTCCAACTTCAAAACATCGTGTAAGTTACAACACAATTGCTATTGCTAGTTGTAGATAGATTAATTTATTTTTAGACAAACAACTTACTGTATTACTCTAATATTTTGTAATGGCAAAATATTTTTGCATTTCAAGACAAATAATAAGTTACTCTAAATCTCAATCAGTTTGTCTGATTTTTTCCCCTAAAGACCTCCCCCATCAAGGAAATAAAATCATCAGAAGCTTTCATTTATTTTTTTTAGATCTTTATTACTATTATTATTGCAATTCCTTGTTACATCTGTAGAACAACATCATACAGTTTTACAATCTACAGTTAGTTTCATTGAAAAAAAAAAATGATGCTGTGCGTCTAACAGCTTATTGTGATCGAAGATATAAACGCATAACACTATTGTCTCGGTTAACCGCGCTGCTACTATTTTAATTATAATATAAATGTACAAAGCTCACGATTCTGCGCTCTTAAGGTAGGACTAGGATCGTACATTTACACGGGTTCGTTTGTTTCACCACCAAAATTTATTATCGTTCTCTTAAAAATTTACTACAAATATAGTATACTTTTCTATAAAATTTAATTACAACAAGTATAATCGTTATTTCATAAAATCTCTATCATTAAAAAAAATTTTCTTTTTCTTCCCATTTCTACACTTTACTTCATCTGTATACAAAATAAAGGCGAGGTGTACGCTATATTATTTGTACAAAAATTACTACTCTGAATAAATGAATCGAGGGTCCAGTCCTTTACCTTCTAGGTACCTATAATGCGCTTCGTTTTTCATTACCATTATCATGTGTATAATATATTTGTATATATATTTTTTTCTGTGTACTACAACTAGTATGTGTTATGCATTAATTAAAAACGACGTACTGTAAAGTTGCAGGCGTTTCTTTTATTGACGACGGACTTCGACTTGAATTCGTTGTATTGTGAAACGCGTTTTTAAGGCGATCGATTAACGTTCTACGGTTTTGGCACTTGGAAAATACATATTGAAAAAATTGCCCTAGTGGTACAACACACGGGGCCACATGCGCTACTTTAGCCGATCGCACTTTTTCTAAAATTACAATTATGTATAATAATAATAATTCATGATTATCTAGGTATTACTTATTGCTATCATTATTTAAATATTATTGATTTTTTTTTTTTTTTTTTTCATTAAGATTTACAGAAATCTTTATCAAAATCTCGCTCGGAAACATTTGAACAAAGTGTTTTACAAAAGAAAAAAGGTTTTTCCAAAATGCAACAATGTTCTAAAGCAAGTGTTATAATAAAAATCATTAACATTTACAAAAACACCTCAGCACCGCGACTTCAGCGCCCTCTGTGACGGCGTACAGAAAATCCCATTTTACAAACTGCGGTTCAACAAAACTAATTAAAAAAGGTTTTATGTTTTCAATTTAAAAATGTGGCAGTATTTCAATTTGTGATCTACTTAGTAGCTTGTAATATAGAATAAACCCAGAGGGCGCTGCGGTAGCGGCAATAAACACTCTAAACGCTCTCTAAGGCCATGTATACTAAACTCAATGATTTTTCCCTAAAAAAACACGGTAAGCTCGAGGGGGGGATGAAAAGGCAGTGAATGGCAGGCGGAGTTCAGACCAGTCCGAAGTCGGTGTGGACGGTGAGGTCGCGATTGTTGGGTTTCTCCTGGGCGGCCTGCATGTTGACCTCGACGAGGGTGTCGACGCTGTTCAGGGGGCAGCCCTTGAGGATCTTCTGGGCGGCTAGGCTCGTGAACTGGACCTGCATGTCGCTGAGACTAGGGTAGGAGTAGAGCTCGGGGTGTCTGGACGAGCTCACGACCTTATCGTTGTTTATGAGGTTGGGTTCGGAGCCCTGGGCCGAGGCCAGACGCTGCTTGGCGTAGTCTAGGTTCTCGATGTAGACGTTGTTGAAGCTGCCCCCGAAGTTGTCGTAGGACTTCGTGGGCGAAGGTGGGTTTGAGGCAACGAGGTTGTTCTTGGAGCCGCCAGAAGGCCTCAGTAGGTTGCGGTAACTGAGAGCATCCTTGGACAAGGAAAGACTGAGCTTCCTGGAATTGTTCATGGCGTCGTAGGTGTCCTTGGTAAGGGAACCAGGGTCGGCTACCCCCAGATGGGCTTGGCTGTTGTTCAGACGGTTGTTGGTGAGCTTTAGCTTTAAAGAGGAATCCTCTTTGGGCTTGTTCTCCTTATTTTCGATGGTGCTGCTCCCGCCGTTCGCGTACAGCGAACTGGGTCGCTCGGCCTTGTTCTGTTTGATTATCTGCTGCTTGTCGTCCTGGGCCAGCTTGTTGGAGTAGGCCTTCTCGCTGATGAGCTCCTTCTCGAGTTTGTCCTGGGTCTCCTCCTTCTCGGTGTTGCTGCTCTTGGTCGACGTAGTGGTCGTCGTGGTAGAGCTCGAGCTGCCGTTCTCGAAAGTTATGACCGATCGCATGGGCGAGTTGTTCTGCTGGACGTGGATCTTGGTACCCGGGGATCCGGCGATTGTTGTCGTGCTCGAGGCATTCGAGGCCAGAGTAACGCTGCTCTGAACGCTGGGTAGTCGCTGTTCCTGGCTCGAGGGACTCAGATTAGTCGATATCTGAAGAGTTATCGAGTTCTGGGCCTCCTGGAGGGGCGTCAGCGTACCCTGCTGCTGGATGACCTTGAGGGGTGACGAATTCGACGAGAGATTCGTCGTCGTCGTGGTCGTGGTGGTCGTGGTCTTCAGGGGCGACGACGAAGCCCGACTGCTGGAAGTTGTTGACTTGCCGCTGGAGTTACTCGAGTGATTCGACGAACACTTCTGCAGGATCTACGAGCAAAAAAGAACATTAAAATTCACCAAACCAGTAAATCCCCAAATTTTCGTCAAAACGATAGTCACCTTGTGCTGAGGCGAGCCATTGGTGGACTTGGGCGATCCTCCGTTGGACAGGTCGTGGCTGGGTCTCCTGGAGGAGTGTCTGGAGCCCTGGAGCCGCCCGAAGCTGCCGGACGTCTTGGCCGGGCTCGGGTTGGCCGTCCTGACCGACCCTGAGCTGCCCCCGCTTCTGCTGGGTGACGAGTTGGTCGAGTTTTTGCCGTTCGTGCTGCTCGCGGTGGGCTGTCCGTTGCTAGAAGGCACCACCGACGCCCTCGAGGTGCACCTGCTCAGACTTGAGCACTTGGACCTGGGGAGGGTGGAGCACGGCGAGCGGTGCCTCCTGGAGCTCCTAGGGGTCGAGTTGGCCAGCAGACTCGAGGAGTCGACGCTGGGTTGTCTTCGATGCCTGCGGGGCAGCGTCGCCGACCTCACGGAACTGGAGTCGTCCCAGACCTGGAAGCTGGCTTGCGACTGGTCCAGTCCCTCCAAAAGCTGAAATTGGAATGGGATCGTAAGTAAAAAACTAAGAAAAACAGGTTTTTTTTTTTTTTTAATTTGAGCTTGCAATTTGTTCGACAAATAAAGTTTTCTGTGCTTTTAATTATTATTTTTTCTTCTTCTAGTATAAACATTGTTAAAAAACTCGAATCCAAATAAATAAAATCTGCTTACAAAATAAAAAAAAATATAAGTAGCCGGAGTTAATATTCCGAGATGAAATTAGGTCAATGACAGTTGGTGTGATAAAAACTTACCGATGGACTGGCCGGTCGGGTCTGCGTGGCCACGCTGTGCAGGTGCACGACCCTGGGGTTGAACCACTCGGTGGGCGGGTACTGGGCGCTGAAGGTACCCATTACGGGCGCTCCTCCGCCCGCGGCCTTCCTCCGGGTGCTCCTTCTGAACAGTCGGGACAGCAAGCCTACTTTTTCTGCAAAGGATTTAAACGTCAAATTTTCGAAAGTTTCAAGCATCAGTGAGAAAGAGTTGTACTCACTCGTTGGACTGTGGGGTGCCGAGTCGGTGCTGGCGTACTCGGCGCTCGAGGACGTGTCGCTCCTCTCGGGTCTCCTCGGCAGGGACCTGGAGCTTCCGCTCCTGTGTAAGCGTCTCGCCGAACCCCAGAGACGAAGGGAGTGCCTCCTCTCCAGTCGCGCCGGTACCGATCTGCATCGAGCGAACAGTATTTTGTCGTTTGGGTTACCTGAAACCACAATTATAAAGGTCATTTTTCTGCACTGCGGTGCGCAAAGGGTTGTTTTATGACCCTAGGGTGTAAAATAATAATCATCAATTTTAGTTGTAACTATCAGTTCTTGTTTTAAAAATTCAAACTTTTATTTTGCATGGGTTTTTGCAAATATACATAAGCTAGAGCGTAAAGTTAGCTTTTTATCAGTGAAGTAAAAAATAATTATATTAGACTGTAGAGTCATACATTTTTTTAAATAGGTCTTAGGGAAACATTGACCAGTGCGTAAAATTGAGCTAATCGTACTTATAGGGTGTATCAATTTTTATAATCAATTTACACTTAGCATTAAAATCTCAATTTTACAATATGAATTTCATGAATACAAACGTCTCGTAAAATTAAGTTTCATGCCCTCGAAGCAAAATATTTGGGTTTATCATAGCTCCTGGGCACAAACTAAACATCTTTATTAAAATAACAGTATAAAATTTTCATTGACTCAATCGTATGGATTTCCAATATACAACTGTACCAGTTCGTCAGGCAATCTTTATTGTCCCTAGAGTATAAAATTCTAATGATACCATCTCAATAGAAAAAAAAAAAAAAAAATTCAATCCACCTCATAAAACATCACCAGCAGTAATCTTTGGAAAAAAAAAGTACTTTGTAAAAGTGGAGCATCACACGGTCAAGTCTCCTCTCCGAAATGAAAGTACGCGCGACCGTAAGATAAACGAGGGTAAATAAAAAAGGTACGCGTGCGCGTAAATAATTAGGCGGGCGTTAGAAAATATATATAGTAAAAGAGAAAGTACCGTCCCCGTTGGTGTCCTTTTCAAGGCAAGTCTAAGCCGTGCGTACGTACGTCTGATCGATCATCCTCCTCCTCCTCCTCCAACTTTGGTCACACCTGATCGCGCCTCGGGTAAGGAGAATATATTCAAGGGCGTAAGCCGTATAAGCCGCGAAAAAAGAACCAAACCAGCCCGCGAGACGCATACCAGCTGAGAAGAAGTACCAAGGACGACCGGATCGCTCTTTTCGTCATTTTTACCCAGAAAGAGCTTTTTTTTTCAATCTGGCAGAGTCGTTCGTCACTGATAATTGATTCGTCGATAATGCCCGGCTGCTTTGATGGTTCTGAGTAGCGGACTTTTATTTTGGACGATAGGTAACGAGATCTCGGTCTCACGGCTCTCGGAAAACTGGATCTGGGTGGGTGAGATTAATCCAGCGTCATTTTTTAAGCTCGCGCGGGATGGAAATTTTTCCACCTGGGATTTTATTGACACGAGATCGTCGACCGGATTTTATACTTTTTGGTTGCATCGGTTGCATTGTTTGGATCGCACACTAAAAATTAGATCTTCTACCTCTTACTCTGTACAAAAAAAAAAAGTGCGCAATCCTTTAATCCTCTTGGAGTTTTTTTCGATCCTCGATAAATAACACCCGGCGCGGTGCAGGATATAGGAGAACGCGGTAGGAAAACCCGGTTCCCCCAGGTAAAAATAAACCCAGGCGCCAGTCCCAGCAGAAATGTTGCAGAACCACCCTTCTTTATGAATATGCATACTCCCGGTCCATGATTAATTTATCGTACTCACCGCCGCATATGACGTCCGCGAGGTTGGTCTGAACGGCCTGGTGGGTGACGTCGCCGTCCCTCAGGGTGACCATCTCCCCGTGCACCAGAGCCATGGCCTCGTCATTGCTCATGAGCATCCCGGGCTGGGTCCTCGTGGTGGTTATGTCCCGGTTGCCCCGCCTCTGGCTCGAGCTTTCGCGTCTGAGTCTCCGGGTCTCCGGGGTCACCACGAAGTAACCCTGGGCCGTGTGGTAGATCTTACGTTCCTGCATTAGCTTGGCCAATGCGTCGTAGACGAGGTCCCTGCCGGGACGCTGCATGGCCGGGAATGCGTTCTTCAGGGCCGACCTGAGGGTGTCCAGGGTGGCTGCCTGGCGCTGAGAGGTCAGTTCTAATATTGCCCAGCAGAGGGCTTCTGGCAGTGGGGTGAACTGACCCTGGGCGACCGGGGCCACGAGGCAGTCTTCGATGTCGCCTGGAATCACAAAAATAAGAGTTGCGTATTAGTTAAGGGTTTTATTTTTGTATATTTTTTGCGTATTGTGTATGTAAACAGTGAGAGCCGTACAAATGTTAAGCAACTATTTTTTTTTTTCTTTTTTTAATAATCATTTATATTAAAGAATAGTATTTTTTTTTTTTTTAAATTACTTATAATTTAAGTGTTCGAAAAATAAGCTGGAGCCCATATTTTCGTGAATAAACTGAGTGTAAAAGAAAATTCTTTTTTTGTTCTGTATTGTTTATGTATCAATAATGTATAATAGTTTATTTAATATTTACATTGCATATTCAAAAAAAAAAAAATTATTATTATTATTAATTCTAATATTATACGATCCAATCACATTGAAAATATGACCAATATATTATGGTTTAATAATGTACTGATATTTTATTAACAATACATTTATAAACTAGCATAAAACGCTCGCTCGCACATAGACAAATATATTTAATAATATCAAATATTATGATATTATGATATTAAGTAAAAGATTAAATTTTATTTAGAGTATAAATTCAATCTAAAATATTTCAAAACAAAATTCTATAACCATATTACTGATGAAAAAAACAAAAAAGTCTTCCAAATGTCTGGGCTTATTCAAATATAGATACATACATACCCAAAATGAGCAACCTTAGACATCCCAGTACAAAAAACTTATTACAGTTCGATTAATGGAGCAAA
Source organism: Encarsia formosa (assembly GCA_038277355.1). Classification (NCBI taxonomy): domain Eukaryota; kingdom Metazoa; phylum Arthropoda; class Insecta; order Hymenoptera; family Aphelinidae; genus Encarsia; species Encarsia formosa. The sequence goes on along the minus strand of CM076188.1, from coordinate 20,554,309 downwards.
AATTTCAAATTAACTTTATTTGATTATAGACTATTAATTAATTATAGACTTTATTTAATTATATATATAAGAGTCATTAGATTCAAATTGAAGGTCAGATTCATAATCTGGACCCTCAAAAGCCAAAGAATAGAAATTTTCGAACAAATCCAATGTATTAGGTGCGAAATATAATTTCACCTTGTTTAAGTGTACTTAAATATTGAGGCAAATTGAAAATTCAAAGTGATACTTGTAATCAGCACCCTTGAAAACAGGTGTATACGAAATTTCTGATTGTTCTAATATTGATTGAGAACAAAGGAAAATTTTACCTTATATAAGTAAACTTCATTCATGGTAAAATAAAAATCTACAGTCACATTCAAAATGAGGAGCATTAGAGATCCCAATACACAAAACTTATTACGAGTCAGATGTATGGGGCAAAAATTTCAAATTAACTTTATTTGAGTATAGATCTTATTAGAGTCATCAAATTTAAAATTGATAATCAGATTCGTAATCTTGACATCAAAAGACATCGAGAACAAATTTTCGTACAAATCCAATATATTAGAAGAGAATTATAATTTCTCCTTATTTAAGTGCACTTTATTTAAGACAAATTAAAAATACAAAGTGATATTTGTAATCAGCACCCTTGAAAACATACGTTTATACGTAATTTTTTAAAAATCGGATGTATTGTTGACGAACCATGTTAAATTTTTAAAATAAAACTGATGACAAAAATCTATAAAATAGAAATGCTTGTCATTTAAAAAAAAAAAAAAATAGAAACAAAAAAACGGAAGTTAGATTCATAATGTACACCTTCGAAAATATCCGTATACCAAATTTGTATTGAATCCAATGTTTAGGAGCGTTGTAATCAATTTTTTAAAGTTAATCCCGGACGGACAAAAAATACGGATGCTGCGTATAATAATGTAGATTTAACGTAAATTCTTTGTATTGATAGCGCAGTAATTATTTATAATCATAAAAGCATTGGTACGCTTGTGCATTATCAGAAAACGCTGATTGCATAATAATTACTTATAATTTTGCATATTAAACGTATTTAAAAATTTTTTTATTAACCAGTGTACATACAGTGTATTTGCGTGAATTGCATAAATAATAAGTACGTCATAAACATATGAAATTGTAATTAACAAGAGTTGTCTTCTCATCTAATGCTAAAAATAATTTAAAAACTAATTGACGATTGAACAAAAATTTGAATTTTATGGATACAAAAATTTTCCTTTAATTCTATTTTTTTTAAAAAGTTTTTTTGTCTTGTCTATTATTTTTTAAACTCAAACATAACACATGAAATTTATGCATACTTTTAACTACAAAACCGCGAAAAAAAAAATTAGTTTTTAAATAATCATAAAGTAAGGAAGGAACACAAAAGATTATAAATTTTGTAAACAGTGATGAGTTTGAGATTCTTTGTCAGCTCGCGAAGCTTGTCATAATTTTTTTTCAGATTTAATTATGGTACAAGGAAAAAAATTTCACAGTAGTTTTATCATTCAGCCTTTTTTTTTTTTTCTAGCTGCGCGAGGTGCATGAGTTTCAAGGACATTTTTTTCATAAATAAAAAAAAAACTCGTCACACTTATCGTACAAAAGAACTTCTGTGTGCACATTTTAAAATTCATTCTTTGCAAATATTATTTTAAACTATTCCATTCTCAAAAAAGCAGAAATATTAGTACCTTAAATCATAAGAGCAATAATTTTAAAGATTATCGATAAAGTCAAGGTCAGCAAAAGTAAGTAAGAACATTAGACATTAGAAAGCAGATCGTGTGAAATAAATAATTGGTTTTAAATTGTCCGTTATCCGAGCCGGAATAATAAACGCGGATAAATTAGTTTATTCAAGCAGCTGGCTCGGGTCTAATTAAGCCGGTGGGCATTAATTACAGTCAATTAAATTATACAACTCTGCGCGCACTCGAATTGTGTATGTGCATAAGGAAGTAGGTAAGAGGTGAAAGGCTGCCTCTTCTTCTTCTTCGTCGCGCCTCAACCTTTTTTTTTTCTTTCGATCAAGAAATTTCCGAATTATGTTACCCGAGAGATCCATATCCAACTGGCAGGTGTTAACTTTCGCTGAATTATCATAAAATTCTTTTTTTTTTGCAGACTGTATGGGTACCGAATCGATACGGTAGGGTCGTGGAGCGAATTTTTAGGGATTTTTAGGAGCACTTTAGTGGAATATTCATGGGGAGCTTTGTTGAGATTTATAAGGAGCGAGACATTTTTTTTTATTCGAATTCAGCATGGGGACTTTGATATTTATGTTAATTTTATTGAGCTGTATTGGTGCTTTTTATACTGCTTAGCTGTTATAATTGTTATTTAATTTGAATTTACAAATTAAATGTTGGATGATATTTTATTTTACACCCCATAAAAAAAGATTCCAAGTTAATCATTTGTTATCTATACGAAAAGTGAAAAAAATTATGCATTATTTCAATTTTATTATGAATCACAATGAAATAATTTCTGAAAATATAAAAATTTTTAATTAATTAAAAACTAATGATTTTTTCAGTAAATAAAAAGTTTACTTGAGGTAAAAATTTTACTTAGCCTCTTAATAACTAATCAATTGATGTGAACAGTCAAATTTTGGTACATTTTTTTATAAAATAGCTGAAATTTAATTTGTCTGCAGTTATAAAGGTAATTATAAACATTATTACATGTAATAATTATAGTCAAATTTAAAATAAATAAATTAACCGAGTATTAAAAAGCTTTGTTACAAATAATTGTTTGAGACTGTGTTTAAATCTTTTATTTTTCTAGTGTGTAAATAAACAAAAAAATTTATAAACTCTCATATTAATGTCTATTCAAGTTGGCTTTTAATTGTGTTGTATTTTGTAAAATTCAAGCGGTATCCAATCCCAAAGAATTAAATAACAAAAACAATAATAAAAATAAAAAAATCCTATCATCAAAACAATTCGCTAGAATCTTAAAGCATAAAAAAAAACAGGTACACAAGAATTCCCATTGCAATACCAAGTCGTCAAAACCCGTCAGTTGAATTCCCCGGAGAGGAAGCTCGGCAATAATCTCGGGTAGTCCGCCTTGAACCTACAGGATATCGATCCGAGCGAATACGTAATTAAAGCGCGCGGGTGCATGACTGAGAATATTTATTTTTATTTCACATCGGGGGAGCGAGCGACATATGGTCTCGTGGCTATGATCTATGATGCGGACAAATTCCTCCTTTGTTATTACGCGCGCGGTGCTTGCGAGTCGAATCGATTTAATTAATGCGACAAACGCACACGAGTTATTTATTGCGGCTTTTTGGGTGCTTAAGCGGTTTGTTTGTGAATTTTAATTGAGATTGCTTTAGTGTCGGATGATTTGAAATTTTTTTGAGATTACTATGATTCTTAAAAATAATAAAATTGAAATAGTTTTTAAAAAATTAATTGAAATCAATGTTTAGTACACAAATAGTAAGGATGTAAAGGGAAATACAAGAATGATAATGAGATTGATTTATGAACTACTAATTACAAGACAATTAATTACTCTTTAATATAGTTTATAAAAATTTTGAATATTAAGTTTGAATTTCAATTATAAAGCTCTGGATTGATTAAAATGTTTCATCAAGTAGAATCGCAAGGTTGCTATTCACAAGGTATTTGAAAAAAAATAATAGTAATAATAAATAAAAAATGTAAAAAAAAATAATGGTAATAATAATAATAATAAATAAATAGTGTAAAAAATAATAATATAGTAATAATAAATAAATTTTTTTGGAATTTAAGTTTAAATTTGAACTGTGAATCGAATATAACGTTCCATTAGGAACAATTCCTGTTTATATCAAAAACAATCAATTGAATAATTAAATCAAAGTACAAATTTAAATTCAAATCGATAATCGATTAAACATCATAAATATCGACATATCAAAGCATAATTAATTTAAAATTTAGAGTTAATTTAATAAAATAAAAACTCTAGTACTCACACTATTTTAACCACTTGTTAATTTAATAAAATAAAAACTCTAGTACTCACACTATTTTAACCACTTTAAATATTTGAAAAAGTAAAACAATGGAATCTTAAAGGTGTTTTAAAAAATCAGCGCTTATAGATCAGGGGAGGTAAGATATTAATCAGCGATAAGGATCGTATCTCCGGCTCCACTGAAAATTTGACAAAAAGTTTAGAGGCCGGGTGATTTACGCACGCGCGAGAGCATAAAATTTGTAGCGCCGAGAGAGCGTGTAAACGCATCGAGGAAGTCGAGCTTAGGTGAGAAAAGCGAGCCAGGAAGGGGATTTTAGAATAACTCGCGGAGTCGTAATTCAAACCCCGCGAGTTTCAGATCTACGGCCAATAAATACTTCTTCCCTTCTCATCCGCCAAAGCGAAATTTTCAAAAATAAAAAAATAGAAATGAAATACATAAAAGTGGGGAAAAAAGAGTTCTCGTTTCCTGCCCTTGATTTGTTGATGTGGAGAGTTTTCAGGAAATTTTCGCTGATGCAGCTTCGAAGATGAGTCGGGGAAAGCTTTGTGTAAATCAAGTGCGGGCAGAAAAACAATTATTTTTTTGGAAAAAACATGTGTAAGTTTTACAAGAATTTATTCTAGTAAGTCACTGCAGAATTTATTGTAGGTATAAACATTAATTTTTAATGTTTATTAGGACCAACTTATTTCTATGCTCAGATCTAACTCGAAAAGTTTTTTCCATGTTTTGTCTAGTATAAACAGAAAATAAAAATATTGAGAGACTCTGTTTGGACATACTTAAGCATAATTAGAAAAATTCATATTACAGTGGAAATTTTGCCAAATTACTTTTGAAAAATTGAATCTTTTTAACTTAACAAAGTTGCAAAAAGTTTCTTAAAGTTTTTGTGAACTGTGTGCATTGTTGCAAAATTTAAAAGCTGCCAAATTTTTTTTTCCAAGACATACTTTTCCAAAAACTTTTTAACATTGTAAAACATTTTTGAAAACTTATCTACAACTTGTTCTAAATTAGCTGAACTTTGTATATTTAATCAAATAAGGAAGGATGCGACTTTCCAGAAATATTCTTCTAAAAAAAAAATTTTTTGATCAAAATTATTGCAGATATAATGTTTTTAAGATTTACATTGTAAGTACACCTATACATAAGGATGTTTGTTTACAAAAAAATGTGACAATTATTTTTTGACCTACTATCGAATGTTTCTAGTAAAATCGCCAATTTCCAAACCACTAATACAAAAACCTCTTTATATCATCAAAACAAACCCCACAGGATAAAAAAAAGGCTCCCGATGATTACATATTTGTCTACGTAAAAAAGACCAGCTAGATCGCAGTACGCGATGAGGAGGAGGAAGGAGGAGGAGCAATTATATGTTACCACCACCACCACCACCACCATAGAGTCTTGACGATCCTCGGCATGACTGTTTTATGCAGCCTCTACTGCACCTGTCGTGGAATGCAGCCGGGCGTGGGTGTGCACTGCCCCTGGCAGCGAGCCACGATGATGATGATGATGATGATGATGATACGCGGGCGCTCAAGGTCCGCGTGATTTAGCGCTCTTTGTTCAAGGTCTTTTTGAATCTTTGTTTTTCAGTCTTCACGGTGTTTCGACTTTTTGGATTTTTCAGCAAAGAGGAAGGATTGTGGTCAGGAACTGTCCATTCGCATGTTTAGGCATAAACCGAGCAAAAGCTATTTTCTCATAGTTTTTTTAATGATTTTGAGTTTTTATGGCGTTTGAAGTTCTGGAGTTTTGAAGCAGTTATGTGTTTTAAAAGTTAATTTTAACAACAAGATATGATTATGGCCACAAACTGGCTAGAAATTAGTAGTACAAAAGTAGTAATGAACTTAACTTTTTTGTTAATTCAAGGTCAAATTCTCATAATAAAGTCAATTTTTTTTTTTTTTTTTTTTTTCTGTTTATTATAATTCTTGAATTTCAAGTTTTGTAAATAAAAATATATCAGTGCATCAACAAAAGACGAAAATGGTGAATTAGTGGTTATCGAAACTAGAATTTTACCGTTTAATACAGTAAAATAAACAATATTTTAATTAGCTTTTTTTAAAGATTATAACTAATTTATTAGTAATAACTGACTGTAAATTGTACTCACTGCAATAGAAATAAATAATTGAAAAAATTATTGCTAGGAAATGGTTCGTAAACAAGCAACTTAAAATTAGGCTAAAATCAGTTTTACAGACTAAATATTTAAATAAATTTTAATTGTAACAGTACATATGCAGCCATTAAAGAATTTACGATGACAAAATAAAATAAAATATAATTAAGTAATATTCCACAAATCAATTTTTTTCAAATTTTGATACGGTACTAAATTTTACTGTAAGTCTTATAAAAAAATATTTTCAAAAATCTTATGGTGTACTAAAATTTTAAAGTAGCGTCGAAGTACAGTAAGCAGGTTTCTTTTCATAACTTCAAATCTTATTCTTCGATAAGAGATGATTGAAGATACAGTTTAGTGCCCCCGGTAAAAGCTTCGTTTATTCATTCACGAATGCAGAAGAAAATTTTAAATCCCGGTTCGCGATCTCCATAGTACAAGATTTTCCCATTATTCCACGCATGCGCGATAAATCCCCTCTTCAAAGCTGGTTTTATTAATCAATCAAAAAAAGAGGAAAGTTAAACGAAGCCGTCAAGTGTGAAAACTACTTCGTGTAGTTTTTAACGAAGCGTGCTTGCGGAGATAAAAGCCCTATGAAACATTAAGTGAAGTTTTGTTTGCGGAACGATTCAAATTTTCGAAACCCGTTTTCGCTAAGGATTCAATGAGAAAAAAATAAGAAGAGGAGTGCGAGAAGCTTAAATTACCTGCCTTTTAACGCGAGAAAGTGAGCAATAAAACGTGTCGCAATGCGCATGCGCGCTGTGTTTTCTCGCGCGCACGGTTATTATTTACGAATATAAATTTTGACTCCATTACATGTTGGTTTTTCGCTAACTCTTAATTTGACCCTCTTGATTTCTCGTTAACAAACTTAGTTTCACTTTGAATAACTATAAATTTTGTCCTGTTTTTTTTTCTCACCGACTTGTTTATTTATTTGTTTTTGGTTTAATTAGGAGTTTGAAACTTAGATTACACTGTGATACTGTTGATTTTAATTAAAATAATAATTTTGAGTTTTTATCGATTTTGTTTATCAAAGACGATGCGTCACCTAAACTCAAGTTAATCGAAATTATTTTAATTTATATTTTGAAAACTTTGATAATCTTTGATGGAGTAATTCTGAATCATGCCTTGATTTTTCAAAACTTTATCTAATCTTTTTTTATTTAAATTTTATCTTCAAAAAATTGGCCTTTGATTATTGATGTCAATTATTATTATACACAACGATTCTATAAAATTGATTTTGCACAACTAGAGATGTAAAAATACTCAAACCAAACCCCCAACGTTCTTTTATGTCAGTATTCCTAAAATTTTGAGAAAAAATAGTTTTTATAGTGTACCTAGATTATATTTATAAAAAAAAAATTTCTGGTTGAAGACTTCAATTTTGAGATATTGCAATTAAAAAATTTACGTATGGGAATTTGAAGAATTTTCTCTGGCTTTAATAACTGACGAAGGACAATTGAAAAAATTCATACTAGTATCTTGTTTTACACTGAACATTTTGGCATAAAAAAATTATATATATATGTTGACGGACTAACTTTCTAGAAAAAAAAAAATGAAAATTTCTAAACCAAGTGGCACTAAAGCCACTTTAGTCATTTGAATCAATATTTACAAACATACAATTTACTTATTTAAATGTTTATTTTACTACATATATATGGGAGGCACCTCAAGCATTGAAAAATTTTTTTGAAATCAGTCCAGCAATTATATTTATCCCCCCAAGCTCGAAAAAAATATTAAATCCCAGCTCGTTTTGGGTTTATCAATGGGTAAGCCGAGCGTCATTAAGAGAAGTCTTTAAATGAAATTAGGCTTGCGCAAAAATAAAAGGTCGCACCTGCGTGAGCGAGACTATTATATTCGCAGAGTCCGGTTATACCGGAGAAGTGAGAGGAGGCCGACCCACGCTAATTTTTCGCAACCCGTTTGCACAATTTAGCTTGACGATTAACTTGTCACCGAACTAAAAAGGGACTCCTTATCGGACAAATGTATGGCCATAATACCCGATAAAACAACCCGGGACTTTCTTTATGGCCCGCGAAGATTTAGGTGTGGCCGTCCCCCCCTAACTTTAGTGAATTTACATTTTAATGTCTAATTATTGTGATTGATTTCAATTCATTACATTTTATGTTTATGGTGAAAAAATTATTTTTATGGTTTTTTTAAATGATAAATGTATCTTTTTGGCAAGTTTTTGCAATTTATTACAAAAATTTTGCATTTTTTTTTTTTTTTAAGTAAGTATTATTTGACTAAATAAAATATTTAAACGCGAGGGCGCTGAAAGATATTAATGAGTTAAAAATTTAAAAGTGTGAAAGATGTAATTTAATTAGAAATTTAGTCATCAGTTTCTAATATTCAGAAAATGTGCAAGTTTAATTTGCTTGTGTCAATCATACGCGGCGTTAATTTTCATATTCATATAGTGTCGAGTGTAATATTTCAAAATTTACTGTGTTTAATAATGAGTGTATTTAACTTTTCTAATATAATTTATAATCAATACCATTTATTTTTCAATTATCATGTGCAAAGTCACACGTGTCAAATATATTATGTAATGATTTTTATCTTTTAATTTCAGACACAAAGAAATGAAATTTTTCTTTTTTTTTCATTGTTACGAGTTTTAATTTAAACATTATCAACTTAAGAATTATTTATATTATGTGTTGTATACACGTGTAACTTTACACATGTAAAAATAATGTTTTTCGTTATACAAAATTTAATTTTTCTCACAATCCTTTTTATCAAAGCCATATTCTTATAAACCTTCCTATTTAACAATTTTCTCTGAATTTTAATTACGACGTGTGTAAATTACACGTGTATAGGCTCGAAAAAATCATAAATTTTCATTATCAACATAAAAATTACTTATATTATTATTAACATTACACGCGTAACTTTACACATGTAAAAATTGTTTTTCGGTATACAAAATTTAATTTTTCTCACAATCCTTTTCTTATAAACCTTCCTATTTAACAATTTTCTCTGGATTTTTAAGACAACACGCGTAAATTACACGTGTACAGGCTAGAAAAAATCAAAAATTACTCAAGTTTAAAGCCAGAAGCGTCAAATCGGTTTGTAGTCCGGTCCCATTATTCGATTAAAAGCCAGCTGTCCCCGTGTCTCCGAGAACAGCCGCGAGGGTAATAAACACACTGTGCACGCGTACGCAATAACCCGGCCCGGCGCCAAGGATTGCGCAACCGCGTACGCAAAGCAGACTCAATTATCCTAACGAGACTTCCGCCTGCACGCGAATGTGTCGAAACAATGCCGCGCTCTTCTCTTCTCTTCCTTACCACTTTTTGGAAGAAAATAAAAGCCATTGCGCAAGGATGCGTTTGTTTCTCTGATTTACCGGGTTTTTCGGAACTCGGATTTTGTTTGGCGGGAGAGAAAGAGTGCGAAAATAAAATTTTTAGTGGGTGTACTTGGGATTTTGGGCACTTGTTGTGAGCGAAAGTGCAAAGAGACTTTTATGCTTACATTAAATTTAACTAATATACTTTGATGTGTAACAGTAAAAATGATTCAAATTTATTTTAATTCAAACAATTTTTTTGTCGCGGCAATGATAAATTATCAATAACTACTGGAACATACTACTTGACATTGAAAATTGAAAGTTTTATTTGTGATTTCTTTCAAAACATTAAACCTGGTACAAATTATTGCATGATTTTCTCTACGATATAAATAAACAATATAACACCCTAAATCGCATTTATTTGATTTGTTTATTACTCGTGAAATTTGAAACTAGGTATATATACCTAATGTGGTTGTACAAAAATTTAATAATATTAGTGTATTTCTATATATTTTCTCGTTATCTATCTTTCAATTCAAATAAAAATTTGAGTTCAAAAGTTGCATGTATTCTGCTGTTTTTAAAATTTTTACACATGGCATCTATAATATCAATATTTTTTTTTAATCTACGGAGCAAAATTTTTAAAAAAGCATTTCTCTACATTTACTTGATCCTATTATCTTGCATAAAAAAATTCAGATTATTTAATATTGTTTTGAATAAATTATTAAACTTAATCATAAAAAAGATCAAAAAAAAAAGATCACAAAATTATGTTTAAAAATAAAGTATAGTCACACTAATAAGTTGGCAAGTCATCTGGAACCAGATGATTTGTCAATTTTCTTATTACAATGTCTGGTAAATGATCACAAAATATAGAATTCAATCTCGCATGAACATCCTCCGCTTGGTATCTTGCTGTCAATGCTTCTTCCAATAATTCTTCTAAATCCTCTTTATAACAAGTAAATCCTTCTACACCTTCTTCAAACTTTGAAACAAAGTCCTTATTTTTTTGTTAAATTTGCCAGTTTTTTAATAGGCATCTTCAAAATAGTATAATACGAGTAATGACGATAAAATTTTACTTCCAATAATTGAGAAAGTTCAAGAAGAAACTTTTCAAAATATTCTTGGATCTTTGGTTGCATTTTGATTAACTTCAGATCTTTTTCATCAATTGAAATATTTTCCCACGTTAACCTTGATAATTTTTTTACAAAAACACTAACAAATACATGACGACTATCAGGATAAAACAACCTGTTATGAAACAGTTCTGAGAAAGGAGTGTTGCCAATATCATTTTTTGCACTTATATCAGCACCTTCACGTATTAGTAGACTGATTGTTTTTTCATTATTAATCATAAATCCACAGCATGCAAAATAAAGTGGCGTTCTCGCACATCTATCTCTTGCGTTAATGTTGGCACCATACCGTAACAATAAACTGATTGCTCCAATGTTTCCAGAGCGGCAGGCTATATGAAGAGCTGTTTCTCCATTTTTATCTCTTGCATTAATATCAGCATTATTACTTACTAATAAACTGATATTTTCACATGAACCATAACGCATATTGCATGCTTCATGAAGCGCGGTTATTCCGAAATAGTCTTTCGCATTGACATCAGCATTATTACTTATTAATAAACTGATTGCTCCAATGTTTTCGGAGCGGAAGGCCTTATGAAAGCTGTTTCTTCATCTTCATCTCTTGCATTAATATCAGCATTATTATTTATTAATAAACTGATATTTTCACATGAACCATAACGTCCGCATGCTTCATGAAGCGCGGTTATTCCTAAATGGTTTTTCGCATTGACATCAGCTCCGTTCAATAATAGCAAGTCGATGATAGCTTTTTTATTTAAAACAGAATAATGCAGCGGTGAATTTCCTAAGTTGTCCACTTGTCTTGTTGACACGCCGGCATGGATCAAAATTTTTGCGAGCTCAATATCAGACTTTTCGTTGTTGTTAGAATTTATCATTAAAAGGTGAAGATGAGTTCTACCGTCCTGGTCTCGTAATTTAGGATCCAAACCGTGCTTAAAAAGTAGTGATAGCATGTCATTGCGATAATAGAAGTTGCTTTTTTTGTAAATATAGAACTCCAATGTCTTATTGTTCCACTTGAGATCGTTCAATCTTGCTCTATTTTCAAGTAAGAATTTAATCCAAAGAACATTTCCCTTACGTATTGCATACTGTAACGGAGTTTCACCGTGACAATCTTGAACATTAACATCTGCTCCGTGTCGAATGAGAACTTTACAAACTCTAACGTGACTTTCGTTGCATGACATAACCCTGCTTACCATCCAATGGAATATTGTCAGAATTTCTGAGTCATCAACGAGATTAAAATGTTTCTTCTCGTCTTCACCAAGAGCTCCAGAATTTATCAGCAGTTCGACAATCTCGCAGTGGCCGAGGATTGTAGCTGTCCATAGAGGCGATTTCGGCGATCTGTCGCCTACACTGATCAACTCGGGATTCTTCAAAAGCAAATTACGCACTTCTTCGACATCATTAGTTTCAATTGCCTTTGAAAAATTTTGCGTCCTCACTCGACGAGATGTCATTTTTGTTATTTATTGTGTTTATTAGTTACAAACTTTAGATTTTGGAATCAGCTTTTTTGTAGGTTATGTAGGCCCTGTTGATAAAAGCGATTAAAGGTTATATCTGATTTATAAACGTATCACAAGATTAATCAAATTAAAATTGAGTAGACAGCTTGTAAGTACCGGAGATATCAGCTAAATCTTGAAAGAACCTTGCAAAACAGAAAACAATGAATACGAGACCAGCACGTCTTATCTCGTCTAAGCTCCGAGATAAAATGGCGGTTGAATCAAGTCGTCACCTCGCTACTCTGCTCTGCGCATGCCCGGAGCTGATCGATTCGAATTTTTTAAAATTAAAATTTTTAATATTGCTGCTTATGTAAAAAAAATTTTTTTCACTTATAATTATAAACCATTTTAGAGATTAATATCTATAATCTTTTTTTAAAAATTTCATGAGAGTACAATATTTTTCCCAGTCAAAATAAGTAAACAATTCAACATCCTGCATCGAACTTATTTTTTTTCCGGACAATAGAGATCCCAAACTCCGATGGCCAAGTGCATAAAACAAAAACAAAGCTGCTCACTACTCGAGGCCCGCGCAGTCACAGTCTTATCTCCTCGATCTTCCAACTACGAGAGACAATTTTAGTGAATAATTTTCAAAACTAATAACCCTTCCAATCAGGATAAATCCAGGCAAGTTCAAAACCAAGCGCTGACCTTCGATCAAGATCCACCCATTGTTAACCTCTGCAGGGCGTTACGCAACTTCCCAGACTTATTATTAAAATACCCTTAATCGATGTGGATTATCGGCTAATGGAAAGTTAGTCGCGCGTTGCGCAATTAGACGGAGAAAGCCCCCCGCGGTACACGTTGTTCATTAATCATGCACCCGCGGTGATAATGAATAATTCGATGCAGGGATGTCTGAGAGTTTCATTCTTTCGTAGGAGAGAGCAATACGATTACTCATATCGAAAAACCAACACTATCGAGGACCAGAACAATGCGGTTAACGTGTACGACTGCAGGATGAATTTATGATTTCGAATGTGTAACGATTGTTTGGGAATTTTTTTTACGCGGGGAGAGGTATAGGTTGGTACTACTTTCGAATTTTTAGTGTTTATTTTTGGTAATCGATGCGAAGGATCGGGCGAGTTTGTTCATATTTATTTTTTGTTGGCAACTCGGCACTTAGCGTTTGAATTTATTTATTATACGTTCATTTGTTTATTGTTCAATTAAGACACTTAGAATTTGGTAAAATATTGCAGTTTTAATTTTAATAACTCAAGACTCCAAATTTGAACTTTGAAACTAAGCTCAACTTCTTTATTTAGTAGTTATAGAAATATAATTTTATAAAAATTGGTGTTTTTTTATATTTTTAAAAATTTTATGTATTTGTGAATAGATTTGACGAATTAGAAAGCAATTTCGAACTATCTAGGTTTCGAACCAGAAAATTCCTTATTATCGAGGTACCACGGTATTTAAGGTACTTATGAAATATATTTTGTTTTATAACTAAAATTTTTAATTTATCAAATAATAAACATTGCGAAAAACTTATGTGAATTCATGATTTATTACACAATTGTTCTCCTGAACTTACGAATTTAGAATTTTTAATGTTTGTTAAAAATGATTTATTTTTACTTGTAAAAGAGATTTCTAAATTTTATGAGAAATTTATTTTCTATTTAATGCCGTGTGAAATTTTGAATAAATACGGGTTAATGCGATCGATCGGTGTAAAAATACTTATTCTCTACTTTATACCACCGACAATCATAAAGCTCTTTTATTTATTGTTTTGGTACGCTGTGAATTTTAAATTTATTTACGTATAAAAAATTTAATGAATTACAAACTTTAGTATTGATTATCAATGATTTGTTTACGATGAATATTTTATTTTAACGTCGTAACTTGAAGTATCCTATAAAATAAAAAACTTAAAGTATATAAATAATAATTGAAGTACCAAGCCGTCTTTGCTTAAATTTTCCAATCATTTCTAAATTCAAATTAACTTTTAATTTACCGCACAATAAAGTTTAATATTTCACCGTATATAGAACCTACAATTTACTAAAAAGTTTCAAATACGTGTTTACATTAGATTTTAATTAAAAAATTACCCAACGAAGCCTCTCACTTTTCATATTCAAATATAACAATCTCAATTGAGTTAAGCACAGTTTGCAGCTAATTGGAGATTTAAAGAACCAAGACTGCATTTACGTAACGTCAGTCTGTTATGACGATAGTCTTCTTCATGCAAACGAGCCTTAATGCGGTCTCATTAAGGACACCAGAATTGTTTTTAAAGTCGAGTCGGCGCGGCTTGAATTATAAGTCCAGAAGGAGCTGCAGCCACGGCCGGGAGAAGAGAGCCCGAGCAGGAATTCCAGAGGCTGCAAACTGGTTCGCGACTCCCTTGTGTTTCTCGTACGATAAATTCCGAGAATAACCAATTCGCACTGTCTACCTGCGGTATCCTGCTGTATAAAGAGCGAGCTGCTTTATGGGGATTTCTATGTGTAAACCTAGGCTTCAATTTTTATGGGGATTTTTATTTTATGGAATATTGCGAAATATTTGTCTGAAGGTCGATTTTTTTGGATGATTTAAAAAAAAAAATCAAATCAGATTTTCAAAGTTTTTAAAACAGCCATACGAATTAATGGCTTGGTTCTGGTCGTTTACTGATTTGAGTGTGTGAAATGGCCAGAAACAAGTAAATAAATGCCTAAATTAGTTAACATTTTTTACAGAACATTGCTTCATTTAATACATTAAATTTCACTTTTATGATTTTGCTTTAGAAGTATGTTTATTGTACAAAGTTTAGTCCTTCATGCTCGATTTTCAAAATTGATGTAAAAAGTTACGTACTAAATATTTTGAATAAACGTATAAAAAAGAATGAATTTGTTTAAAAATATTTATATAGTTCTTAACGGTAAGATTAAAAAATTCGAAATAACGAAAAAAAGTTATAAATTTTTTGAGTGTATGGTTCTCTTTCTAATCATTCGATCAATTATAATTAAGTTTTTAGCAAAGTTTCTGCTTCAAGGCTATTTTTTTTTTGTATTAAAAATTATTATGATTTATTCAGGATAAAAATGAATTTATGTATCAGAAAAATTTAATGTCACTTCACAATTTTATCTTATGGTATCAAATTTTTTGACAGAATTTTAGAGTTAAAAGTACAATAAAAACATAATACAATCAGCTGATCCAAAAAACTTTCATCATGTATTTTTAAAACTCGAGCTTTTAAAAACGTAAAAATGAAATTTCATATTTCGTATGTAAACGTACGCTTCCTCGAATAAATTTTCGTAAAATAAAGTAAATTCATTCAGCCACTTCGAGGCCGAATTATTCAACTTTCTTCAAAATTATCAAGAATGATTTTTCGCGTTTATCCCCGGATAATATTTCCCCCGTAATTCAATGGGCCATTCAATTTCTGAATTTCTTGCTCGAATTATACAACCCGTGTACTTTAATTTTTCTCTTATTAACTTTCTTCTCTGATTTATCGAATTATTCATCAACCAACCCAGCGTCCCTAAAAAAAATCCAAAACTCTTTTTTTTTTTCTTCCCAGTCTCGCGTAACGCGATCCTTACAATTTAATCAAACCGTAAACAAGTGTAACCGAATTTATTATCATCCAGAACGGTCCCAATTAAAGGTACTCGTCCGGCAAACATTAGCCGAAAAAAGGGGCCTGATTCGAAAGCCCAAAGCGCTCATTACTTTTTCCCAATATAAGTAAAACACCGATTTTCGGGTTAATGAAGCGGGTATAGAAAGCTGTGGGGGGGGGGGGATGATCATTGTTACGCATGCGTACAGGTGAAAGCGACAGGCCGTGGTGTTTTTTCGGGTAGATCCGGATCGATTATACTCCCGCACAATGTGTTCCGGGGATTTTCGTGGGAGATTAGAGATGCCGCTTTTAAATTGCCCCGAGCTCCGCTGATGATCCTATCGGCTGATTGATTGCTGTGTGAAGAAAAACACGAGTTTATGATGATGGTAAACGCTGCTACTTTTTTTTTTCGTGCTTAGGAAGAGTGTCTTGATTTAGGGTTTCACCGGCTCTTGTTTTCTTACTTAGCTTGGCTTGTTTATGTTTTATTTTTCTTTAATAATTTGTTTGGTCAATTTTGGAATTTCTTTATTTTGTATAATGATGGTCCCAGCGAAGAAAAACCTTAGCCAAAAATCTGCCACGAATAAAGTTACAACGGAGGTACTTTTTCCAATAAAATGGCTATAAACCATTTGATTATTATTTTAGCCTGCGGTAAAAATGTTAAAATAAGCTTTGCTGCCGCGCCATTGACGTATAATAATAAATAAAAAAATTTTCGACACATCCGCCACGAATAAAATGACTAAGTTTTCAGCTTATAAAACATTGCAAAGGTCTTTTGATTCGCGGCTGGTGCATCGAAAAAAATTTTTTCGCCCTCGCGTATCAATAACTTATTTTTTTTCCCCATAATTTATACACCTAAATTAAAAGTTAGACAGAAACAAAGCAAAAACTACCCTAACCTAATTTTCAGTATCTGAAATATTTTTTTTACATTTTATACTGCATGCGCTTTATTTAAATGTAATGAAAAATTTTAACAAATAATAGTCTTAATCAAGACATAATTAAGTATCCTTAGTTGACACGACAATATTTCTACACATTTTCTGCTGCCTATAATTTATGATATCAAACAGGGTAAAAACTGTTCTAACCTAATTTCTATTTCTTTGTTGGAAAGTATAACCTATAAACATCATATTAACATTAACTTTTATTTTTCATTAACATTAGTCCAACCAAACCCGATTTCCACCAAAAACTTCGAGTCAGTCAAGCATATTCCGTGAATAGGTACAATGAATCGAAAAATCGCACTGAACAATGAAGCATCTCGCAAGGTCGTTTATCTAAATTAGTCATCCATCTCTGCATCAAAGACCTCACAAGCACTTAGCACCGTTAGAAATCCAGCCTTAAAATCCAGGAAACCGCGTATCTTACCCCAGAGAGATCCGATCGGGTCGTGAGAGTTTACAGAAATATCTGCATGCAGCCGATCCTGGACACGACGTCTGTCGCAATACGAGAAAACTAATGTTACACACCGCGGCAGTTCTCACAGAATGAAAACAGTGTCTCCAAGAGAGAGAGAGAGAGAGAGAGAGAGAGAGAGAGAGAGAGAGAGAGGATTTATAGTTGCGACCGCGAGAGAAACGAATCGTATTGTTGGGCTACTTTGATCCTGATGGATCCTCCGCAATCAATTTCGCATCATCGTTATGTCCTACGAGCCAGTGATTTATCATTTAGGAGGAGGTTTTTTTGTGCAAATTTGGAAAGCTGGGGGATCCTTTGAACTGTGGAAGTAATAAGAAATTAAACACGATTGTGAGGGTGATGTATGATACTTGGTATTTGTTTGCCCCATTTTTTTTTTAGAGTTTTGCGAAGTTTTATTTAGCTAGCCAGTATAAAAAATTTCACAGTTTTGAAATTATTAAACTCTTGGTAGGTAGATAGTCAAACAGAAATGACAATCACACAGTGAAAATTTCATGCGGATTTATATTTGTCAATCGTATATTTATAATTGTAAATTTTAATTGGTTATTTTTTCATTTTCAAGGTTAAATTTATGTTAAAACTAACAGCGCGAATTCGTAAGATCTTATCAATATTAAGTTGATTTATTTATGACGTTTGTTTAATTTTTAATTCCAATCGCTAATGCTAAGCAATACATTTGATTTTTCTATCTTGCCAGAATTTCTTCAGTAAATTTTTGTTAAACAAAGTTTTAGTCATCAATGGTTTTAAAATTTTTATTTATTTATTTATTATATGTCTATGCACGTTTTATACCTGCAAAAATGTATGTATTTAAAATTTTGTTAAAACAAACTCACCGTTTACATAAAACTTAAAAAAATAAATTAAATCCAAAGAACCAGTTCTCATCGCGGTTTTAAAACAGTAACAAAAGCAGATAAAATCTCGCAACCCTCGGCCGGGGTTGGGCAAGCTTGCCAACTTCCGATATTGCACGCATTAGGGCGCCCCCGGGTGATATTCAGGTAAACTCCGCGCAACAATAAAGCATTGCATAACGGCGTGAGAGGCTGACCTTTTCCGTGGGTGGATGTCTGCTCGCGAAATAAGAAGAAGAAAGTTATTATAAATTGAATATGCGTGTATATAGCCGGACAATCGAGCGCTTTCCCCCGCGCGGAAGATTTTTTTTCAAAGAGAGAGGAAGGCTTGAATGGTAATTAATCCCGAGTGTTTGTTTGCTTGAGCTGTCGCTGATTGTGTGTGATTTAGATAAGGATCGAGACTGTCGTATCGATCTAAATATAGCCGCGGACTTTTTCTTTGGATCTTTCAAGTTTGTTGACCCTTTCTTTTTATTTTGACGGGTTTTATTTACTTCATTGTAATTTTTATTGTTGTTTATTATTATTATTATTATTTTTCCTAATTACATCCGAGCTACATAAGCTAGTATTGTATAAAAGCTGTGATGCTACATGTTATGAATTCGAATTTGGAACGTTATGAATGTCGCGCGCCTTGCTATGTAAATATTGAATTGCTGTTTGTTATTGTTACCAACTGTTGTTGTTATTGGTGAATGTTAGAATGTGAGTTTTGAGGTTCGGACGAATTGCTATGTTTGATCTGGTAAATAAAAGCTGAGTTTTAAGTTTTCTTTCTTTAAATATTGTGTCTGTTTATTATTAATTTAATTTTTAATTTTCACGATTACTACAATATATGTAAGGCTATAAAAATAAAATAAAAATTAAATATTACTAAGAATAATATTAATTTAGTATCCATATATTTATAAATTATTTATATCATTATTATCAATATTGTAGAATTATATAAATAATTATTCAACTTTGAACATAAAAGTATAATTCATAATTATTTAAAACAAAAAAATTTTTTTTTCTAACTACAGCATATTGTATTTACTGCGTCAATAATATATATGTAAGTACAATTGAAAATAATAAACTTTTAGAAGAGATGCAAAGTGTTGATGTTTTTAACACTGGTTGATGATAAATCATAGAATTAGTAGTGACGGACGTTTTACACTTTTCCTCACCTTATTTCCACTAATAGCCGGTCAAATTGACAGTAGAAAACTTTGGAGCTCGGTAAAAAGGTAAAATTGTCGAGTTATCGTATAAATCGTTAATCTCCCTTAATATCTCGACGCGCTGATTTATAAGACGCCAGGTGTGGAGTGGTACGCGTGAGAGACAATTTTCTTTCTCCCCCCTTGCCTTTCCCACTTGTCTATTTAGCCGGGGAATTAATTGCGATCTCTCCTAAACAATATATGGTAAATCTCGGGCACGATCTACACGTTCTCCAAATACCTTCTCCCGGTACCGCGTGCCCTGCTAATTTGTTCCGGGTCTACCGGGTTTATGGGGTACATGACATATAATTTTTTTCTGTGAATGTTTTTGAATTTTTAAGTTTTTTTATTTTGAATTACCACCGAAAAGTTTCAGAAAACTATAATTAAAGTCACAAAATACATTATTCCTTACAGTAAAATCTTTTTATTTAGGTATCAATATGACAAGTCTTGTGACCGTGTATAGGCAAATTTTCAAAATTTTTCTTTTCAAAATCGTGATAGTTATTGAATCGGTGAATTCAAATTCCCGCCGAAATGCTCACGTCATGGAGAGTTTTGGCGCTAGTTCAAACTAAAAAACTTAGAAAACTTTAATTAAAGTCCCGAATTACGTAGCATGTGGGAAACTTTCGTCGTGTTTCCTGTCCAGCATATAAAAAGTTTATATTTACGTGTCTGGGATTAAACAAATTTTCAAAATTCTTCCTAAGAAAGTGTGTTACCGAATTTGAGTGCATATTTTTGAATTTAAAGAGTTATATAAATTGGCGGGAATTCAAACTAAGATGGTACTTACTGACCAATACATGCCATATTCAGAATTAGTTTGAGTAGTGCACTTAATTCCCGAAATATGTACCGAAATGCAGGATCGTTTCCTGCTGTTTGAATATACTTGCGAAATAAAAAAACATATTTACAGTGGGGTATCGACACGATGGGGTCTCGGTAACGGGTGTGGGGTTACGAGTCCGGCGTCGAGTGATACACCGACACAATTATCCTCAGGATTGCTCAATGCTGACCGTACAATGCACGGAGGAAAGCAGTCTTAATATAATACCGCCGCGCGACCTTGCCTCTGCTCTTGCGCAATAAAAATAATACCAGCACTGCTAAACTGGAAGAGAGAGCTTCGGGTCATAACTCTTTGATTAAGGCGTGATTTTCAAAAAGCGCGGGGAGAAATCGCGTAACCAATGCGATGCAGGGCCGAAGTAATAAGTACCATTTTTTGATATTCCGAGTTTGATTGTGATGGAACGCTTTGCATAACTCGAGAAAGTACGAGAATCGATGGTTTATTTGGGCGATTTTTGGGAATGCTTTTCTTTTTTTTTTTTTTTTGAGGTTAAGATTGATCTTGTAGTTTGTGAAATGTACTTACACATCGAAGGTTGGGTGAAATTTTTGTACAATAAATTTTGTAAAAATTTGTTTTACTGTGCAAAGTTATTTTTATAAATAAAAATTAATTTATACATTGTAACAAATATTCGCACACATAATAATTGTAAATAATATGAACACGTTTTAAAAATATTTTTTCTAAAAGTTGATTTAAGATTTTTTTGATAATTTCCCTGCCAACATTACCATAAAAACGATTTTTTGAAAAAATTGGTACCAGTGTCGTCATTGGTACCATCCTACATTGGGACCATATTACTTTAAACAAAACGCATAACATAATTTTTCAAATCCAGTTAAAGCCCATTACACTAACAACCATGATTCTGCCTTCCCCCAGCTAGCGTATT
This sequence comes from Encarsia formosa, assembly GCA_038277355.1. NCBI lineage: Eukaryota > Metazoa > Arthropoda > Insecta > Hymenoptera > Aphelinidae > Encarsia > Encarsia formosa. Next base: position 20,533,166 of record CM076188.1, on the reverse strand, counting down.
ATGTAAATCCGCGTTAAATAATAATTTAAATACACAGGTATCTTCCTTGCGCAAACGGACCGCGCCTCGGTGCAATTTACCCCGCGAGACTGTGTATTTGTAAACAATAATGCCCGGGCGTCCGCACACCCACCGATTAGCGGGTGACGAAACAAGCTTTGGTCAATCGGGTCAAAGTCACCCCTCCCAGCAGCAGCACACCTGCGATTTAAATTTCCAGAAACGAGTTGGGGTAATTCGAGCCGATTTACATGCATTATTCCCAGGGAGTCATTGTATTCGGTTCGCAGTGTATACCGGATTACGGGGCTTTTATTATTATAATTTATGTAATTGTAGCTGTTTTATGTTTGAAGAGCTTGTATTAAGAGATTTTAATACTTACACTTTAAAGCTTATAATTATTTCAGGGATGAAACCCTATGGACTAGTAGGTGTAGTGCAACAATTAATTAAGTTCGAATCGCAAGATGTGTATTTATTGTTTTAAACCACACGGAGACATTACATATATTTATTGATTACTTCAAACTATCTACTCGTAAAAAAACATAATCTCATACTTATGAATAGTTATCCCATATTATGATTATCTCAAATCCCAGATAATAAATGAAAATAAAAAACTGAATACAAATTTTTACACGAATAAGAGCTCGTTTTATAAATATTTTACTTATGAACCTTTCGCAAAACTACGACTGTTTTGATAATAAATAAAGATAAAAAAAATTTAGTTTAAAAAAAAACTTATCCATCAGAAAAGCAAGTGACAAAAATTATAAAAACTTTTTTAGAGCAATAAATTAATCTCATGTATTTTTAATCTTCAAAAAGTAAAACATTTACATTTTTTAAATTTTCACAAAACACACATCTATTGAATTAAATATTTAATGATTTCATCTCGAATAAAAAAATTGAAAAGCTCGTATTGCTCGAAGCAGTGTGGGTGACCACAAACCGTATCGATTTTCCCAAAGAAAAACCCCGAAAAATTTCAATTCGTACATCCTGCAGGAAAAGCGCAAGCAGAGCTTGTAAATAATACACGGAAAGAAAGGCGCACTGTAAAAAGTCTGCCGTGCACCGAAAAATCGGTGCAAGGCACCAGTTTCTCAAAATTTAGAACCTCCACAAGGATTACTGCTTTACCGACAGTGTCGATTTTAGAATTTTTGGTGCCAAGCACCGAAAAATCGGTGCAAGGTACAGAAATTTCAGTGCCTGTCATGCAGAAAGTAGTGACGGTTACTCAGTTTTTTAAAGCTCTCTGAAACCACCGCTTTGCAGTGCGTCCTTCTTTCCGTGTATAGATGGGATAAAAGTTTGAATCGGTCTATTGTAAGAAATTTTCAGCACATTTTCTGCTACTGGATAGTTGTGACGTAAAAAACTTTTGAACAATAAATAATTTTAGTGAAAATCTATGGTTTATTACATTCTTTTATAATTAAGCTTGCATCCCAAAATTTAAAACAAGCAAATATTTCTTGTAGACGACAAAGTGTATTTTTTCAGTTCTTACAGTGCACTTTGTAACAAATATTTTTCAAGACTGACGTCCATGGAGTAATAAGATTAAAATTTCACGCAATCTTATCTCACCCCATAAAACAGTTCATCAAAAGAACAAAAAAAAAATTATAAATTTATCACCACGCGTAATTCGAAAAAAAATAAAATATCTAGTATAACTCACCGAGACAGCTGATAATGTGATCCGCGGGGGGTCGAAGAACGTTTCTCGCCCATGCCGCTCTTAAGACCTCAAGTGCGCAGGGCGGACCCCCGACCATGAGTATACCCGGCGCCACGTGACCCTTGTACCTGAGCTGGCGTGTGGCGTCGACCAGGGCGACGTTCCACCAGCATCTCGAGTTTGCTTCCAGAAAACTCTGCAAATTATAAAAAATATAAAAATTCATATTTTTTTTTTTTTGAAAATTCTTGTTTATTTCTAGCTTAAATACCCCTAAGGTAGCCAGTAGTTAGTGTAAGGTTCATTTCTCTACCAGACAATTAGTTAAGTTGAAAAGGGACTTTTTAAACTATTTAAAATAGTAAGGGTTCTTTATACAATTTGTTAACTTAATACTTATTTTAAAAAATATTTGAATCATAAATTAATCCAATAAATATTGTTGTTTACGGTACTAAAAACAAATTTAAAATTCATCACAGTCCAAAAGCAATAATCACCGACAAATTACCCGCCCCCCGCCGATTGAAGTCTCACAACCGGAAGTCCCGTCGTTAAACACGTGTACAGCTTTGTATTTTGAAAAAGCACCGTAAAGCTTAACGGCCCCCCGCGTATTTACAAACATCCGGTTAATCGTAGCAGTGACACCACAATGATAAAATTCATCCGAAATTATAAATATACCGGTGGAATAAATTCACTCGGTCCGTTCCTCCTCATCGATCGTCTTCCGCTTTCGAATTCAATGGCAAGCCGGCCCGCAGCGATCAATAGACTCGCTCGCTGCTAAGTCGTGAAAGGATGTTTACGATGCCGGAATCAATCCGACTTGTCTTCATCTCTCTTGTGTGTGTGTGTGTTTGTCTATACGAGAGAAGCCAATTGATCCTGTTTAGAGTCCTTTGGGTTTACTGACTGTTTAGCCGCACGCGACCGAGCTTTTTAGAATAAAAATCACTTATTTTTCGCGAGGTGTAACTGCTTTGCATGTCGAGGGCACTCGAGATTAATTGTATAAGTGCGCTGGGATCTGGTTAATTTAGAGAGATTTTTACGGCTCGAGAGCACTCGAGGATTTTCCTTTTGAGGGCTTTAAACCGAGTTTTCATGGATAATTACGGAAAGGCTAAAAAAAATATTTATTATTCAACAAAATAAAAGACTTTCGTGTTGGCAATAAAAATAAAAAAACCGTTTGGGTAGTTGTAATGTATTAATCATTGCCAATAAAAAAGCTAAAGAACGAGAATAATTTTTTTATTTCTCAATCATTAAGCTTAGTTTTCATGTAAGCCATTAGAGTTTTGAACTGTACATAAATCTTGTTAACATTTCTCGATCCTTAAGTCTCGTTTTCATGTAAATTTTTGAAATTAATTAAAGTTATTTACACAAGGTAGCTTGTTTTTTACCTTAAAGCTTTGTTTTCATGTAAATCCTTTAAGCTTTAAGAAAGTCTATATTTCTTTATTATTATTATTATTTTTTTTATTAAAAATTCAAAACTAAAAAAAAGAGGTTCCAAATTATTAATCCTCGTATGTGTATGAAAAAATTATAAATTTACCCATTTTACTTTTTTTCAGCCTCTTTTAAAAAGCCATTAAGCACTCTGCAACCCTCAAACCTCGTTTTCACGTAAATAATCCCAGTCGTTCCCATGCTTCCACTCGTATAAATCTCCATCAAAGCCAAAAGCTCAAAACTGGACTTTTGAAACCCCGTCCGCATGAATATTAATTTCCCTCCATAACAAAAAAAAATGTCGGGAACAGTGCGGCACACATCGCAGGTATAATTGATACACCTCCTCAACAATGGCTGGTACTTGGTGCTGACGGGCCGTTTCTCATCCGCCTGCAATGGAATGGTACGAACCGCCCCCGCTTTCCCTTTTTTCCGCCTTTTCTTGGCTGGTTCCCGCAAGACACTGCCGACCGATCGATACCCTCGACTTCGTCGTCTTGGCAGCTATTTGATATGATAGTGTAAGAATGTCATAAGACAAAAGAGAAAAAACAAAAAAAAAACAACAAAATTTTAATTTAAAGTTTGAAATATATGTAATTTTTTTTTTAACTTTTGACGGTTTTGTGATGGTGTCATGACATGTCATCTCAGGACTACTCAGAATTTCTAAGTATAATTTTCAAAACAAAGGTATGTATTGGGTACTTAATTTTTTTTATAACAAAAATTAAATATTTTTAAGCCTGTCTGGGGACAAAAGTTGTCATGACATGACGTCATCTCACAACAATATAAATGAAGCAAGCAGTTGTGATGAATTTGTATACCTATAGCGAGCAATTTAATTTTTTATGTGATGGACTATTTTCTATAGTGTCATAATTTTTTCAAGACATGTCATGTCACAACTATATAGATGAAGCAGGCTTGGTAGAAAATTTAAAAAAAACCTCCGATACACGTCCCCAGGCATCGCAAGATCGTCCTATTTTTCAAGAGTTGTCACACCACAAGATTACTCCGTCTTGGCACCTGCGAGGGGGATGAGAAAAAGAATGATTTCGGTTGGTCGTGATTGGTTACCCAATGATCCTCGCTCGGGTTACTTGAAAACTAGCGGTGAGAATCAATTTCACCAGCGGCCGGGTCGCGTTTCTCAGCCGCGTAAAAAATAACAAAAATAATTGCACGACCGCGGTGTAACACATCGGAGAAAGGTTTTGTGTGCTCAAGAGAGAGAGAGAGAGAGAGAGAGAAGAAAAAAAAATGACTAATCCCTGTCTCGAATGACGAGGCAGGCGGCAATGAACTTGCGGCTTGCGCAATGGCTACCGAAACGATTTATTAATAAGTCGGGACTCTTGTGATTAATTATCGCGAATTCAGTAGAGGTAATAGTTTTTAATTAGCGACGGTGGCTCGAGGAAGTGATTGTTTCTTCATTCTCACGGGGAATCGATACGCGAAAAATTTTTTTACTTAAATGTACATACGCGCGTAGCCGAGGGCTGTCCCAGTCGTAAATAAGCGATCTCGAAAGTCAATATGCAATCTGCATGAGAATGTTAATCCCCTACTCCAGTTTTGCGTAATGAAAACTTAATCACCCGTCACGACTCCCCGGGATTTACGATTGTCAGACTACGATAATTTACATGTAAATCGTCCCTTGTCCTGTTTTTTTATAAAAAAAAAACCCGGCTTTCGCACCTTCCTTTCTTCATTTTTTACTACTGCTCTTCAAAAGCCATCAAAGGAATATTTTTATCAATCCTAGGCCTGCCCCGCAGAAATTGGATTTACGATTGTCGGATTATAATTTACATGTAAATCGGGCCTAAAGATATTTGAAATGTTTTTACACCAGACATAGGTTTTCAATTAATACTATAATCCGTGACGATTTACATGTAAATCGTCTTTAATTTTGAATATCTTACCGGTAGAATGAATTTTATAATTTTATGTAAATCAACCCCTAGGTTTACATAAATACAAGACTTTATTTTTCTTTTTTTTTTCTGACGTGCGCGAAGTGTACGTATTGCTAGTTTACACGCAAGGGGTCTCTAATGCTCGCAGAAACTACTCATGCGAACAGTTTTCTTGGTAGTATACACAGAGTTTATTAGGTGATTTTCATGTAAATAGACCTTAAATTTTAAAAAAACTACCAGTCTAGAATATTTTAAGTGCTGGATTTTATAGTTTTATGTAAATTAACCGTTAACTTCATGTGGCGATAGCTCGGACTAAGAAGCTAATTAAGTGATTTTCAAGAGAAGCATCCTTAAAGCTTGTTAAGATTACTAATCGCAAGTACTTTTCATGTAAATCCTACCTTAAGCTTACAGAAAAATAAGCCCTAATTTTTTTTTTAACATCGTAAACTGCAGATTATCAGTCTAAATGTAAACCATCCCCAAGGCTCGAATTTATAAAAATTCTTAACCATAGACAGTTTCATGAAAAACAGCCTTAAAATTTGAAAAAGTCATTTATTGTCAAACTCGAACTCTCTGATACCCATGAACAGCTCTCATGTAAATCATCCCTAAACTTTCCTGAACTTTCAAATTTCATCCTCGCTAATTATTCTTCGCCCGAGCCATCCTTCAAGTCTGCACACTCTTGCTCTCAGGTCGGTTTAGAAAAAAGTAAAAAAAAAAAACTAATCGGGTACAAGGTGCGCTAGCCGCGGGGTAATTTTTAAAACTCTCCCGCGGCGATGGGATTGTGATGATACGAGCGGAGGCTGCAGAGGAGTGAAAGTACACAAGTATTGTGGGTGGCTTTGGCAAACGGGGGAACGAAAGTCGCTCCAGAATAATAATGTCTCTGTCCGATGACTCGGGGCTGTCTGTCTATCTGCATGATCCCGGAGAAAATACAGTATTGTGTGTGTGTATATATATCTATACATAGCGTATGGGGCACACGATTTCTTCCCTGATTTATGCGCACTACCGTCACGCGTCATTTTTTCATAACCCCGAGCTGTATTGGACTAATTTCTTGTGGCTTTTCCCTTTGAATTTTTTCACGTAAATCATTGGTTAACGACCAAGCTAACCGTGACTTCGCAGCTTTTAAACAATAAACTAGTCGTAAATAAAAACTAACTTTGCAAAAAAGTACCGAGCGTGACGATAACCCGAGGTGTCACTTTTTTGAATTCGAATTTTAGAACGTCAGGTTCTTTTTTAAAAACGCGTGAAGTCGTAAATAAACTAGCTTTGAAAATTCAACCATGACGATAGTACTTAATTTATTGCTCACAGAGATTAATAAACAAATTTTACTAATTAACATTAATGTATTTCGTTGCACGATTTAGCGAGGTGTCGCATTTTGAATTTAAATTTAAGAACGTCGCGTTCCACATGCAGCCAAAATAATCGTAAATAAACCCGGAGATCCAGATCCTGAAAGCCTTCTAACTGTGCAAATCAAATGAAAAAAAAATCGGTTTTAAATTTGAATAATATAATTTATGCGAACTGGATGTCGGAGGCGCTTCGTAAATCTCTCGCGGCACGAAATTGAAAATCGAGGAAAAAAGAACTCGGTAGGTACGTTTAGCCTCCGAGAGATCCTTACGGGAATTTGAAATTCAAAACTTGTTTTTCCAGCAAATAATGATATCAGTCGGGGCGCGCCAGGTGTCGTTAATACCTCGCGGCGGCACAATTACAGATGTAAAAAACCTTACCGATAAAATACCCGGATTCCGTATAAATCCTCGCGGGTAATTGAGACCCGCGCGCGTCTTTTTAACGATTAAGGCCTAAGTGCAATGCGCGACGAGAAGTCTTATCTTCGGTCGTTTAACTATCGTGATTTACAGGTCTTAATTACCTCGAATTTAGCGACAAATTTACCAGATAAGAGACTCCGTACGTTTATTGCGACGTTTTACTCAAAACAGTATTGATGGAGGGCGACGATTGCGATTCTAATTTTTAACTTCAAAATTTAAAGATTTGGGTTGGGAGTTAAGAAACACGAATTGCTTTTTTTTTTAAAGATAATCAAAATTTTGAAATAAAATAAAAAATTTTGTGTATACTTACTTTTAATTTGTTTTCAAAAATACCCACAAAATTTCAATTGGGTTAAATTTTGGCGGGTTGTTTATATATTTTAATTTTTAATACTTTATTTAAATATTATAATAGTTAACTTTGAAATAAAATAAAATAGTTCGTGTATAATTATTTTTATATCGTTTTCAAAAATACCCACAAAATTTCAATTGGGTTAAATTTTGGCGGGTTATTTCAAATTTCAAAACTGTACTTAATCAATGTAGGATTGACTGATCAAAATATTTGTAACTGGTAACTAAAAATTTCTTGATCATTAATTTTTCAAGGATCCTAAAAGATTCACATGAATTCTGAACCGTTAAGCAGTTAGCTCAAAATGACTCAACTCAGGTCCAATTTGTCCTATATCAGGTAAATAAACCAGGATTATTTACTTATCCAGTCGAAGAATTCGCGATGTTTTATTCCCAGTACATCATAAAGATCCGAATCTACGTTTGTTACAGTTGTTGGCCGCTGATTTATTATGAGAAAAATCAATACTTTTATCCGGGGTAAATAAACAAGAAGAATGTTATCGCTAATTGCGTATCGATGGGGTTACGAAACCCGTGCATATTTTTCGAGTAGATTAATTTAATGAACCAATTACACTTAAAAGTATTTTTATTATTACCCGGCAAATCGATTGGCTTACTTTTATCTGCGTGATGCAACGCCCGGGATCCAGGTCACGGTAAGATGGGTCTCGCGAAATATTTTTCGGGACCTTTTTTTTTTTTTTTGAAGAGAGAGGATCTCTTGAGAAAAGTCGCTTTTGTCGAAGAATTTATTTCACCGATTCAGCACCACTCGATGAAAGTCCGTGTACGTGGAAATTGAGTCTTAAAGATCATTCCGAGTGATTCGAACGGCTTGGCTTGCTCTTTTGTACTCCCGAATCGCTTTTTTTTTGGAGTAACGTTGTTTTATCGATTTTGAGGTCCTTGTTTTATGGACGTAACTTCGAGGTTGTTTTTGCACAAAAAAAGTGCGACTTTCTATTGAATTAAAAAATTTTTTTTTTTCTTGCTAAGATTTGTTTTAGATTGTTTGAATAGTTTCAGTATTTCTTATTTATCGTATGGATAATTATAATAATTTTTTTTTTGCAACTGAACTTTCTATTAAATTTAAATTTTTTTCCCTGTACGCCCATAAAAGTATATACATTGTAATTATGTTTTCGACGAAGATTATGTTTCATGTGGGTTTAAAGTTATTCTTTTTAACGGGTTTTCGTGTTTTTTTTAAGTGTCTTGTTTTCTCGGAGCAGTATAAATTGTTTGTATTACTTTTAAATCATATTCCCGAAATTACTTTTGATAAAAAGCTACTTTATATCAATTTTATTATTTTTATATGCTCGTAAAAGTACGCGGAAATTGTAAAATTTCTTTTGTCGTGCGTCAAATTAATTTTTTAATCCCAACTTTCTACTGATTTTGGTAATATTTTTGTGTTTTATTAACCATGAAAGTACGGTTTTATGATAAAAAAATCTTGATTTCTTATTTATCAAAGCGGTTCAAGTTACCTTCCCATTAATTGACTTTAATAAGCTTAAAACAAAAAAAGCTCAACTTTCCAATTATTTTTTAAGTACAACGATGGTCACAACGAAAAAAACCTTAGCCCAAAATCTGCCATGAATAAAGTTACAATGGGTGTAAAAATGTGCAGAAAAAAATGTTTATTTGACCTTTGCTACTGTACCAATGCTATATTGTAGTAAAAAAAAAATTTCTCCACACCCGCCACGAATAAAATGACTCTAAGTTTTTATTATTACACAGCTTATAAAACATCGCAAGGAGTGATTTTATTCGTGGCAGATTTTGAACTAAGGTTTTTCTTCGCTAGGACCATTGATTATTAAATTTTATTTCTTGAAATATGTAAATTTTGTTAGTTCTCTCATTAACTCTGTTAAAAAATCCCGAATCAACATCAAAGCGTAACTCTCGAGAAACATAACCTCAAAAAAAAAGCTCAACTTCCCCTCCTCTCCTCAAAACCAACATTAGTCACGAAAAAGTCAAACAAAGTGAATTTCTTACACGCATCGCGCAAACATTCAAGCCGCACAAAGGGTAAGCCGCGGTGCTGCACTTAAAGCACCCTTGATTCTCGATTTTCATATTTCCCCCTGCGGCCTCTCCGTGTGTATCATGCACTCGACCGGACGCGTCTTGCTCTCAAAATAAACCTCAAACTCCGAGAATACGCACCCGAAATGTATACAACGCGCCGCGTCTCCCTCTCACCCAATTTATTCTTAATTACAAAACTATCGCGATGATAGCAATAATGATAAACTGGCCGAGGAAAAAGGAACCCGCGCACGCGTGTAACGGTCCCGCTAATCTGCGCGTTTAACGGGTTCTTCTTCATCTCTCTTTTTTCTCTCTCTCTCTACCCAGCAGCGGTGCATCATGACTATACTTATAATGTGCCAATATTACCTGACCTTTTTACCGGATTCACACCTTGAGCGATCGCCTTTTTCACGACAGTCGACCCGGGCCCCCCGGGATGATTTACACCGAGCGAACTGCGTTGTTATTTTTCTTCGAACTCTTACTCGGGCCCCAAATTACAAGGCGATGCATCGTGAGAGGCAGAGAATCGTTTAATTTATTTGTAAACCAGCGCTTGAGCACCCGTAAAGTAAGGCTTGATTTTCATTGTTACACAATAGTCAGCGAATTACACTATTTGGTCGGGCTGTTTCGATTGCGTTTTTTGTGGACTGTATTTACATTGCTGATTCGTTGGTATGAATGATAGGAAGATTGATGAAGGAGATTGATACTTGAAGTCATTTGATTTAATAACAACTTAACATTTATTCAAAAAAACTAAGAGATGTAAAATTACAGAGCGAAGCCTTGTGACGCGTGTCGGTCCTCTCCTTTCTCGCGCAGCTCGAACTAGCGTCAGCGTCCCGAGAGGAACTACGCGTGCGCAACAGATGCAAACGCGCGCGATTATAAATCTCACAAGTTTAGAGATAGGCCTAAACACTATTTACTAACATTTTTATGTGAATCCATCTTTAAGTTCAAATTAATTGATTGATTTTCATGTAAACTGTCTTTAAACTCCATAAAGTACGTAATATCCTGAAAATTAATGTACTCGTAAATATTCCTAATATTTTAAAATAAACCCACAAGTTAACATAAAAATACATAAATAAATTGAAGTCTGAAATTAATAAACGGTTTTCATGTAAATAAACCTTTACCCTCCCTCTCATAATTCTCATTAAACACAGATTGATTATTTATTAACCCTTAAATAATCCTTGGAGTTTATAAAACTATTAATTACGAACTCATGTAAATCAACCCTAAAATTACATATGAATAAGCCTTAAAATTTTGTTTACGTCCGTAAACTGTATTCTACGCGCAATAGATTCTCCTATTAATTATAAAAATAAATATTCTTAATTAGTTTTCATGAAAGTCAACCCTAAAATTTAAATGCTCGCTGATCCTTTTGAACAATCGCTTTTTCATGAGTCTCGGAACGGATGATTTATTCGGAGGGCCAGTGCATTATAATTTTTCAAATTGACTCGTACCCAAATTACAAGGCGATTCATCTTGAGAAGGCGGAAGAATCGTTAATATTAAGGAACCGTAAAAAGATAAGGAGTTTTTTTTCGGTTCAAAAATTAATAACCTCGCGGTGCGGTGGCGACCCAATTTTTTCGGGAGTAATGTACCCCAGTATTTTTTAAGATAGTGCGGAAGAAACCGATATAAAATATGAATTTCGGGTTTGAGATCGCGTCGTCCCTTTTCTTCTTCTTCGCCGACATAAAAAATGATTTACGATTGCTTTTTGAGGTTATGTTTTTTATCAAAATTCCGATATTCCGGGTATGATTTGGAATCTTTACCGTTTTCTGCCGCGAAAGAAAAAAAAAATTGTCTTCTTACCTGACCTACTGAGTAAAGTAAAGATGATCTCGCAACAATGACGGAATAGTTATTTTTACTCGGGGGAAAAAACAGTCTATTCTTTTCGAGAATGAACCAAAGATCTTGCTAATTAAAAATTTCATATTTGTGTAATCAGATGTTATATAATTCGAGAGATCTGGATCTCTTAATTAAAATATTAAAATTCTGAAAGAGCACGTGGGTCATTTGAAGTATTGTTGTCAAGGATTGTCTAGGTATTTTGAATTCATAACTGACCCATGTAACAATGAGACTTGATTATGGTCCATTCTGATTAGTTCATATAGTACTGAATGTCTGTAATCTTCCAAAAGGGTATGACCAGACATTATCTTTACAAAACTGGAGATTGTTTTTTTTTTTTTTTTTTTTTTTTTACAAAAATGTGAAAAATCCATCAATAATTCTGCTAAGTAGGCTTTTTTACCTATCTTCGACTAGCTTTTGTGTCAGTTGAAAAACCGAAAAACCAACTGTCTGGTCATCCTTTTTTACTACAAGTACCAAAGCTTTCGACTTATTAAGTAAGATCCAAACTATATAAGCTCTCTTGGAATGCGAAAATTAAGCTCACGAAAGCCAACCCGCGCCCATTGTTGTACCTCCCTGGCCAACTACCGTACAACAATGCAATGACTCGGCACAGAGAGCGAATATAAAAAAAAGGCTAACCTGAAAGAGATTGTATCCCTTGTCGTACATCCACATCTCGTCGGCGGGATGTTCCTTGCAGGTGTCTTGCTGGGCCGGGTTGCCGGAACAGCCGAGTATCTGCGGCGGTGGCCCCCTCGTTAGCTGTATGGCCAGCGACCTCTGAAGTATCAGAAGGCAACGAGAGGGAGGAGGACCCCCGCCGACTCCCATACCAACGTCCTCCATTGTCCTCCTCTTGGATCCTGCAATGGCTCCTCCTTCAGACCGATACCTGCAATCGTGGCTCAGCTTGATCGAAAGTTGCGTGCATCTCGATACCTGTAATCAAAATATTAGAAGATCGTTAGACGTTTTTGATTGGGAAACGAGCTGAAGAAATTGATTACTAAAATACTTGTTCTAGATTTGTAAGTAAGGCCAAATTTTATTGATCTGGTACCCCTTCGACGCAGAAATAAAATTACTATGACAAATTTTTACATCAGTTTACAAGATCATTCTTGAAAATTCATCAAAATTCAAACGAAATTTGGCTAAAATTTATTTTGCAAGATTAAAGCATTTAGTAGCATAGATTTTACCGAAAATTGGGCTCATTTTGAACTTTGAGTTAAATAACCTGAATTCAAGCTCAAACAGAAATAGATTGAATTTTCGAAGCACTTTGGACATTCTGACATACTTCCTTATATGAATTCAGTGAAAATGGGTCCATTTGCGCTTGTAAGCTATGATAAGTGTTCATTTGGATGCAACCAGTGGCACACTTTTCACTCAATTTTCAGTGTAATGGCGTATTTTAAATGATTCACGTTTTTCGTTCCATCAGGCTCTTTAAAAAAGCTTTCCTGTGAATTGATTCGTCAAGATCAAAAAGGCCTTAGATCTCTTTGAAGTATTTTACAGTCCGATCCCACTAAAAAAGAGAGTCCATAAGCTTAACTGTTTATTTATTTAGTAAAAAAAAGTCAAAGATCCCATCCCACGATAATAAAAAAATCAATAAAAGCGGGGATTACTCAACGAATGTAGAAAGTCACATGTCGCTGGATATTCTAAAAAGCCCAGAGTCGTCAAAAATTTATCCCCGTTTTTACAACCAGAGACGATAAAACTTCCTTCCCGGTTTTCCTGAAAACGTGACCGTAGCCGAGGCCTATAATTTAATTGCAGGTCGATAAACAGCCTCTCGCTCCGCCGCCTAATTGATTTATCTCGGAGGGGTGGGATGGTTTTCTGGATCTGGTCCAGGCTCACATATGGACCTTTTCTGAGTCATGTCGACGAGGGCTAATCTCTTTTTTCTTTCCCCCCGCGGGTTCTTCTTCTTCCTCCCGATTTGGTCATCCGGCCGTGTTTCTCGGAAACGCCTCCGATCGATTCCGGACCAAGATAGCGAAATTTCTTCTCGCCTGCCTGCAGCCTTTCTTTCTTCTCACGATGGAAAGTGAAATCCTCGACTGCTCTCCTTCTACCTTTTTTTTATCAGGGTGAGATGCACCGGAAGCTGCTGGATTTAACTATCGGGGTCTCAATAGGGAAGATGCGCAAAAAATTACTCGAGTAGGTTCGAGCTGTTTTGTACTAAGCAATTTTTTTTTTTTTTTTTTTTTTTTTTTGTATATTGTTAGTAACAGTTCCTTATTTTTTATTGATCATGGCGAACCAAGCTAGCGAAACCTTCAACAGATCTTTTTTATATGCAAACTTAAAAAATTATTTAGTTTGTTTGGCTTCGTGAGATACTAGATTAAAAAATAATTTTATTTTGTTTAAATAAAAACTAAAGAAGTTACAGACTTTTGAAGTTTTTTAAATAATCATAAACATAGATATACTTTCAATGTAAAAGTCGAGTGCTGGTTTTCAAAAAGATATTGCTCCGAAAAAAGAAAGAAAACCTTCAGAAAAAAAGTAGAATCATCAAGGGTGCATCCTCCATATTATGATTAGTAACCAGCCCCGGGGGTGAGGCCATTGTCGAGGAGGATGATCGCGAAGCTACGCACCCGGGTGGTCGACCCCCGGGCTACGTACTTTTATACGCGGCGAGTAAACTCTGCTTTTTTTGCGTCTTATTGACAGCCAGAGTTGGGCAAGTATCCGAAGTTGAAATTTCGGATACTTTTGGGCTTTCGAAAAGTATCCGAAAAAAGTATCTTCGGATACTTTTCAATTTTTAAAAGTATCCGAAAAAAGTATCTTCGGATACAAGATAAATTTCATGAAAGTATCTTCAGATACAAGATACATTTCAAAAGTATCCGAAAAAAGTATCTTCGGATACTTTTCAATTTTTTGAAAAAGTATCTTCGGATACTTTTCAATTTTTTGAAAAAGTATCTTCGGATACTTTTTTTTTTTGAAAAAGTATCTTCGGATACTTTTTAAACTTAAAAAGTATCCGAAAAAAGTATCTTCGGATACTTTCATAATCTAAATATATCCGAACATACTTTTTGTGTCATAAAAATTTTATACAGTTAAAAAATTTAACTTTTTTTACTAATGAGTCCAATAACCAAAATCAAATAAAAAAATAAATAAAATTATTAAAAACGTGATCGGAAATTGTTGGGGACGCTCGAACGGATTCTAAGGATTATAAAAGGATTGAAAATACTTCATTGCATATATTTTTTTGCAAAAAAAAAAAAAATTACTATTTGAACCAACTCTTGAATTCAATCACCGTGCTTCGTTTCAATAATTTAGTCGCGCAACTTGTTCACACGTTGATACAAGAGTTGTTACGACAAATTTTTTGTTTAAACCGGTCTCAATTCAAAGTTTTTTATATCTTTATTTTATATTTGAATTTTATTATTCTAGAAATGATTTACAAATTTGTCTCGCAACAACTCTTGTATAAGTTTCGTGACTAAATAATGGAAACATATTTACGTATTTAACAGAAGCTGATTGTAATGAAGCACGGTGATTGAATTCAAGAGTTGGTTCAAAAAGTAATTATTTTTTTTGTTTTGCAAAAAATTATATGCAATTAAGTATTTTAAATCCTTTTAAAATCCTTAGCATCTGTTCGAGCGTCCCCAACAATTTCGGATCACGTTTTTAATAATTTTATTTTTTTTATTATTTGATTTTGGTTATTGGACTCATTAGTAAAAAAAGTTAAATTTTTTAACTGTATAAAATTTTTATGACACAAAAATGTTCGGATATATTCTCGGATATATTTCGATTATGAAAGTATCCGAAGATACTTTTTTTGGATACTTTTCAAGTTTAAAAAGTATCCGAAGATACTTTTTCAAAAAAAAAGTATCCGAAGATACTTTTTCAAAAAATTGAAAAGTATCCGAAGATACTTTTTTCGGATACTTTTGAAATGCATCTTATATCTGAAGATACTTTCATGAAATTTATCTTGTATCCGAAGATACTTTTTTCGGATACTTTTAAAAATTGAAAAGTATCCGAAGATACTTTTTTCGGATACTTTTGAAATGTATCTTATATCTGAAGATACTTTCATGAAATTTATCTTGTATCCGAAGATACTTTTTTCGGATACTTTTAAAAATTGAAAAGTATCCGAAGATACTTTTTTCGGATACTTTTCGAAAGCCCAAAAGTATCCGAAATTTCAACTTCGGATACTTGCCCAACTCTGTTGACAGCTGAGCATGTGTGAGCGGGGATTGGATCGTAGATACCCGATCGGACTGAATTTACGAGTCCGGGGTTCGAGTGATTGTATTGGATTGGATCGAATCCGATTGGAATTAGAGGAAAAGTTCTAATCTTCGAGATTCTATCTTGGCGAGAGAAAAAATATTGGGCTTTTGGCATGGAGTTGAGGATAAAATAGAAAAAAAGGAGTTTCTTTTTTCTGGATATGTTGAATTATTTTTAGAGGATTATTTTCTTGAAATGTTAGGAAAGGTCCTTGACCCAACAATTATCAGCGGTATAAAAAAGATAATTTTAGTATTTAGTAGTAGTATTTAATATTTCAAGGTTAATTCAAAATATTCTCTCAATTCTAGTCATTTTTCTAATCTTTAGAATCTATTACTTTACTGCACGAAAATCTATCAATTTTTTTCCTGTATATAGTCATCATAAAAAGTGAAACTTCCGGTTCCTAGCGTAAGGTGGCGCCCGATTGGATTATTATGTAGTCGTAAACAATATGCTCCTCGTTCGGGCGTTAAACTACAAGACAAATCCATTCCCCCGGAGAAA
Organism: Encarsia formosa; assembly: GCA_038277355.1. Classification (NCBI taxonomy): domain Eukaryota; kingdom Metazoa; phylum Arthropoda; class Insecta; order Hymenoptera; family Aphelinidae; genus Encarsia; species Encarsia formosa. Next base: position 20,517,060 of record CM076188.1, on the reverse strand, counting down.
GCTGTAATATCTCTCGGAGGGTAATTTATGATTTTATTCAAATCTGGATCAAAAACACGTCTCCCGGCGCTCAAATCATTTTTCTTTCGTGCCGCCTAAGCAGGAAGCCAGCCCGTCGGAGCATTAGAAATCTCCCGCCCGAGGATTTGCATATTCCCGCGGAGAAGAGGAAGAAAAAAAAAAAAATATCGAAATTTCCCAGACTTCCAAGTCACGCTGTTTCCTCGCTCCCGGCTGTGCTGCACCGTGGAGAAAGGATATGAATTTGAAAAAATAGTTACGCGCGGAGGTGTCACTCTTATGTTTACAAATCCTTGCGGGGGATGTTGATGGATTTGGTTTAATTTCTCATACGATTAATTATGAAAGATTAAAACAAGGAGTATTTGGAATTATAGGAATAATTTATCATTGCTTATAGATATTTTTGAGGATGTTTTGAAAAACGCCACATGTGGCGCCACTGGCAACATCCTCCTAATATATAGTTATACTATAATAACGAGCCAGTGGAGCCCCCCAGAGCGTATTGGAGGAACTTTTCTAACCCTTCTCATCAATGTGGCATATTAACAGCATTATTATATCTAATCAATGGTCTTAGTGAAGAAAAACATCAAAATAAATAAAAAATAATTAAAAAATAAATCGTACTTCTTAATTTTTTTCCGATTTCTTAATTCGTTTGACATTTTAAAGTAAGCAGATCATTCTTCGCTAGGACCTTCAAAATGATGATAGCACTCCGTTTTGTTTTGTTTTAGAACTCAACCGTCACACGCATGCGTGGTCTTAAATTACCCCGAGTTTAAAAACCCCTCCCCCCTGATTTACGAGCCGATCGAACTTTCTAAATCCCTCTTTTTATTTTTTTACGTGGTGCAAATAGACCGGTGCACGCACGTGGTGTTAATTTCTGCATCGCTGTGGCGAATTGAGATGAAAGTTCGATGATTTTTTTTCCCCCTTGGGTTCCCTCCCCCACCCCCCGAGACAAGGTCGGGCGAGCGGGAGAGGAAGAATTGGAAAAGCCGACATCGCCCACGCGAGTGCATTATAATTGGGTGACCAATTTCACTTTCCGTACGCGGCGGCGTCGCATTGGAAAGTCAATTTAGCTATACAAATAGTGAGCGAGTATATGAGCCACGCGCGCGCTTCTTCTTCTTCTTCCGTCATTGTGTGATGCTGCACGTGGGATTTCACTTTTACAATTTTTTTTTTTTTTTGTTGTTCTTCCGGGAGACAATGATGAAAGCGGAGTAATGACTGGCGGGTTGAGAGCTACCCCGCGGAAAATTATTAATTTCCAGATATTTATGTATTCAAAATGTTGGAAAATTTCATAACTGGCGTGCAATAACTCGCACCGGGAAAAAGTTGTTTACGATTGAATAAAATTAATGTTAAGTCGGGCTGGTTTTTCTTTTTTTTTTATCAATATTTATGGAGGATTACGAGTTGCACAAGCGAGGGCTCTTGATTTATCGCGCTAATAACTTTATTAAAGACGTTCAACTCGAAATAGAAAATAACAATTAGATAATTGTGATAATTTAGGTGGCGTTACAGACTAGTGCAAAAATATTATTCAACACACGGGATGCTCATTGATTGATAGCAAAAATTATTATTTGAAACTTATTAAGGTTAGGTCTGCAACTTTGGGTGATTCCCTAACCTTAAAAAAATTAATTTATTGGAATCATTATCAAAAAATTAAGTTTGATCGAGTTTACAATGCACCTTATTTACGTCTTTTCGGGACAAGACTTGTGTAGTCAATTGAAGCTCTATATATCAATGATTAACCATTTTTGTATGAACCGGAAAAGTAGTTTTGAGGTTAGAAAATTCATCCACTCTCTTCATTTAAATACACAAATCTCAATTCAATTTGAATAGCACAGCAACCAAAATCCTAATTCAAACCCTTTCTTCTCATAATCTCGTTACCCAATCCTAACGAAACTCGACATCAAAGTAGCTTCCAGGTAGCTTTGATAAAAAAAGAAAGATCCAACCGTAGTGGAAACCGCTAATTACATAGACACACTCGGGAGTGAGTGACGCTGGCCCGCGGTTTTGATCCGAGATACGGTGGGTGTGGCTCGCGTGGATCACGATTGTGTTTACCCGACCCAAGAGGAGGATGATGACGATGATCCCCAGGGCGAAAAGGTACGTATTTACGAGGACTACGTGTGTGGCTCCTGTCACCTGCGACCAGCCCCGGGGTTTTTTACGAGCGTGGATCATATTTTTATGGAGAGTATCTTATCGGTGATGATAATGTTTATGGGCGTCGTAATCTACGGAAGGGTGAAAAAATTGGAAGTTTTCTCTTGTGGAAGAACTGAGATAATCCATGCTCCAGTTTTTTTGAGCTTACAGGTTTAGTTTCGAAAAAAGTTTTCAGTTTGTCTTTATTAGAATTAAAGTATGAAAAAAAATAAATAAATAATTGTGAAATCCTTTTTTTTTTGTTTATGGATTTTCAAGCCCTGTTTGGTGTGTGAAAAATGTACGAAATCAACGGTAGCACAGTTTCAAAGCGGGGCTCGAACTCGAGTCTGTCGGATTGATAGTTACGTGCTTTACGTACTGAGCCACTTGAGCTATATTATGAAATTTCTAAATATTGACTCTTAATAGCCGAGAAGTATATGTCAATACTTTTTAAAAAATATAAGAAAAGTTAGAGTTCTGAAATTTTTTTATCACTCTCTTTTTTATTGTGTAGTTGTTGAGTACATAGTAACATAATATTGGTGTATTATATTTATTAGTCAATCAAGTATCTACTCGTGTGAAAGCTTGATATCATTACAAAAATTAAATGATGCGTTCTGTTAGTATAGTACCTTGATTTATGATCTGGTACCCAATTACTAAACTCTGTGTTGGCTTTCGAAATTAGCTTAGTTAGGACTGAGAGTCGTTTTCGAACCTGTTATTAGTACCAACCCACGATTTAAAATAAAGTGAATAAACCAAAAAAAAATCAAATTTTCCAAGAACGTTCCAATTATTCAAGATTCTTCATTCTTCCTCAATCTACTGGAATACGGTAAATCGCACAATGCTTCTCCTCCTATTTTTCCTCAAAAAACAAGATCTTATTTCTTTTTTTCACAGTGTAATTAATCACCCGGGCGAACTTGACACGTCACTTTAGTCAATCTCTACGGGTGCAATCATAGCGGTACGTACGCGAACAATGAGTAGAGAAAGAAAAAAGAAGGAACTGGGGGAAATGAAAGAAGCCAGGAGCGTCTGTTTAAGATCGAGCCTCGGTTGTAAAAGGCCCGTAAGCATACGTACATACAGACGAAAACAAAGTTATTAGAGCCCACTGGTGTGATGGGCTTTACGAGCCGGGGGTTAACGGTACACTGCTACAGCCGCGGAAAAATAGATGAAGAATAAGTGTGAGCTACGCGAGGAGGATGTTAACGCCTTTAGCTTTTTTTTTCTATTTTTACTTACTGTGAGGTTTTTGGCTACAATGATCTCTTTATGTTGGGTCGATTAACGATCGAGGTGTGATGTGACCTGGATAATATCGATATGTTTTGTATTGATAGTTGATTGGTACTGTCGTTACTAATTGGTTTTTTTTTATGGTAGGGTTTAGGCTATCGTTTAAAGGTAAGATCTAACCTTAAAAATGCCGTTTTTTATATTGTTTAATGAATTCATTACTATTTTTATTATAACTATTGACAATCCTTTTTTTGTGTTGCCATTGAGTCAATTTTAGACTCTCGCTTAGTCGGCTTAGAGAAAATTAATGATTAAGGTATTATCAAACTTGAAAAAATGCTTGAAAAAATGTATTTGTCTGTTCTTGAGATTGCTTAATAACCAGTCACCAAAAAATTAGTGACAAAATATTTATAGTCGTTTCAAAAACTTCACAAACTGCACATTTTTCAAGGTCTGTTCATAATAATATTGAAAAGAGTACAAAAAATCAAATTCAAAAGTTGCTGATTTTGATTCTGGAGTGTACAAATCCTCGGTTTAAGAAAATTATTAAAATATTACGAATCTTATAATTAGTAATTATATAAGGGTGTAACTTTAGTTAATTAATTAGTGAATCTGAAAAAAAGATCACTTTTAATTTCGAAAAGAAATTATTAAAACTATTAATAAAAATAATAAATTTATTTACTGTGCATTTATCTTTTTTGATTTTTATAAATTTTAATCTCTTATTTGACTAGATATGCAAGACACCGACTAGAATTTCATTCTTGTTTAGATTTCCTAATTTTTTGAAGCTCATTACTTTTGTGAAATCAAGAATAAAAAATCTTCAGCATATATTCTCCTTAAAACAGCATGAACTAAATTTGTCAAATTATTAAGTAACTAACGGTTAACATTATAAGTTTATGTTGTTAACGGTATTTTCAAGAACCATGTGTGGAAAAAGTTTTGCAGCTTGCTGAAAATAAGGTCACACACACACTCTCTCAACAGAACATATTCTTATCAACCCAGCAGCTTTTTAATTCAAATTATTTATTCAGCGGACTAACCAGTTGCAAAACATCCCAAGGTCGACTTATGGCCGCCCACATATTATTCCTACTCGAAAATAAAAAAAAGGGTCGGTCCGACTAGTCGTGTGCAGTTCTTCCGTTGTCCGAATCGATTCTTGACTTTTTTTGTCTTGTCGACCCGGTTACGCCACGCGAAATCTGGCTTTCTCGTCGTGTGCAGTACACGTTTTTCCCGAAAAATCGGGAACACCGAAAAAAAGCCAACGGTAATCGATCGATTGATCGGTGCTTCTTCTTCTTCGAAGGATGGATTTTGAGCTTCAATTAAAGTCCCCCGGCGAAAGTCCAGGAGGTGGTGGAAATAAAAAAAAAAGAAGACCGGGGCGACATTGTTCCTATAAATCAGTCGGACCATTGTGCCGCGAGAAAGACCGGAAACCTCGAAGGATTTTCGGAAACTTTTATGTAAGGCGGTAGCTAACCGCGAGGATTCGCCAAATAAATGAAAATTAACTTTCTCTAGAGTAAACGAGAAAAAAAGGTTCTAATTTTCGTGAAAAAGTGGTTGAAAATAGGATTTTTTTGATTTTTGGCCAAAATAGATTTTTTCAGTTTGCTCAAAGTACCTGAAGTTTTAATAAAACTTACGATGGTTGCAAATTGGAAAGAATTGAGAAAAAATCATTTAGACACAAATATGAAAGTTCTTTAGGAGATTAAGATTGAATAATTTTTGGATCTCTTAAAAAATTTGACGATCAAGATTTCATTAATTTTTCATAATCTTTTTTTGAAAATCTGACTTTTAGACAAATTAGGATTCCGAAAACTATCGAAATTCACATTACAATCGAAATATCTTCAAATTCATTTGGTTTTTGAAATGTTTAAAAACAGATAATTTTCAGTTTCAGTTATTAATTCAAAAAAACACTTACTTTTCGCACTAGTCAAGTAAAGCGTTATATTTGTTCAGTTTATGTATAAATGTAACAGATTTTATCGTTTTTCCGAATCTAAAACTAATGTAAATTTTATTAAAACTTCAGGCGCTTTAAGCAAACTGAAAAAATCATTTTCGAACGTCTAGTAAAATTTTACACAATTTTCCAACAGAAATTATCCAAAAAATCATAATTTCGGAAGATTCAATTTGCAAGCGAGCGAGGATGAGAACCATCGGAGTAGGAGGCGGAGGGATTCGGGTTTCGGTTCTGCTTTTTAGATAGAAACCAGTTCCCTCGCCACCTCCCCCTCCCCCCATGCGAAAACGAGGCCCAAAGTGCAAGCCGCCTTAATCGCAGGTTGCTCCCTCCCCCCCGCCTTCGTTTTTCGGCTGTCTGGGCGGCGCGCAAAAAAATTCTACCTATTCCCCAGGCGAGTTTAGCCCGAGAATTCTTTGTCTTCGCAACTGTGGATTTCACTCGAGAAGTTACGATTTTTCAAGCTAAAAAATTGATGATTTTTACTCTCTAGGGACAAAAAAGAAGCACCAAAAATTTAGCGTTTTACACGCGGACGGTAGTAATGAATGTTTAATTTTATGTGAAAGCCGAGTGTAAAATTAATTTTATGCTCGAGAGCAAAAAAAAAGGTATACGGTGAAAAATTTTCCGCGGTCTAATGAAATAAAGTTATAAAGTATCACGGGTGTAATTAGTAAACCATATTTTTACGTCCTAGATCTAATAAATAACTTTTCAGACTAATTTTTGTCCAGTTTCAATCTAATCTCGCAAAATTAATTTTACGTCTAAAAACAAAAAAGTGTCCGAAAATCAAAAACTTTATTAACAGTGTAAAATTTTACATAAAATTAATTTTGTCCCCTAGAGCAAAAAAACTGTCCTAAAATTATATGCTTCATACTTTAGTAACATATTAGTCCTAGATTTTAATAGTAACGTCAAATAACTAATTACCACGCAACTATAATAGCGAGTTATGGTTCTTGTCTAAAAATTAATTTTATGCCCTAGAGTAAAAAACTGTGCTAAAATCAAGTTTTTTAATACTCCAGTATAAAAAATTAATTCATACGCTACTATTACCGCAAATAATGGTAAAATCATAAAATTAATTCAACGCCCTAGAGCAAAAAAAAAAACATTTTTTACACTCAACACTACCACAACAGCCCCCCAAAAAATAAATTTTCACACAACCACCATCATAAAATTAATTTAATGCCCTAGATCCGAAAAGCAACACCGTGAGTCTAATTTTTCCAACGGTAAAAACAGCAGGCTGCAGCCTTTGAAGAAAGTATTATGAAACACGACGATCGGGATGATCCCACGCTGCAGGAGAAGAGTCGTTTGACCGATAAAACCCTCTATATACATATAAACAATGCCGGCAGCAGCGCTCTCGATAGAGACGTCTCCGGGCACAACTTTAATGATATTTCCAGTCTGCCAAACGCCAGTCACGACTTTGGAGCTTATCGGATGCCAAGTTATTGTAATGCAGGGCACAATTAATAAAACCTGGAAATCAAGGGTACGACCTCGTTTTTATCCAAAACTCCTGGTGGGATTCGTAAATATTGCGTAAGGGGTTTCCTAACCCGAGAGCTGTAGTTTTAGGGGCGCGGCGAACATGATACACCGAGGTATAGCTTTACCAACGATTCGAGATACTTCATCTTGGGTATGAAAAATCCCTAATTTTCGAGTGCGCTTGAGAAATCTTGGATTTTTTTTCCCACGGGAGGGATTAGTCTTTTTTTTTTCGCGATTTATCGATTGATACGAGGATGTGGATTGTCTTTAATTGTTATTTATGGGTCGAATGAGTTTGCACTTCGAGTGTGACTGTTAGCTTGATGAGGAAAGTCTTTGTGTAGGGATTGAATAAATTGTTTGCTCTGTGGTGAAGTAAGGATTTGATAGTAAAAGTGAATGCACGCTTTAACGCTTTCTGTAGTATTCAAGTATTTGTTATGATATTTTTTATATATTTTCGTAGTTTCTGAAAAACTGTATAGAAATATTTTCTTTTACATATGAATAATTTTAAACGTTGAAAATATGAAAAATTTAACTTGCGAAAGAAGTAAGAACTTGATCAACTAATTAGTCTGTAATCTAGATTTGATGAAAATATTAAACATTAAATATTAATTTTTTCTCAAAATTTTTATTACAATTTCATCTGGGTAAAAAAAATGGTATAGTATAAATAAATTTTCAGTCATGCATTACGCACTGTGTAAAAAAATTGTTAATTTAGAGCAAAAATAATGTATTCAAATGACAAAACACATGATAAAAATAAGTCAGTCACGTGTATGAATTCAACTAAGCCTATTTATTTTCGAATAATTCTCCCAAAATATGTTAATTTCCAACTCAACGCCGTACTAATCCCCTCATAAAAATTATCCCATCACAGATCCCGCCACGAAGATAAAAACCCGGTGACAGCCAAAGTAACACTGGAAGTCCCAAAATCGGTCACTATAAAACAAAAAAAAGGCAGGCGTGGTCGCGATAGAAAGGAAGAAAGACGACTTAGACTACGATGACGAAGATCTTCTTCTTCTTCTTAGATGTGTTGTGTGTATGCACGTGTGGGAAAGCAAGTACAACGCACCGTTAGAAGGTTTCAAGGATATCCTGTGTCGGTCCCCCCCAGCCTGGTAAGCGAGAACCGTGAATCTCTGGTGCCGCGCCATGCGAAAGTTTAATTTCTCTTACTCCAGACTCGGATCTTATGGAATTTTTTTTTTACACGCCCGCTCTATGGGGTCGGAGGTTATCGGTGGGAGAGGGCTTTGATCTGTGACCGACTGCTTTGGAAGCCGAGATTTATTGGTCGGATTAGAGCTGGGATGGTCTGGAGTGCAATCGTAACACTAATGTTGAGTGTTATTATTGGTTGGAATCATATTTTTTAATACTATTAATTATTTTGGGAAAAATTTACAGTAATAATAATAATTTGTAAAAAAAATCAATTACTTAAATTTTTTGTTTAATTAAGACCACTCCAAATTATTGGTGACATACATATAATCTCGCATATAATAAATTAAAAAAATTTTTTACTTTATACCAATATGACAATATGGTCATATGACAATATAACAAACAATGTAATTAATTATGATATATGATGTATTGAATCAAAAGTAATGCTTTTTTGTTAATTGTAGTATTAGAAACTATTTTAACTAATAATACAAGACTACTTTCAATTTTCTCTAAATACATGTAAACTCTAATCCTTAAAAAATTGAATTAATAAAAAATGAATCATAATTAAGCTGAAATTTCAGATTTTATTCAGTTTATTCTAAGCTTATTTACAGTGAATCAAGATAAAAATCGAGAGCTGTACATTAAGTTAACTAAACTAAATTCCAGATCATTATTTTACCTAGCAAGTTTACCTAATTTTGTCATAGATACAGTTTAATCAACTGACATGATTACTCTTTGACAATAATAACATATTTATTCGGTGCGCTAAATCCCTCGATTCGTGACTAACCTTCGAGATAATCCCCAGTCGCTCGAAATTACAGATAAGTTTATTCAAACTTCATTACGATTTCGATTAAACCAACGCGGTTCGTATTCACAAGAAGAAAAAAAAAAAACCAAATCAAAAACTTTCCCATTGTTTCGGGTAAATTTAAAGTCCACCCCGAATTATCGAATTAGCGCGCGCGGGGAGGAAAAACCGCAACTCCCGCAGCGTCTCACTCTTACTTTCCACGCATTGTGTTTACACGCGGAGGTAAAAAAAAAAAAAAAAAAAAAAAAAGGAATCAAGGTCGACGATGGTTTAGGGTAATAACTCGGGTAATTGATTTCCCGAGATAATTGCGAGCGGTTGTGGGTGAAATTTTCTTTTAGTGGGATTTTTTGACATTTCTGGAGGGGAAATTCGAGATGGTATACGAGGAAACTTTAGTGTACCACGTGTGGTTGTTCAAATGATACTTTTATGCTTGGAAAAAAATTTACTTTTGCGGGGTTTGCCGAGGGGTTTGGTTAAATAAACAGGAGGTGGCGACAGAAAAAAACTTGAAATAAACTTGCTTGGATTTTTAGGTAAAGTCAAAGGGGTCATTTTTAAAAAATTGAAAATTCAGTAAAATTTAAAATGAAAATGAAAAAAGCTGCAAGCTTTAGCTATCTTTAAAGCCCAATCTCATCAAAATTAACGTCAGAATATCGGAAATCCTTCGTCAAAATTCAATATATACACATATACAGCAAGGGTTATTAAAAAAACTGTTTACGATATTCTGACGTTAATTTTGATGAGATTGGGCTTGAAAGACAGCTTAAGCTAGTAGCTTTTTTTCATTTTTGTTTAAGTTTAATTTTCACTGATTTTTTACGCCTGACATCGCCTTAAAGTCAAAAAATTCTTATTTTTTATCAAATGAAAAATAATATTTAATAATATAAAAAAAATTATTCACATGAATTCATAAAAATAAGTAATTACCTAATTTAAATGATTAATCATTTATTATAATACTTAATTTAAATGATTAATAAATAAATTTAAATGATTAATAAATTATTAATCATTTATTATAATACTTAATTTGCAAAAAACATCTTAATTCTAAAAATTAAAATAAAAATTTTAAATTTAATGTTATCAACTGATCACAATAATTCAAAAGCGAAGACACTCTAAAAACCCCGTTAAATCCAGTGTAAACTGACGTCGGTAAACTTGAAAAATTCCCACGTAATTGCTCCCCGATCCCAATATTCCGTCACAAAAATTACGAATTCCCACGAAACACGTGCTCCCTCGAGGACCAATTAAAAACAAAAGGTCCGCGCGCGCGGCAACACCTCCTACGCATGCGTTATTCATTTAATCTCCTTACTCCTTTCGCAAAGGTGCTTTCACCTCGTTTATTTACCTTAACTTCCGAGTTTATTTGTCTATTCTAATCGCGGATGATTGACGATATGAAAGTTGTTGACCCTTAAACTCATGCGCGTCTCTTTTTATCAAATAAATTAGCGTCGCGGCCTACATGACCGCTCTGATTTACAAGATTAACGACGATGGGATTTTTATTATGTTGGTAACCTCTAAGACGAAGCTAATATTTTTATTGTCACTTTTATTTTGAAAATATAATTTATTTTATTTTTTAAAACTTTGATGTACTTTCAAACGAGTATGCTAATTTTAAGTAATTTATTGTAAGCTAGGTATGTTTTTTTCGAGGTTTTTTTGTAAAGTACTTGTTTACGAGAAATATTTTGTAATTGTTTTGAAATATATTTTTATGATAACGCTGATACAGTGTATAATTGTAAGTCTAATTTACTATATATTTTTCAATTTATCTATTATACTAATTTATTTTGGGATTAATTGTCAAGTGTTATCAATACTAATTTCAACTAAATTAAAAAAAAAAAAAAAAGTGTAATATTACTTTGTATGTAATCTCTCAGATAGTCAATTTCAACTAATTATTTAAAAATATTAATATCTCTACTTTCTATTAAACACTATTTTTAAATTGAATTTATGGCAATTACAGATATCTACACCGTACAATCATAATTCTGCATAATTCAAATTATTACATAAATGATAATTTGTTTCTAATCAGTACCACCATTAATTCATATTTATTTATTTATTTATAAAAAATCTAGCGCTTATTCGGCTAGGGTTAAACTAAATTCGTTATTAAACGGCTTATTAAACGCGTACGCAGCAGAACCATTAATAACGCCGCGGTAGCAATAAAGTCATTCAAAATCGATCAACCTGATTAGTCGTGAAAATTTATGAAATTACAGCTTGGAAGTGAAACGAGTGTGTTTACTCTAATTACCCGTCGCCGTCGGAAAATCTCGGTTATCATCTCGATAATTGAAAATAAATCCAGCCGTAATAACCCCATCGCGCGCGCGGGCTTTTTTTTCGAAAATTGAAGTGCTTTTGGGGTAATTTCTTTGAGTCTACGTATACGGTGCTTTGAAGTCAGACCAATTTTGTCAAGGTAATTTACCTCCAACAATTCCTTTGAATCTCCTTCCTTTTTTTTTTCCTGGCTTTCTAGGAGGAAATTTGATGTGTGTAATTGCGGTTTGAAGTTCGGACTTGGCTTATCTATCCGGGGTTGCATTGTGTTGACTCTAATTGTTTGAAAATACGTACTCGTTATAGATGGGATGGATAGGATAAGAAAGCGGACGTTTAGTTTATAAGTAACGCGATTTTGGATTATTTTCATTAAAATCGGAAAATATTTTATTCAATAATAATCATAAGTACATTGCACCGTTTCGAATCCAAAAATCATAACATCTAATATTTAAATAAAAAAGACGAAATCAAATGTAAACAATTCTTAAAGAAGACACTTTTTTGTTACTGATATAAAACGTGAGTTCAGCGACGAAAAGTATCGATGCTTGATAATATGATATAAAGTATCAAAAATCGATATAAATACTATTCGGTTACATATTCTGGAATAAACGTTTTTCCGATCATTTTCAGAAAAATCTGAAGAATGTAATTTTCAAAGATCAAATTAAATTTTCTCAAACTGTAGAGTTTGAAATAGAATGATTAGAGTCCGAAAGTCCGAAAAATGGGATTTTGAATTTCGAAAAAAAAAAAAAAAACTATATTTATTCAAAGTCTTATTATATATAGTGAAGGGTCAGATGACAGATCTCAAAGTATTGTAAAAAATCGGTTGTTTTGTATCGTGACTTAAGAAACAAAAAAAATGTAATTTATTAAAAAAGTATAAAATCAAGAAGCTACCTAGTAAGTTTCAAGTCACTGCTCATAAGCTACCTAGAATCGGAAGTCATAAAGAGTAAAGTATCCAGACACTCTAATAAAAAATCACAAATTGTCTGTTACGTATCCTAAACTCCAGATCATTATAAATGCAAATCAAAATTTTGATAATATAGAATGAAACATCAGATACAAATAAAAAATCCCAAAGTATTTGATTCTATAGATGAGCATGTTCATGAAAATTCAATACCTGTATTCAATTGTAAACAACCCTTAATAAAAAAATCACGGCTCACACAGTAAAAAAAATCGGCAAATTCGAAGTGTTTAGATCCTCGGAATAAACTAAAACAATGTTTTTTGAAGATTTTCACAACACCGTATCTCAAAACCACTCCGTATCCTTCGATATCTCCCAATCCTTGCCCAACGATATTTTTTTTTATCCCCCCGCTGATTGGTCAACGTCCAACCGACCATCCGCGAATTCACCGCACGTGACGCGGGTTTTAGAAAGGAACCTTTTTTTTACAAAACTCTCCCGCGCTCCCGATGTTCCCTGAAATCGACCAAGGTCGCCGGTTGGGAAGTTTGTTGAACCTTCCCCCGCGGTTTGATGAATTCAATATTACCTGGGCGCGAGCATGATCCCCGTAACCGTCGCACTAAACATGCTTGAACACACAGGCACAATAAACCGATTCCAGGGTTTGTTCGAACCAAGAGCACAATCGATGATAAACACACACTCGCGGAACATAGATGGAAAAAAAAGGTTAGAGAGAGTGTGGAAGGAAGAGCAACAGCGGTCCGGGCGACGGTCGGATCCGTACTGCCGGCGGGCGGGTGTTAAGACACCACGAATGCGGTTCTTTCTCCGCGCACTGCAGAAGTGGAGGGGAGGTACACCAATACATGTATATACCCGCGACTGTACAGTGTGTGGGTAAGCGGGGACTTTTCTGCAGGATTCTTGTACTTACCTTTTTTTTGGATCCTGCGTTTCGAAGCCAGATGCAGGATTTTTTGGAGGTTAAATCGGGGTTTTTTATTTAGGAATGTTTGTTTATAAAATCTGTTTCTTAGAATTGTCAAAGAACCTACTGAATTATAATCATTAATTTTTTCATTATTTATACTATAATAATTTACAGTTAAAAAAAGAGGATTGGTTTTTGAGAAATCGATGATTTTTGACGTTTTGGGTTATAGATTGGTGATATGTATTTGTTTACTTATTCGTAAAATAAGTTTCTCAAAATTATCAATAAATTGAGAAGTAATTGTGTAATGAGGGTCGTGTAAACCTGTATACTTAATTTTTACTTAATTATTTATATATCGAATTTCCTTAAATATTTATTGAGGCGTATAAGTCAAACCAATACCTTTCTTTCCATTTAATTAATTAATTTTTTATCAAAAAAAATTGTAAATTCTTTATTTATCACAGTGTAACTTAAAAATTTTACTTTGAATTATTTATTCATCTATTTATTTTAATTAATTCATGCAAAAAATTTTCAATTATTACTGATTATTTCATTTAATAATTAAATTAATTTCAAAATTATTATAATAATTAACATATTAATAACAGTTTTATGTTAACAAATACATTTTTGAGAAATCCTTCAGTCTTTTTTATCAATTTTTTATTTATTTAAACATTTATCGCGTATTTATTAAAATTTCCAAGCACTCGCACTTATCGAGCGAGGGCGAAACAAACAACTGGATAAACAAAAATTTAAATATACGCGAGAGATTTATATTGATAAAAAACAAAGGAGGGGGTCCAGCTCGCTCCTGGAATCTTTGTTTTATGGTACGCTGCTACCGCTTCTGCGGCATTGTCCGCCACAGCTCGCCTTTGAATTTGAAAATCAGCTGGATTCTTCTTCTTATTCTCCTCCCCCTTTTGTGCGCCAAGCTCGCGAGGATCGAATATTACGACTCTTTCTTTATTACAAAGGAGTAAATCGTCCCGGACGGATCGATCCTAATGCGCGCTTTATGAAAAATCCTTGGATGTCTTTGTTCCAGCAGCTGGTTTTCGAAAAATATATGAACTTTCGTTGGTTGTACGTAAATTTACAAGTGAGATCGTTTATGAGAGATTAGAGTCACATTAGAATATCATTAGAATAATAAAAGACATCGAGGAGAAGATAAATCAAGCTCGTGTTTACAAAATCATTGATTTCACTAATATCGCGATCATCAATCTCGCTGAATTAATTTCTAATCTCCGGTAGCTTTTTCTTGAATTAGCTGAATCGTTAGTATCCATCAAATTATTGTTCGGAAATTTTCAAATTCTTGAAATCCTTAAATTTGCCGAATGTAAAAGTCCATATATGCAAATAACGTTTTTCACTTTTCTAATGTTAATTGAAAATGAAACTTCTTTTTATTACTTAGATTAATCAATTTTTGTGATGAAGTAGCTAATCGTTTTGTTGGTTTTAATAAAATATCAATTATGTAAAAAGCGGATTTAATTTGAAAATAATTTTTTTGTTTTAAGATTTTTATTCGAAATAAAATTGACATTCGATTGACAGTTAGTTATTTGTTTAAATAATTTATCAAATGTTTTCGTTTTTTTATTAACAATTAAATAATTTTTCGTATAGAATAAATTTTGTGTATGTAAAAGGAAAACTAATTTATTTTCGTGGCGATTTATTTTTATTAAGTAGTTGCACAGTTTAAGATAAATAAACATTCCTCTAAAAATAAAAGACGTAAAGAAGTAAATTTATCATTTACATATGATTTCTGGCACGCTTATTGATTATGTATTATTTATATTATAACTAGTTCATTATAAAACTATGTATAAATAAATGCAGATGAAGTATTAAAATGATTCATTAGTATAACTTTTTTTATTCAAAATATTGTTTTATATTGTACAAAATATAAGTATCTTCAAACAACTACGAATTCTAAAGTTTTCGAAATTATAATATCAACTATTAAATTATTTTTAATAAAAACTTTGACATAATTTTATTAGAATTTTTGACTTTGACTTTATCTTGAAAGTTACTAGAATTCAAAAAATAAGTAAACTACGCGCATTACTCCAGCGCTGTTTCATCGCGTCTTCGAACACATCAAAAACTTTTCCTCGCATCCAAAATCTCACCCCCCAACATCACCCCAAAAATCCATGGGGTGACGTATCGGTCCACCCCAACAGCAGGGGCGTAAAATCGCCACCCTAGTATCTGGACAACCACTCCACTACACCGCCGAACCAATTTTTTCATCTCGAGAAAGTGATTTCACTGTCGGTGCACTTGTAAGTAATTAGCGGGCGCATGATTTACATCCCCGTCGATAAGCTAATGAGCCAGCCGTGTGTGTAGGTATGTACGTCCATCAGGTGCCCGAGCATTGTGAGCCAAACACGTTTAGGTAAGAGAGAGACCAGATTCCAACGGGCCTGTTTGAATTTTTAAATGCCCGGACCCGGTTTAGCGAATCTCGGGGTTGAGTTATTTATTCGGTGGTTTTGCATTATTACGGGATTTACGACGGTTTTAGTTTTGATTTTTATGGTGGATAGATTGCGACCGAAATAGTTTTAGAGTTCTAAGCTGCACTATGACAAAATTTTATCTCAAGTTTTTTTTTGAAATGTAAAAGAAATTTTTGTAAGAGCGGGTCAGATCTTATTTCAATTCTTTTATTTTGACTCCAACGATTTGTTTTTCGAGGTATCCAAAGTAAAAAATTACTTATTTTAAAGTTTCAATGCAAAAAAGTCCTAAATAATTAAAATTCAACTGAAAAATTATTTGTTTCAAAGTGAAGAAATTTTATTAGAAGCCATTTCGATAACTATGACTTCATTCTTGCTGAATTATGGGAAAACGAAAATAAACAAATCAACACTTTAAACTAAGAACTCAATTAAAATAATCTAAAGTTTGAGAATACAATTTTAGATGATCGGTATATAAATATGGTACTTTTTTACCTCATTTTACCATGAAATTTAAAATAAACAAAAATTCTCTTTGTTGACGATATTTGCTTTAAAAAAACAAAAGTATTTTGTTTAATTATGAATTTTGAGTATTGTAATTGACAGAGGTACTGGGACAAAAAAAAATTGAATTCTTATTCTTTTATTACTATATTTACTACTTTTAAGTACAAATGTTTTTCTACAAATTAATAATCAAAATAAAAAACTGAAATCTACAATAAAAATACTATATATACGAAAATTCATATTTCAAAAATTTTTTTTTTTTTTTTACAAAATATTGTGTCATATTATCATTAGATGTGATATTGCGTAAACCGAATCAACCCTTCAATCTGTTTCCGAATTCGATAGCTTCTTCCAACAACCTCACCAAATCCTCTTTGTAAACCTCGTACTCCATCAAATTTTCTCTGTACTTGGCCACAAACTCCTCGTTCTCCACAAGTTTCGCCAATTCTTTCACACTCGACATTTCCAAAACCGAGTAATACGACCAACCTTCGTAAAAAAAACCTGCTCCCGCCATTTTGTCCAGCTCCACCTTGCACCTCTCAAAATGCTTCCTAGCCGCGGTATTCTCCCTCATCAGCCTCCTGTCCTGCACGTAAACCATCTTACCCTCGACCATCAGTCTAACTAGCTGCTTGACCATCACCTGGACGCAAGCATCGTCGATGTCCTCCAGGTCCATGAACGGCGTGTACCCATGGTAGTCCATTACGCTCACATCGCCCCCCTTTAGTATCAGCATTTCGAGTAGGTCTTCGTCGTGGAACCGGCAAGCGAGATGCACCGGGTTCCTACCATCCGAGTCCTTGGCATTGACATCGGCTCCCTTCGATAGCAGCAGTTCGGCGATCTCCATGTCGCCGCGCACTACGGCCACGTTCAGGGGCGTGTCGTACGACGCGGTCTTCGCATTGACATCGGCTCCTCTCTCGACCAGGAAGGAGACCAGCTTGTAGTTCTGCCTGTCCGCCGCCAGGTGGAGCGCGGTGAATCCGATGTCGTCCGGCTCGTCGATCGGCAACCCGGAGTCCAAAAGAACCTCGGCCACCGCGGCCGCGTCGGGGTCGTTGTCCCGGACGAAGTAATAAATGAACCGAAGCAGAAGGTTCCTACCGCTTTGGTCTCGTACCCTGGTATCCAGACCGTGTTTTATGAGCAGTTCCAGGACGGCCTTCCGAGTCTCGAGCTTCTGTCTGCTAAAGACGCTGGCTGCGTCTTTCTCGGGCTCGTCTACAACCGCACCGTTTTCCAATAGAAACTCAATCCACTCGAGCTTGTGCTCCAGCAGGGCGTACTGGAACGGGGTTTTGCCCTTGTCGTCGCAGGAGTTCACTTTGGCCCCGTGTTTTATCAAAATTTCTCCGACTTTTTTGTGATCCTCGAGACACGGCACGGCTTTGGCCACCATCCAATGGAGTATGCTCATGGTTACGGTGATACAGCCGTCTTTGGAGAATTCAAGCGAGTCTTGAACGTTCGCTCCGGATTCGACGAGAAGCTCGACGATCTCGTGGTGGCCGAGAGTCGCGGCTCTCCACAGACGCTTTTTTCCTCTGGCCAGACCGGGCTGCTTCGAAAGCAACTCACGGACATTTGAAATGTCGTTAGATTCGATTGCTTTTTGTAAATCTTTAACCTCGGGATTGGTAGACATTTTTACAATAAAGATTTATCGATTCAGTAAAAGCAAGCAACTTTTGATTATGAGCGATTCTGGACTTTTCACTTGGTGAACTGGTGAACTGGTGAATACTGAAGTTTAAGGTTATGTTACAAAAAGCGATAATAAATGATCGTTTGTAGTGCTCACTACTCATTGGTCAATCAAATTCGGTACTAAATTTAAATTCTTGTCAATCTAGTTTGCATAAATTAAATTACTCTGACTGATAAAATAGTAAAAATAAAAAATTGAAAAGTTAATTTTTATTAACACTTGAGTACTAATACTAATTTAGAAAAAATGTATTCCCCAGCCATCCCACTAAGTAGATCACCTCAAATCTTACGCAAGCGAAAACCATATTTTTTCGCAAAACCCATTCACCCCCAAATTATTAAAAAAAATTTCTCCTCTCACGCACTTATAATCGAAGTGTATCTCACGGGATAATCCCATGTACCCAACAATCGAAATTAAATTTTCGCAAGTCACGAAATCGAAGCGGCTCCACTTTTTAATTACAACCACTTTCACTTATTGTTCGCGAATAAAAAAACGGAGCCGCGACTCATCCAATAATTTGAGTCAGATATTTTCAATTAGGGTACATACTTAAGCTCTGGTAATAACTCACTCGGGCGAAGGCAGGTGCAATTGTGGGCGTGGCCAATTAACTCTTGACTAAGATTATCGTTACCTCGGCGGACCCAATCAGCGACCCCTAAATCATCCTTGGTGGAGGGCTAATCGTGTACCGAACAATGCTTTTATTATGAAATTTTACGGGTTTCGTTTGAATTTTATGAAGAATATAGATTTTTCGTGATGAATGCATTGTAGGCTTTGCTTTTTAATAGGCTTGCGTAAAGGTGAGTTATTTATGCGGGATTCCAAAATTGGGTTTTGTTTAAAAGAAAAATCAAGTAATTAAAAATTTTAGTTTGAAAATAGATTTAAATTGAAATGAATCATTGTTGTATTATTTTAACTTTCAACACTTAATTTTAAAATCCTTTAAAATCTGATAACGTAACCTCTATAAACTTAATATTTTTTGTAAACTAGTTTTACACTTATTTGATTTTGTTAATTCTAAGTCTACTCATTTGTTTTTTAACTTTGCAAGCATAGGAGCAATCGATTTTGTAAAAAAATTTATTTTTCATCAACAGGAATTAAACTTTATTACTTAAATTATTCAAAATTACTTATTTGCTTAGCTAAAATTTTTTATTCATATTACCACGCAAATTAAAACAGTCCATAATAAATAAATAAAAAATATTTACCACGCATGAAGTACAGAATCTCAAGTGGTTTATTAAAGTCGTAGAAAATACTTAGTCCCGAAAGCTCCGAATGACAATCACGGGGTAATTTTATGCGTCTGCAAGCTGACGCGTAGACGTACCTAAAAGCTCCCGAGATTTCGTAGTTCATCCCCCGGGGACTTTAAACTCGTGCGCGACGAAACTTTTATTTTTTCTTTACACCGAGCTGCGCACAAAAAGTCTCCCTAATGCATCATCCTCGTGAACGTAGAAGAAAAAGAGAAATATTAACGTTGTACCGGGAGCAAATTGTAAACGCACGAAAAACCGCAGACACGAATTTCGTGTTTGTCGTGCGGCTTTAGAAAATATTGAGATTTTTTTTTTTTTGCTTTTAGATTTATATTTCGTCAGTCCTGAAACAGAAGCGTTTCACAAAATTTTACCGCCGGTTTCGTTTGTTTTTTTTAAATCGTTTTGTTCTTACCTGGGAAAGTGTTATGACATACTTACCACTTTCGTATTTCTAATATAGTGTCTGGTGAGTACAAGCGATTTAATTTATTCTATGATTTAATACATAATAAAAAATTTTGTATTTTGTATTTTATTTTATTTTTTTAACTAAATCAAAATTTCAAAATTGACCTCTTTTTAATGGAAAAAAAAATCTTGGTAGCAAAAAATATAAAATTAGAAAGTGAAACAGATTATTTATCTGCATAATTTTATGATTAAAATTAAATGAACCGAACGAGATACGAATCAGCTAACTTCATTTCTTTTTTCAAGTTTATTTTATATCTCCAACTAGTCCCTCAAAATTAAATTTTTTATAGAAAAAACGTTTTAATGCCTTTGAGGTTTAAATATATATTTGCCTGGTTTTTTAAATAATTTTTTTAATCAAAATTAATGAGGTGAAAGTTAAAATTTTCAAAACTTAAATTTTTTATTAGTTATACGAACGTAAAGTCTAGTTCTTGCGACAATTTTAATTTCTTTTTCATCCTGATTCTAGTAATATTGATACATTTTTTTTAATGCTTTAGTTTCAGCCGAAGAGGTTTAGCAAATTTAGTAATTAAAACGTCGGAAGTTATGCTCTCAATCTTTATTTTTTGTTCCATCGAGAAAAAAACTTTCACAACTCGTTACCAATCAATTATTGAAATGATTCATGACTTACAAAGAATTAATAAAGATTCATTTAAAATCAATTACTTTTAATTAAGATAGTTTTAATTTTCTATAATTTTGATCAATTTTGAGTTTTGTTCGCCAAAAAAAGCGGTTTCGTTTCCATAATGGTACATCAATCAAATAAGTATTTTTTATTACATTGAAACCTTGATAAATCAAAATTCTTTAGATTCAAAGTAGCTTCCTGCTCAGTAAAGTAAAGAGTGACTTAACCCAGCCTAGGAGTCAACTATAATTGAAATACCCTTTAGAATAACATTATTAAAAATTTTCACTTGAAATGAAGTTGGTATTTGATTGATCATATTAATTTTTATGTGTGATTCTGAAATGCATACCACTTTACAAAAATTCCAATTCTAATTCTGAAAAATTTTTTTTAAATATATTTAAAAATTATATATTTTAAAATTTATATATTTTAAAATTTATATATTTAAAAAAATTAATTTTGTTACTTCGAAATTAAAAAGTTCACATCCGAGGCTTCGTACATATAAAATATTCTCTGCAGGTACTCACGGCTAGTACACGAAAAGTCAATCCCGGTAAGAAACAGTAACAAGACAGGAAGCTCCAAATCGACGCCAAGAAGAAGAAGAAGAAAAGTAAGTTGTAGGGGGGGATACACGCGCAGTTGAACTTGGTCACAAAGGCTTCACGCTTAGTGTCCACCGCGGTACGGATAAATATTTACGGGTCGTTATAACCCGCGAGGTAAACGACCGAACCGCGACCTTGGCTGCGGTATTTAGACCCGCGATTTATAAATACATCCCCCCCGCCCCGGCCATATGTGCGAGGAGTAGACGTCGCGACGGACATTAGCACCTAGTCTGGTGCATCCGATTTTGGTTTCCGCGAAATTTCTCGGACTTATTTTAGAGAGGGAAAATTTCGAGATTTTTGACACCCGACGGGATCTCAGACTGTGAAGGGCACCGGAAAAGCATCACTATTTTCGGGTTTATACTTTTTATGGTTTTTAGAATCGAAGAATTCGTTGCAATGTTTAAGAGATATTAAAATTATTGATATCTACAATCTCTATGTTTCGAAAAAAATTTCCCGGTATTTTTATAAAAATACTGGCAGATAATCTCACCCTGCCAGATTTGTCATTCGTACCGATTTCATCCTTTGCGCATTCACATGCGCTCCGTCATCCAAAACCAGTGTTAATTTGAAAAAAAACCAGTATCGAAAAATTTTTTATTCGAAAAATTTCTTAAACAGATTTTTATATATTAGTTTAAAAATTAAATTTTTTAATGTTACTAATAAAAAAAATTTCTTGAAAAATAATTTTAGTAAAAAATTTCGTTAAATGCAAAAAAAAGTTGATTCTTTATAAATCCATTTACCTAGTCATTCACATTGTCCTTTGCGATGGCGATATAATTTATTAATAGTAAACACCAGACTAAAAATAGTACAACTAAATTAAAATAAAAAAGAAAAAAAAAAGTAAATGAAAAATAGTAAGGATTTATAAATTTTTAAAAATTTTTAATTTCAGTTGCTTTTGAATTTTTATTCCGAGGCATCCCTAGTTATTTTAACTTGTTTATTTATGTATTGTTGTTAGTCGAAATTCAAATATTAAATCTGCTGCACATGGTGGTAGCACTGTCGATCAGCTGATTGCTTTATCGCAGTACTATCGTGCCAACCTAACCTAAATTTCAGAGTTATGTGAACTACAAAAACAGATTACAGTGTTTTGACAAATTCACCCAAAAACTTTAAAAGATGCCTCCTCATCACATCCTGATGCTGGATCTATTGGAGGCAATCGAGTTAAACGATATAGAAAAGGTAAAAACGATCCTCTCGAAGAATCCCGAGCTTAGTAAAGGAGAAAGGTCGCCCAAGTCACCTCTGTGGACAGCGGCGGTGCTCGGTCACCACGAAATCGTCAACCTGATCGTTAAATTTGGAAAGCTAGACGTCAACGAGAAGAAATACCGCGACGAGTACACGCTGCTCCACTGGATGGGAACAAAAGTAACGTCCTGTACCGAAGAACATTTTGAAGTATTCCGAGTTCTGGTTCGACACGGAGTCGAAGTCAACGCCAAGGATCGCGAGGGTAAAACTCCTTTCGACTACGCGGTGCAAGAGGGAAACACGGAGTGGTCTGAGTTCCTGCTGAAGAACGGAGCTGAAAAAAATAACGTTCCTGATTCGTCGGAATTTGAGATGTTCGTTGAAAGTGATGTTTCCTGCGTGGAAAAACTGAAAAAGCTTTTCCAACGCGGTCTTGACCCAAAATATCTCAATAAAAATGGCAACAACCTTGTAAACATGCTCCTAGGAAACTATAATAAAAAAAACGCAGATAACGTTGTCGAGTTAGTAAAAGTTCTCAAAGACGCTGGAGTATCCATCAACGAGGAGAACAAGAGAGGAAAAACGCCGTTGCACTACGCGGTCGATATGAACAATCCACCATTGATCTCTTATCTTATAACTGAAGGAGCAGATGTAAATCACAATGGCAAGTTTGGATATACACCTTTGCAGTGGGCTGTTAAACAAAAATTCAAAGATTCTGTTGAAACGTTTTTGTACCATGGTGCTGGTGAAGAGAATAAAACTGCTGCTCTTCATATAGCATGCACTTATAATTGTGTTGATATAATCAGGTTGTTACTGCAAAATGGAGTTGATGTGACAAATAGAGATGAAAATGGCAAGACACCTTTTTATAATCTGCTTGAAAATTTTCCAAATGGAACTGCGGATGAAGCTATACAAATTATGATTAGAGAATTTGCAAAGTTAACTTTCAAAAATATTCTAATTGATGGAAGTGACATGTTCGCCATCCAAAATCATTGCAACGCCAAAGATTATTTCTTTCAATGCCTTATAGAATTGCAAACAGCATCAGATTTTAAATTTTATTGCTTTTATTCTTATTTAACTGTATTGGAGATGTCAAACGATTTGCGGAATCTTTCAAAAATGACAAGGAACTTGGAATTCAATACACTATTTTATACTCATATTAATAGATTTATTTTCTATCGGGAAGATTTAATCAAAATATTTGAAGAAGCTGTTAAATTCAGAAATAATATGAAGATCAATTGGTAAAAGTTGTGAAATGCATTTTGTCATAATTTGTAATTTGTAAAACAGCAAGCGGTTTCAATTGTTAAGTTTTGGAAGATTTAACTTTGTGCTGAAAAATACTTTAGTGCTTTTTATCATAATTTTTGATGACTATATATATTTTATATGAATGAATTATAATTGTTGTACTAATTGATCAAACAAAGATTAGTCATATACATAAATTTTACATTGACATCTAATCGAACTCTAGAAGAAGATTCAAACTGTGGAATTTTTTAAATAAGATTATATTTGATTGAATTTTGTTATCATAATTGTATTTATATAAAAAATAATGTACTTACCAAGTAAGCAAACTTTTTTAGTTACAAAAGTTAAGCTGCAATATTTTTTGTACATGTTAGTCAGTATAAAACTGTAAATAAATGCAGTTATAAAAAATTTATGTAAAAATAGGTTTCAAGAGTGATATATATAACATATTCATTTAAAAAAAAAATTTTCTCCAAAGGAGACAATTTATCTTACAGATGAATATATTTTATATCATATTCATATTTTAATAACGGTAAAATAATGTAATAAAAAAAATTTAGCCGTCTGCTTTATTTTAAATAATCATTGCCCAAAAAAAAATTTTTTAGATTTCAAACACTAAATGTTTGCAAAGATTAGCATGCGTGTGCACTTAAAAATTATAGTTGCGTATTTATATAATTTCAAAATTATATTGAAATTCCTAGAAGAATTTTATCAAATACCTATTGAACACCATCTTTTTACACATTAATAATTTTTTGATGAAGATAAAAAAAAAAAAAAAAATTATAAACTAACATTTTTAATTAAATTTCATTAAAAAACTTTTTTAAATTTTCAGTGGGCCAGAATGTTTTCAACCACTAAAAAGCAATGATTATTTTGTTAAATGAACAAACAGTCGAAGTTTTCAAAATTACGATTATGACTTGACTTTTTTTTTACAAAATAAACGAGCTACTTTATTCATGCAAGCCACTACTTAACTTTTTTGTCATCGTAGTAAAGACACCTTCCCCTGCACTTTCCACTCTTCTGCAGTTGATACATCCATAACGACGTTTCTCAATAGAAATTTTTTCGATCAAGTGTCCCGAGGGTTGCTCAATCTATCCCCCCCGTGGGTCGTCTAGATTGATAGCGTCAATAAAAGTGCGCCGCGCCGAACAATGATCTACATTGTGTTTAATCCGCGGACTTTCGAAGCGGGTGTAAACAACGCGATGCAAATGCGAAAGAAGAGGAAAACTCCCGCGATGGCCTACGGAGATAAGACCGCCTTTGATGTAGGCCGTACCTTGTGTTTGAATTACGCACTCCCGCCTATCGATATAATAGGGAAAGTGTACAATAATACTTTTTTTTTTTCTTTTTTTTTTGGTTCCGCTCGATTGTCGTCGAATTAGAGTGACGGAGAGAGAGAGATTTAAGTGCTGTTTGTTTGGGAAGAAAACGAGTTTGTCAATTAGGTGCTTTGGATTAAGACGTGAACTTTTTTTTTTTATGTTGATGTACTGAACGATTAGTGGGTAGAAAAAAAAGTGTGAAGACAGTAGGAATTGTTTTTTCACGCGAGTGAGATTTATGAGCGACACTTTTTTTTTTTTAGGCTTGTCAAGGCGTAAAAGTACCGAATTGCTCGAGGCTGAAAATTTTGTAAATTACAGACGAAATTTGTTTTAAAGATTGACAGTTGTGTATTTTATTCTTATTGTAGTCTTTTATAAATCAACTTTATACTCGGATTTTTTTGTTTGATTCAACGCAAGTAAAAAAAAAAAAAATTCAAATTTTAAATATCTTTTAGAAAAATTTGAAGTTTTTTGTTTTAGCAAAATTTTTTCTTCGTGACTTCACTTTGTCTTTAAGTTTTCAAGATGGTTATAAACAATTCAAAATACGGACAAAAAAATTGTAAAATAACGCTTAAAAATTTTTTTAACATTAAAACCTTAAATATTATTCTTTTACTAATTCAGCTCATTCTGATTTATGGTTTCGAACTCGGAACCTCAAGATCTCAAGTCACGTACTCCAACACTGAGCCATCACTGATACGGACAAAAATGTATTCAAGAGGTAAATGTTTGATTAAATTTTTCTAATAATTATCTTATTTAAAATTGTAATCGCTGCGCGTATTGTATATTTAGATGTGTTGAAAAGATACTAAACGGTGGTACAAATTATTTTCTTGTAAAATAACTTTTTCCGCACTTCATTCACGAAAACAACTTTTAAGATAGCAATCTAAAAATTTGCATACAGCTGAGTGATGATTTCTCTTTGTATAATAAGGCACTCTTATTTTAAATCTTTTTTTAATACTTTTGGTACTTATTTTAAACAAAATAATTCAAAAAACAATTTTTTTTTATTTAAATACATTTTTATTTTATCTAATTATAAATGATTGTTATTTTAAATATTTATTTATTTTTATCGTGCAACAAGAATAGTTATCAATTGTAAAAATCGGTCTATAATAGCCCAAAAAACTAGAATAAAATCTTCAGTCTAAATAATGAGTCTGAAATATATTTTTATGAAAAAACTAAATAAATCGATCAAATATTAATGCTTTCTATTCAATTTTGAATAAAATTAGTAAAAATTTCGTTTACTGTGTAATAGCAATAAAAAATTTTGTATCTTTAAAAAAAAAAGTACTTTCTCATTTAGAAATGCTATGTAGATTACACATTTGTCCATACAGTATCTGTAAAATCGAAATTTTATCCTCGATTTTATCTTAAGAGTCTAATTTAATATTCAATTTTACTAAAAAAATAGCCATTAAATGAAAAATTTGTTTGTCCATAATGTAGCCGCAAGTATAAGCACTTGTTTAAAAGTATTTTTAGGCCATTCATTGACTAGCAAGCAAAATAAACCAAAAATTGCCAATTTCATGTACATTTTTGTTGTTTCCATTTTGAATGGCCACTTATTGGTTTCAAGGCCTAAGATGTTAATGACTAATTTATAAAAATTATAATATGCACTGGAAAATGTCATTAAATACATAAAATCCTTCACTTGTTAAAAAAAATCCCTTAAAAACATAAATCAACCTCCTCAATAAATTTTTAAGAACCATCCCACATCTCATCTCGAGAAGTGCGACTCAAAGTGACGGAACGATCGATCGGCAATTACGATAAGCTCTCGCATCGACAGTCCATTTCAATTACCCGCGCGCTCTTATCAAAACAGCCTCTAATTATATGCTAATGCGTACTTTGAAGAACCACCGGGAATTATTTATTTAGTCGGCTCGTACGGGACGTTTACCGTTTCGTTTTAAGGGATGCACCTGCCGCTGGTGCACTTTTAGGACACGGTACGACGAGCGCGCTTCCGCTTTCCCACACTCGTCCGCATTGATTGCGCTGATTTTGGGGAGATTAACCCAAGCGATGTCTCTTCCGAGATATTTATTATGTGCTGAGAGAGAAGAAAAAAATATGCTAAGTGAGGAACGGCCGACTGTGAATATTGTTATTTATCAGTAATTGACCTCAGTGAAGACACGACTTTTTTATTTTCAAGTATATAAAAATCGATCATTTCGTACCACTTTTCTAATCTTTTTAGTTTTGATCAGTAAAACTTACCTCAAAGATTCAAAAACACGTCTCAGTTAAGAATTTTTGTTACTTGTTCATCGTGTAAGAGGAAAAATTAATAGGCCTTTTTGCATAATTTCCGTGACAATAGTTGTCGAATATGTGTTTTTAAAAAATTGCATTAAAACATGATTTTCTTTTTCAACCGAAGCAATCATGAGGTGTCGACTTTAATTAGTTGATTATAAATTTTTTAATTTACTTTCACTTCCACAAATAATAATTCAAGTTATGTTACATTCTTGTACTGTTGTTTAAAATCATACATCAATCGATAGCAATCAAAACTTTTTTATACTCACGAATGGATTCAAAAATTTTAGAGGAGTCATTTTGATTGTCGAAAACCACACAAGCATCGTCATTCTGTACTGAATAGTAATTGTTACCAACACATTTTGAATTTTATTCTTCGTTTACAAATTAGAAAATAAAAAGGTCAAGTAACATTGAAAAAATTATAAATTAATTTCAGGTACTCAGAGTTTAGAAACTTTAGAAGAGAAATGATAAAAAATAAGCTTTTCCTCAGAGAAAATAATTTTTATTGTGTGAAATGAAAATGGTTTTGACAAATACTGGAAATATTAAAGTTATTTGCCATCAATCATTTCGAATATAAAATTTAATTGTTTTATTGAATTCGCGATTTCACGTGAAAATTTATAGATTCTTTCATGTTAATTTGGATTCTCAAAATATTATTGATACTTTTACTATTTTCACTCAAGAATTAAACTCTCGTAACAGAATCTACTGGATTTTATGAATTCAAATTAATTAAAACTCAAAGTTATTGTCTAGATGTTTACATACTTTCCCCCGTAAATAAAAAGTTTTTCGTCGCATGTGTACATACATTTCGAAAGCTACTTAAAAATAAAAATTTTTTACTTAAATCGAACAACTTTAGTTTTATTTAATTTTCTTTCTACCCAAAGTTGACATCTCAGCAAACTTGGTCGCGAAAAAAAAAATCTCCCAGTTTCGAAATTAAATAAAAAAAAAAACTTTCGAGAAACTCAGCTCGGTTACCCAACGCTTCCTTTTTTTTTTTCAAAGTCGGTGCGCGGGTATGTAACGAAAAAACACAGAAGGATACGCGTGCTCACTTTGGCGTAAAGGCCGCGTAGATTCGTATCAGCTGCGCCGGAGGAGGAGGAGGAGGAGGAGGAACCATTAGGGCAGCCAGGCACCCGCGTATTAAATTAACCTGGTGCGCCGCCTGACTTTATTACCGCGCGTTCTTGCTTCCTTGAAAAATTTTGCGATTGTAATTGACGATGGTTTTTTTTATGAGATTGTTTAAATATTAAATTTAGAATTTAGTGGTCGACTTGAATGATTTTTTAATTTATTCCTGAGCAATTCTAGTATGATCAATTTTTAGACGCGATTTTGTAGAAAAAAATGCTTCATTTATAAAGTTGAAAAATTTTGTCAATAGTTGGTCCTAGTTTCATCAGTGGAAAAAAATTTATCTTTCAGAGAAAAAATGTATTTTTTCATCTGTTAATCAATAGTTTAAAATATAATTTTTGAATAATTCTTACTATATACACATCTTATAGAGTTCAATCAAAAATTTTTAGAAAAGGCATTTTTTAGAATTTTTACATATATATTTTTTTCAATTTCCGACCTTAAAGTTGACTGAAATGTACGTCATGCAAGATAATTTGCAATAGATCGAAAATTTTGGTATGCATCTGAAACCAAAAAGTAAAATATTTTCTGAATCTATATAGTTTTGGCTATCGCAGCACTTAAAATAATTTTAAAAAAATGAAAAATAACAAAATGGCGGATTTTTGAATTTTTGGACCATTTTTTTGCAACTTAAATTGTTTATAACTTTGTAAAGTAATAACGAAATTTTTTAATTGTAGGTGCTGCGATAGCCAAAACTATATAGATTAAGAAATTTTACTTTTTGGTTTCAGATGAATGGTTGCTGAATGAGAACTGATTGTGACTTTATTCATGGCGGATTTTGGTATGAAGTTTTTCTTCGCTAGGACCATCGATGTATCCATACATACATTTAATTTTTTTTTTTTTTTTTTTTTATGTGTTCATGAGTACATACAAACATCATACAATTGACTAAATAGCTTATAAAATAAAATTTTTTAAAATAAAGAAATGCTTTTATTTCATAAAATTATTAGTTTACAAATAGCTAATTATTATTTAGTATTGTTAAATAATTTTAATATCATTATTCGAAAAGCATTATATATTTGAAAGATAGTTGCTTTCAAAAAAAAACCATGACCGATATTGAACCATTAACGAACCATCGCAATAATAATTTTGAATATAAACATTATTATTGCTTACAGATCAATATTTCGATTAACATGATTAATCTAATGGTAGTTTTCAAAATCACGAGCTGGATTAATGACATCGAATATGGGTTAAGGTAATCAGACTCTTTTTTTCATATTGAGCAAATAAATATAAGTCACCGAGTAATTATCCCCTCGCCGACAATAAAACATAATAACTCGTTTACAAAAAAAAAAAAAAAAATATACGTTCAATTGTTCGCGCCCATCTCTATTTTTTCCCCGTCGTTTCGAAACGTCGTCGACCTTCGTACTGATTCCTATGCTCTATCGAAAACCACTCGAATCAAAAACTATGACTTGACACTGTTCGGCTAAGCATTAACGTGTCCTTTTTTTTTTTATTCAAAACATCTGTGTATGCCTACAAACAATCGAAAGCAGCCTACATTTTTTTTTTAGCCGCGAGGTGAAAGTTCGGTGGATGCTGGGACCGATAGAATGTGTCATTATGGATGAGTTCGAGTGACTTGTAGAAAGCGGGAGTGATTTTTCTAAAATAAAACTTTGATGATGATATCAAATGTGCGTTACAATAACCCACACCTCGGAGTGAATTATTTAAACTACCCGGCGTGTGATTTCAATTAGTGTGACACTTATCGCGTCTGGGGGATCTATTAGCACCTGGATTTGAAGAAAAAAAGTCTCGCGCTTTGACAGTTTTTCGAAGAGTCATTGGGGATTGGTTAAAAATAGATGGTATGCAAATTTTTTACTGTATCGTTTGTTGGTTGATGATGATAAGCGTTGCAAAAAATTTGCATGCCTTGACGTCATGACGATGAAACGGCCTCTAATTTTTAATGAGTGATGGTTAAGTTTAGTGTTAATTGGCTGGAGTGCAGTGAGTTGAATATTTTTTGGTGCTTCAGGTACCAGCAGTTTTTTTTGAGGATCTGATCATTCTTACGTTCAAAAATTCATAAATAATGTGAAAAAAAAAAAAAAAAAAAAAAAAGTTGATTGTGTCTTACAATATTAATTAAATATGATAAAAATTTTTATGCCTTGGCGTCATGGCAATGAAACTGTTTTTAATTTTTAATAACTCAAACACAATTTTTATAAATTTTTTTTAACGACAGTATATTTTCAAGAGTATATGGTGTTGTATTAGTTTATATTCAAACTTATTTAATTATAAAAAATTATTTTACCAAAATTTTTTTTTTTTTTATTTAAGTGTACTTAAACCTCTAAGGTGTATACAGCTACAACTTTTACTAAATTTACAATTAAAAAATATATATATTAAATAATTTTATTTTTAGGAGTTGATTGTAAAATTTTAAGTTTAATGTTTAGTAATTTATTTAATATTAAATCTTTAAAAACTAAGAGTTTCATTACAATCAATTTTCATTTTAATATTTATATCATTGTTTTAAAAATTTTTATAAGAATTTTAAACTCTGAAGTTTGAATAAACTATGTCTTACTCAATACATTAATTCTAAACCTTAAAAAAAAAAAAAAAAAAAAAAAAAAATGATTTTGTTGTAAAGTTTCTCTTCAAACCATTACGAAAAAAACCCATATTACAGTCAATTATAAAAAACCAACGTGCCTTATAATATCCGCAAATTATTATTACAATACTTATAAAATTAAAGCCGCGCGTCTTGTTTTAAATTGGTCGGATAATAATTTATCCAGGGTGTTTATCATTTTTACAATATTTTTCATCACTTTTACTTTTGTGAAAGCTCGGTAAATTAACGATCAATGGATAATAACGCACTACTCTTAAAACCCCGTAATGAAAATAAAATCGCAGTCTAATAATCTTTGTTTAAATAATCCATCCCATGAATCATTCATATTTTCGGGAAAGTTTTTAAAGAGTAACTGGAACAAAACTGGTTACGCAATTTTCTCGCATTAATGTAATTATCAACGCACGCTTAGCATTGACCTTTACTTCAAGTCTAAAAGAATTCCGCAAATAATGAAATTTTCACAGCCGTAATGAAGCCGTGATCACGCGATCGAAGCCGAGGATTCCTCTTAAATCTTCGACGCGCCTACTGCTCCTCTTCTTTTTTTTTCTTTTTTTTTTTTCGTTACGTAAGCTTTTTATTGTGCACCGCGCGGAAAAATAACCCGTGAGGTGAAAAACAAGCGAAGGTTTCGCGCTTAATTATCCGCGCCAGATTTATAAATCCTCGTATATACCAAGTTTGGATGAATTTAAAAAACAAAACAAAAAAATTGTTGTGCAACGCGAGGATGAATTAATTTTTTTACTTAATGCTAATAAAATGTCAGGTTTTTTAATGTTTTTTTGAATTTAGTACGTTATATTATTATTTATTTTTTTGAACCTACACAGAACAATTCTGATCTACACTAGAAGTATATCAAATATTAAATGATTTCATTCATTTAATTTAAACTTTAATATAAAATATTTTAGAATATAACTGATTTTAGTGCTGAATAAAAAAAATTTTTAGTTTGTAATTTAAGATGAAGTATACGAAGATTCGCTATCGAGCGTGACCCAGATCAAATTTTTACGACTGCCAGATCTGCTTCCATTAGACTTTTATATTTTTTTCTGTAAGCTGCAGATTTATCATACAAAATGATTAGAAATAATGATATTCATTTAATTTCGTAATTCATAGTTCCGAACGTTATACATGTTTTCTAGTATTTAAATGCTTATGCAATATTAAGTAGCACTATTTATTAAATCATGAGATATGATAATAACATGTATTAAAATCTCGACTACTCACATTGATCAAAAAAATAAAATGTATCGTTTATTATATTTTAAATAAAATTGATTATAATCAGTAAATAAATTATTAATTTTTTTTCTTCTTCGAGTATTAAAGTAAAGTTACAGAATAGTTGTAAATTTTTTTTATCTCGAAACAGCCATTATTGTAAAATTTCAAGCGTAATATAAACAATATACTAAACTAATAAAACAATAAATTTAGATTTAAATTATTTTAAAATAAATTATAACTGTCTCGAGATATAATTTTAATAGGTGAGTATAATTTATTTGAATCCTCGACGCATTAAGATACAGATGTTTTTGAAAAAATCCGACAAATTATAACTTACATTAAGATTTTTCCATTTGTTACTCTACAACCATCGTCACAAATCTTTTTTATAAATTCCTTTTTTCATATAAGGTAGGTGTACCTAATATGGCCCTGTGCCTAATATGGCCCCCCCTGTTATTTTGAATATTCTCGATATGCGGCATCTCTACAAGGTAGGAAGAAGTCAAAAACACTGAATTATGAAGTTTTGAGTTGTTTAGAACATTTGAAAATTATTTTTGCGCACGCCTTATAGCTAAGACTCGTTTCGTATACCTTCGTTATTATTTGACGTTGTGATTAAATGGTCTGCCAAAATATTTAGACGCACCTGACCAAAATTTTCATACGAAGCTTCGATTCGTTATTGTTTCAGCTTTAAAATGCGATTTTAGTTTTTGTTCAACTCGTTTTCTAACGGGTTTTATTCTTAAATAACTTTTTTTTCTGCAGTGTACCTAATATGGCCCCCCCGCGAATCAGTAGAAATACCGATATTAAGAGTCCTTAGTTTCATATTTACTTTTTAGAAAAACCTTTCCTAATGTTTTTTAAGTAAAATAAATTTAATTATTTCAAAGCTTTTTTTCATTTTATAACTTTATAAAAACATTCTAGCTCAAAAAACAAACTTGGATAGAAGTTTGAAGTTGAAATTTTTCGACTGGTTACAAAGCTTTCAAAAAAATTTTTAAAAAAGCTCAATTTTTAAATAAATAATTTTCAAAATAATAAAAATTTTGAAGTTTTTTAAATCTCCTTTCTTTATTGATTTAAAAAATAGGAACAAATCGCAATTAATAAATAACTTCAAGGAGGCCATATTAGGTACACAAATTTTTGGTGTCTTAAAAAAACGTGTTTTGGTAAATCCTCTGGCATTTCAAGCTCATTGATCATAATCGAACGCGTAAGGTATCATTTTAAAGCTCTTGAATTAACCTTTAAAATGAGACCTTACACGTCAAAAAATATTGATTTGATTCGCCACAACATCGATTCTCGCTTAGGGGGGCCATACTAGGTACAGGTACCTTATTATATTATCTTGAAAATTATCTTAGACTAATTACATTTTTTATAAGGTTTTTGCAATCATCTTCCTTTTTACTCAAAAGAATTATAGAATATAAAAGAGTTAGTTCACCAAATGATATAATTTCAAAAGATTTGAAAAATAATTTTTTATTGCACTCGAACAAAATGTATAATTTACCATTGTCTTTCTGTTTATTTAGAATTTAGTTTAGAAAATTTAATAAGTGCTTTGTGAAGTTTTTCCCGAATACAAGTATTTCCTATGACGAATTTTTGACCCTCGGAAAATCCCCACTAAAAAAGAGTAAAAGTCATCAAACGGAACAAAATCGCGAAAAAAAAAACTCGAAAGCACGGTTTTAACAATATAAGCACGCTACACCCGCAGCAGGTAGTCGGACCGTGAAGATCGTTTACGCGTCGTACTTGGCTATCGCGATCTGTCCATAGAGAGCCGCCGCCGCTGCGGCTACAACTGCACCCGAGGATCTGGATTACCTTTACAAGGCTGCTGCTGGTGCTGCTCGTGTTGTATCTAATTTGAGCTAGCTCGGCCGATTCATATGCGCATTATGCATGCGATTTTGAGCCGGCGCATTCTCACGGTTTTTAAACAAATTTTCATTCGTTTAGAGTTTACCGTTCCACCGGCTATCGGGATCCTGGGATCTTTGATACTGTCAAAATTCATGTTTGGTACACGGAAAACTCGAGAGGAAAATTTTTTGCCTTTTTTTTTTGTTAAGTTCAGGTGTTTCTAACTGGAAAAGTTACTCGAGGTATATTACGTCATTTTATGTTACTTGCTTTTTCTGAATAAGTCAATAGGAATAAAAATAATTGCTAAATTAAAGATGGGCGCGAACAATTGAACGTATATTTTTTTATTTTGTAAACGAAATATTATGTTTTATTGTCGGCGAGGGAATAATTACTCAGTGACTTATATTTATTTGACCAATATGAAAAAAAAGAGTCTGATTACCTTAACCCATATTTGGTGTCGTTAATCCAGCTCGTGGTTTTAAAAACTACCATTAGATTAATCTTGTTAATCGAAATATTGATCTGTAAGCAATAATAATATTTATATTCAAAATTATTCTTGCGATGGTTCGTTAATGGTTCAATATCGGACATGGTTTCTTTTGAAAGCAACTATCTTTCTATATATATAATGCTTTTAGAATAATGATATTAAAATTATTTAACAATACTAAATAATAATTAGCTATTTGTAAACTAATAATTTTATTTTTTATGCTATTGAGTCAATCAGATCATGTTTGTATGTACTAAACGTTTGTTTTGTTTTTTATTAATAAGTTATTATTATGGATCTACATCAAGTATCACAAAACACATTGAAATATTTAAAAAAAAAAAAAAAACACATTGAAATATTTGTATGTACTCATGAACACATAAATAAAAAAAAATTCAAAGTATGTATGGACATAGTGAAGAAAAACCTCGAACCAAAATCTGCCACGAATAAAGTTACAATGTTGGATTTAGTGAATTGCGTGTAATTCGGGTAAAAACTTTCCCAACGGCGGCCATGTTTTCATCCCCACCGTGAATGCAGTTTCAGTCCCAATATCATTTTGTAAAGTAACACAACATTTTTATCGCATTAAAATAAATTCAAATTTTTAAATGATTTTTTTTATGAATCAAGTTTTATTTTTTCAAATATTTTTTATTTTTAACTTACGATGTAGACATGTTTCAAATCTTAAATTTTGTTTATATTGATATAATTCCGATTTTTATAAAAAAAAATATGTTTCTTTATCAAGCCAAAAAATATAAATTTATCAAAGCAATTTCGCATTAAAAGTTTTTCTGAAACAAAAAGAGGTTTAATCTCGTTTGCGTCGTCAGTTGTTTGTTACAAAAACCAAAGTCAATTAACCTAAACTCAGCTGTGTGAAATAGTTCAAGTTGTCTGTTATTTGAAAATTTCTTCAAAAAATGATAGCCAAGCAGTTGGTAAAACTGCTCGAAGAAGCTATCGAATCAAACGACGTGAAAAAAGTTAAAAGCCTGCTTTCGAAGAACCCCAGACTGAGCAACGCAGGAGGAAGAACAAAGGAGACTCTTCCCGTACTCTGGCAAGCCGCGGTTCGAGGTCGGCACAAAATAGTCGAACTTCTCGTAAAATCCGGAGCCAACGTTCAGCATTTGAGGATGAACTACGAACGCAATTTAACTTCGCCGCGGATCACCATAATGCATTGGATGGGAATCGCGGCTTACCCGTGCACCGACGATCACATAAGAGTCGGAAAAATATTGGTTCGCCATGGCGCTGATGTAAACGCCTACAATCCCGTCGAAAGACTTACCATACCGCCACTTTCGTACGCGGTGCTTTCGGGTAACACCAAGTGGGCAGAATTTTTGCTCCAGAAAGGGCTCAAACACCAGGATCTGGCTCTACGTAGAGCCGCTGCTATGCTCTTTTACATGTGTCCGGTTGAGTCGCGCGTGGATTTTCTCTGGCTGCTTTTGAGGCACGGCTTGGACCCTGGATATCAAGACGACCTAGAAAATAATCTTCTGCTGATGCTGGTTCAGCGTTCGATAGAACCGGGTGCTTTGGAAATCGCTAAGTATCTGATTAATGCAGGAGTTCTCATAGACGAGGTTGATGAGTACGGTATGACAGCGCTACACAACTGCGTTTGTAATTTAAACATGGAATTGATACTATTTCTTCTGAAGATGGGAGCTGACGTCAATACTGTAGACGTTACCCATAGAACACCACTTGACTACGCTGTTCTGATGTGCAATAAATATCTTGTTTGTTTATTACTCTCTTACGGCGCTGATGTTGATGCCAAAAATAATGGTGGATATAGTGCGTTGCATCATGCGATGTACAGAAACGATGAAGAAATTTTGAGTTTATTGTTGGAAAAAGGCCCTGATGTTTTTGCTTTGAATGAATCGGGTGAAACGCCGTTTATTGCGCGGCTCGAGAAGATTTCGTCGGGCAGTCAGGATGAGTTAGTTGATCGTATGCTGAGAGAATTTGCGAAATTAAGATTTGAAAGCGTTCCCATTGCCGCGGTGGATTTGGAGCGAATTAAAGCCAATGCAAGCTTTCAAGAGTACTTTGACAAGAGTCTGATTGAGCTCGATGAAAAACTTTGTGGTACAAAATTTTACGGTGTTCATTCGTATTACTCTGTTCTCAAGATGTCCAGAAATCGTATCAAAAAATTAGCTAATCTTTCAAAGAACGATGAATTTGTTGCTATGTTTAACGCCAATTTGGATAAGCTAACCTTTTATAAAAAAGATTTAAGAAGAATACTGAATTTAGCAAAGGAAGTTAGAGATAAGTTGAATGCTGTCGAATCAAGATTAAAATGCATTTTTGGTAGTCGTTTACCCGCAGTCGTAATTAGAATATTGAGAAATAATTTAACTTTAGAAGATTTACCAGTGCAGTGAGCTGAATATATTCAAAAATAAGTGACAATGGGTTTACATTGTTTGAGATTCAAAGTTAATGTTAAATTTTTTTTTCATAAATATGTAATTAAAATATAATAAATGATAGATTTAGAAAATATATAAATTTTATAAAGATTTTTTTTTGTTTTTTCAAGAAGCTGAAGAAAGTTACAAGGATTGTTTTTACTTTATTTTCCAAAAAGTTTTTTTAATTCATGGCTAGATACTTCATTAAAAAAATTTTCCATAGTCATTTTGAAATTGAAGAAAAGTAAAAAGTCGCAATCGCTTAAATTTTTTTTAAAATCGAATAGATTTTTAAATGATTCTTATTTGTTTTTATTAGTGTACGTTTTACATTTTTTATAGCCTATAAAGTAAAACTTTTCAAATGAATACATGAATAGTTGTAGTAATGACGAACAGAAATAATTTTTATTGCTGCTGAAAGTTTATAAAAAATTTAAGCATTTTCAATCTTTTAAATAATTTTTCAAATAAATGTGTATGAACTAATTTTTGTTAACCAACAATTGATTAATTTTTCTCATCATCCTCTGGTATATGAGAAGAGTTCATTAATTTGTTGTCATCAATGTTTTCGAATTTTTAAATTTAACTAGTCATTTTCATACTTCTAGCTCCAATTCCAAAATGAATTATGGATAATTTTATTTTCCAGGATCGGTGGTGAAGTAGAGGTTCTACTGTACCGACAGTCGAGAGCAGATGTTAGATGTGTAGTAGGTGTATTAAAATCATAACCTATAAACGCAAGTAATTATATCACTGATAAGTTGCACAGAAATCTACGTTGTTATTACCACCTAAGTTCGAATTAATTAACTAATTTTTAAATATGAGTAATTACAATTGTTTTAGTGAAAAAAGTGCTGACAAACTGTTCTTGGAATTATTGGAACAAGCTATTGAATCGAACGACGTAAAAAAAGTTGAAGCTTTAATTTCAAAGAATGCTGATTTAATACACGAAAAATCTGAAAAAAGGTCGTCTTATCCTCCTCTGTGGATGGCCGCAAGTCGAGGTCATCTCGAAATCGTAAAACTCCTCATAAAATACGGAGCTAACGTCCAGGAGGTGAGACTGGACAGCGGTCAAATATTTTCTTTCTCAAAAAGGATCACGATTTTGCACTACATGGGAATCAAGGCTCTTCCGTGCGACGAAAATCACATTAAGGTCGGAGAAGTTTTGGTTCGACACGGAGCCTGCGTCAACGCTCAAAATGCCGGGGACAGAAAGACCGAATCTCCGTTCGAATACGCTTTGGCTTACGGCAACATACAGTGGTTGAAATTTTTGCTGAACAAGGGCGTTGTACTGAGCGATGAGTCGTCAACTGCGATCGTCGACACAGTTTTCTTCAGATCCCCGACTTGCTCCCGCATAAATTTGCTCACCGTGCTGTTGAATCACGGCCTGGACGTCAAATCGCGAAGCAGCGATGGAGATAATCTTCTCTTGTTGCTTAGCAAGCAGGCCAAGCCGGCCGACGACGTTGTGAAAATTGCTGAATTTCTCATCGACGCGGGAGTTCCCGTTGACGAAGTCGACAGGTACGATTGGACTTCGTTGCGTCACTCGTTTCACAGAGCCAACTCCAATTTGGCTTCGTTTCTCGTCAAAAGTGGAGCTGACGTCAATAAGACGAGCGACAATCAAAAGTCCATTCTGTACTACGCTATACAACGAAATAAAAAACAGTTTGTCGACTTACTGCTGACTTACGGAGCTAACATCAATGCCAGGAGCAACTGTGGAAGAACAGCTCTGTATTACGTGATCTACAATAGAAATGATCGTGAGGAAATACTAAGTTTATTATTGGAAAAAGGAGCTGATGTTAGCGTTGTGGATGTATGGGGCAAGACGCCTTTTATTCTTTTTCTTGATGAGAACTCATCTGGTAGTTATCAAGATTGTGTCGATCGCATGATAAGAGAATTTGCGAAATTGAGCTTTGAAAGCATTCCCATTGCTGAAGCTGATATTGAGAAAATTCAAGCCAATAAAAAACTTCGAGAGTACTTTGAAAAATGTTTGATAGAACTCAACAAAATGACCGTAACAAAATTTCACAGCTCTTATACATATTATTCCGCACTCAAGATGTCCAAGAATGTCATTAAGAAATTAGAAAATCTCACCAAGAATAATGAATTCGTTGCAGAGTTCAACGCCTATTTGGGTGAGTTGAATTGTTATGGAAAAGATTTGACGAGCGTACTGAATTTAGCCATGGAAGCTAGAGACAATTTTAATGGTGTCGAATTAAGATTAAAATGCGTCTTTGGTGATTATCTACCAGCCATTGTAATCAGAATACTGGCGAATCAATTAACTCAAGAAGATTTACCAATGGAGTAAAAATTCGAAGAGCGCTGGTGTAAATTAAAACAAGTCTTTTTATGTATGTAAATATTGCTTTTTTTTTCAACGTTGTTTCATAATTTTATTGAACTGTAAAATATTAGATTAAAAATTGGAAATTTGATAATTGATGTATAAAGAAATGTTTTTAATTATTTAAAATTTATGTTGTGTAGCATCTAAATATGTAAGTGAAAAATAGTTGTGTACAGAGTAAATTGTAAACTAATGTTTCATATAAATGTTTTTACATATTTTTCAGAGTATCTCAAATGAATTGTTTGATATAATCTCGATCATTGATAATTTAATTTTAATTTTATAATTTTCAATTAGGAACAAAAATTATTTTTTGTACCGAAACTGTGTAAAACATCATTCATATGTATTTCTTTGAATTTTCACAGGCTAGCCTTTGTATGTATAATTTTTTTTTCATTAATAAATAAAAAAATAACTGAAATTTTTAACTTTTTTTTTCTAATTAAAAGTTTTTTTATTAACTCT
The DNA here is from genome assembly GCA_038277355.1 of Encarsia formosa. Taxonomy (NCBI): domain Eukaryota; kingdom Metazoa; phylum Arthropoda; class Insecta; order Hymenoptera; family Aphelinidae; genus Encarsia; species Encarsia formosa. The sequence continues at coordinate 20,477,045 of CM076188.1, read as the reverse complement.
TTAAAAAAATTTTATTCGCTGCCAAGGCTCAGATTTTGCTTGGAAGTTTCAATTTTATACAATAATTTTAAGCAGGGCTTCAGTGGTAAAGTAGAAGTTCTGCAGTACCGACAGTTTGTCTGAACAGAATAGAAGAAAATGTATTAATCATAACCTATAAAATTGAGTATTACATTTAGTAGTAATATATTCTAGAACAAAAGTTTGTGCTGTACTAATTTGTCAAAGCTTATGCATTTCAAAAGATGCATAACAACAAATCGAGTGAAAAATCCGGCCAACGGTTCTTGGATTCGTTGGAACAAGCGATTGAGTTGAACGACATCAACCAAGTCGAAGCGCTAGTTTTCAAGAATGCTGATCTTGTCAATACACGAGCATCGAAGTATCCTCCTCTGTGGATGGCCGCTATTCGAGGATGCCACGAAATCGTCGAGGTTCTACTCAACTCAGGAGCAAATTTGTCAAACATCAATAGAGTCCAGGATGCAAGATCTGCAGATAGCGGGAAAATACTTGGTGGTTCGAACCGGATTACGATACTGCATTTGATGGGAATCAAGGCTGTCCCATGCAACGATAGACACATTAAAGTCGGAGAAATTTTAGTACGATACGGAGCCGACGTCAATGCTCAAAATCCCGTCAACAGAACAATTAAAACTCCGGTTGACTATGCTGTAGTTTCGGGAAATGTTAAATGGCTGCAGTTTTTGCTCAGCAAGGGGGCACTATTAACTCAAGAATCGCTAAATTTAATTTCTACGTCCAGTTTTTTCAGATTCCCAAGTGATTTACGCATAGATTTACTTAGCGAGTTATTAAAACACGGCCTGGATGTCAACTCAAAAAACAGCGACGGTGAAAATCTTTTAACGTTGCTTATCAGGTATGCAAAAGCGGACGATCCGAATGCTGTGAAAATTGCTGAATTTCTCATCTCTGCAGGAGTGCCAATCGACGAAGTTGATCACTGTGGTCTTACACCGTTACACCACAGTGTCATTCTTTCGAATATAACATTGGCTTCGCTGCTTCTAAAAGAGGGAGCTGACGTGAATAAAAAAAATAAGTGTCATCATACCCCGTTAAACTACGCCGTTGGTAACTGCGAAAAAAATATGATTGAATTTTTATTGTCGCATGGTGCTGATATCAATGTTAAAAATGGCAATGAACAAACAGTCCTGTACGATTTAAATTACTGTATGAACGAAGAAATGCTTAATTTTTTATTGGAAAAAGGGGCTGACGTTTGCGTTGTGGATGGACAAAACAAAACACCTTTTCTTGTGCTTCAAGAAAAAAATTTATATCCGGGTGTTTATGGTAATTACAACAGTTGTATCACTCGTTTGATCAGAGAATTTTCTAGGTTAACTTTTGAAAATATTCCCTTGATGAAAATGGATACAGAGAAAATTGAAGCCAATGAATATCTCAAAAAGTACTTTGGTAAGTGTTTAGCTGAAATTAGGGTGATGCCTGGTACAAAATTTTATGAGAAGCATTCGTTGTACTCCGTTCTTGAAATGTCAAAAAACATGAAGAGACTAGCAAAACTTTCAAAGAACGAAGATTTTGTGAAGAATTTTGAGATCAATTTGGAGCGGTTGAGATATTACAAAAGAGACTTGAGAAGAATTATGGAGTCAGCTGTACAACTCAGAGACCGGTCGGATGCCGTAGAATTAAAGCTAAAATACATTTTTGGTGATTATTTGCCGGCAGTAGTGATCAGAATATTGGCAGATGATTTAATTCCGGAAGATTTACCTTTGTAGTGCGAATTTAATTTTGAAATAACTGTTGGTTGTAAATTAAACTCAAAATTTTAATGTCAATGACATTAAATAATTTTTTTGAATAACATATACAAAAATTGATTGTGTAATAATTGAATTTTTTTTTCTAATAAAAATATAGTAAAAACAAATTTTTTTAAACTGGTTTTACTTTTTTATTTTCATGTTCATTCATGATCGGAAAATAATGCATTTGTCAATAATTGTCTTCAAATTTACGTCAAAATAATTTTTATTCATATTTTTTATTTTTTATTTTAAATAATTATCATATCGGACATTTAATATTCTTTGTATAATAAATAACGAGGAATATAAGTAAATAAAAATAATTATAAATTTTACTAAACTAGAATTGAATAATCGTTGGATTTTTCTCCTGCTTTGATTACTTTATTTTTACAAAAAAAAAAAAAAAAAATAGAATAATATTTTTTAGTCTAACAAGCAGATTTATTTTAACTCATAAATATAAATTTACTGTCAAATTAAAAAAATAAAAAAATTTAGAGTATTTGTTTGATTTAACGTGTGGTTTTAAAAAAAATAAAGTAATTTTTTCTTTTATTACCTTCCATACTTTGAAAATGCTGAAATCGTTACCAGACTATAAAAGATTTTTCAAAACTACTCCATCGAATAAAAAAAAAAGCCTACAGCAGCAAAACTTTTAGCCTGATTTCCGTAAAATTTGGTAATAAATTATCTAAACAAACGCGTTTATAATGATTAAAAATATTAGAAAATTCCAACGTGTGTGTATTGATCGAAATTCAACAAAGAATTTTAATTTTTTCGATCGAACATCCCAACGAGTTCATCAACATCTCTCTCGGTTTGTAAATCTCTCCGTCGATGCCGTGTTCAACTCGCGGCTAATCTCAATAATTCAATTGCGGGTTATTGGCATTCATCGTACAAGTTTATTCGGCCTTTCGGAGGGTGGCTCGCTGATTAGCAATAACACGCCCGGGGAGTGACAAACGATCCTCCGCGTCGTAAATTAAATCAAACTCGCGATACAACGACGCTGCATATACACTCCTCGACTAACGAGTTTTCTCCTCCGATCTCAATTTTATTATCCCTTCTGACGGGCCCGCGCGCCTTGTTATTTTCGTATTTTTACCTTTGGTAACTACGGTGACGTGCTTTATGATTGATAACAAGCTTGGCGGTACGGGTTTATTTATTTATTTATTGTTAATTTTAACAACGAGAAAAATTTACTTTGCTGCGTCCAGCCGCGTACTTTAGGATACTTGAGAGTCGCAGAAAAATTAAAAAAATATTTTATTTTGTATTTAGCTTTCATTTAAATACACAATGAATTTATTATAATTCTATAGTAATTGTGTACTAGGTAATCAAGTAAATAATATACATAAAATTATTTATGAATTATTCAATATTCATTGAATATTATCGACACTGTATTGTCAATATTACTTCGAGTAAAGTGAACATCAATTATAAAACTGTCTTCTCCATGTGTACATATAGACAACATTATATTCATTTATCAATTATTCTGAAATACGTACCATTCAGTATTAAAATGAAAATAATTTATTTAAGTCCATTTATTTATTTATATCAGTACAAATGTGTATAATTTGAAATAAACTCAAATGATTCTGTAAACATAATACCAGTTATTTATTAAAATTTATCGGTAAATTATTATAATAATCATTAAAAAAATATTAAAAAAATATTACCTTTTGAACTCTCTATTTAATTTCAGAGTTGTAAAATGGTCAAAATGATAAGATGAAAGAATTAACTTTTTTCTTCATAGTTATTTAAAATTTTTTTTAATTAAAATCCAAAAATTAGGATTGAAATTATGACAATAAAATTACTCATTTCTTCAGTTTTTTGTTTATAGTTTTTTATTTTTTATTAGTACCGCATCCCTGATAAAAATACCAACAACGAGTTATATAAACTTAAACCTGCAATTGAAGTACATCCACTGTGAATAATTTTTAAATTTTCAACTTCAACGAACAAACCAAACTAATTTTCAAGCTCCTTTGAAGTTTCTTCTTCACTAACAAACATTAGAATCCTGGACCCCGCGATATCATTAGTTGGATCGCTGCAACTAAATAATTCATTCGAAGAAGAACTCACTCACTAAGTATACGGTAAATCTCCTCTATTGACCGCGGGCATGCAAAATAAGCCATTTCCTAGAGTCTTTTTTTATTTCTCCCGGCCGCCGCGTAATGTGTATAAAATCAACACGCACGTTCGCGTGCGCATCCATATCCTCGTATAAAAAAAAAAAAAAAAATAAGAAAACCAACAAGTCGAGGAATGTGGGTCCCATTGTAGTTCCACCATAAGCAAAAGAGACACTTTTCGAGTATTTCGCGTTTTAACTTTGAAATCTGAAATTTTTATACGTTTTATATACATCTTTCAAAATACTTGTTAAAAAATTTGTTAAACTTGTGTTATAGTCACAATTTATTTAAACAAATTAAAAATCTCAATTTTGTATGTACTACGTTTATGAAGTTACTGACTCTTGTAGGTAACAACCCAATGATAAAAAGAGTAGGAGGGGGGGGGGGTAACTCAATACGCTGGGATTTTCACATTTTAGGTTGGTAGCATTGCGGTGGAGTTTGCGGTGGTTAGCGAAGGTGAAAATTTGAAAAGCTGATTTGACGAATCAACACCAGCTGGTAAAGGTATTATTTACCCCCCTTTTTTTATGGGCCCGATGGTAGTGTATTATTTTGCTTCTGCGCCATGCTAGGGAGAAAGTTTTAATGTTGGGTAACTTGGAAATATGTAGAAAATTTTTTAAATCGTTTGATGATTACCTTGTTTTTGGAAAAAAAGTCATATGTGGAGAATTTTTTTTTTTTTTCTAGCTAGTATCTTGAAATACCGATGAGTATGTCGTCAACATTTAAGTACCCAGCTGAAAAAATCCTCACGGAAGTCCGTGCTGAAATCCGCACGGACATCCGTGCGGATATCCATACAGAAATCCATACGGATTATCGGTACGGAAATTTGGCACCGATATCCGTACGGATTTCGGTGTGGAAATCCGTACGGATTTGTATTTTTTTTTTTATAAATTAAAAATTTTTTATCATTACACAATAAATTTTTTGTTTTTCAAGTTTTTATAAATGATATAAATGAAATTTTTAAACAAAAAATATAAATTATATAATTTTTATAAATTATTAAAAAAGATATATTTTTTTTTTCAAAACAATATTATCATTGTTATTGTTTCGTCGCAAAAATAAATAAAATTATTTTCATGACAATTTTTTACGTATATATATATATATATTGCTTGAAAAGCTTGTGTAAATTATTATTTTTTCCAGTATATATTCTCCAAAATATTTAAATAATAATAATAATACTTAAAAATAATAGTAATGAAAAAAAAAAAAAAAAAAAATTGAAATAAATGATTGAAAACAAATATAATTCAGATAACATGCTAAGAAATATATTATATTGTTGATTCAAAAATTATATAATATATATATACGTAAAAAATTGTCATGATAATAATTTCATTTATTTTTGCGACGAAACAATAACAATAATAATATTGTATTGAAAAAAAAAAATATATCTTTTTTAATAATTTATAACAAATAAATTATATACTTTATATTTTTTGTTTAAAAATTTCATTTATATCATTTATAAAAATTTTTAATTTATAAAAAAAAAAAAAAAATACAAATCCGTACGGATTTCGGTGTGGAAATCCGTATGGATATCGGTGCCAAATTTCCGTACCGATAATCCGTACGGATTTCTGTATGGATATCCGCACGGATGTCCGTGCGGATTTCAGCACGGATTTCCGTGAGGATTTTTTCAGCTGGGTAAGGGTACAGAGTGGGACTCGAACCGACGATGTTTGGGTTGATTGGCTAAAGCAATGTCAGCTGAGCAACTCGCAATGACATAAAGGTATAAAAAATTTGACTCTTTACCAGTTTAATTTTTAAGTTTTGAATGTTGTCTGAAAATCAAAACAAGTTAATTAGCTAGCTTTTTAATAGTTTTATGTTATCAAAGTTGATATCTGTTCATTGTGTAGAAATTAAAAATATTTGAAAACAAATAAATAAATTTGTTAGGAAACATTAATTTTCTTATTTTTAACTTTAAAACAATGTTTAAATAAATTAAATCGTGAAACAAGTTTAATAAGGACGTAATTAACTAAATTTTTATAAGCTTTTGTTTATAAAAACTTTTCTTGCCTAAAAGCAAACAGAAATTTTCTGTACATTTAAGAGATGCAAGCCTCTTAAAAATTTTAACAAAAAATAAACTTCATAACAAACTTTTTCTTCTGTTTATTGTAAAACGAGGTAAAAAAAATTTCTCAAGCCGCACACTTCCTTCTTCACACCCAGCCTCGATGCAAAAAAGGCCCTTTCCCTAAGAACAAGAAGCAAAACGAGTTGGTCGGTAAAGAACGTACGACAAAAAGAAGAAGACACTCCGGCGAGATCTGTCCCTGAACTTGACTCTCGGCAGTTTTAATCCTCCGTTAGGTTAAAAGTTAAGCACCGAGCAGGCTGCACCGTAGAAGGTCACGTACGCTCGGTGGGCGAGCTGGTCATGTATATACGTGTATAAAATAAAGTGGCCTGCATTACGAAAGCCCGCGCCTACACACTGACCTCTTTACCTCTTACAAGCAACAGCTGCAGCGGCGGCAATCGAGAAGGATTTAAAAATCTTGAAAACCTTTCGTATGGGATATGTACTCACTCGGCGTAATTTTACGACCCTGGACGATGACGATGAATTTTAGGTACACGAGCTTGCCGCTCTTGAGACTTTCGAGTCTTGTGGATAAATAATCCGATGAAAAAGTAATTTTTGTTACTATTTAAGAAAAAAAAAATTTATAAGAATAATTTTTTCCGATTTTTAATAACTGATATTATGCAATAAATATTGTAAAGATTGAAAAAAAAAAAAATGAATTTTTTTTTTAATCAAATGATTTTTGTTGTATAAATGAATGGCTACAAGTAAAAATTATTTGTTTTCTTAAAAAAATAATGAACCAGCTCTTTGTTTTATTGTTTATATGTATATTTATGTATTTTAGGCATCTTAACTTAAGATACAAAGATGATGTCTAAGATATTAGATACCCTATCTATAAATTATCTAAGATACAAAATTTAAAATTTAAATAATCGAGTTGATCGGATTTATATCATACATGCAAATTAAAATTATTTTTCGCGTACATACAGCACTTGAAAACATTTTCTTTTAAAATTGTTTTATTATTTTAATTTTAGTTAAATAAATAGTCTAATATATTTATAAAAATAATAGAAAAAATGGAATTAAAAATTTATTAATGATCATTTAATTTAGATAATTTAAGTATCTCAAAAGTTGTACTTTTTAGTCTATCTGAAAAAGTATTTTAGATACTTTTTCAGATAACTGTATCTTATCAAAGATACTTTTTTCAGAAAGAATCTGTACCCTAAGTCAATATTCTTAAACAAACCACATAAAATCAATAAAAATAAAAATAATTATTATTATTTCGATTAAAAAACTTCGCTGTCTAAACAACAGCCACTGAATAGATTCGTAAAATCACGGCCAATTAGAGTAAGGTGCAAAAGTCACAGTCTTGAAGCGTTGTTGTTTTCTCCTCCCAGCATATTTTCCGTTTACCATTTTAATTTGCGGGGGTACGCTAACAGACCCGCTAATGGCCGTCGACCTCGGGGACTAATGATTCGGTTCGTTAAATACGTCCAAGTGCAGTGATCTCTGTTTTTAATCCGAGTTGCGTAAAATTTATATAAAAACATAATCAAGTTTATTGGGTGTGAAAAGTCCTCGTTTATGCAATATTATGAAATTGCTCGCAGGGGTAATTAATTCGGTTTAATTGCTGATAGATCAGCTGGTTATTGGCTGTATCAATCACCAATAGTCCAGATAGTATCTGTAAACGAGTAAAGCCTCGCGTTGTTTAACGTTTGCGATCTGTTGTATAATCACCGGTTACCTTAGCTCGTCCAAATATTTACGGTTTCGTCACCTCTCTCTCTCGAGAGAATAATAAACGAGATGACTGATAATTTCAAGCCTACTCAGTCACGGATTATTTGAAATCCTATGGGTCTTCGATATTAAACAAGACGTTCTTTGTTGTTAGGATCATTATCGATGTTTGCGTTTATTGACCGTCGTGTGTTCAAAATTTTTATTTTTAATTTCTTCTATGTAACCCCTGTCACTTGCCTACCTACCTTCCTTTGTACTTTAGCTTGTAATTTTTGTACGCTGCTAGCCAATGAGCAGTCAATATGTAAAAATTGGTTCAAATAAACTTATTTATTTTTAATATCATTTTCTTATTTAATTTATTAAAGTTGTTAAGAAAGGGAGTATAAATTTATGCTCGATTCACAACGGTAACAATGAACTTAAAGAAACCAATCAAAGACTGAGAAAAGACAATTTTCAAAATATGATAAATTCCTCTGAAAAGATTTCAAAATTTTTTTAAATTGTATTTCGTATGTGACGCTGTCATCGAATTATTGATTAATTAAGGAAATTATAATTTAAAAGTATATTTTACACTACGAAAATAAAAAAATTTCTTAAACATCTGCTGGGGTCAAAAGATGTACTTAACTACGAGTATAAAACATTAATTGTATTCACAGCCTGGAATGACCTCAAAGTCTAAAACTATCATATCTCAAAATACGATCGAGAGCTAGTAAAAAAAAAAAAAAAGCCGCTCGTCACCACAACATTGTTCCCCGAAGTGATATTCCAATTGCGTGAGAATTAAGGTGTCTTATCTCCGGTACGTCATGCACGGAGTGAAAGCCAGTCGCGGTCGGGTCACCCGAGGTGTATTAATCCTCAGCTCGTCTAACGCCTCGCGGAAGCCCCCGGAGATGACTCCGCACGAGGGCCGCTAATGGACTTTGCCGTTAAACATATTGTGCCTATGCTTTTCCATAGCTGCAGCGGGGATGAATTCGCAAGTATTGTGCGCCCGAGAGATCCTGAGATAGCCGGTGACTATGTTTGTTCGGCTGGCTTTTATTGGGTATTAAACGGGAGTTTTAGAGTTGCATCGAGGTTTTTTCAAACCCCACTTTTCTCTTCTTGAGGACGTTCGTTCTATTTCTCGCATTATTAAATTACCGTCAAGTAACCGAACATTGAATGATTCGTTAATAAAAAAAATCCAGTTTAAAAATAGAAAAATTTATTTATATCCCATGTAAAACTGTTCTGTAGAATTTCTTCAGAAATTCTGTAGGAAATTGGGCATATAGAATCTCTGTAGAAACTCAATAGAAATTCAATAGAATACAAAAAAAAAAATTAATATCATCTGATAATCTTAAACAAAAAAGGTGATCTGCTCCGGGGATGTACCCAGGGTACTCTGGAAAGACAAATGTTATGTCGAATGATTCTATAGACGTGGACAATCCGGATACCACAGTCCGGAACGACCTGGATACAACTTTTATTGTGATTTAAAACTAAAAATAGCAGATTGTTTTTAGATATCAGGCACTTGGTGCAAGCAGTGGTGACTACTCTCTGTGGATGATTTCTCCAGGAAGATTCGAAACCGGAGTGGTTAGGGCGGGCACCTGGTGCAAGGGGTGGTAATCTCTCCGTGTAGATGATTTCTCCAGGAATTTTTCACGCCGGACAGTTTACTGCGGGCAGTTGGGGAAAGGAGTAGTAACTTCTCCCCGTAGATGATTTCTCCAGGATGTTTCGAGACCAAAAGGGTTAGGGCGGACACCTGGTGCGAGGGGCGGTGATCGCTCTGCCTGTAGATGATTTCTCCAGGATGTTTCAAGACCGGAGGGGTTAGGGCGGACACCTGGTGCTAACGGTGGTGACCTCTCCCTGTAGATGATTTTTCCAGGATGTTTCGAGACCGGAGGGGTTAGGGCGGGCACCTGGTGCCAGCGGTGGTGATCTCTCCCTGTAGATGATTTCTCCAGGATGTTTCGTGACTGGAGGGGTTAGGGTGGACATCTGGTGCTAATGGTGGTGATCTCTCCCTGTAGATGTTTTTTCTAGGATGTTTCGAGACTGGAGAGGTTAGGGTGGGCTCCTGGTGCAAGGGGCGATGATGACTCCCTGCAGATATTTTCTCCAGGAAGTTGTTCCTCCAGAGAGATTACTGCGGGTACCTGGTGCAAGGGGCGATGATTACAATAAATGTTAAAATTAACCTGGTACGTAGGTATTATTTTCTTTTTTCAAAACCAAAAACATACTTACTTTTCGATAAACGGTCAAATTAGTTAACAATATAAACAACTTGATAACTTTTCGACATAATTAAGCTTTTATAATCAAGTTCCGAAGGGGCACAACTTAAATATAAGTTCCAGATATATACTTGCAATTAGATGTTTGGTCTGGTGGTTAAGGTCTCGGCCTTCTATGTGGCCGTCGTCGGTTCTAATTCCGACAACTTTTTTTTTTTTTTTTTTTTTTTTCTTTCAATACATTTTTGTGAAACTCATATTACTTTAATGTCTTTCCGGACATTTTTTTACTTATTAAAAATTTTTTTTAATAGTTAATATAATCATTTACAACGTGTAAAAATAATCTATAAAATAAGAAAGAGTTCCATAAAAATTTTTTTTTTTTTAATTTTTTTTTTACCCTTATGCTGAAGTCATTTCGCTCTGTAGCAACCAAGCTACTACCTTAAGCTATCTTTCAAGCCTGATCCCATGATAAGCGGATCAAAATTAACGTCAGAATATGGGAAACACTTTTGTATATTAACGGGTGCAGCTCGTCACCAGGGCTTCTGAAAGTCACTCGTGCTACGTTTCGTACTTGGTGCCTTTGAAACCGGCCGGGCGACGATACTGCACCTGTTGCAAAATATACTAAAGTAAAAAAATGTCCAGAAAGACGCCAAAATGATCAGAGTTCCACAAAAATGTATTGAAAGAACAAGAAAAAAAAAAAAAAAAAAAATTTGTTGTCGGGATTTGAACCGGCGATGGAAAAATAGAAATCTGAAACCTTAACCACCAGGCCAAGCACTGAAATTTTTATTAAACCTCTTCGAGGTTTGATTATAAAAGCTCAATTAGCTGGTGACGAGCTGCACCCGTTCATATACAAAAGTGTTTCCCATATTCTGACGTTAATTTTGACCCGCTTATGATGGGATTGGGCTTAAAAGATAGCTTAAAGTAGTAGCTTGAGTCTACAGAGCCCCTTTTTTTGATTTTGTTTAAGTTTAATTTTAACTGATTTTTCACCCGAATCCTGAAATGACTTCAGCATAAGGGAAAAAAAAAAATTTTTTTTTTAAATTTTCTATGGAACTCTTTCTTATTTTATAGATTATTTTTACCCGTTGTAAAGTCCTTTATAAAAATAATATTTCTTACGTATGTACCAAGTTCATTTTAACATTTTGTTAGTAATGATTATATTAACTATTAAAAAAAATTTTTAATAAGTAAAAAAATGTCCGGAAAGACATTGAAATGATAAGAGTTCCACAAAAATGTATTGAAAAAAAAAAAAAAAAAAAAAAGTTATCGGCGGGATTTGAACCGACGACGGCCACATAAAAGGACGAGACCTTAACCACCAGACCAAACATCTAATTGCAAGTATATATCTGGAACTTATATTTAAGTTGTGCCCCTTCGGAACTTGATTATAAAAGCTTAATTATGTCGAAAAGTTATCAAGTTGTTTATATCGTTAACTAATTTGACCGTTTATCGAATAGTAAGTATGTTTTTGGTTTTTAAAAAAGAAAATAATACCTACGTACCAGGTTAATTTTAACATTTATTGTAATCATCGCCCCTTGCACCTGCAGGTACCCGCAGTAATCTCTCTGGAGTAAAAACTTCCTGGAGAAAATATCTGCAGGGAGTAATCATCGCCCCTTGCACCAGGAGCCCACCCCAACCTCTCCAGTCTCGAAACATCCTAGAAAAAACATCTACAGGGAGAGATCACCACCGTTGGCACCAGGAGCCCACCCTAACCTCTCCAGTCTCGAAACATCCTAGAAAAAACATCTACAGGGAGAGAACACCACCGTTAGCACCAGTTGTCCGCCCTAACCCCTCCGGTCACGAAACATGCTGAAGAAATCATCTACAGGGAGAGATCACCACCGCTGGCACCAGGTGCCCGCCCTAACCCCTCCGGTCTCGAAACATCCTGGAAAAATCATCTACAGGCAGAGCGATCACCGCCCCTCGCACCAGGTGTCCGCCCTAACCCTTTTGGTCTCGAAACATCCTGGAGAAATCATCTACAGGCAGAGCGATCACCACCCCTCGCACCAGGTGTCCGCCCTAACCCTTTTGGTCTCGAAACATCCTGGAGAAAACATCTACAGGGAGTATAATCACCACCTCTGGCACTAGGTGTTCGCCCTAACCCCTCCGGTCTTGGTACATCCTGGAGAAATCATCTACGGGGAGAAGTTACTACTCCTTTCCCCAACTGCCCGCAGTAAACTGTCCGGCGTGAAAAATTCCTGGAGAAATCATCTACACGGAGAGATTACCACCCCTTGCACCAGGTGCCCGCCCTAACCACTCCGGTTTCGAATCTTCCTGGAGAAATCATCCACAGAGAGTAGTCACCACTGCTTGCACCAAGTGCCTGATATCTAAAAACAATCTGCTATTTTTAGTTTTAAATCACAATAAAAGTTGTATCCAGGTCGTTCCGGACTGTGGTATCCGGATTGTCCACGTCTATAGAATCATTCGACATAACATTTGTCTTTCCAGAGTACCCTGGGTACATCCCCGGAGCAGATCACCTTTTTGTTTAAGATTATCAGATGATATTAATTTTTTTTTTTTGTATTCTATTGAATTTCTATTGAGTTTCTACAGAGATTCTATATGCCCAATTTCCTACAGAATTTCTGTAGAAATTCTACAGAACAGTTTTACATGGGATGTTAAGCATGTCAAAAGTTCAATAAAAATACAATATTTTACAATGTGCCTGATACTTTTCGAAACTTGTACTTTTGGCCCACCTTATGCTACGAGTTGATCTAAGGTACGGGTCACAATAAGTACTTTATACATTTTCAGATAAAATTTTTCTTATATATTTCTTCAAAAAATCCATTGAGTCCAATAACATTCAATTTTAACTAATTTAGAATTTCAATCTAAGGTAAATTTTTTTTTTTTAATTAACTTTTTGTAAGTACCCTTTTGATGCTTTTGGTACCCTTAGGATAACCTATGTTCCATACACACGGCAGGTATCATTTTTTTTCAGCACGGTACGCGTTTAATGTTCCTTAAGCGTTTTCTGTTTTCTTTGTAGTATTGAGGGTGTCTCAAAAAGTTGCACTTCCGACTAGTTCGCACTTGAACTTCAGCAGTACCAGAGCCCCGTAAGTCTTACCACATCTTTTGCATATGTTTTTTTTCCGTCGCATTGGACCTTCTTCTGGAGTTTAGGTGCGGTCTTGGGCGAGGAACTGCAGGGACCGCATTATACATTGGATGTAGATACAGTATAGGCTGTGAAGACCTGAGTAATAACTTGGGAATAATACATAAATTGCTGGTTTTAGTTTAAAAGTTCTTCAAGCTGGCGTGTCTTTGATTCCGAAGTCTTTGTATCTTCAAGCTGAATCATTGTTTTAAACATAACTGGTACAATAAATGTTAAAAATTGTTTTTTTAGTGTTAGTAGCTATATGACATGCAAGAATAATCGTTATTTTATTTTTCCGAAAGCTTCTTAATAATATTATTAAAAAATTAAAAATGTTTATTTCCGTTGAGTTTAGCTACGTAATTCTGTCCCAAATAAGGCATGGGAAATGTAATTTATCCAACAAAATGTCGCACAATTTTAAAGAAATTTTAAGTCCACCGCATAACAGTATTTTTTTCCCACGTGCTTCCTACATTCTAAACAGCAATTTAAAACTTTCCTCCCGTGATTCTTACACAGCAAATAATTTTCCAAATAAACGTACATTTTCATCAAAAAATCAGCACTGCGGTAAAATCAAATCAATTTTCTTTCATCGACCGTCCCGCACGCAAGGTAAACAAAAAGCATCGGGCTGTACGCCAACTGATAAAGTCCACGAGTTTAGAGTCAATATCGCACGTCGCAAAAACTCGTCGGTTCCACACACACGGTTATTTTATTGGCCCTAGAGCGATAAAACGCAAACCCGAGTGGGCTTGTAAAAACTCTCTCTAAAAGTTTAAATTAGCGAAACTCGCGCGGGGTAATTGGCGAGTGTTTACCAAATGAATGTTTAAACAATTACGGAAGACGAATTTGGCGGTCGTGATAACTGAATAGCAAAAAAATTCAGGCACTTACGAGACTCTCACGAGCTGATACTCGATGCTCCTCGCGTTACCTACACGACGGATTATTTATTAGTTATACAACCGTCGTGAAACGTCGCTTTTATTGTTTTTAACGACCCTCGTGATTCGCGCATTAGGCCAGGGGTTTTGAAGACGTGCTGCTTTATGAAACACACTTTGTTTTCTTGTTGCACTTAAGAGACTTTTTTAAGCTCTGGTAATTTTTCAAAAATTTCATACGTAAAAGATGATATTACTGAGAAAGAGGTGAAGTAAAATAATGCATTGATGGTTTTTTACGTAACTAATTTTTAAATTATAAAATAATGTAAAAAATTTTGAGTTATTGAATATTATTGTTTGAAAACTTACCCAAAAAGACCATTTCTTGACCTAGCTCTGTTGCACCACTTTGGTGGGAGGCCATTTTTTTTTAATTCCTTTTTAAATCGAATTGACGCTTAAAATTTATTTCCATTGTACCTGATTTCGGACACTCATTAATAATTTCAAAAATACCGCGTAAAGTGGAGTTTTCACAGGTCAAAAAGCTTGTAAAATGTAATATTCTAATTAACTACTTTTTAATTGAGAAAAAAAAAAGAAAATTCTATTGCAGGCTATTTTTCTAATAAATTTTATGAGAAAAGATTTGAAAAACTTGTAATTTTTAGGTCGGTTACCCGTAGCTATTCCTCAGATAAATATTGTTAATATTTTTATTGTTAATATTATTATAAATATTGATAAATGTTGTTAATATCATTATAAAAATATTTTTTAAAAACTTTAAAAATGAGAGTGTCCGAAATTAGGTTCACAATTTTTTCACTCTTCAAAAAAGTAAGTATTAGAAAATTCGATAATACTTTCGCCCAAATGATTGAAATTAATCGTAGTTTGGCTAGTTATAAAGCTATTAAAAAAAAAAATCAAATAATTACTGAGCAACAGCAGCGAATGACGTTTACTTACCTCATTTAACGATCAGTTAAAAACCTGTAATAACGTTATAAAAATACAATTGAATCTCATTATCTGCACATATCGATCACTTATTGATTGAATAAATCATCGAATAAAAAAATATAAATCAATCATATTTATCCCTTGCACCGCTTACTTTGAGAAACGTTCTCATGGCTCTCGCCACCCAGCGTTTATCTACCATCGTCCTGTAATTTTTTTTTTCAATCTATCCGCTCTTTTGTAGAAAAGTAAAATAAAAATAAAGATCTATTCGATTTCTACAAACTCATTCTTTTTCCTAACAATCTCATAAGAATATTTCTCACGACTATTCAATAAACCCTTCAAGGAGTTACACTTAACAATATATTTTAATAAAAATGTATTTAAATAAATACTTTCAATATCAACGGAGATAATTAACTTATTTTTCCATAAACGATGCATTAAATTTTATTTTTTATAATACATTTTTTACCAAAATATTCATTGAACGCCAACTAAAAGATCTTAAATAATTTTTAATTTCAAAAATATCATTTTAAATAATTTTAATTTTCATTAGAATTAATTAAATTTTTTATGGCAAAATGATAAGTATTAAAACAATTTTTTATCTGATTTCACCCATGACAGTTCTTAAATACGTATATTCAATTTTGATACTTTGAAAATGAAGAAAAATATCGAAATTTTTTCAAATAAAAAAATTTCATGAACCTTATAATCTGTCCCAGTCTATTATTATTATTATTTATTTTTTTTATTATTTATCCGATGAAAACTCTCATCGTTTATGAAAACTCGAGTATTCTGACGACACTTGCACCGTGAAATCGTCCGCGCGACGAACGGTTTGAATAATTTAAACACTGTCATCTCGGAGTACCGTACAATCCTCGGGTGTTTTTTGCCCTCCTCGATTTTATTAAGGAAATCATCGCGCTCGCTGCTTTATGATTCCGGTCCACTTTTTATTCCCCGATTATATAGCCCCCACGAGGGAAGTTTCTCTTTTTTATTTTTTAACACCCGCGAGGGGATGACTCGGCTGTTAAATGCGGTATGAATCGGATTGGTTATCATTTTGAGTCATACTGCGTCGTGGTAGTTTATTTTTATTTGATTATGTTAATTTAAATTCCAGGGTTATTTTGTAACGTAAAATGCTTTTTTTGTAAAAACTGCGGTGTTTGTAGACGACAGGAATGATAATAAATAGTCTCCAAGAGCAACGGTTATTCCAAGGTCATCAGTATGTACGTGTAGTTCTTATTAATTTTATTACAATTTATTATTTCAAATTTGGTAATAATAATAATTTACTAATTAACAATTTTTATACATAAATTATGATGATTACTGTTTATTGATTTTATACAAGTAAAAAAAAATATGATTATCTGTGAGATACTTAAACAAATTAATTAAGTATTAAATAATTTATTTTAGTTTTCTTAAAAAATGATCATTTATTCTAAAATTAATTTGTTTTTTAAAGAAAACTGAATTTTAAAAATCCAAATTAAGTAACTTAATCTAACCATAATCTAGTGTAAAGATTAACTAGAACAGAAAAATTAGGGAAAACCAATTGGTATAGCTTCTTTTGTAAACATACAATGGTTTTTAATTAATAGTTTGATAATGTATGATAATCATAAATGTATAGCGCTTTACTGCATGCTCGGCAGGTATTTAAAATTCTAATTTTTTCATTTAGCGTAACTATGCGATCCATAGTCATATCTTTTCACATATCATTAATTAATTATTTTTTCACACCTTACTCTGGCGCCACTGACAAGAATGTCATTTTTCTCGTCTAATTAAATATCCATCGATTAAATAAACAAATTAATTGCTATAATACGCAATAATTATGCAAGATTTTTTTTACACCGCTCACATTCTTGACCTTTTATAAACTTTTTCCATACAATCTAGTTGTTTTGTTTAAAAAATGTGCTAATTAAGTTATTAAAAATCAAAAAAAACTTCATTTAAAATTTAATAGGTTATAAAAACTTGAAATTAGTTATAAAAAATGAGTAATTTTTTTTACGCTATTGTAATAGTACAAAAATACAATTTTTCGTGAATAATTTCGCAGTCTTGCTTGCCAGAATCAAACTAAACTAAATTTTTCCCCCAACAATAAATAAAAAATACTTGGTGTCGCTAATTTACCACAAACCAATCCTAGATTACAACAGCCGATACCATTAATCACATCTGCATTCCGCCATAACTCACCCCTCGAAAAACCGATTTCGGTACTTAAGTTGGTACTACACATGCTAATGATGAATAAGTAGCTGCGCGCGAAAGATGAAATTGCCGCAGCAGCAGCGGTTACGTAACAACAACGCAAACCGCTACGCCGCCGCAGGTAGCGAGTCGAGTCCAGTTTGACCCAGCAACTCGGAAGTCTGCACGACGCTTCCGCGAATCCAGCCCGCGTCCAGTTACCTTCCTTTTTATTCTAAAGAAGAAGAAGAAGAAGAAGAAGAAGAAGAAGAAGATTCATACACGACTCGTACAGCTGGTTTGGCCTCTTTTGTCTCATGGATTACCGCGCTAAGCTGGTTCTTAATGCGTTGTTTGCAGTTTGTTTATTGCGCAGGACATTTCAGAGAGTTGAGATTTTATTTTTTCAAGTTTTACAAACCTTTAGAACCGTAATTTCTTTCATATTGGTATGTTGTGGAGCAGTGACTTTAAGGGAAATTTTCATGAAAATAAAATTATTTTTTATATTTTTCGTTAATAAATACAGCTTTTATGTATTAATGGTAAAATTAATGATAGTATTTCAAGGGACTCGGAATTTTTGACCATAAGTTTAAAAAGTTACAAGTTTTTACAAAAAAAAAAAAATTAGATGTTTGGTAGAACTTATTTTAACAGTGTCTTTTTACTAAAAGTGCAGTTTAGGTACACAATTTTTTTATTGAACGAAGAACCAAGTTTTAGTAAATCTGCTGGCATGTGTTGAACTGAATCGGAATCGGACGTGCAAGGTCTGAAATGAGACCGTAATTTGGTTGCTCAAAGAATAAATTATTTTCGCTTATTATTATTTGGATTAATTTCCTAACAGTAAGATCGGTTTTCATGAAAAAAAAAAAAAAAAAATTCTTTCTGGCTTTCAAGTATATTTTCAAAATCTAATTTTTCAACTAATAACGTATCCACCATGTGAAAGGTACTCCACGTAAAGGAGCAATATTGTTTTTTAAAGGCGTCTTTTCATGAAAAACCCATTAAAAATCCCGGTCGCTCATCCTTTGTTTTTCTCGGATTCTCTCCGTCCAAGCGCGACGAATCCCAGCGAAAATCCAAATGGAAAACGTCGCCGGTTGTTTTATGAGTCTATCATGAATCACCTCCGACGCTGTAAAAACTATGGCTTTTGACTGGGACCGAATCTTGGTTTTTAAAAAAGCCGGGAATAAGTGAAAGGGCGCGTGCGAGATTATTATTCAAATTAGGTTTGTTTATTATTGGACTCGGGGGAGGATAAATAGCGAATCGACTTTCTCCGATGCGCCATTTACATATTTGGCTTCCCTTTTAGCGCCAAGTCCGGGTCGAGAAGAAAGGCACCGTAGACTGGGAATTTTAATAGACAGGAGGGAGCTCAATTTGTAAATGGCGCAGTTTGATAATTTTCGTTTGAGAATTTTATTTGTCCTTGTTTGGCTAATGAGATTGGTTTTTGACGTGATCGATTTTTTTATCTGCAAGTGAGGTTGAGGAAAAAAATTCAAAATTTGAATATTTCTTAAAATTTATGTGTTTTAATTGAAATTTACAATATTTCATACGGATTCAAATGATAAAAATTTTCATTCTCATTATTTATTATATGTCTGAGGCTGGGAGGGAAAATCACTTCAGTCCAGTTTTGCTGATTTTGAGTAAATAGATTTTTAAGTTTGTAAGCACCTCCTAAATCAGGAATTATTCTAGTAATTTAACAGTTAAATGTACTTAAAAATAGTTACAAAATCTAAGTACTAATGCTAATTATTTATAATCTTAAATGATTTTTTTTCTCAAATCAAAAAAGTAAAAACTATTGATTTTATGTAGTATGATTCGAAAAATAAAAAATTTTCAAAGTTTTAAAACGAATTGTATATTTTATAAAAATTTTTTTTGTTTAAAAACATTATAGACTTTGATAAGAGCTAGAAAATAAAAATTATAATTTCTTTTCAAATTTTTAGCTATTCCTTTTGAGTATTTCAATTTCATTTTCGGATTCATTAATGAAATAAAATTTGTATTCGACTAGAAGATTAGTTTAATATTAAAAAAATGAAATTCAAGCTAATAAGTTTGTACTTGTCGGTGCATTTGATGTTTTCTAAGTTCGATCCCCGTCAACTTTTCATCTCGGCATCGATGAAACCTAAGTAGTTTTTAACCGGTGTAACCAAATCCGGATAATTGTTCGCCCAGGGTATGCAGAAAGTCGTGACGGCCGCGACTTTACCATCCACTATTACGGGACTTCCACTGTCTCTCTTTAAAAAAAACAAAAAACATAATGGTAATTGTTGTGAGAAATCAATAAATCAAAGTTAAACAAAGGTTTGAAAACCAGCCGGAAATTGATATTTGATAAAGTTGCTTTGTTAATAAATATACATTTTCAAATTTAATAACATTTTCATGTAGTTCGACTGAAAAAATTAAATGATTTTTGAATTTATGACTGTAAGTAATTTTTAGATTACAACAGTAATAAAAATTATTTTATTGTGTGTTTGATGAAAAAAGTGATTATTCATTAAGAATTGTCAATTGAATGTTGAACTTGCACAAAGCACTTGTTTACAAAACCTTTAAGTCTAAGATAATTTTCAAAGTCTATGTGTCTCTTAACGTTTAAAAAAATATTTAAAAATCCCAAAAAATACAAATTGATAATAATATTGATTTCATACTAACATAACAGCTTCCAGAATATCTATCGTTGTGTGAGCAAATCACATCTTGTTGCTTCGCAGGCTCCAGGATGAACTGGACCATGGCGATCAAGTCTTTATCCTTGATATTAACCAATACTTCCAAGCATTCGGTCGAGTTTATAATTTTGTTTTTCATCTTTTGAAGTAATGGCGTGGAGACCCAAGCGTCGATCAACTCGCGCTTGCTCACGCCCCAACCGACCTGCGTCGCGATCTTTCCCGAGGTCAGGTTTTCCCTGAAGAGCTCGATTGTCTTCACCTGGGGTAAACGTACTTCTTCTTTCAACTGAAACACCAAGACAGACTAAAACTTACAGTCATTTCGGAAAAAAACGATCTTTACTATTTTTGAAGAAGTTACTTCGTGCCACTGTGGATCAAGAATAAACTTTTTTCATCTCCCTTGTCATTTAAATGATCGTGATTGGTTCAGAACATAAGATTTAAAATCTGAATTTTTACTTAACAATAAGATATTTGATACAAATGAAGTATTATTGATATATTTTAATAAAGGATTTATTAATATAATTTTTTTTTTTACTAAATATTATAATAAAAATTAAACGTTTTAACTAATAAAATTAGTGCTTTTCGACACTGATGCGCAAAAGATTTACGTCCTGGTTTTGAGGTTAGAGTGCGGAAAAACAATCATTATTGTTTAATCTGATCACAGGTACGAATGAATTATAGAAATTCTATTTGTGGATTAATTCGAATAATATTTTTTGTCTAGTTTTAAAATTATAGTAATAATCCCGGTGAGAAACGAGAATTAGGTTATCCATGAAATAGCTAGTTACTAGATTGAGTCTATAAAATGGCTAGTAAATGGCTATTGAATGGACACATTAATTAATTCACATTTATTACAGGAAACTTGAATTTATTAATTTTCATCATTTTACATTTAAAAAAAACAATCAAAATAAACTCACCGTCACAATGCCAATATCGTAATTAAGCGAGCTCAAGTTCATCACATTATAGTTCGGATGCGGAGTTAGCTTCTTAACTCCATAGACTCTTCCCTCCCTGGTGGAATTCGAGTAAACAGTTCCAGCAAGCACGCTGATATTCTCAGGATGATGAATTTCAACAATATCGGCGTAAATCATGCTCCTGTCGGTGAAGAGACAGTGCGCCGCTGTCAAAACGTGCTTTCTCGTGTTCAATAGTGCACCGCCGCAGTAATGCAGTCCCGATTCGTTCCTCAGTGAAACTACAAATGGAAACTCGTCCTGCCTGGCGTCCTGTCCATTGATAATTGCCCTCACGCACGATCTTACCCTGAAATCTGAATACTCATTGTTTTTTGAGGCTCAAAAATCAAGGAGAAATTTTTTGCTGGACTTACGCGATACCACGAGCAGGTAAATTAACTTGGCTAACATTTTTATGAAAAATGCACCGAAAAGCGTGACGATGAGCACGTAGAGAAAAGAAACCGACAAAGTTGGGACTTTTTTTTTTTTTTAAATTGAAGTTGACAATTTTTATTACTAAGGAGTGTTGAAACAGGTGTTAAAGAACCATAACAATAACGCTGAAAATTCTGAATTTTTAATTCAATGTTTACACTGGTGATGACGGATACATAGATGACACTAAATATTAAAAAATTTGAAAATTATTAACGGTTATCACTTCAAAAAGATAAGACTTAAAAATAACAGGTACTTGAAGAATCGATTTCCTAGTCTGCACCTGAGCTGGTAATAAGAAACTATCCAAAGAGCATTGAAATTTTTTAATTTTTCTCAGTACCTTAGTTACTATTTTTTTGGTAATTCATTGTTGAAAAAAAAAAATTATCTAAGTAAATTTTTAACTAGATATGAAATTTTTTTATCAGTATAATCTTGATCGTTAAGTTAATTAGTTTTGAGTAGATAATGTATACTATTAGTCTGTAAGTTTTTTTAATCCAAAATAATGTGAACAAATAGTAGGTTAAGAGGCAATAGATCAATAACCATAACATAATTCATTTTTCTTCATTTTATTATGCAAAACAGGATTAACACACTATAAAGTTAAAATAATACACATTCAATGGACTTAAAAGTCCTTTCTGCAATTATTCTAAAGTAGAAAAATAGATCAACTTTGATACATGTATTTTAATTTTCTTTTTAATTTTTGCTAGCCGTCAAATTCAGTTTGGCTTGATAGTACTTCAAATTCAAAAAACCAGCCAATTTTGGAAATTCTTTATAAAAGTCTACATTTCTCAGCCTACTCTCTAGAATCTCATTGGGGATAATCTTCGATACTTCGTCAACACTCATTTCGACTAAAACATCGTAAAGCGTAATGGATTCGTTTACAGAAATTTTTTTCAGCTCTTCCAGTTCTTTAGGTTCTATTATTAATTTTTCATCTGATTCAGCTGAGCTTGCAAGGCACGTATGATTCTGATCACTAACCCATAGTTTCAAAATATTCATTCCAATAATGTAATTAGAAATCAATGGCCGCAGACATTTTTCTTTAGCGCACTCCAGTGCAGTTTTTCCTTCTTCATTGACGAGGTTTAAATCAGCTCCACATGTCAGCAGTGCAGAAACGCTTTCTTCATTATCATTATCTACAGCATGGTGAAGTGGCGTGTTACCTTTACCATCCTGGCAATTCAAATCTCCACCTCTCTTCAAAAGTTCATGGACCAGACTGACGTAATCATTTTTTTGTATGCTGACATTGCGAAATGATGACCGAGGATATGTTAATCCAAACAAATAGTGCATCGTGCTTTTGCCGTCGTTGTCGAGCTCTAAAATGTCCTCAGCTTCGACTATGATCGTTCTGATAAGGTCGACGCAGCTGCATTCAACTAGTCTTTCGATTAAATTTTGTCCTGATTCGATTATCCGGGCTCCATGATTAAGAAGTACTTTGACTGTTTTTGAAAAATTTTCACCAGGTACCGTTCCGTCCCAGACTAGCTCGTCCAAACATGTGTACAGAGGCGTCTTTCCACAGAAACTCTTTGTGTTGACTTTAGCACCGTAACTGTTTATTAGATAATAAAGAAATTTTAATGATTGTAAAGACTAAATGATGATATTAAAAACTATACCTCAAGAGTTCATTGATCGTATCTGCAGCATCGCGTTTTCGGTCATCAACAGCGTAAAAAAGTGGTGTCCTCACACGAACATCCTGAACGTCAACTTCATGACCATGTTTCAACAAAATGGCCACGACTTCTTTCGAGTTGTGCTTCGCAGCTATATGAAGAGGCGTATCAATGTTCCAATAGAAAGAAATTTGGTAAATCTTTAACATTTTTTCAACCAGTTCATGGTGATTAGTACGACAGGCCAGCTGGAATACTTGATTAGGACTCTTTGTTATGACTGTGTCGCTTTCAAAATAGAATTTAACAATTGTAGAGATTAACATAGTACAGTCCTTTCCACAATAATCATTCATTTCTAACGGATTCTTGTTAGAACTGTTTTCCAAGGTTATATCTGCACCATGTTCCAACAGTAATCTGAATACTTTACAGCTTGATTCTTTGTTGTAGGTATGGAATTTAGCTGCCATATGCAAAGGAGTATAGCCAGGCCAGTGCTGTGAGTTTGATTCAATTTGAGCGTTGGGATTCTCACCTGAGAGAAGCAGACTCTCGATTTTGCTTACGTTGGAAAATCTAAAACGTAAATTTGGTTAACATCATCGATTATTAGAAAATTATATTTTATAACTTACAAGCAAGCGATGTGCAGTTGATTCATTCCCATTTCATTGACAAACTTCAGACATTTTTCTTCAAACATCGGCAACTCAAATATTTTCTTCATTTTTTCAAAATTACTCTGGCCATTTTCGAAATCCCAGATCAATAACTCAACCCTACGAAACACTTGATGCAGAAGATTGATGCCATCAGTTTTTGACAAGAAAAACTCCTTGCTATATGTCAAAAGTATTTCAACGTTCTCCCACTGACCGTTTTCAACAGCAAAGTGAATCGGTGTGAATCCTTCGAAATAATTTGGACCCGTGATTGGCGCAAATGGATTTTCACCTTGTTTCAAAAAAGTTTCTATGAGATCTCGTTTTTTGCTTCTGCATGCTACGTGAAAATGAGATAATCCGGTAGAAGTAGCAACTTCGTTCCTGTCCATTATGTTAGGCACTGACATTAAAGCTTCAACGATGTCCTGTTCCCTCGAGACATATAAGCAAATAGATTGGTGAATTGGTGTCCAATCGTCGGAGTTTTTTGAAAATACGCTTGCACCGTGCTTGAGCAACAACGAGACCATGGTTTTGTCTCCATTCACCACTGCTATATGTAGCGCAGTCGAACCAGATTTGTATTCGTTTATTCCAGCATGTATTGGGTCATCGATATTCACTGTTTTGCTGAGGATAAATCGCTCAACCAATTCACAGTTACGATTTATGCAGGCCATATGGAAATGAGATAATCCATTCTTGTCAGTGGGATTGGTTCTTATTTCGGTTGGATAGTTGGATAACATAAACTTCAATGTACGATCATGGTTGTTGTAGAAGGCGAGGTGCGCTGGACTCTGATTGTCAGCATCCAGAACAGTCATATCGGCCCCATTTTCTACGAGCAACTCAACAGTTGACCGATATTCAGGCTGTTCCCATACGTTCTTACAGTTTGAGATGTGGGTTTTTGAGTTGTTTTTAGGTAAAGTAGCAGCTGCGTGCAAAAGCGTGAAACCTGGCCAAATTTTGGACTCATTGTATATACAAACTGTGCCACCGTTCACTTCTTTGGTATTCAAGAGTTTCTCCAGTTTTTCATTATCGAAGATGCTGTAGAACGCTTCACGTAACTTGTCACTATTGAATGATATTAAATCTGTCTCTTTCTCAATCAAAGACAGGATTTCGGATCCATTATAAGAATGACATTTCCGGGTAAAAATATCCAGAGGTGTGAGGTTCTTACGATTTTTCTTTAAAACGTTTGCTTTGTGTTTCAGAAGCAGTCCAATAACAGTGGTATCGGAAAAATCGTACTTTGCGTGCATTGCCCAGTGCAAACCTGTGTATCCCGCTTCATCTGCGTCATCTACGTTGAAAGTATTTAATTTTAATAATCTAACGACCGCATCTTTATCATCAGCTAAACAGGCTAAATGAAATTTAAAGAGATCTGATTCGGTAACGAGTGGCGCGAAGCGTGTATTAGCCGACAGTTCATCTTGATAATCATCAAAGTTCTCTCGCTCAACAATTAGTCTGTTTCGAGTTTGAATTCGTTGAATCAAAGTGTGGCCATCTCTGTCTTTGAGATTGACGTCTGCATCGTGGTCCAAGAGAATTTTTGCCGTCTCGTAACAGCTGCACTTCATTGCCAACTGCAGAGGCGTCAAACCGTCGACTGGTAAGTTAGGCGAGACGCCACTTTCCAGAAAAAGCTTAACGGCTTCCGTGTGGTTGAGAACACACGCAACATGGAAGTGGGACAGGCCATCTTTGTTGGCTGGATTCGCGGTGACATTTTTGTCAACGTGCGCTTGCAAAACGCAGTTGGCTCCACGGAGGCTCAAACCCCACGCATCTGTTATACTAAAGCCCTTTCTTTTAAGATACAAATGAAGCGGCGTGTCACCCTCGGAATTTTTACTTGTGATATCGTAAGGGTACTTTAGATAAAACTCTATGGTTCCAGATGATAAACGAGCTGCAAAGTGTAAAGTTGTATCACCGATTTTTCCCAACCGGCGAAGAGGGACTGGATCTTCTTCGGTTATTGTATAACTGAGTGGAAGTTCGCTTTTCAAAATGTCTTCACAATCCTCATGAGTGTATAAATGAACACCAGATAGGAACTGATGTTTCTTTCTTAATTCATCGTTGTACTCAGGTTCTTTTCTTTTCGCCATTATTCGAGTAGATTAATTAACAGTATTTGAATAGTTTAAAGCGAATCTAAAACAAAAAAAGAAAAACAGTATTTTATTGTACATATGAGTGGCTCGTGGAGCTAGTAGCATATTTTTCAATATGATGTTGAAATAATAGAAAAACCGCAAAAAAAATTTACAATTAATATTTTGAATAAGTTTGAATTATTGATAATTAGTTTTATTTTAGAGTAAAAATATTTTTTTTCAATAGAATTTTTTTTTCAATTTTTTCTAATTGATTTATGATTTTAAACGTGTTAAAAATTATCTTAAAAATTTAAGATAAAAAGGCATGTTTGAAATCGACTCTAATAAGACTAAAGTTTAGAGATAGGTTTATTTAATTATTATTTTATTATTTTTTGTGGTCAGTCTTCAACCTATAGAGAAATTAAAAAGATTTAAACCAAAAATTTTCTTACAAGTACTCATGCTTATACACTTGCTTATCTTCCCTAATATCTTATCAAAATTTTCATTGGAATAATTTTTTCGACTTTTTTTTGAATTTAGATTTTGTTAGAGAAAATTCATACAAAAAAGTAAAATCTACACTAAAACATTAGTTTTTACCTTAAATTTTTTTTTTTTTTTCGTATGAAAAAGAAATAAGTGTTTAAAGTTCGAATATAGAGTATTGGTACGCAAAAAATTCGAAATTAGTAAAAAATTTTTAATGATTGAAATTTTTTTCGCATTTATATTTGAAATATTGCTAAGGAATCATACACTTTAAGTTAAAGTACAAAAAAAAAAAAAAAAAAAATCATCAATCATCAATAGGAATTAGAATAAAATACACCATATTCGCATAAAGCATCTAAATGACAAAAATTTATGAATCAAAAAATAAAAAATTTAAAAAATATTCTTTCAGCAAAAATGATAAAAACAAAAGTTAAAAAATAATGAATTAATATTTCAAAAGTACTGCTTACGCCAGCGCCGGGGTTTTCACGGAGGCAAGTACGGGCCTGGATCTACTTTCAAAACATAGCGCAATAGACGATACATCACTTAAGTACTCCATGCGATACAAGCAAAAAATTATTTATAAAATGAATGCTTACTTTACAGGTGGATCGAAGTAATTGATTAAGTATCGCTTCAGTCACTTAGTATTTCACTTATTCACAAATTCAAAATAAAACTTTTTCAATGATTACTTCACAGATAGAGCAACGTTACATCTTCTTTCCTCGATCCGTGTATACACACTGAGGCACGTGCGGCGTCGAGCCGGCGGCATGGCGGCGAAGTATCGTGAAGTCAATTAGCGCGCGCAGACGAATTTTTCAGCCGTGAAGTCATTTAGTGCTACTTGAATAGTCAAATTATTGGATATAATTAAGAGTAGACAGATTCAGTACAGTTTGAATTTAATCGCTCAAATATACAGATATATAGATAAAAAAATTAAAATATGTTTAAATACAGAAAATATAATATCTTTATTAACACTAAAAACTAAACTGTCAAAAATAAAAAATAAAAAATTTGTTAGATTATCACAATATAAATATTATGTAAATCTTAGTTCTCCAAGCATTAGTTTTTCATGGAATCGTCTTATCGCAATGATGCACTTATCGGTTCTCGGACGGAAAAAAAATTTGCCTAACTAGGTCGAAAAGGGCTCTTTTGCCTCTTCGTTTCGGTCCGCAAACTCTTCGGAGGCAAAATAAACCCTTGGCCTACCAGGTTGGTAATTTACTATCAACGTCGAAAATTTCAGCTTCAATGAAATCCAGATACTGGCTTATGGGAGTGTAGAAATCCGGGTATCCCATTGCGCATGGAATTGTAGATGTCGCTACGGCTGCAACCATTTGGTTCACTATCAGAGGACTTCCACTGTCCCGCTGTAACAAAAACATATTTACTTTTTGTTTTATAAACAATATATGTAATACACTTACATAGCAAGTACCTGCTTGGACTTTGTTGTGTAAACAAATGATGCTTCCGTCCGGTACGGAATTGACGTAAGTTTCATTTGAGTACTCAGTAGCTGACTTCAATAAGTCCAAGCACGAGTCGGGATCGATTATCTTGCTGTCTAATTTTTGAAGAATTTGTGAAGTTATCCAATTGTCAAGATTCTCTCTTTTGTGTATGCCCCAACCGACTTGAATGGCGTCCGTTCCAGGCATTAGTTTAGTGGTAAAAATTTCAATTGACGATACCAAGAGTAGATTTATTTCCTCTTTCAACTACATGAAAGTAAAAAACTAAAATTGAAAACTAAAACAAGTATATAACTGCAGGAAGGGAAATAATGGTTCATTAATTTTTTCGAATAATCGATCGATTCAGAATCCAGAAATGTCACACTAACAGTTATGTAGGGCCAATTTGCCACTTAAGGGTTAATTTGAGCATAGACATGAAGTATGTGTTAACAGACACATAATGAAGATTTTTCAAAGTTTTTCAGGAAATCTTAAATGTAAAAAATAATCGATCGAATCGATTTTTTATTAAAAAAGTAACACAATAAATAACCAAACTTACCGTCACAATTCCAATATCATAGAGCATCGTGAAAGGATTCGTTATGTTGTACTTCGGATGCGGCGTCAATCTTTCCACTCCGTAAATTTGTTTCTTTGCTTTTGAATTTGCGTAAACGGTACCAACCAAAACAGTGATAACTTCCGGTTTGTACATCTCGTCTGTTGCAGAGTAAATCATCCCGTTGTCAACGTAAAGGCAGTGCGCTGCTGTCAAGACGTGTCCTCTGGTATTCAACAAAGCTCCACCACAAAAATGCGATCCTGTTTCGTTTCTCATGGAAACTACAAATGGAAACTCGCCATTTTCTGCGTCCATTCCATTGATTATTGCCAAACTAAAATCTAAGTGGTTTATTTATAAGTTTTTAGTTGGAAAATTCATGTATTTTGTAACTTACCTGTTACATACAGTAAGTAAAAGATTGTTGCAAACATTGCTTTAGTTTGAAAAAAAATACAGCTGTTTGGATATTATCTAAGTGACCGTACCATTTGAATAAATAGTAAAAATTATCGTTTGGATTAATTTAATAAATTTATTTATTTCAATGAAAAATAAAACTTTTTACTTGTTTAGTCGATTCCATCGAATACTTCAAACTAATTTCTATAAAAAAGCTTAGTGTGTAACCATTTATTCTTAGCTACTTCCCTGCTAGAAGTTTCAACAGAACGTCTGGGGTGCCCGCCAGATAGTGGGCAGAAAATTCTGTCAAGCTTATTATTTTATGTATATGTCTATATATATACATATATGTATATGTACCTAGATGTGTTGATGAGAGGTTAGTTTACAAATCGGAGCAGCAGCATGCAGCTCCGATGTTACAAAATTGATAAAAAATAATCAAATAATTTTATAGAAATATAATTTTAATTTTTAATCGATGAATTATGCTTGCTGTTTGAAAATCCTAACCTCTCCCTGCTGTATAGCCACACGTACAATGGACTTGAACAAATTTTTTTTCTTTTGCTAAATATTTTAACACCTATGGAGTCAGGGCAGTGACCTAGCGCATAGGATAGCGATTACAACCTGGAGATGATTTCCCCAGGAAGTTTTGACTCCGGAGAGGCCAGGGCGTATACCTGGTGCACCTGGTGATACTTACGCCAGGGAGATGATTTCCTCAGGAAGTTTGGACCTTGGAGGGGCCAGGGCAGATACCTGGTGCACCTGGTTATACTGAAACCTTGGAGATGATTTCTCCAGGAAGTTTGGACTCCGGAGGGGTCAGGCTGAACACCTGGTGCACCTGGTGATATTTACGCCTTGGAGATGATTTTCCCAGGAAGTTTCGACTCCGGAGGGGTCAGGGCGGACACCTGGTGCACCTGGTGATACTTACGCCTTGGAGATGATTTCCCTTAGAAGTTTTGACTCCGGAGGGGCCAGGGCGGATACCTGGTGCACCTGGTAATACTTACGCCTTGGAGATAATTTCCCCAGAAGGCCAGGGCGGATACCTGGTGCACCTGGTGATACTTACGCCTTGGAGATGATTTCCTCAGGAAGTTTGGACTCCGGAGGGGCCAGGGCGGACACCTGGTGCCCCTGGTGATACTTACGCCTTGGAGATGATTTTATCAAGAAATTTTGACCCTGGATGGGCCAGGGAAAATACTTGGTGTACCCGGTAATAACCCAACTCTGAAGATGCTATCCTAATAGTAAACTTGATGATGTGAACCCACTGGGATCAAAACTTTCTGAGAAAATTATCTCCAAGGCGTAAGTATCACCAGGTGCACCGGATGTACGCCCTAACCCCTCCGGAGTCCAAACTTCCTGAGGAAATCATCTCCGAGGCGTAAGTATCACCAGGTGCACCAGGTGTTCAGCCTGACCTCTCCGGAGTCCAAACTTCCTGGGGAAATTATCTCCAAGGCGTAAGTATTACCAGGTGCACCAGGTATCCGCCCTGGCCCCTCCGGAGTCCAAACTTCCTGAGGAAATCATCTCCAAGGCGTAAGTATCATCAGGTGCACCAGGTGTCCGCCCTGACCCCCCCGGAGTCCTAACTTCCTGGGGAAATCATCTCCAAGGCGTAATTAATACCAGGTGCACCAGGTGTTCAGCCTGACCCCTCCGGAGTGCAAACTTCCTGGGGAAATCATCTCCAAGGCCTCAGTATAACCAGGTGCACCAGGTATTCGCCCTGGCCCCTCCGGAGTCCAAACTTCCTGAGGAAATCATCTCCAAGGCGTAAGTATCACCAGGTGCACCAGGTGTTCAGCCTGACCCCTCCGGAGTCCAAACTTCCTGGGGAAATCATCTCCAAGGCGTCAATATCACCAGGTGCACCAGGTATCCGCCCTGGCCCCTCCGGAGTCAAAACTTCCTGGGGAAATCATGTCCAGGTTGTAATCGCTATCCTATGCACTAGGTCTCCGCCCTGACTCCATAGGTGTTAAAATATTTAGAAAAAGAAAAAAAATTTGTTCAAGTCTATTGTACGTGTGGCACACGTATGCCACACGTGTGGCTATACAGCAGGGCTGGTATTGTGTGAATAATATTTTAAAATTACATCAAAATGGATGAGAAAAATGTTCAACATAAGGAAAAAAAAAAAAGAAAAATTTCAGAGTCAAGTTATGAAACTGAACATATTTTTGTTAGTAATCAATGTTACAATTTAAAATAAAAAGGTTTAGGCTATAGCTCGCCAGAATCCCTATGCGTAAAGCATTGGCCTTCTGTCAAGAATCTGGCGATTAACCCTACTAAATTTCTGCCCAATTTCGCTAAATCTGCCCACTGTCTGGCAATATTCTGGCGGAAATTTCTCGCAGGGTTATAAATTAATTTGAAAATGATGCGCGCTTGCGTGTATTATTTGACAAAAAACTACTCGGCTCAAATTTTTACAAGCCACTGTAGCTTCAAGCTTACGACTATACTTTTTATCGTCTCGATGGCCATTAAATCATCGAGTGACATCGCCAATAAGTTACCGCATAATTTAAAAAACTGCTTCTTGTGTTAATATTTGCGCAAACAACTGTCAATCTGGAATTTTGACTAACCATTATTCATCTTTTAAATTCGATAAAATCACTGACGATAAAAAAAATAATTTTAAACACTTCCTCCTAAGAAACTTTAAATTAAAAATCATTCAAACTCACCAAAGAAGTGTCAATTAGAACTTTTGATTTTAAATTGACGCCCGTTCAAGATTTTTTATCATTCTAACAGCTAAAAATAGAGTTTTGGTTTACCTCAAGTAGGAAGCTACTTTAAAAATTCATAATAATCTAACATTACAGTCTTGTATAGAATTATATAAGAAACACAAACTCTCAGGATATCATTTTTTTATTTAGCTTAGAATTTTGAGATTTTTAAATTTTTTCATTACAAACATTGATCATCTAAATATTTCCAAAATAGGAAATTCTACGTAAATTTATACATAAGGGATACAGTTGACATTGGCCCTAAAAACGAAAGTACGTTTTAAAAAAATATTATAACATATTCTGGAAACGTTTGTTTAATTGTGTTTGTACATTTTTTACAACAACAATAACTTATCATTCACTTAGATTTAAGATCAATTATTTCTGTCTCAATGAAATCCAAGTACCTATTTATAGGAGTATAGAAGTCCGGGTAGTCCATTGCACAAGGTATGCCAGAGTTTGCAAGACCCGCTAGCATTTTGTTTACCATTAAAGGACTTCCACTGTCTCGCTGTAATAAAAATATATTTACTTTTTTGTTTTATAAATAATCTTATATTTATATTACTAACGTAATAAATCCCAGCGTCAACTTTGTTCGACAAGCAAATCAAGTCTCCTTGGGGTACAGAATCAACATATATTGGATAATACACAGGTTCTTTTTTCAACATTTCCATGCAAGAGTCAGAATCAATTATCTTGCTATCTAATTTTTGAAGAATTGGTGAAGTTATCCAGTTATCAAGATTCTCTCGTTTCTGTATACCCCAACCGATTTGGACAGCCTCCATTTCTGGGATTAACTTGTCCTTGAAAATCTCAATAGTTGATACAGATCGCAGATTAACCTTTTTTTCAAGCTGCGCTAAGATAAAAATTAATTGGATCAATGGATGCTATGAGATTTAGGTTTCCACTTAAATGCCTGGTTACTAGAAAAATACTAGATTGAGTCTATAAAATAGCCAGTAAATGGCTATTCAATGGATAACCAAATTCAAATTTCTTACGGAGGTTAGCTGTCAACTTAAAAAAAAAAAAAAAAAAAACTGAGTGATAACTTGCCGTCACAATACCAATATCATACAACATCGTGGCAGGATTCAGAACATCATATTTTGGATGCGGTGTCAATCTTTCGACAGAGTGAACTTGTTCCTTTGATTTGGATTTCGCGTCAGTGGTACCAATAAGTACAGTTACATCCTCAGGTTTATACATTTCAATTAACTCTAATTCCATCATGCTTCTGTCGGTGAATAGACAGTGCGCGGCCGTCAAAATGTGTCTTCTTGTGTTCAACAAAGCTCCACCACAGTAATGCAATCCTGTTTCGTTTCGCAAAGAAACTGCAAATGGAAACTCGCCTTGTTTCGCATCGATTCCGTTGATTATAGCCGCACTAAAATCTTGGTCAATTTGTTAGTAAATTTAAAATTTTGCACAGTTGTTTTGATTGAAAATATATTAAACGTACCTATTGCCAAAAGCTTGAAAAATAATATGACAAGCATATTGCTTCATATTCGAAGTATGAATAGTCACTCAGTTTTTCATAGACTCTTTCTGTTTGATGTAGATTTTAAATGTGTACCTCCCATAATGCAGATCAGAAATATCGATTTTTATTTGAATTTTGAATTAATGTAAACTCGAGCATGGTTAAAAAAAAATCGAATTTTTGACTGAATTTCCATTCAAAACTATCTACTATAAAAAAAATGTCTTTTTGAATCAGCAAATTTCTAACAGTCAGTTTTTCGTTTATAAAAATTTTGAGTTTTTGGCTAGTTATAATCATTTACACTAAGTATAAACTATTCATTTAAAATAAGACAAAGCTTGTTCTTGAAATAATCAAAAGCACAATATTGACATTGGTTGTCAAAAAATCTCAAAATTTTTCCCAAATCGACACTCTGATAATTTTCAAGCTATCAAATAATAATTACTCAGCGTAGTAACAGTAAGAACTACCCAGTTCAAATCCAGCTCCAAAACAACTGTAATTTTGACTTCTTTATCAACAAAAAAGGCCATAAAATCAGCACACAGTCGGTAAATTATAGATATTTGAAAAAAAAGGTCTCTCGACCAAGCAACTGTCAGTTAAAAACATTGACGCTCGATTCTTTATCGTCCC
Organism: Encarsia formosa; assembly: GCA_038277355.1. Classification (NCBI taxonomy): domain Eukaryota; kingdom Metazoa; phylum Arthropoda; class Insecta; order Hymenoptera; family Aphelinidae; genus Encarsia; species Encarsia formosa. Next base: position 20,443,119 of record CM076188.1, on the reverse strand, counting down.
ATTCAAAAACTCCCGCCCAATTGCGACCGTAATAATTCATTCGGTCACGATTCCTCTCCTTATCGTCCTCCTCCTCCTCTCTCGAGAGCAATAAAAAATCGTTAATTCTCACGAGTTTGGGCTGTAACACGTGTGAAATCGAAAATCGTGTTTACAGAGCCAGGGCGTGTGCGGATGATTTTCCCATTCGAACGGGATTTTCTCGAGGTTACTTTCTTCGGATCTCCGCACCCGCCGCGATTTGAAAAAAGCTGTCATCGTTTCTAAACCCTACTTTCGTTCGACACATCCTCGAGCAAACAACTGATACTTCATTGTTGTTTTTTTTTTAAGGTTGGTAGCTGGGTTTTTGTTTGTTGGTAATACAATCAGTGTATAACTTCACTTTGTAAAAAAAATACTCTGATTCTTGATGAATAATGTTTTTTTAATTTCTTACAGTTACCTAAAAATTAACAGTTTTTTTAATTAAAATTAAGGTTTAAAAAAAATTATGAAGAATTTAAAAAATTACGGATGGATATTAAAATATACAAAAAAATTTAAGCAAGCTATAAGGAAAAGAATAGGTAACTATATAAACATTCGAAATTGAAACTTTAAATTCATTAATTATAATTTTGATTTCTTTTTTTGGTTTCTCCTTTTTTTAATTATTTGCTAAATTCAACCTTCTACCTTATGAGTCATTCAAAGTTTTTGAATCTATCTAGTAGAAATAAGAAATAAAGTTAGGTACTAATTGGCTTGTTTCTAGTAATTTCGTAGACTTGATCCATTAAATGGACATAAACAAGTCATTAAATGTCTAACTTTGATTCTCATTTCTAGAAAGGTTCAAATTATATTGGGTCTGAAGCGACTAAATTCAAAATCACATCTGGGTCCAATAAGTGCTTATCGATGGGTCGTATCAATAAGATAAATCTGTATAATGCTGTGCAATAAAATAAATTGTTGAAATGCCAGTGCAATAAGGTACCTTATTGGACAACTGAAGAAAAATATCCGTATTTTTGACCAAAATAATCGTGTTGTAAATTTTTAATTTTAATTTTATTTTAATCAAAAATTTCAGTAACACTCTTCCACACACCTATCCGAAATTGGCAGCTCCACCGTTACGAATCCACGACCGCAGAATACAATTTGCACGGCAAGGTCAAGCAACCCTGGTCGATGACGCAACCGCAGGATGCGTGCTCTGGGCGATGAAAATCTCGTCACGTCCGGGACACGTAGGCATACGTAGGAGAAATTCAAATGGCTAATCGAAGCCCACCGATTTCAATTAGCTCGCCTTATCTTACTCTTACAAGGGGGGGGGGGGGGGAACTGAGCGTTTATCGGAACGCGAAACGTGCGGGGTGAAAAGCAATCGCCGAGATTGGAACAAACGGATTCACGCGGACAGACAGACCTGCAGCATGCGACTACTTTCTATCCTGAACCGAACGTTTTTTTTTTTTGCTTCTTCCGCTGCAGGTTGTTGCGACTAATCGCTGGATCTCTTTTCCTTTTCTTGAGTTTTTTTTTTTCAGGGGAGTGGGTGTCTGACTAGGATTGGACCTTTTTTTACTTGAAAGGGATTTTTTTTTTTTTGTGGTTTTTAATAAAAAAAATAATTGTTTTTTAGTTTGAAGAAGTCAAACTTTTGAAGTCGACAAACGGGAATTGTAGCAAAAAAAATTTCTCCGTAGTAATAATTGACCAAAAAGTTACCATTTAATGACCATTTTACTTAGTTATTTCCATTTTAAGTGGTCTTAAATTGATTTTCAAGGCCATCGGAAGTGTTCGCATTTCTATGAAAATATAATGAAAATTTCACTTTTAACTGTAATGTGACTTAACTATACTTTTTAGCTATAAGTTAAAAAAGTGAAAAACAAAAATCGAAGTCAGTTTTTAGAGAATTTGCTAAAATGTAGATGATCAAATTGAATAAACTTAAATTTTTCGTCAGAATTGGTGACGAGTTATTTACTTTTTTCACTTATCAAATATTTAAATAGATGCCAAGAATATGTAAATATTTTTCAAAAAGTTACGTTTCTTTATTCTACTCTTTAAATACTGAATATTCATTAATTATCATTCATTACAATCATTACTATCGTTATTTATAAAAACGATAAGCTAATATAATAATGTGTAATAAAAATTTTTATTCGTATAAATTATTTTAAAAATATTATTTCTAATTCTAAAAAATTTGTTATTTGATTTATAAATAAATGATTATTTCCAAAATTACATGATTGCTCCATAAAAATCTTTTTTTGACCCGAGTGCGTCAAACCCATTCCAAGTTTGTTTTGTACTCTCTAGTAACGAAAAAATATTTTAGAACCTAAAATTCAATAAACAAATTTCCAATATCCTGCACAAGAGTACTTCAAACTGCAAATTAGATTTTTCCACATCACCTCCATTTATTTCGATTAAACAGCTCACTCGAAAACGTTACAAAGTACCAACTCCTTGGTGCAAAATATCGTGTTTACGGTCAGCGGCCTGGACGCCCGCACTATATCAATAAAATTTAAATAGCCGCCGCTTATGATTTCGCGAAAGCGCGGAGCGAAAGTGAAAATAGCTAATAAACTCAACCTCGGGGATGCTTGCATGGGAGAGCGTGACGGATATCAAATATAAATCGATGCAGGTGACAAAAATCAGTGTGGGTGGGGAGAGATTAGAGCCGTAACTCAGTCTACCTGACAATTTAACTGCATTATCGGGGGATTTTTAAACGTCTGGACGTTGAATTTTATACACGCGGGTTCTTGGAATTTTATCACTGCGGAAAATGATTTTGATAGAAAATTTAGAGTTTGTGCGGAGACACGTGTATGTTGAAGAATTTGAACTATGAGTTTTTTTGTTCGAGATTTATGGACTGCAGTGTGCAAGCTTGTGTATTAGAAAATTTTATTAGAAAATATTGAAATTTTTTTTCTTCTGATACATCAAATAAAAATTTGGAATTTTAATTTTTTAATGGTTTTGTTAAACTAATTGTAAATATAACATCTCATTTAAAAAAATTATCTTAAAATTTAAATATATATATTTTTTTTCTACCTGGGCTGGTGCGGTGTAAGTTTTGTTTTTTCAATTAAAGAATGTATTTATTTTATTTTTTAGTTTGAGTTTTTGGAAGAATTCTTTGTTCTCATTTGCTGAATTATGGTAATTGATATTCTTGCTAAACAGTATGACGTCAAACTCTCTTTATTTTAAAATTAACATTAATTAACAAAAAATTAATGTAAATGTAGCGTAACATAATAAAAATTATTTAAATTATCAAAATTTTATACACATGTAAAATTTTAATTTCTTTTACTAAAAATGTAGCAGTATAATGTATTTAAAAAGGTAAATAACATAATAGTTCTGTTTGAATAAAGAAAATAATGAAAACAAATACAATAGAAAAAAAAATTTAGTTAGCAATATTTTTAAAAAAATGTTAGTTTTATTCTACTTAATCTACGTATTGTGTAAGCATTAGGTTTTTAAAATAGTTAGTATATATTTCAAGTTTTTCAAAATTTCGTATTTTATCGTACTCAAAATTTTTCAGACTTCAGTGTAAGATCGTGTCAGGCAATAATCAATGGGACCGATGCAAAACAAGGCGAGTTTCTATTTGCGGTTTCTTTGCGGAACGAAACAGGATTGCATTACTGTGGTGGAGCTTTGTTGAACACAAGAAGACACATTTTGACGGCCGCGCACTGTCTATTCACCGACAGAAGCATGATCAAATTAGAATTAAGAGAAATGTACAAACCTGAGGATGTAACAGTGCTTGTTGGTACCATTGACGCAAATTCTAAGGCTAAGGAACAAGTTTATGATGTCAAGAGGTTGGCAGCACACCCGAAATTTGACATTCTCAGTACGTTACAGTTCGATATTGGTATTATTGAGGTGAGATAAAAAAACACCCTTTTAAAGTTGAAAAAAAAAAAAAAATTAAAATTGAGATAAATTGGGCTAAACCAGGATAAACTAGGATTAATTTATTTAATTTTGAGATATTTCAATGGTCAACCTTACATTTAAAAAAAAATTATTTATATTTATCTCAATTTATTTCGAAATTATCTTAATTTATCCTGTATTACCCTGGTATATCCCACTTTATTTATAAGTTCCAACCCCTTTGGAATCAAAGTAACGAACTCCGATAAATTCTTACCAAGTAAATTAATGTATCTTAATGGTGTACTTGGTACGACGGTCGACCGAAAATCGAAAACTATGACAAAATAAACTTAAGCTGTATTTACTTGTAAAAAATAATAAACACCACTTCGTAATAATTTATAAACGCAGGTTTTGAAATGTAATTAAATTAACTTTTCCCTCTTCGCTAACCGTTTCCGTAGAAACTTCATCCATCCGGCTAAATTATATCATATCAATTTAAAATTGCATTGAAAAAGTTTCTAATAACTGTGATTTTTTCACTAAAAAAAAGCCGCATCAGACATTGAAATACATAATAATCAAAAAGCCAATCTAAAGCCGCAATAATTCATCAGGAGACTCGATCCCCGCCAATCAACGTCGACAATTAGAGAAGAAGAAAAGACAGACGGACTATCGCCAGTAAGTAGGGTAAAGCGTGAAAACATCGCTTTGCTGGGATCTGGTTTAGTCATATGTTTTTTGCGAAGCTTCACTCCTACGACGAGCTAATTGCCAGACTCTCTCTAATTGTCGCGACGCCGTGTACGACCGTAATCAAAGTAGGTTTGGGTATGACGGACGAGCAGGATCGAGAGGAGCTTGACCTCTCCGGATCCCAGGTTTTTATCATGCGGGACCACGAGGAGAAATCACTTTTCGGACAATGGGAATCGACAATGGATTTGAGGGTTTTGAATTCAGAGCGGGGAAAGGTAAACAAAGATTTTTAAACTGTAGCGAAAAATATGTATTGTACGTGCGAAGAAAAACTTTAACCCGAAATCTGCCATGAATAAAGTGACAATTGATGGGTAGTTTCGGTCTAAAATCACGTCTCTAAACCTGCACTTTATTTATGCATATTTGAGTCTGTAGTTAACAATAGAATTGTGAAAATGCGTCACTTAAAATATTTAACGATGCAGGATTGCCATGTAACTAACTTTTTATTGATTTTCACTTATTATTAAAATATGTTTTTATTTATTTTTGTAAAATATTATTTCACTAAAAAATTCTTAGCGTCTACTGATAAAGATTTTGTTCATTAAGCATGTCGACTGAGCTAAAAAAAATTTAAAAAGGTACAAACAATATTGTTTATTTAGAAAAGAGAAAAAAAATGTGGAACGCTTCACGATTTTGCGTGTCATCCTTGCGCAGGGGCCATGCTAATCTTCTCTGTATCGTTCCAATTTTAGTATATGTACAGCCGAAGCTAGTACAGCTACCTTGCTTTGGCTCCGGTATATATACCGATCGGTACCTCGTTTTACCGCTTGCGAGAGCCGACTTAAATTCGGTAGCCACCTGGCGGACGATCACTAAACTACTCTACTAGTTAAGTATAACTGCTTACGTTCTCGAAGGCTTAGATTTAGGTACATTTCAGTAGCTAAAAGTTGCCTCATTGTAACTTTATTTGTGGTGGTTTTTGAGCCAAGATTTTTCTTTGCTGGGACCAACGATATATCTGGTTCTCCAAAATGAAGTAAAAAGTTATTTAGTTCATTGTTAACTATAACCAATTAAACTGAAGCAGAATAACAAATTAATTATTTGAACAGAAGACTTCAAAAACTAAAAGTAGAAAAAATAATGATTTTTCACAAAAGTATCTATTTTTACTTTACAAACAAAACTTGTTTACCCAACCGCGTGGTAATAATTCCTTAAGCGTAAAAAAGGGCATTCGCAAGATAAGAATAAAAGTCAAGGGAGTCATCTCAGTCGACGTCAATTAACCCGACCGATTAACCGGCTTTTAATTTCCTAGAAACTCAGTCAATCTCGGCAAGCACAATTTCGCAAAGCGCGCGCACCTTTTGTATAAAAAACACTCCACACTCGCGAGGATTTTAAATAAGTTGCCCAAGACACGGTTGACATCAAACGAGAACGAAAACTCTGTACGTAAGCACGCGTACCATCCTAATCTCAAAATTTATTTCTCTCCGCTATGTGCGCGAGTGGAATAATTATTAAGTTTTCATTACACCGACGCACGGATAATGACAATTCGAGATAGCAAAATTACCCTCTAATTACAGTGTGGGGGAAGGCAATCTTGATTAAAACTTAATTGACTTTCACTGGTTGTAATTGCCGACTTGTTTTTCCATCGTTTCGGCCGGATTCGTATCTTACTGCCGATGAGACATTTGGTGTATAAACCTTTTTTTTACGAGCAAAAAGAAGAATTTAGTGAGAAAATTTTTTTCTTACAAAATAGTGCTATGGTAACATTTTTTCTGAACGTTTTTTAATCCCGACTCGAGATCGTGAAAATTGGTTGACAATGTCGTAAACGATTTTTTTAACTATAACAATAAAAAAGTTATAATTTATTTATAGATCATCAAGAATGAAATTTTGTAATTCCAAGATCGAATGTCTTCGATTTAAAACGATTGTGATTGGTTCAGAACAAAAAATTAAAAATTTGAATTTAAATATCATTTCAATTGAACAAAACGATATTTATTGCAAAATAAGTATTTGTGAAGGATTCATTTGCATAATTTTTTTAAGTGAATATTATTTTACATTTTACAAAAATTAAAAATTTGAATGAATCGTTTAAGTTTCAAATTCGTAGGTTTAATCGGTTGACAATTTTTTTATTTTTTAATAAAAAACTTTGACATTATTTTAGTATAAATAAATAAATGAGCGCGCTTGCACACTTAAAGCTACTACTAAAATAAACTCAAACGCAAAAGTGTCAACCATTGAATGACCAATCAAAGGACGATCCCACCCGATAAACGGGGTACTTTAATTTTGAAAATTTTTCGTCCGTTATTATTATACAACGAGACCATTGTTCGAATCCGCGAAACAATGCAATTTGCGATTTGACCCTATTCGATGCTCGAACTTGGCCTTTTACTCGACACAAGGGGACATTGTTTACGCGCTTAAGTTTAGATTCGGATGGATAGATTAGGCCTAGATGGAGGGATTTTTATGGTCTCGAAGATATTTATGGCGACCGCGTTGCTATACTCGTTAGCGACTTATTCATGAGTTTGTTTTACTGCACTCTTGTCTGTGTGTTATGGGGTTAGCCGAGAGTCGTAAAAAAAGGCGGGGATCGAGCTGGAATTTTAAGTCGTTGGAAAGATGGATTGTTTTAAATGAAGGTAGCAGCACTTTAAAATACGCGAAGTATCTTCGGGTTTACTTTGACAACGACATAAAAGATCAAAATATTTTTGAGGTATTTTCAACTACGATGACGTATGTAAAAAAAAAATTGTCAAACAATGGAGCTAAAACCAACTGTGGATGTATATACTCGACATACAAGACCTAATACATAGATATACTTCTAATATACACAAAATGGTACTAATGACATCACGAATAAAAATTTTAAAAAAATCATTACTCTAAAGTGATATTGATAGAAAAATTATTAAAAAATCTTGAAATCCATTCTAAATTAGAAAAAATACATCTTCTTTATTGCATTACCAAGAAGTTTATAATTGATTGATTTATCGTTTGTACATATTGAGACTTACAACTCTATGTATGTATATAATTAGATGACCTATCCATCTACTGATTGTATAAATATATATATATAATTTTATTTTATGTACATTTATGATCAATGAACTAAGATCTTTTACAATATAGTATACAAATAGACTTATAAAAATTAATAAATTCAATGAATAAATTTTTATGATTTAAGTCCTTTGTTAAATTCTCGTATTTTATTTAATTGTTCGGTTAAACTTTTCGCGTAACAATAGCGCCACTCCTTAATTATTAACTCTGCCACCTAAAAATTCTTGAGTTTACTAAGCCAGCTGAACGCTCGACCTTGGTTATTACTGGAAGTTAGTGTTAGTGAATCATGGATAGAAGTTTGTGCGTTTTAACTTCTTTTTGGAATTTCACCTCATTACAGCTATTCCCCTCGATGGAAAGAAATCGTTTCTTAAAAAATTCGATCGTCTTTGAATTAAAAAACAATAAAAGTGCATCATGTTTAAAATAGTGTTTTCAATTTACGTCTTCGGTGTGATTCTCGTAAGTACTGCGTTAGCTTGATTATCAAAACTTTTTTTTCTTTATAAAGAAATTATAATTATAATTACGTCCTAACTTGATGAATTTTCAGGTTAATGGAGACGCGAATTCTGCAAACATGCAGCGAGATCAGGAACAAATTAAAGAATTTACCGATTGTTTGTCAGAACTTGGACTTACTTTTAGTAAGCTATTATCGATTTTTTGAAAAAAAAAAAAATTAATATTAATTGTTTATGTAGATATCAAACTTATCATGGAAGCCAAGGATTTGTGTATACATAAATGCTTTTTGGATAAAACGGGAATGGTAAGTAGTTCTTTCTTGATTAACTTTTCCTACCTTGTAATCTAACTTTTAATTTATTTTTACAGTTTGATAATCACAAATTCGTTTTAAAAAATATTTTAAATGGTTTCTCGGTACCCGAAGGCGTATCAATGACCGAAACTGAGAAAAATCGAATTCTAACAAAATGTGTTGAACTAGGTAAAATGGTTTTTTTTTCAAATTATTGTACTTATTTCTTTGTAATTAAAATTAATCAAAAGTGAGAATTTTTTTAAAATAAAAGTCAAAAAGTGTCTAATGTAAAAAATTTTTATTACAGGAAATCAGGAAATTAAAAGAGGAGTTAATGAGTGTAGAGCAGCGTATAATTTTTATCAATGCCCTGCCATTATGCAAAAAGTGAAATAAATGTGCTTAGCGTCGAAAAAATGTTTACATCTACTAATAATGACCATAAAAATTTGTACTTTATAATTAAACTAATATTTGTCATTGAAAAATTCATCAAAAGGTCTTTTTTTTCGAAAAATTAACACAATCGTTTAGCTCAATATTAATATTGAAAACACTTAAAGCGAAACAAAATATTAAAATCTTTAATTATCATGAAATAATAACCAATAATTCCAGTTAATGTAATATGGCAGTCATTACAAACTTCTTTTATTGCGATTAAAATATCATAAAGTTAAAAAAATTTTTGTCAGCTTCTCCAGTTTAACGTTTGTAACAAAGCAGTTGAAAAGCGAGTCATGTTTAAAATAAAAATTTTCTTATATATTTTCGGTTTGGTTTTCACCATCGTAAGTAACTGAAAACATTATTCGTACTTTTTTGACTTTTACATTATTATCTCTAAATTAAAAATTAAAAATTTAAAGGTTTCCTGCCATTCGGAATCTGAAGGTAACTAAAATGAAATATTTTATACGTGAAAACTCAAATTTACTTCGTACAATAAATTTTCGCAAGTATGTACATACTTATAACCATAGAATTTTTTCATCAGATGGTATATTACTTTTTTTTAAACAACTGATATCCGCTATTAAAGTTCGTTCACACGAACAGCACACGAGAGAAAAGACTTACAATGGTATGTACAAGTAAAATGTAAAATTTAATTTTTTCATTGGCTGTCAACATTTTTAAAATTATTATTGCAGGCGGAAAAATTCGTTTTGGGTAAAATATCGACGCAATTCCTTCTAGATAAAACTTGAATTTTATCATACTTCACGAATTCTTGTTAATCGTTTAGTTGTAAATTAAAATGATGCAAAAATAAGGAAATTTCTAATTTTTTAAACTCAGTATTGTTCATGCTCATACAAAAATTTCTGTTTACAATGGTAGAAGGATTATAAACAGTAAACATAGATTCAATTTTGAGTGACTTATTTTACAGTTTTAATATATTTTGTCTCAAGGTAAAGTACAAAATTATAAAATAAAAATACTTTTCTGAAAAAATTGCTTACAAAGAGACGATATGACCAATGTCTCTTGATAATTATGGGCCTTACACAACGGTTAACCCTATAGCCAAAAGGGCAGTCTTAGCCCATTTAAAATCTAAATAACCCCAAAAAGTGTTTCTGGAAATCGTAATTTTTATTTATGACGAATTTTCCCTGAAAATTCATCATAAAACTAAAAAATGCTAGGAGAATTTTGAAAAAATAGGTTTAAACTGCCCTTTTTGCTATAACCCGAACAGAAAGTTTAGCCGGGCGCTAGCAGGGGCCTCGCCAGGTGCCCCGATATTCTAGGTTGGCCCCGGCAGGGCTGAACGGTAAATGTAATGCGGCGCTAGCGGGGGCCCGGCAGGGCGGATTTATTTTGCCAAGAAAAGGAAATTTAGGGCTGTTAGGTTAGGTTCGGGAAAAGTAATTCTTTTTACTTTCATATTAGTAATTTTTGATTTATAATAATTAAAAAATTGATAATAGGAAAAAAAACAAAAAACAAAAAAAAAACATTAAATATTCATATTTATTGAAATTTTTATAAATATATACACGGAGAAAAATAAGTAGGAGTTTCTCCTATTTTTAATAGTACTTTTCGCCGGCAGCTACCTTCTTAATAAAGTTTATGTACTCACCCATACTTTTCTCATAGGTACTTAGAAATAACTCCTGGTGCACCCACTCGAGTTCTCTTAGAACTTTTTCTCGTAGCTAGTGCTTGGAACCAAGAATACCGGGTGCTTCAGGTCGACTCCTGGTGCACCCGGTCAACTTCTCCTGGAACTTTTCCTCGTGATTTAGAATAAGGTATGGGGTGCCCTGGGTCGAACCCAGATCCTGTCCCAGGAAAAGCCAACCGGGTACCCCGGGTCGACTCCTGGTGCACCCGGTCGAGTTCTCCTAGAACTTTTCCTCGTAAACGGTGCTCGAGATTTAGAACAAGGTACCGGGTGTCCTGGGTCGAATCCTGGAAATGTCTCAGGAAAATCCAACCGGGTGACCTGGGTCGACTCCTGGTGCACCTGGTCAGCTTTTCCTAGGATATTTCCTTGTTTCGACCCAGAATACCAGGTACCGATTACGAGGAAAAATTCCAGGAGAAGTCGATTGGGTGCACCAGGAGTCGACCTGAAGCACCCAGTATTCTTGGTTCCAAGCACTAGCTACGAGAAAAAGTTCTAAGAGAACTCGAGTGGGTGCACCAGGAGTTATTTCTAAGTACCTATGAGAAAAGTATGGGTGAGTACATAAACTTTATGAAGAAGGTAACTGCCGGCGAAGAGTACTATAAAAAATAGGAGAAACTCCTTTTTATTTTTCTCCGTGGATATATTTATAAAAATTTTAATAAATATGAATATTTCATGTTTTTTTTTTTTTTCCTACTGTCAATTTTTTAATTATTATAAATCAAAAATTACTAATATGAAAGTAAAAAAAATTACTTTTCCGAACCTAACCTAGCATCCCTAAATTTCCTTTTCTTGGCAAAATAAATCCGCCCTGCCTGGCCCCCGCTAGCGCCGCATTACATTTTAAGCTGAGCCCTGCGAGGCCCCCGTCGGGCGTGACGTTTTTGTCTAGCGAGGGCCCTCAAGTCAATCAGGGCTCCGGTGGGGCGGCGCTTGTTCGGGAAGTAGAATTAGATTCATAATAATTATGAAATTTAGTTCAACATTTGGCATAAGAAAACAATCCCCAAAGCTTCGCCAAGATCATCGTTCCACATGTCATCTTTTTTTAAGTAATGCAACCCTGCTAGAAGTTTCAACAGAACGTCTGGGGTGCTCGCCAGATAGTGGGCAGAAAATTCTGTCAAGCTTATTATTTTATGTATATGTCTATATATATACATATATGTATATGTACCTAGATGCGTTGATGAGGGGTTAGTTTACAAATCGGAGCAGCAGCATGCAGCTCCGATGTTACAAAATTGATAAAAAATAATCAAATAATTTTATAGAAATATAATTTTAATTTTTAATCGATGAATTATGCTTGCTGTTTGAAAATCCTAACCTCTCCCTGCTGTATAGCCACACGTACAATGGACTTGAACCAATTTTTTTTCTTTTGCTAAATATTTTAACACCTATGGAGTCAGGGCAGTGACCTAGCGCATAGGATAGCGATTACAACCTGGAGATGATTTCCCCAGGAAGTTTTGACTCCGGAGGGGCCAGGGCAGATACCTGGTGCACCTGGTTATACTGAAACCTTGGAGATGATTTCCCCAGGAAGTTTGGACTCCGGAGGGGTCAGGCTGAACACCTGGTGCACCTGGTGATATTTACGCCTTGGAGATGATTTTCCCAGGAAGTTTCGACTCCGAAGGGGTCAGGGCGGACACCCGGTGCACCTGGTGATACTTACGCCTTGGAGATGATTTCCCTTAGAAGTTTTGACTCCGGAGGGGCCAGGGCGGATACCTGGTGCACCTGGTAATACTTACGCCTTGGAGATGATTTTATCAAGAAATTTTGACCCTGGATGGGCCAGGGAAAATACTTGGTGTACCCGGTATCAACCCAACTTTGAAGATGCTATCCTAATAGTAAACTTGATGATGTGAACCCACTGGGATCAAAACTTTCTGGGAAAATCATCTCCAAGGCGTAAGTATCACCAGGTGCACCGGGTGTACGCCCTAACCCCTCCGGAGTCCAAACTTCTTGAGGAAATCATCTCCGAGGCGTAAGTATCACCAGGTGCACCAGGTGTTCAGCCTGACCTCTCCGGAGTCCAAACTTCCTGGGGAAATTATCTCCAAGGCGTAAGTATTACCAGGTGCACCAGGTATCCGCCCTGGCCCCTCCGGAGTCCAAACTTCCTGAGGAAATCATCTCCAAGGCGTAAGTATCATCAGGTGCACCAGGTGTCCGCCCTGACCCCCCCGGAGTCCTAACTTCCTGGGGAAATCATCTCCAAGGCGTAATTAATACCAGGTGCACCAGGTGTTCAGCCTGACCCCTCCGGATTGAAAACTTCCTGGGGAAATCATCTCCAAGGCCTCAGTATAACCAGGTGCACCAGGTATTCGCCCTGGCCCCTCCGGAGTCCAAACTTCCTGAGGAAATCATCTCCAAGGCGTAAGTATCACCAGGTGCACCAGGTGTTCAGCCTGACCCCTCCGGAGTCCAAACTTCCTGGGGAAATCATCTCCAAGGCGTCAATATCACCAGGTGCACCAGGTATCCGCCCTGGCCCCTCCGGAGTCAAAACTTCCTGGGGAAATCATGTCCAGGTTGTAATCGCTCTCCTATGCACTAGGTCTCCGCCCTCTGACTCCATAGGTGTTAAAATATTTAGAAAAAGAAAAAAAATTTGTTCAAGTCCATTGTACGTGTGGCACACGTATGCCACACGTGTGGCTATACAGCAGGGCTGGTATTGTGTGAATAATATTTTAAAATTACTTCAAAATGGATGAGAAAAATGTTCAACATAAGGAAAAAAAAAAAAGAAAAATTTCAGAGTCAAGTTATGAAACTGAACATATTTTTGTTAGTAATCAATGTTACAATTTAAAAAAAAAGGTTTAGGCTATAGCTCGCCAGAATCCCTATGCGTAAAGCATTGGCCTTCTGTCAAGAATCTGGCGATTAACCCTACTAAATTTCTGCCCAATTTCGCTAAATCTGCCCACTGTCTGGCAATATTCTGGCGGAAATTTCTCGCAGGGAAAGAGAAATTTTAAATAGATACTCAGATATTTCAACCTTTGACCCCTCGCGATACCGAACAGGAATTCAGAGTGTTTGGGAGCACTCGTAACGAGAGTAAAATTTACACTCCCGGTTGATTTTATATAATAACGAGTAGCGCAGTGTCAAATTAACCCGGGCCGCAGACACTTTTAAATTGATTTATTCACCCGCGAGTTACTCAACTAGATTATGCAATACGACAATCCATAAGACTCAGTTCCTTTTTTTTATTTTTTTGTATCTTTGCTCGCTGCACAACAACACTTCCTCAAAACGTGATTGAGGCAAGGTCGGAGGCTTAGTTTTTACACCTAAAACCCCACGATTTTTATCTTGCTTGGCTTACTAACGGAACTCCGAATGATAACAATATTTCCATATTTTAGAAGATTTATAAAAAATTAGGCAGCAATTTTATTTTATTTTTTAATTACTTGCGAAATGTTCGGACAAACAGGGCAGGTATATTATTGAAAATTAAAGTTTTATTACAAAATTATTGAATTAAATTAAAGTTTTTACTGACAAAAAAAATCCTACTTTAAATTTTAAACAACTAAAAAAATCAATAAAATTAAAAACTTATATTATTTCATTTAGTTATTAATATTTGTACTTCAAAAAAATATTGTTAAATAAAAATAAATACTTCACTGTCAACTTAAAAGTAAAAAAATAATTATTAAAAACCATGCAAGTACCCGCAACCGCAACCCCATAAATCAACAATTTAATCGGTCACGAGATTAATTGAAAAACCAGGTGTCGTGATTCGAACTATTTATTTTTCACACCACTATTTAAAAAAAAAAAAAAAAAAAATGAAGTAATTAATAAGTCGAGAGTTTACGTAAGTCGAAAGCGCAGCGGCGGTAATTGACACTTGAATTTCTCTTGATCGATCTGCAGTGGGAGGGTCAACGTATTCGAAAGGTTACGAACTTGATTAGCTCAGTGCAAACATGCGATTAAACTTTCCTTTCTTTAATTAGTTTTAATCCAAATTTAATTGAGGGGTCCGCCGAGTCTCATTGAAAAATCATTAGCGAATTATTAGAAATCTATTAAACACTGGCTTTGGACGAAGTTAATTTACCGATTTAACATTTTTTTTTTTTTTTACCGGTGCAGCGACATGGAAGAGAGAAAAATTTAAGGATTTAGTGATTGATGCCCGGTGGTTGTTTATTACGGGTAATTGGTTTTAATATTCATAAGTTTGGTTGATTGTTTGATTAACGTATCGGGTTTAATTTATTGTTTTTTGCATGGTTGGGTTTGGTGAAAATATGATGTTTTATTAATAATAACGATGGATTTATAGTAAATTGAATAATTATTGCATTACATAAACATGTAATAAAAATATTTTATTAGCTGTTTATTTTACAATGTCTTGGATAGTTATTTGTCATAAAAATTTGAACTAGATAAAAATTATTTCATTTTAATTATTTCTACATTTTATTTTTATTAGCTGTTTATTTTACAATTCCTTGAATAATTCATTCTAAGGATAACGTTTACCAAATGAAATTTTTTTTTTTAGAGCACTATTTTATAGTTTATTCAATTATGCAGCAACAATTTTAACTTGAATTCGATTATTACAAGGTAAATTTACCTTGATCGATTACTCTAGATCTGATACTATGTATTTTATTTCTTTAAACATGATTATGGTTTTTGAATAAATTAAATTAACAAAAAAACTAAATATTATGAATATTACTTTGATAAAATAACGTGCTTTGTAAAATTGTTTTTTTAAATAAAATATACATTAAAAAAACATTTTTTTATTTTATTTATATTTTGAAACATGCATACTAAATGATACTTGGAGTAATAAAAATTTTTTGCTCGTAATTAAAGTTTAAAAAATAAACTGTTACAGTCTTAATGGTTTTAAAAGCTAGTCTCATTTATTATAAAATCAAAACTTAAGAGCCGGTTTTCATTAATAAATTTTCATTACCATAATGAAAATCACACAACGCTGTTTATTGCGACTAACTCGCCATTCACTTGCTAAAATTAAATATTATACAGCTGCCTCGAGCGTATTCTAAAGAAATAAAAAAAGTCTGTCTCTTGATTTCACAAGAAAAGCGTGTGCCTCGTTAATTAATAGATGTTTTGAGCAACGATTATTATTTCCTGCAGCGATATAGAACAAGATAAAAGCGTGTTTTTTTAATTTATGTCCATCAAATTCGAATTATTTATTGTGCACTCGCTAAAAAGAGTGCCATAAGGAACACGGCAATAATTATTAAAATATTTTTCAATGAAAGTTTTTATGTAATATTTTTTGGAATTTTTAAAGTTTATATACCGAGAAAAACGGAATTTCTCTAATTGTTAATTTTGAATTCCCGCCAAAACGATTTGCATGTGACGTCATTAACGAAGTCACGTGATTTACATGGTTACAACAAGGGCTACTAAAATTAGTTATTGTAAAAGTAATTTTATCAGATGTTTAAAAATTTGATAACTGCATGTTTTTCTTTCTGTTACAGAACAAACGCATAGGTCACGTGACTCGTAATACGTCAAAAATTTCGGTGGGAATTCAAAATCAAAAGATTCAAAAAATTCTTTTTTCAGCTGATTAAATGTATTTTTTTTATTTTTTTTTAATACTTTTAAAATGAAAAAACTTTTATTCATGAGCAAAAGTATAAATTCTACAGAGGCGCATGGAATTAACATTGTTTCCCCGCTGACAGAGTCTTGGAGAGTTGGGAGTAGGTGAAAGAAAAATGTCGCGCGCGGGCTATCGGAAGGAAGTCGACCGGATCAGGTGGGCCGGGTTAGCTATGCCGACTCCGGGACTGTTTATAATATTTTACACTCGAGCTCGTAAACATTAATTGCAAGCCGAGCCAGCCACGGGAGTATCGTATGTAATTGTTCGTTCCTTATCGCCGGCCGGTTTTTCAATTTTGCAATTGTTGCGTTATTATAAACGGATCCGTTTGATATTGGTTCGCGTGGATATTAAAAATGATAGTTATTTATTACAACGAGGTAGTCGATACATATGAGCTAGCTTTGAGCAATGAATGGTTGTTTTAGTATATTAATTAATAATATAAATAAGAATAAATTAAAAAAAAAAAGTTTTAACAAGTAAATAAAATAATGTAAAACAGAATGAGATTAGATGAAAATAACCTTGTGTTTACTGCCGTTTAATAAGCTATTTTGGCAATCAATTAAGTACGTTCTTACTGTACTTATTAGTTCAGAATACTTATTTTCAATCTGAGAACTTTAATATTTAATTAAATTATTTAAAGTCCATGACTCTAAGACTCGTGAGTCCAGAAATTGAATCTTTGGACTCACATTTGAAAATTTCAGATCAAACTCCAGATTCTTGAATCCTAATTACTTTCAGACTCACTCTCGGTTTTATTTAGATCGTCATAAAAGAACATATCCAGAAATCTGACCGTCAACTTTCAAATCTAAAAAAACTCTCCCAAAACAAACAAAATTTCAATCAAAATCCAGCATAAACCAACATCAGCCTCGTACGACTAAATTAAATCCTCCTCTTCCTCGCAGCTTTCACGTAAATCTGATTGATTCACGAACCCGCTGATGAATTCATTACTGGCCCCCCGAATATCCGTGAATAAACAATCATGAACTTTCAGCGCACGATTCCGGAGGTTGAAGGTTTCCCCCCCCTAATGAGCCTCGGCCAATAACAATCAATCGATTACAATTTAAAAGGAGCCGGGCCTGCCGCCGCTAACGGGACGCTTAATAAGCCCACGTATCGCCGCAAGTGGAACGCGACCCACTGCGCACGCGTGATCGTATATGCGCATTGCGCAGAGCAAAAAAGCATCATATTTTAATCAACAAACATCGCGATTCGGTGCGTACGGTTCTTAACGGGTTTTTTAACTTACCCAAATTGGCTCTCGAGGGTTGTTATAACTGTGAGCGAATCGAATGATCGTGTGGGTTTTTTGTAGTTTTGTACCAGGGTGGAAACGAGGTGTGCGGTTGCGGTCGGAATGTTATTACTTGGTTTTTTTAATTTTCTGATCTTGCAACAGTACTGATTTACAAAAAAATTTGTTAAGTAAATATGAATCTTCCCATGGGTTGGAAAAGAACGTTCGAAAAGTGTCGTTATTAACATTTATAAAACAGCAAAGTCCAAAAATTGTTTTGTAAAACTTCAAAGTTTACTTTTTTTTTTTTTTAATACTTATTTATAGTCGCGACTTTTTATGCTCCGTATGGGCTTATTGACGACTTTGTCCCTACACTGCTTCGCATTAGCCCATGGCCCATATGGACCATGTGGGGTACGGGAAACCCCAGGGTATGTGCCTCATTCGAGTTAATCGTAAGACCAGCGCTGAACCGGCAGGCTCATTGGGACTTTTTATCCCACATATCGCCCCCAATCAGATAGTCTTGGATTAGACCAGTGCCGAAGCAGGTAGGCTCATTGGGAAGGTATGCCCCAAATATTGCCCCCGGTCGAGATAAACTTACGACTAGCGCTGAAATGATAAAACCGACTCCAAGGCAGTCGGGGTGAACGTAGGGATCGACATAACCGACGCAACGAACGAAGAAAATAATTCCAAGTTAGTTGCGCGGAGAATCGAACCCAAGACCCCAAAGAACGACGTTGTTTCAGAAGCGAGCACGCTAACCACTGACCCAACGACCGCTCTCAAAGTTTACTTATGAGACTTGTATTAAATTCAAAAGCTGCTAAGTCTGCAAAATAATTTTTTTTTTTTTTATTCTATATAGTCTAGGAAGTCTGTTTATTAGCTTTAAGAAATCATTCCCATGGAAAAAAGTAATAAAAATACTTGTTGTATAAGCGTTGAAAATCATTTTCCATTGAAAGTGACTTATCTACATGTATGAAAATTTCTAAAACTTAAAAGTCTATACTAACATGTACACCAGCCGGACACCATATCGTTCCGAGGTTTGAATTAGGCGCTCGAAATATGACCGTCATCCCAAAGTTTTTGCAAAAGTGCCAACCTTTGGGACGGGTAAAAAATTATTTTTCATAAAGTAGGGTTAGAGAGTCGATGTCAATGATCAACATTGATTTATTTCAGACTTGTCAAGCTTTTTATTGAAAAAATTAATGATTGATCGCTGCGGTCTACTTGTTTTGAATGTGTGCCGTATTTAAAAAATCTAATATAAATTATTTTTAAAATTTTATCCATTTACAAAAACCTTCTCTCAAAATGAAAGTAAAATATTAAAAACAATTATGTAATTACGTAATAATAGTTATTCAACAAAAAAGTATGGTTAGGTAGTTGATGTCAATGATCAACATTGATTTATTTCTGACGTTGATCATTGACATCGACTCTCTAACCCTACTTTATGAAAAATAATTTTTTACCCGTCCCACGGTGGACGGGCCGTCCCAAAGGTTGGCACTTTTGCAAAAACTTTGGGTTGACGGTCATATTTCGAGCGCCTATTTCAAACCTCGGAACGATATGGTGTCCGGCTAGTGTACTTTTTTTTTTTTTTTAAAGTAAAAATATTTGTTGACTATTTTTTGTAGCATAACAAAATAATTTCCTCAACAAAATTTTCTCCTAACAAAATAATTTTACTGATAAATTTATTATTTAAGGACATACATCATTAAACCCAGCTCCAAAAAAAAAAAAAAATAAAAAAATAAAAAAAGAACAGAACTCAATTGCTCAAGAGTAACTACCGAATGAACTTGACCAATTTTGCAAGAAATCGTAAAAGTTTTTTTTTCATTTTTATCTTTTAAATGTAACAGATACTTTTTTACATGAAAAAAAAAGTCGATATCCGGTCAAAGTGGATGTGGCCGGTTTTGCAACAACACACATCCAACGTCGAATGCAGATATTGTCGTTTGGTAATAAAACGTTTAGTTACTGGTACTCAGATAAAGTAAACAATCTTGAAAAAAAAATTATGTCATGTTTATACAATAGAGAACACCATTAAAGAAAGTTACTCTTGTAACCAAACTCTTAAGCTCTCATCTCTCTACATATATAAAGGCAAGCCAATATCGAATGTCATCGATTTAAGATGTTTGTGATTGGCTCCGAACATTAAAATTTTAATTTTTGTACGATGTTGGTTGTAAATCATGTATTATAATGAAGAATTAATTTATTATAATTTTACTTAACCACTAAAAAACCATAATTACTTTGTGAACCAAGCACAGCTTCGTATATTTATTAATCAAAGTCTTATTTGTAAGTCAAATAGAATGACAACTTTCGTTAAGTATCAAAACCATAATAACATTGACTAGTTGAATTCAAACAAGCCTGCCGATTAAAAAAAAAACCTCGCTGACCCAAAACAAAGCTCACGCGAACGAGTAGTCATTAACGAAAAAAAAATTGATAATTTAGCTAGCGGGGGGGGGGGGGGGGGGACTCGATTAATCACCGAGATCTAGCCGCTTGCAGAGTCCCTCAAAGTATCGTGAGAAAGAACCCGAAGGCAGCAGCCGCAATTATGATCTAGGAAAGAGAGAGAGAGGACAATTTCATGGCGTGGCTCATAAAGGAGGTGACCCCGAACGCGGGCCAAAAGTCATGCGATCCTGGCTTTCTACACACACAACGCGACTGCGCTCGGTTTTCAAAAACCAACCGTTTAAGAGACTTTCTCGCCGAGTCGACCTTGCGAATGCGAATATTATTCAAGTCGTGGGAAGTCGCGCGTAATGTTTTTTTCTTGCACTGCTTTGAGAGGTAGACAATAGCACACCGAAAAACTTCTGTCGTGGTTGCGCAAGAGATTATGATATCTGTGTAATCTGCTTTTTATTAGTACAGTCGGTATAAAAATGACTTTTTTTCGTATCCTAACCTAAAAGTGTAATGGATGTAGGATAAAAATTATATTTTTCGGTACTAGTGCAGAAAATACTATTTCAGCGCAGTCTACAAGAAACGTGGTACCGCATGATGAGCTTAAAATTTAAAAGATGGATCAACACAAGGGAAGAGATATCTAGTGCATCACCACAATCAAAGAGATGTTTAGTGTACTATAGCTCGACGAAAAAATTATACTCTAACCTTAAAATTTAAGGAACAACGTGTACAAAAAGTTAAATACTATTTTAACGCCCTTCCATACCCAAAAACTCTCAACTGCTTTCAATCCAATAGAGTGAGATACTGAATTCTAACCTCAAAATTAAAAAAACATTTTACATTATTCATGTTTTTTAGAGGATAGTACGGGAAACACTACTCCAGTGCCATCTACCATCTTCTGTTTTGGTTGTGAGCTGTTACATAACTAGTTGCACAATACCAAAAATATTATTTTTCGCACCCTAACCTCAAAATTCAGCGCCCTCTACCACACCAAACAAGAAAAGAAAAAAGCCCCTTCGCAGATCTCAATCTCCATAAAACGAGATACCGTAGTTGTGTAAACACAGTCAAATCAGATCACCCAAGTAAAAATTTCTCTCCTTGCAAACTTTTTTTTTAAATCTCGCCGCCGCGATAAGCTTCCTCCCACTTCCGGAATTAAAATGCGTGTTTACTTCAGGTCTTTATCGAGGAGATCCTTCCCCCTCCTTTTTTTTTTGCCCTCGGAACAGACGAGATCTTGTCATAACGAGTCGTAGAGGCGGGGTAACGAGCGTGAGAAATGTTTTGTCGGCGGTAGTCTTTGAGCGGAGCCCGGCTTTCGATAGAAATCGTCCTGGATAATCCCTCTTGTCCGGCAACACTCTCCCGTCAACTTTTTCCCTCTCTCCTGTGTGCGCGGGAGTAGGTGATAACAAGAAGATGCACGAGCCGCGACTTTCGTTTATAACACTTTTACGGGAGGGGGACTTTACCTCACCTTCGTCTTTTTCAACGTACCAGCGTACTCGTTTTTTTGCTGAAGAAACCGAACTTAATTGTTCCTGGTTTCAGCATTTTCACTCGATCGAGTTTGTACTTTTATTTAAATGGGCATCAAGGAAAACTACTTTTGCCTCGAAGAGACTGGCTTTTGACTATTTATAGACTTTAAATCTACACCTGTTTTGAGAAACAACCAATTGGGTCAGTTTATTGATGCACGATGCTTTTTTTATGCAAAAAGACCTTTATTTACAATATCATAACAATACTAAAGTATCTTGCCTGTACCTAAACGCAAGAGTTTTTTTAGAGTTATAAATCATTCGAGACCGAAGTTTAATTGATTTTTATCACTGGAATGATGTGGTTTTGATAGTTTTTCAATTACCGAACTCTCAAGGTTGCTTCGTGCTCGTACGTCAAAATGATTTTTTTTTTTAATCCAGGGGGATCGATAATTGAAAGCTTATCGGCCTTTTTTTTTTTGCTATCTTCGATGAAAAATTTTTATCCGAGCTGTTGGGAACCAATAAAAATATCCCGGGGGTTCAATGCACTATCAGATCCTTTCGAATTGTTGTAAGAAGTATCACAGATCGCTTACGTGTAACGATTTCTTCTTACGGTCGTCGAGTAGGGATTTGATTTTTCACGAGGGTACACATTTCGCAAGATAACTGAAATATTTGAGTTTAATTGGTCCAGTTTGTAAAAAGGTTTTTGAACATTGTTGAAGTGATTCAGTTTGTACTTGTTTGGTTATAAAAAAAAAAAAGTTTCAAATACCTTTTTGACTACACTTGGATTTTTTTCCAAAAATTCCTAAAGATTTTACTCAAGAAAACTCAAAATTAAGTAAAAATTCTTTTGTCTATTTAATGATCAGTTAGATTTGAATGACTCGCCTCTTCTAAACCTATTTACTTTAAACAGCTGATCTTTGAACACATATATGCTAGACTACTTATAAATACTTTGTGAAACTACGTTGTTAAGTCAGAAATACTAATTTCGTCTGACGATGACATTGTATGTCAAAACATGTAACGATTATTTTAATTTAATAAATTGTTTTGTGAAAATCGAAAACTTTGAGTTATCAATTAGTTTTCCTATATACAATTTGTTAAAAATTCTTTGTATAAATATATGCCTAGAATCGAACAACTTTCGAAAACCACCAAAAAGACGCAAATCGAAGCACTTGCAAAATTCTCGAGAGCCCTTCACTAAATATCTCGAAGAACACGTTTCGAAGGACGTTATTAAATTATCAGTACCCCTCGAAAAATTAATTCAATTTTCCAAAGAGACACACACTGTATGGTTATTTTAAATACGAAAGGCGCTTACAATTATGGTCAGATCGCGCGTCTAATTTACGAGGCCGTGCGACTCGTAAATCAATGATAAGTGCGCGCTGCCGGGGATTAAATAAGCATTAATTACGGGCGCCTTCTTTTTCAAGAAAAGTGACTTGTTCTATCGATGCTAATGGTGTGGGTTCGGCTAGCTTCACCCGTTTTTCCTGTGATTCAGCTCGAACAAAATCATGGTGCTCGGAAAACCTTACAATCGTTTAATTATGACTGTTCGACCGGTGGTGGGAGTAAATAAATAAATGAAAATTTAATAAAATAAGCTAGAGAAAAATCAAGATGACAAAAGCAAGGGTGTCCAACTTTGACTACTCAAGTCAAATTCCAATATACGCGCAATTTGCCGCGAATAAAGTAACAACGGAGGTACTTTTGACCGTTAAAATGTCTCTAAGTCCCTTTATTTATTTTAGCTTTTGCTGATTGGTTGAAATTGACCTTTGGTACCATACCATTGATACATTATAATAAAAAAAAATTTTTGGCACAGCGTCCACGAATAAAATTACCTTTACGATTTTTATAAGATGAAAACTTGAAATCATTTTATTCGCGGCTGGTGTGGAGAATAATTTTTTATTGATTTTTTTAAATCTAAACTATGATAGCAAAAATCATTTTCTACCAATCTACAAAAATAACAAATAAAGTGTTCTAGAAAAATTTTATTGGCCAAAAGTACCTCAGTTGTAACTTTATTCGCGGCAAATTTTGGTTTTTCTTCGCACGGGCAATCGAGTTACTCCCGTAAAATCGATTACCCGGCAGCCGGAAAATTCGAAAAATTCATTCCATTGTCTTACGGAGAAGCGTAATAGTTCTTGCGGCGACGTCGAGTCGGTTGCAGTAAACAGCCCCGTGGCTGGATCGTCTAGACTCCGCGGGGGGTAAGTATGTACGTATGTAAGCAGCGTGTACGCGCACCCAGGGGAGCGGACCGTTTTCGCGGTCAACCACCAAGACTACCGCGCGGCTATTAAACTTTATTACTGTTTTCCGCGTCTGCGTATCTTTGTTTGTTTCCTCACTTAGATGCGAGCATCTTTTTTACAGATTGTGCGAACTAGGAATTTTGTGGGTATAGTTGTGGTGCGATATTGTGAATACTTCAGAGTCTTTCGAATGAGACCTGTTGTAAATTTTTTTTTTTTTGGACTGATTTAAAAAAATTTAAATAAAAATTCAAATTTTTGAGAACTTTTTTTTTCCTAAAAAATGTGTAAATATTGTAAATTTATCCTGAAAAATAGTATTTTTAAAACCAGTATACTGACGCAATAGGTTTTAATCTTCGTTTTTGAGGTTCCAGAAAACCTATTAAAATTTTAGGGATTTTTAATCGTTTACACTTTAATATAATTTCTTAGACTCTTTACTAACAAATTTTTTTATACTTTTATAGGAGCAATTAAGAATCACTTTAGTTCCTGATACCAGAAATCAAGATAAAATTAATTAATGAATAAGTGAAGTTTAAAGCTTGCATTCTTTTTTGGCATTTAAATAATTTTTTGTTGTAAAAAGCGAGCAAAAATTAATTAATGAACATTCAACACATTACCAAACTAATGAACTCTACAATTCAACACACATAAGAAATAATTGTCGCAGCCAGACACGAAAAAAATTTGACTAAAGACCGGCTTGTTTAAAAAGTTCGTTCATTCAACATTCCCGCCAACGATAATTATAACACATTAAGCCCCAGCTTTGAGTATAAATAACAGCCCCGGGTTGCAAAACAAGCCCGCCCTTACAAAGAAAAAAAGAATCGGCGTCCCTCGATTTATTACACGATCCGCGATAAGCTAAGTATAACGTACGTGTCAACCAAATGCGATCGTCATCGATAATTATTGTCCCCGTGTGTGTACGTACCGGAATGTTTCGCAACTTGGGCTCTTCAATTCGTGGCCGAACAAAACAGTTGGCTATGAAATCGAACACCGCATGGTGAAAAGTTAAACCGCGTCATGGGAAAATATTTGTTTTCCACCGAGTGAGTGATTTACACGCTGGATCAACGGGTATCGTGTAATAGATCGACTGTGAGAAATTATTAAAAGGGCGTTGGGTACCGTTCGCCATCTGATACGATGGTACTTTTTCATGGATTGTTGGAAATATGGGGAATCTGATCGAGTTTTGTTATGTTTGGGAATGTGAATAAAAAACGCTTGAGAGATGAACTTAATAAATCAATAAAATGTGAATACTTTTTATTTGGTTTTAATAAAACTAGTAGAAATTGCATTTAGTCAAGAAATGGTGGTTAAAATTTTGTTGATTTATCCGTGTCCCTTTTAATTGTATCATGAAAACAATGAAATATTTAGTTAACAAAAACTTTATAAATTCTTAGCAATTTGAAATTTTATTGAAGTTTTTGTAAGGTAAACAATCATTTATAAGTAAATCGAATAACCGAATATTGTTCATTTAGATATGAAAAAGAGAAAAAAAATGTGGAACGCTTCACGATTTTGCGTGTCATCCTTGCGCAGGGGCCATGCTAATCTTCTCTGTATCGTTCCAATTTTAGTATATGTACAGCCGAAGCTAGTACAGCTACCTGGCTTTGGTTCCGGTATATATACCGATCGGCACCTCGTTTGACCGCTTGCGAGAGCTGACTTAAATTCGGTAGCCACCTAGCGGACGAGCACTAAACTACTGTACTAGTTAAGTACTGTTTACGTACTCGATAGCTTATATTGAGGGACATTTAAGTAACTAAAAGTCGCCTCATTGTAACTTTGTTCGTGGCAGATTTTGAGCTGAGCTTTTTTTTTGCTGGGACCATCGTTATAGTTAATCACTATTTAAGCTTATTCTAACAAACGCTAATATTCCATAAAGTGTCAAGTGGCTAAGTTGATAGAGTACTAAACTCTCAATACTGCAGTCTCGGGTTCGAGTCCGGTTCAATTATGATTCCACATAAATAGTTCGAACATAAATTAGAAAAAAAAATTTTTTTAAAGTCTCGAATTCAAACAATAACAAAGTATTTTTTTTTTTTAACCTTTGAGTATACTGTATAAAAATCAAGTTTAAACTTAAACGATTAAACAATGGTAGCCGCGATTAAACTTGACACGACGCTAAAACAAGACTCTAAACTCCTTTTTTTTTTTTTTTTTTTTATTTACGCTTGAAAATTTACTCTCCATTCTTGCGGCGCGAGTCCAAATCAGGCTGAGATTTATAGACTTGTCCCGATCGACTGCACCAAAACGTCACTCGTCCGGCCGTTTTTTTTTTTTTTTTTTATTACTTACCGCGCCCGGCACACCTATAGCGGTCCGGTATCTCATAAAGAATTCGAGCTTGGCAGACAATCGGTGCAATAAAAAGCGGAAAATAAATTCACTTACAATGATGATTAACCTTTAAAAGGGTGAAGAAAGTTTTTTTTTTTTTTTTTTTTTATGTCGAACAAATAGTTTAATGTTTAGAGTAAAATGGGGGATTTTTCTTTCATTTTGAATTAACGTAACTTTTTAAACTAAATTCAAAATATTGCTTTCTGTACAGGTTTTTACACTAAGCAATGGATTGTTTAATTAAGAGCAAATATTTATGCATGATACTAATTAGTTTTTGTAATAAAAATTCTAAATACAAAAGATCGTATTTAAATGTGACAAGATTTATTTTAAGAAGATGTGCAATCCAAAAGTTGGAACCTGACGTAAGCCTTGCTCAACCTAAAATAAGGTAACATTAAGACCTTATTTCGTGCTAAAGACTAAGTGAGGTATGTTGGCTCCAGAACCTTTGCAAAAATTTATATTTAATTATTTATATTGAATTTCAAAATGAATTGTATTATAGTTCTTGAAACTCATTCGAACGGAAAAAATAAGTCTGACAGTTTATAATGTATTAATCCAACAATAAATAATAAACACTTTAATTCATCAAACCAATACAAAATATCTTAAATTTTTCTTTGACAAACTTAAATTCCTCTTTTGACCGTAACCGTCGCTGTACCAATTTTCAAATTAGCCTCAGCAACAAACAGTGAAGCCTCGCGTCTCTAAATTTCCCAACAAATCCACATAAGGCAAAAAAATCTGAAAAGGCTCGAACGACAACTCGGAATCCAGCTAATTTATCAGCTCGATCGAAATTCGATTGTTACGATCGTATGTGTGTCGTCGTCGTCGTCTTCGGCTCATCTAAAACAGGATAAACCAGTGCGGCCTTACTTTCCCGAGGAGGATCGAACCCAAAGGCATTGCTTTTATTATCGGGACTGTCTACAACTCCGACTCTCTAATTACTCATCTCGGCGTGTAAAAACACGTGGAAAGTACCGAGGTGACAAAACGCACGCGGATATTGCCCCCCCCCCCCCCGTGACCTATATTTCGCAAAACTCGAGATAGGAAATTAAGCCGTAAAGTTGCTCCTGTTTTTTTAGCCGGTAGGATGTGTGTGAGTTTTAGCTTGCGAAAATCGGGAGGCTGAGGTCTAGAGACGCACGGATGTGTTATCGCGCTGGCTCTTGTTTGCAGGGATTGCGTTAAATTTTCTATGTTTTTTGAAAAAAAAAAATGAGTTTCGTACATGCTTAAATAATTTTTTAATTTGAGGTTGTTGGTAACTCGTATGTATCAGAAAGAAGCCAAAACTATTTTGGTTATTTCAAAATATTTTTTAACTTTGCCTTTCGCAGTGTGGAGACCCTGGAAACAATTTAAACCTAAACTTGTAATAGTTTTTAAACAAAATAGTCAATTTTGATCAGACTTTGTAAAAATGTTTAATAATATCTAATGAAAAACTGCAGAAAATTTCAACTGATTCTCCATTGTCATGCGGTTTGTAGAAAACTACCTTAACATTGAAATAATGCTACATGTTACCATAATTGATTAAACAATAAAACAATATTATGATAACAATTGAAAAAACATAACTACTCCTTACTCGAAAGAAAGTAAAAAAAAAAAAAAAAAAACATTGTATCAAAATTTTTTCAAGGAACTTTTATAATCGTAACGTAATGAAATATTGTGCTAATATACTACTCGCATGCAATTTTATTTTTAAAAAATTTTGATAGTCTTTTTTATCTGAAAATATATCTAGCTAAAATTTTTTCTACAAGCAGTAGTCAAAGAATCTCAAAATCGGATCACAATTTTTGATCAATTATTAATAAAAAAAAAAAAAAAAAAAAAAAAAAAAATTTGTGAAAGGTAATAACTCTAAAAGGAGCTCATGATTTTTTTTTTTTTTTTTCGTAAATGAGAAGTCAATGTCGGACGTGTATCGGTGAGAGAATCGAACTCGAGACAACTGGATTACAAATAGCTCGCTCCAACCACTGAGCTACTCGACTTAACTGCATAATTCAATTTTTTACTCGCTTAAAAAACTTGTCTCATGGTACTTCAAACTTATGATACAAGAAATTCATGATTTTCTTGTTAGAAAGTAATTAGCAAAGTACCTATGTTTTTATTTCCAAGTTGAGATATCTTTCTTTCGATCCATAATTTTCAACAAAGAGTCTTATTTAAATCTGCACTTCATTTAATGATCGACAGAATTAACATTCAATTTATAAAACAAAAAAAAATATATATATAAAACGGTTCTTTCACTCTCCATTGAAAATCAAGCACGCCTCAATTACCTCGTCCAGCATAATCGATTACCCCCCTTATCAAAAAAACTACATCGTTAATCATAAATCCATTTTTTTCTTCCCGAATGACACCGCACATTTTCAGTTTCGTCACTCCGCAAACACAACTCTCGCGTCTCGGGATGTAAAAAAAAAAATTTTTCGAATAGCTTACCGAAGGACCCCCTCGAAGCGCGGGCTCGATCCTTTTATCGTAACCAGCAAAGAGAGAGTTTAAATATTTGCAAACGCGGGTACCGTGGATTTTACTTAGGTTGATGAGTATTGACGAGATGCAGGAAAAAGTTAATGCGCCCTGCAAGATGGAAAGTTATGAGTCTTACGGAGGATTTTTTTCATGTTATGGTAGGGACTAATTTAGTAATTCAGGTTTTTGTTTCTTAAATTGAAAGATGAATGTTTACGGAAACGGAAACTCATATTCTAAGTTACCAGGCTTCATCTCGTAATTTATTTATTTTAAAAAACTGTGCTAGGGTGCACTAGATGAGCATACGAAATACAAAAAATTTTTTAGCCTCCATTTTTCAAGCATATTCCATATTTTTGTTTTAAAAATTTTTATCAAATAAATTTTATGGTAATATAATCTTGCATTTACTTTTTTTGTTTATTGCATTTTAGTGAAAGGTGTTCAATTTTTCTTATTTGTAAAAAATTCAAATTTTAAAATCTAAATAAAATAATCGTTAATATTCGGTCAATCAACGATCAATTAAATTAATTGATTCCGACTTTAAACGATCGATCACGAAAAAAAAAATCAAACAAAATAATAACAATAATTGTACGAATTTAAAGTAATATTGAACCAAAATGGGCATAATTATAGGCCGACCGCACAGCAATTTTCGTCCCTTCGATATCTTAACTTGGAAACAAAGTACTCCGAATTTGACCTTGGAGCTCCAGTTAAACAAAGGGCCGGTTTTTTTATAATGATATTATTATGGCGTTTGGTCATTAGCCCGCGGGGGTAGCTCGACGAGCGAGCGAGATAAACCCATAGTGAGTCACCGGAACTCGGTCGCCGTGGGCGCGAGCGGATTTATGATATCGAAGTATATCGAAATAAGCGAATAAAAATTGCGAGCCTGCACCGGAGAAGTATAATTAAAGGCGATACGCGACACGTGTAAGGAAGTGAGAACCAAACGAATCGAATCGAGTCGTCCGTAGGTGACGGAAGTACGGGATGTTGTTTATTCGATTGGCGTGCGATGAGAGAGTTGGGATTAGGATTGTTCAATTAGCTAAGATCGAGTTTCAAAGATCTAGAGGTAGAAGGGCAGTTTTCACAATGAATATATTTTTTTATCTCGAAACCTTCAATTTGTTTGAGAATAAAACTTATTTTGAGAAAAATGGCTTTTGAGAAGAACATTGACTGAGAAAACTGTCCTACAATCGATTTCAAATGATTTTAATTGGTTCGGAACATAAAATTTAAATTATCATTGAATGAAATATCATCTTGAAATATAGGATCTTGTAAAGTAGCTCCGAATTACAGTACCTAACGAGTTTAGTAGTTTGGTCACCGGCCGCTAGGTGGCTACGGAATTGAAGTTGGCTCTCGCAAGCGGTCAAACGAGGTGCTGATCGGTATATATACCGGATCCAAAACATGGTAGCTGCACTAGCTTGAAGGATGACACGCAAAATCGTGAAGCGATCCACATTTTTTTGCTCTTTTTTATCCTTAAATTAATATCATTGTTTATACCTTTTTTTTACTTTTTTAGCCCAGCTGAATTGTTTCATAAAAAAAAAAGGTTTTTATTGATAGAACCTCATAGTTTTTTAGCGTGGTAATTTTTTGTAGAAATAAATAAATAATAAATTAATAACAAATTCCAAACCATCAAAAAATTCAATGCTGTAACAAAATTGAGTGACTTGCCTTATGTGGCCATACCATGCCATTAAACCTATCCACAAAATCATCCATGTTAAACGACAACTAAACTTTAAATGTAAATAATATTCAATTCATTTTTTTAGTTTTTGAAAAAAATTTAAAATCTTCGAAGAAAATCAATTATTTTCATAAATTATAAATTTCAGCTACTCTTACTAATTTCAGATTCTCTTACAAAATATATGAATTAATTTGTAGCTGTGCAACAAAATGGCAATAGTAATTCATGAATAGTTTTTTGTTTCATACGAATACAACTTTGAAAAATATTCTACTATAAAATTTAGGCATCACGTATGGCAACCTGCATATTTAAAGATACTTTCATGTCAACGTTATCTAAATTTTTTACATAATGTGAGTAATGGTCTATTAATGACCCACAACTTTGACAGCAATAATTAAAAATGATTTATTTATACAGAAAATATTCTAAATTTTCGCTCTGACATAATATAAAATTCACTGCACTGAGCAAAAAATAAATTATTTAATCAATCCTGCACCTAATTAAAAATTAAATCACACCAGAAGCAGGTGTCCCATAAAATCCCACCTCTCACCGCATTCTCAAAATTACGAAAATCAAGAAAAAAAAAATCTTAGGCAACGACACGTGGA
This sequence comes from Encarsia formosa, assembly GCA_038277355.1. NCBI lineage: Eukaryota > Metazoa > Arthropoda > Insecta > Hymenoptera > Aphelinidae > Encarsia > Encarsia formosa. The sequence goes on along the minus strand of CM076188.1, from coordinate 20,411,908 downwards.
TTTAAATATGTAAATAACCGGGGGTTTGATTAACAACACCATTCACACATCAGATAAGCGGAAGCGAAAAATCAGTGGAATGCTGCAGCCAGGCCCACACCTTAAGTGAAGGCACAACGCTGTGTACCCGAGATTTAACCTGGGATTTATAGCGACTTTTGTCAACCTAAGGGAGGAAAAATGTCCATTGTTAAGAGTTGAGACCGTTCGAACTTTAATCAGCACCTGTTTTGCAGACATGCAAATTTTTCCGATTTCTCGATTACTCTAATGCATTTTTTTTTCTGAAGTTATAGAGTTACGTATCCATGCGAGGGGCGGCCGACTTGATTTAAAGATTTAACGATTTAAAGCGATTTAAATGTGATTTAAATCATTAAATCACAAATTCTATTTTTTATATTTTTAAGCTAATTAAACTTTAAATAGTCCTGGGTGACCTTCCAAAAGATTATCCTGATGTTTAGCGTACCTGATGTGGTGCCGAGGTTGACCTGGTGGACACGGGTGCACCAGGTCGACAAAACTTAGTTAGTACATCGTCTCCAGGGAGAATCACAAAAAATCGAAACTTAGTGAAAAAAAAAGCGTACCTGATGTGGTGCCGAGGTTGACCTGGTGGACACGGGTGCACCAGGTCGACAAAACTTAGTTAGTACATCGTCTCCAGGGAGAATCACAAAAAATCGAAACTTAGTGAAAAAAAAAGCGTACCTGATGTGGTGCCGAGGTTGACCTGGTGGACACGGGTGCACCAGGTCGACAAAACTTAGTTAGTACATCGTCTCCAGGGAGAATCACAAAAAATCGAAACTTAGTGAAGGAAAAAGCGTACCTGATGTGGTGCCGAGGTTGACCTGGAAGACCCGCATGCAAAAGGTCGTCAAAACTTAGTTAGTACATCGTCTCCAGGAAATTTCACAATAAATCGAAACTTTGTAAAGGAAAAAGCGTACCTGATGTGGTGCCGAGGTTGACCTGGACGACCCGGATGCACCACGTCGACAAAACTTAGTAAGTACATCGTCTCCAGGGAGTATCACAAAAAATCGAAACTTTGTAAAGAAAAAAGCGTACCTGATGAGGTGCCGAGGTTGACCTGGCAGACCCGGATGCACCAGGTCGACAAAACTTAGTTAGTACATCGTCTCCAGGGAGAATCACAAAAAATCGAAACTTAGTGAAGGAAAAAGCGTACCTGATGTGGTGCCGAGGTTGACCTGGTGGACACGGGTGCACCAGGTCGACAAAACTTAGTTAGTACATCGTCTCCAGGGAGAATCACAAAAAATCGAAACTTAGTGAAGGAAAAAGCGTACCTGATGTGGTGCCGAGGTTGACCTGGAAGACCCGCATGCACCAGGTCGTCAAAACTTAGTTAGTACATCGTCTCCAGGGAGAATCACAAAAAATCGAAACTTAGTGAAAAAAAAAGCGTACCTGATGTGGTGCCGAGGTTGACCTGGTGGACACGGGTGCACCAGGTCGACAAAACTTAGTTAGTACATCGTCTCCAGGGAGAATCACAAAAAATCGAAACTTAGTGAAGGAAAAAGCGTACCTGATATGGTGCCGAGGTTGACCTGGAAGACCCGCATGCACCAGGTCGTCAAAACTTAGTTAGTACATCGTCTCCAGGAAGTTTCACAATAAATCGAAACTTTGTAAAGGAAAAAGCGTACCTGATGTGGTGCCGAGGTTGACCTGGACGACCCGGATGCACCACGTCGACAAAACTTAGTAAGTACATCGTCTCCAGGGAGTATCACAAAAAATCGAAACTTTGTAAAGAAAAAAGCGTACCTGATGAGGTGCCGAGGTTGACCTGGCAGACCCGGATGCACCAGGTCGACAAAACTTAGTTAGTACATCGTCTCCAGGGAGAATCACAAAAAATCGAAGCTTAGAGAAAAAAAAAGCGTACCTGATGTGGTGCCGAGGTTTACCTGGACGACCCGGGTGCACCAGGTCGTCAAAACTTAGTTAGTACATCGTCTCCAGGGAGTATCAAAAAACATCGAAACCTTGTAAAGAAAAAAGCGTACCTGATGAGGTGCCGAGGTTGACCTGGCAGACCCGTATGCACCAGGTCGTGAAAACTTAGTTAGTACATCGTCTCCAAGGAGAATCACAAAAAATCGAAATATTGTACCGGAAAAAGCGAACCTGATGAGGTGCCGAGGTTGACCTGGACGACCCGGATGCACCACGTCGACAAAACTTAGTAAGTACATCGTCTCCAGGGAGAATCACAAAAAATCGAAACTTAGTGAAGGAAAAAGCGTACCTGATGTGGTGCTGAGGTTGACCTGGTGGACACGAATTAAAGTAATTATAAACAGCTTGTGAAAGTCAGAGAACTATTCAAGTGCGATTCAGATGCGATTCAGATGCGATTTAAATGCGATTCAAGCGTGATTTAACTGTGATTTAAGACTGATTTAACCGTGATTTAAACATGATTTAAATCGCTACGTGTAGCTCTAACTTGAACGAATACTTTTTGAACAGATGAAATTTTTTTTAATTTAAAAAAAAAAAAAAAAAATTATGAATTTTTGACTTCAATCAAGATTTTCGACCTTTTTTTCAACCAATACTTTTTCTTACTGTTAAACTAATTCTAAACAGCTTCTGAAAAGGTTACAGAACGATTTGAGTGCGATTCAGATGCGATTTAGATGCGATTTGAGAGTGATTTAAATGCGATTCAAGCGTGATTTAACTGTGATTTAAGACTGATTTAACCGTGATTTAAACCTGATTTAAATCGCTACGAGTAGCTCTATTTTGAAACAATACTTTTTGAACAGATGAAATTTTTTTAAGTTTGTTAAATGAAAAATTAATTAACAACTTTAGTCGAGATATTCAACTGTTTTTTTTCAACCAATACTTTTTCTTACTGTTAAAGTAATTCTAAACAGCTTGTGAAAAGGTTACAGAACGATTTAAGTGCGATTGAGATGCGATTTAGATGCGATTCAGATGCGATTTAAATGCGATTCAAGCGTGATTTAACTGTGATTTAAGACTGATTTAACCGTGATTTAAACCTGATTTAAATCGCTACGTGTAGCTCTAACTTGAACGAATACTTTTTGAACGGATGAAATTTTTTTTAATTTAAAAAAAAAAAAAAAAAAAAATTATAAATTTTTTATTTCAATCGAGATATTCGACCTTTTTTTCAACCAATACTTTTTCTTACTGTTAAACTAATTCTAAACAGCTTCTGAAAAGGTTACAGAACGATTTGATTGCGATTTAGATGCGATTCAGATGCGATTTAAATGCGATTCAAGCGTGATTTAACTGTGATTTAAGACTGATTTAAATCGCTACGTGTAGCTCTAACTTGAACGAATACTTTTTGAACAGATAAAATTTTTTTTAATTTAAAAAAAAAAAAAAAATCATAAATTTTTGACTTTAATCAAGATAATAAAGCTTTTTTTTGTTCAACGAATACTTTTTGTACTGTTAAAGTAATTCTAAACAGCTACTGAAAAGGTTACAGAACGATTTGAGTGCGATTCAGATGCGATTTAGATGCGATTTAAATGCGATTCAAGCGTGATTTAACTGTGATTTAAGACTGATTTAACCGTGATTTAAACCTGATTTAAATCGCTACGTGTAGCTCCAACTTGAACGAATACTTTTTGAACAGATGAAATTTTTTTATTTTAAAAAAAAATTAAAAATATTAATTTTTGACTTTAATCAAGATATTAAACCTTTTTTTCGTTCAACGAATATTTTTTTTGCTGTTGAAGTAATTTCAAAGAGCTTCTGAAAAGGTTACAGAACGATTTGAGTGCGATTCAGATGCGATTTAGATGCGATTCAGATGCGATTTAAATGCGATTCAAGCGTGATTTAACTGTGATTTAAGACTGATTTAAACCTGATTTAAATCGCTACGAGTAGCTCTATTTTGAAACAATACTTTTTGAACAGATGGAATTTTTTTAAGTTTGTTAAATGAAAAATTAATTTACAACTTTAGTCGAGATATTCAACTGTTTTTTTTCAACCAATACTTTTTCTTACTGTTAAAGTAATTCTAAACAGCTTGTGAAAAGGTTACAGAACGATTTAAGTGCGATTTAGATGCGATTCAGATGCGATTTAAATGCGATTCAAGCGTGATTTAACTGTGATTTAAGACTGATTTAACCGTGATTTAAACCTGATTTAAATCGCTACGTGTAGCTCTAACTTGAACGAATACTTTTTGAACGGATGAAATTTTTTTTAATTTAAAAAAAAAAAAAAAAAATTATAAATTTTTGATTTCAATCGAGATATTCGACCTTTTTTTCAACCAATACTTTTTCTTACTGCTAAACTAATTCTAAACAGCTTCTGAAAAGGTTACAGAACGATTTGAGTGCGATTCAGATGTGATTTAGATGTGATTTAAGAGTGATTTAACTGTGATTTAAGAGTGATTTAACTGTGATTTAAAACTGATTTAAATCGCTACGAGTAGCTCTATTTTGAAACAATACTTTTTGATCAGATAAAATTTTTTTTAATTTAAAAAAAAAAAAAAAATTATGAATTTTTGACTTCAATCAAGATTTTCGACCTTTTTTTCAACCAATACTTTTTCTTACTGTTAAACTAATTCTAAACAGCTTCTGAAAAGGTTACAGAACGATTTGAGTGCGATTCAGATGCGATTTAGATGCGATTCAGATGCGATTTAAATGCGATTCAAGCGTGATTTAACTGTGATTTAAGACTGATTTAAACCTGATTTAAATCGCTACGAGTAGCTCTATTTTGAAACAATACTTTTTGAACAGATGGAATTTTTTTAAGTTTGTTAAATGAAAAATTAATTTACAACTTTAGTCGAGATATTCAACTGTTTTTTTTCAACCAATACTTTTTCTTACTGTTAAAGTAATTCTAAACAGCTTGTGAAAAGGTTACAGAACGATTTAAGTGCGATTTAGATGCGATTCAGATGCGATTTAAATGCGATTCAAGCGTGATTTAACTGTGATTTAAGACTGATTTAACCGTGATTTAAACCTGATTTAAATCGCTACGTGTAGCTCTAACTTGAACGAATACTTTTTGAACGGATGAAATTTTTTTTAATTTAAAAAAAAAAAAAAAAAATTATAAATTTTTGATTTCAATCGAGATATTCGACCTTTTTTTCAACCAATACTTTTTCTTACTGCTAAACTAATTCTAAACAGCTTCTGAAAAGGTTACAGAACGATTTGAGTGCGATTCAGATGTGATTTAGATGTGATTTAAGAGTGATTTAACTGTGATTTAAGAGTGATTTAACTGTGATTTAAAACTGATTTAAATCGCTACGAGTAGCTCTATTTTGAAACAATACTTTTTGATCAGATAAAATTTTTTTTAATTTAAAAAAAAAAAAAAATTATGAATTTTTGACTTCAATCAAGATTTTCGACCTTTTTTTCAACCAATACTTTTTCTTACTGTTAAACTAATTCTAAACAGCTTCTGAAAAGGTTACAGAACGATTTGAGTGCGATTCAGATGCGATTTAGATGCGATTTAAGAGTGATTTAACTGTGATTTAAGACTGATTTAACCGTGATTTAAACCTGATTTAAATCGCTACGAGTAGCTCTATTTTGAAACAATACTTTTTGAACAGATAAAATTTTTTTTAATTTAAAAAAAAAAAAAAAATTATGAATTTTTGACTTCAATCAAGATTTTCGACCTTTTTTTCAACCAATACTTTTTCTTACTGTTAAACTAATTCTAAACAGCTTCTGAAAAGGTTACAGAACGATTTGAGTGCGATTCAGATGCGATTTAGATGCGATTTAAGAGTGATTTAACTGTGATTTAAGAGTGATTTAACTGTGATTTAAGAGTGATTTAACTGTGATTTAAAACTGATTTAAATCGCTACGAGTAGCTCTATTTTGAAACAATACTTTTTGATCAGATGAAATTTTTTTAAGTTTGTTAAATGAAAAATTAATTTTCAAGTTTAGTCGAGATATTCAACCGTTTTTTTTCATCCACTACTTTTTCTTACTGTTAAAGAAATTCCAAACAGCTTCTGAAAAGGTTACAGAACGATTTGAGTGCGATTTAGATGCGATTTAAATGCGATTCAGATGCGATTTAAATGCGATTCAAGCGTGATTTAACTGTGATTTAAGACTGATTTATCTGTGATTTAAACCTGATTTAAATCGCTACGTGTAGCTCTAACTTGAACGAATACTTTTTGAACAGATGAAATTTTTTTTTCATTAAAAAAAAAAAAAAAAAAAAATTATAAATTTTTGACTTTAATCAAGATAATAAAGCTTTTTTTTGTTCAACGAATACTTTTTGTACTGTTAAAGTAATTCTAAACAGCTACTGAAAAGGTTACAGAACGATTTGAGTGCGATTCAGATGCGATTTAGATGCGATTTAAGAGTGATTTAAATGCGATTCAAGCGTGATTTAACTGTGATTTAAGACTGATTTAACCGTGATTTAAACCTGATTTAAATCGCTACGAGTAGCTCTAACTTGAACGAATACTTTTTGAACAGATGAAATTTTTTTTTCATTAAAAAAAAAAAAAAAATTATAAATTATTGACTTTAATCGAGATATTCGACCTTTTTTCAACGAATATTTTTTCTACTGTTGAAGTAATTTCAAAGAGCTTCTGAAAAGGTTACAGAGCGATTTGAGTGCGATTCAGATGCGATTCAGATGCGATTTAGATGCGATTTAAGAGTGATTTAACTGTGATTTAAGAGTGATTTAACTGTGATTTAAGAGTGATTTAACTGTGATTTAAAACTGATTTAAATCGCTACGTGTAGCTCTATTTTGAAACAATACTTTTTGATCAGATGAAATTTTTTTAAGTTTGTTAAATGAAAAATTAATTTTCAAGTTTAGTCGAGATATTCAACCGTTTTTTTTTCATCCACTACTTTTTCTTACTGTTAAAGAAATTCCAAACAGCTTCTGAAAAGGTTACAGAACGATTTGAGTGCGATTTAGATGCGATTTAAATGCGATTCAGATGCGATTTAAATGCGATTCAAGCGTGATTTAACTGTGATTTAAGACTGATTTATCCGTGATTTAAACCTGATTTAAATCGCTACGTGTAGCTCTAACTTGAACGAATACTTTTTGAACAGATGAAATTTTTTTTTCATTTAAAAAAAAAAAAAAAAAAATTATAAATTTTTGACTTTAATCAAGATAATAAAGCTTTTTTTTGTTCAACGAATACTTTTTGTACTGTTAAAGTAATTCTAAACAGCTACTGAAAAGGTTACAGAACGATTTGAGTGCGATTCAGATGCGATTTAGATGCGATTTAAGAGTGATTTAAATGCGATTCAAGCGTGATTTAACTGTGATTTAAGACTGATTTAACCGTGATTTAAACCTGATTTAAATCGCTACGAGTAGCTCTATTTTGAAACAATACTTTTTGAACAGATGAAATTTTTTTAAGTTTGTTAAATGAAAAATTAATTTTCAACTTTAGTCGAGATATTCAACTGTTTTTTTTCAACCAATACTTTTTCTTACTGTTAAAGTAATTCTAAACAGCTTGTGAAAAGGTTACAGAACGATTTGAGTGCGATTTAGATGCGATTTAAATGCGATTCAGATGCGATTTAAATGCGATTCAAGCGTGATTTAACTGTGATTTAAGACTGATTTATCCGTGATTTAAACCTGATTTAAATCGCTACGTGTAGCTCTAACTTGAACGAATACTTTTTGAACAGATGAAATTTTTTTTTCATTTAAAAAAAAAAAAAAAAATTATAAATTATTGACTTTAATCGAGATATTCGACCTTTTTTCAACGAATATTTTTTCTACTGTTGAAGTAATTTCAAAGAGCTTCTGAAAAGGTTACAGAGCGATTTGAGTGCGATTCAGATGCGATTCAGATGCGATTTAGATGCGATTTAAGAGTGATTTAACTGTGATTTAAGAGTGATTTAACTGTGATTTAAGAGTGATTTAACTGTGATTTAAAACTGATTTAAATCGCTACGAGTAGCTCTATTTTGAAACAATACTTTTTGATCAGATGAAATTTTTTTAAGTTTGTTAAATGAAAAATTAATTTTCAAGTTTAGTCGAGATATTCAACCGTTTTTTTTCAACCAATACTTTTTCTTACTGCTAAACTAATTCTAAACAGCTTCTGAAAAGGTTACAGAACGATTTGAGTGCGATTCAGATGTGATTTAGATGTGATTTAAGAGTGATTTAACTGTGATTTAAGAGTGATTTAACTGTGATTTAAAACTGATTTAAATCGCTACGAGTAGCTCTATTTTGAAACAATACTTTTTGATCAGATAAAATTTTTTTTAATTTAAAAAAAAAAAAAAAATTATGAATTTTTGACTTCAATCAAGATTTTCGACCTTTTTTTCAACCAATACTTTTTCTTACTGTTAAACTAATTCTAAACAGCTTCTGAAAAGGTTACAGAACGATTTGAGTGCGATTCAGATGCGATTTAGATGCGATTTGAGAGTGATTTAAATGCGATTCAAGCGTGATTTAACTGTGATTTAAGACTGATTTAACCGTGATTTAAACCTGATTTAAATCGCTACGAGTAGCTCTATTTTGAAACAATACTTTTTGAACAGATGAAATTTTTTTAAGTTTGTTAAATGAAAAATTAATTAACAACTTTAGTCGAGATATTCAACTGTTTTTTTTCAACCAATACTTTTTCTTACTGTTAAAGTAATTCTAAACAGCTTGTGAAAAGGTTACAGAACGATTTAAGTGCGATTGAGATGCGATTTAGATGCGATTCAGATGCGATTTAAATGCGATTCAAGCGTGATTTAACTGTGATTTAAGACTGATTTAACCGTGATTTAAACCTGATTTAAATCGCTACGTGTAGCTCTAACTTGAACGAATACTTTTTGAACGGATGAAATTTTTTTTAATTTAAAAAAAAAAAAAAAAAAAAATTATAAATTTTTTATTTCAATCGAGATATTCGACCTTTTTTTCAACCAATACTTTTTCTTACTGTTAAACTAATTCTAAACAGCTTCTGAAAAGGTTACAGAACGATTTGATTGCGATTTAGATGCGATTCAGATGCGATTTAAATGCGATTCAAGCGTGATTTAACTGTGATTTAAGACTGATTTAAATCGCTACGTGTAGCTCTAACTTGAACGAATACTTTTTGAACAGATAAAATTTTTTTTAATTTAAAAAAAAAAAAAAAATCATAAATTTTTGACTTTAATCAAGATAATAAAGCTTTTTTTTGTTCAACGAATACTTTTTGTACTGTTAAAGTAATTCTAAACAGCTACTGAAAAGGTTACAGAACGATTTGAGTGCGATTCAGATGCGATTTAGATGCGATTTAAATGCGATTCAAGCGTGATTTAACTGTGATTTAAGACTGATTTAACCGTGATTTAAACCTGATTTAAATCGCTACGTGTAGCTCCAACTTGAACGAATACTTTTTGAACAGATGAAATTTTTTTATTTTAAAAAAAAATTAAAAATATTAATTTTTGACTTTAATCAAGATATTAAACCTTTTTTTCGTTCAACGAATATTTTTTTTGCTGTTGAAGTAATTTCAAAGAGCTTCTGAAAAGGTTACAGAACGATTTGAGTGCGATTCAGATGCGATTTAGATGCGATTCAGATGCGATTTAAATGCGATTCAAGCGTGATTTAACTGTGATTTAAGACTGATTTAAACCTGATTTAAATCGCTACGAGTAGCTCTATTTTGAAACAATACTTTTTGAACAGATGGAATTTTTTTAAGTTTGTTAAATGAAAAATTAATTTACAACTTTAGTCGAGATATTCAACTGTTTTTTTTCAACCAATACTTTTTCTTACTGTTAAAGTAATTCTAAACAGCTTGTGAAAAGGTTACAGAACGATTTAAGTGCGATTTAGATGCGATTCAGATGCGATTTAAATGCGATTCAAGCGTGATTTAACTGTGATTTAAGACTGATTTAACCGTGATTTAAACCTGATTTAAATCGCTACGTGTAGCTCTAACTTGAACGAATACTTTTTGAACGGATGAAATTTTTTTTAATTTAAAAAAAAAAAAAAAAAATTATAAATTTTTGATTTCAATCGAGATATTCGACCTTTTTTTCAACCAATACTTTTTCTTACTGCTAAACTAATTCTAAACAGCTTCTGAAAAGGTTACAGAACGATTTGAGTGCGATTCAGATGTGATTTAGATGTGATTTAAGAGTGATTTAACTGTGATTTAAGAGTGATTTAACTGTGATTTAAAACTGATTTAAATCGCTACGAGTAGCTCTATTTTGAAACAATACTTTTTGATCAGATAAAATTTTTTTTAATTTAAAAAAAAAAAAAAAATTATGAATTTTTGACTTCAATCAAGATTTTCGACCTTTTTTTCAACCAATACTTTTTCTTACTGTTAAACTAATTCTAAACAGCTTCTGAAAAGGTTACAGAACGATTTGAGTGCGATTCAGATGCGATTTAGATGCGATTCAGATGCGATTTAAATGCGATTCAAGCGTGATTTAACTGTGATTTAAGACTGATTTAAACCTGATTTAAATCGCTACGAGTAGCTCTATTTTGAAACAATACTTTTTGAACAGATGGAATTTTTTTAAGTTTGTTAAATGAAAAATTAATTTACAACTTTAGTCGAGATATTCAACTGTTTTTTTTCAACCAATACTTTTTCTTACTGTTAAAGTAATTCTAAACAGCTTGTGAAAAGGTTACAGAACGATTTAAGTGCGATTTAGATGCGATTCAGATGCGATTTAAATGCGATTCAAGCGTGATTTAACTGTGATTTAAGACTGATTTAACCGTGATTTAAACCTGATTTAAATCGCTACGTGTAGCTCTAACTTGAACGAATACTTTTTGAACGGATGAAATTTTTTTTAATTTAAAAAAAAAAAAAAAAAATTATAAATTTTTGATTTCAATCGAGATATTCGACCTTTTTTTCAACCAATACTTTTTCTTACTGCTAAACTAATTCTAAACAGCTTCTGAAAAGGTTACAGAACGATTTGAGTGCGATTCAGATGTGATTTAGATGTGATTTAAGAGTGATTTAACTGTGATTTAAGAGTGATTTAACTGTGATTTAAAACTGATTTAAATCGCTACGAGTAGCTCTATTTTGAAACAATACTTTTTGATCAGATAAAATTTTTTTTAATTTAAAAAAAAAAAAAAATTATGAATTTTTGACTTCAATCAAGATTTTCGACCTTTTTTTCAACCAATACTTTTTCTTACTGTTAAACTAATTCTAAACAGCTTCTGAAAAGGTTACAGAACGATTTGAGTGCGATTCAGATGCGATTTAGATGCGATTTAAGAGTGATTTAACTGTGATTTAAGACTGATTTAACCGTGATTTAAACCTGATTTAAATCGCTACGAGTAGCTCTATTTTGAAACAATACTTTTTGAACAGATAAAATTTTTTTTAATTTAAAAAAAAAAAAAAAATTATGAATTTTTGACTTCAATCAAGATTTTCGACCTTTTTTTCAACCAATACTTTTTCTTACTGTTAAACTAATTCTAAACAGCTTCTGAAAAGGTTACAGAACGATTTGAGTGCGATTCAGATGCGATTTAGATGCGATTTAAGAGTGATTTAACTGTGATTTAAGAGTGATTTAACTGTGATTTAAGAGTGATTTAACTGTGATTTAAAACTGATTTAAATCGCTACGAGTAGCTCTATTTTGAAACAATACTTTTTGATCAGATGAAATTTTTTTAAGTTTGTTAAATGAAAAATTAATTTTCAAGTTTAGTCGAGATATTCAACCGTTTTTTTTCATCCACTACTTTTTCTTACTGTTAAAGAAATTCCAAACAGCTTCTGAAAAGGTTACAGAACGATTTGAGTGCGATTTAGATGCGATTTAAATGCGATTCAGATGCGATTTAAATGCGATTCAAGCGTGATTTAACTGTGATTTAAGACTGATTTATCTGTGATTTAAACCTGATTTAAATCGCTACGTGTAGCTCTAACTTGAACGAATACTTTTTGAACAGATGAAATTTTTTTTTCATTAAAAAAAAAAAAAAAAAAAAATTATAAATTTTTGACTTTAATCAAGATAATAAAGCTTTTTTTTGTTCAACGAATACTTTTTGTACTGTTAAAGTAATTCTAAACAGCTACTGAAAAGGTTACAGAACGATTTGAGTGCGATTCAGATGCGATTTAGATGCGATTTAAGAGTGATTTAAATGCGATTCAAGCGTGATTTAACTGTGATTTAAGACTGATTTAACCGTGATTTAAACCTGATTTAAATCGCTACGAGAAGCTCTAACTTGAACGAATACTTTTTGAACAGATGAAATTTTTTTTTCATTTAAAAAAAAAAAAAAATTATAAATTATTGACTTTAATCGAGATATTCGACCTTTTTTCAACGAATATTTTTTCTACTGTTGAAGTAATTTCAAAGAGCTTCTGAAAAGGTTACAGAGCGATTTGAGTGCGATTCAGATGCGATTCAGATGCGATTTAGATGCGATTTAAGAGTGATTTAACTGTGATTTAAGAGTGATTTAACTGTGATTTAAGAGTGATTTAACTGTGATTTAAAACTGATTTAAATCGCTACGTGTAGCTCTATTTTGAAACAATACTTTTTGATCAGATGAAATTTTTTTAAGTTTGTTAAATGAAAAATTAATTTTCAAGTTTAGTCGAGATATTCAACCGTTTTTTTTCATCCACTACTTTTTCTTACTGTTAAAGAAATTCCAAACAGCTTCTGAAAAGGTTACAGAACGATTTGAGTGCGATTTAGATGCGATTTAAATGCGATTCAGATGCGATTTAAATGCGATTCAAGCGTGATTTAACTGTGATTTAAGACTGATTTATCCGTGATTTAAACCTGATTTAAATCGCTACGTGTAGCTCTAACTTGAACGAATACTTTTTGAACAGATGAAATTTTTTTTTCATTTAAAAAAAAAAAAAAAAAAATTATAAATTTTTGACTTTAATCAAGATAATAAAGCTTTTTTTTGTTCAACCAATACTTTTTCTTACTGTTAAACTAATTCTAAACAGCTTCTGAAAAGGTTACAGAACGATTTGAGTGCGATTCAGATGCGATTTAGATGCGATTTGAGAGTGATTTAAATGCGATTCAAGCGTGATTTAACTGTGATTTAAGACTGATTTAACCGTGATTTAAACCTGATTTAAATCGCTACGAGTAGCTCTATTTTGAAACAATACTTTTTGAACAGATGAAATTTTTTTAAGTTTGTTAAATGAAAAATTAATTAACAACTTTAGTCGAGATATTCAACTGTTTTTTTTCAACCAATACTTTTTCTTACTGTTAAAGTAATTCTAAACAGCTTGTGAAAAGGTTACAGAACGATTTGAGTGCGATTTAGATGCGATTTAAATGCGATTCAGATGCGATTTAAATGCGATTCAAGCGTGATTTAACTGTGATTTAAGACTGATTTATCCGTGATTTAAACCTGATTTAAATCGCTACGTGTAGCTCTAACTTGAACGAATACTTTTTGAACAGATGAAATTTTTTTTTCATTTAAAAAAAAAAAAAAAAATTATAAATTATTGACTTTAATCGAGATATTCGACCTTTTTTCAACGAATATTTTTTCTACTGTTGAAGTAATTTCAAAGAGCTTCTGAAAAGGTTACAGAGCGATTTGAGTGCGATTCAGATGCGATTCAGATGCGATTTAGATGCGATTTAAGAGTGATTTAACTGTGATTTAAGAGTGATTTAACTGTGATTTAAGAGTGATTTAACTGTGATTTAAAACTGATTTAAATCGCTACGAGTAGCTCTATTTTGAAACAATACTTTTTGATCAGATGAAATTTTTTTAAGTTTGTTAAATGAAAAATTAATTTTCAAGTTTAGTCGAGATATTCAACCGTTTTTTTTCAACCAATACTTTTTCTTACTGCTAAACTAATTCTAAACAGCTTCTGAAAAGGTTACAGAACGATTTGAGTGCGATTCAGATGTGATTTAGATGTGATTTAAGAGTGATTTAACTGTGATTTAAGAGTGATTTAACTGTGATTTAAAACTGATTTAAATCGCTACGAGTAGCTCTATTTTGAAACAATACTTTTTGATCAGATAAAATTTTTTTTAATTTAAAAAAAAAAAAAAAATTATGAATTTTTGACTTCAATCAAGATTTTCGACCTTTTTTTCAACCAATACTTTTTCTTACTGTTAAACTAATTCTAAACAGCTTCTGAAAAGGTTACAGAACGATTTGAGTGCGATTCAGATGCGATTTAGATGCGATTTAAGAGTGATTTAACTGTGATTTAAGACTGATTTAACCGTGATTTAAACCTGATTTAAATCGCTACGAGTAGCTCTATTTTGAAACAATACTTTTTGAACAGATAAAATTTTTTTTAATTTAAAAAAAAAAAAAAAATTATGAATTTTTGACTTCAATCAAGATTTTCGACCTTTTTTTCAACCAATACTTTTTCTTACTGTTAAACTAATTCTAAACAGCTTCTGAAAAGGTTACAGAACGATTTGAGTGCGATTCAGATGCGATTTAGATGCGATTTAAGAGTGATTTAACTGTGATTTAAGACTGATTTAACCGTGATTTAAACCTGATTTAAATCGCTACGAGTAGCTCTATTTTGAAACAATACTTTTTGAACAGATAAAATTTTTTTTAATTTAAAAAAAAAAAAAAAATTATGAATTTTTGACTTCAATCAAGATTTTCGACCTTTTTTTCAACCAATACTTTTTCTTACTGTTAAACTAATTCTAAACAGCTTCTGAAAAGGTTACAGAACGATTTGAGTGCGATTCAGATGCGATTTAGATGCGATTTAAGAGTGATTTAACTGTGATTTAAGAGTGATTTAACTGTGATTTAAGAGTGATTTAACTGTGATTTAAAACTGATTTAAATCGCTACGTGTAGCTCTATTTTGAAACAATACTTTTTGATCAGATGAAATTTTTTTAAGTTTGTTAAATGAAAAATTAATTTTCAAGTTTAGTCGAGATATTCAACCGTTTTTTTTCATCCACTACTTTTTCTTACTGTTAAAGAAATTCCAAACAGCTTCTGAAAAGGTTACAGAACGATTTGAGTGCGATTTAGATGCGATTTAAATGCGATTCAGATGCGATTTAAATGCGATTCAAGCGTGATTTAACTGTGATTTAAGACTGATTTATCCGTGATTTAAACCTGATTTAAATCGCTACGTGTAGCTCTAACTTGAACGAATACTTTTTGAACAGATGAAATTTTTTTTTCATTTAAAAAAAAAAAAAAAAAAATTATAAATTTTTGACTTTAATCAAGATAATAAAGCTTTTTTTTGTTCAACGAATACTTTTTGTACTGTTAAAGTAATTCTAAACAGCTACTGAAAAGGTTACAGAACGATTTGAGTGCGATTCAGATGCGATTTAGATGCGATTTAAGAGTGATTTAAATGCGATTCAAGCGTGATTTAACTGTGATTTAAGACTGATTTAACCGTGATTTAAACCTGATTTAAATCGCTACGAGTAGCTCTATTTTGAAACAATACTTTTTGAACAGATGAAATTTTTTTAAGTTTGTTAAATGAAAAATTAATTTTCAACTTTAGTCGAGATATTCAACTGTTTTTTTTCAACCAATACTTTTTCTTACTGTTAAAGTAATTCTAAACAGCTTGTGAAAAGGTTACAGAACGATTTGAGTGCGATTTAGATGCGATTTAAATGCGATTCAGATGCGATTTAAATGCGATTCAAGCGTGATTTAACTGTGATTTAAGACTGATTTATCCGTGATTTAAACCTGATTTAAATCGCTACGTGTAGCTCTAACTTGAACGAATACTTTTTGAACAGATGAAATTTTTTTTTCATTTAAAAAAAAAAAAAAAAATTATAAATTATTGACTTTAATCGAGATATTCGACCTTTTTTCAACGAATATTTTTTCTACTGTTGAAGTAATTTCAAAGAGCTTCTGAAAAGGTTACAGAGCGATTTGAGTGCGATTCAGATGCGATTCAGATGCGATTTAGATGCGATTTAAGAGTGATTTAACTGTGATTTAAGAGTGATTTAACTGTGATTTAAGAGTGATTTAACTGTGATTTAAAACTGATTTAAATCGCTACGAGTAGCTCTATTTTGAAACAATACTTTTTGATCAGATGAAATTTTTTTAAGTTTGTTAAATGAAAAATTAATTTTCAAGTTTAGTCGAGATAT